>CM028130.1:1578770000-1580020000 GCA_016271365.2 Neoceratodus forsteri | reverse complement strand
GCATCCTGTGATTGCTATCTGTAACAGGGGTCCCTGTTATGAAATGTAATAAAGAAACTAAAAGACCCTATAAGATGCACCCCCATTTTCCTTCACTCTGTCCTGTCCACTTTCTTTTCCTTTCTGTCCTTTTACTTCTGGTCAGGGTGGCCAACCTGGCAATCTATTTTTTTTAAATATAGTCTTTATAAGGATTTTATAACATATTTACAAATAAGTCAACCAGATCGACAGTAGTAATGTAAGGATATATACAGTATCAGTTCCAGAGTGGGTATTAAACTTCATGACAGTGTACAACAGGCTTAATAAGAGTCCAGGTTAAGTACAGATCCCAGGTGAGAGAAATTTCTAACTAAAATAGACTGGGCCTATTAATGTATAAGTGAGCTAGTAATTCATCAGATTTTCAGAGTTATAGAGCATCTCCTTGTTTAAGGCAATCAATTCCATTTTCTAAAGAAGTTCTCGGCACCTCAGTCGGGCGGCTCCCTGCACATCAAGCGACATCATGTTCATTACCTGCATAACAGGGATCTCATGGGTACTCTCCACGGCAGCAGACCACTGGCTCCCCTGTTCAACGGAGCAGTCATCACCTCCTCCCTGGAGCTCTCGGGTCACCCACAGCAAGGAAAGGCAAGGGGGCCCACCATCACTATTCCACAGCTCCTCAGGGCACAAAAGCGGGTCCTTTAGCATGTAGTATATTTGCCACCTGGCCCATCTGGTTGCAAATTTCCTTCTTGATTATTTAGGCTGTGTGTTATTTTCTCCATAGTGTAAACTTGTCTAGTGATAATCCACCAGTCTTGTATCGTGGGTGTTCTAGGTGTCAGCCAATGTTTTGTGATAGCCTCCTTTGCTTGCTGTAAGGAGAATGAGTATCAAATGCCTAGTTATTGGCCCACGGAGATTTTGGGGAGAATTAAAACAAGAACATTTCCATTGTCAGTTGGAGATGAGGATCAAATATCTCCTGGAGGAGGGACTGCAAGTGCAAAATAACGTTTCAGGGACAGGCAACCCCACATTATGTGAATGATCTGCCCTCGTGTTGCCACAAAGGTGCCAGCATGTGGCCCTAGTTGTGACGCATAGTGGGTCAGAATAATCAAGGTTCAAAGTAGCGACTAAGCACTTCCATGTTAACTCCTCCAGACATGCGAGCTGGACACTCTTGTTGAGTATTTCCAGGCCCTTTGCCAGTCCTCCGGTGTTTTGGGTAGCCTGACTCTTGACTCCACTGCTCCTGGATACTATCTGTACCTGTGAGGCTCTGCGTCCTCAAAGCTTGATAGTATAATGAGAGTAGGTTGTTTCGCTTGTGGGATTTGTAAGGATAATTTGGTACTATATTAGTGGTAGGAGCTGGTCGTGATCCCAGATCTTTCGGGTAAGCGGTCTATGTAGTATCTGAGCTGTAGGTACCGTAAAAGTCTCCGTTTGGTAGGTTATACTTCTTTTGAATTTCCGTGTAGGCCCACAATTTGCCTTGGTTCACTATCTGGCCCAAGTATCTCAGTCCCTTTCTCTCCCATTGCGAAAGCTTCCATCAAGGTCATTTGGGGAAGTCACTCCAGGCTTGGTATTGGACAGATGGCGGCAATAAAGGTTAGTTGATGATTCCGCCTAATGGTCCACCAGCCTCTAATCGAGGCCAAGAGCCATGGATTCCCTGTTTACTCGGGGTCCTGTCTTCCTATTATGGTATAGGCTCATGGAATGTATAATCATTCATCAGTACTGTTCTATGTCCAGCCAGTGTGGGTTGTTTGTTTTGGTTTGTCTAGACATCAGGTGCATGACATTCACCGCTTGTTGGAGTCTCAAGTCTGAAGCCCCATGCCTCCCTCATCTCGAGGGAGGGTGAGTATTTAAAGCGCACCGGGGTTTGCTATTTACCAGACAAACTTGGAAACATGAGATTTATTTCTTTAAAGGTTTGTGGGGGAGGTGGATAGGAACATTCTGAAACAGGTACAGTGCTCTCGGAAGGAGACCATCTTAATCAGGTCAATCCTCGAGCTAGCCCCAGAGGGAGAGTCGCCCACGCTGCCAAGTCTGCTTTGAGTTGCGTTATGAAGGGAGCGTAGTTATGTTTATAAGACTCTAAGGGATTTAGGGATGTAAATCCCAAGTACTAGTTTTCCTAGGTCCCACCTTCCGGACATCAGCTTGAATTTTTGTGTGGGTGAATAGTGAAAGGAGCATCTCTATTTTATCAGGTTTAACTTGTATCCCGACACCCTACCAAAGGATTCCAGTATTAGCTTAACTGCAGGAAGAGATTGTTCAGGGTTTCTTAGGTATAACAAAATGTCATCGGCATAAAGGGCTATTCGATGTTCGGATCCTCCTAACTCCACTCCTCTATACCTTGTAGCTTCCCTGATCCTCTGGGCTAGAGGCTCAATAAAAGCATGAACAGAAGGGGTGAGAAAGGGCACCCTGTCTAGTCCCCTGTGTAGTGGAAAGTAAGCTGAATGGTGTCCGCTCACCTTCACACATGCCTGTGGAGAGGTGTATATATTTTGTATAACATTTATTAGAGCAGGAGGAAGCCAGATTTATGTAGTGTTGCGTGAGCGGCCACGCCACTCTGTCGAATGCCTTTTCGGCATCTAAGCTGACCAGTACAGAGGGAACTCTTTCGGTGTGTATATAATGCACCACATGCAGAGTCCGCCTTGTGTTGTCAGTTGTAGTGCAGGACCGAATAAACCTCCGTATGATCTTTATGAATTAACAGAGGAGTACCTGATCTACCCAGTGCATTAAGATTGCCATAAATAGTTTATAGTCTTGGTTAAGTACCCGATATAGGCCTGTAGGAAGCACAGAGTTGTGGGTTCTTATTTGGTTTGGGGATGCAGAGATCGTAGCATCGACCAGGTTGAGGGGTTCCCCTTCCATTACCGCATTGAAGACATCCAGAAGGTTGGGGAGGATCCGGTCCTTAACGATTTGTAGAATTTCGCCCCATATCCGTCTGGTCCAGGCGACCTTTGTGATTTAGCGTTCTTTATGGCAGCTGTCAATTCCGCCTCTGTTATTGGGAGGTTAGGGCCTGGTTTTGGGTCTCTGTCAGGCGCTGGAGGGTGATCATTCTCAGGTATTCCACTATTTGATGTGGGGGCTGAATTTTCTGGGACGTATAGGGACTTGTGAAATGCGTGGTAAAGGCTTCCATAATTTCATGTCTTGGTGGGCGTTGTCCTCCAATAGGGTAGCACACCGATGTGACCGTGGCTCTTTTGTTTCTGGGCTTGGTATGCCAGCAGTCTGGTAGCCTCGCCCGACTTCATAATACTTCTGGCTTAAATAGGTCAGGGCTATCTCGGTTTGCTGTTGAATTAATCGGTCTAACTCAAATTTGGTTTGCTGCAGCTGGGGAGCACCACGATCTCCCTGGTTATGTGCCATTTGTAAGAAGTGAAAGGGTATCTTCCAGCTTAAGTTTCTGCTGGTTAAACTGTTTACCCTGTTCTGTTGTGTATTTTATTATATGACCCCTAAGGACAGTCTTCAAGGTCAGTTGGCATTCATCTGTATTTCCCCTCCCCGAGTCGTGCCTGAAAATAGGCAGGATTTGTCTAGTGCACTTACCGGTCAACAAAAGCTAAATAAAATAAATTGTATCCCAGTACATGGCTGGGGTAGAATCCGTGACTGGATTATCTATTTTTATCTCTTGGATCATCTTTATGAGAAACTTGCAGAACTTTTTAGAGCAGATAGTACGGGTTGAGCCTCCATACAAACTGGCAATCTATGTCTTTTTCTGTGCTATCCTTTTTTTTTTGTCCCTGTACAGTTGTCTGATGTATCATGCTCTTAGCGTTATGGCGCTTTCTGTTTAAAATAATTTATACAGGGCATTTGTATTATGTTGCCCTAATCAAGATGTGTTAACGCCCAAAGCCCTAAGCGCAGTCTAGCTTTTAGGATATAAATAATAATGCTATCTGGGCTTGAATAGGACTTCTTGCACTTTATTAAAACCCCGAATGAATAAGAGCCCAGGAGCACATCTTGCGCTCAGTAGTGATAAAAGTAAATAGAATGTTGCTTGAACAGTACTAATTTTACCCCATGCTCTGAAGCTTCTCTTGGGTCCAAATTGTAAAAACAGAGCTCCTTTCTGTAAAGAAAGAGAACCGCAGCTGTGGTACAGTGAATGAATGGGAGCCAAGAAGTGAGAAAGAAGCCCCATTTATGCTCCCCAGCCGCTGCAAGTGGCTAATTCAAATGGAAGTTTGCTGGGTGAAGTAGATGAACGCTACGGCAGACTTGTCTGAGTAGTCCCATAGTGTTCACAGTTTAAAATAGGTTCCTGACTGTTGTTTAGCCCTGTAATTGTAGAAAAGAGGCTGGTTAAAGCAGTTGCAAGCAGGCGGGACAGTGCTCCAACTCGTAGGAGCAGAGAACTGAAGGAAATTATGAAGGGCATGAGTCATAATGAATAGGACACTACAGGCAGGCTAAAGATATTTTAATTCCTGTAGTGTCCCAATACAATAAAGTGCCCTTCTTGAAATGGCAGCCCCAGAAATAAAAAAATTAAAAAGGCTGCAGGAATATGTAAAAGGCAGACCATAAGTGATTTAAGTAAAATGAAAGTCCTGCCTGGCGGCTGCAGTTTCAGCTGCGGATGAACAGATAACTGTGTAGCTCCTAGAGATATTGGTGAGGCATGCAGAACCTACCATATCTCATTAGGAACAGTGGTATTTATGATGATTAATAAATACAGTGTTACAAAGGTTTTCATGCCTGTCTGAAAAGAAAAAGTAAATCTTTTTTTATCTCTCTTAATCTTTCACTCACCCGAGCCAGTGCCTACCCTCCCTCTCTCTATAGGCATCTAGGCCAGACTATTACTTACCCATGTTCTTCTAACTATTTCTGTTGTTTCTCTCCTGCTGATGTTGTTCTTGCTGTATACTCGCAGCTGCTACTTGATGGTAGTTCCACCCATGTTCCCAATACCACTTTGATGTTTGACTCCTGCCTTGTTGTTCTTGCTGCGAATTCCTAACTGTTATTTTTGTTACCTCTGTATCAACCTACAGCGGAGCATATTGCTCCTGTATGTAACTCTATTGTATTATCAACTGTTGGAGCATGTGGCTTCTGTATGTAACCCAACTGTTGGAGCATGTGGCTCCTGTATGTAACCCAACTGTTGGAGCATGTGGCTCCTGTATGTAACCCAACTGTTGGAGCATGTGGCTCCTGTATGTAACCCAACTGTTGGAGCATGTGGCTCCTGTATGTAACCCAGCTGTTGGAGCATGTGGCTCCTGTATGTCATTGTGTCTCTATGGATACCCTGTAACTCTCCTGGTCGCTTCCTGAAAATAGGCGTTGCTGTCTAGTGTGCTTACCTGGTTAACAAAAGCAAATAAATCATTCATGGTTGAAACAGAATACAGTCCTATAGAATCCCATAGCTGGCACGGTAATGGAAAATAAGGAGCGCACCTGTATTGTTCCATTTCCTTAACTCACTCAGAGATTCTATTATTATTTATTCATAAATATAATAGGAAATCTCTGCCTGGTCTGCTGTAGATCTGTCTGTAGAGGCCAGCAGCCCATGTAGTGGCTGTTTTGTGAAACTCCTTACATGTGAGGTCACCTCTGGTGGGCAGAGCTTAGCACCCTCATTTTGGTAAAACCCATCAATAAAGGTTTTTATATGGTTTAAAGCACTATTCAGGTCTGAAGGTGGACAGTGAAATGGACACTGTGGTATAACAAAGTACCTGCTTTTAAAGAGGGCACAAATGTGTATGTATCCCACAATTTAGAAGGTATTTGGGTAAATGATGTGTCACATGGTATAATGACATTCCCTGTACTTATATAAACCTCCCAATAGAGGGCCTAATCAGATAGGTGGGTCAGTAGTGGACTGATTACAGTGAGAAAAGGATGTCCGTGTGTGTGCTTTCACACTAGTGTTATTGTTTGGAAGAAGAAGGAAAAGACATTTCAGGAGTCTTGGAAAGAAGTATTTCCTGTTTATTGTGGGTGAGAAGACTAACACCAATTTTTTCCTTTCTGTGAAAATTTTATTTTTGGGTTTTCTATTTTCAAATAAATTGACAGACTTGTTTATTTGCATTTTTATGCATCTTATTTACTGTCTGGGTGTCTGTTATTATCTCATGCTTCTACACTAGTGTCACAAGTGAGATAACCTGAGTACGTTGAGACTGCCTGGGAGGCGTTACTAGGATATTGCTACTAAGTTCCCTAACAGATGCAGCCAGGGTACCAGACAGACCAAGGTGCACACCATATTACGAGGTTAGTGACTGAGAAGACCGGAACTCAGTTATTGCCAGGCTTGGGCCCAGGAGCGAGACCCAAGATGAAGATTGAGGATGCGGGCGTGGTTGAGGAGACCCTGAAGCAAGAGGTTGCTCAGATGACCCCAGTACCTGATGATCCAGGAGAGCTTAGAAATGGCTGTGTATACGCCAGCTGGAGATGGAACACCAGAGGGAAGAAGATCGTCGCCAGAGGGAGGAGGACAGGCATCTCCAAGTGGAAGAACGACACAGGTAAGACGGAAAGTGGAATGACACTTTGAAAGCCATTCAGGCTCTATCCCATGGTTAGCACGATAGAACTGTGCCTAGAGACATTAAATTGACCAAACTATCTGAAAGTGATGATATTGGACGCATACCGCACCACTTTCTAATGCATTTCTCATACAGGTGCATGGTCCTGTGACCAATGCGTCATAAGACTGGTTCCCTACTTAACAGGTAGAGCACAACTGGTGTACAGCCAGTTAAGGGTGGATGCTAATAACTATGATCGAGTGAAGGAGGAGGTTTTGAGGCGCTATGCGTCCAGCGTGGAAACATACAGACAGTGCTTCGGTCACAGAAAATGACAAATTCACGATACTCCCAGGGAGACATCGCCAGGTTGAGAGACTACTGTGGGAAATGGTTGCAACCTGCAGTAAAACTAAAGAGCAGATCATGGACATGATCATAATTGAGCAGTTCATCTAGGTGTTAACCCCATGATGTGCAGTTATGGGTGAAGGAACATCAGCCTGAGTCAGCCAAGGACACCATAAAACTGGTGGAGGATTATTTGGCCGCTCGAGCTACCAGACCCAGAAGACAACAAGGTACTCCACCTTATGCTACTGAGGCGGTAAGACCTTTTTATGCTAATACCCGCCAGAATAACTATACCAGGCAAGATAGAGGGGAAGAATATCCTATTCAGAACTAATTTGCCATGGTTGCCTGGGCAAAAGCCATATTGTGAGGAACTGTCCTAATAGAAAAAGACCTGACATGACTCATTTAGCATTGGCAAATATCGGATATGTTGCTACAGTGGGGATTGGAGAACAGACTTTGGGTTTATTGGATTCTGGGCGTAGACAGACACTGATGAGGGTGGATTTGTTCCCAGACATTGAGGTTACCCAGGATGATACAACTGTCGTGTGTGTATGGGGATATACATAAGTATTGTACTACAAAAGTGAAACTAATGGTTGAAAGTGAGCAACACTGCATGACTGTGGGACTGGTACCCGATTGCTGGTGCCAGTATTTATTGGTCAGGACTTCCCCATTTCCACTCATTCATACAAACACACCAGGACTACCTTATTTATTTATTTTGTTTTTGTTGACCGGTAAGTACACTAGACAAATCCTGCCTATTTTCAGGCACGACCGGGGAGGAATACAGATGAATGCCAACTGACCTTGAACCAGATTAAGCTGTTGGTAGTAGTTTTAGTGAATGAGGAAATTTGGCCAGGACACAGGAAATTCCCTACTGCATTGCTGGCAGTAGGGGGACTTGCTGCTGCGAGTCAGATCACTTGTGGTCAAGACTTGGTGGAGGATGGACGTCAGAGAACGTGGAGCGGTTGGGCTCTACTACAATGGTTGATGGAACTACAGAGATAACGGAGTCAGTTTACTGATAAAGATCTGGAGGATGTTGAGATTTTCGTTTCAACGGAGGATTTAACGGTATCTGCGGCTTTGGTACGAATGGGACCCTTTCGCAAATGATATTACGGAGGACTGGCAGGAGCAGCTTAAACTGCAGCTTGCTGAGCTAGCTAGAGAGCATGAGCATGTCAGAAAAACTGATTTCATTGCCTTCTGATGATTTAACTGTCATTTTGTCTCCCCGGCAGTCATCGATCTAGACGTTGGGTCTGAGCATTCCGTTTCCAACAAAGATCAGTTGGGTGAGTTATTACATGAAGTTTCCACTGTGATACAGCCTAAATAGTCTTCTTGTAACACTTTTGGCTGGCAGTAGAGAATCCGGGTGATTCTGTGCCAAGAGCCATTAACAGAGTTGGATCACTTGTGGTCACTCCTGGCATTCCTCAGGTTGCTACGGTAACTATGGATGTCCCGGATGTGTCTACATCGGTCGGAGGCTCCATTTCCACCGGCAAGTAAAAACTTTAACTAAAGAAGCAGGATTTGTCTTTTGGGCTTCTGGCCACACATTTTCAGCACTGCAGCTTACAGGGGTAAAATGTGTTTTCCAGTCGGAACCTCTGAATCAGGACAGAGTTTTAATTTTCCTTTCTGAAAAGACTAGCTCTTATCATGAGGAAGGGAAAGAGAAAGGGCAGCTATGATTTTTTCTAAACGGAACTTAGGGGTACTAGACGGAGTACAAACAGACTCTCCACCCATTTGTGCAAGAACTGGTCCTATATCTTCTGTTGTTGTGCCCCTTTACAGCCCTTGGCTGATGAAACCTGGTCCCTCAGCAAGCTTTAAGTGAAGCTGGCTGGACTTTGAACAAAGGATCTTGCGACCAGCGCCTGATTGGGACCCCAAGCTGAATTTTTCCCAAATGAGCCGACGTGGAAGCCACAATTGCCTAACTCACTTGTAACTCCAGCAATTCCTGTAGGGGTAAAGGGGAGATGGCCTCCTGATAGGGCCTTACAGGCCACTACTCCTGCAGTTCTTATTGATTTAGGACCTGAACAACCTGCTGATATTATACAGGGTAACCCTGGAACTGAGAACCCTAATGTCAGAATTTTTTCTAAAATTAAGAAAGAAGCAGCACCACACACAAATGCAGTGCGACTCGATATAAGGCAGGTTTAGAGGTCAGACCTGATAGGCAATATGTAGGAAAATGTTTATTAAAAGATTCTTTACATTTTTCTCCCAGGTAGGTGTTTGCTTTTATCAATATATCAGGAAGATAATTTTGATGTAAGTTTTCGCTCAGCTTATGCCCTGGATTTATTTTGGGAGCAGGTACAACCAAGTGAAGTTTTCTCCCATGTGGACTCCTTTTGGTGATTCCTTTAACAAAACCCTTAATTAAGTTTGTTGCTATAATGTTCAGAAATGAGGGAGTCCATCGAATGATATTTCATACTGGTTGTCTCAAAATGTGAGATTTTAAGTTCTCCAGAAGCCATATTAGATTCAGAACGGTTTTGGACTGGGGATGGCAATTTAAAGTTAAGCTTAGGCAAGCTGATACTGGATAGAACATATTCCAAACTCCTTTTGTTGGGTTGGGATAGGGGTTTGTTTTATGCTCGGCAGCCTCGGGCCTGTTACAAATGTGGTTCCAGGACACACTTATCTAGTTCCTGTGACAAACCTCGATGTGATAATTGTGGTGAAATTGGTCATATTGCCTTTCAATGTGCAAATCTAACAAAATGTGACCTTTGTGAGGAGACGGCCATGTTTTCTCTGAATGTGGTTGGGCTGTAAAAAAATAAAGCATCTAGTGGTATTCCAAATATCTTAATTCAAAAGGCTCAGGACCTGGCCATGGGTGTTGCCCAGACAAGCCCAGTAAACAGTGGAGAAATAGTTATCCCTTCTTCACATCCCTTCAGGATACATGTGAGGTACACCTCCTGATGCTCCAGTTAAGATTTCTCCCATTCTTTCTCCTGTTTGTTATTCCGGACAAAAGGAAGTTTCACCTCAGGAGTCTTCTAGTAATCCTCCAGTGACTCATGTTAGAAGGTCCTCCAGGAACCTTAAACCTCCCTTGTTCCCTCCCTCATTGGGGATGGAAACTAGTAATCCCTTTGCTGTGTTGTCTGCTAAGTGGGGTGATTCAGTTATGGATTGTCAGGAATCTGATTCTCAACCTATGCATGATAGCTCCCCATCCCCTTTCAGGTCCAGGAAGGTTATAAGGGTAAAAAGAAAGAGAAAAAAGATGGTTGATCCTCAGCTTCATAACTGGCTTGTCTTAGACTTGGTTCGGTGAATGTTCACAGTTTATTGAATTTTAGAAGGAGAGTGATTTATGATTATGTACGTAGTAATTTTCTGATGTATGCTCTGGACCAGGCCAGGTTTTTCCAAAGAGAATGGTGTTGGGTCCTCTTATTGGTCCTTTGACAACAAACAGCAGATGGTTTAGGATTTCTTTTTAATTCTTATGATTTTCCTTAATAAAATTAATGGATTTAATCCTGGCAAGTTAATGATCCTAGATGGGGTCTGGCGGTCCATGACATGCAGATTTATTAATGTATACTGTTCGCAGTTGAAAGCTGAACGGGTTGCACTATTTCAGATGATTAAACCCTTTTATTTACTTCTTTGAAATTTTCTCTGTGGAGATTTTAATTGTGAGTTTAAATCGGGGCAATTCAAGGGGTACTGGGAAAAAGATCTATTGTGACTCTAATGCATTATGTCATCTAATAAAATCATCAGGGTTGGTTAATAGTAGCTGCCATCAGCAAGGTGCTCCAAAATTTTCTTATAAAAACATTTATATACATCCACTATAGATTATATTTTTCTTTCAGATAATCTTCCCTTTAATTTTACACCTTCCGGTTTCCTTTTCAGATCATATGCTCCTTCAGTGCAATTTCTCCCTCATTCCTTACCTAAGATTCGAAAGCACGGTGGAAACTAAGTGCACTTTTGTTAAAGACCCTGTAGTGTTACCTACTATCCTAGCATTACTTATTGCTTGTCTTTCAGTTTCCTTTTATATGAGGACCTGGGACAGTGGTGGAGAGATTCTAAAGAAGATTTGTGTAGTTTAGTAAAAAATCAGGGAGGTCCAAGAAAATTTAAAATGTCTTCATTATTTAAAACTGTCCAGCAGGTATATTATTTAATTTCTATTGCAAATACCTCAAAAAATGATTAGTCTCCTCAGTTAACAACTTTAAAGCAACAAATACAAGAGGTGCAATATAATACAGCGAACACATTGCAGGTGCTCTTTCAATTTGGCATAAAAACAGCCCCATGGTGATCCATATGAAGCCTTTAAGAATTACAAAATAACACTAATTTAATAGCACTTTAAAATCAGGATGGACAACTGTGCGGGACCAAAAGGACTACATGCTGTGATAAAGACTTTTTACTATCTCATACTCCACAAGTAGCCCCTAGTGTTGAGGATATAAGGCAATTTTTGCACAAAATAAAAATTCTGGATATTCAATTCAATAAATCATTGTTAATTAACCCAATTACACGTGCAGAAATTGTAACTACAATTAAATCTCAAAAATCAGGCACTTCACCTGGGATTGATGGATTAACTTCAAGTTATATAAAGCGCTGCCATCTGAATTTTCTGAATGTCTACATAGATACATACATAGATACATAGACACTGTCGGCAGATAAGGCCTATGGCCCACCTAGTCTGCCCATTTGAGCTTGTAAGTTCAGTTTGTTTTCCTAGAAGTCTATTTCCCTTACCCTGACCTCTAGAATTCCTTTATGTCTATCCCATGCATTCTTAAATCCCGTGATTGTTTCAGCTCCCACCACTTCCTCTGGCAGGGTGTTCCACTTGTCCACCACCCGCTCTGTGAAGAAATTCTTTCTCATGTTTCCTCTGAATCGTCCTCCTCCAACTTCATCCCATGCCCTCTAGTCCTGAAACATCTTTTCGCTTAAAAATAGTGTTTTCCTGCACCTGTTCCTCCCTGTAAGATACTTGTATGTCTCTATCATATCCCTCTCCCTCCTCTCCTCCAGGGAGTACATGTTCATTCCTTCAACCTGTCTTCATAGGACTTGTGATGCAACCCATGCACAATCTTTGTTGCCCTCCTCTGAACCTTCTCTCCCTGTCTATGTCCTTACGTAGGTGATGGTCTCCAGAACTGTACACTGTACTCCAGGTGGGGCCTCACTAGTGTCTTGTATGCGGAATTATGACCTCCCTTTTCCTGCTGGTGATGCCCCTGCCTATACATCCCAGCATCCTATTTGCTTTACCTGATGCCTTGTCACACTGTTTCCTACCTTGAGGTCATCAGAGATGACAACCCTAAGATCCTTTCCTGCTTGGTGCGTGCTATATCCTCACCCCCAACTGATATATTGTGCCAGGGTTTTGTGCCCCATATGCATTATCTTGCACTTCTTTGCATTGAATTTCAACTGCCAAACCCTTGACCATTCTTCAAGTTTCTGCAGGTCCCTCTCATTCTGTCTACACCCTCTGGTGTGTCTACTCTGTTACAGAGCTTTGTGTCATCAGCGAACAGTGAAATTCTGCCTTCTAGATCCTGTGCAATGTCACTGATGAAGATGTTGAATAGGACCGGTCCCAGCACTGATCTCTGTGGTACCCCACTGGTCACTCTTCCTCTGTGGAGTGACAGCCATTTACCACCACCCTCTGTGTCCTGCCACCCAGCCAGTTACCTACCCACCACACTACTGTCCTGCCCACACCCATATTCCCCAGTTTGTGTAATAGTCTTCTATGTGGCACAGTGTCAAAGGCCTTGCTGAAGTCCAGATAGGCCATGTCCACTGCCCTCCCGATCCACCTCCTAGTCACCCAGTCAAAAATTCAATGAGGTTGGTCTGACATGACCTCCCCTGGTGAAACCATGCTGCCTTGGGTCCTGTAGTCCATTGACAACCAGATGTTCCACCAATCTCTCCTTCAGTAGTGCTTCCATGATCTTTCCCACTACCGAGGTGAGGCTGACTGGTCTGTAGTTCCTGCTTCCTCTTTGTTCCCACTTTTGTATAAGGGACTACATCTGCTGTCCTCCAGTCTTTGGGTACTCCCTGTTTCCAGTGATTGGCTGAACAGGATAGCCAGAGTTCAGCCACCACCTCTCTTAGTTCTTTAAGGACCCTGGGTGTACCCCATCTGGCCCCATTGCTTTATCAGCTCTTATTACTTCCAGTTCCTTCAGGACCTTTCTCGTGTAAAGGGACTTGTGTCCATTTCTGCACCATTCTCACCCCTTGTACTCCTTCAGACCCATTACCCCTCTTCCTTAGTAAAGACTGAGCAGAAATACCTGTTCAATATGTCAGCTTTACTGTTGTCATCCTCCACGCGGCTCCCATCCTCCCCTTCAGTCTCACTATCCCTCCCTTGTCCTTCTTTTTTCACTTATGTACCTGTAAAAGGTTTTGTCCCCTTTAACCACTGATTTTGCAATGTGTTCTTCTGTCTGAGCTTTGGCTTCCTTACTGACTTCCCTGCCTCCTTTGTTTCTCCTGGTACTTCTCCCTATCCCTTCTGCCTGTGTCTTTTTGTATTGCCTGAATGCACTCTTTTTGGCTTTCACTTTCTTTGCTACCTCTTTGGAAAACCGTAATGGTCTCCTCTTTCTTTCCTCTTGCTAACCTGCTTAATGCATAATTCTGTTGTTCTTATAATCCCATTTTAAATACTGCCCACTGTTCCTCAATCCCTGATTCCTGTCCCATCTCTTAATGCCTCTTTCAAGCATCTCCCCATTTTCCCAAAGTCTGCCCCTAAAATCCAGGATACGTGTTTTTGTTTGGTTTGGTTCTGCTCTTTCTGTGATTTCAAACCACAATGACTGGTGATCACTGTTACCCAGGTGCTCCCCACTTGTTACCCCCATCACACTGTCCCTGTTTGTGAGCACAAGGTCCAGTATTGCCTTCTGCCGAGTTGGTTCCATGACCAGTTGCTTAGGAAGGCACCTGAAGGAGTCCAGGATAAATCTGCTCCTAGTTGATGCTGCTGCTGGATGCTCCAGTCCACGTCTGGTATATTGAAGTCTCCAACCAGTACTACCTCACCCTTGTCTGCCATCCTTTGGATGGCTAGCATCAGCTCCCTATCTGTTTCTTCCTCCTGGGCTGGTGGTCTATAGACCACACCTGTGCGGATGGCTGGCCCCATTTTCCTTTCCAGCTTAACCCACAGTATCTCTCCCCATTTTGTTCCTTCTGGATCTGTGTGGCCCTTATGTCATTTTTCACATACAGTGCCACTCCTCCTCTCTGCCTGCTCTGTCTCTTCTGAATATGTTGTAGCCAGGTATGGCCATCTCCCAGTCATGGTTATCATTACACCAGGTTTCAGTGATGGCCACAATGTCCAGGTCTGACTGTACCATGACAGCCTCCAGATCTTCCATCTTGTTGCTAAGGCTCCTGGCATTTCACACATGGCTTTCCATGATTTGACCTCCTAGACTGCGCCACTGTTCACTCCAGCCCCTTTTCTTGGTTGTCATTTATCCCTGGTTCTCCTTGCTGTCTGCCCTTCTGCTGAATTTTGCCCCTTTCTGCTTATCCACCTTTTGGACACTAATCTCCATCTTTTGCACACTGCTGTGCAGAGATAGCCACTCCTCTGGTTCACTGGTTCCATTACTAGCTTTGGTGGGTGAGCAAGTAGGTACCGTCCTTGCTGGCCTGCCACCCCCTTTGCTAGTTTAAATGCTTGTCAGTGTAGCATTTAAACTTATCATTGAGTGCTTGATTCCTCCAGGATGGATGCAGGCGTCAGGCTTGAATAAATCTCCATCCCTCCAGATGGGTCCCCAGTCACCAATGAATCCAAACCTTTCTCACAGCACCAGTTCTTCAACCATGAGTTAAAGTTCCTGGTGCATGCACTCCTATGCTCTCCTTGCTCTCACAGGTAGTACTTCTGAGAAAGTGACAGAAGTAGCTACTTGCTTGAGACCCTCCCCAGTTTCCTAAACTCTTCCTGAACTTCCTTTGGCTCCCCATTTGCCAAGTCATTAGTACCTAGGTGGATAATGACATCCAGCTCACCCTCCTGTCTTGCCTTCCAGTGATCCCCAGTATCTTCCTTCCATCCCTCCATGCCGTGGCACCTGGTAGGCACCTCACCTCCCTGTCCTCCCCTCCTGTGTTCCTAGCTGGATCCCTCTTATGATGGAGTCCCCACCAGGATTCGCTTCCTCCTCCTCTGGGGTCCACTGCTTTCCCACTGAGGTCACCTCCTTGCCTAACCTCCACATCCTTTCCTTCCACTTCCTGGGTACCTCTATTTGGTTGTCCTCATTTGCCAGTGTGGCATATGAGTTCTTGAGAGAATAGGATCTGGGATGTGCCTCTGCCTGACTGCTCTAACCCTCCCTGAGCCCACTGTCATCCAAGTGCTCCTTGTTCTCGGCATCCTTGAGGCAGCTGCATTGGACTGGGTGGTTCCTGGACAGGGGTGATGGTACTCCTGACCCAGTTTACTTCTGCTCTGAGTCTGGCTACCTCATCCCGCAGTCCCGAGAGATGCATGCAGATAGGGCAGCACCTCAGTGTCCAGAAGGTCTGCCTGAATATGGCTGCCCCACAGCCACTGCATTGCACCACTCCCACATTATACTGCAATTCCACTACTTATCTGCTACTGAAGCTCTCTTAGTTCTCTTTTTATTTATTTACAGTACTAAAATCCTGTAACTGATCCTCATATATATATTTTTTAAGGAAAAAAACCAATAAATAAATAGAGTCAAAACACTTGTGCTGAGGGTGGTCTTCTTCCCCTTATGCCCTCCTACTTCACACCTCTTACTATACCCTGTGTCTAGAACTGGTTTTAATTTTTTATCCATGTGGAATTTTCAGTTTGGTTTTTCGAAGGCTTATTAATTTTTCTACATAAATCAGGGGTTAAAGAACTTTTAGAGAACTAGAGACCTATTACAATTTTGAATGCCAATTATAAACTTTTTGCAGCAATTCTGAATACCAGGCTTAAACAATATGGCCACTGTACTTTCCTCTTAATATTGTGGGCTTCGAAAGAAAAATACAACATGCTCATATAATTCTCCGAGATTTAATAGAGTACTCTGGTTTGTATAATCAGTCTGGATGCATTATTTCAGTAGACCAAATGAAGGCATCTCGATCGAGTTTATCACCTATTTTTATTCATGACTTTGAAACAGTTTGGGGCTCCAGACGTGTTTTTAAATTGGTAAAATTACTTTATACTAATGCTATTATTCATCCAATTATACAGAAAGAAATTGGGGATGGGTTCCATGTGCCCACAGGGGTGCTCAAGCCCTTTATTATATTCTTTTATAATAGACACGTTAATTCAATCAATCTCACAAAATCCAAAATGGAAAGGGGTCTTAGGACCTCCCTTGTTGGAAGAACTACATGTGCAGGCATATGCTGGACGATCTTTGTGTGTTTTTTTTTAACTATAAGCAAGTGGCAGTATTTCTGGAACATATGGGTTTTATTCTCGGTTTCCAATTCAAAAATTAATAAAAAAAGTCAAGGTCTGTTCATTGGGGTTGGATATCCCTCAGAAATTATTCAGGGACTCTAAATTTCCTCAGATCCTATTAAAATTTTATGATTATTATATAGGCTCAGAATCTTCCTGAGTTGAATTGGAAAATGCATTGGCCTCTATAGAGGACAAAATTCAAATTGGAAACATTGGAAATTATCCAAATTGAAGCGTGTACAAGTAATAAAACAATTTGTAATTCCAGGTTTATTGTACACTGCAATAATATTTCCGCTACCAACACGGTTAGAAACACGGATTTACAGTTTATTTTTTCAGATGTTATGGGTAACAGACTCAACCCTATTAAAAGGCAATACTGTATCTTGCAAAAAGAAAAGGGGTTTAGGATAGTGGATTGGTGGATCCTGTTATTTTTTTTTATACATTCTTATCACAAAACATTAGGTGGGATTGTTGCCATCTACATCTAGATAAGGGTTATTAACGAAACATGTATTGATTCACTATTATTCTGTTGGCATGTAAGACCACCTAAGCCCTTCAGAAATTATTAATACCACAATATTTTCAGCGGTAGCAAAAAGCTTTTTAAATGGGGTTTATTGGCTAAAGTAGTAAAGGACAGCACAGGACCACACTTATATAAAATAGTAATGTTACTATTATATCCAGCTGAACCAGCTTTTAAAAACTGTCCTTCGATGCGAACTGTGGAGGTACTTTCAGAGATTAAATAATCCCAGATTACGAATACATGTGGAAATTTCTATGGTTTACAGTTTATGGCAGGATTGGAGTTGGCAATGCAAAGCACAAAGCACTAAATGAAAGAATTTGCCCCTTTCTAGAGTGCATAGCTCAGGAAGAAACAATGGAGCATTTTTATTTTCAAACAACATGAAGTCTTGCTGTATTCTGACAGTTGCAGTGATTCCCAACCTTTGAACTGCCCCAGAGAACAAAGAGTTAACTTTCTATGCAGGGCATAGAATGCTGAGGTCGAGCTCGGTTGGAAGTCTCTGTCTGGAGTGTTTTGAACTTAAACCGTCAGAGTCTTTACTCGCCTCACTGAACGTCGCTCAGAGATTTCTTCTTAAGCTGTTCTGTTTTCTCTGTAACTTGTAAGAGTGCGGCCGGTTCAGCTGAACCAGCCATTTAATTGTGAATTTTGTTTGTTTACTTAGTGTGTGGTTACCTGTTCTTATCGGTTCTAAAAAAGAATGTTTTTAACCGTTTTTCCAATACCCATGACATGGTTAGGAACCGATAAGGAGTCTTGCCTGGTGTTTTCCGAAAAAGGGTAAGTTTGGTTAGGTTGGCCATGTCTGAGAAACCCAAGAAAAAAATGGGCCCACTGGGTTTCAACACTGCAGTGAGTGTGGAGGTCTTGTTACACGATCCCACACCACCTGTGTTTATTGTCTGGGGTTTGACCACCTTGATTCAGACTGCCAAATATGTAAAACTTTCCCAAATCTACCCTTGAGAAGAGATTAGGTAGACTGAGGAAAAGGAGGCCGAGAAGTCCGCTGACCCAGATGGCCAGCCTGGTTCGATTCGACCGAACCACAGAACGAGTGCCCCAGACCAGGGTGTGATACTTTGGGCAAAAGGAGAGCCGATTCAGAGGGATCGGTTCTGACAAAAAGAAAGCCAAGAAGATAAATGAGACCGGTTCGGATCCAGAGGTTCATGTTCTGACCGCTGAAGAGAGAGCTAGGTGGTTCAGAGTGTGGAATCGCCCGTCTGTTCCGAACGATCCGCTCCTTCTGGCAGGAGTTCGGTTCGTTGGTTCCCCGGTTCAAGAGTATACCCTTGAAGATTTTTATGAACTGGAATTTAAAGAGGAAGGGAATTTGAGGATGATGATGTAAGTGAAGGTCTAGATGTGCCTGTGTAACTGGACGCCTCTGACAGACCTTTCAGGTGTTTCCTCCTAGGGCTTTGTGAGTCCCTCTCACTTTATGTTTTACAGAAGGTGGCTGAAACCCTCCAGCTTCCTATGGAGGAGGCTGGGAAGATCAAAGGAGCCTGATTATGTAGAGATGATGGATATGCCAGTCCAGGAGACTGTCTATTCCTCCATAAATCTTTTGGGAAACAGACACGACAAATCTTAAAGTCTCCTAACACTATACCTCCTGTAGATAGAGGAATGGACAAGAGATACACTTTCAGGCTCAGACACGGAGTTCTTATATCAACAATGCAGCCATGTTGGGGTAGTGCAGGCTGCTGCCTGTGACAAGGCAAATATTCCTTGGCTTCCACCCCTTGACAAGGACTCCAGGAAGATTGATGCCATGGCAAAGAAGCAGTACATGGCATCTTCTTTGGGACTTGGGCAGGCAAATTACATGTGCCTATACAGCCAGGTACCAGAAGTCCAGGTGGGACACTGTACTGGCACTGGCTAATGGGCCTCCCCAGCTAGCCAAGGAGCTGGAGGCGGTGGCTGCAGATGGGATTGAGGCATCTAAGGTTCAGTTTCATGTTGCTGTGGACTCTAATGTTGTGTCATCAAGAGTCATGGCTACATCTGTGGCTCTTCAGAGGATGGCTTGGCTCAGATGTATTAGCCTTCAGAGGACACCCGGCTAAGGCCGTGGATTTTCCTGTAGTGGGTAATTCTCTGTTTGGGGAGCAGACAGAGAATTACATGAAGAAATGGATTAGTACAGGACCACTTACAGGAGTGCTTAGCCAAGGAAAGGCAGGCAACTCCTCAAAAGCAGCAGTCTAGGGGCAGGGCAGGCCTTTCAAAGGCCTTTTTACCAAGCACAGGCCTCCTCTTCCTTTCTCAGAGGGGTTCTTCAGAGGGAGAGGCAGAAGGGGATGAGCAGGGCTGCATCCACTCCTTAGCCTAAAGCCCCTGCCAAGCAGACACCCTGATGGGCCTGCCTGGGTCGACGCTCCTATTCCAGTAGGGGCAGGCTGGTTTACTTTGTCCAGGACTGGATGTCTATTACATCAGACAAGTGGGTCCTGGAAGTAGTAAGCCAGGGACTGGTTCTCAGCTTCAAAAATTTCCAAAGATGAGAGCCGGATCTTTTCCACCTGCAAATTTCTTGGAAACCCTTGCCCTAGATGCAGAGGTTTCTTCTCTCCTAGCTTTAAGAACTATAGAGAGAGTAATGCATTCTACACGGGGCAAAGGACTATACTCCAGGTACTTCCTGACCCCCAAAAACAGGGGTGACCATCCTGACCTAAAATATCTAAACAAACATCTTTTAAAACCAAAGTTCAAGATGATAACTATGATAACTCTAGGAATAATCCTTCCTCTCTAAGACCAGGGACTGGCTAGCCTCCTGGACCTCAAAGATGCCTACTTTCACATTTTCATCAGGTGCTCCCACAGAAAGTACCTCAGGTTTGAGTTGCCCTCAGGCCATTATCAGTTCAGAGCAATGCCCTTTGCCTAACCTCAGCCCCAAGGGTTTTCATGTAGTGCCTGGTAGTAGTAGTTGCTTTCTAAGAAGGCAAAGATTTCAATTTTTCCAGATCTGGACAATTGGCTAATAGTGGGTCAGTCTCCAGACCAAGTCAAGTCTCACCTGCAAGTGACCCAGCAAGTGCTCACTTCTCTAGGATTTCTTCTCAACCTTCCCAAGTCAGTTCTGAACCAGTCCAGCTTCTTACCTTTATAGGAGCAGAACTGAACACACTCAGAGCAAGAACCTTTCTTCCTGTAGAAAAGGCAAGGTTCTTATGGAACTAGCTTCTTCCTTCAGCCTTCGGGTATCTCGACCAGCAAGGCATTTCCTCCAGCTCTTGGGCCACATGGCAGCTTCAACAGCAGTGGTCCAAGGGGCAGGATTCCAGATGAGGGATATTCAGTTCCACCTGAGAGCTTTCTGGTCTCAGAGAAAGGACTCCTTACCAAACTGATCCCAGTGACTCTGACCTTGACCCAAGCCTCCAATGGTGGCAGGATCAGGACTGTTTAAGGCAAGGTGTTCCTTTGTTGCTCAGCTTGTTCAGTGGTCCTTACCACGGATGCTTCTCTCCTGGGCTGGGGAGCCCACCTGAGGTCCCTTACTGCCCAGGGGCTGTGGTCCCCAAGAATCCCTTCTCCACATCAATCTTCTAGAGCTCAGGGCAGTTTTTCTGGCTCTAAAAGCCGCTCTCACAGTCAGTACAGAACAAGGTGGTTCAAGTTAGAACAAGACAACACCACCACCATGTGGTACATCAACAAGCAGGGAGGCACTCCGTCACTGCCTTGCGACAGAAGCCATGAAGTTGTGATCTCTGGCTTATTCCTGCAAACCTCTTGTAGCAGTTCATCTTCCAGGCAAAGACAATGTGCTAGCAGATGCACTGAGCTGGATTTTCAGGGCCATCACGAATGGTCCCTGGACCCTTAGGTTTTGAAAGTGATTATTTTCAGGTGGGGCACTCTAGAGATAGATCTCTTTGCAGCCCCAGACAATCACCAACTCCTCTCTTTTGTTGCAGACCTCCAGTCCTGGGCCCACTCCTCTGGATGCCCTGATCCTGAATTGGTAGGGAAGTTTCTGTATGCCTTCCCCTTCCCACTCCTGTTCAAAGTTTTGGTAAAGATAAGGTCTCAACCATGCCAGGTGATTCTGATTGCTCCAGATTGGGCCAGACAGCCCTGATATCCCCTGTTGCTGTCCCTAGCAGTCCATCTTCCCCTGTCTCTTCCCAGGAATTACAACCTGTTAACATTCTCTCAGGGAAGGATTTGGTACCCTAATTTTCAGTCTTTCAATCCCTAAAGCATGGCTCTTGAAGAGTTAGAGTTTGCAGATCTGCATCTTTCCAAGGGTTCTGGATATCCTCAAGTCTTCTAAAGCCCTCCACCAGAAAGACTTACAACTCCAAATGGAAAAGATTCAGCATTTGGTGTTCTAAGAAGCATATTTCTCCAGACACTGCTGAATTGCCCTACGGTTCTGGATTATATGGTCCATCTTAACGCCTAGGCCTCAGACCAGGTACTCTCAAGGTACACTTGTCAGATGTTTCTGCGTTTTGTCTGTGGGAAGCATTCCTCACTATCTTCCCATCCTGTGTTCTGTAAATTTTTAAGAACTGCTTCACACCAGTCGTCCTTTTAGAGACCCTGCCCCTGCCTGGGATTTGAATGTTTGCATTGCTCAACTTATGCAAGCTGCCTTGAGCCTGTGTCTTCAGCAGAACTTAAGTACTTGACTTGGAAAACTGTGTTCCTGGTAGCCATTACCTCTGCCAGGCGTGTCGGTGAATGCAAGCCCTGTCAGTGGAACCTGATTTTATCTCCTTTCATAGGGATAAAGTGGACCTTACAACCAATAGAAGGTTCTTGCCCAAGGTAGTTTCAGACTTCCATTTAAACCAGTCTATGTCTCTCCCTGTTTTCTTCATTGATCATTCTTCCTCAAGAGAGAGGAGGCTACACAGTTTAGATGTCAAAAGAGCCCTTAGTTACTACAAGCGCACCAAGGGTCATGGGTTTGACTCCTCCAGTTGTTTCTAACTTATGGAGAAGTGGAAAGGGCAAACCTGCCACCAAAAGATCCATTGCCAGGTGGATTGTGTCTTGTATATGATTCTGCTATGAAAACTGGGAAAACTCCACCCTCAGGCCTGAGGGCTCATTCCAAAGAGGTACAGCTGCTTCCTGGCTGCTGCCAGGATATCCTCTCTTAGAAATTTGTCAAGCAGCCACCTGGAAAACAGTCCATACCTTTACTAAGCATTACTCTCTGGACATCCAGGGTAGGAGTGATGCTCGGTTTAGCACAGCAATACTTCAGAGCCTATTCCCAAAGTAGGTTCTGTCCCTCCTCCTTGAGGTACTGCTTAGTAGTCTCCAGTTGTCAGAATACAGTAAGATTTCATGTTGTTTGAAGAAAAATTACTCACCTTAGTAATTATATTTCTTCTAATGCAGTGTTACTGTATTCTGACCCTCCTCCATCCCTCTCAGAACCTGTTTTGGGAAGTGGGTGGACAGGTGCAGTGTTGTACCCCAGGGATGTATTTGCTTGCACCCTCCTCCTTTTGTTGGGTGCTTATTTAGTATCGTTATTTTTAGTACATTGGGTTTTGTTTTGTGTTTCCTGACTTGAGTCTTCCTTGGGAATCCAAAACTTTTTCAGCCAGTTGGCTAGTAGAATTTTACAATTTCCACATAGAATTTTTAGTTTAGTTGAGCTCTGTAAGAATCTGACGGTTTAAGTTCAAAACATTCCAGACAGAGACTTCAACCGAGCTCGAGCTCAGCATTCTATGCCCTGCATAGAAAGTTAACTCTTTCTTCTCCGGGTAGTTCAAAGGTTGGGAATCACTGCAATTGTCAGAATACAGCAAGGCTCCATTAGAAGAAATATAATTACTAAGGTGTAATTTTTTCTTCCTGCACATATGCCAGTTCTGTTTGGAAATTCTTAGCCTTAAAATGGAATATGAGATGGTTATTGTATTTGGATTATGACACATTGGTTTTAGGTCACTTTCTTGGTTAGGGACGATGTATAATTTAGAAACTTTGCAAATGTTTTGTTGCTGTTTAACATATTATTTATGGCAGGCTAGATGCCAATGGGTTCTGTATCAAAATCTATGTCTTATGATACTGTGGGATTCTTGATTCATGGGGCAATGGAAAGGATTTACCTTAAGAATTTAGGATTTTCTACTACTAGGAAGGTGACCGTGGAAGGATTCACAAGGTTTATAAAATACAAATAGGAAAAACAATATTAATTAAATTATATTGGGAAGGGAAGGGTTTATCTGGGTGTGATTGTCTTTAGTATTTTGTATGACTATAATACTTATTTTGGTTAGGTTATTCTTTCTGTATGACTATAATACTTATTTTTTTATTTTTTTGTATTATGTGGTTTAGTTTCATGCTTAATTTTTTCAGTATGTGTGATATCACATTTTTGTAATTGATGTTATATTAATAAAAATTCCCTACTCTTTTGAGAAGTGCCATGGGATCTTTAACATCCACTTGAACTACCACCAATCCTGGCAGATGGGACCTCTGTTTAACATCTCATCCGAACTGGCACCTCAGAAGTGCAGCACTCCTCTCATGCTGCACTACAGTGTCAATACTGGGATATTAACCCAAGTGCCAGATGTGGGAACCGGAACCCACAGCCCTGTGATCTCCTCGCCCTCAGAGGCGAGTGTGCTACCGACTGAGCCACTGACACTGCTTGAACCTCAACACCTGAACCAGTAGTGTGGTAACCTGCTCCCAGGCCAAGAAACAACTAGAGCAGGTTTTCCCTTTTGAGAGGACTTTTGTGAACCAAGGAAAACAAGAAAATAAAGAAAAGAGAAAAGAGGCAGTGGGTGGGACAGCAGAAGAAAATGTATCTGGCATGGCGCCAGGACTGCCTTTGAATGATATAATAAAGAACAAAAAGCAGATGTGACTTTACAACCTTTTTTCCTCGGGTTCAACAAGAAAGAAACCTTGGACAGTCTTGTTTTATTTTAAAACATTATATTTTACATAGGGTTACTGTTGATCCTGTATTGAATGTACCTGTGGAGCAATTGATGGTACCAAAAGTTTATAGGGAGAAGGTAATGCAGCTGGCCCATGATATACCCATGACAGGGCATGAGGGAGAGATCGAACCTTGCAAAGGTTACTTTCTAGATTCAGCTGGCTAGATATCCATCAAGATGTGGCAGAATACTGCCGTGCCTGTGCAGAATGTCAGCTAGTTGCCCCGGGTGGAAAGCGAGACCAGGTGCCCACCCTTCAGCCATTCTATGTCACCACTCCTTTTGAAAGGATTGCAATGGATGTTGTGGGCCCTCTTACAAAGGTAACAGTTTTATCCTTATGGTATGTGACTATACACAGTACCCAGAGGCTGTTTCCATGTGCACTGTTACTGCTTGCGAATAGCAGAACTGGCTAAAATTTTTAGTAGGATGGGAATACCCTAAGAGATTCTCACTGACAGAGACAGTAATTTCACCTCTGCCGTGTTAAGAGGCTATATCATCTCCTTGGTGTATCAGCAGTTAGAACCTCTCCTTACCATCCTCAAACTGATGGGTTGATAGAAAGATTCAACAAGACCTTGAAGAAAATGCTGCAAAAGTATGTACAGGAGGAAGGTAGGGAATTTGGACAGATATCTCCCTTACCTCCTGTTAAGCTGTTTGAAAAGGTACCCCAAGCTACCACTGGTTTTCACTTTTTCCTTGCTGTACAGAAGGAACCCCACGGGACCATTAGGCGTGGTAAAAGAACACTGGAGGAAGGTACCAGTGTTCGTTCAGTAACATACTAGACTACATGTCAGCATTAAGGAAAAGGTGGTAAAGTATGTCACTGTGACCCACTTGAATGTGACCCAGAAACAAATAGGGCAGAAAGAGGCCTATGATATGGGTTTAAAGAATAAATGTTTTATGCCAGGAAAAGGTTTTGTTATTACTACCTCAACTGAGAACAAACTGTTGATGCGATGGCAGTGCCTTATGATGGGTGAGGCAGATGGGAAATGTGAATTATGAAATTGAAATGCCTGGTTATAGACCTATAAAAGGTGTACCATGCCAACCTCCCAAGAAAATGGACAGACAAACCCCAGACACAGGCCCTATACATATACACTGAACCAAAACAAACAGAGTTGGATATGGCTATGAGTGACTTGATCGTCCCATAAGTGAAGGAGGTATAAAGATCAGTCCACTCTTAGAACCCATGCAGCGATCAGAGGTGGATCAGCTGCTAAACCATTTTCACAAGACATTCACAAAACCCCAGGAAGAGCTAAGGAGTGGAGCATGATATAAAGGTAAACCAGCAAAAGCTCATCCATCAGAAACCTAATCGATTACCGGAAAGAATTAGACAGGAGGTGATCGAAGAGGTGAGAAAATGGAACAGTTGGGAGTTATTGTTCTCTCCAGAAGTGCATGATCTTCCCTGATGGTGGTAGTAAGTAAGAAGAAAAGGGGTATCTGGTGTGTCTGGATTTCTGCAAATAAATGCTGTTTCAGACTTTGATGGGTACCCCATGCCCAGAATAGACCTGCTAGACAGAATAGGCACTGCCCATTACATCAGTACCTTAGACTTGACCAAGGATACTGGCAAATTCCCTTGGTCCCACATGCCTAGGAAGTAACTCCTTTTCCTACCCGGCAGGTTTATACCACTTCACACGATGCCATTCAGACTCCATAGCGCACCTACCACCTTTCAGCTACATGGACCACATATTGAGACCCCATACAGTATAGCACAGCATACCTGGATGGATGTGGTCATATCCCTGAAAGGCCCACTCATTTAGTCCATCTGAGTGGCATCATCCAGACCATTAAAGATGCTGGGTTGACTGTTAACCCTGCAAAATGTGCCATAGCACAGAGTGAAACCAGGTATTTGGGTTTTGTTGTTGGAAATGATACACACTGAAACCTGAAATAGACAAGTTGAGGCAGTTGCCAACAGCCCCATTCCATCACCAAACGTCATGTTAGATCCTTCTTGGGCCTAGATAGCTATTACAGACAGTTTATACCAGATTTTGCCACATGGCAACCCCTTAACAGAGCTCACCAGAATAAACATCTAACAAGGTCAAATGGACCCCAGAGTGCGAGAATACCTTCAGAATATCAGGGCAATACTCTGTTCATCCCCATTGTTAACTAGTCCCAGCGTCAAAAACCCTTTGAGATCCAGGCAGTCAGACAGATGCCTCTGACACAGGCATAAGGGTGGTATTAACACAACACAGTGAAAAAGTGGAACATCCAGTGTTGTATATTAGTACAAAGCTATATGAGCAAGAGAGAAGTACTCTACCGTCGAGAAGGAGTGTTTGGCCATGAAATGAGCCATAGAATCTCTTAAGGTACTACCTTTGGGCAGTGTCTTTGTGGTAATGACAGATCATAATCCGCTATGTTGGCTAAATCAAATGAAGGACAAGAACATGCGGATTATAAGGTGTATCCGTCACTACATCCATATCGGTTTGCAGTGAAACAGATCTGGGTCACAGCATCAAAATGCTGATTTCCTGTCAAGATAGGGTGCTGAGAGTAAGCGACTGTTAAAATGTAAAACTATATTGCTATGTATTGCTATTGTATATGATTACTTAGTGCTACTAAAAGCACTGACCTCGGGAAAAGAAACAGTTCTGTACAAGATATCTGATGGTACATCTTGTACAAAACTGTTCAGAATAGATAAGAAGGGTCCCTGAGGGAACCTCTGGAAGGTGGGGAAGTTCCAACCCTTCCAAGGGTGAAGGGTTTCAGACAACAACAAGATTGTGTTGCCTTCTTGTGGTGGGAGGTGTGCAACAGGGGTCCCTGTTATGAAGTGTAATAAAAAGCTATGAAAGATCCTATAGGAGGTGCATCCCCCATTTTCCCTTCACTCCGTCCTGTCCACTTACTTTTCCCCTTCTGTCCTTTTATTTCTTGTCAGGATGGCCAACCTGGTAATCTACTTCCTTTTCTGTGCTATCCTTTTTTTGTCCCTGTACAGTTGTCTGATGCATCATGCTCTTAGTGCTGTAAGTGCTTTCTGTTTAAAATAATTTAAACAGGGCATTTGTATTATATTGCCCTAATCAAGATGTGTTAATGCCCAAAGCTCTAGCGCAGTCTAGCGTTTTGTGATATAAATAATTTATGATATAAATAATAATGCTGTCTGGGCTTGAATAGCACTTCTTGCACTTTATTAAAACCCGGAATGAATAAGAGCCCAGGAGCACATCTCGCGCTCAGTAGTGATAAAAAGTAAATAGATTGTTGCTTCGAACACTACTAATTTTACCCACTGCTCCAAGCTTCTCTAGGGCCCAAATTGTAAAACAGAGCTCCTTTCTGTAAAGAAAGAGAACACGCAGGCTACGGTACAGTGAATGAATGGGAGCCAAGAAATTGAGAAAGAAGCTCCCATTTATGCTCCCAGCCGCTGCAAGTGGCTAATTCAAAATGGAAGTTGGGAGCCGAGATGAACACTACGGGCAGACTTATCTGAATAGTGCCATAGTGTTCACAGTTTAAAATGGGTTCCTGACTGTTGTTTGGCCCTGTAATTGTAGAAAAGGGCTGGTTAAAGCTTGATTCTTGAGGTGGAGCAGCACAGTGTTCAGACTCATAGAGCAGAGAACTGAAGGAAATTATGAGGCATGAGTCATAGTGAATGGGACACTACAGGCAGGCTAAAGATATTTTAATTCCGTAATGTCCCAATAAAATAAATTGCTCTCTTGAAATGGCAGCCCGCCCCAGAAATAAAAAAATTAAAAAGGCTGCAGGACTGTGTAAAGGCAGACAACAAGTGATTTAAGTAAAATGAAAGTCCGCCTGGCGGCCACAATTTCAAGCTGACAGATGAACAGATAACTGTGTAGCTCCTAGAGATATTGGTGAGGCATGCAGAACCTACCATATCTCATTAGGAACAATGGTATTTATGATGATTAATAAATACAGTGTTACAAAAGTTTTCATTCCGTCTGAAAAGAAAAAGTAATTTTCTTTTTCTTTTTAATTATATATGGTTGAAACAGAATACAGTCCTATAGAATCCCATAGCTGGCAAGGTAACGGAAAATAAAGAGCGCACCCTTATTGTTCCATTTCCTTGACTCACTCAGTTATTCTATTATTATTATATTTATAAAATATAATAAGGAGATCTCTACCTGGTTTGCTGTAGATCTGTCTATAGGGCCAGCAGCCCATGTAATGGCTGATCTTACTTGAGGGGAGCTCTTGCAGCAGGCTGTTACTATTAGGACTATTGCCACAGGCCTTAGGACCCACCAGAAAAACTTGACTAGCAGTACCCAGCAGGACCACCCCTGATGTCTGCTTTGCCCGACATCGGTCATGCTACAAAAGGTGGACCTGGCTCCACCTCAGTTCTCTCGCCACGACCTGCTCACGGGAAGTTCTTAGTGAGTTTTTCTCTGCAGTTCCAGCAGGACCGTTTGTTTTCCGAATTCAGGTGTTTTTCCTCCACATTCGTTGTTGTTCTCCTTCCTCTCATCTTCAACAGTCACATATCGTCACCATCGCCGGTCCCTCCTCCGGTCCCAAGAAAACGGCAGCGCCTGCCGCCAGATTCCATCAGACAGCCACAACCAGTGTGTCTTCTGACTGGGATCAGACCACGATCTCAAGATCTGCGACATCTGTCAAGGCTTTACTAGCAGGACTAGGATTAGACACCTGAAGGCCTTGAAAGCCTGCCTGCTCAAGAAAGGGATGGGCATTCTGCAGTCTTCCCTGGGGACAAGGGCAAATCACTGGAAAAGGCACAAAGTCCCGTGACAAGGACGTAGTTGGTCCCATCACCGCTCCCGTTCTCCCCACAGGAAGGCCTCTTCACTCTGGCGCAAAGCGGGTCTGACCGCTTCAAGTCCAGGCACGTAGAAAAATCAAGGCCTGAAGCTCCCACCAAAATATAGGCGTTGGTCCCAGTGGGTCTGTTCTTCTGCTTCCAAGCCAAACCACGCCATTGCATGTGTCTTCGCTCCGGTCGTAAAACTCGTGGCACAAACCTCGGCCGTGCGAAAGAAGGTCTGACTTCGGTTTCACCTGTAAGCCATCTGGCAAGGACCGGGACTCCAAGGCTAAGGCCTCGGTCATGTCAGATCTGTCCCCAACTGTGACACGGTGCCTTTCAAAGTGCCTGCAGCCAGCTGGGCTTCCTTCATGCTGGCTCGGTCAAAGTGCTGACGCGGCCCCTAGGACCTCTACTGGAAGGCTCATCCTCAGTTTCCTCCTGCGAGACCTTCCGGACCCCCAACTTCTCCGATCCCCCACAGGGGGTGGCGGCATCTCAGTTTACCAAGGAGGAGCGGAGAACTATTTTCATTTGGTGGAGCCAGGTCCACAAGGACACACCTCCACCTCAACTAGAACTGGCACCAGTTCCAGACCGACTGGTCAACAAGGAGCTGAGGGTTTACTCACGGGCTCACGGCAAAAACTCTGAGGACCAGCGTGCTTCCTCAATTCCCCTCGGGCCATACATTTCCCAGTCACGGTCCGGACACTGCAGACAGCACCACTCAAGGTCAGCCAACCGTCATTGGTCAAAGCACAGGAGCAGATCCGCGGCGCTGCAGGTCTTCATCTAGGTGGGCTTGCTCCAGTAGCCGGCCGCGGTCCGAGACAGGCGTCGGTCTAGAGCCGTCGCGGTCTCAGGCTAGTGTCGGTCCAGGAGTCAGGCGTTCATTAGGCGGTAGTCCCCAGCGACGTGCCGGACACCTCGAGGACCAGGAACAGATTTTCCTTCTCTTCCTCTTCATTTTCAGGAGTTGGGGTTTTTATTTTATTTATTTATTTGGTTCTAGGATTACAAATACCTTTCTTGACAAGCTGTTTTACAAAGATTCCATGTCAAATGAGACACAGTACAGAGGATACAACAGAATAACAACATTGTGGCGTATAGCAGAGCAAATGAACAGATAATAGCTATGTAACACAATTGGGAGGTTCATTCCACAGTATGGCCAAGAACAGTAACAATTAGGAGGAGGGAATGAACAAAAGAGTGGGTGGCACATAGCAGCTGGTAGCATTGTCGGGCATAACAAGTGAAGTGCTAGAGTGGGTGGGAAGAGTGAAAAAAAATAAGAGGAAGTAGAAGGGGAATGGAGAGGAATGATATGAGATAAGTGCTACAAGGGGAGGTAAGGCTGTTGGAGATGGCAAATGAGTGTGATTTATGTGGGGCAATCACAAGAGCTGGAGGCAGTAAGATGGAGTCGGAGGCTGGTTTTAAACATACCCAGGGTGGGAGCTGAGGTGATGGTGTTGCTGAGACCATTCAGCCACGAGAGAAGCCCTATGGGCAAAGGATCGTTGACCCTGGGTAGTGCTGCAGCGAGGAACCTGCAAGAGCTGCATTTTGATCTCCTGGAGCTTATGGATTAGTACAACTGTGTAGTAGAGCTTGGACACCTGGAGGTGCAAGACCCAAGATGATTTTTTTGCCATGGTGCAGGTTAAATACTTGATCCGTTGAGAGAGTTGGAGCCATCCAGATTGAGCATGAAGGTCACAGGTTTGAGTGAAATGGTTTGCTGCAGTGATTAGACAACAGGCTTTGTTAAGGGCTGTTGATATGAGTCTGAGTGGTTGCTGTGGCGAGCCATCGATGATTAGGCCGTAATCAATAATATAATAGAGACCACGGAACTCTGGACAGTGATCTTCAAGTCTTCAGGGGTGAGATGTTGCCTGTGCTTAAATAGTAATCCTAACCGTGTATTAGCAGTTTTAACGCTATCAATGTGGGGTCCCATAGGATAGATTGAGTCAAGCAGGATCCTAGGTATTTGAAAGATTGGACCTGTTCGAGGGTATTCCCCATGCTGGTGGAGATAGTCAGGGGTGTTGCTTGTGCACGTTGTGGGAGCTGCAGAAGAGCATCGACTTAGTCTTTTTATGATTAAGGACAAGCTTATGGTTAGTGAACCAGTTCTCACCCGAGGTGAAGCCATACTGTAGATTGAGTTGAAGTAGCGTGGGGTCTTTGTGTGAAGAGAGAATAACCGCATCATCAGCATACAGGATGATTTGTTCCGGTAGGAGTGGGAAGGAATTTAGAAAAAGGCTAAAAGAAGTGGACCCAGTATTGATCCCTGTGGGACCCCAGAGTGAACTGGTAAAGTATCGGAGAGTCGTTGGCAATTTTACTCTTTGTGAGTGGTTTTCAAGGTAGCTTTTAAACCACATTGCGGAATCATGTGAGAGTTCAGGAGCTGGTCGATTAGCAACCAATGGTGGACCGTATCAATGCCTTGGACAGGTCAATAAAGACTGCCCCAGTTAGGTGGCCACTGTCCAGGATGCTGTGCAGAACTCCAGGAAGGCAGAGGTGGCGGCTGTAACCTTTTCTGAAGCCGTGTTGTATGCAAAGAATGTTATATTTGTCCAGGTAGTCCGTGAGCTGGTTTGCAATGATACGCTCAAGGGCTTTGGAGAGTGGGGCAATATGGATGTCGGACGATAATTAGTATGATTGGTCTTATCAGCACTTTTGTGGACTGGGGTAACAGTGGCAGATTTCCATCTGTCTGGGAACTGAAAGCGCTAAGGGAGAGGTTAAGTATTTTGGTTAATGGATGCAGTACCTCTTCAAGGGTGAGAATCAGCTTAAGGTCAAGGAGTCACCACTTGTTCTGGACTTGGGATTGCTTTGGTGATATAGAGAGGCTTCATTCAATTTGACCTCCTTAAAGTAGAACAAAGGGTGGTTAGTCGGGTAGAGGGTTTATGAGTGAGGGGAATCATTTATTGCAAAAAGTCAGGAGGAAGAACAGAACTGAGGTCGGTGAAGGCAGCATTAAAGGTATTTGCAATGACTGTAGGATCAAGAATGGGGACCCATCAATGTTTAGCATAGATGGGGTACTTTTTGGTTGCTTCTTTGATATTGTCCGACAGCTACTTATTACCCGGATTGGTGAGAAGCATCCCTGTAATAAGAACTTTTCGTTTGATGGATGGATTTTGTGCAAGTGTTTTGAGCATGCTTATATTTTTGAATGTCAGATGACCTGCCTTAGCTTTTGCCAGTGCCCAAAGATGGTCCCTTGATTTGAGCAGAGCAAGGAGTTCAGCAGTGAGCTATGGGTTAGAGAGGCCTTCACTTTATGTTTTTGAGAGGAGCAAAGTAGTCACAGGCCCTATTGAAGGTGGATGAAGTAGTCCAAAGTCATGTTAACATCAGTCGCCTTGTAGATGGGTATGGTCTTGCAGACTCAGTGGTGCTTAAGGTAGGTAAGTTGCTCACGAGGGAGGACTCTACTGGTAATAATATTTGGTGGGGGTTGAGAAATTTATTAGACCATTCACATATGATGGGGGAGTGATCACTGAGTGAGTCAGGGAGGACGGTGGTGGAGATCCTGGTGGGGTGACTGGTAAGGATCCAGTCCAGGAGAGTAGAGGCCATGACCTTGTACCTTTGGTGGGATATAAACTGAGACAATTGTGAGAGCTTTGTGATTGGCCCTTAAGAAAATGTTGCTAGGTAGAATCTGAGCTGAGGAGTCTGGAGGAGGGTTGCAATGGGGTGCCCCATGAGTGTCTTTAATATAGATGGCACAGCCCCTTCTCTTTTAGAGATTTGATCCAGCCTGAAGGCGTTGTATCCTTGGAGGAGGGATGTCCTGATGATAGGGATCTACCCATTCACCTCAGATGATCCACTTTCATGGACATCATGAGGCACATCCAGGCCTCTAATGGCGGGAGATAGGACTGGGATCCAGGCGCCAGAGACTGGCTTATTACCTGAGACAGAAGGAGCCTAAACCCTTTGTGGTGCCTTCTCTGGTTGACACATTCAAGACCTTACCAGGACAACTTGAGCGTCGGCCTCAGTCCCGGCCATTCCTAAAAGACAGGCTATACAAGGCCCGAGGGATGAGCCTTTCCTGGCGGAAAACCCTCAGGCGGATTCCACTGTGATTGCAGCTGCCCATGACAAATCAGAGCAGCCAAAGCATCTGAGCTCCCAGCCTTCCAACCAGGAGTCCCGTTTATTGGACCAGGTGAGTAAGAAGGTCTGTTCTGCTTCCACCTGCTCCATCCGTTCTCTTAATTTCCTCACGCATCTGATCCAGTACCAAAATGTGCTCTGTGAGCTTGTAAGTGCCTTGCCACACTCCGCACAAAAGATGGAATTTCAGGACATACTGAAATCTGGCTCAAACTTAGGCATGCATGTTCTGTGCGCCTCTTGACTTCCTGCAGATATGAGGCCAGGCTGGCAGTATCAGGTGTCTGCCTGTCGCCAAGGCAGGTGAGATGCTGCAGCTTCCAGAATGATTTGCAGTCCAGAATCGGGACCGTCCCATTCCACAGTTCCATTCTCTTTGGGCAGGAGACTGAGGTTTGATCTCTCATCTCCAGGAGTTGGGTAAGTATATTTGGTCTGTCTGCCAAATGTATAGAGGGACTAGAGATGCTTCTGGAAGTGGCCATTTCGTAAACCCTTGGTAACAACCAGGAACAGAAGGATGGCTTCAAAAGGAAGGCCGGCAAGCAGCAGCCTGGTGGCACACCCTTTCGAGGCCCCAAGTCCTCCCACACCTCTCTTCCCACCCAGCTCCGCCCAATGACTTGCCTGGCCCCCCGCCTCCGGTGGAGGCTTCAGGGAGGCAGTAGAAGTCGCTGCCTCTCCTTCTGAAGGGATGAATCTCTTTTACATCGGACCAGTGGGTCTTGGACATCATAAGGAGAGGTCACATGATGGAGTTCACCCAGATCCCTCCAGAAACTCCACCAGAGTCCTCGAGATACCCTCCTTCTCACATTCCTCTCATAGAGGGAGAAATCAGGACCTCTTGCAAAAAGCGGCAATAGAGCCAGTTCCTCTGCGACAGCGGGGAAAGGGATATTCTAGGGACATGGATATGTTGTTCGTCCACACTGTCTGGCAGGTTCCTTGCCGCATTAAATCTTGCTGGAAGGTCTTCAAGCTGGCTCCTCCCACCCACCGGTAGTAAAACTCTCAGCTCGCCCCATGGCGCCAGATCTTCCTTACCGCTTGGAAGCTCAGGTTCCCTCTTAACGCTCTGCGTGATAGCTGGATCCTAATTCTTTGGTTAGCCCGAAACTCATTTTTAAAGTTTCAAGACGGTCATCTTTCTCCCTACGCAGCTAGATGGACAAATCGACTCCCTGGATTTTGGCCGGTGCCCTTGTGGGCAGAAGATGTCCAAACGGACCCGCACTCCCGTCGTCTACTGCCATGCCTAGAACACGACCTGCAGGCCTGCGGGTCATGCCGGTTCATTTTCGGCCAGCATCCTGGAGGACCATGCTGCCGGTTACAGCTTAGGCGCCCGAGCGCTTCCAGCCCAGTTAAGTTGAAGGAGGTCCGCTAGCGTTACTGCGGGCGGCTGGCTCAGCTGAGCAGCTCGAGCAGATGATCGCCTCGAGGAGGAGGTGGCCCAGGCCGATCATCCTCTTCCTCGATCGCGGCATTTATCCCACTCTCTCTGGGTACCTCAGTATTCAGCTCGTTCAAGGAGTTTTGCCAGTCCCTTTCCACGAAAGAGGGGCCATCGGGACATTTCTCTGGTCCAAGGAAGGACTCAAAGGGTTGTTGGCATTCGTGGGGGCGGGAGAGTCTCCTTCCCGGACAGCCGACTGTCAACTTTGGTTGAGAGTTACGGCTCAGGCCTCTGGCTTCACAGCATCCCGTCAGGCCAGCTGGCCGAGACACCCATCAACAGCAGTCGAGATTTTTCTCGACCCAGTCAAGCAGACTGTCGGCGTGGTGAGGGCCGACAACCCTTCTTCACCAGTTCCTCGGTGGAGACCGAGGATCTGCCTGCGCCCAGTGCAGCAGTCCCATTAAGGCTTCAAGCCGAGGAAAAGCGGGTCCTCCGCTCCTTCCAGACTCGTCCTTGAAACACTGAGGTCTTGGTCTGGACTTCGTCTCAGTCCAGTCGATCCCGCTGACATGCCGGTCTCTGTCTCGACACGAGGTAAGTACAGGCGCCGCCGCTACCGTCCTCCTCCTCGGGAAGAGGAGAGGCTTTAAGCGCAAGTGCGTCAGCGCTCACGAGGACCTGATGTGGCAGCAGTTACTTCTGTCTGGGAACAAGCCGCCTTCCCGGCGCATCAAGTGGCTGTATCACGAGCAGCGAAACAACCCTCACTGTAGTTGAGGTGCCCAAGCCTGGGCGGTTGTTCGGCGAGCCAGCTGCCCCACCAGTTGTAGTGGAACCTCAGCCTCCACAACCAAAATCGGGCGCCGACCAAGACTCTCGGTCGGGTCAGGGCCTGTCCCACAGGTTGTCGGTCACCCTCACTCCCGACCGTCCTCGGCAGGTGGAGGGTGGCTCAGGCCCCAGGCAGCTCTTCGGACTCCTCCAGAGTCCGGCGATGACTCCTCCCTGTTCTCCAGGCCCGTTGACATGGAGTCCTCCGGGGGCCAATCGTTGGACGAAAGCCCATGCTCCTTCATGGGTTTGCTGGGCTCATCTCGAGTCTACCTGGATGCAGCTCGAGCCCAGATCCAAGCGGGCCAAGTATCCCCTGACGGAGATACTGGACCGAGGTTCACCCATGGAGAGCCTTTCCGGTGGCTGAAGCCGTTGTTGGCCCAGCCTTGGAGCTCTGGCAGTGGCCTGCTTCCTGCCCTGCGCCTTTGGCCAGGATGGCCAGGAAGTATCACGGTCCCTCCGGCTCTTTGCCAGTTTTGGAACACCTCTGCCGAGGGTTGGTCACCGACAGCGTTTTCCAGCGTTCCAGGAATGCTAGGGACATGGACAAGCCCCTGACAAGGAGTCCAAAAGCTGGACTACACCCGCGCCAAGGTGTACGCTGCGTCCTCCCTTGGTGTCCGCCAGGCCAGCTCGGCGTGCTGATGGCACACTTCTCCCATGCCCTCATGGGCTCCCTCGATTAGGTGATCCTCATCTCCCGGCTGACCTGCAGACCACGGTCCGGCAGGTGCTGGGCCAGGGTAGGAAGTGGCTAAGCAGCAGCTCCAGACTGCTCTGGACATAGGAGACTCCTGTGCCTGATCGGTTGTGGCCGCGGTGGCCATGTGCCCAGAGCATGGCTGAGGATATCCACCTTCACGGCGGATACCCAGCACAAATTGGTGGATGTCCCCTTCCTGGGACCGACCCTTCGACCCTGGGTGGAAGGTCACCTCCAGCGGATCGAAAAGTCCAATGCCACTCTGGACTCGGTCACCTCTGCCCAGAAGGACAAAGGCAGCCGATAACAGCAGCACAAGTCCTTTCACCCTTCTGCGCCTGCAGCATATCCGCCCAACAGCACCAGCACCAGGGCCAGCAGGCTCGCCTTGGCATCCCAAACCCAAGCCTCGTCTTTCTCAATAGGGCTTGAGGAGTTAAAGGCCCAGGAGGTCCCTCGGCGGTCCCTCCTCAAGCCTGCCCAGTGAAGGGTTGAGAGGTGTCGCCCCAGCCTTGTCACTCCCCCTGGGTTCCCCCCCGTGGGGGCAGCTCCGCCACTTCCTTTCTGCCTGGTCCGCTGTCACCACGGACAGGTGAGTGTTGGAGTGGTGGGAAAGGAAGGCCTGCCTCTGGAGTTCGAGCAGGACCCACCCTTCCGAGCCGTCGCCCCTCGAGAGCCACGCAGTCATCTAGCCTCTCTGTCGGCCAGCCGGGCCGATATTGCCCTGCTCCTCAGAAAGAGGTGATCCGGAAGGTGGAGGATCCTCCTCTAGATCGAGGTTTGTGTCCAGGTACTTCCTGGTCCCAAAGCGGATGGGGGCTGGCGCCCCATTCTCAACCTGAACTATGAACAGGTTCCTAAGGTCTCGGACCTTCAGGATGGTCACTCTGGCTCAGATAATCCCATCCTTGGAGCAGGCATGTGGTTCTGTTCCTGGACCTTCAGGACAGCGTTCTTTCACGTCCCAATCTGTCCGTCCCACCAGAATTCCTCTGCTTCAGAGCCGAGTGATCCTCTACGAGTTCGGGCCATGCCCTTCGGCCTTTCTCTAGCTCTCAGGGTCTTCACCAAATGCATGGCAGTGGTGACAGCATTCTTCTTGGCGCCGAAGGGTCGGGTGTACCCTACCTGGACGACTGGCTGGTTGCAGCCCCCTCCAGGCGGAGGTGGGCGGTCAGAGATCTGACCCTCAGGTGTGCTTTCAGGTTGGCCTCCTCATCAGCAGGCCAGTGGAGACTCGATGCCAAAGCAGGTGATACAATTCATCGGGGCAGAGCTCGACTCTCTGCGAGCCAGAGCAGCTCCCGGCGGATAGGGCAGTTCTTCCTCCTCTGCCCAGTCATTTCAGATTGGGCAATCGCGCCTGCCGGGACTTCCTGGGCCTTGGCGGCCTGCACCAGCGTGGTCTGTTGGGCCCGCTGGTACATCGTCCCTTCAATGGGGACTGGCCAGCCAATGATCACAGCACTTGATCCGCTGGATCAGCTAGTGACAGTGACCCAGGGGATGTGGAACAGTCTCCAGTGGTGGACTGTTCCAGCACATCTGCGGAGGGCATCCCGTTTGTCCCCGAGCCGACGGTATCTCTATCGACCAATGCGTCTCTGATGGGATGGGGTGCCCATCTGGGGAGCACAGAGCGCACGACCTCTGGTCCCCGGAGTCAAGATGCCATATCAACCTGCTGGAGCTTGAGCAATTGTCTAGTCCCAGCCTTGCCTCTGTTTCTACGGGGTCAGGTGGTTCAGGTTCAGACGGACAATACCACACCATGTACTACCTAAACCGCCAGGGCAGGACACGCTGCATGCCTCTGTGCAGGGAAGCTCTCCGCATTTGGTCACTGGTATACAGCCTGGAGGTGGATCTCACCGCCATTCACGTGGCAGGAGCCTCCAGCACCCTGGCTGATGCCCTAAGCCGGCTAGGGGCTGCGTCTCATGAGTGGTCTCTCCTGCCAGAAGTAGTACAAGATCTCTTGTCCCACTGGGGCATGCCTCAGGCGGACCTGTTTGCCTCCAGGGAGATCATGGAAGCTAAGACTGTTTCATGCCGCCCCCTCAGCAGGGCTTGCTGCAGGGGATGCCTTCTCGAGCCTGTGGACCCCGGGCCTCTTCTCGCTTTCCCCATTTCCCTTGATCCACAAGATGCTTCTCAAGGCGAGGAGGAATAAGGCGCAGGTGATTCTGGTAGCCCAGACTGTCCCCACCAGTTCTGGTATCCAGATCTCCTCAGTCTCAGCTCCAGGCTCGAGGCGGCTTCCAGCCGCCCGACCTGATCTCAGTCAAGTCAGGAAGGTATTCCATCCGGACCTTCAATCCCTGCACCTGGCCGGCCTGGTTCCTAGTGGCTAGAGTTCCAGGCTTTGGGTCTTTCTGACGAGGTCCTCAACGTCGTTGAGGTGTCCCGTAAGTCGACCAGAAAATGCTACGCTTTCAAATGGAAGAGATTCTCCATTTGGTGTCAGGGCAAGGGCCTGGACCCTTCCTCCTGTTCCTTGGCAAGCATTCTGGACTACCTGTGGTCCCTTTCTCAGCTAGGGCATGATTCGGCGACCCTTAAGGTGCACCTGGCAGCCATCTCTGCTTACAGGCGGGCAGGAAGCGGTTAATTAACACAGGAGAAGGTGGTCGAGCTTTTCAAAAGCCTTGATCCATATCCTCCAGTGCGAGAACCTCCACCTCCGTGGGATCTACTGCTGGTATTGGCTAAACTCATGGGCAAGCCATTCGAACCGATGCACAGGTGTGACATCTCTCACCTGTCGTGGAAGACCGCCTTCTTGGTGGCTCCGTCAGCAAGAAGGATGGGGACTCCAGGCGCTTTCCATCGAGGTCTCCCTATCTGGTCTTCCACAGGGACACGGTTGTCCTTGCCCCCACCGAAATTCCTTCCGAAGGTGGTGCCGGAGTTTCACTTAACCAGGTGTTGACTCTGCGGTGTTCTACCCCAATCACACCTCGGAGGCCAGTATAGGCTCCATACTTTGGACCCTAGAAGGCTCGCTTATTGTGGAGCGGACAGCTGAAGTTCGGGAGAGGTTAGCCAGCTGTTTGTCACCTATGCTGAAACGCACCTCGCAGACCTGCAGCCAAGCGGATGATAGGCAGGTGGGTCTGCCAGACAGTGTGGATGAACAACATCCATGTCCCTAGAAATACAGGTTACTCACCTGTAACAGGAGTTAGGAATGGTATATGTTGTTCATCCTACACTCCCCAAACCTCCCGGCTTCGCACGCACAACCTGCTTCCAGCTGGGCTAGATCTGGCGTCATGGGGTGGAGCCGAGAGTTTTACCACCGGTGGGTGGGAGGAGCCAACTGAGACCTTCCGGCAAGATTTAAAGTGGCAAGGAACCTGCCGGACAGTGTGGATGAACAATATACCATTCCTAGAACTCCTGTTACAGGTGAGTAACCTGTATTTACTACCATTTGTTTCCTGGTTCCAAAGACTCAAGATCTTGGCCCATCCTGGACCTCAGCTCTCTAAACAATTATATAGAATACTGAAGGTTCATTCTCTGCTACCCAGGGAGACTGGCTCTGTTTCCTGGACAAGCAAGATGCTAATATGCACATCAGGTCTTCCCCTCACGTAAGTTCCTGAGGTTCTGCTTCCAGGGAGCATTATCGGTTCTGGGTTCTTCCATTCGGCCTCTCCTCCGCTCCTCGAGTTTCTACAAATGCTTGGCAGTGGTAGCTGCGGCTCAAGGTTCGAAGGACACTACATCTTCCCTTACCTCGGCGACTGGCTGCTGGTGCCACGTCGAGAGAGTCATGTCTTCAAGCTCTGAGAACATGTATACAGTGTTCGAAGGTGGGGATCACCCTGAATCTACCAAAGTCTTCCCAGAGCCCAGCCAAAGACTTACCTTTATAGGGGCGGTCCTGGATTCAATCAAGGGCATGGTCTTTCTTCCTCGAGAAAGAGGAGATTGCCTGGAGAGGTGGCCAGTTCGGTCCTAGTAACCCGCCTGAAGTCCCAACAGGACCATCCTCAATTTCTAGGGGGCATTGGCGGTAGCCATCCCAGTAGTTCCTTGGCTGCCTCCACATGGCGGTCCCACAGTGGATGCTCAGGGTGCAGTGGGACCAAGGCTGCGACAGTCTGGACCATGTTGTCAGGATCTCAGAGCCGGTCAGGAGGCCCTTATATTGGTGGTTGGACCATTTGAATCTAGACAAAGGTTCCCTTTCATCAGGAGCTAGGCCGGACTCCTGACAACAGATGCCTCTGATCTGGGCTGGGGCGCACCTCAGTGTTCACCAGACTTAGGGTGTCTGGACTCCAGAGGGCGCAGTCTCCACATCAGTGTTCTGGAAATGAGGGCGGTCCTCAGTGCCTTCACGGGCCTTTCAAGGGACCTCACGCCAGGCCTTCTTCTCATACAGACCAACAACATGGTGGTTAGTGCAGTCAACAAGCAAGGGGACCTCACTCCTACCCCCTTCTGCAGGGAGGCGATGAGAGTCTGGTAGCATCCCATTTTGCTGTCTGCCGTCCATGTTCCGGTGCCCAAAGCGATTTGGCAGATAGCTTCAGCAGGTCTCTTTCCAAGGTGTATGAGTGGGAGCTGCTACAGTCTGTAGTAGACCAGCTGTTTGACACATGGGGTCGTCTGGAGCTGGACCTCTTTGCGTCTCCATGCAGCGCAAACTGCCAGTTGTTTTGCTCGAGACATATGCCTGGTGTTTTTGTCCAACATGTCCTTTGCTGGGCAGGGAAGTTTCTTTCGCTCCCTCTCCTTCAGCGAATATTGCTGAAGGTACAGGCTGAAGGGGCTCGGATGATTCTGATTGCCCTGCTGTGGCTCTGGCAGATTTGGTTCCCACTACTTCAGTGGTTGTCTTCAGGACCTCCAGTCCTGCTGCCAGTATGCTCATAAGTGCTGTCCCAGGACCGAGGCAGGCTGGTGCATCCAGATCTCGGTCCCTACACCTTCATGCTTGGCTCCTGCAGTTGTAGTCAAATCCAGGTATGGGGTCACTCAATAGGTGTTGGACATCCTTGTTTCTCGTGAGGAAGCCTTGACCCACTCCACTTATGCAATGAAGTGAAGCGGTTCTGCCTTTGAGCTTTGTCCCTATCTAGATCCCTTTCCTGCTCGGTGAACTCAGCATTACAATATCTCCTCTCCTTATACCTGCAAGGCCTGAGTTATAGATCCCATAAAGGTGCACATGTGGGCCATCTCTGCTTATCATTCCTGTTCAGAGACAGGTCCCTGGCTCAGTTGGATGTGGCCTGCACCTTTTACGGGGCTTTCTGCACCTCGACCTCTAGTCAGGGATCCTATCCCTCCCTGGGATCTCCTTTTGTGCTGGAGAATTTGACTCTTCCCCCTTTTGAACCCACAGCAGAATGTGAGTTGCACTTCCTTTCCTGGAAGGTTGATTTTTTAGTTACTGTTACTTCAGTTCGATGGAGTTTCCGAGTTGCATGCCATGATGTGTAAGGAGCCTTGTATTATTTTCCATGGGAAAGAGTTTCCCTTAGAACAAATCCCAGGTTCTTACCTAAAGTGGTCTGGAGTTGACCCTCAACCAGTCTGTTGACCTTCCATTTTTTCCTACCCCTACTAATTAGGGAGAGTCTCTTCTGCACATATTGGATGTCCACAGGGTGCTGAGGTATATTGCCTTAAGCGGATAGCGACACACTGCAATCAGGGCAATTGTTTGTGGCTTTGCATCTCAACACCTGGCAAACCGGTATCAAAACAGACCATTTCCCAGTGGCTTGCACACGCATAGTGTACTAGCTTTAACAAGTACAACAATTCAAACACCATGAAGTCTTGCTATATTATAACAATAGCAGTCACCACTGCAGCTAGATTACCCCGGAGAGAAGAGTTAACTCCAGAAGATCTGGAGTTCTACAGCCAGGCGCTGTGTCAACTCTATCTGGCAGTTTCAAATGAAACTGTCAGATTCTTTACTCCGCTTCACTGAACAGTCGCTCGGAGATCAGCTCCTTCAGCTTGGTTCATTCTCGGTTTAAAGAGTAGTTTCGGTTCATTTGAACGGCAAAATCATTATTTTTACCGTATTTGGGTTCTAAAGCTCTATCTGGTAACCGTAAGTACAAAATTCAAGTCTGTGTGGAAAATTAATTATCGGTTCGGTTTTGAACGATCGCTGAATTTTCTGTCTTTTAAAACTGTACTGTGGGTTTTGAAAGTACGGTTCCCGGTTCTTATCGGTTCTAAAACCGAAATTAATACGGTTTTTTCAAATACCGTGACACGGTTAGGAACCGATAAAGGTGTCTTGCCTGGCACCTGCCATCAAAAGGGCAAGTTTTGGTTGAGGCTGGCATTATGTCTGAAAACCAAAAAAAACCGGCCCACTGGGTTTCAACACTGTGATGTCTGTGGGCGCCTTTGCCAAGGCAGCCCACACACCACTTGTGTCTATTGTCTGAGGGCTGACCACCTCTGTCAGACTGCCAGGTGTGTAAAAATTCCCTGCAGCCACCCTGGAGAAGAGATTGGGCGGCTCAGGGAGCGAGAGAGCCAAGAAGTCCGCTGACCGGATGGCCAGCCGGTTCAGTACCCACTGGACCGGAGGAGTGCCTCTGACCAGGCGAGACTTCCTCGGGCAAAGGAAGACTGGTTCAGAGGAACCAGTCCCAAGTAAAGACAAAGAAATCAGGAGGTTTGGAGTCCAGAATTGTGTCTCCAACTCTGCTGCAGAGATAGCTAAAGCCATTCAGATTGTCCAGTCACTGTCTCAGGATCTGTAGAACCACCAACAGTTGGTAAAGGTTGGTTGTTCAGTCCCAGTGGTTCAGGATTTTGAAGTTGAGGATTTTATGAACCACAGGAGGGAGGAGAATTTGATCAATATATGTGTGGCTGGGAGGGTCTGGACGTGCCCACCAGACCAGGCATTTCTCAGACAGACCTTTGAATCTCCCCTATTCTGTCTGAGTCCCTTCTTTCTTTATTTTTACAAAGGTTGCAGAAACCCTCCAGCTTCCTTTAGAGGAGGCTGTGGATGAGCAAGAGGAGCCTGATTATATGGAAATGATGGATATTCCAGAGTCTAGGAGGTTGTCTGTTCCTTTGCATAAGTCATTTGGAAGCAAACAACAAAGATTTTAAAAATCCTCATTCTGTCCCTCCTGTAGATAAAAAATGGACAGAAGGTATACTTTGTCAGGCTCGGATACAGACTTCCTTATTGAGCAGTGTAGTCATGTGGGTGTGGACAAGCTGCAGCCTGTGACAAGGCTAATATTCCTCTGGCCTCACATCCTCCTGATGGGATTCTAGGGAAGATTGATACCATGCTGAAGAAACAGTATATGGCAGCTTCTTTGGGACTCAGGCAGGCAAATTATATGGCTTATGTGGCTAGATATCAGAAATCTAGGTGGGACACAGTGTTGCAGTTAGCCAAGCAGGCCCATGGCCAGCTGGCTAGTGAGATGGAACAGGTGGCTGCTGATGGCATTGAAGCCTCTAAAGTTCAATTTCATACTGCTGTTGATGTTAATGATGTTTCCTCTAGGGTCATGGCCACTTCTGTAGCTTCCGTGGGTTGGCATGGCTCAGATGCACTAATCTGTCCCAAGATACTCAGTCAAAGGCTATGGATTTTCCTGTAGTGGGAAATTCTCTGTTTGGGGAGCAAACAGAAATTATATGAAAAAGATAGATGAATACAGAACTACCTACAAAAGTGCCAGGCTAAGGAGAAGCATGCCATGCCACAAAGGCATGCTCCCAGAGGTAGAGGCAGACCCTTTTCCAGGCCTTTTACCAATTTCAAGCCTCCTCTGCTGTCCGCAGAGGGTTTCTTCAGAGGCAGGGGTAGGCGTGGCGCTAGTAGACCGTCTCCTCCCTCAGCCTAAGGCTGCTGCTAAGCAGGCACCCTGATGGGGTGCCCAGGGCCGATTCTCCTGTACCAGTGGGGGCAGGTTGGCCTTTTCAGCCAGAGCTGGCTGTCCCTAACCAGGACAGATGGGTTCTGGAGGTAATAGGCCAGGGTCTGGTTCTCAGCTTCAAATATTTTCCAAAGATGAGAGCCAGGCATTTCCACCTGCAAGTCCTTCAAAGCCCTTGCTTTGGAAGCAGAGGTTTCTTCTCTTCTGGTCTGCAAAAGCAGTGGAAAGGTTCCTCCTTGCCATCAGGGCAAGGGGCTTTATTCAAGATACTTTCTTACCCCAAAAGACAGGAGAATGGCGCCCATTCTGGATTTAAGATACTTGAACAAGCATCTGTTGAAACCAAAGTTCAAAATGTTAACCCTGGCAATGATATTGCCTTCCCTAAAAGCCAGGGGACTGGCTGGCTTCCCTGGACCTCAAGGATGCCTATTTTCATGTTCTGATCAGGCCTTCCCACGAAAGTACCTCAGGTTCGAACTGCCCTCAGGCCACTACCAGTTCAGGGCAATGCCCTTCGGCCTTACCTCTGCGCCAAGGGTATTCACAAAATGTCGCTGTAGTAGTGGCTCAATTAAAAGGCAAGGGTTGCTGTGTTTCCCTACCTGGACGACTGGCTCATTGTGGGTCAGTCTCCAGGTCAGGTAATCCACTTACAAGTCACCCAGCAGCTTCTCACTTCTCTGGATTTCTGCTAAACTTACCAAAGTCAGTTCTGGAACCAGTTCAGGCCCTAACTTTCAGGCGCAGAATTGAACACAAGGTTAGCCAGGGCCTTTCTTCCCTCGGAAAGGTGGACAGACTCATCGCCCTGGCATCCTCCTTTACCCTGCGGGTCTCTCGACCAGCAAGGCATTTCCTGCAACTCCTCGGACACATGGCTGCTTCCACAGCTGTTGTGCAGGGAGCAAGATTCAGATGAGGGACATTCAGTTCCATTTGAGGGCCTATTGGTCTCAGAGGAAGGACCCCTTACCAAATTGGTCCCAGTTACTCAATCCCTGATCCTGGCCCTACACTGGTGGCAGGATCAAAGCAATCTGAAACAAGGGGTTCCTTCATTCCCATTTCTCCCTCCCTCACCCTCACCACGGATGCCTCCCTGTTAGGGTGGGGGCTCACCTAGGCGACCTTACCACTCAGGGAGTGTGGTCTCCTCAGGAATCCCTGCTCCACATCAATCTTCTGGAACTCAGAGCTGTCTTTTTAGCTCTTGGATCTTTTCAGATTCTGTCCAGAACAAAGTGGTTCAAGTCAGGACAGACAATACCACCACAATGTGGTACATCAACAAGCAAGGGGGCACTCGGTCTTCAGCCTTGTGCACCGAAGCAATGAAGTTGTGGTCTCTGGCTTATTCCTGAACACCTCCCTGATAGCGGTTCATCTCCCAGGGAAGGACAATGTGCTGGCGGACGCCCTCAGCAGAATTTCTCAGGGCCATCACGAATGGGCTCTGAATCCACAAGTACTAGGGGTCCGTCTTTGCCAGTTGGGGCACTCCTCAGATAGATCTTTTGCGCCCCAGACAACCACCAACTTCCTCTTTTTGCTGCAGGCCTCCAGTACTGGGCTCAGTCCCTCTGGATGCCTTTCTGTTGGATTGGAAAGGAAGTTCCTGTATGCTTTCCCCTTTCCTCTCCTTTTCAGGGTACTAGTGAAAATCAGATCTCAACCTTGCAGAGTGATTCTGATTGCCCCAGATTGGGCCAGACAGCCCTGGTACCCTCTGCTCCTGTCCCTGGCAGTCCACCTGCCCTGAGCCTGCCCAGAGTTCACGACTTACTGGCCTGTGCACAGGGAGAGTGTGGTATCCGGACCTCAAGTCCCTCCACCTCAAGGCTTGGCTCTTGAGGAGCTAGAATTGCTGATTTACACCTTTCTCAAGGTGTTATGGATATTTTAAAGGCTTCAAGGAAGCCTTCCACTAGAACCACTTATAATTCTAAGTGGAAGGGTTTTCCATCTGGTGCTCTGAGCAGATTACCCCAGAATCTGCTGATCTTCCCATTCTTTGGACTATTTGGTCCATCTGAATTCCTTAGGCCTTAGACAGCTACCCTGAAGGTTCATCTGGCAGCTGTCTCTGCTTTTGTGTCAGCAGGAAGCCTGCCTCCCTTTCTTCTCACCCTGTGTTCTCCAAGTTTTTAAAGGGTTACTTCACACTAACCCTCCTTTCGGGAACCAGCTCCGCCTGGGACCTGAATATTTGCATTGCTCAGTTAATGCAACCTCCTTTTGAGCCTCTGTCTTCAGCAGAACTCAAGTATTTAACTTGGAAAACCGTTTTTCTAGTAGCTATCACCTCTGCTAGGCGCATAAGTGAGTTACAGGCCCTGTCAGTGGAAGAAGATTTTATCTCTTTCCACAGAGATAAGGTAGTCCTTAGGACTAATAGAAAGTTTTTGCCTAAGGTGGTTTCTGATTTCCACCTGAATCAATCTATCTCCCTCCCAGTATTTTCACTGAGCATTCTTCCTCAGGTGAGAGGAGACTGCACAGCTTGGATGTCAAAAGGGCATTAAGTTACTATCTAGGCGCACCAGAGGTCATGGGTTGAATCCCTCCAACTGTTTCTTACCTATGGCGAGGGTTGGCAAAGGGAAACCTGCCACTAAGAGAACAATTGCAAGGTGGATTGTCTCTTGTATCCAATTTTGTTATCAGAAACTGGGTGAGAGTACCCCCTCAGGATTGAGGGCCCACTCCACCAGGGTACAGCTGCGTCTCTAGCGGCTGCTGAGACATTCCTATTCTGGAGATTTGTCAAGCTGCTACCTGGAAGACAGTTCACACCTTTACAAGCATTATTCCCTGGATATCAGTCCAGGAGAGATGCTCGGTTTAGCACAGCTGTGCTTCAGAGCCTATTTCCTAAGTAGGTTCTGACCCTCCTCCATGGAGGTACTGCTGTGTAATCTGCTATTGTTATAATATAGCAAGACTTCATGGTGTTTGAAGAAAAAATTACTCACCTTAGTAATTGCTTTTCTTCTCATGGAGTCTTGCTATATTATAACCACCCTCCCTCCTGCCCTCTCAGAACTCCTACTTGGGTAGAGGTGGCAAATTGGTGCAAGCACTGTGTCATGCCATTTTAGTTTCCCCTAACCCTGTTTTCCTTTGGGTTAGGGATCTAGAGTGTTCTTTTAGGTTATTTTTTATTGCCCCTTCTTGGACTTGAGTCTTGGGGAAGGGGTTCATATGTGCTTGTCAAGGGTGGTAAAGCGAACCATAATACCATCAATCTTTGTTATTATGGTTCTGGGTGTTTCTTTTGTTGTTTATATTGTTGTTATTACTACTAGTAGGTAGCCATAGGCTAGTGTAGTTTTCCACACAGACTTTTCCGTCCTTTGATGTTGGTAGTAAAGATCTGACAGTTTCATTTGAAACTGCCAGATGAAACTTTGAGCACAGCGCCCTCGGCTGTAGAACTCAGATCTTCTGGAGTTAACTCCTTCCTCTCCGGGGCAGTTCAGCTGCAGTGGCTGACTGCTATTGTTATAATATAGCAAGACTCCATGAGAGAAAAGCAATTACTAAGGTGAGTAATTTTTTCATCTCTTCCGTGCCCAGTTAGAGTTCATTCCATTAGAGGAGTCTCTACCTCCTTTGCCTCCTTAAAGAATGTCTCCCTTCAAGACATCTGTGCAGCTGCTACTTGGAATTCAGTGCACACCTTTGTGAGGCATTACAGTCTGGACATTGCTTCCCGGTGCCAAGCTGGTTTCGGCCTGGCAGTTCAAGGACTCTTGTGCGTGTTTGCTGAATACAGCCATAGGTTTTACCATTACTTCATCTATCATCCTACCTCCGGGACTAGTCACCTCCATGGTGCGGGACTGCTCAGGATTCTGTCCTAATAGTAATAGCCTGTTGCAAGAGCTCCCACTCGAAGTAAGATAGTATAGTTCGTAAGAACTTACTGTAACAGATCTTGAGAGTGGCTCTTCAACAGGTGCTGCTTTCCGTCCTCCGTCTCCCAGAATTTTCAGCATGTCTAGGATGGGCTTAGCCCGTTTTCTCGCTGAGTTCTGTTGTGGGTCTTGGTGAGGAACTGAGGTGGAGCAAATGGTCTGCCCCTTTTAGCATGACCGGCGGGGGCGGAGCCGGCGTCGAGGCGGTCCCTGTTGGGTACTGCTAGTTAAGTTTTTTCCAATGGGTTCTAAGGCCCGGCAATAGTCCTAATAGTAATATCCTGCTGCAAGAGCCCTCTCAAGATCTACTGTTCTGGTAAGTTCATCTTTAACTGTACTTTGTGAGACTCTGACATGTGAGGTCACCTCTGGTGGGTGGAGCTTAGCACCCTTATTTTGGTAAAACCCATCAATAAAGGTTTTATATGGTTTAAAGCCCCATTCAGGTCCAAAGGTGGACAGTGATATAGACACTGTGGTATAACAAGGTACCTGCTTTTAAAGAGCACAAATGTGTATGTAGCCCACAATTTAGAAGGTATTCGGTGAAATGATGTGTCACATGATATAATGACATTCCTGTACTGCTATATAAACCTCCCACTAGAGGCCTAAGCAGATAGGTGGGTCCGTGAGTGGACTGACCACAGTGAGAGAAGACGTCAGTGTGTGTGTGCTTTCACACTAGTGTTATTGGTTGGAAGAAGAAGGAAAAGACATTTCAGAGTCTTGGAAAAAAGTATTTCCTGTTTATTGTGGGTGTGAAGACTAACACCAAACGTTTCCTTTATGTGAACACTTTTTCTTTTTGGTATTTTGTTTCCAATAAATTGACAAACGCATTTATTCGCATTTTATGCATCTTATTTACTGTCTGGGTGTCTGTTATTATCTCACGCTTCTACACTTTTCCTAGGTTCCTCTTACTGAATCCATGGTCTCCTAAGCCTGCCAATACTGTCCTGTGGCTCTCACCTTCCCAACCTGGTACTTGGCATACCCCGCTATGTTCTTTGCCTTGTCCCACCACCTACTTAGCACTTATGGCACAATCCGCTAGTCACTGACCCACCACCCCTTTATTAATGCCTCTGCTCTCTCCTCCTCCTCCCCCCCATCACCACACCCTCTCTTAGCCCTCTCCTCCCCTCCCCCATCACCACAACCTCCCTTGGCCTCTTTCCTCCTCCCTCCCCATCACCCCCCCACCCCGTCTTTCCTCGCTCCTTAGTTATCTTGACCCCAAGGCTTTTCCAATCCTTTACCTGACTTCTCTCCCTACCACCACTTTTCAGGCTGCCCCGCCTCCCTCCTCACAATCCTCCTTCACCTTGGTTGACTATCCCCTCCTCCTGTAACCTGCCACCCCTCTGATTGAAGCTTCACCCATGGTTCAATGCCTACGATTATAGTGTTCCTTGTCTATGTTATAAATTTCTTGTATGGCATTGCATAATTGTCAAATTGACACTGGCATACCTTGTTCTATGCCTACCTACTTGTTATTTGTTCCTTAGTCTACATTGTTCTGACTTTAATACCCTAAACTTGTATGCCTGGTGACATTTGCATTGTAACAATGTTCACCACCTGTAGTTGTCTCCTGATCTGTTTTCTAATAATGTGGCACCTATGTAAAGAGCTTCTGCTCAAAGGTATTCCAGGATTTCAATAAATAAATAAAACAAACCTCATGGACTTCTGACTTCCTGAGACACACCTCCCGGGAACAAGATACCATGGACCCTGTCCGGGACAGAAATCACAGGGAACATGTCAGCATTGATGCTTGACTGCTGTATGTCAGTAATCCCAGGAACATTGCAGCATGGACTCTGATTGCCACAGGACAGAAATCCTGGGAGCAAGATTTATTTATTTCAAACGTTTACCAGAAAGACACACTGAAGTGATAACAGCTCGCTTGCAGATGCATTGGGGGTGTTAAGGAAAATAGTATGAGGAGAAAAATTAACAGAGTTGCAAAAATGTAGTCATGTATAGCAATACAACACATCAATAGGAATGATATAAACATTGCAAGGTATGACAGTACAGCAAGGTATATGCTGTAGAGAAAAAACTGAGTTCAGTGGGCACAGAAGCAGGGCATCCGTATGCGACACCAGCGACATGGACTCTGAACATTGGAGGGCTTGCCAGGGAGAAGGATTGAGCGTCCTAGGGACTGCTGTCCTCCGGAGGAGGGAGACAGAGTGTCCAGCACACTACGGACCTCTGATGGAAGCTAGAGGGTTCCATTGTGCAGTGCCATCACTTGTGGGTGGGGGTGGATGTGGGACGTTATTCCCTTCCCTGCCCCCAGTATTCTGCCACAAGCCAACCAAAATTCTGGACCCAAGATGCCCTGTCTGCCGCTGTCCCCACTGTCACCAGTGTCCTCCTCGGGGCGCCCTGCTCGGAGGGTAAGCCAGGGCAAGATGCGGAGGACGGGGAGGGGGCACCTACCTGGAGGCCCCACCCACGGGTAAGCCTGGGCATGGGGACGGCACATGGGCAGGGCTGAGCTTCCTTGGGGGGATGCTGGACCATGAAAATTTAAATAAATAAATAATAGTAATTAAAATATTGATTTCAGATAGGCAGGGAAATAACCCAAAATACATAACATGGGGAAGGGGAGAGAGAAAAGGTGAGGGCAGTGTGAGTATGGGGGAGAAACAAAGGCAGGGTTCATGGACAGCTGCAGGTGGAGTAGAAAAGTTATGAAGAAGAAACTTAAAAGAGAGAGGAGAAGAGGCAGAGGATTGACAGGGGAAAGGTAGACAATAGTTTGTTAAAGTGATACAAGAAGACAGCTTGACCAACAGTGTATATCCTAGATGGAATATAAAGGGAATGGGAAACATTGCTGAGACGTGGTTAGGAGGAAGGAGGAGAGGAAAGTAGGGAGATAAGGTAGGAGGGAAGGAACCAAACTAGAATTTGGATATAAAGGAGGCACAATGGGAAAGGCGCCTTGCATTGAGGGAGGAGAGGACAGAGTAGAGCAAGCAGTGATGGGTACAACAGGGATAGTGTAAGGCAAAACGACAAAACTGATTGAAACAGGGTCCAGTCTGGTAAGGGAGGATCTGAGGCTCCACTGTAAACTATGTCACAATAGCTCTAAAACAGGGAGAAACATCTTTAAAACAATTTCACAGCGGGCAGAAAGCAGGATACACACTTTGTTCCTGTACAGTGCACCAAGCTTGGGATGGAGAGTATGGTGTATGGTGTCCATGTGCTCCAGGAAATCAAGATGACAGTCTAGCTAAACCCTGAGGTACTTAAAGGCTTACATCCTCAGTTGCAGCACCATCAAGGTGTGGGATAGTGTAAGGAATTGAGTCTGGTAAGCCTCTGTTGCGTGCCAGATATCATGGAAGCTGTTTTTATTTTTTGCATTGAGGGACAGTTGGTTAGGCCAGAACAAGCACTGAATATCGTAAAAATCCTGCTGTAGCTGGGAAGTAAGATACAGGAAGAGCAGCCGGATGCAGAGAGTACTCTATCATAGCGTGCCTCTAGATGGATGCAGAGGAACAGGCAGAGGGAGGTCGTTCAAGAATATGGAGAAAAGAATGGGGCTCTGGACAGACCCTTGAAGGATACCTTAACAGATGGGAGTGGAGGGATAGGGAGCTTCCAGTCCAGACAGCTTGAGACCTACCATCATGGTAGAAGTGGCATCAGCGGACTGATAAGGCAGAGTGCTCTGCTACGTTAAGCTTGTCCAGTAGGAGAGGGTGTATCACAGTGTCAAAAGCTCTAGCCACATCAGCAAGTACGGAGAAGGTGATGATATCTGACAGGATGGAGTCGCTAAGCCAGAGGAGGGAGAATTCCTAAATGCAGACTGGAAAGGGTAGAGGAGGAGTCAAAACAGAAAGAGAGCCGAGAGAACAAGGTGATCTTCTTTAGGGTATCTCGGTCATCAGGTTACACCATAGGAACCATTGCCATCGGAGATGGGGAATCCATGGAAAATTTTCAGTAGTACAGCTTGGGTGCGTCCATGGCGTTGACTTCCGTTGACGTCAGCAACCCTATATGAAGTGGTGCCCTCCCTCCTCAGTTCTTTCCCTCGCCATCGACTTTTGCAAGCACAGTCTATGCAGAAGATTCATCGCGGTAGTTTTGTGCCTTTTTCACCTACAGCTGTTTTTTTCTTCTAATGTTGTACTTACTAAATCTCTATTGGAGATTTTCTTTTTATTATGTCGAAGTTAATCCATCTCCTCTTTTCAGTGCTGCAGCTGTAGGAAGAAGATTGCTTCTACAGACAAACACTCCATTTGTGTCTACTGTCTTGGGCCTCACCACAACATCTCTGATTGTGAGTTCTGCCAGAAGTTTAACCAGACAACACTTAGGCCGACACAAGAAGGTTCTCAAAAGATTCCTGATGGACCAACAGGTAGCCAGCTCCCCAGGGTAGGTCCTTGAGCCCCGGGCTGCTCAGTCACCCACTGGATCTACGAGCCCAGACTTCCAGGGCCCAAGACAAGTCTTTGGGGAGTCATAAAAGATCAGGATTGCGACCGCTCCACCCGTGGTCAACCCATTTCCTGTAGGCGCCTCTGGGGAGGGGTGTTCTTCATCAATGGCAGCTGTCCCGACGAAGAGACCAGCTGTCCAGGTGTCTGTTTCTACCAAGCCCTTTAACAGCTTAAGCTGCCTGATTATCAGGGCACCTGGCCATCGACCTCTAGGTGAAGTAGTCCCTCTATCGGCAACCAGGATCATTATCGTAGGAGACCTTCCGCTTCCTGTCCGAGGGCTACTAGCTCATTGGGCTCCCAGGATGGAAGGTCGTTGGATTCTGTGCCGTGAACCCCTCCATTGGCGATGACTATGGATCTGAATGAAGTACTTGTCAAGTTCACCAGTGTACTAGTTAAGCAGTTCAGTGCCATTAATAGGCCTTAGTCGCGGCACCGTTGATGGTGGCTTCATTGTTGACACCAGTTTGTTGTCCACGGAGGCCCTGTGGCCACCGATGACCACTCCGACGCCAGACCCAGACGAGGAGGTTGACATCGAGGAGGAGTACCATCCTGAGCTCATCCTCCCAGAGGATATAGAGGATGAGGAGAAAAGGAGGAAATCCTCATCTCGGATAGGTCCACTGCCTCTTCAGTCAGTGAGGACTCGTCAAACATACTGCAAGGTCTCCCTACGGAGGATGCTACCTTTTCAATGTCATGAAGCATTTGTCTGCTACTATGAGTGTCCAGCCTGAGGAGGAAGATGTCACCAGAAAAGACCTGGTGGACTTCCTGGAGGTTCCTGAATCTCCCCTAAGATTATCCCTCCTATGCTGCCATCCCTAAAGAATGCTATGGCAGACATGGTGCCAGCTATGCCATGCAGGGCTGACAAGCTTTACAATGCCCCTCAGATCTCCCTTATTTTGCTGCCCAGGCTGAAACTAACTTGGTGGTCATCAAAGCAGCCCATGACAGATCTCAGGCACCTAAGCACCTTAGTTCCCTTCTCCCAGACAAGGAATCCCACAGGATTGACCTCTGGGGTAAAAGAGTTTACACCTCCTCTACTTTGGGACTAAAGATTGTAAACTACCTGTCACATATGGTAAAATTCCAGAATGCCAACTGGAGAAGGGGCAAAGCTGCTGCTCAAGCCCTTTCAGATGGCTCCCAGAAGCAGGAGTTGCTTCAGTGTCTACAGACTGCAGAAGACATCAGCAAACATCTCCTCAGGGCTCCTTTATGACATGGCCGACACAGTGGCCAGGGCAGCTGCCACAGGTATATGCTTTGATAGGCACTCATGGCTGGAGTCTCTGGATTTGCATTCAGTGGCACCAAGCTCTTCGGGTTCTGATGTCTAGGACCTCATTAATGATCTGCAGGCCTCTGGCACAGTTATCAAGTCTGTACATTCTCTCTACCATACTCAGCCCGTGGCAGAGGGTGGCCTACTTTAATAGATAGTCCAATAGACCAGGCTTGGGGCCCGCACACAGGGTAAGTGCAGAGCCCAGACCTCCTTGCCCACCCCTTCAATGCTGGACCGCGACCAAATGTCCCAGAAATGACTGGCCAGCCTCCTCAGCTGGTCCCTCCTCAGCTTGACCCCTTGCTAAACCCCCTCCTCTGGCCCAGACCCAGGAGGTGGTGGTGGAGGTTGGTTCTCCCTCCATCAGTGGAGAACCATAACTTCAGATGCATGGATCCTGCAGATCATAGAGAACGGTCATACCTGTAGCTCAGCCTACAGCCTCCAGATACTCCTCCCCACCCTCCAACTATGCCCCGCTCACTTGTCTGTTCTCTGGGAGGAAGTACAGTCTCTTCTGTGCAAGCAGGCAATTGAACTGGTGCCAAGGCAGCAAAGAAACCAGGGTTTTATTCCAGGGTCTTCCTGGTCCCAAAAGACCGGAGATCCGAGATCCATTTTAGATCTGGAGGACCTCATTCTCTTTGGCCAGTACAAAAGTTCTGGATGGTAACTTTGCCAGGCCTTATGTCCCTTCTCAAAACCAGGGACGGCTCTGTTCACTGGACATGCAGGGCCTTCTAACTGCACATTTGGTCTTTCCTCCTAACAGGAGGTTTCTCCGCTTGCCTTTCAGGGTGAGCATTACCAGTTCAAAGTGCTGCTCTTTGGCTTATCCTCTGCGCTCGTGTGTTTTACAAAATGCTTAGCAGTGGTCGCAGCAGCTCTCGGAAGAAGAGGACTGTATGTCTTCCCTTACCTGGATGATTGGCTTCTCAAGGCCCCATCCAGGGAACAGCTCTTGCTGAGTGTGGAGCCACTCTACAGCTCTTCCACTCTATGGGCATAATGGTCAACCTGCCCAAGTTGGTGCTAGTTCCGTCCCAAAGACTGCAGTACATGGGGTGGTGCGGACTCCGAGCAGGTGAGAGCCTTCCTACCCCAGAACAGGGCAGAATGCCTTATGGCCCAGGCTCAAGAAGTTGTCAAGGGTTGGTACATTCTGCCAGACTGTACCTCAGGCTATTGGGGATGATGGCTGCAGCCATTCCCACCTGTCCACTGGCCAGACTTCACATACGCACCCTTCAGTGGACCCTCAGAGTGCAATGGGACCAGTGTTCTGGGCGGGTTAGACCAACAAGTCCTGGTCTTCTCCTCCCAGTTCAAGATGCTGCTGTGGTGGAGGGACCTCTCAAGCCTTCTTCTAGGGTTCCCTTTCAGATCTCCCCACATCAGATTCTAACCACTGATGCTTCGGGCTCAGTTGGAGAGCACACCTTTGGTCCTTTCCAAATCCAGGGCTCCTGGTCCCAGTGGAAACTACTTTGCATTTCAATGTCCGGAGATGAGAGTGGTGCTCTGTGCCTCAGGTCTTTCAGGAGCATCTGGCTCCAGGTCAGCTGCTGGTGCAATCAGACAACCTGAGTGTTGTCTACAACATCATCAAGCAGGACAGGACTCGCTCATACCCTTTGCAGGAGGCCACAGAGGTGTGGTATTGGGCACTGGAACACAATCTGACACTTTCTGGGTCCATGTGCCAGGCCCCAAACACCCTGGCTGTCGCCTCAGCAGAACCCAGTCCAGCGTGCATGAATGGGAGCTTCTGTCATCCGTGAGCAGAAGATCTGTTAGACAGATGGGGTCATCCAGAGTTGGACATTTTGCATCCCCTCTCAATGAAAAATTGCCCAATTTCTGCTTGCTAGAGCCTGTTCCTGGAGTTTTCTGGTGAGACACATTGTCCCTCTCTTGGGTGGGAGATTTCTGCACGCATTCCCTTTGTTTCCACTAATACAGAGGGTACTGATCAAGCTACAAATGGAGGGCCTGCATGATTCTGGTAGCTCCATTCTGCTCACCAGATACGATTCCTCGCTCAGCAGCTGGTGGTGGAACCTCTGTGGTCCTCTACCTCTTTGCAGGAATCTGCTGACCCAGGATCGGGGACTCTGCTCCATCCCAACCTTGGGTCCCTCCATCTGCATGCATACTGAGGACGCCACCATCACTAGGTTTGGAGTCTCTGACAGGGTGGCAGACATCCTGGTAGCTGCCTGCAGGCCTGCCACCCGTGCCACTTATACAATGAAGTGGAAGCAGTGTGCCATCTGGGCTGTCAGGCATTCCCTAGACCCTTAAACATGTCCTGGACTAGCCAGCCCGGTGGTGCTGAGGGTTGAGACACTGGGACGCACACCTCGCGCCATGCCAGTGACCCGTGTTTGGGAATGAGCACAGGCTGTCGGGGTTTGGCAGGGAGGGAGAAGATACAGCTGTCCTCTGCCGGGAGGGAGGACTGGCACTCCACTGAATGACTGCTTCCAGGTGGAGGACTGAGGGAGTGTGGGTCAGAAGGGCCAGATGAAGGGGGTGCTATGGGACTTCTGCGGATGCATGCATGCCTCTACATGTGCATGTCCTGCGTGTGTTCCCTAGCAATGGTAAGGGAGAAGAAGTGAAAAACACCTTCGGCTGCAGATGACGACAGACCTCCAGAGACCATACCAGCGACCAGGCAGAGGTGAAGTCGGTGATACGGGGTGTAGCGGGGCAGGGGGCACAGTCAGAAGGGGCAGCTGGGGCAAACAGGAGGATAAAGTGTGTATATATATATATTTAAAAAAAAAAAAGCATGTCTTGACTACCTGATTTCTTTGTCTGACTCGGCCTCAGTATTCCTCCCGTAGGTCCACCTTTCGCTGTTTCTGCCTTTGATGAGCCCATAGGTGACCCACCATTGCTCGCTAGATGTTTCCGTATCTTCCTAATTTTTTAATTTTTTTTATTTTTAGTTTTGTTGACCGGGTAAGTGCACTAGACAAATCCCGCTCTATTTTCAGGCACGCACCGGGAGGGGATAAGATGAATGCCAACTGACCTTGAACCAGATTAAGCTGTTGGTGGTATTTTTAGTGAATGAGGAAATTTGGCCAGGACACTGGGGAAATTCCCCCTACTCTTTCGATAAGTGCCATGGGATCTTTAACATCCACCTGAACTACCACCAATCCAGGCAGATGGGACCTCGGTTTAACGTCTCATCGAAGGCGGCTTGGGCAGCCTGCATCTGAAACCCCAAATTCGTTCCCCTGTACTGGCTTGGGACTTGAATTTTATTGTGGAAAAACTGACCCGGTTTCCTTTTGAGCCAATTGCGACTTGCAATTTGTGCTTTCTCTCTTGGAAAGCAGTTGCCTAAGGTGGTTTCAGAGTTTACACTCAAATCAGTCTGTCCACCTTCCTGTTTATTTTACTGAGCGTGCCAATCCAGGGAAGCACTGCTTCATACACTAGCTGTGTGCAGAACTTTGAAGTATCATCTGCTTTGGACTAAGGAGTCCAGAAAGTATAAGCAGATGTTTGTTGCTTTCACCCCAGGTCGAGAGGGTACTTTAGTTTCTAAGCAATGTTTATCCAAATGGTTGGCAAATTGCATTCTGTTCTGCTACAACAAGTATGGCAAAGAATTGCATGGTGCTGTCAAAGCTCATTCCACCAGAGGCATGGCTACCTCGGTGACTTGTTTCAAAGGGATCTCGGGCGCTGATATTTCACTCTGCCACCTGGAGTATTCACACTTTTAAAACATTACAGTGTGTGGATTGCTTCCAGAGCCCATGCAGGATTTGGCAGGGCTATGCAGCAGGACTCCTGTTTTAAGTTTATGGAGTTCCAGCCTCCCAGATTGTCTGTTTTTGCACTTGTTGGTACTGCCTTTCCATGGTGAGAGACAAACAAATATCGATTACGACGCTGAACATGTGCGTGTCTTTATTGTGATTTAAACGCAGCAGTTCTGCCGTCTGTCATTGATATGCGCGCCATCAGAGGCCTCCTGATGACGCATATGTTGCCTAAACCGTAGAGGCTTAGCAGGGCTGGTGCTGGTGTTGGTGCTTTTTAAAATCCACAATAAAGTTGCTTTTATGGTTCAGCCGTAGGTGCGGATATTTGTTTTATTCTCTATATTGTATATCTCGCACACTTTTCATCCAAACGGAGCGGTTTTTGTTTCGGATAATATTCCTATGGTGTAACCTGATGACTGAGATACCCTGAAGAAGAAGATGGAACAGTTACGTAAGAACTTCTGTAACAGTAGATCTTAGAGGGATCTGTCATCAGGTCTGATTTCCCTCCCACTGGCCCCTTCTTTGGGGCTCCTGTTCAGTACCTGGCTATCTGCCGTATTCCAACATTTCTTTTTTTTTTTATTTGAACTTACTGTTTGTGCCCCTTCACTTCCACAGTGGATGCCTTCCTTGGGACTCCCAAGGCACCTTGCCCACCAGGTCTCCGGGAACTGTCAGCCCTCATGAGTCCTCTCCTGCCATTGGCCCCTCGGAGTGGGTTGAGAGGTATACCCCCAGACCTCCCATCCATCATCCAAGTTGGATGGACTTGTGCGACTCCTCACCGATCCTGGTCTCGTGATGCCAGGGCTAATCTCCAGGCATCACTGTGGGTCTTTTCCTGCTTTCTGGTCCGCCCCTGCAGTCGTCAGCACACTAGGAGGGGCCAAGGAGGCGAGGGCATGCAGAGGCGTCCCTTCGCTCCCAGACCCTCTGCCGCCACCGCCTCTCCCGATTGTTCCTGCCTCCTCAACTGCAGTTCCACCTGTGGTCACCCAGGTGGTGGTATCACAGTGAGGAGTGCAACCCACCCCTCCTCAAGAGGGAGAGCAGCCTTCTGGGTGCTCGATCCCTCTACCCCAGCCGTCCCTCCAGCAACCTGAGCTCGCTATCAACCCGAGTCATTGGAGTTGCAAGCGGAAATCCCAGTGGGCTGGTGTATTGCAACATTTCTATCTGGGGCCATGTCCTTGGTCTCTCCTGGTTCCCCAGGGTGTCAGCCTTGCTCCCTTCATCTCCAGAGGGAAAGAAATGAGGAAGGAGTGGGGCCTCCCGCGTCTGTATAGGGTTGTTGATGTCAGCGGACGGTGTAGGACCCCAGTTGTACTGCTGAAAATCTTCCATGTGGATTCCCTGCCTCCGAAGGGCAAAGGTTCCTAAGGTGTAACCTGATGACCGAGATCCTTGAAGGTCTACTGTTGCAGTCAGTTTTTTTTGGTATTTTTATTGGTTTTAAATGATCAACACAGGCGTTACACAGCGACATACAAACATAGACAAATACATCTCACAATTCATTATTGTTACATTCTGAGGTTCCTCTTCATTATTTTCCCTTCTCATTTAATTCCTCTTATTTGTAATTATCTTTACCATGTCCTTTAACTATTATATCCCTCAGTAGAGCAATGGTGGAGCAATGAGAACGCGAAGCCGAAACTCCCTCTGTGATTCTACCCAGGCCACAGTGTAGAATAACCATCTCCTCATTACTTAATGTTGTCAAGAAGGGGCCTATTCTCTGTAAAAGCATCCTGCCTATTACTAAGCATCAGTGACAGTCTTTCTAATGCCAAGTTCTGTAACACCAATTGGCCATTGCAGTGTGGTGGGGACTACATGGTTGACCCAAGTGTTCTGGATACAGTGTCTGGCCATCACCAACATTATTCTAATTCACCTGGCAATGGCTCCCATTCACCTGCCTCCCTGGAGACATACCAAACAATGCCACAATAGGATCCATTTGAATGGGAACCCTGCCATCTGTGTTATTTCTTTATACATTTTGCTCCAAAAGGCCCTTAAACCCTACAGTTCCAAAAAGAGTGCATATATGTTCCTCTGTCCCTCTCAACATCTGCCACAGAGAGGAGGAGCATGCCCTATGCACCACTGTCGGTGGATAATACGCCTGTACAGGAACTTATAAAAGGCCTCCTTGAACTTATTAATATTGAAAGGCCCATGTATTTACCAGCATTTGTCGTGCCAGCTATCCTCTGAAATTTGGGTTCCCAGGTCTTTCTCCCACAGCTGTTTAACTCTCTGCAGTGTAATCTGGATATGCTTCTCTCCCTACCTTTACCGCCTTACCAATAAACCCCTTAGGGTCATTGAATCCTATGTATCATCACCTCCACTTGCCCCTCACCCATGTGACTCCTCCCTCTACCTTCGATAAGAATGCCCGAAGTTGCAATGTAATGTTTGCTGTCCTTGTAGGCCCAACCTCGACAATATCTTCCAATTGCACAATGTGTCTTTACTAACCAAGTTTCCACACATTTAGCTCCTCTTCTTTCCCAGTCCCTGAACCCTCCATCCTCTAATCCTGGTAAAAAATTTCTCTATCGGTATAGTAGTGTTTCCTTTATTAATCCCTCTAGATTTCCTAAGAAGGTTCCATGCCTCTAATACTGATTTTACTAAGAGTTCGACCCTTCCCCAGTCAGTATGAGACCTGTCGCCTTTACTATGTAAACAGGCAGATAAGCGTCCTAGGCATCCCCATTGTTCCACCGTAGCCAACTTGCCACTGCAGGTGATAAACCCAGTCGGCAATATATCGCTGTTGAATGGCTATAATAATTTGTTGTGTCGGGAAGTTTAGGGCCTCCTCTAGTTGTCTCTCTAAGTGGATTCTCTGTTTTTGCCCCTCCATATGAACTGAGTAGCTAAATTCTCTGTCTTAACGTACCTCTAACAAGGTGCATTGGGATCATTTGCATAGGGTATAAGATCCTTGGTAGGATATTCATTTTAATAAATTAATTCGCCTAACAAGATATGGGTAACTGCATCCATCTCCTCAAATCCGTTTCTGTCACTTAATAAGTGGGTATAATTCAATCCATATAAGGACCCAATTGTTCTACCCACTTTGATACCCAAATAAGTAATGCAAATCTCCCACCCTGTATTGCCCATTGTGTATCTATAGCCTCCAGCTTAGGAAACAAAACATTTCGGATTTATTTAAATTAATTTTATACCCAGAAAATGTGGCAATTTCTCTATTAACTCTAGTAGTAGTGGCATAGACTCTGAGGTCTCTAACAAATAAGAGAATATCATCTGCATATAGGGTGGCCTTGTGCATAACCTCCCCACCCCTCTGATACCCTGAATCCCTGACACTGCCTTATTGCTGCAGATAAGGCTCCAGCGCCAGAGCAGACAGCAGTGGCAATAGCGGCACCCTGCCAGTACCTCTCCAGGGTAAATGGTATGGTAGGTAGCCCATTCACCAAGAGGCGTGGCTCTAGGGAGCCTGCACATAGCTTTAATCTACCCAACGATGACCCATCCAGACCAAATAGGGCTAGCACTCAAAGAGGTATTCCCACTCCACCCTATCGAACACTTTTTCTTCATTCATATAGATATGTTTTTTCTGTCTCTGCCCTGCCCTCCAGACCATTAAGTAATCTAAGCATATTATGATAGGATAGCCTTCCCTTTATAAACCCGGTCTGGTCTGGGTGTATCAACGGAGTAGATAATCCTCAAGCCCTCGCCAGGATCTTGGCCAGATTTTTAAGATTGCAATTTAGTAGTAAAATCAGTCTGTCGAAGCACATTCTGATGGCTCCTTACCCAGCTTAGGTACCAGGCATATCATGGCATCATAACAGGTGTCCAGTATCCGTGAAATGTTCTTCCCCTTATCCCCTGAAATACTTCACACAGTGTGTCCGCTTAACTGACCCCTGTGCCTGTAAAAGTCTAATGGGAATCTGTCTGGCCCACATGCCTTACCTTTTTGCACTTTGCCGATGGCTTTATAACCTCTTCTTTGTTATAGATTGATTTAAATGGTCCTCTGACTCAACGTTAGCTTGGGTAGCTCTGTCTTATCCAAGAATTCCTGCATCCACTGCCCACTACCCTTACATTCTGTTTTGTAGAGCTGGGCATAGAACGCCTGAAAGCAGTCCCTCACTTCCCAGCCTCCCTATGCACCTTGCCCTGTTTATCCTTAATCCCCACTATGTTAGTGGGCATTTACCACCCCCTCCAATAAGTCTACACCATAAGTGGGCCAAGTTTATTAGGACCACTCTAGCACTGGCATGTAGCATAGAACCATGACTTTCTAGCTTCCCGCACCAAGGAATTCAATGCTTCCCTTGTAGCCATAGCAACCGACTTTATTGCACCTCCTGTCCCTGGACCACCTGCCTCTTCCAGATCTTTGAGCTGCTTCCTAATCTCTGTCTCTTTATTTGCTTCTCTTTTTTGACCCTGGCCATATAGGCTATTATGGAACCTCAGAAGGCCTTCCCAGTGTCCCAAAAGACAGCACGGGGCACCTCCGATCCTTCATTAGTTTCTTTATACAAGCACCACTGTTTCAATAGGTATTCCCTAAATTCTTTATTAGGAAGCTTATATGCAGGAAATTTCCACCGCAGTGGTGTGTCCATTATCCTAGCATCCTGATCTTCCCTATCACCATAGCGTGGTCCAAATGTGAATCGGACTAGGAGATACATCTATCAGCCTATCGTTCCAGTCACACGGGACCAAGATATTGTCGATTCTTGTCCATGTCCGATGCGGACTGAAAACGATATTCCTGGCACCTGGGTTTACCGTTCTCCAGCTATCTACTAATTCAAGGTCTAACATACCCATCCACCATTGATTTAGTACTCTGACCTCCCGAGTGATCCATGACCAGGTCCAACACACTATTCAGGTCTCCCCTAGTATAAGCACAGGGAACTGTTCCTAATTAGTAAATCCAGGAGCTCCGGAAGAATTTGGTTCATACGTAGCAGGTGCGTAAACATTGCCAAATGTGATTTGTTCCCCATACAACTGCCCCACCACAAAGACATATCTACCTTCCCTATGGTCTTTCACAACTTTTTAAACTTCAAATGGTAGACTCTTTTGCAATAGGACAGCCTCCCCCCCTTCTGCGATGAGTAGGAAGCGGCAAAGCACTACCCACCACCCTTGAGCAAGTTGGCGTGCTCAAGCGTCCGACAAGTGGGTCTCCTGTAAATGCTACTTGCATACCCGCTTTCTAAGTGCTGTTAAGAGCATTGTGTGCTTGATCGGATTTGTAACCCCACACATTCCAGGAGACCACCGTTAAGTCTTGCTTACCTCCATATTCACTTCCCTCTTTTTCCCTGCATAAGAGCCAACCATTGGACCTCCCCATGCCCCAAAATATAATGCCTCGGCCCACTTCAAGTTCAACATGAGATGCATCGACAAACATACAACAGAAATAACAACAAGATAGCATAACATGAACAGTATACTTCCAACTGATTGAATGTTAACATCTACCCCAAGTTCCTACTACTCCATCTGATCTCCACGATGAAGTATACCCGTATATCCTTTATCACTTTGAATTTTCCCTGTACCAAATCCCCACCCTCCTTGATGACACCAGTTACGATCTCCACATGAGTGTCAGATACACCCATTCAATGATATTGATGCCCTGCTGCTCCAGTCACAGCCGATACCTATTTGCATTTACTAACCTGTATATAAAACAGAATTAACGGTTTACCAAACTACATGGGCAGAAAACGTTTGAGCCCCAGCTAACAACTTTTTTTTTTTTTAAATATTCTTTTTATTATTCACATTTTAACTTATTTACATATAGGTCAACATCTCTGATTTTGCACAAAACTTATACATCTGGCCATTCAAAATACACTCCTCTGAAGGAGTGTCAGACAATCAAAACTTCAGATGTCCCAATAATTTCAACCGATTTATTATCCCCAGAGTCTAAAATTTACAGTGAGGCCTTTATCAATAGGGTATCGAACTATGTACCTTCTGGTTCTTCAGCCATTAAGTTAGCCATTACAAACCCATATTTCCCAAACTAACTATTTTTGCAGTTCCAGCCTCATCTTTGGGGGACGAGAGTCAGACCCCAGAACCTACGAGCAGGAACCATCACGCTTTTAGGACCGCCCAGAATTTCTGTGTCCGTGATTCTCACACTATAAACAAAGGGTCCTTTAACATATAATATAGCTGCCATCGTGTCCATCTCTCAGAAAAGAGTTCCCCAGTCGTTCAGGTTGAGTCATCTTCTCCAAGTTATAGACTTGTTAGTGATGTCCCACCATTCCTGAGCAGTTGGGACCACAACTGATAATGAATGTTAGTGATTGCCTTTTGGCTATTGTGAGGAGCAGAAAGAAGGTACCTAGTGTTGGGTCCTGATAAGGTTTGAGAATATGAGGAATATACATCTCCTGTGTAGCTGTATCCTGGTCAATAAACTCTGTAGCTGAGTTTCAATTTGTTGTATGTAATTGGAAGAGCTGGACAGCTCCATATTATATGGGTCAGGTTGGCCTCTTGTCCCCCCTCTCCAGCATACGCTGTATTACTAGGTGCATAGTGTTTAGTGATCTGGGGGTTCTAAAATAGCGAATCAGTACCTTCCAGGCAAATTCTCTCCATTGATGCGGCTGCTTACCCTGGAGACCTGGTTCATGCTTTTCCAATCAGCCAAATTTAGTTGGTAGCCCAAGTCCCTGCTCCCTGCGAGACGGATTCTCTCCATTAATATCCTCACGCGTTCAGGGATTGATGGTAGGAGGAGATTAAGTGGTCTTGTTTCCCCAGTTTATTCATTGTGATTTGGCACTGTACTATCATTGGGTAAGTTTCAGGGTTTAAGTAGGGCATCGGCAAGCTATCCACATAATGTCGGAGTTGCAAATGTCGGTAGAAGTCTTTGTGAGGTAATTGGAATTTTTCTGAATCTCTGCAAAGGTCCACAGCCTCCCGTGTCATTATTTGTGGAAGGAATCTTAACCAGCGTGCCCCATGTTTCAAATCCATTATCCAGGTCATTGGGAGTGAACCCGGGGTGACTGGATTGGGGATATTAGGGAGTAAGTAGGAGATAGTTCATATGACCTTCTCAACCCAGCTCCAATTTGTAACTACTTGCATGGCTCATGGATTAAGCGGCTATATTGGCCAGACTTCAACCCTGCTGGTATATCACCAAGTAATTGACATCATTAAGGAGAAACCTTTCCATCTCCAACCAATGTGGGAGTGTTGTCCTATTTGCCTAGCCATAACATTAGTTATGATTATAGCCTGTTGGTATCGTTTTAAGTCTGGAAGGCAAGTCCCCATCTGACCGATGAGAGGACACGTTATAATTTACCGGCTTTCTGTCCCCCATACAAAATTCAATTGCCTGATTGATTTCTTTAAAGGTTTTGAAGGAACTAGTATCGGGACATTTTGGAAGAGGTATAGTGCTCTGGGAGGTGATCATTCTAATAAGCTCAATTAAATCGCACTAAGGCTCATGGGATTACTGACCACCTTGAAGATCTTGCTTTAGTTGTGTAATAAATGGCACGTAATTGTGTTTGTAATACTCAGTCTGTTCCCGGGAATGTAAATACCTAAATATTTTAGCTTTGTCAGATTCCATCTGCCGGGAGAAATCCACCATCTTCTGGGTGGGGGCGCAATTGAATGTGAGTATTTGGTCTTAGTGAGATTAAGTTTATACCCTGACACATACCATAGGAGTCTAGGACTCGTGAATCTCTGCAATAGATTGTTCGGGTTTTGGAGATATAATAGTATATCATCTGCATATAATGCAATCCTGTGCTCCGTTCCTCCAAAATAAACACCCGCAGCTGAGAGGAATTTGGATTTGTTGTGCAAGGGCTCTATCACTGTTGCAAATAGTAATAGGGATAGCGAGCCCTTATCGAGTACCTCTTCTCAATTGAAAGTATCCCGAATGGTGGCCATTAACTCACGCAGGCCGGGGATGAGTATATGTTTTGCAGGGCTTGGGTAAAGCCTGAGGGAAACAAATTTATTCAGGACAGCATATAAAAGGGCCATGACACCTGTCGAAGGCCTTTTCAGCATCTAAACTGATCATTACTGCAGGTGTATTCGATTGGCTCATTTGGCTTACCAGATACAGAGTCGCCTGACATTATCGGTGGTAATGCCGTCCTGACAAAGCCTGTTTGGTCTCTGTGTATTAAAGTGGGTAAGATTTGGTCAATACGCTTAGCTAGTATAGCCATCATCAGTTTATAATCCTGATTTAGTAGGAATTGGCCGATATGAAGTGCACTCCTGAGGATTCTTCCTGGCTTGGGAATCACAGAGATAGTGGCATATGACCATGATTCGAGGAGGGCCGCCCTCAATAGTGAGTTAAATACACTAAGAAGGAAGGAAGAATTTGGGATTTGTCCGTTTATAAAACTCGGCTCCAGTATCCATCGGGTCCCAGGGCCTTTTGGGATTTAGAGTTAGCTATAGCCTGGACTATGTCCATAGCTGTAATATGCTTGATAAGTGAGTCCCTCTGTTCCTCCGTGAGGGCGGTAGCATAAGCTTCCCCAGGTACTCAGTTAACTTATCTAAAGGTGGACTAGACTCTGGGGTGTATAGGCTTCTGTAATATGTTTGAAAAGCTCCAGCAATGTCATGGGTTTTAAAAGCGGTTGGCTCCAACTGGGTGTCTAATGGAAGTAATTGTTGAGCCCTTCTTCTGCCTGCGGGCTTGGTATGCTAGCATTAGCGTAGCTCGCAGTCCTACCTCATAGAATCTTTGCTTCAAAATGCTAGTGCTACTTCAGTTTGCTGTAGGGCAAGTTTATCTAACATCTGCTTAGTCGCTGTATCTGAGGAGGAGATTCGTCACCTTGCTGTGAGCCTGCTGCAGGAAGTGCAGAGTTTCCTCAAAGTGGCTCTTTGTTCCTCCCTTTGTCTCTTCTTTCGTGTTGCATACTTAATTATATGCCCTCTCAGGACTGCTTTAATTGTATCCCATTGGACCGAAGGGAGGTATCAGTGATTGGGTTTCGGAGATAATCTCCGATATAAAATTCTTTAGACCGTAAATAACATGGGTTTAGTCTCCACTGGGTGGTTCTAGGTTGGAGGCCCAGATCCCAGTGGGTGACTACAGGCGCATGATCCGAAATAGTAATATCTCCCAGTTGCGCTTCACTACGCTATGTAATTTTTCAATTTGTGTATAGGCATAGTCTATCACGGGGTATGTGTTATGCACCTGAGAGTAATAAGAAAAGTTTGAGACATGGATGGAACTTGCGAAGCGTCCACACACCAACTTCTGAGACAAAATTATTGAAAAACTTTTGGTGTAGTCGATTCGGTGGTCTCGCTCTAGAGGAGTCTAGGTTTGGGTCGGCCATTAGATTAAAATCCCGGCCAGTAACAGGGTGCCTCTAGTAAACTGCACAACCTTGTCCAGCAGTGGCCTCAGCTGTGAAACTGTGGTGCCAGGTGGGAGGTACACATTTAAAGGTGACTTCCTCATTATTAAGTTTACCAGGTTACTACATTAAGCCCTTCGGGTCAGACCAAGTTTGTTCCAGGCGATATGGTATCTGTGGGGACACAATTATGATCACCCTCTACTCCGCCCCCTTATAGGATGCATAGAACGATTGACCCTGCTTAGTTTAGCTAGTTTTGCATGTTCTCTTGGGCTCATATGGGTTTCTTGAAGGTAGACGACCTCGGCTTTATTCTCCAAAGGTACGCCAGTGTCTTTGATCTTTTAATGGGTGAGGCCAGGCCGTTAATATTTAGAGAGTAGTTTTAATTTTGGGAGTACATCATGTCCAATCGGTGGGTCTCTGGCGTGCTGGAACCCCGGGGTCCCCTGAGGATCGCCTGTTTTTCTGTAGAGGCCAGAAGCAGTTCAAGACCTATTCACACAACATTCAACAACATTAACAATACCAGACAAACCTACACGCAACCTATTGCTGCTAGAGAACAGTTGACCAACAGGGCCCTAGAAAAAACATTGGTACTTCCATTAGTCTGGAAAGCCCAGAACTACGATGGGGCCTTTGCACCCTACTAGTGCGGTCTTTTGACTCAAAGACCTTGGGTACCAGAGTACCTATGGGGAAAGGATAATGGGGTTTGGTGACCACGAGTCACGAGACAGTGCTTCCCCTGAGTCCCTTATACAGGGGATATATTTTTATAGTAGCGGTGCAAGTCCTCTGGTGACAGTCCCAGGTGTTAGCTTGTCTACACAAAATACCCATTCATATGTGAGAATCTGGAGTGGTATCTCAGAGGCTCCTCCATGCCCCTGAGGTGTAATCCTTTCCTAAGCGACTCTTATAAAACAGAAAAACAGATGCCCACCCCTCTCGAACAGCCAAGTCAGGCAGGTCGTGTCGAGACCGTGCTAGAGTCATTCCCAAGTGCCAGGCTCCTCCACTTGATCCCTTCCATCCAGCGAGGCTTGAGATGTCCTCTAAGCTTGGAATGAGTCTATCTATGGGGCTGGTGGGTCTTAAACCGAGTTAGTTCCCAAACCCTCTTGAACTTTGTGGCCCATCACTGATCATCCAGTTCTCCTCTGGGATACTCAGTGATGAGATGGAAATGGAAAAAAAATCCCCCACAACACCTCCCACCTCCCGTCCCTATCATCATCATACTTCCCCTTTCACCTTCTTCCCCTCCCAGCATGACCGCATGCATTCTCTCTCATACTTCAGGAATACTTTCAGGCCTACTATGCCCCTCCCCATCACGTTACAGTTGCCCTCCTGTTCCCTAATTATTACTACCGCCTGCCCATCACAATCAGAGAACTACCCACCTCTCACAAGCCTCCAGAATCCCTATCTCTGACCGTGAGTATGGGTTGCTGAGGTGTCTCATACAGCGGGCCGGCCATGAGAGCGACCTGCCAACATCCTTCTATGGGGAACTGCACAAAATATCTCTTGATTTGCCAGCAAACAAGTCCCGGACGTCCAGCGGTACTGAAGTTTTAACCTTCAGTATCAATCACCCTTAACGCCCACCCCAACCTAATCTCAACTCTTCACCGGTAGCGGGTTAGGCAATGGTCCCTATCTTCCACATCCCAAGAGGTCCTACCTGATACCTCGGTAATCCGATTTGGGCACCTCAACTCAAAAGCGGGGAGCGAGCCGCCCGGCCGAAATGTGCAAGGCTGCCATGAGGGAAGAAGGAACCTCCTCCCTCGTCATGACCAACACCAAGTGTCCTGGACTCGAGACCCCCGGCCCCACTCATCACCAGTGTCCACCTCAATCCAGCTGAATAGGTCTATTTGGTATTACACCTCCGAGTTCCCCAGCCCCCCCAGTACCCCATCACTCCTCACAGGCGACCCATCTTCAGGATCTAGGCCCATCGTTGGAGACCTTCCACCGCTCATGAGATCTACCTCCCAAAAGCTAATCGAGGACGGAACAGAGGGAGGCTGGAAGGACATCCAAGCGACCGCCTACCGTACCTCGACTCAGCCTCCAAGCCTGCCATGGGCCCTTCCTGATCTCCGCCTCCCTACTTGGAGCAGCAATGGCAAATTCTCTCCTAAGACCTACAGGTCGGAGGCGGCAATACCTGATGCAACCCAGCTGGAGGTCTCCTGGTCCACCACCCAGTCATGGACCCTCATTACCCAGACCAGCCCCAAACAGCCCGTTTCCAATCCCAACATTCACCTCAGGCCAGCATCTATATGTATTAGTCTGACACTTCCTTCCAGAAGACCATCCCCACCCCTACTCCATTTCAACCCCAAAAAAACAGGGCCAGTGGCAGGAAGGCCCAGGTATTCCTGAAATCACTCCGATTCGCGGTGAGTACAGTGACTTCAAAACCCTTTTCCACTGTCCATTCCACCACCCACCCAATCCTTTTTTTTCCTTCCCTTTCTCTTTCTTTCTTCCTTTTCTTTCCTTCCCTCCCTTTTCCTTTCCCCCTTTTTCTTCCCTTCCTTCCTCCTCTTTTTCCCCTTTCCTTCCTCCCTCCTCCACCTTCCCCTTTTCTTCCTCCTTCCCTCTTTTTTTTTTTTTAGAATAAAGAAAAGAAAAAAAGGAGAAGAAACCCGGCTGATCAAAACCAAAGTGAAAGAAAGGCCTGCCGAACTATTAAGGCTGCATGAACAGTCGGAAGCTTACGAGAGGTCTAGTCCTCGCTACCTAAGGCGGGAAGAAAAACTTCAGTGACAATTCCACCTTATGAAGCTATATTTATTTTATTACTTATTCTTCTAAACCTTCCTATCCCTAGTATCTCTTTTTTCCCCCTCTTTCCTCCCGCCCTCCCTTTAGAAACATAGTCGAGTCTATTACGCATCGAATCTGGTCTGAAGATAAGCCCAAGGCGGCAAAACAGAAAAAAAAACCCTCAGGTTATACTTGCAGTTGGGATTTTCATAACACTGTTCCCCAGCCTCTCAGGTTGCAGTTTCCTGGGCAGCTATTCTGGGTCTGGGCTTCATAGCTGCATCGTTTTAAAGAGCTAATTATGCTCTGTAGGCCTCAGCGCCCTGTTTGCGTCTGTTTTCTCGCTGTGTAGTCGCACAGCCCCGGCCAGCTTTGTAGCCAACGGAATCCCATCCGGGGGCGCTGTTGCTGTACTTCACTTTTTTCTGGCACTGAGCTCCATTGTGCTGCTGCGCAGCGATTCAAAGGTCATGGGCCCCTCAGAAAGTAAATGACCAGCTTCATTGGGTACAGGGACCTAAATTTGACTCCAGCATTCTTGAGGGCCTTCATCACCGGAAATACAGTCTCTGTCAAGCCATTACCTCTGGAGTGAAGTCGTTTTGAAGTAAAGCGGTGGGTCTTATACAGCACCTTGCCTTGTTTCCCACATATGTAGGACTGTTTCTTTCTCTTGATGTTTGAGAAATTTAAGTAGGATCGTCGAGGCGCGCTCCACGGAGGTTTGGGCCAACGTGCGGTGAACTCGCTCCATCTCTAAGGATATGCTGTCAGGTAAGGGAGAACTTCTCTTAGCAACTCCTGCATATGCTTAATAAAATCAACACCCTCATCTCCTTCCGGCACTCCCGACGGCGAATGTTATTGCGCCGGTTTCTGCACTCCAGCGTCTTCAGCTCGTTCTTGAAGGGCTTGAATGTGTGTGTGTGTAGCTGTGCTATAGCCCTCTCGGTGATGTCCACCCGTCTATCAGTGGCGGTGAGCTGTTCCTCAAAATCCTCCTGCCGCCTCTCCAACTTGCTGAGGTCTGTTCTGATGGCAGAGACCGTGACCGCATTTCTTTTAGAAATCTCGAATTTCTGCAAGCATCTGAGTCATTTGCCTCTGCAGAATATCAGTGTGGAACTGAGTCGGCCTGAGCTACTATGGCGGAAGCCGATGAAACTTCAGTCTTCGCTATCCGACTCCTTGAGCCTGGATCTGTCCCCATCGGGTTGAGCTGAGGTCCAGATTTATCCGCCCCTACTTCTTGGGCATTTTAGACATCCGTTGATAGCGTGGATTAGTGGACTTGAGCAGCTTTTAACCTGTTTTAAATACTTTGTTTTGTATGAACTGCAGGAGCCTCGCGTTGGAGCCTCACTCCTTCATGGCGTCACCGGAAGTCCCCAGCTAACAACTTTAATGTCCCCTGTGCAGCCCCGCCATCCGGTGATATCCCAAAAGTATGTGATAGGGCGCTCCCCTACTAAACTTTACATCACTCTGAGCCCCCATAAAAACATATCAGAATATCTCCTGGCTTAGTTCCTTTCCTAGCACAGCCTCCAACCCTCAAGCCCTTCCCTCTTCCCACATTGTTCATCAGCAGTATCCTCTCTCCCAGTATGCTTCATATGCAAAAAGTCTGTGAGAAAGGGGTAAGGCACTCCACAAACTATATCGTGCAACCCACCCCCCAATGATTTCACAAATGAGCCAGCCATTTCTTCTCCACGACCTTCCAGCCTTCTTACACCTTTATGTCCAAAGGAACTGTCCTGTCCGGTATTTGTCATCTGCATACTCTGTGTCCTCTCTGGGAAGAAGCAGCCAGGGTAACTGTCACTCTGCCATTCCAGATATACTACCCAACTCCCATCAGGGAAGGCCCTAAGTCAGGTTTTCCAGTACTGAGTGTGCAAAACTCAGCTCACTTCCATCCCAGATGACTAGGCAACAAAACAGGGAGACATTCAAAACATTAATCTTGCACGGCATTCAACTCACAGTCCAGCATCTAATTAGCCTTCCCCATGCCATCATTTCCCAGCTTCTTTTGCAAGTCAGACACAAAATTTCCGCCTTGCTGAGCTCCCAAAGAGTATGTCCCCTCAAACTTGATCTTTAGCACTGCAGAGATAGATCATAAACTGCTTGACCTAAGGTTTTCTCAGTTGGGCCATGGCGGGTTGAACACCTTTACAAACATACGAAATTTGCCAGCAGATAAAGGCCTAGAGATCTGTCAAGTCTGCCGAATGTGCAGCTAGCACCCATATTCTGCAGCTGCCCCTCCCTTCCACCTTCCCTTCATTAACCCTTCCCTTTCTTTTCTGAAGGAGTCGTAGGGAATAATCTTGTGAGATAAACATTGGCAGCCCTTCATATTCCAGCACCTTCCCTCTATAAGTTCTCGAGGGACCTCTTCTCTATTCTGAAAAGAGTGGAATCGAATGATTATCTGCCACGGGGCTGGTCTCCCGATGGTCGTGGCATTACAGCTTGATGGGCCTGTTCCAGTTTGAAGCGGCCATTCTTTGGCTGAATTCCCAATAGCTCCAGGAGGGTCTGGGCACAGAAACTCATTACATCTCTTTCTCCGCCTCTAAGGCGTAAATTAAGTTACCGATAGTAATTTTCCTGGTAGTCCTTAGCGTCTTTTAACTCCTCTAATTCCTTCTGTAGTTGATTAGTTTGCCTTGGGGTCTCCGTGCTTTCGTCCTCCAGTCGTGATGTACGCTCTTCGCCTCCTCTATTCTGTTGGGTGCACAGTCTGTTGTTCAAGCACTTCTTGAGTTTCAGGTAAATTTTCTCTTCCAGTTTCAGCAGTCTGGACTCCAGCGCAGCAATCACTTGACCCTGTAACCTCTTGGCCCTAATCGCCAATTTGCGGCTTCTGACAGGGGATGTTTTACAGAGCTTTCACCCGGCGTAGAGGCCTAAGAGAACCACCTTTTTCCCCGATTGTCCGCGATTCGTTGACTTTTTCCCATATTAGGCACCAGATACTCCTCCATCACACCTTCCTGAGCGGTTGGTGCTGCTGCACTATTTCAGGATCAGCCTTTTCTACCTAATTTTAACGCTTTATTGACGTTGGCACGGAGCAGCTTAATGCTTACGTCTGTCTTGCTAAGCTGCTCATCGCTTCCCGAGGTGGCAGTCAGTTCTTACCAACTGTTCCCTCTAGGGGTGTGGGTATAGTTCACTATCCTTATGCTGATGGTTACAGTGGAATAGCTGATTAAGCTGGACATCTAACGAAGTCCCCCGCACACCGCGACCTGGGCAGTGTACACTCTGACTCTGCCCTGTGATGTCCATCATACTTTCCACTGAAAGAACAGGTCATCTCCTTTGCAGCTGCTGCATGGGACTTGTGCACTATAGTAAGCGTTTTCTTAGTTCTTAGGCTTTACTTTATCCTCAGTCCCTTTGACTCATGGCATGGGCAGAGATGGAGCAGTGGAACCAGTGGTTCAGATTTTGTGTCTGATGCGGACAGAGATGTTGGTCACTGAGCCACGTGGCGTCGCGTGTACTGCCTGGACGGACAACCTGGCGTGGCCTGATCACGGTCTCTGTATGACTGTTTGCTTTGAACACCTCAGGATGAGGAAACTGTGGCTAGCTCTTGGTTGGCCTTTGAACAGAATCAGAAGGACTGTCCTAAGGGCTCCGAGAAGGCCTCGGCAGCTTGCTGCCCATGAAAGGAAGTGGCGACTGCTGTGATAGTACCTCACTCTTGGCACTGTTCCTGGCTGGGGCCACATCGGTCCAGCAAGAAGTGGAGCGTCGAAGGAGTGGAACAGGTAACTGGTGGTGTAGGCATCAGCAGAAGGAAGTGGAGAAGTGGGGGCCTCTGTTGGTCAACTAAAGGCAATTCACCTGTTCACTACTGTGAAACTGTCACTGCTGGGAAAGGCACAAGGTTAAAGGTATGCAAAACTGGGAATAGAAGTAACACAAACCTGGAGTAGGACTGTAAAAAATTTAAACAAGGCACAGGGTACACAAACAGAAACAACAAAAAGCAAAAGGGGGACTAGAAATACCCTATCGGGTAAAAAGTACAGAAGTATTTTTAAGTAACACAGGGAGAATAGAAGTTGAAAATGCTGGGAGTGGTGCAGTGCACTGGCTGTGGGGCAGAAGTTTTCAGAGAGACCTTCTGGAGGCTGCGGTGCTGCCCATCTCCACACCTCTCTGGGTTGAGGGAGGAGGTCGCTGGACTGCAGGCCGAGGTTGGCTAGGATTCAGGGGCCTCTTCTCCCCTTCAGGGGCCACAAAGTCTGCACCTTTACTTCACAGAATGCCACGAAGGAGGAGCAGCTGGACTGTGGTGGGCTCTGGAAGGCTGGCGGTGTTGGGACAGAGGCACATTCCTCAGCCAGTAACACTACGTAATTTCTAAGCAGCTCTGGTGAGGCAGGACTTCCAGGAGGAGGCACTTGCTATAGTGACCAGGGAGGATGTGGGGACCCTCCGTAGTGGAGACCCCAAGGAGGGTGATAGAGGACACCAGAGGAGGAGAAAGCAACTCTGGTGGGGACTCGGTTGTGAGGGTGATAGATTTGGAAAAGGAAAAGGGCAGGAGAGGCAGTTTAGGAACCACCCAGTGCCTCAGCCTGGAGGGATAGAAGGTGGATCCTGAGGATCGCTAGAGCAGCAGGATGGGATGGAGAGCTGGATGTCATTGTCCACCTGGGGACTAATGACCTGGTTAGGGATGGGGCTGGGATAGTGCAGGAAGAGTTTAAGGAGTGGGGAGGGGTCTTAGAAGGTAGCTCAATCAGAGACTTTTGATGAGGTGCGTGCTACGACAGGGGAAAAGGCGAGATCTCTGTGCCAGGAGCTTGACTCTTGGCTGAAGGAATGGTGCAGAAAGAAGGGCTTGGGCCAGGGACCCACCTGTGAAAAGTAAAGGCCTATACAAGTGTGATGGCCTGCATCCATCCAGGAGGAAACACAGTCCTCATTAGATTGTTAAATGTTATTTCGATGATCATTTAAACTAGCGAGGGTGGCAGAAGGCATTGGGAAGGCTGAGCTACGCCCCACAGGTAAGAGTAGAGAGTAAGGGAGACTGAGGGAAGAGTCCCCAGAGTACAAATTAATAAAGGAAGCAGGTGGTAGAGATAAAGGGGAAAAGAACTGGAGCATTAAAAAGAGAGGGAGGAAGGGTGAATGGAAAAGCAGTGAGTAATAAGCAGGGTAAAATCAAGCCTGGAAGGCCGTGTGTATGAATGCTAGAAGTCTAGAAAGTAAGATTCCAGACCTAGGGACGTCATGGCAGAGGCAGACCTGGATATTGTGGCCATTACTAAGTCATGATGCACTAAAACTATGATGGCACACTGAAAACCATGACCATACCCGGCTATAGTCTGTCCAAGAACCCCAAAAGGGACCCGTGTGGGGACCGCATACTGAGACCATACAGGAAGAAGGTGCCGTGGAGGATGCTGCCAAACCTCCAGATGGCCTCAGACACAGGAAAGGCAACTCTCTCTTCTCGGAACCCCCCTGTGGCCACCTTTGATGCCACATTCTGGCATGGGCTTGCTGTCTTCCCTTTCAAGACAAAGCAAAAGTAAGCATTAAGGATGGCTGGCTGTCAGCCTTTTGAACCTTCTCTGTTACCCTACTTCCTCAGATAGCCTAACAATTCCTTCTCTTTTCTTTCTTTTCTCTGAAATACCTCAAGAACTGTTTTCAGACAACAAGAATCCCATCAGTGATGCATTATAAAACTGCATCATTAAGCCAGAAGTGTGATACTCGGAGATAGAACTTTATGCTACTAAATTTAGAATACAAGTTCATACTCTGAACTGTGGTCATGCTCCCTTACTGGATTTGTTTCTCCGTGTAGAAAGCATTCTCCCAAAGTCGGCACCAGTCATCTGGTCAGCAAGTTAATTTTCACTACTTGCATTAGGGGTTTATTTCATATTTATCTTGTGTCTTACTTTTTTTTTAATCTTTTATTATTCAGATTTTAACTCATACATATAGGTCATCAGATTTGGTTTTACACAATACCTTTACAACTGGTCAGTTAATACAAACAGTTTTAGAGGTCATCCAGTTCATCTACAGTAGATACAGTGTTTGTTTCTGCGAGTTTTCTGCTCCCATGAGGGTAGTAGTCTAACTATGCCTAATCTTAAGAGACCATGAGGCTTATTATCTCACATTTAACAGTAAGTCAGGTACCAGGACATTGAACTGTTTACTTTGCACCTTTTCCCGCTAGTCAAGTCTTGCAGTTGTGCCTCCCAACCCATTAGTCACAAAGGCTCCATTCATACGGGGTGGCGCGGGCACCAGGCTAGAGATCCCTTGATGGCAGGGCTCAGCCTACAAGATCTGGACCACCAAGGAACTCCTGGGATATCAAACCTAAGGCACAAAAGTGGGGTCCTTTAGCATGTAATATAGCACCAACGTGTCCCATCTCACTGAGAAAGAGCTCTCACGCTCATTTAGATTGTGTCATTTTACTGTGCTGTAAATTTGCCTAGTGATTTCCCACCACTCCTGAATGGACGTAACGTTTGTTGTTATTGCCTGGTAACTACCTTTTTGGCTGCTATGAAAGCAGTGTGAGGAGGTACCTGGTATTTGGTCCCCAATATAGCTCAGGTATTATGAGGAACAAGTACATCTCTGGGTCAGCTGGAACTGCGGTCTAGGAGTTCCCATAACTGTGCCTCAAGTTGTTTTAAGTAGCTGGAAAGAACCGGGCAAATCCACATAATATGAGCTCAGGTTAGCCTCCGACTCGCCACATTTCTCCAGCAGTCCGCTGATTTACTTGACGCATAGTGTTTGGAGACCTTAGGGGATCTAAAATAACGTATTAAGCCTTCCAGGCAAATTCTAGTCCAATGGTGTGAACTCGTAACTTTGGGCGTAGCGACATGCCATTCCAGTCTGAAGTGGATAATCGGACGCCCGACTCCGACTGCCATTGTGTGCAGATGTTTTCGGTGAGGACATGCCTTGTGAGTTCAGGGATTGATGATATAGGGAGATCAGGTGCTCCTGCTTCCCTGAATCATTCAGTGAAATTTGGCATTGGATTAGTGGCGGTAGTTTTCTGGGTTCTGTAGGGAAGAGGCAGGCCTTCCAGGTAATGTCGAAGTTGTAAATATCGGTAAAAGTCTCTGTGTGTAAATGAAACTTGCCTGGATTTCCGCTACTCTCAGATTTTCCTTGTGCCATTATTTGTGTCAGGTATCTCAACCCAAGTGTGTCCCATGTGCTAAACCCAGAGTCCAATGTGTTGGGGAAATCTGGCAGTGCCTGAATTGGGCATATTAGTGGCAAATAAGGTAGTAGCCCGTTTTCCAATTTGGAAATTGGTCTATTAACCAGGGTTAATAGCTAGGCAGGCAGTATCTCCCCGTTGTGACGGTATGTACCGGAAATATGTTGCGTCAGTTGTGAGTGCCTTCTCCATTTCTATCCAGTGTGGGTGAGCACTGTTATTTTGTCTGGCCATCATGTGAACCATGGTTACTGCTTGTTGGTAGAGCTTTAGGTCGGGAAGGGCAGGGTCACCGTCTACGTGAGAGAGTAATATCTTAAGGCGCTACAGGCTCTTGTCCAGCCAAACAAAATTCCATATTAGGCGGTTAATTTCTCTAAAGGTCTTTAGGGGCACAGATAGGGGACATTTTGAAAGAGATACAGTGCTCTAGGAAGAGTTATCATTCTGATTAGTTCTATTTGTCTCACAAGGCTCAGGGAATGACAGACCATGATTGCAGGTCCTGCTTTAGTTGTGTCATGAAGGGGAGTAGTTATATCTATAATAGTCAACCAATCCTGGGGTGTATATATATACCTAAGTATTTTGCCAGGTTCCATCTGCCTGGTAGAGCCTCACAACTTTTTGTGTGGGGGCATAATTGAAAGTGAGTATTTCAGTTTTAGTCAGGTTAAGTTTATAGCCTGAAACCCTACCGTAGTCTCTAGGATTTGGCGTATCGCTGGTATAGATTGTTTGGGGTTTTGGAGATATGGAGAATGTCATCCGCGTATAAGGCAACTCGGTGTTCCGTGTCTCCAAGCGAACTCCCTGTATTTGAGGCAAATTTCAGATTTGTTGTGCTAAGGGTTCTATAACTGCTACGAACAATAGCAGGGGATAATGGACAGTACTGACGGTGCCTCTTTCAAGTTGAAAATATTCAGAATGATGCCCGTTCACTCTCTCACATGCCGAGGGGTGGAGTATATATTTTGTAGGACTTGGATAAGGCCCGGAAAACCGAAGTTGTCAGAACAGAATATAAGAAGGGCCAAGCAACTCTTGAAGGCCTTCTTACGTCAAGACTAATTAGTACCGCTGGTGTCTTTGTGTCACTCATCTGGTCCACAAGATAGACAGCTTAATAATTATCCGTGGTAGTCGAGCTCTTACAAAACCCGTTTGGTCTTTGTGTATTAGGGCAGGAGGATGTGGTCCATACGATGGGCCAGTATACTCATGAAAGTTTGTAATCTCGATTTAATACCGAGATCGGTCAGTATGATGTGCACTCTTGGGGCTTTTCCCTGGTTTAGGGATCACCGATATAGTTGCATAGGATCATGACTCGGGGGTTGCCCTCCAGGGTAAGGAGGATCAGAGCCCTGACGGTTTTATAAAACTCCGCTCCAGTATCCATCAGGTCCTAGTGCTTTCTGGAATTTGGAGTTGGCTATGACCTGAGCTATATCAGCTATTGCTATTGGTTTTATGAGGAGTTTCTTCTTTCTTCCGTAGAGTCGGTAGATTGAGTGTTCCAATATACGACTTCAGGTTATCTCTGGAGGGTAGACTCTGGAGTATACAGGTTCCTATAATCGTAAAAAGGCACCAGCGATGTCGTGTGTGTCTTAGAGAGGGATAACCTCAACTTCCGGTGCTTTATGGTCACTATCGTTGCACCTTTCCTCTGTCTCTGGATTTGATATGCGAGCATTAGCGTGGCCCGTAGCCCAACCTGGATAATATCTCTGCTTCAGGAATCACGAGGTACTATTTTGGTTTTGTTGTGGCGAGTTTATCTAATGCTTGTTTGGTTTTGCTGTATCTGGGGGAGGAGGATTCGTCACCTTGTTGGTGTGCCTGCTGTAAAAAATGGAGCGTTTCCTCAAGTTTAGCTCTATTCCTCCGCATTGTCTTTTTTGTGCATACTTAATTATGTGCCCCTCAGGACTGCTTTAATTGTGTCCCAGTGCAGAGGGGTAGTGTCAGGGGCTGGGTTATCAGCCATAATCTCAGATATCTTGTCCGAGATTAAATTCTTGAATTCTTTGGACCGTAAGTAGAGGAGTTAGCCTCCATTGAGTGTTTCTAGGTTGAACCCCAGATCACTGAGTAATCACGGTGCGTGGTCTGAGATGGAGATATCTCCCGATTGTCGTCACATACAGAATATAACTTTTCAACTTGGGTGTGGCGTAGTCTATACAGGAGTATGTATGGTGGACCGATGAGTGATGGTAGTTTCGAAGCTGCAGGTGTAATTTTTGCCAAATGTCACACCACCTCATCTCTAGAAACAAATTTATTAGAACATTTTGAGTTGTTAGTTTTGTGGTCTCCCCTGGAGGTGTCTAGGTTAGGGTCCACCATTAGATTAAAGTCTCCGGCCATCAAGAGGGTGCCTTTGGTGAAATTTACCACCTTATCCAGTAAGGGAGTTGTGAGACAGTAATACCGGTGGGAGATATACATTAGCTAAGGTAATTTCCTCATTGTTAAGCTTTCCTCGGGTTAGTACCATCCAGCCCTCAGGGTCTGACCAGTCTGTTCTGACTGATATGGTGTATATGGTAGAATAATTATAGCAACCCTCTACTTCTGCCTCCCCGTAGTAAAGCGTAAAAAGCCTGTCCTTTACTTAATTTACGTGTTCCGCTAAAGTCATATGGGTCTCCGGAGGTAGATGATATCGACTTAGTTCTTGGAGATATGCCTTGGAACCTTTAATAGGAGAAGCCAGGCCATTTATATTTAGGAAGAGCAATTTCAATTTTGGTAGGTGCATCACTACCCTACGATTGTGGCAGCTGGTACACTAGCACCCCGCCCCCATGTTGAGTGCCCACAAGACCACGCTATTTTGCAACTGCAAGACCAGAGACAGTTCGATGACCTGTTTACCAACACAACAACCAAAACCATATAAACATACAACATAGACTTAAGACAAAGCCAATTAGCCAACATGGCAATAAACATACACATAGAACAATTGGTACTTCCACAGATCTAAGCGATGCCCTGATAATTAGTAGGAGCCAAGGTCCTACCTACTTGGCCTTCTTTTACTTGAGGACCTTAGACACCAAAGGTGTCTAAAAGGGAAAGGGTGGTTGAATGGTGACGAAAACCACGAGGCATTGACTCCCGAGGTTAGTCATGTAAGGGGAGCCATGCATGCATAATGGAGGACAAGACCTCTAAGAATCGTATGAGAGTTTTCAGTCCCCTAGGTCTCCCACCTTTGTATTGGGCCTGATGGAATCACGAGGGGAAAAAAGCCTGCATCTCGGGTGTATTCCCCAGTTCAGTTCCTCATTGTATAATAGAGACCCCCAAGGCATGGGTCCTGTCGCATGTTCAGGCACAGTCACCCATACGTGACATGCAGCTCTTGTTTGGTGTGAAAACTATTACTCTCCCAAGGGTGTTCCAAGTGACTAGGCTCCAGTACGAGGGGCGCATAACAACCCGGGCCTCGTGCGGTCCAATAGACCCAACCGGATATGACCACTGGCCAAAGCCAGTATGCAGACTAGGCTCCGCCCGAAGGCAGTGAGCCAGCACTTCCAGCCTGGCCTCAGTTCCCCAACTGAGGCTGACAAGGTATAAAGAAAACCTTCATTAATAGATTGCTTCACTGCTGTTATCCCTCCCTCGTCCCCAGAGCCCAGACACATCCTTCCAGTAATGCTTGTAGTTACAGTAGTTCTTATTATTTTAATCTAAAACTTTGATTCTCCCCCTCTCTTATTTCGATTTTCCTCTTCCTCCTCAGCGCTTTCATTTGTTAGGTCCCTGCTCATGAAGGTGGCTAAGGGACCCGGCAGCAACCCTACCACCAGTTCACGAGAGGTTCCCCAGGTGTAGACAAAGACTGGGCCTCAGTTTTCACCCCCAATAGCTGGGGTAGGTCGCCCTCCAGGTGTCCCATCCTAGATGAGTATTAGTACCATAACTAGGAAGGGGCCTTCCAACCCACCAACTAAGCGGCGGTGGTCACCGGGATCCCCCATCCAGAGGAGTCCACCATGGAAGCTCACTAGGTGTGCAGCTAAACCAGAAATGCAGTGATGCCCAAATTATCAGAGGCCAGTCAGTATAATGTTGCTGCTACCCTCCCTGGCGGGAAAATAATCGAATAGCTTGGGTTTCTTTAACTCCTGCCCAGCTCAGGGGACCGTGGCACTTCTAAATCTCCAGGCTAATCCAGCCAATCAAGGGCTTTCACTGCCTAGTAGTCCCAGCGAGACCGGCAGAAAAGGAAAGCTTGTCATTCCCTGGCCTATTTCCCCTCCCTCAAGAGTACCTTACCTGTCCCAACAGTTATCACCTGCTATCAATTACCCCCATTTTGATAGTTTGGGGTATGATCCCTGCCGTTTCCATTACCCTCCCCCGTGGCACACCACTATCCTCCGTTAACTTTAAATCTAACTCTCCATTCCTTCTGGAATTGATTTACTCTTCTACGAAGCGGTAATCAGAGGCATAGGTCATGTAGCCACGCACCACAGAATTCGCTATAACTTTCGAGAAGCAAGGAGGGATGGGGGGCTCTTATGGGGTCTGGCGTACCAGTCTACATAGATCGGATCCGGTGGCCCAGCTTGGCCGAGACCTGTGGAAAATCTATGCCAAGAATATGGCATGTGCTACCAAAGAAACATAGACTTTGACGACAGATAAGGACCACTTGGCCCACCCAGTCTGCCCATTTCCTACCTACTGGATAGCTGCAGATTCCTAGTTAACCAACAGCCTACTTCCTGCCACCCCCACTACAATTGCCTTGTGTCTGTCCCATGCATGTTTGAATTCCCCACTGTTTTAGCCCCAACAACCTCCCCAGGAAGGCAGTTCCACGCATCCACCACTCTCTCCGTGAAAAAGATTTCCTCCACATTACCCGAGCCATCCCCTCTATCTTTAAATTGTGTCCCCTTGTTCTTACATCTATTTTCTGAAAGATGCTACCTCCTGGACTTTGTTGATTCCCTTGGGTACTTGAGCGTTTCTATCATGTCCCCAGTCCCTCCTTTCATCAGGGTATACATATTAAGCTCTCTCAGTCTCTCTTCATATGATTTCTGTGCAGACCCTGCACCATTTTAGTTGCCCTCCTTTGAACTGCTTCCATCCTGTCTATGTCCTTGCGTAGATGGAGTCTCCAAAACTGCACACTGTACTCCAGATGGGGTCTCATCAACTGTCTGTACAGAGGGATAACCACTTCCTTTTCTACTTGTGATGCCTTCCTGATGCATCCCAGTATCCCCTGGCTCTCCTTACTGACTTCTCACATTGCTTGCCACCTTTAGATATGATATGACTACCCCAAGTCCCGTTCCATTTTTGTCGTTGTTAGTACCTCCGATGCTTTGTGTACTCTTCTCCTGGGTTTTTGTTTCCTAGGTGCATTACTGCACTTCTTTGCATTGAATCTAGGTTGCCATATGTCAAACCATTCCTCCAACCTTGCCAAGTCCTTCTCATCCTTTCTATACACCCTCTTGTGTATCAAGTCTGTTACAGATCTTTGTATCCTCTGCAAAGAGGCATACCTTTCCCTCAGACCCTCTGCAATGTCACCTATAAAGATGTTAAAAGGACTGGACCTAGTACTGAGCTCTGGTGCTCACTAGTGACCCCCTTTCTTGGAATGTGTTCCACTCACTATTACCTTCTGTGTCCTGTTGTGCAGCCAGTTTCAGATCAGGCTACCACCCTGGGACCCACCCCAGGCTGGCTAACTTGATTATTAATCTTTTGTGTGGGACTGTGTCAAAGCCTTGCTAAAGTCTAGGTAGGCCATATCCACAGCCCCTCCCTGGTCCTATTACTTTGGTCACCCAGTCAAAGAAATCTATTAGAGTCATCTGATATGACCTTCCTGCTGTAAATCTGTGCTTTTCGGTCCTGTGCCCGCTGGCCTCTAGGTATTCAACAGTTCTTCTTCTTTCAGAAGTGATTCCATCATTTTCCCTACCACTGGGGTCAAACTTACAGGTCTGTAGTTTCCTGCTTTCTGCCTTGCTCCCACTTTGTGAAGGAGAATGCATCTGCCCTCCTCAGTCCTCAGGTACCACCCCATCCTCCATGATTTGTTAAAAGGTGTGTTCAGTGGTGTCACTAGGTCTTCCTTAGTTATTTTTAGGATTCTGGGGTGAATCCACCAGGCCCCATTGCTTTGTCCACCTTGAGTTTTGGGGTTCTTTCAGGACACTTTCTTCTGTAAATGGACTGGTGCTCCAACCCCCACCAGGAGCTTCTATTGTCTGGTTTAGGTAGCTCCTCCTCATCTTCTTTGTGAATCATGAGCAAAGTATTCATTCAATATCTCTGCCTTTTCCTGTCTCCTCTCTGCCTCCCTCTCCCTTATTAATCTTCACTGTTCTCCTTAATCTTTCTCTCCCTAATATACCTATAAAGGGTTTTATCCTCCTTCTTAACTGACTTTGCTATTTTTCCTCAGTTTGGGCTTTTGCTATTCTGACTGCCTTCCCACTTCTTTCTGCTTTAATTGATACAGTTCCCTGTGTTGCTCCTTCTGTGATGCCTTATACTTTTTAGATGCAGCCTTTTTCTGTAACCTTCCTGCCACCTCTTTTGAGAACCATAGTGTTTTTACTCCACTTTGTTTTCTTTATCTGTTTCCACAAAGTTGTTGCCTCTATGATGGCAGTTTGATTTTTCTCATTGTTCTTCCACCCCTCCTTTTTGGCCATTTGCTAGTGTATTCCTCAGGTATTCACCCATTTTGCCAATCAGCCCTTCTAAAGTCCAGTATGCTTGTTTTTTGTATGGCTTGTCTCCATGGTTGTGCTTATTGTAAGCACACTGTGCAGTGGTCGCTTGTTCCTAGATGTCTACTGACCTCTAAATTTGTGATCATCTCTCCATTTGAGGAGTACCAGGTCTAGTATTGCTTCCTCCAGTGGGTTCCAACACTAGCTGTCTAAGGTCTGCCCCCTGCAGGGCATCGAGAAATGACCGTGCTCTTGAATGAAGCTGCAGTACATGTCATCCAGTTAACATCTGGCATATTCAGGTCCCCATCAACAGTATCTCCCTTTTCAGCCATTTGAGAATGTCCCTGTATCATTTCTTGTCCATTTCCTCCCTTGAGATGGGGGTCTGTATACAACCCCTGTCGGACTGTGATGCCATTCCCTGTCTCCAAGGTGACCCAGGTGCCTCTTGTCCTCCCCTTTACTTTTTAGTTCTGTAGCTTTGATCCCTTCCCTTATGTATAGACTACTCCACCTCCTCTTTTCCCCTCCCTGTCCCTTCTGTAGACTATGACCCCGGCATGTTGACATCCCAGTCATGGTTCCCTGTGTACCATGTTTCTGTGACTGCCACAATATCCAAGTGTTCATCTTCCATCAAGGCTACTAGCTCAGGAAGCTTGTTTCAGACTATAGGCATTGGTACTCATTGCCCTCCATTTAATGTTGGCTTTATCCTTTTTCCCCATGCCTGCTCTTTTTGCTCTTGTCTGTTTTCCATTTACCCTGTCCTGCCCTCTGTTGAGCACTCTACCTCAGTGTTTACTTTACTACCTGTCATGTTTGTGGGGAGGCTTGAGAATTTCCTGCCTCTTATTAGCAGCTTCCCCATGGCTAGTTTAAAAGCTTGCCAAGAGAAGCATTTAAACCTGTCATAGGATCTTTGTTCCTTCATGGACAGATGCAGACCAACGTGCCAGTATAAACCTTCATCTCTCAGGTGTACCCCAGTCCCCAATGAAGCCAAACCCTGTGCTCTGCACCAGTTTGCAACCACTCATTAAACTGCATGGTGTGCTGTACCCTAGCCTCCACCCTGCCATGGACTGGCAGCACTTCTGAGAAGGTAACCGTGCTTACCTGTCTGAGGCTCCTCCCCAACTCCACAGTTTCATCCTGCACTGCACTGCACTGCACTGATCCCATGCCTAGCTAGGTCATTTGTCCCAAGGTGGACAATGATATCTAGTTCCCTCTCCTGTGATGCTGCTTCTGCAATCCTGAGGATTAGCTTCTTGTCCCTCAAGTCATGGCACCAGGCAGGCACCTTACTTCCCTCTCTCCCATCCCCAGGTCTACCCCTAACAATTGAGTCCCCTATAAAAACTGTTTCCTTCCCTGTAGTGTCCCTTGCCACCCTTCTGTGGGTCTCCCTTGTGGGTGTCCTCTACATTCTTCTTGGTCTCCACTGAGGGTGCCATCATAGAGGAACCTTGCTCTGCCAGACTGGCATATGGTTTGTGTAGAGGTAAAGCTAGGGGCTTCGCCTCTGTTCCACCACCTACCCTCCCAGAACCCACCGTGGTCCAACTACTCTTCATACTTGGCGGCCGCTGTGGCAGTGGTGCTCTTTGGGTGGGGAGGCCTCCTTAGTCCTTGCCAGTTCAGCCTGGGTGGGCAGCCTCCTCCTCAGGCGACAGTTGCCTGCAGATAGGACAGCAACGCAGTTTCAGAATGTCCGGCTGCTGCCCCAGCCAGTGCATTTGCACCCTCCCCAAATGTCCTCTCCCTTATAATATACAATATGTAATACATATATATAAATATATATTTTTTCTCCTTTTTGTGGTGTGTTCTTATCCTTTATGCACTGTGCTGGGTTATTAAGAATATGGCAGTTGTGCCCAAGACCTGTTGAGGAAGTGATGTCTGAGCTTGGCTATAAAGGAAGCGTCCGCTACCATGGAGGTGGGGTGGGTAGTCCACAACCACTGGTGACTGTTAGAAACAATCAAATACACCACTGCTCCACCACCTTGGTGAATACTGCTCTTTATAGTAATTCAGCTAACCTCCAGTAACTGATTGTCAACTGTTTAAAAGTAATTTGATGCAAACTGTTACAGAATACTAGTAGACAGGCCAGTTACCACAAAGGAAAATCAAATATGCAGTTGTTTCAACCCTTCTGAAGTTGCTCACAAGATAAGTAGTTTTGAAAACCCCTTCCTGATTTAAAAGCGAAAATAATTAAACACAAAGCAATACCAATGTAAGACTGTAAAGTAAGGAACTTCCCTCAGATGTAAGTAAGAGATCTGTTGCAGAATTCTAGTCAGTATAGTATATCCATGCAGCTTCTCAGTTGTTTCAAAGCACACTCTGTTACACCACTTGAAGAGATGGGCTTCTGTCTGAAACAGGATCACACCAGTAGTTTATAGTAATTGATCAGTGCTGGAATGCTCCTCCACCCAAAACAATTGGCTATGATGCAAGGGTCTGCAACCTGGGGAGAGCCGACCCAGACAGCGAGGGTAGGAAGGTAGGCTCGAAGGCAAGATAGGCCAGACCGGGTAGCCGTGAGTTCCACCAGAAAGAGGGCTTTACTTCCCCACTGCACAGCCAACTTGGCATCCAGCCCATTAAACAAGTTCTCTCTCTCTCTGGATTAGCAACAGTGAAACATCCTGCATCCCCATATCCCGTGATGCATTCTACACCTTAAGTTGACCCCCCGCAATGTGTAGCTTTATAATGGTTGACTAAAGCCGTTAACCGACTGTTGCCCTTTATCCGAAGGTGCTAGGAGTTAGCCGCCCGTTGTCATCCACCACGTGGAGTCGAGCCTCCTCCACAACTAGTCCAGGATCAATTTAGCAATCTGCATGGGGTTACAGTGGAAGGCTCGCTGGCTCCACCCCAGCTACGGTTCTCAGGCACACAGAGACATAAACAACTTCCCAAGCAGTACTCGTGTTACTAGCCAGTTACATGCTTCATGGGGCAGTTACTAACTCACAGCGGTACTGACTTATGGGCCTCCCCTCCTCAACATAACCCTCCGCATCCCAGAAAACCCTCTTATGAACCCCCCAGTCCTCAAAGCTAGCCCTTAGAAACTTCCCCACTGCTTAGCCGACAGCCAGGAAAAGGTTAACCTATGGAGTGCACAAGGCCTGTCAGTGGTTTTCCTTTCCTCTCCCACTAATCATTGAGCAGCTGCTGTTCCCGGGCACGCAGGCCTAATTCCAGCCTGCAGGCCTCCCGTTCTAGTGGAGGCGAGGTTCAATTCTCCGCGGTAGCCTCGCATGCATGAGTGCTGTCCCCACGCCCAGGCTGAGAAAACATTACTGGCACTCTGGTCGGCTGCAATAGAAGGACCAGGACTTACCACACAAGGTAATTATACAATCAGCCATTATGCAAAAATGTTATTACTCGACCTGTGCCTGTAGAATCCAGCAAACAGGAGTGCCCAAGGCAAGGAGATGATCACTGAAATGTATTTTACAAGGAGAAGTCCCCCCACCAGCACCACTACCTATGCGATTTCCCCGGTTCCTTGCTAATCCCTCTCTTACTTGTTCCCCCCAGCAGTTTAAGTTGCTACAGCTTTAGACAACTGTAAAAGGTTCCTGTGTATTAAGCACTAAGTCCAGTGGGGCTTCCCAAGCGACCACATAAACCCTCCGGCAATACTTGCGGTTTAGTACTCAGGTGGCTGCTCCCTGGGTACTCATATTATGTCCTGAATGTTCTGAGAGCTGGTCTTCAAGGAGCTAACAATGTTCTGGAAGGCATCCGCTCCCTGCCTTCTTAGGTGCTTGGCGCTGCCCAACAGTCTAAGCCTTCTGGGCTAATTTTGCTGCAACTGGGACTGTGTCAGTGGTGTTCTGTGGTGAGATGGCAATTTTTCTGCTCGTAGCTCCGCTGTTGCTGTGGCTGCAGACTCAAATAGGATGGGTCCCTCCACGAATTGGACCATCAGCCGCTGGGTACAAAATGCGAAACAGATCCCTGCACCTTTAAGAGCTTTCATCACGGGAAGTACAGCTTTTGTCATGCCATGACCTCAGGTGCAAAGTCATTCTCAAAATAAAGCCGATGGTTCCTGAGAGTGCACCTTGCCCTGTTTCCATGCGGTGTGTAATGCAGTTTCCTTCTCCTGGTGTCGAAGAAACTTAATAAGGATTGAGCGGCTGTGCTCCTGCTGCTGGTTTAGGCCCCAGCATGCGGTGGACCTGCTCCTTTTCTAAGTTAATATTTTCGGGCAGGGGAGGATTTCTTTCAATAAGCTCTCGTAAGCGAAATGAAGTCAGCATTTTCAGTGCCTTCCGGAGACCCGATAACCGAATGTTATTTCGCCGGCTTCTGCACTCCGCATCTTGACTATTCCTAGGGCCTGGATTTGAGAGTGCAGCTGGTGATGGCCCTCTCCGCATCATCGACCCTCCTGTCTGTGCGTTGTCAGCTGTTGTTCAACTCCTCCTGTTTTTTCCACTTTGCTCAGGTCTGTTCTCAGTGCTGCCACGGTCGATCTCATTTCCTTTCTGAACTCTCATATGTTGGAGAGCATCTGGTCATTTGCCTCTGCAGTACTGTGTGGGGATACGATCGGTCCGGGAAGCGTAAGCGGGGAGGCAGATGAGGCCTACGAGTCCCGCTGTCAGATTCTTCAGCTGGAGATCTGTCAGCATCCGCTTGACTGGTGGGTTCAGTTTTGTCTGCTCCTGGCTTGTTGAGGCATGTGGATCGCTGGACTGTGTCAAAATCAATTTTGTGGGTTAAGCCTTTATCAATCGGATGAATTTTGAAAACAGTGGGGAGCCTCCGTCCTAGCAGCTCATCCAATCATGGCGTCACGGAATCCGCTTGTGTCTTACATTTTACTCTGGTTCTGATTGGTTCCAGGAACCATAGAATTTTGCTGTAGCCAGTTGCCGCCTGAGGAAGTGGACCACATTTTATTAAAAGCACTGGGTTTTATTATCTTTGGTGGTTTTGACATATTTGATCGCAGTTCCGTTTGAAGGGAGCTGAACTATGTTTGACAGGAAACTAAAACCGATCTGCTTTTTAAAGTGTTCTAGTGTGTTTTCACTAATGTGTGAGAAAAGTGTTTTAAATTATTGTGCTTGTGACTGGGAACAGAATAAATTGGCAAGCCTTTTCAATGTTTGGCATGACTGATGGATCTAAAAAGCAAACAGGACCAACAGGTTTTAAAAATTGTACAAATTGTGTTCAGTTTCTGGCAAAGGCAGACTGCCAAAGCGTTGTTTAAAGTGCCTGGGTCCTGAGCATGAGTATTATAAATTGTGAGCTTTTTAAAAGTTTTGCCCTAAAACCCCAAAGAAAAGGGCTTTATAAACAGAATGTATGCTTCTCTCTGCCAGTGTGTCTCCAAAGCACAATAAAGGCTCAGAGGAGTTCCTAATGATGGTGAAATTCTTCTCCTCAGAAGCAGCAGCAGTCCTGCCAAGGGGATGGACAAAAGGTAAAGCTGCTCAGCCATTACATAAGCATGGTACAGATCTTACTTGAGAAAGAGCTCTTGCAGCAGGTTACACCATTAGGACTGAGCTGGCAGGCTCCAGGACACCACGAAATTTTCTAGCTAGCAGTATTCAGCGGGACCCCCTCATCTATTCCGCCCCTGGCGTCAGAGATAGTACATAAGGGCAGTCCCTGAATCCCCAGTTCTTTTCCGCCATCGACTCGCCATCATCGGCCTCGGTCTCTACCTAGCACACGATGACTTAGGAACTTCAAGAGTTTCTACCTAACTAATGTCCTCTCAACTCCTTCATTTGAGGTCACCTTTCAAAGTGTGCCTGTGGAAAACAGATCCTTTCAAGGATCCTCATTCTTTCTGCATCGTTGCTTAGGCCTGGTCCACGATACCAAGGCCTGCACCTTTGCCAGAGGTTCAACAGCCGCACCAGGATCTGCTGTCAGAAGGCACGTCAGGCTTACCTGCTAGAGGAAAAACTTAGTAGGATGGACAAAGAACCTTCCTCCAGGGCGATTCTTCCTCAAGGTCCACAAACACGGGACAAACACCGGGAGAAGGCAAGGTCCAGATCCCGAACCGGGCCTGGGATTCACGGAGCTCAGGCTCCACCCGATCGGACTGCTCTCCCTCCAGGGCTAGGTCTCAGCCTCCTCCGGTGAAGGTCCGGCTTCCAGCGGTTCTTCTACTCTTCAGCCCATTAAGACTTCCAGGCCCTCGGCTTCCTCTACTCCCTCTCGGGCCTCTTCAAGTCCTCTGAACGCCACAAGTCTTCCTCTTCCACCCGACATCAGGACCCTGACTCCCGGTCAGTCTCCCAGCCCCTAAGGCCGGATCCTCCACCCAGGAAGATGAATTACCTGATGTTCCTCAAGCGGATAGCGGACCCGGCGTCTACCAAGCACCCGACATTGGCCAAGCACTGATGTCGGCCAGGCATTCGCGGGCCGAGAACATTGACCAAGCACCAGACACCGGCCAGGTGTTCACGGACCAAGTCATCAAGGCGAGCCGACGCCAGCCTCACGGGCGAAGGCCGCCCCACAGTCACCGGTAGACACGGTCACAGGGACTCCACGGAGGAGGACACTGCGTTGCCTGAAGACCAGGTGGGCGACACAGAGGATGCCGAGCTTCGAGGAACCTTCGCCCACTCTGGAGATGCCGAGACCCGACGCCGACCCGGTGGCAGACCACGGCGCCAGGCCCATCGTCAGTCATGAATATTCAAAGTAAAGGAACTCTTTACTTTCTGGTGGGACACCATCTGCAAAGACTTGGTCCCAGTGAAACCTCCTCCTCTCCCTCCTCCTACTCCTTCACCTCCTATGCCCCTCCTCCACCACAGGGTCCAGCAGGATGACCACCAACCCCCAAGCAGCAGGCGCCACCTCCTAGGGGTAGATCCCAGGATCGGAGAAGGCCTTCCTCAAGATCTCTATCAGGGTCTGCCAGCCCCAAATTGACCCAGGCGTTGGCGGTATACTCCGCTCATGGGAGAACTCCAGATTGGATTCCTCGGATTACTCCAGATCTCCTTCTCCACTCAGCTTTTCATCACCTGACCCACAGGACCTTCCCAGGTCTCCTCCAGATGATCCCTCTTTCTCTGAGATCATGAGGCATCCAGAACAATATGGGGTGGGATGCTGAGACCTCGTCCCAGAAAGGCAGCGCCTTGCCTGTTATCTTGACAGACAGACCCAAAGCCTGTTGTAGTGCCACCCTTGGTGGACACCTTGCGAGCGTCACCAAGGCTGCCTGGGCGTCCGCACTCCACTCCTATGGTGCCAAGAAAGCTGACCACCTGTACACGGCCCCGAGAGGACCAGCACCTGGCTCAACAACCTCTGGCAGACTCCCTGGTCATATTGGCCTCACATGACCGGTCCCAAAGACTGCAACACATGAGCACACAGCCACTGGACCGAAATCCCGACAATTGGACGCCCTGGAGATTCGCTTGTGTATCGCGACATGCGATGCTCCGTCAGGTCCCTGAACTACCTAACCCACATGGTACAGTTTCAGACGCCCTATGGGAACAGGGCCAGGACCTGGTCGATAAGCTTCGGATGGCGGGCAGAAAGGCGGAACTCTAAACCTTCTCCACACAGGGTCTGATGTGGGGACCCAGGTACTCTGAGCCTCATATGATTCCTGACTCTTCCACCAGAGCTGCAGCTTCAGGCGTCTGTCTCCGGTGACACTCTTGGCTCCGTGTCTCGGCTTCACCCTGGGCGTACAGAAGAACATTCTTGACATCCTCTGCAATGGCTAAGTACTTTTGGTGAACCCTCTGAGAAGGTGATCACCAAACTTCAGGATGCTGGGAAGGCAGTCAGGTCTGTACAGGCCATGTACAGACCCAGGCCCGGTTCCTTTCGTAAGAACCAGAGGCGTTTCGCAGCTGACAACAAAGGCAGCAGCCACGTTCAGCCAGCAACAAAGGGCACTTTTCAGCGGAAAGCCCAGGCTAAGTCATCCCAAGCAGAGCCCAACACTACGCTAAACGGCCCAGCCTGCATGGACCAGTGCTGCCACAGCATGACTCTTTCCCAGCCCGCCCCTCCTCTGGATCAACTGGCACAAAGGTCGACGGTCGCGTCGCTCGCCACTTTTCAGGGTGGCAGTCGATTACCACCGACCGGTGGGTTCTCCAGTTGGCCAAGAAGGGCCACTTCATAGAATTTCTCAACCACCCAACGGCAAGACTTCCCCTGCTTTCCGTTACTTGGTTCAGCATGCCCTGCTTATACAGCAGGAGGTGCTGGCGCTCCTGGAAAAGAAGCGATAGAAACGCGTTCACGGAACCAGAGGGACGCAGGATATTCTCACTTCTTTCTGGTTCCCAAGAAAACAGGGGACCTCCGTTCAATACTGGACCTCAGCGAGTGGGTCCTGTACAAAGCTTCTGCATGGTGACCCTCCAGGTCTGATTCCCATGCTCAAGCAGGGCACCTTTCTAGCATCCTTGGACATGCAGGACGGTTACCTGCATATACCCATCGCTCAAGCGCACAGGAAGTTTTCTGTACTTCAAGTTCCAGGGCCACCATTATCAGTTCGAGCCCTCCCTTTTGGACTGTCCTTGACACCTCGGGTATTCACGATGTATGTGAGTCCATGATAGCGACTCTGAGGAGACAAGACCATTAAGTGTTCCCCTACCTGGACGACTGGCTTCTCATGGCACCCTCTTGGGAGGCCTTGATGTCCACCATTCATCATACTTGGTCTCTGTTCGAGATGCTGGGCATCTTGATTAATCAAGAGAACTTCGTGTCTGTTTCCGTCTCAGACTCTGCAGTTCATAGGCGCAGTTCTGGACACCGTCCAAGGAAGGCCTTTCTCTCCAGGACAGAGTGGAACTCATCAGATCCCTCATCAGGGACATTTCGACAAAGAAGACTGTTCCTGCCAGATTGGTCTTGCCTGTTGGGACACATGGCAGCGGTCATTGCAACAGTCCCGCTTGCTCATCTCACATGCGGTCCACCCAGTGGGCGTTATGGGTTCAATGGGATCAAAAGTAAGACCATCTGCAGCTTCCAATCCGGATTATGAGAACCATGATCCGGGATTGGCAATGGTGGCTAGATCTGAAGAATCTATCGGTAGGGGTCCCATTTTTGTGACACTCTCCACAGATGCCTCAGGGCTCAGATGGGAGCACACTTCAACGGTGTCGGTCTCTGGGCCTGTGGACAGCCCAAGAGTCTCATCTCCACATAAACATCCTGGAAATGAGGGCAGTTCTTTCGCCCTGCAGGCCTTCCAGTCGGAGATTCACGGGTACTCTTCTGTTACAAACAGACAATTCAGGGTGATGTATTACCTCAGCAAACAAGGAGGCACCCATTTCCTACCCACTTTGCAGGGAGGCCATGAGGGGTGTGGGATTGGGCTTTGCAACATGGCGCAAACCTCCTTGCTATTCATGTCCCAGGAGTGGACAACATCGCCGCAGATGGCCTGAGCTGCTCTCAGGCCAGAGTCCATGAGTGGGAACTACTCCAGGAGGTAGTAGAGGATCTGTTTCACAGATGGGGTACACCAGAGTTGGACCTTTCGCGTCCCCATCCAATGCAAAACTGCCCAATTTGTGCTCGCTAGATCCAGGGCCTAGTGTTTTCTGGTGAGACACATTGTCCCTCTCCTGGGCAGGCAGATTCCTCTGTGCCTTCCCCTTCCCGTTGATCCAGGGTTCTTCTGAAACTTACGCAGAGAGTGGCGCTGATACTCATCATGCCGTTCTGGCCAGGCAGATCTGGTTCCCTCTACTATACCAGCTATCCGAGACCTCCGGTGTCTGTGTAATCAGCTCTCACTCGTTGTCTCAGGAGGAGGGCTCCTTGGTCCATCGGACCTTCGCCGTTGAGCCTGCAGCTTGGCTCCTAGAGACATAGCCATTTTGCGACACAGGGTCCGCAAGAGTAGCTGATGTCCCTGGTGGCTGCAAGAAAACCGGCCGCTCATGCTACCTCGCGCCATGAAGTGGTGCCGTTTTTGCCTATGGGCTCAAAGCGGCGGGTTTTCACCTCTGACTGTCCAGAAAAGTGGTCTTGGACTACCTCCTGTCTCTTTTTCAGACAGGCTTGGCCTACTCCTCGATCAAAGTACACCTCTGTGCCATATCAGCCTATCATTGTCCGATAAGCCAGCGCACCATATCCCAGTTGGACACGGCACAAGCCTTCCTGAGAGTATTCTCCACCTTAGACCTCCGATTTAAGGATCCAGTTCCGCCATAGGATCCTACCCTTTGTCCTGGAGCAGCTCACGCTGCCACCTTCCCTGAACCAGCAGCAGATTGCGAGCTCGTCTTCTCACTTGGAAGACATTGTTTTTATTGCCGTTACTTGACCCAGAAAATTTCTGAACTCCATGCACTCATGTGCAAAAGCCTTATTTGGTTTTCACTAAGACATGGTATCCCTGCGGACTAATCCCAAATTTCTGCCTAAGGTGGTCTCAGCTCTACCCTTAATCAAGACATCGATCTACCAGTGTACTTTCCCAACTATCCGAGATCTAGGAGAGGCTCTGTTGCACACCCTAGATGTGCATAGGTGTCTCCGATACTACCTGACCAGAACCAAACACCACCGAAAATCGGACCAGCTTTTTGTCTCCTTTGCCCACAGGATGCTGGGAGCTCCTGTTTCCAAACAGTCGCTGTCCTGGTGGCTCATTCAGTGTATCACGTTCTGTTACCCAAAGCGCAGCAAACCCTTACCAGGCACGGTTAAGGGTCACTCCACAAGAGGGGTGGCTACCTCCTTTTGGCCCTTGAGAATGTGTCCACCTCAGCCATCTGTGCTGCAGATATTTGGAGCTCCATGCACACTTTCATCAGGCATTATAGCCTGGATATTGCATCGAGGCGAAGAGCAGGTTTTGGTCTAGCAGTCCTTCAAGGACTTCTGTCCTAGGCTTTGGTTTCATTAAAGATTTCTACCTTCCCTCCTCCCAATGGTGTGGGATTTCCTTGATTGCTTGGGAATCAGTCCTAATGGTATAACCTGCTGCAAGAGCTGTTTCTCAAGTAAGATAATACAGTTACGTAAGAACTTACCAAACAGTAGATCTTCAGAACAGCTCTTGCAGCAGGTACTTTCCCTCCCACCATGCCCGCTGGAGGTAGATTCTAGTTCCAACATCCTTCCCTAGGATCAGGTGTCTCAGCATCTGACTGCCATTTGATGGCGGATCCTCATTCTCCTCTTCTGATGTCATCCAGCGGCTGGAGTCTCCGGTAGGGAGAACTGGGATTCTGAGAACCACCCCATATGTACTATGCCTGATAGTAAGGCGGGACCGGCCAGAGGGGCAGTCCCTGCTGAATATTGCTAGCTAGAAAATTTCCGTGAGGGTCCTGCCGCCTGCCAGCTTCAGTCCTAATGGTATAACCTGCTGCAAGAGCTGTTCTCAAGATCTGCTGTTGCGTAAGTTCTTAAGTAACTGTGCTATACCAGGGTGTCCAGAGGGGAACCTTGATTCTGTTGATGGCAAAATACAAATAAAAGAACCTCAGAGCAGGTACTGGAACCAGTGTCTGCCAAGAAAACAAAAAGAAAACATGTTCATGCTATTCCTCCTGTAAAGGAAAAGGGCAGGCAATGGATCTCAAACAGATGCCCTCAACAGAGGACATGACTAAGGTATGGCAGTTATTAAAGGCTATGGGAAATTGTCTTAATATACCTGCCCCCCCACTGATCGCAGACTGTTCGCCGATGGAGAAGGAGGATGTGCATTAGGAAGAGGGCGTGAACCCGTAAAACCTGATTGTTCACCTGACCAAGAGTTTTATCTTCCCTATAGGCCCATAAAGGTTGTACCTTTTACTCCATGTTCATCAAACAGATGAACACCCTCAACACCTTCTATAAAACAGAGGAGGATGAGGAGGAAAATTCATGGATATGATGGTGCTAGCCCCCACAAGGAGACTGCTAGCCCCATCTACAAATTAATCCAAAGGCTACTTCAGGAATCATGTCAGCATCTAATTCATGTTGTAACATGGCACAGCACAAGAGAGCAGAACAGCTAGTATGGATTGTAGGAAAGGCAACAGATGACCATGGATTACTTCTCAAGTGATCCATGGTTGCTCCTCTAGTACCTTTTCCAGCCACAGAAAATGTCCCTGCTTTCCCACCCACCCGACCTGTGGACCTCCGAGGTCTGAGTGCACATTGTACATGCCTCCCATTCACCACTGATATCTAGAGTGGAGAACTTCAGCGTTATAGGACTCCACTGTACATTCGTCTCCCAAGCATTGTACAGGCAGAAAAAAAAGAGACCGGGGAGTGGAGCGGGCAGGCGCACCCATGAGAGACAGCTGTACACTGCAGGAGACCATGAGACACACAAGACAGTACTGATCTGCAACGTGTTGTCTACACTGGGAACATGCACTGCAGTAATTGTGGTGCCATACTGTAGAACCCAGTTCCAGACTCTCTTTGCTTACTGTATAACCTGCTGTGTAACGTGCTGCAAGAGCTGTTCTCGAAGATCTACTGTTACGGTAAGTTCCTCGTAACTGTACTTCCCCTGACTCCTGGTGTACTCACATACCTGTATAAATAGATTGAATTGATCCAAGCACGGCTTCCCTACCCAGCTTCCTGCATGTCAGAGCAGTGGTTCCCTCCCGTCATCCCTGTAAAGTGCTTCCATACCGTCTCATATACCTGTAGACAAATAGTGGTGTCACAGTACTACAGTGTTGAAATCTGCAGGCGTCTTCCGTTTTCCCCATAGTTATTCAAGTTCTTAATGTTGAACACAAATTCCTTTTTCCCCATAGTAATATATGCGTACTACTATCAGCATGCAATGCGACCTTGTTTCTAGAGCACAGCTTCCAGAAATACAGAAAACATTGCATAGATCCTAGCAGTAGCTTAGTAAAAAAAAAAAAATTGCATATTCAAATGACATGAAGTCTTGCTGTATTCTGACTGTTGCAGTTAGGTCCTGCCTTTCAACTGCCCGGAGAACAAAGTTAACTTTCCATGGCCAGCATGGAATGTTCAGCACGAACCGGTTGAAGCCCTGTCTACTGTTGTTTAAACTCCAACCGTCAGATTCTTTACTCGCCTCACTGAACAGTCGCTCCGGAGATTTCTCCTTTGCTCGGTTCAAAAAGTCGGTTAAAGTTTTTAGCTTGGTTTCTACAATTTCTGCTACCAAATCTGTAGGTTTAAGTCTCTGTCTGTGGTACCGTGAGTACTAGATAGGTTTTACATTTAGTTTCTGTGTGGAACTTGTAAATTTAGGATCGGTTCGGTTTGAACCAATTAGATTGGTCTTAATAAAGTTTTGAATTTATTAGAGTGTGGTAACGGTCCGTATTGGTTCTAAAAACGGATTTAATTACGTTTTTTCCAAGACCAATAATCGGTCAGGAACCGATAAAGTGTCTTGCCTGGCGGATTGCCGAAAATATGGTAAGTTTTGGTTAGGATTGGCCATGTCTAGAAACCCAAGAAAAAAGCAGGCCCACTGGGTTTCAACACTGCAGTGTGTGTGGGAAGCCTTTGCTAAGGCTGATCCCACACCACCTGTGTTGTGTCTGGGGTTTGACCACCTCGATTCAGACTGCCAAATTTGTAAAAGTTTTCCCAAAGCTACCCTGGATAAGAGTAGGTAGACTGAGGAAAGGGAGGCTGAGAAGTCCACTGACCGGATGACCAGCCCAGTTCAGTTCCGACCCGGACAGAAGGAGTGCCCTCTGATCAAGGCGAAACTTCTTGAGCAAAGAAACCGATTCTGAGGAGTCGGTTCTGGTTAAAGAAGAGAGAGAAAAATCATCCGGTTCAGATCCACAAATTCTTTCTCCGACCGCTGATGAAATAGCCAAAGCGATAAGGATAGTTCAGTCGCTAACTGGTTCGGCGAACCGGCACCATCTGGCAGGGGCTCGGTTCGGTCAGTTCCCCAGTTCGGATTATACTTTAGAAGAATTTTATGAACCAGAGGAGGAGGAGGAGAGTATGAGGATAATGATGATGATGGTGATTATGAAAGTCTGGATGTGCCTATTGACCCAGACATCTCCCCAGACAGACCTTCAGGTGGTTCTCCTCCTAGGCTTTCTGAGTCCCCTTCCCATTTGTTTTACAAGAAAGTGGCTGAAACCCTCCAGCTTCCATGGAAGAAGCAGTGGAGGATCAGGAGAACCTGATTTTGTCGAAATGATGGACATCCAGAGTCCAGAAGACTATCTATTCCCTCCATAACTCTTTTGGGAAACAGACACTTAAAATTCAAAAACTCTAACTCCATACCTCTTGTGGACAGGCAATGGACAAAGGTATACCCTTTCAGGCTCGGACACGAGTTCCTTTCTCAGCAATGCAGCCATGTTGGGGTAGTGCAGACTGCTGCCTGTGATAAGGCAAATATTCCCTTGGCATCACACCCCCAGATAAGGACTCCAGGAGGATTGATGCCATGGCAAAGAAACAGTACATGGCAGCATCTTTGGGACTCAGGCAGGTTAACTATATGGCCTACACAGCTAAATACCAGAAGTCCAGGTGGGACACTGTGCTGGCTGTGGCTAAACAGGCCCCAGACCAGCTTGCCAAGGAGCTGGAGCAGGTGGCTGCGGATGGGATGAGGCATCAAGGTGCAGTTTCATGCTACTGTGGACTCCAATGATGTTTTATCTAGAGTCATGGCTACATCTGTAGCCCTTCAGAGGATGGCTTGGCTCAGATGTACTAGCCTATCACAGGATACCCAGGCTAAGGCCATGGATTTCCCTGTCATTGGTAATTCTCTGTTTGGGGAGCAGACAGAGAATTACATGAAAAAGATGGACGAGTACAGAACCACCTACAGGAGTGCTCAGGCCAAGAAAAGGCAAGCCACTCCTCAGAGACAGCACTCCAGGGGCAGGGCAGGCCCTTTCAAAGGCCATTTACCAAGCCAGGCCTCCTCTTCTGCTTATGCTCAGAGGGGTTCTTCAGAGGAGAGGCAGGCGGGGAGACAGGCCTGCTTCCACCCCTCAGCCTAAAGCCCCTGCCAAGCAGACACCCTGATGGGTCTGCCTGGGCCGATTCTCCACTACCTGTAGGGGCAGGCTGGCTTACTTTGTCCAGGACTGGAAGTCTCTGACATCAGACAAGTGGGTCCTAGAGTAGTAAGCCAGAGACTGGTTCTCAGCTTCAAAAATTTCCCAAGATGAGAACCAGATCCTTTCCACCTGCAAATCCATCAGAGACCCTTGCCCTGGAGGCAGAGGTTTCTTCCCTCAGCTCTCAGAGCCATAGAAAGGGTTCCAACCCTACACAAGGGCAAAGGTTGTACTCCAGGTACTACCTAACCCCCAAAAACAGAGAATGGCGGCCCATCCTGGATCTAAGATATCTGAACAAGCACCTTTTAAAACCAAAGTTCAAAATGGTGACTCTGGGAATAATTCTGCCCTCTCTAAGGCCAGGAACTGGCTAGCCTCCGTGGACCTCAAAGATGCCTATTTTCACATTCCCATGAGGTGCTCCCACAGAAAGTACCTCAGGTTTGAGTTGCCCTCAGGCCACTATCAATTCAGAGCAATGCCCTTTGGCCTAACATCTGCCCCAAGGGTATTCACAAAATGCCTGGTAGTAGTGGTTGCTTTCCTAAGGAGAAAAAGATCTCCATCTTTCCATACTTGGACAGCTGGCTCATAGTGGGTCAGTCTCCAGATCAAGTCAAGTCACATCTGCAAATAACTCAGCAAGTGCTTACTTCCTTAGGATTGCTCCCAACCTTCCAAAGTCAGTTCTCGAGCCAGTACAGCTCCTCACCTTCATAGGGGCGGAACTGGATACAATAAGGGCAAGAGCCTTCCTTCCCGTGGAGAGGGCAAGGACCCTATGGAACTGGCCTCTTTATTCACCCTCCAGGTGTCTCGACCAGCAAGGCACTTCCTGCAGCTCCTGGGCCACATGGCAGCCTCTACAGCAGTGGTCCAGGGCAAGATTTCAGATGAGGGACATTCAGTTCCACTTAAGAGTCTTCTGGTCCCAAAGAAAGGATTCCCTTACCAAACTAGTCCCAGTAACTCTAACCCTGATCCAGGCTTTGCAGTGGTGGCAGGATCAGGACAATTTGAGACAAGGAGTTCCTTTTGTCACTCAGTCCCATTCAGTGATACTCACCACAGATGCCTCCCTGCTGGGCTGGGAGCCCACCTGGGTGATCTTACCACCCAAGGGCTGTGGTCACCTCAGAATCTCTGCTTCACATCAGTCTCTTGGAACTCTATTGTTTCTGGCACTACAAGCCTTTTCCAAATCTGTACAGAACAAAGGTGGTCCAGATAGGAACAGACAATACCACCACAATGTGGTACATCAACAAGCTGGATGCTCTTATTCTGAATTGGGAAGGAGATTTCTGTATGCTTTTCCCCACTTCCCTCTCCTATTCAGGTGTTAGTCAAGATCGGGTCTCAACCATGCAAAGCGATTCTGATTGCTCCAGACTGGGCCAGACAGCCTGGTACCCACCGTTACTGTCCTTAGCAGTCCACCTTCCCTGTCTCTTCCCAGGAATTATAACCTATTGACATCCTCTCAGGGAGGATTTGATATCGAACCTCAAATCTCTCAGTCTCAAGGCCTGGCTCTTGAAGAGTTAGGTTTGCTGAACTGCACCTCTCTCAAGGGGTTCTGAATATCATAAAGGCTTCTTGAAAGCCTTCCACCAGAAAGACTTACAACTCCAAATGGAAAAGGTTCACTATTTGGTACTCTAATAAGCATATTTCTCCAGAATCTGCTGGGTTGCTACAGTCCTGGACTATATGGTTCATCTTAATGGCTTAGGACTTAGGCCAGCTACATAAAGTGCATCTGGCAGCTGTTTCTGCCTTCTTGTCAGTAGGCAAGCCTCTCCTCTGTCAGCTCATCCTGTGTTTTGTAAGTTCTTCAAGGGGTTGCTGCACCCAATCCCCCTTTAGGGACCCTGCTACTGCTTGGGACCTTGATGTTTGCATTGCTGAGCTTATGCAACCACCCTTTGAGCCTTTGTCCTCTGCAGAGCTTAAGTACTTGCCTTGGAAAAACGTGTTTTTGGTAGCCATTACCTCTGTCAGGCATATCAGTGAATTGCAAGCCCTGTCAGTGGAGCCTGATTTCATCTCTTTCCATCGAGATAAAGTGGTTCTAAGAACTAACAGGAAGTTTTGCCTATGGTGGTTTCAGATTTCCACCTTAATCAGTCTGTCTCTACCTGTTTTCTTCACTGACCATTCCTCCTCTGGAGAGGAGGTTGCACACTTGGATGTTAAGAGGGCCCTCAGCTACTACATAGAGCACACCAAGGGTCACAGGTTTGAGTCCCTTCAGTTGTTCCTCACGTATGGAGAGTCGGCAAGGGCAAACCTGCTACTGAGATCTGTTGCCAGGTGGATTGTCTCTTCTATACAATTCTGCTGTGAAAAGCTGGGTAGAACCCCACCCTCAGGCCTGAGGGCTCACTCTACTAGAGGTACAGCTGCTTCCTGGCTGCTGCCAGGGATATTCTATCTTAGAAATTTGTCAAGCAGCCACCTGGAAAACAGTCCATACATTCACCAAGCATTACTCTCTGGATTCAGGCTAGGAGTGATGCTCGGTTTAACACAGCAGTACTTCAGAGCCTATTCCCAAAGTAGGTTCTGTCCCTCCTCCATGGAGGTACTGCTCGTTAGTCTGCAATAGTCAGAATACAGCATGACTTCATGTTGTTTGAAGAAAAAATTACTCACCTTAGTAATGTTGTTTCTTCTAATGAGTCTTGCTGTATTCTGACCTCCTCTCAGAACCTGTTTTTGGGATGTGGGTGGGCAGGAGCAGTGTTGGCACCTAGAGGTGCCCTTTTCACCCTCCTTTACTTTGGGTGTGTGTTGTGTTTTGTTTTTGGCTTTCCTGACTTTAGTCTTTGCTTTGAAACCAAAAACCCTTTTTAATAGATTTAGTTGCCAGTTGGCTAGTGTGAGTTTACAGTTTCCACAGAACTTCTAGTGAGTATTGCTTGTAAAGATCTGATGGTTGGAGTTTAAACAGCAGCAGACAGGGGCTTCAACCATGCTCGTGCTGAACATTCCATGCTGGCCATGGAAAGTTAACTCTTTGTTCTCTGGGGCAGTTGAAGGCAGGACCTAACTGCAATAGTCAGAATACAGCAAGACTGCATTAGAAGAAACAGCATTACTAAGGTGAGTGTTTTTTCTTATAGATTGTAACCCTAGTATGTATTGAAGGAATAGTTTAAATCCTAACATTTGAACTCATGCACTCACAGTTCTGAGCAACATTGTCTGTATTAGCAGCATTTTTACGCTCTGTATCTTGTTACAATACAGACCCTTAAACAAAACTCACTGGCCGGATATTCGAGTCTGCGCCATGCTGTGGCGCAACCCTGAGTGCAGGCCAACTTGGCTGCGCGGGGGCGTTGACAGGGTGATATTCAATGGAGCTGCGCCATGGCAGCAGCGTTGAATAGCGCACCCTGGCCACCACAGTGCGCTGGCACAGTGGCACTGCGCCAGCGCAGTGGCAGGGTGGAGCAGTGGGATACGGCTAAGCGCAGGATTCCATTGCGGTGGGTGCAACAACTGCGATATTCAAAGTGCACATGTAAATGGTCCATAATGCATATAAGGCACAAATGGGGCCCATTTGCATATCATACTCTTCATTGCATGCAGAGTGCGCCGATCCCCAGCGACTTGTGCCTGGCGCCCGCCAGAGCTGCAGCCATCGGGACCAACGCCCCTGTACAGTGCGGCATTGTACCCCACTGCCCGATCGCTGGGCACACATTGAAATTACGTTTGTCCTATATCCCTGGTGGTCCAGTAGACGCTCGCGCCCGATCACTGGCATAAGTAAAATTAAAAGCATTCCTATATCCCTGGTGGTCAGTGGACCCCCGATCGATGGCATGTGAAAATTAAATGCATTCCTATATCCCTGGTGGTCCAGTGGACGCTTGCAGTCTGATCGCGGGCATGTGTGAAATAAATGTATCCTATATCCCTGGTGGTCCAGTGGACTGCTTGCAGCCGATCAGCGGGCATAAGTAAAATTAAATGCATTCCTATATCCTAGTGGTCCAGCGGTACCCCCTCCCTCCGCCCACTGGGCTCCACCCCAGCGGCGCTCGGCTCCCCACCCCTTGCTGCCCACCGACTGACACTGTGCGGTAGGGCTGTACACCCATCGGTCCACAGTGTGAGCCAGTGGGCATGTAGCCCGTGCCGTACTACGGTCCAGATATGTATCTGGACTGCTGGCATCTGATGCAGCTACGCCGACTAGCTTGCGTTGCAGGACCAGTGGGTACAGCCCCGCCGTACAGTATCAGACGGCGGGGCGGCAAGGGTGGGGAGCTGCCGCCACCGCTGACCGGGGAAGCGGGCAGTGGCCTCACTGGGCGGTTGGGGAGGGGGTACCGCTGGACCATCAAGGATATAAGAGATACATTTAATTTTACTTATGCCGCAGTCGGGCTGCAAGCGGTCCACTGGACCACCAGAATATAGGAATGCATTTAATTTACACATGCCTCGATCGGCTGCAAGCGGTCCACTGGACCACCAGGGATATAGCACTACATATAATAGCATATGCCCGCAATCTGGCATGGGGTACCGCCACGGAGGTGCAGCTGGAGCTCGGTGGCCACCCACAGGTGGCAGTTGCCGTGTGCGCCCTGCAACATGGCAGCTCACCTGTGGGTGGCCAGCCGTTGTTCCTTTTTTTTTGGCTCACCTATGTGCAGTGCAAGTAGGGGTTGCGCATGCCTGGGCTCAGCACATCCCAAGCTGAATATAGAGATGTGTGGAATGCATGAGCCGTCCGCCCCCCACCTGTACGCATACACTACTGACGCTCGATTGCGCCGGGTTTGTGCCAGGCACAATCCCCATTTGAATGTTGTGCGGGGCACATCATTGGGTTGCGCATGGTGCAACAGTGTGCGCCATGACAACCCTTCTGAATATCCAGGCCACTGTATCCAGTCTTTTGTTAGTACAGTGTGAAACCTTGATATGCACTTGCCATGTTACAAGTGCATTAAGCCACTCCACAGCATGGTTCTACTGTGGAATGAATCTATGCTTGGGTGATTGGCGGCACTCGCTCCCCAGCCCTCCCTCACATGTATTAATTCCACAGTAGAATCACACTGTGTCATGGCTTAGTGCTTACTTCTAACATTGATAAAAAAGTTGAAAGAAGTTATCAGGTGGACTGACAGAGTGGAATACCTGTTTGCCTATAGTGATCATGAAAGTGGTAGAGACAGCTGTTTGTGAAAGGCCCAGGTGCCTCTAGTCACAGCCTCCTGAAAAGGATTCAGGAAAGCGGATACTATGGCCAAAAAGTGCACTCAACAGTTTTCCTGCTCATGAGGCAGGTAGCTTATTTGACATACACAGCCCAGTACCAGAAAACTTTGTCGACTGGTAAGGTAGATGGTGAAGTGGCACAGGACCCGGCTACCACAGCGTAGTCCTCCTGGATGTCACCAAATACCAGTTCCACATGACTGTTGACTCCAGTAATTCTGCGTCACAAGTCTTAGCTCATGTAGTAGCATTGAGGAGGATTGCCTGGCTGAGGGCTACCGTCCATACCAGGGTACTCCGGCTAAAGCCATTGATTTCCCTTTGAGGGAAATTCCCTATTTTGTGACAAAACACAGGTGTACCATAAAACAAAAAAAAGTGGATGAATGTGAGTTCATATATTTAAAAATAACACTGAAAAAGAAAAGGCATCCACTTCCTAAAGCCTTATAGAAGGGTAAGCAGGGACTAGTATGCAAGACCCTATGCCCCCTATTGGTACCAGCCCCAAAGAGGTTACTACAGAAGCATAGGTGCTGCAGCACCAATCCCCATGCCGCAGCCAAACAAACCCCTGACTATTCTGCCTGGGTTGCCAGTTAACCATTGCCGGTGAGGGAAGGCTGAACCACTGCTGTCAGGAATGAGTAAAATGGCCACAGACTAGTGGGTCCTGAAAGTAGTGGGTCAGAGATTGCCCTTATGTCCAAAAGGTTCCGAAACTGCAGAGAACAAAACGCTTTCCTGTCCATTCATCACCAGAAAGAATTTTACTGAAATTGAAGTAAAGAAACTGCAGCAGGCAAAACTCATATAAAAGGTCCCTGTCTCCCAGTGGGGAAAGGGCCTGTTTTCAAGATATTTCCTGACCCACAGGAAAAATGGGAACACACTTATCAAAACATTCAAGATGTTCACACTGGGTGCAATACCACCATCTTTACTAGGCATGTCACGGTGTCATGATTTTATGGTATAACACAGTATTAGAAATGGTATTGATAAACCTGGGCAGTTTCTGATACTGCAATAGCTGTGATTCTCTGTATACCGATATTAAGACCTTTTAACTAATTGTTGTTTGTAATTTCAGGAGAACTGTCCCTTCCATGTCAACTCTCCCGATGCAAGAGTTTGAGGAGGCTTCCTTTTGTACAAAAATTAGCTCTTCTGTAATACTGTGGTATAACGGTATCCAGGTATTACTTGGACGATTATTATACCATCAAAATTTCATACTGTGACATCCCTAATCTCAACAGTCAGGATGATTGGGGTTACTGGTTCTGAAAGACTGCTCCTTCCACATTCCTATCAGACTCAACCACAGACAATATCTACGGTTCAGGATGGGAAGCTGCCAGTACCAGTTTGTAGCTCTTCTCTTTGGTCTCACTTCAGCACCAAGGTATTCACAAAAGTGCCTTAGCCCGTAGTGGCAAGGCACCTAGGATGACAGGTGTGTTGGTCGTTTCCTACATTAACGACTGGCTAATATCAGGGAAAACAGAACAAGAATGTTCTAGAAATTAGGGCAGTTGTGTACCCCTTACAGGCTTTACAGAACCAGCTCTCCTTGGTCCTCTGTTGGTGCAGTCAGACAATCTTGATGTAGTCTATTATTTCAACAAGCAGGGGAGTGGGGACCTATTCCTATCCTCTGTGCGGGAAGCAATTAGGGTCTGGTACTGGGCTCTAGATCACAATCTAGAACTGTCAGTCATCCCTGTACCAGGCACCCAAACGCTATGGCAGAAAGTCTCGGTCTGTCCCAGTCGAAAGTGCACAAGTGGAGCTGTTAATCTCTGTGCTTGAAGACCTGTTTGCCAGGTGGGGTCATCCAGAGTTTTACCTTTGCATCCGCACTCAGTGTAAAACTGGCGTGTTTCTGCTCGCTAGATCCAGGGCCTAGAGTTTTCTGCATGACTCATTGTCCCTCTCCAGGAATGGAGGGTTTCTCTATGTGTTCCCTCCCTTCCTCTAATTCAGAGTTGTGAGTAAACTGCAGATGGATGGGTGCCACTCTGATTCTGTTGGCCCTGTTTTGGCCATGGCAGATATGGTTTCCATTACTACAACAGTTAGCTGTGGAACCTCCAGTTCCCTGCTTCTCTCCGGGACCTGTGGGCGCAGATGCAGGGAACCCTGGTCCATCAGACCTCAAGTCCCTCCATCTGCATGCATGGCTCCTAAGGACATAGCCGTTGCTCGGTTTGGAGTGTCTGAGAAGGTGGCTGTTGTCCTTATGGTGTTTTTTTCACATGGAAGATCACATCATCACATGTTAAATTATGGACAGCAACTATTGAATTTGTCTTTATAAATGTGCCTTATAATGTTGGAGAAACAACGCGGATTTAGGATAGATATTAGCAGTGTGTTTTGTTTTATAAGCAATTCCTTTAAGTTTATATTTTACTTTATTATACTTTTACTAATTACTGTATGTAATATTAACAGAAGCCACAACAATTAATTGGAGCAATGGCTCTTTAAGAAAATTTGAAATGTGTTGATTACAGCTTCAGTTACAAAACAGTGATGTCACTGAAAAACAACCTGTAAATTTGAATTGTGTGTAGCACAGGCCATACCCCTGAGGAAGGCTCATAGTCGAGCGCTGGGGTAGTGTGAGTAGGTGAACTGAGCTTGTGCCAGATTACGGCCAGGCTGGGCTGCCATCTTTGTGTGCTTTTGAACATGGACTAGCCGAGGGAGTTGCCCCAGGAATTTTAGTTTTGAAGTTTAGCTTCACCTTTTACAAATCAGCATAGAGAGAGCGAGAAGCTTTGAGGATTCCAGAATTGAAATAGTGTGTGAAAGATTATCTGTCAACGTGATGAACAGTTAACAGCCTTTTAATTTTATAGTCAAATTGTTTTTAGTTAGGAGTTGGGTACAGGGACGGAGTTGCAGCTAGGGTTTCTAAAGTGAGAGATGGGAGTTAGATTTATTATTTTTAAGAGAGTTCCAATGTGAAGTGCAACTGAGAGAGCAGCTCTTTACAGAGCATTTAGCTAACAAATTACTACTGGAGCCACATATGTGGTTGCAATAGTTGCACTGTCCGGTGCTTACCTTTTGGACTGGAAGAGTTTTCGAACTGTTGGTGTCTTATCCAGGCGGAGAGTTATTACGATCTATGATCGTTATTTAGAAGAAGAGTGGTGTTGGTGAGGAGAGCATCAATCAGTAAGCAGTCAGAGCACTATGTTGTGTGGGTTTCATCAGGACTGGTGAGAACTGCAGTGGACTGTGTGGGGGCTTGTGACAGTAGGATGGGCCTGAATCAGGCATCGGTAAGTTGGTGTCTGAGTTTCAGGCCTGACTGGGCCACTACCTGAGGGCCAAAAGTAAGTGGATGCAAGTTTCATCAAGATGCTGTGCCTGCTATGAGTATATCCAGGGACGAAATCGGCCCACAGAAGGTGAGAGCTTTGTGGGAGATTTAGTTGTATGTGTTGGTGTTCACCCTCAGACTGTCAGAAAGTGACTGTGGAAGAAGGATGGACTGAGCTGAGCAAGATTTGCTCAGAAACAGACTCCCGTCCCTGATATTAAAGAGCTAACTTGCCTGAAAACTCTAGTCTTAAAGAACAATACCAGCTTTAAGTGGTGGGAGCACTGATTTTGAAGTACCATTTTCTGAATATTACTCCAATCAAGAAAAATTATTTTGTGCAATTGAAAAGTTATAATCACCTGTGTTGTATTTCTGTCTTGTGATCATCTCATTGTTTGGAAGTTGGGGTTAATTTTAATTTGTTATTTTAGAGGAAATTGATAAGAGTGTGAATGAGTTTGGAGAAGTTGTAGTAAACGAGTGGAAGAGTTGTGAGTATTTGATTAGATAGTATGGTAGGGCTGGGTTATATTAAAGATTAGGGAGTTTAATAAGAGAAGTTTAGTTACCAGCTCAGGAAGTTAGGAGAGCTATGTCAAGACAAGAGCAATGGCTGGGTCACCTATTCAGCGTCCCAGCTGTACGCCATGGACCTCCCAGTGACAGCTACAGTGGGGAGACACTGTGGTGAGGTCGGTATAGCAAGAAGGCAGAGAGCCAAGCTGTGGGATACTGATAGGGTGGCCGAGGTGAGTAACATTAAGGTGGTAAAGTCCAGGAGGTGCCCAGGGGCAAAGTGGGACCAAAGAGAGGCCAGACGTGTTTGGTTCCCAGACCGAGGGGACAGGCAGCCGATGGACCAACAGCCTCCACTGATCCCCACGGGTGGTGCTGTGCAATGCCAGATTGATGAGGAACAAAACCGTGATTATGGCTGACTTGATTTTCTCGGTCAATCTGGCATGCATTACGAAACTTGGTTGAGGGACAATGCAGGTCTGGTTTGGAGGCATCTATCCCACCAGGATACTCCATAGTGCACTGCCCAAGGAGGGAATGCAGGAGTGGGGGGTGGCTATCTGTTTTAGATCAATCTGAAGTTCTGTATGCACCCAGTGGAGTCTACTGAGTTATTTGAATGCATGGCTGTTCGAGGGGTTTGGGTACTGGTTGTAGGATCCTCCTTGTGTGCCACTCTCAAATCCTATGCCTAAGTATCTCATCCACCCCACATTCCTAACAACAGAAACCTAGGACCCACAAGCCTAGTTCCTTAATCCAAGATGGCTCTGCCTGTTCTCTACCTTGTATCTATTCTGGCCTCCCTCTGGCTGCCTTCTCTTTCACCCAGTTTCTACCCTATTCCTTAATACCTCCTTATTTTTATCATTTAGGTATGAGCTCTTACTTAGCGGAGACTATGAAATTGTTGTCTCTTCTCATTCCAGTAAAGCGTATCATTATGTACCTTTGCATGTTAATTATGATTGACCCGTATGTACAGGCCCATATTGACCAGCACCTTAACAATGTTTTTTTTTTTTGCACTGCTGTCCACCGTAATTGTAATCTTATGAAATGTACTGTATTGTATTAATGCCCAGGACCACCTTGAAAATGAGCTTGCTTAATGGTATTATGCCTGGTTAAATAAAGTGATTGATGGATTGTGTATTGCCCTCTGAACCGTGAGGGAATTCCTGCAGGAAGTCGCGGACTTCTTTGCCAGCAGGGTGTTGGAGTCGCCAGATGGCTGATTCTGGGTGTCTTCAATGCCTGGATTGACAACAGACTCTTACATTTTGGAAAAGACTTCCTGCAGATAATGACAACTCTGGGCGTGCACAAGCAGTTGCTTCCATGACCCATACTCACGGTCATGCTGTGGACTTGGTATTCTCACTGGAGGCTTGATATTACTGATCTCAAGATTGATCTGGTGCGTTTGGTGGGATCACTGCACAGTAGAATTTTCGTTCAGGCCCCAATTAGTCCCTCCTTGTTGAGATGGTCCGCTACTGCCCTTGAGGGTCTATCCCAGAGGACTGATGGCAGTAGTGGATTTTTAGTTGAGTACTGCCTGTGAGACCGGGTTAAATGAGCGGTGGCAGCATATAATACTGTCACCAAGGCACTGGACCTCGTAGCACCCGATCTGTATATGACCCAGGTCTTCTTGCTTGAGACCCCTTGGTTCGATGGGGCTCTCAAGGAGATGAAGATGAAGAGTCGGATGTTGGAGCATTGCTGGAGGAAAACTGGGACTGTGGAAGACAGACTGGCCTTGAGGCCTACTACGGTGAGTATCATGGGAGAATCCACTGTAAGAAGGCAGAGTTTCTGTCCAGGAGATTGCTGCAGGAAAGAACAGACCAACTCTGCTCTTTCAGACTGTAGACAGGTTATTACATCTGACCTGTCTGCAGCCAAAAAAATTATCAATCACACATTGTCAAGAGTTTGCTCAGTTCTTTTCTGACAGGGTGTCAACAATCAGGGTAACTCCAGTGGGTATGATCTGACCAGCAGTGTCGAGCCTGTTGGTGACAGCAGCACTCTGGTTGCCTGGGATGTGTTTCGGCGGTGGGGCTGGCCGGAGGTCATCGAGGGTGATTTTGAAGCTGCGCTTTATCTTTTGTGAACTGACCGGGCCCGGCATGTCTCGTAGTGGGAGGTGTGGAGCCTGTTGGTCCAGTGTTTGCCGAGATTGTCCATTTTTCACTTTTGGCAAGGGTCTTCCCAGATGCCTTGAAAGAGGCACTGGTGAGGTCCCTGCTGAAAAAACATCACTTGACCCTGATGTCTTGGCAAATTATTCGACCAGTCTCTAGCCTCCCATTTCTGGGGAAGGTTGTGGAGGAAGTAGTGGCTTTGCAGCTCGAGGCACTCCTGTTGGCTTTTGACATCTATGAGCCACTCCAGTCGGGATTTAGGAAAAAGCACAGCAAGGAAACAGTGTTAGCATGCAAAATGATGATCTCAGGGCAAAGGAATAAAGGGAGCAGTCAGTTCTCATTCTCCTTGATCTCTTATCAGCCTTTGACACCATAAACCATGTGGTGCTACTTGATTGCCTAAGAGAACTCTGCGGACTCACCGGCCATGTCATCAGCTAGTTTGAGTCCTTTCTTACAGTTGGGATGCAGTGGATTGTGTTGGGAAGTTTCTCATCATGTCCGAGGCTCTCATCCTGCAGAGCACCTCAAGGGTTGATCTTGTCGCCCATGTTTTTGCGGTGTATATGCTGCCTGGCACGATATCATCATATGCTGTGGTCTGGGCTTTCACTGCTATGCAGATGATACCTGGCTGTATATGTCCTTCGCACCGGAATATCGAATGCTGTGGATGTGCTAAACAACTGCTTATCAGAGATTCAGGACTGGATGACCTCTAACTGGCTGAGACTGAACCCAGACAAGACCGGGTATTGGTAATTCATCCTGGTCTTTGGAGGAAGTAACTGCCACTGGAGCAGGAACAGGGTTGTTCCTGGGGTCCACCTCACTGGTGGCCGGTGAATAAAGTGCAAGATCTGGATGTCATCCTTGATGACAGTTTGACACTTGAGTCCCAGGTGTCTGCCATTCTCCGGAGTGGTTTCTACCACTTAAGAATGTTAGCAACCAAGCACCTAGTCCCATCTGAGGACCTGCCATCAATGATGCATGCTTTTGTCACCTCCAGGCTCAATTACTGTAACACACTATACTTCGGGGTCAGTGGCGGCAACCTCCGCTGGCTGCAGCTAGTGCAGAACACTGCAGCCAGGTTATTGACGGCCTTCGAGGTCTGATCATATAACCCGGTTCTGCACAAACTGCACTGAATGACGGTCAGGTGGAGGATTGTCTTCAAGGTGGGCTTGCTCACCTATAAGGCCCTATACAGATTGGGTCCAGGCTACTTGTCTGACCTCCTGTCGCTTGCCTGCCCAGTGTGCTCCCTATGGTCATCTGCTGAAGGGTATCTAGTGGTCTCGAGGGCATGATTAAAACTGCTGGTGGCGTGCCTTCAAAGTGGCGGGCCCTGTGTTATGAAACTCCCTTCCTCCACGGGCATTGAGGGAGGTCCGCTCTGTTGATAGTTTTAAACCAGGTCTGAGACGCATCTTTTAAGTTGGCATATGAGGGCTGCGGATAAAATATGATAGTGAGCTGGATTTATTTATTTATTAATTTTATATTAATGGCTATTTATGATGCATTTTAAATTTAATTAACTCTCATTATAACTGTGATTCAGCTTTTGTCCTGTATTGTTGTAAAGCCCCAGAGCCCCATGGATTGGGTGCTTAAGAAATAAAGTGATGACTTGACTTTTATTTAACTTTTGTTAACGGGTAAGTGCACTAGCCATAAAATGACTATTTTCAGGCGCGACCAGGGAGAATACAGTACATGCAGAAACTTAACAGGATAACAAATTATAAGTGCTTTACATACAGTGAGTTAAAGTGGATACAATATATCAGAGGCGTACAGACTAGACCATTCATAAGTTCATAGGTGCCTACCTATGCAATGAATAGAGAGGACCTTGGACAATACATTATCAGGTGACATATCATATAAACGGAACAAGGTACACAAAATGGGTAATACAACAGGAAGAAATAACCATTGAGAGCAGGGGTGTCATTGAGAAAAGAGACAAGCCATGAAATTAGATTATATGAGTATATGTAAGTGTAAGGGAGATGCCTGCAGTGCAAGATTGTATGGGCAGGGAAAGGAAGCTGAGGCAGTAGAGGGTTACACAGTGGCTAACACGCCCCTGCTTCAACTTCTCAAATCTAGGGACAAACTTTGGTCCAGGTGGAAGATCTCCCACCTCCGTGCAGACTTTGAAGACTATCGTGCATTAACTAACAACTGCAAAAGACAAATTAGTATTGCCAAAAGCACCTACTATAGGAACCTACTAATAACATCCTCTACAAATCGCGCAGGTACTGGTCCAAAATTAAGGACATTCTTGGCAACGACAAGCAACAGAATCCAGCTGACATGAACATTCAAGGTGTTCACTGCACCAACCATGACACCATTGCTAGCCCTTCAATGCCCTTTTTCTTCTCCACCAGTCGCTACTCTAACTAGCCCACAACCTGACTGTCCCTCTTCTCCTCCCTACCCTCCACCTCCCTTTCATTCTGGCTCCAACCACATACTTTGAAGTTCTTAAGCTACTTAACTCCCTTCCGGCACGTGGGGTCAAGGGCCTGAGGGCATCCATCCTTGCATACTTAAGCAGTATGCATCTTGGCTGACCAGACCTATCACCTGGCTTTTTAACCTCTCGATTTGTCAGTCTACTGTCCCATCCACCTGGAAAACTGCCAGAACCATCCCTATACACAAAAGGGTGATGTCAAACTTATGTCCCACTCCCCCTATATCTCTTCTGCCCACTCTCAGTAAGCTGCTTGAAAAAATAGTCCACAGCCAGCTTGCTTGCTCACCTTGACATGTTTAATCTTCAAACCCGTGCCAACATAGTTTCTGGCCGGTCACAGTACCACCTCTGCACTTACACAACTTACAAATGACATCAGAAATAATATGGACCGTGGCCTACTCACTGGGGCCGTCTTTATCGACCTGTCTAAAGCCTTCATCCATTGGTACCACCCTCTCATGCTAAAAGCTCCAATCCATTGGAGCATCTGACCAAACCCTCTCCTGGTTCCATAGCTATCTTGACAATTGGACTCAGGCGGTAGCATTTCACAAGGCCCTTTCCTCCCCTAAACATCTCCCGTGGAGTTCCCCAGGGACCTCTACTCTTCTCCCTCTTCCTAAATGATAGTCCCACCATGCCCGGCATAGCTGCACTCTTATGTACGCAGATGACCTTGTTCTCTACTCTGGGTCAAAATCTGTTGCTGCCATCAACTCCTCTCACTAATGACTTCCAATTCCTGCAGACCTGGCTCTCTAGCAACCACCAGTCCTGAACCTAGAAAAAACCTGTGCTATGCTATTCGGATCCTCTAAGAAACTGTCTGCCCTTGCAGACAGGCTCCGGGTTCAATGCCTTGATGGCTCCCTCATCTCAAACACTGAGTCCTTCAAGTACCTTGGGGTCACTTTGGATCCCACACTTGACCTGTCTCAACATGTCAATATGGTGTGCCGTGCCATCCGTCAATGCTAAAATTGGCAGAGCTTATCGCGTCGCCACTCCCTCACTCCTTCCGCTAGACTTTCTGTTGCAGAGGTATTCTCTTACCCCAGCTCCAATATACTGCCCCTCCTCTTTGCTGCAAACTCTGCTACACTCCACAAATGGGACACTGTCTACAACAACATCTGTAGATTCACTTAACTGCCCCACGTCTTACCCATCATTGTCTCCTTTACGCTGGCTTAAATTGGCTGTCACCTAAGGATATTCGAGCCTACTCCCTGGGCTGCTTTATCGACTCCCTGTCTAGACCTCTCTGCCCTGTCTATCTTGCCAACCTCCTGACTCCTGCCTCACCTCCCGTACCCTCAGGTCTTCCTCTGTCCCCATCTCTCCACTAGACCTTGCATGGCAAAAATGGGTGAACAGGCATTTGCCCATTTTGCTTCCAAATTCTGGAACTCACTCCCCTTATGGTGAAAACTTCAGCCTCCATCGAGAATTCAAAAACTCGCTGTTCACCCACCTCCTAGCCTCTGGCCAATGCAAATGCTCTTAATTTGCTTTGTCCCTGCAGGCTGTCGGTTCTGACCCTAGGTACTACACTAATGTTCTCCCATGCAATACGTTTGTCTAGGTGGCTATGAACCTTGATGTCTTTACTGTCCTCAGCTGTTTTATGGTTACCCTAATTGCTTTATTTTACATCCTTATTGTGATCTATGCCTAAAATGTACCCTTATGTAACTATTACTGTGCTACCCAATGTATATCTTGTTTGCTCCTGTACACCTATATTATGTCTGTGCATTTCTGCATATTGTAACCAATGTCCTGTGCTCTCCGAGTCGTGCCTGAAAATAGGCAGGTCTGTTGCCTAGCGCACTTACCCGGTTACCAAAAAGCTAATAAATAAATAAATATAGAGGTGAGGAAATACTATTGTATGGCAAGAGACATCAGTCATTAGGTAGGGTGAAAGCAGGAACAGTTATGAGCAATCAACAGATTTGAGCACATTTTCTCTTAAAGCATGTGTGGGAGCTAGAAAGTCTAATGTCGAGGAAGGGAATTCCACAGCTGTGGAGCTGCATGCTCAATGCAACAGTTCCTTTTCGTAGTCTGGCAACTCGGCAAATTCAGGAAGGATTTATCAGCTGATCGTAGACCATGGAATGTGTCCTGAGGAACAAGCATAGCTGCAAGACACCTAGGTGTTTGATTTGGTCTCGAATCAATAAAGAAGCCAAGGTAGTATTTCCTACTAGCTAATGGAGAAGCCAACCAAGATCATTATAAAGTTGACAGTGGTGTTTAAGCGAGGAGCAGAAGAGGCATAGCTACATATGTTGTTATACATAATATCCCATCTGAGTAGGTCAGTTTTATGAGCAGCCCCAAATAAGGGAGCCCCATAGGTTAGGGTGGGGAACAGAATCTCCCTTGCAATGGCCATTTTAGCTAATGGCATGAGCATATAACTAGTCTTATATGCAACACCCAGTTTGAGTTGACAGCTCTGCAAACAGACTGTACATGAAGATTAAGATCAAGAGATTGATCTAGCAGGATGCCCAGGTACTTGAAGAAGTCACACATTCCAGTAATTGACCTTCTAAGTCCTGCACCGTCAGTGCTGTTGTGCAAGCCGGAGCTTTGGGGCCGATCCAAGCAGCATGGCTTTAGTTTTGCTAGTGTTGACAGCCAGTTTGTGGTCGTATAGCCAGTTTTGGATATTGTTAAAGTCAGAGAAAAGGTTGTATTGATAATGTCTATATTAGAGAACTTGTATAGATGACAAGATCATCAGCATATAGACTAGCAGAGCAGGATTTTAGAGCAGCTCAATATTAGTTATACAAAGAGAAATAGGAGGGGCCCTAGGATGGAGCTCTGAGGTACACCAGTGTTAATGGTGGTACTGTTCGTTAGAGGAATTAAATTTCACCACTTGAGTCCTATTTGTCAGGTAGCTTTCATACCAGTCAACAACAGAGGAGGAGAGATGCAGGTGTTGAAGCGAGGAGAGAAGCAAAGTGTGATCAACAAAGTCAGAAGCCTTTGTGAGGTCAATAAAGACAGCCCCAGTCAGATTGCCAGTATCAATTTTTGAAAGCGATGTCTGTGGTGAATTTAAGGAGTGCAGTCGTTGTGCTATGTCCTTTCCTGAAGCCATGTTGGGTATCTGAGAGCAGACTATGCTTAAGTAGATAGTCAGTTGTCTGAGTTCGACAATTTTCTCCACGATTTTGCTCAGTACCGAGAGTATGGCAATTGGTCTGTAGTTCATGACAACCTTAGGATTCCCTTTTTAAGTACAGGTGTGATCCGAGCAGCTTTCCAGAGGTCAGGGACCATTCCACCTGAAAGTGATAACGTATAAATTTTGGCCAGCAGTAATGCAATAAGGGAGCTGCAAGTTTCAAGTGGCGGGGTTCCAGGGAGTCTGAGCCAAAGCTGGTATGATCAGAGATGGACCTCAGGAGCTTCAGGCCTTCCTTTCTAGACACAGCCTTAAAATAGAATGGAGGAGTATAAGGAGGCAGGGGACAACACTTCCAGCTTATCCAGACAGGTTCCTGATGAGGAATGGGAGGACACTGCAGTGGGACTGAAGGAAGAGGTATATTGGGAGAGATCAGTGAAATGCAGGTTGAAAGGATTAGCTATGGTTCGTGAGTCATTGCAATGCCCACATCATTTATCAGCATATCACCAGGGTAGTTGACTGTGAGGATACTAGGAAGGATTTGATGTGTGACCAGAATTTTCTGGGATCATTGGCCAGGTTAATCAGTAGGTCTTTACAGTTCTTGCTCTTAGCAGCTCTGACTTGTCTTTTACATGAATTCTGTAGCATACGGTAAGTGTTGAAATCTGTTTGCTGGCCTGATGTTTTGTAGCGCTTCAGAGTTTATCTCTAAAGGCAAACTTTTGAAGCAAGTCTTTGCTTAGCCATCTTGTTTGTTTACCCTCACTCTCCAGGTGATCTTTGGGGCATGTTTCAAGTTCAAGTTTTCAAGTTCAAGTTCAAGTTTATTGCAGGAAAACTCCATTGAGCAAGCTCATTCACAAGGAGGTCCTGTGAACATGTTTACATTGAACCTTAAGGAATTTCGTGATGAGGAGGTTAACAGCGTCCTGAGAACAGTGTGATAGATAGATCTCTGACCAGTCAGTTCTGGAGCGTCATACAGAAACACCTGTTGGTCTAGGTGAGCAAAGTTTGTGAGAGTGATGAGACTGTAGTGTGAGAATGTAGTGGTGGAGGAGATGGAGGTGCCCCAAGGACAGGATGCAGAAAGTAGGAGAGTGGTCAGTTAAGGCATCAGTAAGAGTACCAGTGGCTGAGATGTGTTCGATCCAGTTTACCAGCAGCCAATCCAATAGTGTGCCTAGCGGTGATGAAGACAGACTTCTAGTTGGCACTGTTACCATCTGATGCAAGTTGTAGCTATGAGTCACAGGTTGAAGAGAACCGAGAGCTGCCCCAAGCCAGTTTAAGTTTAGGTCCTATGATGACAACCTCATTATGATTAAAATTGTGAGAGGTATTTTCCAACAGGTACTCTAGACCCATGAGTCTCTCCCGCTGGGGGTTATATGCACAGATAACATGCAATTTCTTGGCTCCCAATGCAAGGGTAGCATGCAGGTATTCACATACCGATTGAGCATCCAGGATAGCGAGAGAGAGACAGTCAGATTATTTTTGTAGTACAGAGCAACTCCACCACCATGTTTGTTCGATTTCCTATCCCTTGAATAACAGAGTAATTTGGCAGGAGCAGAGGGTCAGTAACCGATGGTTTTAGCCAGGTCTCAGTGAGACAGAGGATATAGGATTGTACAGTTTGACCCATGACTCTAGTTCCACGTGACACATCAAACTTCTTATATTCAAGTGTGCAATTAACAGCCCATGTTTGGACATACTATGTATGTCATCTGCTGAGAAGTAAGCATCTAGTAGCCCAGGATTTGTCTCTATATCCCCAAATAGCAGAATGGCAGTGAAGACAAGGAACCACAGCCCCACGCTTAGGAAAAGGATGGTATAGTGCAGACTCATTCAGAAGTTTCCTAAACATATAGAGAGAATGGTAGGGACAGCCCTTTTGGTAGAAGAAGATTAGTTTGTATTATCCTTGCATTATAAACAGTAAGGTTGGAGAAAGTAAAATCATAGTGCTCGGTCCTAGATTTATTTGCGCCATCCACATTCCATAAGGATAGTGTAATTCTGTCAAGGCAAAGTAGGACAAGAAAGTTACGAGGGCAACCCCAGACAGCTGTTGGACATGGTGTGACTGTTGGTACAACATTGGTTCAACTCATTACAGAGGTCACTCGAGTCACAGCTAGGCAGGATTGACAAGAGGCTTTGGCTATGCAAGACCTTGCAGGCATGCACTCCCAGCCCCATTACATTGATAGCCTGGGGCTAACCTACTTAAGTACAAGCGCAGGATGTGAAATCATTTTGTCCTTGTGCTTCCTTTGTTATTTAAAGAGGTTGTTTAAAAGCCCACTAATAGATCCCTTAGGAGCAAGCCAGGCAAATGTGGATTCGAGCAGGACCCAGAGTCACTGGAGTCTGTCAGACCTAGTTGCTTCATTTCTGTTTTGCTTGGGATAGCTTCCAAAAGTTGATTTTAAGCTGAAAATGCAAATACCTTGTGGTGATGTTTTGCAGAAAATCCAGTCCAGAAGACCTTCACTGATGTAGTGAGCAAGAATGGTTGTAGTTACTCCAAGCAGAGGATCTTGTAAATCCTAAAAAACTTGGCTACAGACACAAACACAAACTGCCTCCCACACAGACCTCAGTCAGCATGCTGAATTTGGTTCCAGTCAGAATGAAAAACTTTATTTTGAATCCATCTTTTGGAGTTGTATCCTTCATTTCTCAAAGCATGTTTTCAGAGTGATGCCAGACACTGGATTTGTTTGGTATGTGGACTTGTAGTACTGATCACCATGTCTTCCTTCTGATGTCTTGAGTGGAGAATAATGATTCAGTGACACACCGAAGCACTCTCTGAACTGGTCCATTGGTGTATCAGTTGAGTTACTGCTTTCAATCACGGATGACTCTTGTTCAGGAGTGAGCCTGAGCTGTTGAAGGACCAGCGGGAGGAGATGAGAATCCCAGAGCATGCTCTCAGGGAGGGAGGCCCACTGCCCCGCTGCAGTGCTGCCCTAAGGTGACCACTGGCGGAAGCACAGTGAGAGGCAGAGTGAGAGGTGCACGCCAGGCTCGTGAGGGAGTGCCATTGTGCCACTTTCATGCTGATGATGTTCAGGGTCGGGAGAAGACCAGGAAAAAGGCACCAGCACAGCAGATGACAAACCCTGGTATGTCTGGGTCTCACCACTCCCTGCAGTGTCCCCTGACAAAATAAAGAAACTCTGGGTAAATCCTACCTACATTTGACTCCACATGGGGGAGGTAAACCAAGACTAGATTGAGGAGGCTAGCCACTGGTAGGCATGCTTGTGCTGGATGGGCCAGTAGCACTTGTGAAGGAAGCAGTACTGGTGAATGGCAGGGGCCATAAATAGGAAGGAAAAGCTCTCCCTGGTCTGAGTAGTACGTATATAAATATATATCCTGTACAAATTCAGACAGGCATGTACTACACACACCCACACTCCAATGCATATACACACAGGTAAAAACTATGTGTAACAATATTCCTGAGCTAAAAAAATGGGCAGGTTTTTGTAGCATGGAGGTGGGCAGCTGTGCACAACTGGGACTATGATGGGTTGACTCATGCAATAAAATATAAATGCAGTTCAGAGGAAAGTTTCTTACTGCTTTGGCAAAGAGCCAAGTTCTTTTATCTTTCTCGTCTCTCCCTCCACCCCAGAGGCTCCCATGAGCACTGTCTCTGGTCGTCAGTGTAGATTAGCAGAGTCTAGGTGCCTTTAACCCCCCTTCCCTTCCTTCCCATCATGTAGCAGAGACCAAATATATCCTTATAATATCACTCCTATAGACTAATTTGGATGATTAAAAGAACTCCACAAAAGTATATAATGCTATTTGATGGAGTATAAAATTTTTCAGTCATTACCTGCATTGAGCATTCCACAGTGACATGTTTGTGAACTTTGTAAAGGGGGAGGCTTTAGATTGTCTGCATCTCAGCGGACAGCTCCAATCTTGAGGGCATCCTGACAAAATCCATGCTTTGTTCAAATTCAGAGTGACAGCAGATAGCTGATCTGGCCATTGTGTGTTGGTGAGACACAGTGTTCCTCCACCCCAGGGATATGGAACCACAGCTAAAATAATTACAGGCAGAGAGGCTTTCTGCCTTGCTGATGAACTAGAAACTATCATGTGATCAAACAGCTAATCGGGTTGGTGGTTCATCTCACATAAGAGGCACTTTGATTTTGTGTGCTGAGTGCAGATTCATGTGAGGTTACTGTTAGTGTGGTCGGCACAAAAAGAAAAGTCAAAGTTTGCAATTATTAACTTTTGAAATGAAAAGGCACCCTTTGTTACCTTTTAGCTACCCACTGGCCTATGCCTTGGTGTTACTCAGGAGAGAGGATGCCTAGCTTGTCATACAGCATTCTGTTAGGTACAGTACTTGGTAATGTGTTGTAATGTTGCACTTTGTCTGAGCTCCATGATAAGGACCCAGATCAGTCTTTCTGCAGACTCCTTACTAAAGCATATCTTAACAGTGCCTCGTGTATCTCCATGACCAATATAAAAATGGGGTTTGACTCAGTAATAACGGTCCTGGTTTTAAACCAGTAGTAATAGTGACATTTTCATTCTTGTTAAAGTGGAGCGTATTTGTACAGTCTGAAAACGGAGTAGCAGAACCACAATAAGAGATTATTCCCATATTTTTGAACACTCTCACACTTAGCAGAAGTTTAAAACCATAAAAAGGACACAAATGGCAGTGCTCTGACATCCTAGCACATGTAATGTCAGTTGATTGTTTTTTCACCATACACAAATACTTCCACCCTAACGAATGTCCTCCAGGAAGCAGACACACTGGCAGACATATCCTTGCTGTTCTAGTCCTTATAATTCTATGTCCCGGAACCTAGTATGTAGGAATCTCATTTAATTGGCATTAACCAATCAAATGAGATTAACCCATTTGATGGCAGTGATTGCCTAGGCAACCTTATCACCTGGGAGTACATATGTAGCTCAGTGATGGGTTTGCCAATTTGATTCCTTTGCAACTAAAATAAAATAATGACAAGAATTAAAGGTAATGATCAGCACCAAGGCCCCACACTCAGATGTGGCGTTGATCCCAATATGCACCTTGTGCAGAAACATTTTGGTTTACATAATATGCAGAAACATTTTGGATTACTCACTGCTTACTGTAGTATAGTAGATAATAGTTTGAGTGATTTTGCTTAGTTCTAGGCTGATATCTGTTACTTTAAATCCCAGAATCCCAACAGCTGATATCAGAGCAGTAGGTGATTTACATGTCTGCAGTGCATGTTAGACTTTTATAAGCTCTGCTCTTTGTTTGCTGATTCCGCTGTCCTCTCCGGGATACGTGCAGTCACAGAGGACTGTACTTAGCCCCTGGAGAAAAGCAGACCTGGAAAACATCTTATCGGAGATTATGGAAGCTCTAACATGCGCTGCAGGCTATTGAATCTCCAACTGCTGCCTACTTATCTGATGTCAGCTGCAGGGGATTCTGGGATTTGTAGTAACAGAAGATGTCAGCCTAGAACTAAGCAAAAGTAGTCTGATACAATCTCCTATCTGAAAACAGTAAGTAAACTAAAAGTTTCTGCACACAAGTGTACCTTGGGGCCAGTCCCATGGGGGTGTGGGGCCCTTTGTGCTGACTGTCTCTTTAACTAGCACCAACAGTATTGTCCATAGTAACTATGCACTAGGCTATTGTTACTGAGTACATTGTTTTTCTGAACATTAAATTTTTTGTTGCTGTGCTGCTCAGCTAATTTGGTGTTGCAGTATTATTTATTTCAAAGGTTTTACCAGGAATGATGTGCTGAGCTTTTACAGTGCAATTACAAAAATAAAATGGCAGAAAATACAATTATATGTTGGTAAGAGTAACAAAATGAGCAATTCACAGGCAAGCCTACTGTGGAGGAAAAAAATAGTACTAGAAGTTGCAGATGAATAATGTAAGTAGAGCTCAGCAGTGCAGTACTACGTACAGGGTGGTGGAATGGATAAAAAGGGAGGGGAAGGAAGTTTTGTGCTAGTGTCAGTGCGTTGTGAAGGGAAGTCGAACTGGAGGAGAGGACAAAGACCAAGACCCAGTGTAATGGGCAGCTCTAGGAGTGAGTAACTAAAATGCGGAGGTGAGGTTTCAAAGAGTGAATGGAAGAAGCAGAGCAGATAGGTGGGCGGGAGACCAATATTTTAGGGAAGCAGAAGGAGAAAGTAGCTTAACCAACAGAGGATTTCATGGGGAGAGTGAGATCCAAAGATGCGAAGGGAGTAAGAGATGGGGAGGAGGAGTGAGGCGGAAGCAAGGTAAAATGAGAGGGAGTCGAGGCAGATTTAGAGAAAAGGAGGCACACTGGGTAAGGCAGCTGGCATCGAGAGGAAAGGAGAAGGAGGTGTGCAGTAGACAGTGATGAGTGTGAGGGGATTGTCCAGGGCAAATTGACAGAAGTCGTGGAAAAGAGGGTACAGTCTGGTTAAGGTGGACTTAGGAGCAGCATAGTATAACAGGCTTTTGTAAAGGTTAAAGATTAATCAAGGCCATACAAAGTTTGTTATAGTGCCCCATGCAAAGGCAGTTAGCACTATTCAGAAGTCAAAATATAGTACCTTTCATAAAGTCAGATAAAGAAAGATATGCAGTAGGATGACTCAAAATGTGCAGTATTTGCAGTAAGCAAAAAGTTCAAAATCATGCCCTGGGGTGCAGAAGCAAAGGGCAGAGTATAAAATGGAGGGAGGGATACTGGTGACCACCAAACAGGAAAGAGACCTAGATGTTATCATAGCTGATGACCTAAAGGTGGCCAAATAGTGTGACAAGGCAATGGGAGAGCCAGAGGGATGCTGGGATGCATAGGGAGGGGTATCACCAGCAGAAAGAAGGAAGGTTGTGATACTGTTGTATAAATTACTGATGAGACCTTACCTAGAGTACCGTGTCCAGTACTGGAGACCACATCGCAGGAAGGACGAAGAGGAGAGGCGGTTCAGAGGAAAGCAACTAAAATAGTAAAGGGTCTGCATCAAAAGCCCTAAGAGGAGAGTCCGTAGGACCCAGTATGCACATCCTGGAGGAAAGGGAGAGAGAGAGGAATGTGATAGGCTTTCAAATACCTCACAGGTGTAAGTAAGGTTCAAGAAGAAAGCCTTTTTCAGAACAAAAATGTTCAAGAACTAGTGGCCATGCTACAAAGCTGGAAGGGATAGACTCCGAGCGATGTAAGAAAGTACTTCTTCACAGAGGCGTGGTGGACACCTGGAACAGCCTCCCAGAGGAGGTGGTAGGGTCAAAAACTGTAATGGGATTCAAGAAGGCATGGGATAGGCATAAAGGAACCTTGTGACTGGAGAGAGGATAAAGCCGGAGATCAAGTAGGGTCTCATGGTGTTGCAGTAGGTAGGGAAAATGGGCAGAAAGGGTGGACCCAGCAGTCCTTATCTGCTGTCAAATTCTGTGTTTCAATGCAGTTTGTCTTCACATGCCAGGGGCAGAACCGTAAGTCAAGAGTGGCAGAACCATGAGTGAGTTATGGAAGTTCTGCTCCTTACAAGTGATGATAAACAGCATGTTTTAAGTCAGACCATTGCATGTTTGATTTATACACATCAGTGTATGAGCTATATGATTAAATCTGCTCTTTGTAAAATATTACTGGTTTACTTAAGCAATAATGAGCGGCCGGGGTTGTTAATGTTCCTGGTTAATCACCCTCTGGGGTGTAATGTGGCATGAGGCACAGCCCAGTGCCATATTGCTCCCCAAGGGTGATTAACTTGAACTAGCACAATCCCCGGAGTTCATTATTGCTATTATTATAATTGGGTTACGAGTTACTATAGTTTGAATACATTTTTTAATGTGTTTTGCTAATTTTAAGTGAAATTAACAGAACATAGTCCCTCCTCCATGCTAAATTGCATAGGATTTGACATGTATGAGATTAACAAAGCCTCTCAGAATGCTGACAACCAATCAGATTTCACAAGACACTTATACTTTCCAATATCCAGGGGCTCATGCTAGCTGTAGGGCAGTACAGGAGCTGTAGAACACTATTTGCTGCCCCATAAAAATAAAACTGTACTGTACATACATATAGTAGACCTTCCTACACCCTCGATCCAGGCGGAAGTTACAGACTATATGGAGAGTGCCATGCTTCCTTCCTCTTTGTAGTTTTCCCTCCCCATGTTGCATCTGGAAGTGAGTTTTGCTTGGCATGCCTTTCTAGGTTAACATATTGCCAATAAACAAATAACCAAATTATTTTCTTTAAAAACGATAAGTTAGATATCTGTAGCAGAAGCCGCCCACCGACTGTAGAGAGAAGGAGCGAATACATCGGCAGCTTCAGATGGCAAAAGTTAAGCGTGAGGGAGTGTTGCTATAGTTATGGTCGCTGGGGCTTCCTTCTGTTTTCTGAAGCTGCTGACCCGCCTGGCCACCGCTCTCTACAGTCAGCAGCTTCTGTTACAGATCTCTCACGGAGAAAAAATGAACATGCTTTTTTCAGAAAGGATCACTTATTGTAAACCACTGGCAGCACATCCTATGCAACAATTGGCACCGCTCAGTCACACTACACTACATGAACGATACTGAAGCTGCTGACATGGTCACTCTTCTCTCTCTACAGTTGCTGGCTTGTTACAGATTATCTGATTTATCTTATTTATAAAGCTGTTTGCTCACCTGTTACTCTCGTCTTCTTGGCAGCGGGGCGACATGATTTTTCCCGATTTTCTCCCTGTTACCCTGGAGCGTAGTTGTGCATCGCGTGGAGGCACACATGCACTCCACGGCTCCAGTGACAGCCCTTCCCACCACTCTGCCTAATGCCATGGTTCCTTGTGGCTTGGTGCTACCACCTAGCTTCCACCGGTGACAGCCAAGAGCCAGAGAACCCTCACGTCCCACCCGGAGAAGAGAACTGCCTTGTGGTATCTCAATCCTGCTCCACTCCCTCCCCCAGCTGACCCCTGGTAGCCTGAGCTCACTCCCGAACTCTGGTCGCCGGCATGGTGCGAGGTGTGGCATCTAGCATCTCAGCCCTCAGCGCCACCGGGACGGCTTATCTTAACTTAAAAGAAGTTAATATACTCTTTTAGCAGAAGATGACTTATTTTAAACCACTGGCAACACATCCTAGACTACAGTTGACACCACTCGGTCATGATACCACTCTCAAAATGATATGACATTTTCCTGTAACCAGAGAGCAATTTTCCTGTGTTTTCATATAGACTAATTATTTCATATGGAGATTAAGTACTACTGAAGAATTAGAACCACTGTGAGTCTGAATACTTGAAATTTCTGTGTCTTTGTTGGCTTGATCAGCCTTGCTCTATTGGTGTCCGTAGATTCCATAAATAGAATGCAGGAAATGTATCTAGGATCTTCATTTTTAAAATCATTGCTCACATAATCAGGCTGTGGAGGTATATTAATGAGATTAATGCAAGGGTCTCAAAATAGTAACAGCCAATCAAATTGCAGCATTACTGAGTACCTTATAATAACTTGATTTCAGCTGCTGGTCCAGTGCTGCATGTGGCTGTTGTGATGTCATCAACATTATCAATTCTGCTTTCTAATTGGATTAGTATGCATTGTGACAAACCTGACTTTGCAAGATAATAGCTTGCTATAGGTTAAGATGGCCTTTCTATCTTGCTATTATCTATATACCCTGTTGTAGTAAATAAAGTAACACATTTTGTACACATCCAATAAAACCACTGATATTATACATATACAGTATACATTATCTGTAAACTTGTTACAGAAATTAATGTTGCTAAATGAAGAGAAACTTAAAACTCTGGGTAGGTCAACTGGAAAAGATGGGGGTTATCTTCTTGGAGGATATCGCTTTCATCAGGCCACACCTTTAGAACTATATCCATGTCAAGGCTAGGACTGACACAGAAACTTTTTGCAAGCCAGGGTTTGCTCCACGAGAACATCAAGCATCAGCGTCTACATAAACACGGACGGCACTATCTCTCTCTAGTTCTTTTCTCCAGTTGATCATACTTTCGGACCTACACATAGGAATATCAGCTGTTAGCTGCTGTTGAATATTTTTCCATATTTTCCTTTTCCTCCTCAGACAGGCTGGGCAGCTGTATCAAGCCCATCCCTTGTCGGCACCGATTACTGACCGTCCCAAATCTCTGCCCTCCTTCATTTCCATGATGGGAAGTGGTGGCTAGCATCAGCTTGGGGGGCTTTATTGAGCCTCCAGCCCCAGTTTGTTCCACCAATTTTCTCCACTTACTTCCCCAGAGCCCCAGAGCAAGGTCGTGTGTGTGTGCATGAAGTTGCATACGTACATCTTGGCCTGAACCGACCCTGCACTCCCACCTGGCCTAGCGCCTAGCCTCCCCCAACACCCACACCACCATCACGCCTCCACATGGTGGCAGTCAAAGACCAGGAAAGCTAACCTCCCGATCCAGGAGAACTGCCGCTCGATCCTAACCCAGCCCCAGCAACTCTTGCTTGTCACCAGTGTGGCGGGTGGGCTAACTATTCTGCCTATAATTATTGATGATTCTGTGTGTGATTGCTATTTTATTGTATTTTACTCTGTTACATTTTTATTGTCAGCCATCTCCTGCTCCCCTCTCCCCCAGGACTCATCTGGAAGCGTGCTGTTTTCAGCTCAGTATGTATTGCCTAGTTAAACTTTTAAATAAATAAGGTGCCAGAGCCTCAGCCCGCTACGCCCACCAGGACGGTTAAGAGTCACTAATTTAGTGATTTTCATCTATGTATGCTTCGAAGGAACCTGCCAAATTTCCGATATTGCAAGTGTGGAGAGAAGATTTTAGGACACTGCACATGAGGTGTGTATCTGCTGTTCGACCTCTCGTAATGTTCAAATGTGTGAGATCTGTCGGGACTTCAACTCTGTCAGGCGACGCAGAAAAGGGCTCCGAAATGTTTTATCAAAGAAAACTTTGGCAGCGATAGAAAACAGATGCAGGTAAAAATCTGCGTTGCCTGCCCTGTCAGCTGAATCCTGGTTGTAGAAATCTAAAGAGAAAAAGTCATTGGGGACATACAAGCATAAACACTGGCACAAGGTTAAAGACAAGGCCTCCCCAACGTTATATAGGTCAATGCTGTGGCCAGCGTACCTCTCTTTAACTTTATCATCCTTGCTACGGTGGCAGTGACCACAATCCCCACCCAAATGGCGAGCAGACATCAAGATGGGGACTTGGCTTAGGTGCTGCCTGACATATTACAGGTGGTATGACGCCACTGTCGCTGGGTCTGCCCGTCCTCATTAGTCACAGTCACGGCCCCTAATATGGGCATCGTCCAGCATGCAGATAGTCCTGATATCATTCTCAGAAATCATACACTGACTACTACCAGGCTTGCCTAACCAGCCTGTGTTAATGTCAGCAGAACTTTCCAACCCCCAACTGAACCTGTCAGTGCAGCCATCCAACACTATCTGAAAGGGGCCTCTTCAGCTGCCACCAGCATCCAGTTTTCTATCCCTGTCATTGAGTGGGACAATGCCAAATGGAATATAACCCATACCTCATAATGGAAAAAGATTATGAGGAGGAGGGTTAGGACCAATATTTGCCTGTTACTAGCTCCACTTTATCTTCCTGCAGTGAGGAATCTGGTGAATACCCCAAGGTCACCACCAGAGGACCCTCTTTTTAAGCAATGAAGAAAATGCAAGCTGCCATGGACTTCACTCTTGAAGAGGATGACTCCACAAAGAAAAAATTGTTGGCTTTTAGAGGTGCCAGAATCGCCATCTAATCATTCCTCCACTATATCCAGCTCTGGAGGATGACACTTATGCAGCTTGGTATAGGCCTAATGCCATGCCAACTGTACCCAGAAAGGCCGACAGGATGTACCTTGCACCATCTAGCAAGTCTTACTATGCCAACCAGCCAGAAACTGATTTGGTGGTGATCACAGCTGCACATGACAAATCTAGGGTGCTTAAACCAGTGGACTCCTTCCCATTCTGATAAGGAATCAAGGAGGTTAGATGTCATGGGAAAGATACTTATGCCTCTGTTTTGTTGGGATTACATATTGCCATTTACCAGGTCCACATGATCAAATACCAGAATACCCTCTGGAGAAGTGCCAAGGCTTCAGCACAGGCCTTATCTGAAGGTAATGCAAAACTGAGTTATTGAAAACCCTAACTACAGGGGCTGAGGTGGGTAAGCATCTAATCCACTCAGCCTGTGATGTGTCTGATGCCTCTCAGGGCAGCTGTTCATGCTTTGCATGAGGAGATACCCTGGCTTAGAGTAGCTGGGTTTGCACAATGATATGCAGCAAGCAGTTTTGAAGGCCTCGTGTAGAGGCAATGAACTGTTTGAGTATGCTGTTGAAGAGGCATTAAGAGGCCTTCAGTCGTCTCTGATGAGATTAAGGTCAGTCAAATTCCTATAGCCCACACGGTAGGGGTAAAAGTTGAGGACAGTTTAGTCCACCACCTGCCAGAGGTGGGAGAGACCTGTAGGCAACAAGGAAGAGGTAAGGGAGCTGGAACCTTACCAACCACTCTTCCTTGATTGCCCATTCAAAGAACCTAGAGGAGGTGGAGCCTCACTAATTCAGCATGACTCTGTCATGTGCCCCAACCACCACTGACCCCAGGGGTGGTTGTGAGATATCTCTCCCTCCCATTTGAGCCGGGTGGAGAGATACGGACAAATGGGTACTGGACATCACTGTGAAAGGTCTTGCTCTGTAGCTTCTGGATACCCCTCTAGATCACTTGCCACCAGTCTCAACCTATCCCCTGGGACGTATTTCCCTGTTAAGAGAAGAGGTGCAGGCCTTGCTCCAGAAATGTGCCATAGAACGAGTCCCTGTCAGGGCAAAGGAACCGAGGTTTTACTCCAGATACTTCCTTAGTCCCCAGTTGGATAGGCTTTCCAAAGCCTGTTCTGGACCTGACAAACTTCAGCTTCTACATAAAGGACAAGAACTTCCATATGATCTCTCTATAGACTGATTCTCCTGTTACAAATAGGGAACTGGATATGTTCTCTAGCTATGAAGGATGCTTACCTTCATATCAAAATCAGGAAGAATCACAGAAAATATCTGAGATTCCTACTGGAAGGGAGCATTCAGTTCAGAGTCTTGCCTTTGGCTTGTTTTCTGCACCACTGATCTTTGAAATGTTCGGCATCCTTACCAGGATGATTGTCTATTAAAGCCTACTCCAGGAAACAGCTGCTTCACACCCTAACTCGTACCAGGAAGCTGTTGACCTGGGGTGACAGTCAATCTGCTGAATTTGGTACTGACTCACTTGTCAAGACTTCAGTACATCAGGCTGTACTGGATACAGCTCAGGGCTGTCGTTCTTGCCTCTGGATGGGTAGAATGCCTTATAGCTCAGGCACAACATATGTATCACAGCCAGTATGTTCAAGCCAAGACTCTGCTATGCCTGCTAGGCTTTATGGCAGCAGCCATTGTAACCTTGCCACTGGCCTGCCTACGTATATGGATCCAACAGTGGTCCCTCAGAGTCCAGTAGGATCAAAAGCAACAGATGACTTAGATAAACAAGTACTAGTCAAGTCTCCTTTAAGGAAAGCATGCATGTGGTGGATGTATAGTGCCAACTTGCTAAAGGGCATTCTATTTTTGATTTCAACTCCAGTGTAAATTTTAGCCTCGGGAGCTGGGTGAGGAATACACCTGGGCCCGTACCAAACACAGGGTATTTGGACCCAGGTGGAGAAGAAATTGCACATAAATGTCCTGGAGATGAGAGCTGTCCTCTACAACCTCCAGGCCTTTCAAAAGCATCTGGCACCATGTCTTCTATTAATACAGGCAGACATCGCCAGTGTGATGCATTACATCAACAAATGGGGGGCTCATTACTATCTGCTATGCAGGGAGCAGTGAGAATGTGTTATCAGGCCTTGGAACACTGCTTAGAACTTCAGCCCTACATCTTGTAGCGCCCAGAAGGCCTTGGTGAGAATGTTAGCAAGTCACAGTCCAGCATACATGAATGAGAGCTGCTGACCTCAGTAGTGGAAGACTTGTTCAGAAGGGGTGGTTTGCCCAGAGCTGGACCTTGTTGCATCCCCACAGCGTAAAACTGCCATGTTTTGCTCGCTTGCTCCATGGCCTTGAGTTTTCTGCCAAGAATCGTTGTCCCTCTCTTGGAAGGGAGGTTTCTGAATGCCTTTCCTCTAACACAGAGAGTACTACTCAGACTGAAGATGGAGGGGCAACCTCCTCCTCATAGCTCCATTATGGCATCTTCAGATTTGGTATCCACTCCTACAACATTTGGCAGCGGAACCCTCAGCGCATCTGCCACTGAGCAGGGTCTGTTGTCCCAGCACAACGGGTCTCTGGACCTGAAGGCGCTGACTCTGTATGCATGGTTCCTGGAAGACATAGCCATGGCACGATTTGGAGTATCCTGTAATGTGGCTGATGTTCTGGTGGCTGCCAGGAAACCCTCCACCAGACATACTTTTTCATTGAAAATGGAAGCAGTTTACGCTGTGGGCCGCTTCAAGCTTTGGATCCATTTACTTGTCTGGTCATTGCAATGCTGGAATACTTGCTGTCTCTGTCAGGCTCTGATCTGCAGTATTCCTCACTCAAGGTGCATTTTGCTGCTCTTTCAGCTTTTCATGCACCTGTGGATGGACAACGGTTGCACAACTAGAGGTAGCCTGTACTTTTGAGAGGCATATTACATTTGAAACCTCCCATTAGGAATCTGATCCTGAGGCTGGCTCACTGGTGCAGCAGTAGCACCACCGCTCCTGACACTGATGACCTTGGTTCGGGAACAAGCCTGAGAAGTTGAAGGGCCAGCCGAGGAGGAGGATCGAACATCCTATGGAGTGCTCTCCTCCTTCAGTGGGAAGTCACTGGTGTTTGGGTAACCCCTCGTAGTAGCCTGTGAGTGCGACAGCCAGGACTAACTATGTTTGGGAGACATGTCAGATATTTGGCGGTGCCTGTCTCAGCGTCATTGCACTTGACCGCCTCATAGGAAAGAAAAATGGGGGAAAAAGGAGGTGCTGCCGCCCGCCAGGATGACCTCCACCCCAAGTTGCAGACCCGCGCCACCAATCGGGCTCTCGCTCCTGTTCTCCAGTTCAGTCCTTGGGGTGGGAGGGCCCCTCCCAATGGCCTTGCCCTGTGGGGTAAGTCGAGGATGTTTGGGAGTGGGTTAAGTCCTAGGGCATGTGGCAGGGCTGAGTGTGTGTAGATCAGATCGATGGGGCTGTCGAACAGGAAATAAAGGAATCAATCGGTTTGGGACTTGAATTTTGTGTTAAAGAGCTTACTTTCAAACAACATGAAGTCTTGCTGTATTCTGACTATTACAGTTAGGTCCTGCCTTTCAACTACCCGGAGAACGAAGAGTTAACTTTCCATGGCCAGCATGGAACATTCAGTAAGCTCGGTTGAAACCTCTGTCTGCTGTTGTTTAAACTCCAACTGTCAGATTCTTTACTCCGCCTCACTGAACAGTCGCTCGAGATTTCTCCTTTGCTCGGTTCAAAAAATCAGTTAAAGTGTCATTTTTTTCGCTTGGTTTCGACCAAATTTCTGCTTCTGAACCTGTCTGTTAAGTCTGTCTGTGGTACCGTGAGTACTAGATAGGTTTTGCATTTAGTTTCTGTTGGAACTTGTAAATATTGGATCGGTTCGGTTTGAACCGATCAGATTGATCTTAAAAAGTTTTGAAATTATTTGAGTGTGGTAACTGGTCCGTATCGGTTCTAAAAACAGATTTAATTACGTTTTTCCAATACCCATGTAGCGGTCAGGAACCGATAGGAGTGTCTTGCCTGGCGGATTGCCGAAAAAAGGTAAGTTTTGGATAGGATTGGCCATGTCTGAGAAACCCAAGAAAAAAACAGCCCACTGGGTTTCAACACTGCAGTGTATGTGGGGAAGCCTTTGCCAAGGCTGATTCCCCACACCACCTATGTTTACTGTCGGGGTTTGACCACCTCGATTCAGACTGCCAAATTTGTAAAGTTTTCCCAAGCTACCCTGGATAAGAGAGTAGGTAGACTGAGGAAAGGGAGGCCGAGAGATCCAGCTGACCTGGATGGCCAGCCCGATTCGGTTCCGAGCGAACCAGAAGGAGTGCCCTCTGACCAGGGACGAAACTTCTTGGGCAAGGAGAACCGATTCTGAGGAGTCAGTTCTGGTTAAAAGAAGAAGAGAAAAATCATCCGGTTCGGATCCACAAATTCTTTCTCTGACCGAGATGAAATAACCAAAGCGATAAGGATAGTTCAGTCGCTAACCCGGTTCCGGCCGAACCAGCACCATCTGGCAGGGGCTCGGTTCGGTCAGTTCCCGGTTCCGGTTATACTTTAGAAGAATTTTATGAACTGGAGGAGGAGGAGAGTATGAGGATAATGATGATGATGATTATGAAAGTCTGGATGTGCCTATCGACTGGACATCTCCCCAGACAGACCTTCAGGTGTTTCTCCTCCTAGGCTTTCTGAGTCCCCTTCCCACTTTATGTTTTACAAGAAAGTGGCTGAAACCCTCCAGCTTTCAATGGAAGAAGCAGTAGAGGATCAGGAGGAGCCTGATTTTGTTGAGATGATGGACATCCCAGAGTCCAGGAGATTGTCAATTACCCTCCATAAATCTTTTGGAAACAGACATTTAAAATTCTAAAGACTCCTAATTCCATACCTCCTGTGGACAGAAGAATGGACAAGAGGTATACCCTTTCGAGACTCAGACACGAGTTCCTTTCCCAGCAATGCAGCCATGTTGGGGCAGTGCAGGCTGCTGCCTGTGATAAGGCAAATATTCCCTTGGCATCACACCCAGATAAGGACTCCAGGAGGATTGATGCCATGGCAAAGAAGCAGTACATGGCAGCATCTTTGGGACTCAGGCAGGCCAACTATATGGCCTACACAGCTAGATACCAGAAGTCCAGGTGGGACACTGTGCTGGCTGTGGCTAAACAGGCCCTGACCAGCTTGCCAAGGAGCTGGAGCTGGTGGCAGCGGATGGGATTGAGGCATCCAAGGTGCAGTTTCATGCTGTGGGACTCCAATGATGATTCATCTAGATTCATCATGGCTACATCTGTGGCTCTTGAGGATGGCTTGGCTCAGATGTACTAGCCTATCACAGGATACCCAGGCTAAGGCCATGGATTCCCTGTCATTGGTAATTCTCTGTTTGGGGGCAGACAGAGAACTACATGAAAAGATGGATGAGTACAGGACCACCTACAAGGTGCTCAGGCCAAAGAGAGGCAAGCCACTCCTCAGAGACAGCATTCTAGGGCAGGCCCTTTCAAAGGCCTTTTACCAAGCCCAGGCCTCCTCTTCTGCTTATGCTCAGAGGGAGGCAGGCGGGGAATGAGCAGGCGTGCTTCCACCCCTCAGCCTAAAGCCCCTGCCAAGCAGACACCCTGATGGGTCTGCCCGGCCGATTCTCCACTACCTGTGGGGGCAGGCTGGCTTACTTTGTCCAGGACTGGAAGTCTTGACATCAGACAAGTGAGTCCTGGAAGTAGTAAGCCAGGGACTGGTTCTCAGCTTCAAAAATTTCCCAAGATGAGAACCAGATCCTTTCCACCTGCAGATCCATCAGAGACCCTTGCCCTAGCGGCAGAGGTTTCTTCCCTCCTGGGTCTCAGAGCCATAGAAGGGTTCCAACCTACACAGGGGCAAAGGATTGTACTCAGGTACTTCATAGCCCCCAAAAACAGGAGAATGGCAGCCCATCCTGGATCTCAGATATCTGAACAAGCACCTTTTAAACCAAAATTCAAAATGGTGACTCTGGGAATAATTCTGCCCTCTCTAAGGCCAGGGACTGGCTAGCCTCCCTGGACCTCAAAGATGCCTATTTTCAGATTCCCATCAGGTGCTCCCACAGAAAGTACCTCAGGTTCGAGTTGCCCTCAGGCCACTATGAGTTCAGAGCAATGCCCTTTGGCCTAACATCCGCCTCAGGGTGTTCACAAAGTGCCTGGCAGTAGTGGTTGCTTTCCTAAGGAGAAAAAAGATCTCCATCTTTCCATACTTGGACGACTGGCTCATAGTGGGTCAGTCTCCAGACCAAGTTAAGTCACATCTGCAAATAACTCAGCAAGTGCTCACTTCCTTAGGATTCCTCCTTAACCTTCCAAAGTCAGTTCTCGAGCCAGTACAGCTCCTCACCTTTATAGGGGCAGAGCTGGATACAATAAGGCAAAAGCCTTCCTTCCCTGGACAGGGCAAGGACCCATATAGAACTGGCCTCTTTATTCACCCTTCAGGTGTCTCGACCAGCAAGGCATTTCCTGCAGCTCCTGGGCCACATGGCAGCCTCTAGCGGTGGTCAGGGGCAAGATTCCAGATGAGGGACATTCAGTTCCACTTAAGAGCCTTCTGGTCCCAGAGAAAGGATTCCTTACCAAACTAGTCCCAGTGACTCGAACCCTGATCCAGGCTCTGCAATGGTGGCAGGATCAGAACAATTTGAGACAAGGAGTTCCTTTGTCACTCAGTCTCATTCAGTGATACTCACCACAGATGCCTCCTGCTGGGCTGGGGAACCCACCTGGGGATCTTACCACCCAAGGGCTGTGGTCACCTTAAGAATCTCTGCTTCACATCAGTCTCTTGGAACTCAGAGTAGTGTTTCTGGCACTGCAAGCCTTTTCCAAATCTGTACAGAACAAGGTGGTACAGATCAGAACGAGACAATACCACCACAATGTGGTACATCAACAAGCAAGGAGGCACTCTGTCTCGACGCCTTGTGCACAGAAGCAATGAAGTTGTGGTCTTTGGCCTATTCCTGCAGACCTCTGTGATAGCAGTTCACCTCCCATGGAAAGACAATGTCCTAGCAGATGCTCTCAGCAGGATATCCCAGGGCCATCACAAATGGACCCTAGATCCCTAGTTTTGGAAGTGATTTTCTCGAGATGGGGCACTCCACAGATAGGTCTTTTGCAGCCCCAGACAATCACCAACTTCCTCTCTTTTGTTGCAGACCCCCAGTCTTGGGCTCAGTCCCCTGGATGCTCTGATTCTGAATTGGGAAGGAAGTTCCTGTATGCTTTCCCCTTCCTCTCCTGTTCAAAGTGTTAGTCAAGATCAGGTCTCAACCATGCAGAGTGATTCTGATTGCTCCAGATTTGGGCCAGACAGCCCTGGTACCCACTGTTGCTGGCTGTCCTTAACAGTCCATCTTCCCCTGTCTCTTTCCAGGAATTACAACCTGTTGACATTCTCTCAGGGAGGATTTGGTATCCAACCTCAAATCTCTCAATCTCAAGGCATGGCTCTTGAAGAGTTAGAGTTTGCTGATCTACACCATTCTCAAGGGTTCTGGATATCCTTAAGGCTTCTTGAAAGCCTTCCACCAGAAAGACCTACAACTCCAAATGGAAAAGGTTCACTATTTGGTGCTCTAAGAACATATTTCTCCAGAATCTGCTGGGTTGCCTACAGTCCTGGACTATATGGTTCATCTTAATGGCTTGGGACTTAGGCCAGCTACACTTAAAGTGCATCTGTCAGCCATTTCTGCCTTCTTGTCAGTGGGCAAGCCCTCTCCTCTGTCAGCCCATCCTGTGTTTGTAAGTTCTTCAAGGGATTGCTGCACACCAATCCCCCTTTAAGGACCCTGCTCCTGCTTGGGACCTTAATGTTTGCATTGCTCAGCTTATGCAACCATGCTTTGAGCCTTTGTTCTCTGCAGAGCTTAAGTACTTGACTTGGAAAACTGTGTTTTCGTAGCCATTACCTCTGCCAGGCGTATCAGTGAATTGCAAGCCCTGTCAGTGGAGCCTGATTTCATCTCTTTGCATAGAGATAAGTGGTCCCAAGAACTAACAGGAAGTTTTTACCTAAGGTGGTTTCAGATTTCCACCTTAATCAGTCTATGTCTCTTCCTGTTTTCTTCACTGACCGTTTCTCCTCTGGAGAGAGGAGGCTGCACAGCTTGGATGTTAAAGGGCCCTCAGCTACTACATAGAGCGCACCAAGGGTCACAGGTTTGAGTTCCTCCAGTTATTCCTCACATATAGAGAGGTCGATGAGGCAAACCTGCCACTAAAGATCTGTTTCGGGTGGATTGTCTCTTGTATACAATTCTGCTATGAAAAACTGGGTAGAACCCCACCCTCAGGCCTGAGGGCTCACTCTACTAGAGGTACAGCTGCTTCCCTGGCTGCGCCAGAGATATTCCTATCTTAGAAATTTGTCAAGCAGCCACCTGGAAAACAGTCCATACATTCACCAAGCATTACTCTCTGGATATCCAGGCTAGGAGTGATGCTCGGTTTGGCACAGCAGTACTTCAGAGCCTATTCCCAAAGTAGGTTCTGTCCCTCCTCCATGGAGGTACTGCTTGATAGGCTACAATAGTCAGAATACAGCAATACTTCATGTTGTTTGAAGAAAAAATTACTCACCTTAGTAATGTTGTTTCTTCTAATGGAGTCTTGCTGTATTCTGACCTCCCCCTCCCCTCTCAGAACCTGGTTTTTGGGATGTGGGTGGGCAGGAGCAGTGTTGGCACCTAGAGGTGCCCCTTTTCACCCTCCTTTATTTTGGGTGTGTGTTGTGTTTTGTTTTTGGGTTTCCTGACTTGAATCTTTGCTTTGAAACCAAAAAACTTTTTTTTAAATAAATTTAGTTGCCAGTTGGCTAGTGTGTTTTACAGTTTCCACACAGAACTTCTGAGTAGTATTGCTCGTAAGATCTGACAGTTGGAGTTTAAACAGCAGCAGACAGGGGCTTCAACCGAGCTCGGCTGAATGTTCCATGCTGGCCATGGAAAGTTAATTCTTTGTTCTCGGGCAGTTGAAAGGCAGGACCTAACTGCACTAGTCAGAATACAGCAAGACTCCATTAGAAGAAACAACATTACTAAGGTGAGTAATTTTTTCTTTGTCTTTTGAGCCAATGCAAGCTGTGGCTTATGCTTCTTGTCATGGAATGCGTTACTTTTAGTTGCAAACACTTCTGCTCAAAAATTTCAGTGCTACAGGCTGTAATGCATTAGCCTCCCTATCTGATTTTCATAAAGACATAGTGTCTTTATGTACCAGTCTAAGTTCCTACCTAAATTGGTGTCTGAATTTACTTCAGATCAAACTGTCCAACTTCTGGTGTACTACCTGGAGTATGCCAATCCAGGGAAAGCATTACTCCATACGTTAGATGTACATAGAATCCTCAAATATTATGTGAATTATACCGAGGACTGCAGAAAATCTTCTCAGCCTTTTGTTTTATTTGCCCTGCCTGTCCAAATGGTTGGCACATTATATTACTTTCTGTTATAGGAAATCGATAAAGAACTTTCTGGAGTGGTTCGTGGTCATTCTACGAGATATGGCCAGAACTTCCTGGAGTGGTTCATGGTCATTCTACATGAAATATGACCACTTCTGTTGCTTGTTTCCATAATGTTTTCAGCTGCTGAAAATTATGCAGCTACCACATGGAGCACTGTATACACCTTTACTGAACATTACAGTCTGACATTGTGTCTCAGTAGACGGCAGGCTTTTGGGCCTGGCTGTCTTACAGGTCCTGCTTTCATGAGTCTGTATATCTCTAGCTGCCAAGTTTTTTGGTACTGCGTGAGACTTGTTCCAAAGGTGTGGCCTGGTGAAAGAGATATCCTTGAAGAAAATAGAACGATTCATGCTACTGTAACAATAGATCTTTGAGAGAATCTCTTCATCAAGCCGTCTAACCCACCCTCCTGCCCCTTCAGGGTTATGAATGACACTGGACTTCCTGCATTGAGTCATTCTGTCACTGCCTTTTACAGTACTCACTGGTTGCTTGGTATGCTGGCTGCTGCCTGTATCCCTGGTTCTCCATAGAGAGGTCCTCCGAATCTCTGCTGAGGAACTGAGGGAGATGGGGGCTGCCCATGTTTATGTGAACATCGATGCATGATGTTGTTGTGGGTGGCCTCTGGCTTGTAGCGCTTTCTGTGTGGTCCTGGGCTGATGCAGTATAGTTCCAGAGGTGTGGTCTGATAAGAGATTCTCTTAATGATCTGTTGTTACAGTAAGTACTAACTCTTCTTTTAAGGCTACCTTAAACTGCGTGACTATTGGTTGTTGTTATAGTGTTACTGAGTTTTCCAAAGTATTAGTGCCCCCACTGCAGTAGCTTGGTCTCCTGAAGATTTTAATTGGGACCCATGTATGGTTAAATTAAAGAGTTCTAGCTGGCCTGGTGATGACGATTGAGGTTCTGGACGCCACACCTTGCATCACGCCAGTGACCCATGTTCAGGAACGAGTGCAGGCCGCCAGGGGTTGGCAGGGAAGAGAAGGATTGAGCATCCCAGGGACTGCTCTCCTTCTCCAGGGGGTTCAGTAGTCTGCGAGCGGCTGGTCCTAAGCGGAGGCTGGGGGCAGCACCACCAGTGCTGACAGGGTGGGCCGGGACGAGCAGACGCCTGGAGGAGCGTGCCCAGGAGCATGCACATTGCCTCGCAGGTGTCATTGTACGCCCACCCCGAGGAGAAGAAAAGAGAAAAATGTGTGGTTGTGCGGCTTGATGGCCATCCCAGGATGCGCTAGGCTCTGGAGGTGTCGCTCCCACTGGACTGGATCTGGACTTGGTGGTTAGTAAGGGAGCTCACCACCACCCTGCCACGGTGGGCAAGCCATGGGGATATGACTAGAGGCGGGGCCTTATGGGAGCAGGTCGCCAGGACAGTGGCCCGATGTGGGCCGACCACAGTGGAAAAAGTATAAACAAACAAACAACAAAAATTAGAGAGTTCTTGTGGGGCATATGACATGAGGCGGTAACTCTATTGATATTACAGACTGTTTCACATAGCAACAATCTATATGACTATCATTTTGGTGGCACTTGCTACTGAAAAGTTACACTTGAAATAAATAGACTAGCAACTAAATACATTGTGGGGCCAGTGGCTGAGTGTGGAACAAAGTGGGATTAGAGCCCAGTATTGTGCTAGTCTGGTGCTTCAGTAGAGCAAACTGCTTAGAAGAAGCTGTGTGCAGTACTAATGGCAGTGAATTCTTAAACAGCCAATGGTCCAGTGGTGCTAGTGGTGGTGTGTCATGCTGCCATGTGGGAGACTAAGTTTAACATTAACGATACCCCACCCAACCTTGAGGCAGTGCTCACAAGCTCCTGGGAAGGGTATTGCCTTTTTGCTGCAATAGCCCTTCTTGGTCAGGAGTCTAGAGAACAGCTCAGTATTACGGGCAACCTGACAACATCTCCCTCCAGCAAGGTTTAGGGGTCCTTTGACGTCCACATTAGAGAGGTTGGTGGCATTAAGAAATGGGGGAAAATTGAGATGCCCAGGACAGGTACTATCCAAGCCTCCCAGTGCCTTACAGGGTTATGCTGACCTTGGATGCCTACTCCCTGGATGGTGGTCTAGGGGTATAAGCACTGTGTTGAAGTGGAGAGAAGTCCAAGGACAAGAAGGTACACTAGGGACACCTGGTACAGAATTATGAATACTAAGGTGCACTGCTTGCTGTGCACATTAATGATTTTTCTGAATAGTTAACTTTTTCCAGAGTGGCAGCCAGCTAATTTAAAATGGCAGTGGAACGGTAAACTGTAGTCGATTACATTACTGATTTTCTGCCCACTGAATTTTTCATGTTGTGGCAGTCAGTTTGGTGGGGCAGTAGAGCCCACTGTGTGGTAGTTTCTCACATAGTGGCAGTTACAGTTCACAGAGCTAGAGTTGTTGTGCACATACCCATTACAAAATTCTTCTTAATACTGAATTTTTACGGCTGCATGGGTGGGCCCAGCAGGCTGCTTTGGGATTACTGGGGAGGGGACTGAGAGGCAAACTATGTGTTCTTCCCCAAGTGCTTCAGACTGGACATGGCTCAAAACTCTCTGCCTTCTCTGGATTTATTGCAGTGGTCTGTTTGTGTCTGCCTTCACCTTCATTGATAGACTGTGAGTTTCAGTTAGATACTTGACTATCAGTTCTTTGTAAGCCATTTTAGAGCCCCTTCAATAACTGTGCCCGTGGTTGTCTGTTCTTCATGGCTTTCCATCAAACTGAAACTGGTCACACACACACACACACACACACACACACACACACACACACACACACCACTCTTCAACTGCTTGTACTTCAAAGAACCAAGCCACTCAAATCAGAGATGGCTTCATTGGTTTGCTTGAAGTCACTCAAGCAAACAACTGATCGGCTGTCAACAACAGCAGCCTGTCTTTAAAATCCTTTAAAATTAAAAGAAAAACATCTTGAACAGCACTGACAAGACTACATCGGAGGAAGATCTACAGAGAGTTTAAACTGTGTTGTGCCGGTGCTGTACCACAAATGGGGTTCCCAATAGTCTTTCTTGAGGCTTGCCAAATGCCACTACCAGGCTAGTGTTCTGTGTCCTAGCGATTTAAGTGTTTGCATGTGAGTGCTCTGTTGGCCTCCATGCCCGCTCTCTTTAAGAGCTGCCTATTTTGTGGTGTAAAATTAATCTGGGTAGGAGCTGAGTAGTTTCAGCCTCGAGTCCTGCCCAGTCTGCAGTGTTATTGCTCCATTCTGTCAGTCGCTATTTGTGCAGAGGGAGCCCTGCTAGAACTGTGACTGTTTACTGTTTATCTGTTTTAATAATAACAATATTGTAGTTTGTCTAACCTGCCTTTCTTGCAGCATGGACATTTCTGTATTGCACCGCCATCTTGGTTCTGGACTGGAATTTTGGATCAATCAGTACCTTTGGGGACCCTAAAATGGTGTCTGTCTGCAGGGTCTTGTGGGAGTGAACTTCTGTAGGAATTGTAGATTTTACTTCGAGAGGGCACTTGCAGTAGGTATTTACATATAGGACTGACCCGCAGACGCCAGGACCCTATGGAAAAATTTCTAGCTAGTAGTCTCTGGTGGGGACCACCCCCACATCAGGTGAACGGCATCAGTATAAAGGGCAGCCCCACACCTGCCTTCCAGTTCTTTCCCACTGTTGACTTGTGAAGTTCCTCGCGGTAGAGTTCATCGCCGTCAGTCTTTTCGCCGATCAGTTCTCGAACTTTCTTTTGACTAATTTTTTGACATTTTCAGTATTATTACACCGTATGTCTTCCCGACGCCTTCTGAATCGCATAATAAGAGTTTGACTCATGCGGTTCCCAACTGCCGCTTAAGAACGGTCATTCCCTGTGCCTCTTCTGCTAGGCCCAGATCATTCTGTGGAGAAGTGCCAGCACTGCCAGAAATTTAATTCAGCCATCCGAAACGGAGGCAGTTGTATTTTGAAGAAAAGGATGGCATCCATGGAGGAAAAGAAGTTAAAAGTTGAGGTAGGCTTCACTTCACCTGAAGGCCGCAAGAGGAAGAAGGAGAAGCACCGGGATCGGGACTCGACCTCCATGGCCTCCGCGACTCTGGCTAGAGTCGTGGTTCTAAAGGTAACGCCCCTCCAGGGGACCGATCCTCGACGACTGTCTTGGCGGTGTTCAAGAAGGTGTCGCCTCTCACATCGGGCTCGCACTGGGTACCCGGGTAAAGGAGACTGCTGCTCGGGAAGGCCGCCACCTCGCGGCCTTCAGGGTCGAGTGGGTCCACTAAGTCGAAGCCGGTCCCACCAACGTCCGCCCGGACAAGACTGGTAAGCCGCTGGTCTTTCCGGGAGGGCGACAGTACTTGTTCGCCTGACAAGGTCGCTTCTTCAGTGTGGCCTTCCTCGGGCAGGGTATCCAATAAGTCGGACTCTGGCTTCTCCCAACGCCCACCTGGATCCGCTGATAAGCCAGACATTGGCTCCTCCGACAACCGCCCAGCCAAGGAGCCTGTGCTGGACACCTTCAATTAGTCCGACGCCTAGGCTTCCTGCAGTGCTTGACATTGCCAACTGAGGTCCCTGCATCTCCTCTGTAGACCCTGGGATTCCAACCCTCCCTCTCTGGTCATCACGGAGGACCTGGGTACACTGCCTTCAGGGCCCCTCCCACTGGGCTAGACACCCTGACGCTGGCTCCGACACTGGCTTACCCGATGCCAGTCGATGTTCCCCTAGCAGAAGTCACTCCCTCAGGCCCGACACCCACAGGGCCACCTTTACCTGGCCCGCCTGCTGGGCCTCTGCCAGGTCCCTCTGCTCCGCCCAGAGCCCCTGGCACCTGGGTATCCCACACCACTAAATCCAGTGCAGCATACTTGGCACCACAGCTGCACCTCGCCGCTTATCCGGACGCCGCAGTACCTGGGGCCCTCAATACCCGCTGTCTGGCTTCCCGCCATTGGCTCGGTTGCTCATCTTACGGATATCCCCAGTTCCGTATCACCCTCCTCCTCCTCTGCCTCCTCCACCACAGCCGCCAGCAGACTTGAAGGAGACTCTAGCTGCCTGGTGGGCTGAGGCCAGGGCTCAGCTCACAGAGAGATAGAGGGCCAACTACCTGTGCGGATTCCCTTCGCTGGAGACGGAGACTCCTCCCCTGCCCCGACACAGGAGGTGAGAACCTCGGGCGCCAAGGGTGGGAGGACACGCTCCCAGAGGGATTCCCAAAGGACCATTCCTCCCCACGCCGGGTGGAGTTTTCTCTTCTACGCCGGAGATCTCTGACTCTGACTCAGGCGGATGCTTCCAACCAGGATGACGAGCCCCATACTCCAGATCGACCCAGGCCAAGGACCCCTCTGAAGTCTCTTCCAGAGGATCCTTCTTTTCTGGAGTTACTGAGAAAAATCTAGGAAGTTAATCAGTGGCAATCTGTGGAGCCAGATCCACAGCTTAAAAAGCTTGTTGCCTACTTGGATCTGCGGAGACCACTCCGACATTGATTCCACCCTGGATAGAGCCTCACGCAGATCTTGTTTCCACTATTTGGACGCAACTATTCATGCTAGCCTCTCCGAGGAAGGTGGATTGGCTATACTAGGCTCCTGAAGGAATAGATTCTTTGAATCTATACCTAAAAGTGGACTCTAATTCGTGATTAGCGCCGCTCACGGCTGCTCCGCTAATCCCAAGCATCTCAGCTCGCCTCCGCCTGACAAGGAGTCTCAGCTTCTGGACCAATATGGAAAGAAGTACTATGCGCTCTTCTACCCTGGGTATTGGGCCCATGAATTATGTAGCTGATTTTGGGGATTACCAGAAAACCATCCTGAGTCAGGTGGAATCAAAGTTACACTCCTTTCTCGAGTCCCAGATGAAACTGGATGTGGTAGTTCTTGTCCGTTCTGCTCATTCAGCCAGTCGGCCGTGTTCGTGCCACTACGACGCAGTGGGACTAAGCTGGACGGAGCTTGGCTTTCACCGCGGGTCTTCGGTGCCATGCCTGGCTCTAAGGTGTCAGGTTTGGTCCCTGAAGTGTAATCCACCATTCAGGGGATGTGCCCTTTCAGGGGTTCGGTGCTTTCAGCGGTGATGTCAAGGACATCATAACCAATCTGCAGGAGAAAGGCACTGCACTCAAGTTTGTGGACTCTTTGTACAGACCCTCAGAGACAGCGGCGCCTTTTCGTCGCAGAACTGCAAAACCTAAACCATAGGGCAAGTGGGCCAACAAACGCCGGGCTCCTCCAGCAACCAAGACTCCCCACCCAAAAGTCACGGAGCCTCAGCTGCTGTGCTGCCCCAGACCTCCTAACTCCTCGTCTCTCCACGGCCTCTGGACTCACCAGAGCAACCAGTAGGAGGGAGGTTCTCCTTCCATCTACCGGGTTGGGAGAGGATAACATTGGATGCTTGGATACTCCAGCTGGTCGCGCAGGACACTGAATAAAGTTTCTTCAGAAACTGCCCTGAAGACCACCCCCCAGTTGCCTTACTCCCCGAACATCTTCCTCAGGTCCTAGAAGAAATCACCTCCCCTCTCTCAAGGCGGCAAATTAACCAGTTACCAACTACCTTGGGAGACTAGTTACTATTCATTTCTTTCTAGTTCCAAAGAAAATGGGAGATGTGAGACCTATCTTAGACCTCAGTTCCCTGAACATGTTCATGGAGTACAAACGCTTTAGAATGCTTTCCTATAGAGCCTTCTGCCTCTTCTTCGCCGGACTATGCGCTTTGGATATGCAGGATGCTTACTTGCATATCCCCTGCATGCTCTTCCTCTGCAAATTCCTTTGTTTTTGTTTTCAAGGGGACCACTACCAATTCAAGGCCCTCCCATCTGGTCTTTCCTCAGCCCCCAGTGTTTACCAAATGTCTGTCTCTGGTAGCGCCACCTCTGTACCCAGGAGTGCAGCTTATTCCCGTACCTGGATGATTGGCTCTCCTGGTGGCCCCATCCAGGGAGGAACTTCTGCACTCCCTTTCCCTCACCCTGCAGGTTTTCACCAGCCTGGGTATCATCATCAACCAGGTAAAGTCTCATTTGGTCCTTTCATAGGAATCATAGGAAGATACTGAGCCAAATGGATTTTCATCTCATATGCTCGCCATTTAGTACTAATTTCTATTCTTATTCATGTAACTATCCCTTGACAAAGACTCCAGTTTATAGGGGCGATCCTGGACACGACCATCGGCAAAGCCTTTTGCCTCTGGACAGGGTGAACACCCTTCAGACTCAAGAGCGTCTCCTATCCAGTTGCAGAAGGGTCGGAGCCAGGTCAATTCTTCGCCTCCTCGGGCTAGTGGCAGCTGCCATCTCGACAGTCCCACACGCCGGGCTTCATATGAGAACTTCTCAGGACGCTTCAGTCTCAGTGTGACCAAACACTGGGACGACTCTAGACCAAGAGGTTCTAGTTTCCATCCCATGATCAGGGACTTGCAGTGGAGGATGGTACTAGAGAACCTTTGCCGGGAGTTCACTTCAGTATCGACCCCCGGTGACGTTGACAACAGATGCCTCAGGAGAGGGCTGGGGAGCCACCTCAGGTCTCACAAGACTCAGGGCAGCTGGTCCAGGTTCGAACAGAATCTGCACATAAATGTGCTCGAACTCAGAGCAGTTCTGTATGCCTCCAGGCCTTGCACTCCTCCATTCTCTCCGCATCTACCCGGACAGACAGACAATGTGTGTGTGGTCTGCACAGCCAGCAAGCGGGAGGAACACATTGCTGCCCAGCACAACCTTCGCCTGACGGTAGTTCATGTTCCAGGAGAGAAAACACGCTGGCAGGCCACCTCAGTCGGTCCTCAGCCAGGGCCCACAAATGGGAACTGAATCAAGAGGTAGTAGATGGCATCTTCCTGCTTTGGGGAACCCTCAGGTAGACCTGTTTGTGCCTCCTCAAACACAAAACTTCCCACCTTCTGCTCACTTGCTCCAGGGCGAGATATTTTCCGCAGGACGCCTGTCTCGATTGGAGGGATAGGTTCGCTCATGCCTTCCCTCCCATTCCCTTAATTCCGAGGGTCCTGCACAAGCTCAGAACAGAGGAGCATGAATGATCCTCATTGCTCCATTCTGGCCCAGGCAAGCTTGGTTCTCTCTTCAGCAACAATTTTCAGAGGAACCTCTGATTCCTCTTCCTCTGTCGCAACGCTTGTTGACCCAGGATCAGGGGACCCTTGTTCATCCAGGCCTCAAATCCCTTCATTTGCATGTGTGGCTCCTGCAGACGTAGCCAAAGCCCGATTGGGGTTCCTCCACTTGTAGCAGATATTTTGGTGGAGGCTAGAAAGCCTTCCCCAAGTCCACATACGCCATGAAGTGGAAACGGTTCTCTGTTTGGGCCACGCCAAAGGACTTCTAACCTTTCTGTTGCCCAGTCAATAAGATTCTGGACTACTTGTGTCATCTCTTCGATCTGGGTCTCAACCATTCCTCTTTAAAGGTCCACATGGCAGCGATTTCAGCCTACCATGTCCCCTTCGGAGAGAGGACTTTCGGCTCAGTTGGAAGTCTCTAAGACATTCCTTAGAGGGGTTCTCCATTTGAGACCCCTTCCGCATTTCTGCTCCTCCTTGGGACTTGAATTTTATTCTTGAGAAGCTTACACTGCCCCTTTGAGCCGGGCAGCCTCAGCAGATTTAAAGTTCCTTTCTTGGAAGACTCTCTTCCTAGTGGCTGTTACTTCAGCTCGGCAAATTTCTGAGCTTCAAGTCTTGATGTGTAAAATCCCGTGTAGATTTTCTAGCGGGCGTGTGGCTCTGCGCACCAGCCCTAAGTTTCTTCATAAGGTGGTGGTGGAATCTACGCTGAATCAATCCATTGAGCTACCCGCTTTCTTACGCAACACTCCAATCAAGGGAGTACCTCTTGCATACTTTGGATGTTCATAGCATTCTGGGATACTACACCACTAGGACTAAGGATCTCAGAAAATCTGATCAGCTTTTTGTCTCTTTTGCTCGCAGAGAAGAGAAAGCAATGCTGCTACAAGCAAAGCCTTTCTAAATGGTTGGCTCATTGTATCACGTGCTGTTACGACAAGCAGAACAAAACCCTGCCGGATCACGGCCAGAGGCCACTCCACTAGAGGAGTAGCTGCCTCTGCTGCTTGTTTGAACAACGTGTCAGCGGCTGACATCTGTGCAGCCGCAATGTGGACTTCTGTCCATACCTTTATGAAACATTACAGTTTGGGCATTGCCTCTCACCGTAGAGCAGGCTTGTTGGTTGCGTTTCAAGGTCTTCTTTCATAAGACCTGTTCAGCCAAGGTTCCTTTTATTGTTAGTTTTCCTCCTCCTCCTCCCGAGTGCTTTTCCTTGTTCCAGACTGCTTGGGTTCAGTCCTATATGTAAATATTACTGTAAGAGCCTTCTCAAAGTAAGATAGTACAGTTATGTAAGAACTTACCATAACAGTAGATCTTCGAGAGAGGATCTTGAAGAGGTATTGCCTTTCTACCCTCCATCCTTAGCTGTTTTAGCTCCTTTTCCAGGAAGGAAATATCCGCTTCTCTCGTCTTGCCTCTGTTGGCCCTTGGCGGAAAGAACTGGAAGGCTGGCTTGGGGACCGCTCCTTTATACTGACGCTATGATGTCGGTCACCTGATATGGGTCGGTTCCCCGCCAGAGACTGCTAGCTAGAATTTTTTTCATGGGGTCCTGACGCCTGCCAGGTCAGTCCTATATGTAATACCTATTGCAAGAGCCTCTCTCAAGATCTATTGTTACAGTAAGTTCTTATGTAACTGTACTTTTTACACTTTGGCACCTAAGTGGACCTGAAGGGGAGCTCTAGCTGTGTCAGACAGATGGATCAACCAACTGAACCTTTTGGATTTCTAAAGAAGTCCGGTGCTGCCTGCAGCAGAATTTCAGTCTGGAGTTAGAGTTTGGAGCATGAACAGCTGGAGTGATTCGAGCAGCTGCCCATGCGTAGTAGGGCGGGAAACTGGTGGGAAGGCTGTGTTTGGCCTGCCTCATTTTCCCTTGGAGGGAATCTTTCCGAGTCAAGAGAATTCGGACTTTCTCCAAAGTTGCTGTGCTTGTGACCAGAATCCTGAATTGTGATGAATTGACTCTTCCTGAAGGGGACTGAAGATTTGCCTCAGTGCGATCTGCCTGTCAGGACCTGAGACTACTGCGGAGAGTTAGTTTGCGCACAGACACTGTATATTGCAACAGGACTGCCATCCAGCTGTGGTACTGTTTCTTTTCTTTACTATAAGTGTGCTGAATGCTGTTAGTGGGTCGCAGTTTGGTCTCCCCACTGCCTGATTATGGCATGCTCGCTGGAAGCTGCATCCAGCACTACCGGACTGCCATCCGAATTGTTCACCTGGCCTGGGCCCTGCCACCTTTGCTCTCGTCCAGCTGCTCACGACACAGAAGAACATCGACGAGAGACCTGCCTAGGGATCAGCCCCTGCTCAACATCATGGACAGGAACGACACCACGGTGAGTTGCGTGGACCCTGCTTCTTCTGGCAAACCAGCAAGTCATCCTGCGGTCTCCATTTCATCCATCCTGTGTCCTGTACTGGGTAACATGAGTAAACACCAGGGTAGCTCAGTGCAACAACAGCTCAATCAGTGTGTCATCTGATCTAATTGTTTTGCTTGATTATCACAAACTGAGCCATGTGGCTCTGGATTACAAATTGTAGGTTACTGTGCATGGCTGTTTCTTAACACCTATAGGACCCTGGCCAGCTACACTGCTGGCCTAGCTTGGGCAACGCATCAGGCTAGCCTACCTCATCAACTAGTTACCCAGAGTGTGTGTGACTGTGTTGAGGGACTGTAAAGTGCATGCCTTGTAGCCTGATTGAATCAGTACTTAAACCAATCAACCTGATTACTCCTTCCTTTTCATTCCCCTAAATAAATCAGATCTGAATCTTTTGCACTTAAACTGTTGGTGGTGTATCTCTGTACTAATAGCACTGGATTCCTATTGCTTGCTGTGTCTAACCTTATTTCACAGGGGTCTCCAGGCCAAGCTGGTGGAATCAGCCCTGGGGTAAGTGCAGCAAGTGTGGTGGTACACCTGCTGTTTGGGGGTTGTGGTAATTGTGTTGTCAGAACATTGTTTAGGCCACTAGAGGGTAAAGGAGGGGCACAGTGTCCTGGAGGGCTGTACCCAGGTCAGCTCACGCTACCACCAGCCCTGTCCTCTGGGTGGAGGCACCGGCTTAGTACCCTGGCCCCTCAACCTGCATTTGGTCTCGTAGGCAGGGGTAGTAGCTCTTGGGGTAGCACCAACTAGGGGTTACACCAATATTTTTATTTTATTACCGTGTTTAAGGATTTTCCTGCCTCTGCTTCTGAAGCCAGTTTTAAACTACAGTATGTCTCAGATTACAGCCATTCTTTGACCTAAACTAGCAATTCTCTAAAGAAGATTTAACTGTTGCCTGGTTGCTAGTAGTGTGGAACTTAGTCTCCTTGATGTGGCAACTTTTAAATACAGGGGAAAATAATAGTATACCTGTTTCCACCAGCAAGTGTATATTGCAAACACAGTTAGCCTGGACAAAGACACATATTCACTAAACTTTTTTTGTCTATATTTGAGTGAAATTTGAAATGTGAAACCACACTTAGAGAACTGTGTTTATATTGATGTCTCCAACCTTTGCAATCCGCTCCTGCCCTCCCTTTATTTCCTTTCTCACCACCCTCCTTCCATAACACTTATGTTCCCCTCTCCATGCTCTAGCCCTCCATACCCCTCCCTGTATGCTACCCTTACCCCTCCCTTTTAGCCCTTGCATATACACCAAGATCTGCATAGATCTTAACATGGTTAATCCTTGTTGTTCTGGTGTTACATATATTGAAATTCAATAAAACAAATAACTGGCAGATCCCTACACATATTCTCCTTTTTCTTGTGCTAAACTGTTTTGCCTGCCATCCTTCCCACAGTGATCCCAGTATTTGCCTTTGTCCATGGTGATCCTCTGCACCAACCCTCTCCTAGCCTCAAGACAATTGTTGTTCTCCTAAATGCCATGTGTATTCAGTACCCTCTGTATCTGTCTAGGTGTAGAAAAACAAATGGATTTTTCCCCAAAGTGAATCCACTCACTCGGTGTTGTCCATGGTATCTTGTAAGAGAGCTGTTCGCCATCCCCAGCATCCCTTGCACTCTGCAGCCCAAGTATCCATGTAACATCTGAGGATTATTGGTGCAAAGCATCATTTGGCATTGTCAAATGCGTGTTTACTGTTGCGTCTGTTCTACATGGCTTTCCATCCAAACTGAAGCCAGACTGTAAGTTTCAGCAGGAAGAGTGTCCAACAGAGAACAGAGCCCAGCTGTATACACGCGCGCACACACACACACACACACACACACACACCCTCTGTGCTTCAGCCTGCCACATGTAGTCCATCACTGTGAGCTGTATCAAATTACAGAGCTTGTAAGGGAGGCTTCCACAGAGCTCAGATATTCACAGTAAGCTGCTACAGTGTTGCTTTCTTGAAAAAGGGTGCATTTCGGACAAGTTAGTAGCAGTAACCCATGACAGGGTGTGTGGTTATTGGGGATTAATTAACACCCCAGGTGGGTTGTGAGGCACAAGGCCGCAGGCTGAGTTTCCTCTCAGCACGCAGGGTGTTGATTAATCCCAATAACCACACACCTTGTAGAAGTGGGTTGTTGTGCTATAACATGGGCCATATGTGGAGAGAAACTGACAAAAACTAAAGGAATAACATGAAAAACAAGTTGGAACTATTTTGTGTTCGTCCACATTTCCTGGCTGTAGTACCACATTTTCTGTGTTCTACCACAGGAAAAATAGCACTAAACTGCATTTTGTGGTGAATGGGCATGGAACCTAAGATCAAGGAGCACACGATCTCATTATACTGTCAAAAGTCCTTACTTTTGTGCTGCTTTCACATTTATACACTGACAGAGGACAGATGGCACAAATAATTATTATGATTCACACAGACTGTGTGTACAATAATTACTCTCTCTGTCTCTACACTGCCACTGGCCCTGTCTACCAAGTGCTGACATGTCCCTGTCTACGAGTGTTGACAAGTATTCAACATCAGTGGCATTATTTATGCCTGCCTTCATTCACTGAGGACCATGGAGTTCCGGCTGGAGGTGGGTCTCAATTCTCCTCAGCATGTATGAAAATTTCCACTGGCCGCCTGGGTACCATGTCTCAGCAGCATATAGAGAAACTTTAATGATTTGTGCTGGCAGGCTGATTTACTTTGATCGCATCCATGCGAACAGGCAGGTAGCTGCCTTGCGGCAACAACAATGTGCATCTTGGAGGCTCTGCCTGTTTCCTGGGAAGCATGGAGTTCTGCTGGGTGGGGGGTGTCAGCAGTTTACAGCCTACAAGGACATGGGAAACTGAGCGGCCCTAATAATGCCTCGCTTACTGATATCAAGATGCGCCCTTTCAGCAACAGGAATCCAGAGGCGCATTTTGCGGACATGATGCTGTGCCTCGGTGGTGCTCTGCTAGAGGACCAAGTTTGCTGGGAAGCATGGAGTTCCTCTGCGTGGGTGGGTGGGAAGTGTCCGAGTGGTTTGCAGAGTAGCCCGCTAAAGGCGCGGTGGGGTGGGGATTTTGTGTGGCAAGACAACTGAGGACAGCAACTGGTTTGGTTCACCATTCACTTACAACTACTGGGACTAGGATGAAAACTACTTTATCGAACCTGGTGAGTACAAACTGCACTATGTACTGCTCTCCTATCAACACACTGGCTGGGTTGGTGGCTATTAACCCACCTGCGTGCTATCTGTCTTGGCAAGACATTTACATGGCTGCCAGTGAGGAATTCACTCGGTGAGAAAATAAGTTCGGCTGCCCTCTAATCTGCAAAGGGTGCCTGAGCACCACAAACTGTGCATTCGTTAAGAAATTAATGTATGGTTGTGTGGCTGTCTGCCAGTCAGTTCATCATATGGCTACTTCCCATGTTATAATTTATATTAATTATTTAAGTCAGTGAAGCTGTGTGCCTCATAAATTTTTACTGTTGGGTCTGTTCTGCGTGGCTTTCCATTCAAACTGAAAAGCTTTGATACCGCAGGACAGCCATCACAGAATGCCGCTAGAATTTGTCCGTGGTGTAATAGCTTTTCAATAAGAATGGAAAATCAGTGCCACCTGTGCTCTGTTCTTCTCACAATTGTCTCCCTCATGCATGCACATACAGACCCAAACACAGCAAACTTTCTAGTTTTTTATTAATTTGAACTAATAAACCACCCTGCTGCACCCAGCATCTACTGCCCCACCCAGTGCCACTGATGGTGTTTTGGCTTTCAAAATCATTTAAAAGAATCTTACAAATATGGAAGGAACTGGGAAACAAGCATGAACATGATCTGTACTATAACGTATTTGTGTGAATCCTTGTTTATTTAAATGGAAGCACATAAGTGCAGATCTTGCTCGCTTATCACCCAGGTCTTCCTTTTTATGACGTAAGCTTTTTCAAATGATTGTAAAAGCAAATAAACTGTCAGTAGCATGACAAAGAGTATTAGCAGCTGGGTGTAGCGTGGATTTATTAGTTTTAAGATTTCCCCAAATTATGTGCCCTTTGTGTGTGTTTGTGGGGTGGGGCAACAATGTATTTTTTAAGATTAAAAAGAAAGTGTGTAACAGTGCTGCCCAGTCACACACCCAGCAAGCATGCATTGTCAGCAGGGTTCTGAATACTCTTGAGGTTGGTGACAACACAGGCTTGGCTTGCATGACTGGCCATCCACTATCCTTTATACACAAAATAATAAATTATGACATAATTCTTGGCTAATTAGGATTATTTCTAAACATTTCAAGTACTATTTTCCACAAAACATCTCATGCTAACAGTTTTAATGCTACAGTTAGTTCAGATAGCGTAGTCCATTTAATCACACAAGGTTTTTCCACAGAATCTAACAGCTGTTTTTTAAAGAGTAGGTTCTCTTCTGTTAACTTTCACTCCCCTAAACATGAACAGCACCTTACCAGGCACTTAATCCACGCAACCATAAAGTTAGTTTTGGCTCGCTATATTTAAAGTAATTACACTAGTAAAAACTCTGTGGAATGGGTAGACAAACCATGTCTACATCCTTATGCAGGCCGTGCCCCAAGCTACACGTTTTGTGATGTCAGTACAAGAAGCGACGGGAGGCATGCTTCATAGACTATAATGGGGCCGTTTTTACAAGCATTTTTGTATACTGTTAAGTGCCGACCTAGAAAGGAAGGCCACCACTCAACTAACAACGTTAGCTGAGCTGTGCCCTGCCTTTCCCAAACGTATAGCTTGAGGGTGCGTGGCCCGCATAAGGATACAGGTGAGCTGCTTTGGTCAACGGTGCCACAGAGGGTTTTTTTTTTCTCATGGAGATTTTTATCCTCCAGAGCCCTGGCAGCGGCTACGGCCCTCCTGATGGAGGGACTCTGTCTCCGGTCCCGCTGCTCCTGCACTTGCCGATTCCTGGTAGTTCTCCTGTGGATTGCCCGCGGTGGGGCCAGGAAGGAGGCTGCCGACTTGAGTTAAATTTAGGATTGGGGAGATAGTAGAATCCCATTTATCTGAACCTCCGGGATACCCGAAATGTTTGGATAATTGGGAGTCCGGATGAAACGGATTGCCATCATAGATGAGAATGTGACACTACCAGTACAGTATGTTAGCACTTTATTTCATTCCTGGTGCAAAATAAAGCAGTACATATCTTCCAGACAATTGCTAAAGCAAAAAAGAAAGACAGTTTATATTTTATTGAAAAAATAAGTAAGTTTTTGTTTTAAGTCCCATAAATTTCTTTTTACTTGCCCCAGCCTCTAGGTTTCAGTAACAGCATCAGATCAACTGCAGTTTTGTCTGGTTTTATGTCTCTTGGTTTTGCAAGCATTTTCAAGTAAGTGGCAGCCTCAGAGTGGGTTTATAGATGCTGGTAGTGGCGTGGCATTGCTCCTCCCCTCCTCCTCTTCTGAGTCTGCACTGACATCTTGTGAATTGCTTAGTACAAGGCTTACGATGGAGTCCTCATTTAGAATTTCAAGCCCCTCCTCACTGGAGTCACATGACAGCCACTCTTCCAATTGTGAAGCAGAAATAGGGTCTCCAGGGAGAGCTGCTGCAGTTTCAATTAATTAGTTCCTCCTGCTCTGCTTGAATTGGTTAACTTCAGCATCATCAGCATCTGTTACCCTTCCTGATCTGTTGTGTCATCCTCAAGGACACCTTCCTGATCTGTTACGCATCCTCAAGGACACCTTGTGTTGGAAACTTTATGCTGGACTTCTGCCATGCCTTTGTGTGGTCTCCGCTGTACATTTTGCCACGTGTCTGCTGGCATTTAGCAAACATCTTTCAGACTGATTTTCTTTAGGATTTCACTCAAGGGATGCTCTTATTGTTGTCGGACAGAATGGACTGCAGCAGTTGCTTCGGTAATTTCTTTTTTTTTTTAATTTCCAGGACTTTTATTACCCAGCTTTTCATGAAATTGAAGTGCCTTCTCTTTCAACAATGGACCTGATGTTGGTGTCCTTTTTCCCCTCACCTGGTGGAACCAAACATAAATCGTAGAATCATGCTTGCCAGTAGGAGAAGCCCTCATATTCTTGCGATGTTCACTGCCTGACGCTGACTCCATTGTACAGGAAAAATTCCTCAACTTTCCTTTGCCTCGCGAATATCGAATATGGTTGACTTGCCAACCCATATTTCATTGCCAGGAGACTGCTTTCTTTCCATTCTCCAACCACTCCACTATTCGGAGCTTCTGAACAATGCTAAGAACTGTGCATTTTCGTTCAGACATCGCTGCACTGTGCTGTACTGCTGTACTGTAAACTAGACTGAGCAAGCTAAATTAGCTTTAAAACAGTTATAATTAGCCTGCAGTCAGCCTCTTTTCAGTTGCAGCAGACTGAGAATTACATTAACTGTCAATTATAGTACTTAACAGCTGCAGTGGTACTTTGAACAAGTGTTACATGATTATGGGGTACATAATCAGAGTCTGTTAGACAGGAGTTCTGGATAAAGGGGTTCGATAAACGGGATTCTGCTGTATTTACTGCTAGTTTCTTCAACCTGATTGTAGTTTCATCTAAATGGTAGTAAGATCAGTCTCGGATTCCCGTCTAAACCAAGTCTCTAACTCACTGGACAGCTGCAGCACTATCTCTGTTTGAATGGTACTGCCTTGGAGTTTGAGATATCGTTCTGATGCTACATAATGTTGTGATGTTATTGTTAATATTTTGCCTGGTAACAACAATACCCCTTCTGGCCTGCCAGAGAGCAACTTCTGACACTGTCCCTCTCATGTACTGCATGGTATTGTGTACTGCAGAGTCACAACTCATACTGATATTTTTTGTCTCCACACCTACTGCTTCCATTCTGTTAGAGTATGATGCGAGGCTAGCATAGCTGCCAACTTTTTGGGCATGTTTTGGGGAGGGGCGGATAAATTCTTAAAAGTTAAAAGTGATGGTAAGTGATGCAAAAATGGTTTGTAAATGCTCCTTTACTCCCTAATCTGTTGCCCTGCTGCCATTGTCCACTGTTATTGTTTTGCAGGAAATTGAAGAATCACTTTTAAGGCAAAGAAACTAGTCATTCAAAGCGTCAGACGTCTCTTTTGTGATGGGTTGCTAATTTTCTAGTATTTCATTTTTCCCTGTACAACCAACACATTTTTGTGGGCATCTCCAGCATTTTAATAGGCTTGCAAGGACATCCCAGTGGATCTTGAGGATATCTCCTCCATTAGACCACACCTTTGGAACTATGTAGTTGTCAGCATTAGAACCACACAGAAACGTTGTTACCAGGGCCACCCACAGTGATGTTCCACGTCTGTGTGTATGTAAGTGTGGTGGCCCATCATTCCTCGTTCTTTTCCCTCCGTCTGTCATCCTCGTTGGACTTGTTGTAGGAAAGACTGTTAACCCAGCTGCTGCTGTTTTATTGTTTTGTTTTACTTTGTGTTTATATCGTCTGTATAAGTAGGCAATCTTTATTTATATAGTGCATTTCAACGGATATCGGAGCGTCTCACAATAAAACCATAACAACAATAACATTTCAGAATACAGTAAATAACTATAAAACACAGAATAATAGATCAATATAATACAACACCAAACACCTGTTGGAATAAATAAGTTTTGTGCATTCTGTTGAAGATGAAAGAGCCTTTATTTCGTATTATAAGTTCAGAGAAGAGATCTGCAAAGAAGACATGTTGTTTGTGTGTGCTGTCTGGGCCTGTCTCACAGCATAAGGACTTGTAAGATTTGCCAGAGCATTCAACCAGGCTACAAGGCGATGCCATAAGAAAGTTCTAGAAAATGTCCTTCTTCTCTAGACATTGATAGCCATGAAGGAGGAACGGGCCCAATGTCTGTCTCCCTCACTGTTCACAGAGAAGCAGCCGCCAAAGTCAAAAGATCAGGACAGGAAACTGTCGCTGCCACGGCCCTCCTTGTGCTCTGGCCATAAACATGAACATAAAGAAAATTAAAAATCTGCTTCAGCTGGCGAGGTCATGGTCATCTTTGAGACGAGGTAAATCTGTATCATTGCCCACTTCTGTGGCGTTGACTACAACTCCCTCAACTGTTGATGAGACACCAAGGTCGGGCTTGGCTTAGGCGCTGCTGTACCAACTGTGGATAGTAGGACGTCATTGTCGGGCCGAGACCCATTGACTGGAAGTAGTCCCCCCCTTTACAGGATGCCATTGATTCTCAGGCTTTGTTGGTGTCGTTCTCAGAAATGATTAGATGCATTCTACCTGGACTACCAGTACAAGAAGTTATTCCACTGACAGAGCCTCCTGCTACTTAGCCCTTGGTGATGGGTTCTACTAGCACACCACAGATTCCTCCCTCTCAGCCACCATTGGTGTCGCTGGTGCATTCTCTGCTCCCATCATTGATGGGGATGATTACGAAATTGAAGACAAACATGGCCTCATGGATTTGGAGGAGGAATATGAGGAAGAACAGTTTCTAGTACCTTGCTTTAGTTCTGCCCTCTCATCCTGCAGTGAGAACTCAGTGGTTTATACCCTGAGATCTCCTCCTAAAGAGCCAGCTTTCAAGCCATGATGCAGCAAATGCAGTCTGCCATGGACTTTGCTGTGGAAGAGGAAGATTCCAGAATATTGAATGTAATCGAATTTTTGGAGGTGCCCTTCTTCTTCTTCATTATCATTCCACCACATATATGTCCTGCATTAGAGGATGCTAACATTGCTGCATAGTACAGACCAAACTCATTGCCTTGTGGTTCCTAGAAGGCTGATACACAGTATCCTGCCCCATTTGCTAAGCCTTATTATGCCTGTCATCCAGAAACTGACTCTGTAGTCATCATGACTACTCAGGCGGGTTTAGGGCACTCTAAACACATGAGTACTTTGCCTCATGATAAAGAATCTATGTTGCTGGATGTGATGGGCAAATGTATGTATGCCTCTGCATCATTGGACCTCAGGATTGCAAACTACCAGGTCCACGTGATAAAATATCAGAACAGCCTGGGGAAAACTGCTTGTACGTAGCTCAGGCTTTGCCTCAGGGTTTTAAATAAGGATTTTCGAGCGGAAAAGTGCTACTCAATGTGGCAAATGTGTAGCAGTTGGATTGAATTGATTACCAAAATGAAACAATTTTCATATTTACTAGACACAATATGATTGGTGTTATTTCACCTGATAAACACTTTATTGATTTCCTTTGATGTGTGAAGCAAAAGGAAAAAAAGACTCTGGTACAGGAGTGTGTTAAGTCACTGAGTCACTTTATTAATTTTTTCATCAGTGTCTCCAGTGAAATTCAATCAGAAGCATTTTTCAAGTTCATAATAACTCTGATATGCTACTAGTATTAAAAACAGATTTGATTCTTCAAATAATGTAGTTTCTACTTGCCAATCTTCCCAAGCCTGACTTCAAGTGAACAGCACTAGGAAGTTTCAGAATAGGCAGCTGCAGCCTCTGCACCATAAAAGTAATAACAGACATAGTTACAACTGACTAGTGTTCCCAGCCTCCCATCCATTCGCACTGAGCCTCTAACTTAAGCGGTTAGTTTTAAATGGATGGGACGGTTGGAACAGTAGTCAGTTGTCGGAGTCTAGTGTCTGAAACAAAATTGAAAGAGTTTAGTACGCATCGAACATTTTCTGACACCAGATGTAGTTTCCACTTGCCAACCTTCCTAAGCTGACTACTTATGTAACCCAAAAGTGAACGGCACTAGGGTAACTGAGAATAAGCAGCTGCACCCTAAACTAGCTAGTAGTTATTACACAGACACAAGTACAACTGACAAGTGTTCCAGCCTCCCATCCATTTGCACTGAGCCTCTAACTTAAAATGTCAGCTTTAAATGGATGGGTGGTTAGGAACAGTAGTCCGTTATTGGGAGTCTACTGTGTCTGAAACAAAATTTAAAGAGTTCAGTTAGTACGCGGTACTGAACATTTTCTGACCTTAAATGAGTTTCCACTTGCCAACCTTCCCAACGTGACTACTTTTGTGATGAGACCCAAAAGTGAGCAACAGTAGGGTAATTGAGAATAAGCAGCTGCACCCTAAAAGTAATTTATTAGACAACAGATACAGTACAGTTGGTTAGTGTTCCCAACCTTCCATCCATTTTGCACTGAGCCTCTAACTTAAATGGTCAATTTTAAATGGATCGGTGGTTGGGAACAGTAGACGGAGTCTAGTGTCTCAAACAAAATTTAAAGTTCTGTTCAGTACCAAACATTATCTGACCTTAAGCCTAAAGCCTGTGGTGCAGTCATGACTTGTGCTGTACGGAAATTTAATTGCGGTGGCTGGGAAGCAGTCTGTAGGGTAACTGAGAATAAGCAGCTGCAGCACCTAACTGATTTACAAACATGAGCTGCTATTATTCTCGGACTACTGCAGCTCCCAACTACCATCCAGATTTGGATTGGCCTCTAACTTAAATGGTCAGTTTTAAATGGATAGGTGGTTGAACAGTCAGTTGCCTACTCAGGCCTGTAGACCCGGTTCCGGCGGCCAGATGCCACTAATTTTTCTGTAAGTGCATATTTACAATTTAGAACAGAAAAGCCAGTTCAAGGCTGCAAACATACACTGTCAGACTCACTGTGCATTTAACTTCTCCTTTGACTTATTTCCAGGACCAGCCAGAGAGCACAAAACATGATGACTTTTGTATACCCGCCCCACCTGAGAAGCCTGCTCATACAGTCTCCCCACCAACCCCACAGTCGAGTGAAAGGGATTTTTGATTTGTTTAGTCACAGTGCAAGTTATTATAAACACTTGTTTCTAGCCACTAATATCATTTTCACCATGCAAACAATGAAGAAATTTAACAACGGTGGTCTTCAGCTTGAGCCACTGAAAAAATACATGTGACAGTGGGTGTCTCCACCAGCCAATAAATCTGAGGGATTTAATTGCCCTATAAAAGTTTAACTAGATGGAAAACTAATTCCTTAAGTTTGCTTTTACCATAAGCAGCACTTTAGTCAGTGCTAAACTTAAGCGTGAGACTTAGTGATTGATGTCCCAAATACCACACAGGCTTCTGAGAGCTTAGTGCAATTTAGTAAACTTGTGATGAAGTCAGCAACAGAAAAAATGTGATTTTACACAATGTCCCATCTCATGGCATGGTTGGTGCCCTGACATGTACAAGTCACACATTGCTGAACTCAAGACAGGTGCAGCCCATTTGCTGAAGTGAGTAAAGTCCTGACCTCGTGGATTGGTAAACGAAGTTCTGAAAGAGCTGAGTTCCCATGGCCATCGGGATTCCAGTGTCCACTTCCACATCTGCCTGCCTGTGCCAGCCCCATGTAATCAGAGATCTAGACTGCTAAGTAGGAGAGTGCAGGCCCCTCCCCATTGCCAGTGCAGTTCCCCTGCTTGGAGAGCTGGACGTCTAAGCATGGGGATTGGTGCTGCAGACAGACATGAAGAGAGGTGCTCGGTTGACTGGTGTGGATTCTCAACTGACCAGCTTCTCTCCAGTGACCAACTACAGACACTGAGGACCTGAAATTTTCCCCATGGCACTTACTGCCACTTAGGCTAAAATTATAAGCCAAAGTGTACTTCTTAGCCAGCCTGGTGATGCTGAGGGCTAAGGCGGCTGGTCGCCACACCTGCGCTCCCACGCTGGCGACCGGTGTCGGAAAGCGAGCACAGGTCACCAGGGATTGGCTGGGGAGTAAAGGATCGAGTGTCTGACGGACTGCTCTCCTTCTGGGGTCCATGGCAGTCGGTGCATGGTTGCCTCCTGGCAGAGGCTGGAGACTGCACGCTTGTTGCACTCGGGTGGAGCTGAGGGCAGGCGTCTGGAAGGGGAGCATGCAGCGCATGTGCACCCCCTCGGTGGCGTCATTGCACATCCTCGGTTCCAGGGCGGTGAAAAATGGGCGCCAGTTGGCGGCAGTGGCGTCCACGAGCTTCACCCGTGGCTGGGCACCCAGGCTGGATCCGTGTTCCTGGGGAGTCTGGGGGCTCCTGCAGCCCTTTCACGGCAGGTACAACCACAGGCGCCTGGGACCAACCAGGTAGAGGCGGATGGTGGCGGAATCCTGATCAGATGCGGGATAAGGGAGCAGACTGAAGCGGCCAGGAAAAGGAGAAAAGTAGTAGCCAAAAAGTGTACTTTCCTCAGTTTACAGGGCTCGCTACTGATCAATGATCATGTAAGTCGTCACTGTCTAACTCGGAAGCAGTGTAAGACATATAGCTACTACTTGCTGCATCTTCTGAACTAGTTACATTTGTGGTGTGAGATGAATCTGAACTTTTGCTTCTGACTGCCTTTGTTTCGTACACACTCTTCTTGGGGTGCTGAAGAATCTATCTACTACTGAACGGGATCAAATGTCTCTGGACTGTCACCCTCAGCTGAAATTCAACCAGGTGTTCCAACGTTACTTCACTCAGTCTTTTCTGCAGTCAGTTTTGACATGCTGCATTATTGAAAATGACTTTTCCAGCTTTGCATTGGACACTGGAATGAGCTTACAAATAACAACAACGTGGAGAAGTTTGAGAACTGTTCTCTGTAGGACTTCAGAATACAGTTCCAAATGTCTTCCTGTTTAAGTGACTTAAAACTTATTGTATAAAGTTTTAGTTCAGACCGTTCTCCTGGCAAAGCAGCAAGGTCAACATTATGTTTTGTGAGTATCTGTCCATAGTAATTAACAAATCTGTCCAAGTCTTCGTTATAGAAACATTTCTAGCTTGTCAGCATTCCTAGGCCACTGTTTCACATCTAAGTGTTTTAAAGTCCTAAAATTGGGTGTTGGTCCTGAGAGTCACAGTAAGTGACATCTGAAAATCTTATCAGAAATGCACTACAATAAATGGGTCTCCCTTTTCCCATAGGAAACCGTGGCGTATTTTGTCGTTATAAAGAGTGTTTATAATGGCAAACATGCGCGATTTCCCTTGCTGTGCATGCTCAGGCAGCAGCGTGACCAGTCGAGACTGCTCACCACTTCCATCTCGCCTCGAAACAGAACCACCACAAGAACTGGTGGTAAGTTCTTTCTTTTTCCCCTTATACCCTGGAAACACAAAGACCTGCACAAAGGAGAAAAAGCAGGTTTAAAAATACCCGATCTCGGCACCGAGTAAAAGAAACCGACACTAGGATACACTGTAAGCTCTTTATTTTATATAATTGCTGAAGTGAAAAGGAAACCAGCAATTATATAAAATAAAATGTGGGGGTAGTGTGTTTAAACTCGAAGTTTACACAATCCCTGGGGTTAGATGCTAACATAAACCCCTCGGGTGTGTGTAAACTTCTCTTACACACACCAACCCATACATTATTCTATATGTTGTACACTACTGCGTAATTAGGTACCTGTGTTATAAAGTGCCTGATGCTGTTGTTAGCATTCGAGACCTTAATATCTTTAAACACGACTGGTTCAGAATTGTCAGACTCATCATTGTCGGTCACATCATGATCATGTTGGCTAAGAGTGTCTTGGGTTCAGAGTTGCATGTTCTAGAAGGTTATCTGTAGATGCTGTAGTTGCCATAAGGTTGTGTCAACACAAGCCAAAGCTAAGATCAAGTCAGCAGAAGAACCCTGTAAACTAAGGGAGAGTCATGACAGTGGCCTTAGAAGGTCGATATAGAAGAATAAATGAGTGACAGATTTGGCAGTTTTCAGTTTGGTCATAATGCCCTTAACTCTGCTTTTCTCTGTCGGTGGCGTAGTGGCAGTCTCTGCAAGATTTTCAAGATGATGAATCGTTAACTGTGTAGGATTTTTACCAGTGTCTGAGCAGCATGAAGTTTGTGATCTACCCACCTTGTTCCAAATGCTCTTTCTGGTTTACTGACTTCACCGCCCACTATTTTGGCTAATTCTCTGAGCTCGTGAAGTTTCTTTGGACTTTTTCGTAAGGTAGTACAGTGTCATGAGATTATCATTCACTTGATCAAAACATTTTCCTTTCAGTGCATCTCTAATTGCCAATTCAAGTCTATGGTTAAGACAATGAATAGACAGCAACCATGGCATTTCCACTTTTAGCAGAGCTGATGGCCCTTTCTTTTCCTCAGGTTTACTGCAGCACCATCTGCACACATAGCAACCATGTGACTGTTCAAGTCTAAAATGCTTGACTCTAAGAAGGCTTTTTGAAGTGTTTGTAATAAAGCTTCTGCAGTGGCATGCTGAACGTCTTAAAATCTGAAAAAGGCCATCTCTGTTAAACAAGAACTCGTTAAAATGCATAATATACAGTAATTCTTTTTCAATACAACTTTCATCTGTTGCCCCATCTAGAAGAACCGCAAAATACAGACTTTTCAGAAGGGCTGTGAGTAGATTTTCCGTAACAATTCAGCAGTAACTGACGGAACATATGACAACCGTTAATATTTACATACTAACATACTAAAATGCCAGCAGAATAGGCCTCAACGGTCTTTCATGTCTCAGCTTGTTTGGTCAGCCCCACCCTGGGTGCTGACCTTGCTGTCCTCGCCTTCTCTGGCTTCTCCTTCCAGTTCCGGATATTCTTGCTGCATTGGATTTTGCTTCCAGAACCCTTCCCTGTAACTGTCCCACCCCTCTTGAACCCCTCCACTGTCTCTGCCTCCACCAGCCCCTAGGCAGTGCATTCCATGGCTCCACCACCCTCTCAGTGAAGTAGCACCTCCTCCTTTCTCCCCTGAATCTTCCCCTCCAGCTTCCACCCATGCCTCTAGTGGCCCCTCCTCCTTCCTTCAAGCACCCTGTCTGTTCCTCCCTATTTACCCTCTTCATGTACCTGAAGACCTCTATCATGTCCCCACGGTCCTTCTCTCTTCCAATGTGTACATATTTAGCTCTTCGAGCCTCTCCTCATAGGTCCTGTCCCCAAGCCCCAAATCATTTTGGTTGCCCTCCTCTGACCCTCTCCAGGAGGTTAATGTCCCTCTTTAAGTGTGGCCTCCAAAACTGCATGCAGTACTCAAGGTGCGGTCTCACCAAGCAGTTATAGAGAGGAGTATCACTTCCCTCCTTCTGGAGGTGATCCCCAGCGATGCATCCCAGCATCCTGTTGGCCTTGGCTGCTGCCCTCCCACAAGTCTCAGAGTTGTTCATCTTGACATCCACCACCACCCCCAGGTCCCTCTCAGCCATCGAGACTTGTAGCATTCCCAGGTGTACACTTGGCCTGGGTTTCTGGCCCCAGGTGGAGTACCTTGCATTTCCTGCATTGAACCTCAGCTTCCACTTTCTAGACCATCTTTCCAGAGCCTCCAGGTCCCCTGTGGAGCCACCCTCCCTCCTCCCCATCCACCACCTCCCCAGTTTCGAGTCATCCGCAAAGAGACTCATCTCACTCCTGATTCCTGTCCTTATGTCAGAGCGGGCGTTGAACAGAAGGGGCCCAAGGACTGATCCCTGGGACCCACTAATGACCCTCCCTTGGGGATGAGAGCTATCCTCCAACTACGAATTCTCTGGTCCAGTCCTGGAACCAATTGCCTATCCATCTGATCATCTGGTTCCCACCCCCATTTCTCCCAGCTTATCCAACAGGCCACTTGAAGAACAGAGTCAAATGCCTTGCTGAAGTCTAGAAAGAGGACGCCCACTGGTCTACCAGGTCCAAGGCACTAGTCACCCAGTCATAGAACTCCACCAGGTTTGTCTGACACGATTTCGCGGGATGAATCCATGCTGTCTATCGTCCAGGCACCCTGACTTATCCAGGTCCCCCTCTGGCCTCTCCTTGACAATGCCCTCCATCACCTTGCCCACCACCGATGTCAGACTGACAGGCCTGTAGTTCCCTGCCACCTCCTTGATCCCCCCTTGTGGATAGGCACTATATGCGCCACCTTCCAGTCTTGGGGCACCCATCCTGTCCTCAGAGATGGTAAAAGCTCCGCCAGGGGTTTCGCCAGGACATCCGTAAGTTCTTTCAGCAGTCTGGGATGTAATTTATCCAGCCCGGTGCTTTCTCCGTCTTAAAGGGCTGAGGGCTTCCTCACTCTCTGCTGTGATTTCCACTTCCGTACTCTTCTCCCTGCTTAGCCCTCCCCCACCTGCCAGTGATGCCTCCCCTTCTCCCCAGACCTGCCGATCGGTGAGGGTCCCCCCTCCTCAGTATCTCTGTCTCCCGCATGTATGATGCAGCACCCCATTTTCCTTGGTGAAAACTGAGTGGAAGTACTCATTTAGTACCTCAGCCTGCTCCCCGGTCTTGTGCCCATCTCCCCTGATTTAATCCTGCTAATCTGCCCTTCACCCTTGTCTTTCCCCAATGTATCTAAAGAACCCCTTGTTCCTCTCCTAATTTCCTGGCCAGGTTCTGCTCCTTCCTTGCCTTAGCTGCCCTCTCACCCTAGTGGCCCTTCTAGCTATCAGCCTGTACTCCCCTCGATCCCTTTCACTCCTTGAGCACTTGGAATTGCTTATAGGCTGCCTTCTTTCCCCACACCACCTCCTGGATCTCCTGGTCCACCAGCAGGGTTTTTGGGCCCTACCGCATTTTCGTCTTACTCTTGCACAGATGCTGGTAGCATCCTGCACCCCTCTCCTGATGATTTCCACCTACTATCAGCGTCCATGTCTGCGCGCAATCCCATCAAATGCTCCTTAAGGATCCTTCCATTTCCTTAAAATCCGCCCTGAAGTCGGTTACTTGCGTCTTTGTGCAGCCTTCTGCCCTCCTAGGTCCAGGCAGAACCAGACCGTGACATGGTCACTCCCCGCCAATGGGTCCCTTACCTCCAGGCCCCCAATCTGGTCACTGTCTGCCAGTCTGTCTATTTGCATATGCACTTCGAGATCAACATCATGTCTTTTTTTCAAATTTAACAAATGATTCAAATTTAGTAAACAAAAGTTCTTCTTTAGCGAGCAGATAAGCGATTTCAATCAGATGGCGAACTACAGCTCTGTCTTTTACTTCTGCTCCTAATAGTGCACATCCTATTGGTGTAGTTTTGTATATGGAGGCAACTGATTCTGGTTTTCGTTGACTGTAACAGCTTGTTTATGAGCATCACAGTGACCGTGTTTTGCAACGTTGTCCTATGTCAAAGCTGTACCTTTGATGCCAACAATGAAACTTTAAGTAACATTTCTGCAGTACTTTAACTGGTCTGTACATTTATTACATAAGGGACATTTTACTCGGTCTACAAACTCACCACCATTGTCTGTTTCATACATTAACCATTCGTTGCAGTGATCAATCTTCTTTTCCATTTTTCTATAGTGTGCCTCCTTACTTTTTGGTGCTGGTTGCCATGGTTGCTGTCTATTCTGGGTTCATAGCTGTGTGTGACACTCTTTATTTTAATTTGTAACATAAACAGTCAAATACTTAAGCAATTGTGTGCTTCTTTTCCAGTGTGTAAAAATGTGTCCTTATGAGACACTCTTTACCAATACCCAACAATAAAACAAGTTGAACAACGTTGTGTGTGTTGCTTTAAAGTGTGTGAAATAATTTGTCCTAGCTACTGCAGAGACAATCCACTGATTCTTTGAATGGCAACTGAACAGTTGTTCTGTGGTGGTGGTGGTGGGCGGGGGGACTTGATTGAGCCTCTAACTTAAACGGTCAGTCATGTCTACTGTGTGCAACACTACACAAGCAAGCAGGGCAGACAAACCAAATCTGGGGTGGGGACTTGATTGAGCCTCTAACTTAAACGGTCAATCAAACATCTGCTGTGAGTGCAACACTGCAGAGCCTGCTGAAGGTGGATGACAAAATTTGTGGCTGGGGGACTTGATTGATCCTCTGATGGTCAATCATGTCTGCTGTGTGCAACACTTTAACACAGCTGCGCAGAGCAGATGACCAAATTTGGGGTGGGGGGACTTGATTAAACGCCTAACTTAAACGGTCAAGCAAACATCTGTGTGCAACACTCAGAGCTGTGCAGGGCAGATGACAAACTATTGGGGAACTTGATTGAGCCTCTAACGTAAATGGTCAGCTGACCTTTACTAAAACATTCTGCAGATCTGTCCAGAGCAGATGAACAATGGTGCTGGTGGTAGGGGGACAGACTACTTAACTACTTAAACATATTAAACATCTGAAGCAGTGCTGCACAACACTCTGCGGAGATGTCCACAACCAAATCTTGGGATGCACCCAGGTATGGGGATGGAGGACTGAACTCACTGCCCACCAGTTAAAACACAGTGTGGTGTTTTGTTCATACAGCAGTACCCACAGACTGCTCCAATCTTGTTCCCCCCAACACAAAAAAATGTGACTTCTTTCAGGCAGAGTGCTGACTGGCACTTGGCAAATAACATACAGTAGTTCACAGCAGGTTAGTCCTGTCAATCCAGGTAATCTAATTAGCAAATATTCTTGGCTTAGTTTGAAGACAATGAAAAATAAAACAACTGTCTGCTACAAGCAGCTTGCTCCTATATGCACTGCTCCCCAGCCCGTTATCCTCTCCTCAGACTCCTCTACTGCCTGGCACGCTTCTCTGCTGCCCAACTTCTCCCTCCAGTGTGTCCTGCCCGCTGTCTTTAGTCCCTGCTGTTGCACTCAGCACCTGAGCTCTTTCAGTCCAGCTCACTTTTCAATGTCTGACCTAAACAAGCGCAGTGACAAGATGTCAGTGTTGTTAGCCCGCAGCCTCCGTAATAACTTACTCATGATGACCTTGAACTGAAACATTCCCGGCATGTTCCTCGGATCCCCAAAATTACCCTCCTTACCATGTCCCTGAACGATGGTCGCAGTCCAAGTTTGTTGGCTACTGCCAAGTTTGAACCACTAGCAACCCCTGCAAAATAAACACAGGGTGGTTACACTCTGATCTCCTTCGCTAGCTTGAAATTAACACACCCTGTGTGACTGACTTACCACAGGGCCACCAGTGAGTTATGGGGTCTCTTCACATGATGCTCTGGGAGTCACTACATGCTGGTTTACAAGCTGCAGCACACACCTGTTAGGCTGAAAAGTAAGAACATTATTAATATTTTGGCCACTCTCTCAGTTCAGACTTAATAACCCCCACTAAAAAAAAACTCCCGATGGTCCCCACCCACCCCGGTTACAAGACTAGTCAAGGGCAGGCAAAAGAGTGAGCGAGGGCTACATCCCACATGGGCTGTTTCTACACAACTCTATGGGACAGGAAGACAGGAAGCAAGGCCATGAATTAGGTAAAGAAGCCAGTAGTGAAAGACTGGAGTGGACATCGATGGCTTACTTGTACTGACTTGGCCCAACAAGTCCACAACGGCCTGCTTATTGCCTAGGTTCATTTACACCTGAGTGGCAGGGCATGAGCAGAATAAGACTTAGTGCCACACTTGCCTTGAAGAGCACTGCTTGCTGAACAAAACCTGCCGCCCCACCCCCAGTTATGGACAGAACTACTCATCAGGTTGGTACTGCCAGAGTAGACTTGCACACTTGCCTTGGGAAATTAGTTCTGCTTGTTGCAGAACAAAACCTGACCCCGGTCCCCACCCCCATGAGAGGCCAGGCACTGAAGCTTTGTCCTTGCCCCAGTCAGTGAGATCATCTGATCTTTTCCCGAGTCAGTGAGGGCACCTGCACTCACTGAAACCACCCCACACTTGAGCTGCGAAGACCGGACAGGTCTGAAAAATAATTATGGCACCACGAACTGGGCACGCCACCGGTCTGTCAGGTCCTCATGGCGCAGCAGTGACAGAGTTGAGACAACGAAGCCCAAGGGCATGTCCATATCGAGGTCGGGATAGTAGAGTGACAACTAATCCATCGGAGAGCTGCCAGCCAAATCAGACCCAAGAAAGTGCCCTGATCATTTTCAGGCCGCAGCAGCAGTGAGAAGGTGATTGGTCCCATGATCCCTGCCAAGGAAGAACTCCCAAAATCGCTTCACTGGCAGAGGGACACATCAAGGAGGGCTGTCAAGTGGGCTTAGGCTGGGGTTGAATGGATTTGCCGCCCTGATACATGACTGCACGGACTCAAAGCTATGAGGCCACGGGAGGCGGGGCTGTCAAGTTGCTGGGCCAGATTAATTTTGGGGTTCAGAATCTTACAGAGCAGCAAGTTTCTGGTAAGCCCAGGTGTATGTGTGTGCACTGGGGATTCTACTGTGGTGAGGTAGGCCAGGCGAATTGTTGCACAGGAGACGCAGGACACTGGAGGGACAAATCAACCAGCTAACTCACCCTTGTCACACTCTTTTTCCCCAACGATCTCCCGACCAGAGCTTTGCAAGCATACAGCACAAAACAGGCATTGGGTCTGAAGGAGGAGGGTGAAAAATGCCTGCAGCCTTGTTCTCACCACCGAAAATCCATCTCTGCAAAACCCAAACCCTTATTCTAGTGTAACCAGCACCAGACAACCTACACTGCATTTTCCCATGCTCACATAATCATTTTGGCAAGAATGGCTGATATTACCCACCTTTTTAAGATCTTCATGGTCCGAGTTCAGCCGATCGGTCACTCTCACTGTGCACAGACTGAAAGCACATTTTTCTGCAGCATAACTTCTCCTCGCGGATCAGGCAGCCAATCACTTTAAGAGGCGGCAGAGTTATGGGCTCAGTGTCACATCCATTTACATTACAGAATCAAAATTACCCCTCTCAGTACAAAGAAACACTCAGAAAACAATGAAAATATGGAAAAATGGATCGCAGTTTCTTGCGATCCATTTCATGTTTTGACTTGTTGACGACCGGTTTGCATCGCAAGATGCAATACATACCAGCTATTTACAAGTCTGTGCCTGATTGTTGTGCCAGAAATGATTTACTTAAAACATTATCTTCTGGAGCTGAGGTTGACAAACATTTGCTAAGCTCAGTTTCTGATGTCTCTGATGCTTCTGCCAGGGCTGCTACTTCTGGCATTTGCATGGGAGATATTCTTGGCATAGAGTTGCTGGCTTTGCCAATAATGTGCAGCAGGCAGTTTTTGAATGCCCATCTTAGAGGGACAGAGCTATTTGACTATGATGAAGAGGCCTTACCTTGCCTTAAGACCTCAAAAATGACTTTAGATGTGTAAAGTCTCTGTATCCGACTCCTGCTAGGGGTCATGGAGAGGGGCTTCATTCTCCATCTGCTGCCTACCTTCAGCAAGGACATGGTAAAGGAAGTGGCGTCCTGCCGGTCCTTCCCTCTGGTGGTCATACAAAGCATCCAAAGCTGTTGTTTCTGGTGGCCCTGCCACCAGTGGCTCCACCTGACTCTTTTCCGCTCCACCCCACCTCCACTGTTACCTCCAGAGGTGTTTGTGGGGTGCAGGATCTCCCTACATCTGAAACAGTGGTGGAGATCACTACGATGAGTGGCCTTTGGAGATACTGGCATGGGGTCATGCCTAGAGCTGTTAGAAATCCCTCCAGATCATTCTTCACTTCCTTCCTTGTAGCCCCTGGGCCATTTGTCCCTTCTGAAGTAAGAAGTTCAGTCATTATTCCAAACATGTGCTATAGAACCGGTCCCTCCTCAGGAGAAAAATGAAGGTTCTTTTCAGACACTTCCTTGTCCCAAAAGCGGGCATGGGATCGTCCTGCGTTGGATCTCAGGGATCTCAACTTGTACATTGAATACAAAAGTTTTTAATGGTTTCCCTACAAGTTCTGAGTTCCCCTTCTGCAAACAGAGGACTGGCTTTGTTCTCTGGACATGAAGGATGCATACCTTCATGAAAAGATCGGGAAACTCCACAGACAGTGTCTCTGTTTTATGCTGAAGGGGAGCACTACCAGTTCAGAGCAGTACTCTTTGGCCTATCTTCTGTGCCACAGATCTTTACCAATGGTCTTCACCAAATGCTTGGTGGTAGTGGCAGCAGCCCTTGCAGGAAGGGCCTGTATGTGTTTCCCTAACTATACAACTGGCTTCTGATGGCCAGCTCTAGGGAAGCTCTGCAACATACTCTGGGACATGTCAGTTTTCAACTTTTTGTGGGGGAGGGTGGTGTTGCCGTGAATGTACCAAAGTCTGTGTTTACTCCTTGCCAGAGACTGCAACACTGAGGGCAGTCTTGGACACAGAGAAGAGATGTGCTTTCCTGCCACAGGACAGAGCAGACAATCTGATTGCCCTGGCACAGTTGATATACAAAAGACACTTCAGGTCTCATGGCTGCGGCCATAGTGACTGTGCCACTGGCACGCTTTCATATGAGAATCCCTCAGTGGACACTCGGGTCCAGTGGAATCAGTGACAGACGAGCTGGACCAAGTGGTTCTTGTCACGCCTTTGCTTTGCAGCACATTGCTATGGTAGATGGATTACAAACCTATTGACGGGCTTGCCATTCCTTGTACCAACTCCTGTACAGATCCTCACCATGGATTCCTCAGACTCTGGCTGGGGTACTTGCCTTGGCCCTTATCAGATGCAGAGGTCATGCACCAAGGTGGAGGCTAAATGTCCTAGAAATGAGGGCTGTACTGTACAGCCATCAAGTATTTCAGAATCATCTTTGTCCTGGTCCTCTGCTAATCCAGATGGAAAATGTAAGTGTGATGCATTACATCAACAAATGAAGGGGCACTCCTCCTATACCTTACGTAGGGAAGCAGTGAGAGTATGGCACTCTGTTATGTCCCACGGCCTTCAGCCTATCGGCCGTGTATATCCCAGGTCTCAAAATATCTTGGTTGACAGACTAAACAGGTCCCGTCCATGATTCATGAATGGGAGCTGCTGACCTCCGTGGCAAATAACCTCTTAGCAAGATGGGGTCATCCAGAGTTGGACCTTTTGCACCCCACACAGTGCAAAACTGACACGCTTTCTGCTCGCTTGTCCCAGGGCTTGGGAGGTTTTGGTGAGATGCGCTGCCCATCTCTTTGAAAGGGACATTCTTATACTTATTACCCCAACTCCTCCGCCAAGCTGTGGGTGGAAAGTGCCACTCCCATCCTCATTGCTCCATTATGGCTTCTGAAAATATGGTTTCCTCCTGCAACAGATGGCAGTGTAGCCTCCTGTCCCTGGTACCTCTGTGGGAATCTGATGTCACAGGACTAGGGGTCCCTGGTCCATCTGGACCTGAAGTCCCTACATCTGCATGCATGGCTCCTGAAAACATAGCCATTGCATGTTTTGGGGTATCTCCTAAGGTTGCTGATGTACCGATTATGCTAGAAAGGCTTCTACCAGATGTACTTATTCCTTGAAATGGAAGTGTTTCACTTTGTGGGCTGCTTCCTGAATTTGGACCATTTTCATGTCCTGTAGATCCTGTGTTGCAATACTTGCTGTACTTGTCTGACTCTGACCTACAGTATTCCTCACTTAAGGAGTACTTGGCTACTATGTCATCTTTCTATGCCTGTTGATGGTTGTACAGTTACCCAGCTAAAGGTGTCCTGTACATTTCTGGAGGTGTTTTGACATGAAACCTCCTATCTGTAATCTAGTCCTGCCTTGGACTTGAACTTTGTGCTTGAGAAACTGACTTTGGCTCCTTTTGAGTCAGCCTGAGTTGTGGCCTGTGTTTCCTATCATGCAAAATGTTTTTTTTTTTTTAATTTCTTTTATTGATTTTGTAAGCAAAACTTACATTACAATTATACATAGGAGGATAGCAATGCAACATTATTACAGCAAATATGCTTTTATAAAGCACCAGTGAAGGACACCCTCTTGCTGTACATCATGGGGGAGTTAACCATTTAGTTATCATTAGACTAACGATACCTAACCATTTGGCCAGGAAGGCCAATAGGGAATCATGCCAAGGATGATATTATACCAACTACCTTATTACCAAAAAGATTTAATTGTCTAAAACTATTCCCCAAAACTATCAGATATCTTTAAGAGGTAAATATACATTCCAACCTCCCAGGAAGAAAAAACAAGTACAGTTTGTGGAATAAGCAAAACTAATTATGCATCCATGTACAATTGTTAGAGAAAACAGGACCTGTGCTCAGAAAACAAAAAACAAAACAAATGTGCATGCTTTTCTCAGAGAGTCAGAACAGTTCTGTTGAGTCCAGAAAGACTTTTAAACAGTAGTCCCATATGAGTAGCATAATAAAACATTTAAGGCATATATTTGAGATACAGACTACCAATTTGACCGATAGCCCCAAATAATATAACAATAGAGACCCCAGAAGATTGTATCAGTAATTATATCAGCAGGCACAAAAACGAACAGAAATAACTTCAGTCCAGATTATAGACATGTAAAGCAACCTTTGTATGGGCCTTACACCACCCCAGAGTACATTACCAGCCTAGCCAGGTATGCCAGTCCCTATCCCTGGAAGAACCTGCTGCTTCCGACCTCCAGCTCCATACGGTCGATCAACTTCTCTGCTTCTCAGGCATCATTAAACAAATATTGCTGTCCTTTCCAGACAACCCAGCTTGGCGGCAGCAGCAATTGGTGAGGCATTTTAAATACACGAAACCACCCTCTGAGACCATCAGGCCTTGCGCCTTTGTCGTGTGCTAAAAGATAAGTCCGGGAACAGCTGTAAAGAATCATCTCCATATCTGAGGGTTCTCGGATGTCTGGCAATCAGGGCTCTATTACGGTCCCCAATACTGGTGCAGACTTGCAGTTACTGAGTCGGCCGAGACACGATGAGGGGTAATGTGGTAAGCTTGCTCAAGGGAAATGGAGGATCAGTCTCATCTAGGCCCAAGATAGCGGGAAGCAGGGATTTGGCAAAAAGTAAGGGATCCTCTCCTCAGCCCCTTCCGATAGTCCGATGATGCGAATTTCTTACCCTGGTCTGGTTTTCAACCATCTCCAGGCGCTAACAAAGTAGGCTGTTTACTTTACAAGTTTCATGGTCACATCCATTGATGCACTGAGGCATTGGATCTTAATACTGTGGCTTCACATTGATCCATCCGTGTTTCTAACACTGACACCCTAGGGTAGGAGTCTAACTTTCATCTAAATCTTGTACAGTTTTAACTAATTGATGCAGGGTAGATTGATGGTGGTAAGTGATGCCTCTTTCACAGGTCCTGGAGCAGAGTCTGATGTTTCACCATGTTGCACAGACCTCTCCTGCCGATTATGCCACTTAGGGGAGAAGAATTGTCTCTGCAGCAGCTGTATGCTTTGTTTTTGCCCATCTTGTTAGCACTATATTCCGTGTTCTCCAAAGGTTCCCACCTAAGTTTGGATGTGGAAAAAGTGTTTTAAAGTTTAAAACTAATTTTTCTCCTGAGAACTCGAGGTAGATGCTGCTTCCTATTAGGCTGCTCAGCAGCACTTTCCAAAATGTTATTTTTAATTGCAGTAACATCTGCTCAAAGGATTTCCAGCTTCAGGCTCTAATGTGTGAATCGCTTTGTTTTTCACAAAGACAGTCTCTTTAGGTCTGAATCTAAGTTTCTGCTGAAGGTAGTATCTGAATTTACACTGAATCAAATAATGCATTTCCTGTGTATTACCCTTAGCATGCCAACTAGGGTGAGGTATTGCTTTATTCTTTAGATGTACATGAGTGTACTACAATACTATATCTCTCATACTTAGGACTGCAGGAAGTCCTCTCAGCTTTTGTTTCAGTTGCCTCTGGGAAAGAGGGCGTCCTGTGTCTTAACAGTGCCTGCCCAATTGACGCTACGTTGTATTATGTTCTGTTATAGGAAGTATGGTAAGGAAGTTCCTGCTGTTTGGGACCACTCCACAGGAGCTATGGCCACTTTGCCTGTTTCAAAATGTTCCTGCTGCTGACGTGCTGCAGCCACATGGAGCACTGTCCACACTTTCAGTAAATATTACAGTATGTACATCATTGCTCATAGATGTGCTGGCTTTGGACTTACTGTACTGGAAGGCCTTCTGTCCTAATTATGTATCAGACTTTACCATCTTCCTGTTTTACTTTGTACTGCTTGGGAATTGATAAAAGGTGTGGCCTAATGGAGGCGATATCCTCGAAGATCGAATAGTTGCATAAGAACTTACCGTAACAGTAAATCTTCAAGAGAATCTCCTTCATTAGGCCTTGCTGACCCTCCTCCTTTCCTTTCTGTTTCAGTGAGGGTTATATTAGATGCTGTGCCTAAAACCTACTCCATGCATCCTGTATCCAGCCCCATACCTCTCCTTGTATGCCTGGTGCTGGTCTTATCTCCTGGTTCCCCATGGTTGTTGGTCCCCAAGGCTAATCTTCGCGAGGAACTGAGGAGTGATGTGGCCACCACACTTGCATACACGTAGACATCGTGACGTCATTGTGGGTGGCCTCGGCTAGCAGAAGTTTCCATGTGGTTCTGGTGCGAATGACTATAGTTCCAAAGGTGTGGCGTAATGGAAGAGAGTCTTCAAAGATCTACTGTTACGGTAAGTTCTTATGCAACTGTTCTTTGTTTTGCAACCCCAACATTTTGATGGGCTGCTAATGAGAGATTCTAGCAGTAGCTCCTGTGGCCTATCAAGCTGCAGAGGTGCTGTTTCATGCAGTCTGGGGAGTGTTACTATAACTGTATATAGACAGAGAGATGAATCAATAGAATGGAAAGAAGAGAGTTGTTCAACCTCATACCCTAATGTTATTTATCTAGCACTATCTCTGCTACACATGGAAACTCATATGATACAGATAGTTTTGAAAGGTGTAACTCTGGCACCGAGTCTGCCAGTTCCTTCCCCACTAATATCTGCTTGTCAGTACACTTTCAGACAAACCACAGCACAACTGCTGAAGGGACTGTTCAGTCAAGTCCTACTCCCTGTTCACTTTGCAGTTGAACAAACCTACATTGCTTGTTCTTTTGTAGACCAACTAGGCTGATCTGCCTTTGTGGGTGAAGATTATTTGAGGGTGGTATTTGCATTACAAGTTTGCTATAAAAGGCTTTTGAGATGTTAGTGATCACTTATGTCAGGAAATATTTTATTCTTGTTGGTTGTCATACTTGAAATCAACCAGAGTGCGTGTGTGTGATCTTGTTTTTCAGGGTAGGTCCATGGTAGTATTGTGTCACACTTGTTTATAAGATACTCACCCTAAACAGTACACTATAAAGCCAACATATGTGAAGGAAGGAGATCTTTTGGAATTGTTCTATGGCCATTTGTAGGAAAAACGTAAACGTAGGGGCAGCGTTGATCTGTGGCTCTTACAAGATACCCTCGTCAGGTCTTTTAAAGAGATTCCAGACCCAGGCTTCCTACCCATTCCTCTCTGTTCATCATAAACAAGCCACTCACACGCCTGCAGGTGGACATTCATAGTGGCCATTCAAGCTTATCCAGCTTCAGAATGGCTTCTGTGAATGTCCACCTGCAGGTAAGTCTGAGTGGCTTGTTTCTGATATCTTTAGATTTTCAGTAAGCCCCTCATTCTGGTTGTTTAGGGTCCATCACAGCTATGTTTACTTCCCCATTTGCAAGCTATCTACGCCCACCACTAGAGGGCTTCTGACACCATTCTGATCACTTACCTGACCTTCCCTTATCTTAGCCTGAGTCTCCATCCCTTGATTTTCCACAGCATCTCCACTGTACTAGGCTCCGTAGCTAGCAAAACCCAATTAATTTTAATAAAATGATAAGAGCGTCATCTCTGCCTACCTGGACCCTCATTTTGTCACCCTCTTTACCTTTTCTGGCCTATGCAGAAGTTAGGCCACACCCACAAATCTATATGCTGGGCAGAACGTACTCAACGCCTATGGCACAACAACTTCTTCCCTCCACTGGAATAATGCTGATTGCCCTCACTATCAGGGGTCAACTGGGCTTTTCACACAGCAGCTTAGGCCTGTCATGCTACGCATTATGGGCCTCACCCACACTCTACCAGTTTACAGTGTACATAAACGATGCACACCTCCTGTAGTAGAAAGGATCACTCCATAAAAGCAGTTTCTGATTCACGTCAAAATACTGATACTACTACTACTCTGCTCTCTGGCAGCATATACCCCAATCCTGGTCCTCCTCATTCCCTATCGCCCACAGAAAAACATTGCTGCTTTTACATCTGTGATCAATCAACATCTGCAGCCTGCTTTCTGAAATTGACAGCCTGCAGGTTTGGGTCACCCAACATAACCCAGATGTTCTTCCATAGTTGAAACCTGGTTGTCTCCTAAGATACCAAACAGTGCCATCTCTATACCAGGCTACACAGTATTTAGGCAAGATCGGCTCACTAAACATGGCGGTGGCTGTGCACTTTACCTAAAGGACTCTCTTCAAGCTTTTGTTCTCCCTGTACCCAATAGCAGAGATACTATTCAAATGCTGCTACTAGAGCACACAATAAAGCACTCTGTGCTCTCAGTTTATATCCCACCTAAAGAGACTGCAACAGGCTTTGCTTCGTTACTGGACTGTATAAACAGCTTTAGCCTTGCCTCCGAGATCATAATGCTGGCGATTTTGTCAACTGGCTGTCCCTGGAAACTGTACACATCAAAGATGCAGTCTCTGGCCGGCATGCGCGCATGTGTGCAGGAGCTACGCGCTCACGGTACCAGTTATATGGGGTCTCGGGAACGGACTCCGTGGCTGGAGAGTCGGCTGGGGAGGAGGATTGGGCGCCCAGAGGCTGCTGTCCTCCTCCGAGGTGGGTGGGTTGCTTGTTCCGCCACTCTGCTGCCACCTGGGTGACAACAGGTGGAGGTGCAGGACAGCAAGTAGAAGGGAGGGGGACATCGCCAGGAGATGGAGCATTTGCACGCCCTGACGTAGGCCGCCCACATGACTTCCCAAGTGTGCCGACATCCTGTGGAGGATCAGAAAGCAGGGAAAGTCCTGTAGTGTTCCTGTAGATGGAGCCTAGGCCCCGATCCTAATGCCCCTGCCGACGCTGAACAGCATCCTCGACTGATATACCAACACATCGGGGTGGAGGAAGGGGCCCTGTCCCGTACTCCACTGGGGTGTAACCAAGGCTCTGTGGGGGATAGGACTGCACCAGGTGACCCGGACAGACGAGCAGGGACGCACAAGGCCATAGGAGTCTCCCAAGGAAAGAAAGCACCACAGTATCAGGGGCATAAAAAGAAAAAAAAAAGATGCACTCTCTGCTATCCACTTTTCACAGCTGGTTAAAGATCCCACAAGAAGGAACTATAACACTGCGCTACAAACCCTGTTAGACTAGGTGCTTTCAGACCATCCAGAGCATATCATAGCTACCACCGCTCTCCCAATACCCTTAGTGACCACTACTCTGTCAAGTTCTCCTGGTCTAGTAAGTTCAGCATGCCACCTACAAGAACAGTTACCAACTGGGTTCTCATCCTCGACACCTTGAGCAGCTCAAAGCTGACCTCAGATAAACTGACTGGGCGGAGCTCTCCACGGCGAGGATGTAGACATAGCTCGTGAACATTTTGTTAGCCTGTTTAATGCTTTCTGTGACAGGCATGTTCCTATAAAATACGTAAGTTAAGGGAACACAACCCCTGGATCTCACCTGACCTAACTGAATTCTCTGGACCATCTTTGGTTCAGGATCGAGCCTCAATTACCCCTTCCAACATTCAGGCTTACAAAAAGCAAGGAATGAATGTACAAGGGCAATTAGAGATGTAAAGACAGTACTATAAAGAAGCCCTCTCCTGCTCATGGAATGACTGCTGGACCTTTTGGAGCAACCTTCAGGTCATTACTGGGAAAAACTTCAAATCCGCCCTTCTATGCCCACTATTGATGGAAATCTACTGTGGACCCTCACACCATAGCCAATGCATTCAGTCTTGTTTTTACTGACCTAAGTAGCATTCTTCCTGCTGACCACTTGACTGTTCGCGGCAAATACCACTCAGGCATCTCTTGACCATCCGCCATTCCACTTTAAGGAAATATCAGTAGGGGAGGCAAGAAAATACCTTACCAAGGAGCTTGGCAGGTCTAGATTCAGTGACGCGGACTGGATCTCAAGTTTATCAGCCTTGCCCTAGAGGAACTCCTTGTAGTCATTACTAAAATATTCAGCCTGTCCTTTGCCTCTCACAGTTTCCCCATAAATGAAAGCTTGATTGTGTTCCCCAGTGCATAAGAATGGTGATAAGGCCTTGCCTGGTAACTACAGGCCGATCTCCATCCTCCCCACTTTCAAAGGCCCTGGAGTGAATAGTAGCCGACCAGCTCGTTGAATTTATTGACCAGTACCACCTCTAGTACCCCCAACAGCATGGGTTAGGAAGGGGCACAGCACCACTACTGCACTTTTGGAATTCACCAGCTTCATTCACCACTCTGGATCAAGGCCACATGATCGGTGCAACATTCATTAATTTAACCAAGGCCTTTGATACTGTTAAATGTTCCTCCTCCTTGATCAGCTAATGGCATCGGGCTCTCCACAGACACCACAAAATGGTTCAACAATTACCTTAGCTACTGCTCACAGCAGGTAAAAGTAGGTGATGTACTCTCTGACAGGAAGCTGGTCCGCTTGGTGCTCCTCAAGGATCCATCCTTGGACCACTCTTGTTCAGTATCTTCCTTAACAAACTTCCAGAATCTTGTCATGGCAAATCCTCTTAATGTGCTGATTACATGGTTATTTTTACCAGTAACCCCACCCTCATCACCTACAGGAACATCTACAACTAGGATTTTCATCTACTGAGAAATGGTTTATGGCATAAGCTTGTTATGAACTATAAAAGATGAAGATGCTGTTCTCTAGCTCCCAAAGTAAACACGGTACCTTCCTCCTCAACATCACCAATGCAAAGGGCTCTCCCTAAAACTTGTACAAAACTTCAAATACCTGAGCATTTCAGTCGACTCCACCCTGTCATATACCCACCACATCGACAACGTCACCAAAGCAATCAACATAGCTTTGGGTTACTATACAGGCATAAACATAACCTGACCCCAGAAGCCTTGAATTTGGCATAAACAGTTCCACTGTTTTGCTCATAGATTATGGCCTAGTTGTTTATGGTTCTTCCACCGACACTGCCCTCCTACCGGATCAAAACAGCATTAAATAAAGCCTGTCGGCTTCTCACTGGCGCCATGCGCCTACGACACCTGTGCTCTGTACTCCCAGACTGGGTGGTTGGTTGCAATTTAATGGTAGGCTCCAGTATCAAACCTTCTTGCTGGCAAGGAAAATTAGCTCAGGCATGATGCCTACAGGAGTTCAGAACCTTTTAATCCTCACTCGAATGCAAGAAGTAATAGAAGCTCTGAAAACCAGTTCTTCAAAACTCCTTGCTGCAGGACTTGCCCATGGTCAACGCTCATTTGCCTACAGAGCTCCACTCTGGCTCAACTTCCCGCCTACGGACATAACCTCATCAACCAGGCTTGGATCCTTTAAACACTTTCTTAGGAACCATCTTGTCGCTAGCGCCACTCATGACTGCTTCCAAGGGGTCCCAACTTAGTCCTGGGCTCCAAGTCAGTAGTTGTTAGTCAGCAACATCCAGCTGCCTCACCTTGGTACACTTGTCACCTTAGCACTTATCCCCATCTACTTTACTCTCCCCCGCCCAGTCAATTCGCTTCTCTATCTTCTTCTCACCACATCTTACCTCCACCTCACCCTTCTTATACTTTTCCTCCCTTTAACCTACTTTACTTTCTCATCCTAGACAAGGCTACACTGGCTTGCATCCCTAGCTTCACAACATACTCCCTATGATTGATATCACCCCAACCAGGTAGCTAAGTGCCCTTCTCTCATGTAATTGTGAACACTTGTTTTTTTTTGTCTTATGTTCTTCCTCATTGTAATCGCTTTAATTCTGCCTATTTGCTGCGGACGTTGTCCTCTTACCCAACTATGTCCAGGACTAGGCTCCAGGAATTTAACACATCCTTTGTCTTGTTACCATAGGTCAAATAGTTTACTGGTTATTTCCTGTGGATTTGGTTATTTTACATCATTTGGCAATGGGGCAAATCCTCCCTGAGGCACACCACGAAATTGATCTGTCCCTGCTCATGCGTGAGCCTTGGGCACATCTAGTCACATTGTATACAACTATTCCAATGTTGCATTTTCGACATTACCACCTGGCGACTACTGTTCAAAAAGAAACGCAACCTCTCTGACTGAACTCTGCCTATACACCCTGAAACTTGTGCTCCTCCTCCTGCTGCTATCAGGACTGTTCACTAACCCTGGACCAAACACCTCCAACCAAAACAAACCAGCATGCACTCTCTCAATCATGTGCCTGAACATCTGCAGTTTACTTCTGAAGCTTGATGCACTGCAAGCCTTTACCACTCAACACAACCCAGATATTCTGTCAGTAGTTGAAACTTGGCTCACCCCAAAGATTCCTGACCAGGCAATCACCCTTCCTGGCTACAATGTCTTCCGGTTGATCGTAAGTCCAAAAGAGGTGGAGGGTGTGCCTTATATGTGAAAGACGCTTTTGAGGACACTCCATTGATTCCAATCTTCCAGCAACACCTGCTCAGATTCTTCCCATCAGACTCCTATTAGGCACCCACAATAAGGCCCCACAGTTGTCACTGTTTATATACATAGATACATAGACAGTGTCAGCAGATAAGGGCCTATGGCCCACCCAGTCTGCCCATTTGAGCTTGTAAATTCAGTTTGTTTTCCTAGAAGTCTGTTACCCTCACCCTGACCTCCAGAATTCCTTTATGTCTATCCCATGCATTCTTAAACCCATGATTGTCTCAGCCCCCACCACTTCCTCTGGCAGGGTGTTCCACTTGTCCACCACCGCTCTGTGAAGAAATTCTTCCTCATGTTTCCTCTGAATCGCCCTCCTCCAACTTCATCCCATGCCCTCTAGTCCTGGAACATCTTTTTCACTTAAAAATAGTGTATTCCTGCACCCTGTTCCTCCCTGTGAGATACTTGTATGTCTCTATCATATCCCTCTCTCTCCTCCTCTCTTCCAGGGAGTACATGTTCAGTTCCTTCAACCTGTCTTCATAGGACTTGTGATGCAATCCATGCACCATCTTTGTTGCCCTCCTCTGAACCTTCTCTACCCTGTCTATGTCCTTACGTAGGTATGGTCTCCAGAACTGTACACTGTACTCCGGTGGGGCCTCACTAGTGTCTTGTATAGTGGAATTATGACCTCTTTTCCTGCTGGTGATGCCCTGCCTATACATCCCAGCATCCTATTTGCTTTACCTGCTGCCTTGTCACACTGTTTCCTACCTTGAGGTCATCAGAGATGATAACCCCAAGATCCCTTTCCTGCTTGGTGCATGCTATATCCTCACCCCCAACTGATATATTGTGCCAGGGTTTTGTGCCCCATATGCATTATCTTGCACTTCTTTGCATTGAATTTCAACTGCCAAACCCTGACCATTCTTCAAGTTTCTGCAGGTCCTTCTCATTCTGTCTACACCCTCTGGTGTGTCTACTCTGTTACAGAGCTTTGTGTCATCAGCGAACAGTGAAATTCTGCCTTCTAGGTCCTGTGCAATGTCACTGATGAAGATGTTGAATAGGACCAGTCCCAGCACTGATCCCTGTGGTACCCCACTGGTCACTCTTCCCTCTGTGGAGTGACAGCCATTTACCACCACCCTCTGTGTCCTGCCACGCGCAGTTACCTACCCACCACACTACTGTCCTGCCCACACCATATTCCCCAGTTTGTGTAATAGTCTTCTATGTGGCACAGTGTCAAAGGCCTTGCTGAAGTCCAGATAGGCCATGTCCACTGCCCTCCCTGATCCACCTCCCTAGTCACCCAGTCAAAAATTCAACGAGGTTGGTCTGACATGACCTCCCCTGGTGAAACCATGCTGCCTTGGGTCCTGTAGTCCATTGACAACCAGATGTTCCACCAATCTCTCCTTCAGTAGTGCTTCCATGATCTTCCCACTACCGAGGTGAGGCTGACTGGTCTGTAGTTCCTGCTTCCTCTTTGTTCCGCTTTTGTATAAGGGACTACATCTGCAGTCCTTCAGTCTTTGGGTACTCCTGTTTCCAGTGATCGGCTAAACAGGATAGCCAGAGGTTCAGCCACCACCTCTCTTAGTTCTTTAAGGACCCTGGTGCACCCCATCTGGCCCCATTGCTTTATCAACTCTTATTACTTCTAGTTCCTTCAAGACTCTTCCTTGTGTAAAGGGACTTGTGTCCATTTCTGCACCATTCTCACCCCTTGTACTCCTTCAGACCCATTACCCTCCTCTTCCTCAGTAAAGACTGAGCAGAAATACCTGTTCAATATGTCAGCTTTACTGTTGTCATCCTCCACGCCCCCATCCTCCCCTTCAGTCTCACTATCCCTCCCTTTGTCTTTTCTTTTTCACTTATGTACCTGTAAAAGGTTTTGTCCCTCTACCCACTGATTTTGCAATGTGTTCTTCTGTCTGAGCTTTGGCTTCCTTACTGACCTCCCTGCCTCCTTTGCTTCTCCTGGTACTTCTCCCTATCCCCTTCTGCCTGTGTCTTTTGTATTGCCTGAATGCAATCTTTTGGCTTTCACTTTCTTTGCTACCTCTTTGGAAAACCATAATGGTCTCCTTTTCCTTTTGCTAACCTGCTTAATGCATAATTCTGTTGTTCTTGTAATCCCCATATTAAATACTGCCCACTGTTCCTCAACCTGATTTCTGTCCCATTCCCTTAATGCCTCTTTCAAGTATCTCCCCATTTTCCCAAAGTCTGCCCTAAAATCCAGGATACATGTTTTGTGTGGTTTGGTTCTGCTCTTTTGTGATTTCAAACCACAATGACTGGTGGTCACTGTTCCCAGGTGCTCCCCACTGTTACCCCATCACACTGTCCCTGTTTGTGAGCACAAGGTCCGGTATTGCTTCTGCCGAGTTGGTTCCATGACCAGTTGCTTGAGGAAGGCACCATGAAGGAGTCCAGGATAAATCTGCTCCTAGTTGATGCTGCTGCTGGGATGCTCCAGTCCACGCCTGGAATATTGAAGTCTCCAACCAGTACTATCTCACCTTTGTCTGCCATCCTTTGGATGGCTAGCATCAGCTCCTATCTGTTTCTTCCTTCTGGGCTGGTGGTCTGTAGACCACACCTGTGTGGATGGCTGTTCCCATTTTCCTTTCCAGCTTAACCCACAGTATCTCTCCCCATTTTGTTCCTCTTGGATCTCTGTGGCCCTTATGTCATTTTTCACATACAGTGCCACCTCCTCCCTTCCTGCCTGCTCTGTCTCTTCTGAATATGTTGTAGCCAGGTATGGCCATCTCCCAGTCATGGTTATCATTACACCAGGTTTCAGTGATAGCCACAATGTCCAGGTCTGACTGCACCATGACAGCCTCCAGATCTTCCATCTTGTTGCTAAGGCTCCTGGCATTTGCACACATAGTTTTCCATGATTTGACCTCCCTAGACTGTTTCACTGTTCTCAGCCCTTCCTTGGTTGTCCTTTATCCTGGTTCTCCTTGCTGTCTGCCCTTCTGCTGAATTTTGCCCCTTTTCTGCCTGTCCACCTCTTGGGCACTAATCTCCATCTTTTGCACACTGCTGTGCAGAGATAGCCACTTCTCTGGTTCACTGGTTCCACTGCTAGCTGTGGGTGGTGAGCAAGTAGGTACCCTCCTTGCTGGCCTGCCACCCCTTTGCTAGTTTAAATGCTTGTCAATGTAGCGTTAAACTTATCATTGAGTGCTTGATTCCCCTCCAGGATGGATGCAGGCCGCCAGGCTTGAACAAACCTCCATCCCTCCAGGTGGGTTCCCAGTCACCAATGAATCCAAACCCTTTCTCACAGCACCAGTTCTTCAACCATGAGTTAAAGTTCCTGGTGCATGCACTCCTATGTTCTCCCTTGCCTCTGTAGGTAGTACTTCTGAGAAAGTGACAGAAGTAGCTACTTGCTTGAGACCCTCCCCAATTTCCTAAACTCTTCCTGAACTTCCTTTGGCTCCCCATTTGCCAGGTCATTAGTACCTAGGTGGATAATGACATCCAGCTCACCCTCCTGCCTTGCCTTTCCAGTGATCCCCAGGATCTTCCTTCCATCCTCCATGCTGTGGCACCTGGTAGGCACCTCACCTCCCTGTCCTCCCCTCCTGTGTTCGTAGCTGGATCCCTCTTATGATGGAGTCCCCACCAGGATTCGCTTCCTCCTCCTCTGGGGTCCACTGCTTTCCCACTGAGGTCACCTCCTTGGCTAACCTCCACATCCTTTCCTTCCACTTTCTGGGTACCTCTATTTGGTTGTCCTCATTTGCCAGTGTGACATATGAGTTCTTGAGCGGAATAGGATCTGGGATGTGCCTCTGCCTGACTGCTCTAACCCTCCCTGAGCCCACTGTCATCCAAGTGCCTCGCTCTCAGCATCCTTTGAGGCAGTTGCATTGGACTGGGTGGTCTCTGGATAGGGTGATGGTACTCCTGACCCAGTTTACTTCCGCTCTGAGTCTGGCTACCTCATCCCGCAGTCCAGAGAGATGCATGCAGATAGGGCAGCACCTCAGTGTCCAGAAGGTCTGCCTGAATATGGCTGCCCCACAGCCACCTACCTTGCACCACTCCCCACACTATACTGCAATTTCACTACTTGTCTGCTCCTGAAGCTCTCCTAGTTCCCTTTTTATTAATTTACTGTCCTAAAAATCCTGCCACTGATCCTCAGATAATTTTCTTAAAAAAAAAAAAAAAAGAAACCAATAAATAAATAAATGAGTCAAAACACTTGTCGTGCTGAGGGTGGGCTTCTTCCCCTTATGCCCTCCTACTTCACACCCCTTACTATACCCTGTGTTTAGCTTCTGTCAATCAGATTTAACAGGGCATATAATTAAGAGGGGTGACGAAAATTTGCAGCAATTAAAGACAGCACAGAATTATACCATCACTATGTTTTAAATTTTCAACAGCCCAAAAACAATTATAAGTAAAGACAACAAAGAAAGTACAGTGTCACTAAAAGCCCACAATCTAAGTTTAAAAGAAAATAGCAATTACCAGTTACTCTAAAGCACTGAATTGAATATGTTTCCTTCCTTCCCTACTGGCTTCAGAAAATAAAACTCTACTTGCTACCTCAACTCTGACTAAGCCACACCTAAAGTTATCACGTAGCTGAGGTCAGATGCCAGACAATTAACACCCTTCACCCAACTACAGGGCAGTCAGACAAGCCAAGATAACATTTTCAGCAATTTAAAGAGAGCACAGAATTACACCACCACTATGTTTTAAATTTTCAACAGCCCAAAAACAATTATAAGTAAAGACAACAAAGAAAGTACAGTGTCACTAAAAGCCCACAATCTAAGTTTAAAAGAAAAATAGCAATTACCAGTTACTCTAAAGCACTGAATTGAATATGTTTCCTTCCTTCTCCTTCTAGCTTCTTCCATACCTCCTAAAGAAAAGGGTTCTGGTCTAACCGCTGTCCTTGACTTTGTCAAATCCCACCCATCGGACTCCAAATCATCCTTCTTGGTGACTTTAACATTAATTGGCTCTCAGCTGCATGTGGGTCATTTAAGGACTCCTTATATCATCTAACGTGACTCAAATGGTTGACTATGCAACCAGAAAGAACTACAGAACTGGGACCTGCACCCTACTCGACTGGATCCTAACCAACCACCCTCTCGGATCACGAAAACCTCAGTCCTCCCTGACTCACTCAGTGACCACCTCCCATCAGCTGTACCTGGTCAAACAAATTCTGTAAGCTCCCTCCAAAATCGCCACCAGCAGAGTCCTACCCCGTGGTCAGCTACCCCACCTCAAATCACACCTCAGTCTGCAGGACTGGTCCTCCATCTTCAAGGCAACAGATACTATACTGCACTGAGCAATTTATTCACATTTTCAGTGGAGCCTGTAATAAATTTCGCCCCCTCAAAAGCGTAGTTAAATCGCTCAGTAACCCTTGGCTTTCAGGAGACCTCCTAAAAAAAAAAAAAAAAAAAAAAACTTAAATCCAGGGACCACCTCTGGGAACTGGCTAGAAACTCCGTAAGCAACTCGACATCCAGAATTATAACGGGCATGGAACGACTGCACCAAATCCATTCGCAACAGAAATCTGACTACTATAAAATGCCCTCACTAACTCCTGGGGAAATGGGAGATTTCTGGAAAACATTAAAGATGTCACTGGGAAGCAGTCAAAATCTTCACGAACATACTCAACATAAATGGGCACACTACACTCGATCTAAAACTATTATAACACTTTTAACATCACTTTCACTGACCTTAGCAGTGTTCTCCTCCCAACTTCTTCCAAGACGTGTCAACTCCCATTCCCCCAACTCCTCCACCCACGCCTGTCACCCACCTTTCTACTTTAAAGCACTAAAGAAACATCAAGTCCGAAACTATATTGCCAAAGCCATCAGCAAATCTAGAACAAGCAACGACACACTTGGCCTCAAGCTACTGGCCCTAACGCTTGACAAGGTACTTGGGCCCTCACCAAGATCTTTAATCTCTCTCTCTTCCTCTAGCCAATTCCCAGACAAATGGAAAATGGCCAATGTTACCCCTATTCACAAAAGTGGTGATAAGGCTGACCATGCGAACTTCCTCCCTATCTCTATCCTGCCTCCCTATCGAAGGCACTGGAACGTATAGTAGCGGACCAACTTACCGAGCATCTGGACAATTATAATATTCTCTGTAAACAGCAACATGGCTTTGAAAAGGTCATAGTACATCCTCTGCCTTACTCAATTCACCAGCTCCATTCACAGCTCCCTGACAATGGACAACTAACTGGTGCTATTTTCATCGACCTGACCAAAGCCTTCGATACTGTCCACCACTCCCTCCTGCTGAGCCAACTAAAAATGCTGGTCTCTCCAGTGATTTAATCTCTTGGTTCAAAAGCTATCTTGAAAAAATGGAGATGTGCACTCTGATTCCAGACCTGTACCTCTGGAGTCCCCAGGGTTCAATACTGGGCTCCCTACTCTTCAGCCTGTTCCTTAACACCCTACTGGACTCCTGCACTGAACATATCACCCTGTATGCCGATGATGCAGTAATTCTTGCCACACACCAGGACCCAAAGAAATTGCAAGAAAATCTCCAACTCAGGCTTCTACTTGGTTGAGAATTGGCTCACAAAGCACAAACTCATCCTAAATCAAAAAAAAAACAAAGGCCATGATCTTCAGCCGCTCCCATAATAAACATAAGCACTTCCCACTCTCCGTTATCACCAGACAAGGTGCTGCACTGGAACAGGTCAAAACTTTAAATACCTCGGATCACCCTTGACCTTCACCTCTCCTACACTGCCCACATTGACCATGTCGCCAAAGCTGCTAACTCCCAGCTAGGCCTGCTATTCCGTCATAGGAAACACCTGACACCTGAAGCCCTCACAGTCGCTGTCCAGAGCTCCATCATATCCATCATTGATTATGGCATTATCATTTCGGCTCTGCTACAACCACCGCACTCAAACGTGTATCCACCGCCTCAACAAGGCCTGTCGACTTGTCACTGGCTCCCAACACCTAACTCACACCTGTAAACCTCTATTCTCAGACTGGATGGTTGAATCTTGCCAATCGAATAAAACACCAAACTTGTATTACTACTAAGAAAATCTTGTGGCCTTGCCCCCTGGAGTCTGTGCCCTCATACAACCGAGAATCCACACCCGACATACCAGGGATTGAAACCTCAGCTTCTGTAAGTCCCGCATTGCCGCATAAACACAAGGCCAAAGATCCTTTGCTTACCGGGCCACTAGTTGGTACAACGGTCTTCCCAGCAACATCTCCATCTTCACTATCGCCAGCACTTTTTAAGACTGCCTCTGCCTAACACTGACTGCCTCCAACCTCTGTGACTGTTGTGGCTAAACATATCTTTTGGTTCCATCATGAAGATGCCCTTTGGACCCACATCTCGCCTACACTTTGCCAGCACTCCCTTCCTATCTTCACCTCCCTTGCTGGCCCATGACAAATGCCACCCGCTGCACTACCTCTATTCTTATCCGCCTTCCACCTCTCCTCTCTCTGTCCCCCCAACCTACCTCCCTTCTCTCCCATCCACTTAGTCTCCCTGATTTCACCCTCCTCCTTTCCCTTTCGCTTCCCAAAGTTTCACCTTATTGTTCTTTTTCATCTACAAGACTATGTGGTGTTGTTTTTTTAAATTTTATAAACTGTTATCTTTGCTTATGATTGTCTCAATTGTACCAATGACGTGGAACCTTTGTAAAAGAGCCTTGGCTCAAAGGTATTTGTAATCCTAGAACAAATAAATAAATAAATAAATAAAATGTAATCTTCTGATGTGGAACCTATGTATTGAGCTTCTGCTCAAAGGTATTCATTCTAGATTTCAATAAATAAATAAAATCTTTGCATTGGACAGCAGCATTCACTCAGTTCCAGCTCCTTACTCCTGAAGTAAGGAAGGTAGGTCTGGATTGTTTGTGAAATGGTCTTGCTGATTGCAGCATTTTTGTATGCGCCTGCTGTGGAGGTTTCAGCAACACATATACTCCTGTTGCCATCCTTGCACCATCCCATACTTTGTGAGTCCTGTTTTCAAGTAACATTTCTCATTTTGCTGCTGTTAGACGCTGTCATAGACTCCACCTTACAATTCCTTATTCCTTGCAAATATGACCCATCCTCAGTATTTTATGAAATTAGTTGAAACTCGCATCAAACGATGTTTGAGTCAGTAGAGGGTATCCTACACTCATGCAGACTCTGGAAACTCTGGTATGGGGCAGATAACAGAAACATAGAAACTGATGGCAAATAAGGACTGCTTGGCCCATCCAGTCTGCCCATTTCTCCTACCTGCACTATTACTGCAGAACATAACTGATCTATAGCTGTTTTTTTCCCCTTCCTTTCCACTAAGATTCTCTTGTGCTTATCCGTGCATTCTTAAAAGATTAGGGCTTCTGAGTCAAGAGCTAGAGGTGGCGCTCTTGAACAGTAGAAAAGCTTACCAGTTTCTCTGACTTGCTTGCTCATGCACTCCCCGAAAACACACACTCTGTTTTGGTCAGTGTTGGCTGTAAGGTTGATTGCCCATCCATTACATTCCTGCTACAGGATCACTGTGACCACTTTGTTATGACTAGGTATGTACGGACAAAAGAAGGCCATGGCCCATCGAGATTGTCTCCCCACAACTGTGGGAATTTAAACCCTGTGTAGGTTTTCAGAAAGCCATTTATCAGTCCCTACTTTAAATATGTTGACAGTCTCACTGTTAACTAATTCTTGTGAAGAATATTCCAAAGTCTAGATGTTCTTACAGAAAAGAAATGCAATCTTCTGTTGGTTTTGCTTTGCTGACTTCAAATTGCTTATTGTGAAGCCTTGACAATATTTTCCTTTGAGTCAAATGGATGCCACATTGAGCCATAAGAGAGGCGACTTTAATACCTTGTACAAAATATAAAATCCCATTTCTTTGGCAGCAAACATATTTTGGGGCTTTGAGTTGAATTTTGATTCCTTTGCTGACTCCATTAGCTGCAAGTTAGTGCATAGTGGGGAAGGGTGTTAATGGTCTGGCCAGGTCTCACTCAGCTAATTGGCTGGAGGCAGAGCTGAATCAGGTTTGTGGTGTTAGTTGCTTTGTCTTCTCAGAAGGAACTGGAAGTGGACAGGATCAGTTGTGTTCCAGGACAGTAGCTGCTGCTTGTTGTTTGTACAGGATTTGTTGTGGATTTTACTTGGTAGAATGTTATTTCTTTTCTTTCTTTCTTCTAAGGGCTAGCAGGGTGTTGTTTTGGGGCTCTTGGAAGTTTGAAAACTGGTTTGGTGGCTGTAAGTGGGCTCATTTGTTGATGTTTCACTGTGTAACAGGCTGCGCTGGTGGAGGCCTATTTCTTCTGATTTAAAACCTATTCGTGGGATTTGCTTGGGGCTGGTTCTTTGGCTGCTGGGCTTGGAGGCAGACACAGGGCTGATATACTCTCTCGAGTCAGGTGTAGGCCCAAGACCCACCCACTGACCCTCCCCAGAGCTCTGCTAATTTATAGGGGAACACTTGCCCTGCAATTGGAGGAAAAGGCTGCAGGTGCTGCTCATGTAGTTCTAGCTACTAGGGGTTGGATTTAAAGGCTGGGAGAGAGGAGCTTAGGGAGTTGTTCACTTCCTTATAAGTTTACTGTGTTGTACTGCACCTAGTAACAGGTTTACTGGTTTACTGTGGGACTGTATCTAGGATTAGTGGGTGACCTGATTAGGCAGTAGGGGAGTATCTTGGACTAGTGGGAACCTGGTGGCTCACCAAGGAAACCTATTTGGAGAGGCGGGGACCACACGTCATTAGGGCTGGCATCTTTGGGAGGGTGGTGGGGTGCACAGGGTGTGGAGCAGCCATGATACTGTACTGGGCTTGAAGTTCGGTGGTTGCCCAGTGTGCTACAGGTGGCACAGCTTAGGGAGGAGGTTGCGGGATTAGGAGACAGCTGGGGAAGGGGAGGTATGGTTGGGGAAGGGGCAGGGGATCTCCCACGGGTTGCACCAAGCACTAGGGGTGGGGGCATAGGAAAAGGAGTGCAGGAGAATACTGGGGGTAACCAGGGACCCTGGCAGGGGGCCAAAGGAGGACTCTACCAAGGAAGCAGGCAGGTAACTGGGGACCCTCACAAAGGGGGCCAGAGGACAACATTCTCAGGGAAGTAGGCAGATGGCCGGGGCTGGACAGAAGGAAGCAAGGCGGGAGGTGGATCAGACCTTACGCCAGTAACCACTTCTGTTCTCTCTTCTGCTTGAGGATGAGGGGGGTGATGTAGCCACGATAGGGGTGGTTAGAGATGGAAAGGGAGTGAGGGTCAGGAGGCGAGGGCGGATAGCAGGAGGAAAGGGGGAACCTGGAAAATGGGGAGCAGTGAATCAGAGCAGGAGGGGCAGGGGAAGAGGGAGGAAAGTGCAAGGAGAAGGACCAGTTGGGAGGAAAGGGCAAGGAGAAGGACCAGAAGTACAAGGAGGATGCAGTAAAGGGAGCTGAGGGTTTAGGCCAGGGATCACGACAAGCAGGAGGGACTAAAGGGAGACAGGAAGGAAGGGAGGACGAGTCAGGCCAGTTTAGCTGATAGGGAGAAGGACCAGTCGAGAGCAGTGAGGGGGAGTTAGCGAGGTACAGAAGGATACCGGAGGAGGAGAGGTATAGGATCGAAGGGAGGGGGTGGCTGGGGTAAATAAGGAGGGGGCAGCCTGTGACACCCAGATTGGGGGAGGAACAAGGAGCCAGCTGGGTGGAGGGGCCAATAGAAAGGATGAGGGACATGGAAGGGGGGAATGGAGGAAAAGGAGTAGTCAGAGTGCTCCCGCTGGGGATTCCATGATCAGGGTATCAAATGGGATAGGGAGGGAGAAGCCTGGCTAGTTAGAACAAAATGCTTCCTGGATTAACGGTGCACAGGGCCAAGCACGAGGTATATCAGCTGGCAAAGGACTGTGGGGTTCCCCGGATATACTGGTCCACCTGGGTACAAATGACATTGAGGGAAATAGTGAGCTAGAGATACAGGCAAGATTCAGGGAGCTTGCCAGGGTCTGTCATGACATAGGATGTACAGTTTCCTTCTCAGAATCCTGCCGTGCCAAGGGCTAGTGGGAGCACAAAAGGAAGATTAGGGAGATAAACCAGTGGCTCAGGGAGGTGTGAGGCCAGAGGGTATGGGTTGATGGGGATTGGGGGAGACCTGGGAGGATAAGGAGCTGTATGCTAGAGATAGACTCCATCTCAATTTGAGGGAGGGAATCCTTGTTGAAAATAGAGGGTTCATTGGTGAAGAGTGGAGTTTAAACTTGTGAAGGGGAGGGATGGGAGAAAAGGCTGTCGGGGGTGCCGATAAAGGAGGGACTCTTGTCCACTCTGGGGAGCTGGAGGAATGCGGGAAAAGGTCGACTGGTAAAGTGCAGACCAGGGGAAAACAGAATCCCATGGGAACATGAGCAGGGGAAATGGAAGTAGGGAAAGGGTGGAAGGTAGTCCTGCTAAATGCCAGGAGCTTAGCAATAAAATGCCTGAGCTCCAGGCAATGCTAACTGAGGGAGCGTGGATGTGGCAGCAGTCACTGAGACCTGGGCCACCGAGGACATGACTGGGACCTGAACCTGAGGGTTACACTATGTTCAGGAAGGACGGGGGAGGAAGGGAGGAGGGATAGCAATGATAGTCAAAACTACATTGGCATAGGGGAGTAGAAGAGGCGGAGGGAACCGTAGGCGATTTGATCACCTTGATAACAAGGGGGCAGAGAGTAAAAATAGGAGTGGTGTAGACCCCTGCACTGGCGGAGGAGCTGGAGGAGAGTCTGGTGGCAGATGTTGGGAGACACTGCAGCCTGGGCAGGGAAGGGTGGTGGTGTTGGGGACTTAAACATGCCAGGAACAGACTGGGAGACTATGACATCCCTCGGTGGCCAGGGAACAGAGGTTGTTGGATGTCTTTCAGGACGATTCCTAACTCAGCAGGTGGGGAACCGACCAGGAGGCGCGGGTACTGGATGTGGTCCTGGCAGACAATGACCAGATTGGGGCCTGAGGTAAGGGACCCGCTAGGGAGTGACCATGCCACGGTCTGGTTCTTCCTGGACCTAGGAGGGGTAGAAGGCTGCACAAAGACGGAGGTAACTGACTTCAGGGGGGTAATTTTAAGGAAATGGGAAGGATCTTTAAGGAGCATTTGGATGGGATTGGGTCAGACATGGACACTAATAGTAGGTGGGAAATCATCAGGAGGGTGCAGGATGCTACCAGCACCTGTGCAAGAGAGTAAGACGAAATGGTTAGGGCCCGAAATTCCTGCTGGTGGACCAGGAGGTCCAGGAGGTGGTGCGGGAAAGAAGGCAGCCTATAGGCAGTTCAGGTGCTCAAGGAGTGAAGAGATCGAGGGGAGTACGAGCTGATGGCGAGAAGGCCACTAGGGTGGTGAGGGCAGCTAAGGCAAGGAAGGAGCAGAACCTGGCCAAGGAAATTAGGAGAGGAACAAGGGTTCTTTAGATACATTGGGGAAAAACAAAGGGTGAAGGGCAGATTAGCAGGATTAAACGGGAGAGATGGGCACAAGACCCGGGAGCAGGCTGAGGTACTAAATGAGTACTTCACCTCAGTTTTCACCAAGGAAAATGGGAAGCTGCATCATACATGGGAGGAGACAGTGATACTGAGGAAGGGGGACCCTTACTGATTGGTGGGTCTGGGGAGAGGGGAGGCATCACTGGCAGGAGGGGGGAAGGCTAAGCAAGGAGAAGAGGTAGCGAAGGGAAATCACAGCAGAGAGAGTGAGGGAAGCCCTCAGGTCCCTTTAAGACGGAGAAAGCACCGGGCCGGATAAATTACATCCCAGAGTGCTGAAGGAACTTGCAGATGTCCTGGGCGAAACCCCATGGCTTTTCACCATCTCTGAGGACAGGGTGAGTGCCCCAGGACTGGAAGGTGGCGATATAGTGCCCATCCACAAGGGGGGATCAAGGGAGGTGGTAGGGAACTCCAGGCCTGTCAGCCTGACATCGTGGTGGGCAAGGTGATGGAGGGCGCTATCAAGGAGAGGCTGGGGGACCTGGAAAAGTCAGGTGCCTGGATGATAGACAGCATGGATTTGTCCTGGGAAATTGTGTCAGACAAACCTTTGGAGTTCTATGACTGGGTGACGAGTGCCTTGGACCTGGGTAGACCAGTGGACGCCTCTTTCTAGACTTCAGCAAGGCATTTGACTCTGTTCCTCACGTGGCCTGTTGGATAAGCTGGGAGAAATGGGGGTGGGGAACCAGATGATCAGATGGATAGGCAATTGGCTCCAGGACCGACCCAGAGGGTCGAGTTGGCGGGATACTCTCATCCCCAAGGAGGTCATTAGTGGGTCTCACAGGATCAGTCTTGGGCCCTCCTGTTCAACGCCATGCCTCTGACATAAGGACTGGTATCAGGAGTGAGATGAGTCTCTTTATGGATGACTCAAAACTGGGGTGGTGGTGGATGGGGAGATGGGGAGGGTGGCCCTACAGGGGGACCTGGAGGCTCTGGGAAGATGGTCTAGAATGTGGAAGCTGAGGTTCAATGCAGGAAATGCAAGGTACTGCACCTGGGGCCAGAAGCCTGGGCCAAGTCTACACCCGGGGCAAATGCTACAAGTCTCGAGGCTGAGAGGGACCTGGGGTGGTGGTGGATGTCAAGATGAACAACTCGGAGACTTGTAGGAGGCAGCAGCTGAGGCCAACAGGATGCTGGGATGCATCGCTAGGGGATCACTCTCCAGAATGAGGGAAGTGATATTCTCTATATAACTGCTTGGTGAGGCTGCACCGAGTACTGCATGCAATTTTGGAGGCCACACTTAAAGAGGGACATTAAACTCCTGGAGAGGGTCCAGAGGAGGGCAACCAAATGATTTGGGGCTTGGGGACAGGACCTATGGGGAGAGGCTTGAAGAGCTAAATATGTACACATTGGAAGAGAGAAGGGACCGGGGACATGATAGAGGTCTTCAGGTACATGAAGGGTAAATAGGGAGGAACAGTTGGGGTGCTTCAAGGAAGGAGGAGGGGCCACTAGGGGCATGGGTGGAAGCTGGAGGGAAAGATTCAGTGGAGAAAGGAGGAGGTGCTGCTTCACTGAGAGGGTGGTGAGCCATGGAATGTGCTGCCTAGGGGCTGGTGGAGGGGTTCAAGAGGGGTGGGACAGGTACAGGGAAGGGTTCTGGAAGCAAAATCCAATGCAGCAAGAATATCCGGAACTGGGAAGGGAGAAGCCAGAGAAGGTGAGGGGTAGCAGGTCAGCTCCCAGGGTGGGGCTGACCAACGAGCAGACGCCGAAAGACCGTTAGGCCTATTCTGCTGGCATTTTAGTATGTTAGTACATCTCCTGAACCTTAGTGAGTGTAATCCTGTTTTCTGTAGTCTCTGGGTAGGTAATGATGCAAGGTGAAAAGCCATCTTTGTTGCCCTCCGTTGTATTTATTCAATCATGTTTATATCTTTGACCAGATAAGGGTTCCATACAGGGGACCCATAATTTGTATAGGGTCTAATGTGGGATCTAAGCAGAGGAATGATACATTTCTCAGGTCTTGAAATAAACGTAGCGCTTGATTCTACCCAGACGTGAATTTGCAGTTTTGGCTATGTGACTACAATGGTTTGTGGGGTAAGTCTGTCGCTTATCCAGATCCCTAGAGCTTTTTCACATGAGGAGGATTTTAAGATTTTATTATTTAACATATATGTTTGTTTGGATTTATTATGACCCAAATGAAGGACTGAACACTTGTCGATGTTAAAATTGTGTTTGAGTGGGCTAAGCTTCCAGTGTTAGGAGATCGTTTGTGAATACTGCCCTACTTTATCAGAGGCCACCATGCCACCCAATTTGGTGTCAGCAATCAATCAATCAGAATCTTTTTTATCCAGGCGGGCACCATTGAGCAAGGCTCATTTGCAAGGTGGACCTGGTCATGAATACATCAAAGTACAGTACAGAAGTAGGTATACAAAAGCAATAATATACAAGGAAGACAAAGTATATACATTGTATACAGTACAAGGTTGAAATAAATAAAAAAAAAGCATTATTTTACAATTGAAGAAGTCAGCAGATGTAAAATCAACCATAGGCATACAGGGTTATAAGCAGAGAACTTTTGAGTAAGGCAGCCGGCAACTACACATATAGGGAAAGAGGCCGTGTATGGGGTGGCAGGTTAGAGTGGTAAAGACGAGGAGGGATATATTACTGACGACTGGAGGAAAAATTGAGCTAAAACCAAAGAAAGTGACGATGGCTGTCATGTACTTGTTTATTATGATAATGACGGAGGAGGAGTAGATAATTGGGGCACTACTATGGATGGGGTGGGACTTTAGCCAGGCTGGATCAGACAGGGAAGGGTGGTGCAGCAGGAAGAGTTAATAGGGAAAGAGTAGAGCCGGGTAGAAACATGGCGAGCGCCAGGATGGAAAGGGGAGTTGCGGAATTAGTGGGCCAGCGTGTGAGGAAAACATTTGCAAGGTACTTTCATGAAGCGATCGAGCGCCTTGAAGATATTCAGGCTAACAGGGCAGCTTAGCTTCAAGTTCCTTTGTAAACTGTTCCACAGGGTGGGTAAAGAGAAGCTTAGAGCAGCTTTGCCGAAATGAGTTTTGACCCTTGGAACTTGGAGGGCTATTAGGAATAGCTCCTTAGAGCATAGGTGCCTAACACACTCGGGAATACAATCTGAGACATCTGAGGGAAGCTTGTTGGTCACCGCCTGAAGGCCTGTAGGGCGGCATTTCTATTCCTTCTATAGTGAAGGGAAGTCCAGCCTAATGAAGAGTACAGGGAGCAGTGGTGTGTGGAAAGTGGATGGCCAGTAATGAACCTGATAGCTCTGTGGTAGAGGGTGTCCAGCTTAGCCAGTGCAGAGGCAGTGCAGTGGCTGTAGAGCAGGTCCGCGTAATCTATTAAAGATAGGAAGGTAGCTTGAACCAGTTGAATCTTGGCCTCCTTTGTGAGCAGGTGGTTAATTCTGTAGAATAGTCCTAATCGTTTCCTTAGTTTCTTCTGTAGTTCTTCGAGATGGTCAGCGAAGGAAAGTTTATGATCGAGCCAAACTCCTAGATATTTGAATTTAGCTACATACTCTAGTGTTTCTCCTAGAACAGTGGTAATTTGTGAGATAGCCCCCCAAAGCAGGAATTGCCACATGCAAGGAGGGGAGAAGAGCATGGCTTTGTCTTTTCACATCGAGCAAAAGCTTTTGTTTATGAGCTGGTATTGTAGAAGGTTAAATTTGGCTTGGAGGTCTTCACAGGCTGCTTCCGGCATGGGACGATTCAAGTACAGTACAGTGTCCGCGAATAAGTGGATGTTGGCGTTTTGATGGGGTCATTGGTGGTGTTAATGTAGACTGTAAAGAGGAGGAGACCAAGGATAGAGCCTGGGGCACGCCCTCAGCATATGTTTTAATGGAGAAAGATCACCTTCAGCTTTAACCTGCTGTTTCCATTCTCCGAGGTAGTCTGCAAACCAGCACATAGATTTATGGTCCAGGCCTAAGGTGCTTAGGAGGAAAGAAGCAGACTGTGATCGACTGTGTCAAATGCCTTACTAAGATCCAAGAAAACAGGCTGTTATGGTGCTGTGCTTTGCTCTGAATCTAGACTGAACTGGGTTTAATAGGCTTCTGGATTCTAAGTATACCCTTAGCTGGCCACACAATATTTTTCTAGTAATTTAGACGGGATTGGGAGGAGGAGGGAGATCGGTCTGTAATTATTTAGATCGCAGGGTCACCTGCTTTTAATAGAGGGATGACATGGGCTATTTTCCATTGAGGGGGAGGCTACCCTGGGAGAGTGACATGTTGAATAGGTGGATGATTGGCACCGCAAGCACATGGTAGGCACATTTCAGCTAGTGTGGCTCTGTGAAGTCAGAGCCTGCTCTTTCTGGTGTCCAGTTGCAGCAGTAGGTCTTCCATGTCTTTAGAGAGACAGACAGGAGGGAGAAGGCCTCCTTGGTAGAGGGGACTGGGTTGGTGGGCCCTGAGCTGTGCGGATGTCATTGGCAGAAGTATCAAATGCTGGCCCTGCCATTGCAAATGATTATTGAGGGCTTCCAATATCTCCGATTGGTTAGCGATAACGCTGCCATTGGTCTTAATTTTGCTGGAATGGAATTACCAGGTGCATGTCCAGACATGTCTTTTAATGTTTTCCAGAGCTTTGAAGGATTTCTTGAGGCAGAGGCTAGCTCTGAACGATAGTAGGCGGCCTTGGCTGCTCTGATCAACTTGGTGCACTTCCTACGTGCTCTTTTAAATATACACCAGTCCGAGTCGTTCTTGCTTCTTCAGGCTTTTTCCATAAAGTATCCCTTTCTAACAGGGAAGCTTTGAGCTCAGGCAGAACCATGCAGGTGCTGCTCCTGACCCAGCACCTTAACCAAGGGTACATGCTTATTTAAAGCCTCACTTAAAATATCATAAAAATAGTATATGCCCTGTTAACTGCTTTGGCTTGAAGAATTCTGCTATCGCTGTGAATGTTGCAAGTCGAGACGAAGCAAACAAATCAAAGTTAGCTTGCACCTCTTGATAGAGAACTTTGCCACAAACTGTGGGTTGTGCACGGATCTAATGGTGGTGATTATACAGTGATCGTAATGTCTGAGAAAATGTTCCGACATGAGAGAACAGGTGAGGCTTGCTAACCAAAATTACATCTGCAAATTTAGGTGATTTCAGCCATCTGCACATCAGATCAGCTCAGGGAATTCATATCAGAAATAAAAACATTGAACAACAAAGGGCCCAGAACCAACCCTGTGGCACACTACTAGTAACAGCTATCTCTTCAGATAGTACACTTATTCACCCTAACTCTCTGGGTTCTACCTGCCAACCAACTGTCAATCCATTTAACTAAAGTAGTTGAAAAACCAAGATGTATAAGTTTAGCTACAAGAATACTGTGGAGACCTTATCAAAGGCCTTGCTGTAATCCAAAGAATAATATCCAGGGTGTATTGTTATCCAAACCCTGGTTAATGATGTTGTAAAACAATTAAATTGGTAGTGCAAGAGTGTCCCTGTTTAAACCCATGTATTGGGAATGGTCATTGATGTTAATTTCTTGCATTTCCTTTCCCATAATACCCATAATTACTTTTTCCATTAGTTTGCATGGGATGGATGTGAGCTGATTGGTCTGTAGTTATTAACTAATGCATGATTACCATTTTTTGTATAGATCACGACTGTTGCTGTTAAAGGAAAACTACACCCAAAACTTGAAAAAAATGTATGTTGTGCAGAGTGTTTTAATTTGTATGTGAAGTTCTAGTGTTTCCTTCCCTCTGACTGGTATTAGGAGTTTTTCCTAAATTAGCCTGCTAGCTTTAGGTAGTTTTACGACCCTGGAGATCACCATATCAAATAGGTTTATTGTATTTCTTTGTCCTACAATGCACCTTGTTTCATGTAATGGTGATGTAGCAGAGACCATAAATCCAGCAGAAAGCATTGCATTACAATCGGTTCACAACAACAGAGATGGCTATATGTTAAAATCTGTAGAATTCAGCTTGGTGACCACCCTCATCCTAAAGGTTTTACTGTCCTGAAAAACTTTGCTGCTGGTAATTTTGTGCAGCTTGTAAAACTTCCAAGATATTTAGTTTGTTTGGCATGTGTGTGTTGAATGTTGGGTCTCTACATCACAGTCACAAGAGACAAAATGCACTGGGGAACCAGAAATACAATTACACTATCAGGTATGGAGACCTCTAGGGTCGTAAAACTAGTATAAAGCTAGCAGGCTAATTTGGGAAAACTCCTAATACCAGTCAGAGGGAAGGAAACGCTAGAACTTCACATACAAATTAAAACACTCTGCACAAATATATATTTTTCAGGTTTTGGGGTAGTTTTCTTTAACCAGTCCAATGCAACTGATTTATCCATTAGAGATTTTTTAAAAGAATAGAATAGAAGGGAATAGCTATTTCATCAATGGTTTCAATCAGGAATCTAGAATTAATGTGGTCAGGGCCACTACCGTGTTTGATTTTAGGTTTTTAGTGTTAGTAGTAGTTATAGTGTAGTTATTTGATTCCATGTAGGATCAAATATTTTTATGCTAGGATCTCCCTTTAGAAAATATTGACGAAAAATAGTTGCTTAAGGTATCGGCAATCTGTTTATCAGAGGAGATAATGGAAGTGCCTTCCATAAGAGGACATAGCTGCCTATTATTACATCTTTTGCTGTTAAAATAAGAGAATAAGGACTTATGATTATCCTGGTGTGAGCTATATGAAATTTAGATTTCATTGTGCTAATCTAATTGATTTTTCAGTTTTTTTATTTAGTTGTTTAACCAGGAGTAGCACACTAAGCTGAAAGCTTTTTTACAGGAGCAACCTGGGAGCACAGGGAAGTTAAGTGACTTGCTCAGGGTCACACAGTATGCAAGTGGAAGCTGTGGGATTGAAACCGGATCTGGTCTCTGTGATGTCACAGATTTGCAGCACAGAGCTTTAAACCACTGCGCTATACTGCCTTCTTGAGAGTCCCCAGGGACTGCTCGCCAGTACACACCTACACAGTCCCAACACTACAGTACCAATATGTTTGCTTTTTACATGCGGAAGCAACACTAAAAGCACGGACTGACTGGTTGAGCTACTCACCACTGACTGCTTGAAAACAAAACCAACTAACAAAGGTTAGTAACTGCTGCCCTATAATGCCCCAATATTGGTTCCTTTTGTCAGCTGTGCATTTTTTTAAGGACATAATGTTTCCTATTTTTTTTTTTTATCTGTTTAAAGATTGAATTTTTTTTTTTTTTGAACTTTCTATTTCTTCTCCTTCCCCACCCGAGCTGCGCTTCTTGGAGACTCTAGTGCTCTCCCCGTGACTGGCCTACCTGTATCCTCACAGAGGTTCCCCATGGAGGCATGGCTATACCCCCGGCAGGGATGGTGGGCCCAGCGCCCAACATCTCGAGTTTGTGGTCCCCTGGTGGTCAGGCAGGCCATCACAGTTAGGGCTGGCACTGGAGCTCCATCTGCTGGCGCTCTGGTGGTACTTTTCCGGCTTTTCTGTGCTGTGTGGTGTGTGCCTTGACATCAAGGCGTTGCATGCCGACATCCACCACACAGCTTCCTCATTGGTCAGTCCTACCAGCTTGCTGTACCCTGGGGCCATGGATCTTGTCTCCTCCCTCGAGAAGGTGAGCAGTCCCTGGACGCCAAGCCTTCTCCCGCTGGCCCTCCAGCAACCCGACTCGCCCCAAACCCTGGTTGCCGGCATTGCGAAGCGGAAATTAGCTGCTGCGCCAACGGCTGGCCACAAATTGTATTATTAAACCAAGGGGTATTTTCCTTTATTGTTATATTTTTGCTGAATAGGATAAAGGTGTTCTCAAGGTCTATTATTTATTTATTTATTTTTAAACATGCCAAGCATCTTCTAGTAATTCCCTTAAAGTTTGATTTTCCATAGTTAAACACTTTTGAATGATTTACAGGTTTTTGAATTCCTTTTTTTAAACTTTATTTTTATCAGTTTCTGCAGTAATTTAATTACACATTCAGGGATCACAGGTACAGTCTTAGAGTATTATATACACATCCATGTCATATTTCATTATTATATATTCAAGAACTTTGTGTTCTCCTCTATTGACAACCCTTATGTTAGCACTCATCCTATTACCAACACATTTACATTTACGGTCTCAAGCCCAGCAGAGTGACCCCTGCTCTCCCCCACTGTCACCCCAGTAGAATAGTACCAGTTGGTCCATCTGGCCCATCTCTGGATATATATTGGTGTCTTCTGATTTACTTTAAAAGTAAGCTCTTCTAATTCTGCTAGGCCCTTAATAATCGAGATCCAATCCTGTTTTTGTGGAGTGGCTGTGCCCAGCCTGTTCTGGTTGCCGCTTTAAGTGCGGCTGCTGTTGAAATTGCCCATAGGTAGAGTGAATCTACTCCCCTAAGTCCCTGTGGTGGGACCCCAGTATCATTTCGTGCCACTCCAGTTGTTGGTTGATGCCTAATATACTTTTATTGATGACTTAATGTCAGCCCAGAACTTGGCCAGCCTGGGCAGGCCCAGAAAATATGTAAGTAGCCTGCTTTATCTTCCCACATCTCTCCAGCAACTGGCCGAGAGGGAACGGTTTCTTTTGTTCAGCATCTCAGGGGTGTAGAAGAAGCGAGCCTGACCTTCCAGGAAAATTCTTGCCAGAGGGGCGATCTGGTACTTAGCCTGGCAACGTTAAAATTAAATTCAGTTAAGGGGCAGGGCTCCTGATGCATCTCCTCCTGCCATTTGTTTTAAGTTTTATAAGAGGATCCGATTTTATAATTCTAAAAGCTTTATATAAGGCAGAAATTTGGCCTTTCTGATCTGTTGAGGTCTTTATTTGTCTAATAGTTTCTAGAAGGGTGCAACCCTTCAGAATCTTTCACTTTTTCTGGAGGAATTTATGTATGTTCGCACCTGGAGGTATCTAAAAAGTCTGTGTTCCTCAAACCAGATTTATTCCTCAAGGTGTCAAAATCCGGGATAGAGGCTCTTGCACAAACTGTCCCAGGTATGACAGGCCTAGCCTAGTCCACTGTTTATAAGTGAGGTCAAGGCGATTTGGAGGAAAGTCTTCCGCCCAGGCCGGTCTTTAAAGGCCATAATATTGGAAACAGTTTGTACTTTTGCCACAATCTATGTACTGCTTGGAGGGTCTCTCCTACTGAGTTTAATTTAGGGGTGGGGTGATGGCGAATCAGCTGTGGGATGACCACCCGATCTTCAAGGGAAGCCTCCCTCCTCTTCCTCCCTCTCTCCATTTCCTCCAACTCGAGGTGGAGCTAGGACGGACTACTGAAGAGACTGTTTCAATTGCACCACTAGAAAGTAGTCTTCCAGATCCGCAAAGATCTACCCCTCTTCCCTCTGCATCTGCAGTGTTTTTAGTTTGATTCTTGGTCTTTATTTGACCAAATGAATCTAGAGACCAACATGTTCCAGTCCCCGAACACAGATTTGTGGATAAACAGAGGTATGCATTGAAATAGTATAGGAATTTAGGTAATACATTCATAGTTATGGCTTGATTCTGCATACATGGGCAGTTAATTAGGGACCATTTCTCAGCATCTCTCTTCAGGGAGTTAATTAAGGGGTTATAGTTCGCTTTGAACAGTTTAGATGTGTGTTTGGTCAAGTGTATTCCCAGATATTTAATCCCTTCAGCTGCCCAATTCAGGGCAAAAGTCTGTGGATGTCAAAGAAAAACTCAGGACCTCTGTTTTTAATTTGTTGAGGGAGTAGCCTGAATGCTTCCCAAAGCATTCCAGAATAGACCATGCTTGTCCTATAGATTTATGTGGCTGAGATAGTGTCAGCAACACATGCGTCCGCATATAATAAAATTTTCTTTTGGTCCCTCCACCTCTATTCCTTTACTTCCTGTGCCCGTCTAATGGCCTCAGCTAGGGTTCAATATACAGTACAAAAAGAAGAGGGGAGGGGTAGTTCTGGCGGGTTCCTCTACCTAGGGAAAATCTTCTGACAGTCCCCATTTATTTTAACGAAGCCTGGGGCCCTGTGTATAGGGATCTTATGATACCAATAAATTGTTCAGGGAATCCTGTGTGTTCAAGGACCGAGAACAGGAAGTCCCATGAGACCTTATCAAAGGCCTTTTCGCATCTAAACTCAATATACAAGAGGGAGTCCGTGATCGTTGGATCATATCTATTATGTTCAGGGCCGAACGCACACCATCAGGTGCTTGTCTGCCCGTCCACAAACCCGATTGGTCCGGTGGACCATTTCTGGAAGAAGGGGTTAATTCTTGCTGCTATTATAGAAGTAAATATCCTATAGTCCTGATTCAATAGGGATATAGGTCGGTAGGATCGCATTTTGAGGGTCTTTGCCTTCTTATGTAAAATCGTGATAGTGGTGTATTGCCAGGAGGGAGGGGTCCTCCCTCGCCCAGATATCTGAAAAGGCCTTATGGAGAAGGGGTACAATCTCTGGGGCCAAGGTTTTATAAAACTCAGGACCGAATCCATCTGGGCCTGGGCATTTTGTTTTAAGCTTTTAATTACAAAGAGATTTCTTCCTGGGTGTTAGGCGTCATTAAGGTTTGAGCTATGTCCGGGGCAGGGCGGGAGAGGATGGAGTTTAATTAAGTTTGTCCCGTTTGGAGGTGTTCTCCATTGTCCTATATAAGTTAGAATAATACTCTACAAATGAATCAGCAATCTGGGACGTCTGTCTGACAAGTTGGCCAGTGCGGGCAAGTTATTTTAGTTATAACAGCTTTGGCTGCAGTGTCATGATCTATATGCCAATAATTTGGTGCCTCGGGTCCGCCGTAATATTTTTGTTTCAAGTAAAGTAGGGCTTTTTCTACTTCTATTTTTGAAGGTTATATAATGACTCTCTACACTTCTGTAGGTCCCTTTCCCTGATTTCTTCCCATTTAATCTTCTGGGCTGTTTCAAGCTCTTTAATTTGTGTTATTAATTTCTTTTGGTTTTGTTTTAATTCTAATTTTTACGAGATGTTATTGCGATTATTTTGCCTCTGAGGAAGCTTTAATAGTATCCCACAGTATTTGTGGAGAAACTTCTTCTTTCATATTTTTGGTTAATGTAATCTGCATGAAGTCTCTAAGTTCCTTCATGATCCTTTTATCCTGCAATATGGAAACATTCAGTCTCCAATGCGTTATCCGTTTAGACAGTCCCAGCTCCACCTCCATAAGTATAGGGCTATGATCGGAGAGGATGGTTGAACCCACCCACATAGATGTGAATCTATTCAGGTCCCTCTGGAAAGTAAAGAACATGTCCAATCTGGAGAAGACCTTAAATCTGGGAGAAAAACATGTGTATTCCGAGCTTTGGGGTACTTCTCCAGATATCATCTGCTGCAACTGGGTTCTAAGAGATCTAGCTTTAGCTACATCTAGTTTTGAATCTTGGAGGTTGAGTCTAAGACTCTATTTAAGACTATATTCCAATCACCTCCCATGATTAACACCCTCTGGCCCTTTCTGCCACCATCTGAAGGATATTCAAAATGAAGACCCTGGAGGGATATAAACGTTGACTAAGGTTACCGATGTATCTTGGATGGTCCCTACTACCATAATGAACCTAGCTTCTGGGTCCTCTATCACCTCCTGTTGTTGGAAGTGCAGTTTAGCTGACAGCAAGATGGCCACCCCTCTTTCTGTCCTCTGGGAGAGAAGATGCATATATCTCCGGAAGGATTTGCATTTAAGTTCCTGAGTTTCTTTAGGGAAAGATGAGTCTCCTGTAAAAAAAATGCCCGCACAACCCTGAGATGCTAAAAGTTTTGAATCCTTTTCCTCTTTACTGGGCTTGGCGACCCGTTTACATTCAAAGATAAGAAATTTTGTGGCATTACTAGCCATTATCTAGCCAGTCAGATAGGTCATTCTGTTCCCAAAGCCTGTAGTCCTTCTGCCCTGACATTTTACCCAAGTGCATAAACTGCAGAATTTTTCTAAAACAGTAATAACTTCTAACATAACGATATAAATAACTCATAACTATTTTGTAACAATGAACCTTTGCTCCGCTTCATATTTCTTCGAGCTGAGAGTTAAATTAAGTGCTGGGTTACGTCAGCAGGGATTCCTCTCTGCCTGGTTACCCTTACTACGTGCAGGTGACTTCCAAGGAGACACTGGTCGATGTTTACCAGCGAAGGGTGTCTGTGATAACAGAACAGTAAGGAGCACTCCAAAGTTCAATGAGTGATCTCCAAAGGGTCCTGGTATTCCCAGGAATATGTTCCTTCCCTTCTGTCAGAGATAAAATTAAGGAAGGGGCAAAGAAGAGGGGAGAAGGCAGGGTCATCCACTGTGCCCATTGCCCAAACACCCGAGCTTACACAACATGCATATTGAAAGGAGATAAAATTACCTCACCTCATTGTGTGCCTGCAGCTTGCCCTGATTTTTATTCTTCTACCATGCCCTTATTGTCAATGGTATTCCTTTTCAGGTTAAGGAGTCCTTTCAGTTCCAGTTACCCCATCAACGCATTTTTCCTCCTTAAGAGGTAGGCAAACAAGCCGCAGTCTCCTCACGGTGTTCCTCCCTCCCTCGGTGATTTAGAAGGGTGAGGGAGGGCCCCGATTATGCCCTAGACTCGTCAGCCAGCCGCTCCCCATGGGAAGTGGAGATCAGTTCAGACCGGCTTGTATGGGGCTCAACCCACCGTGACACTGTTTTGGCTAGCCTAGGGCACTGTCCGAGTCCCCTCCGGCCCAACACGTGAGAATCCGAACAGGGATGTAACCCTCCCGTCAGCGTGTGTGTTCCTAAAGGAATAGACTGAACGACAGATTATTAGTTGATATGTATCGTCATACCAAATGATCTTCAGACAACACTAAAGACATTTTAAGTATATGCACATACACACAAAAGCCCTATCCGACTTTTTACATGCTAGATTAAGCATCGCATAAATAGTGTATGACATGTGCGTTTACTGATCAAATATGTCCAAATGAGCATGTCTATTCTCTCCCAGCTGTGCCATTACCCGAGAAATCCACAGCCATTTACTGAACTAATATATTTCTCTAGGCGGATATAGTGGAATCAATTAAAGTAAATCGTGCCCCTCTTCTCAGGGTAATCCACCCAGACCGCCGGCCCCTCGTAGAAATGCAGCACCTTTCATTTTATCTCTAGTTATAAACACTTTGAGAGTAGCTATGAAATAACAAAAGATAGGAAGAGGGAGCTCTAAGTAAAGTGTCAAGTTCCAGCCATTGTCTTTAAGTGTTTTACTCACTGTGGACCCCACATCTTAGATGGGAGGGGTGGATGAGGCAGTCCATATAAGTTATAAGTGCTAAGGATCTCTAGGACCCTTTAGTTCATAGCGGGCAATTCACCACGAGTCTCAGGCCTCGGGAGGGGCGCCTTTGTGAGCCATACCTTTCATTGGCTGTTTTCAGGTAGTCGCATGGTGCGTGGGTAAAGAACCTCTGCTACCTCTGACTCCTGTGTTTGATTTAGATGGGGGCATCCTTGTTCATTAGGGCAGGATCGCCTAATTTCTTCAACATTTCCCGATGTCTGCTCATAAAGAGGTCTGCGTCCTGTCGCATCGAGGGCCGGGCCTATGAACACCTTTCTTGCCACGGACCATGCTGAATTCAGTAGATCCTCTCGAGTCTTTCTTTTGCCATGGGGGAGGGGGTCGTGATTCCAAGTCTCCCAGAAATGGGACTGCAGAGGGAGATCCTTAAGACTTTTGTACCTGGTTTGAAGTGATCTTCAATCTTGCTGGGAATAGTATTTGAGCCTAATATTTTTCGCCTTTAATGCTTTTACAATCGGCCATAACATCTTCCTGGCCTCCATCGAGTAGTCATTATCTACATAAATTTTATGACCTTTAAACTCCAGGGGCTCTGTGCCCACGCTTTCTGAGCACTTTCTCCTTGCTCTCATATTTTGTGAAATGGATTATAAAGGATCTTGGCCTGGCCTCTGGATTGTTTGATTTTGGAGCCAGCACGATGTGCACGATCCAGGCCGAGGTCCAGGCCCTCAGTAGGTCTATAGCTGTTCGAGCAAGTCTTGGATGAATGGTATAGTGTTGGTCTACCATTTTCAAGCCCTTCAGGTATTCCGTGTATTCTGAGGTTTTGTCTTCTGCTTCTACCTTCAAGGTCACTTAGCTTATGGATTAACTCTCGGGGCTCCCAGCCAGGACCTGAACATAAGCGGGTGCCTGCAGAGGTAATTTAAAGAACTCTGCCTGCACTCTTGTTAGGGGTTAGCCCGTCAGCGCGTGCTTGTGTGACTGCCCGCCCAACCACCCTCCCACCCAGGGTCGACCTTCATTTATTGGCCCTATCTAATGACATCACTTCCTGTTGTCTGGAATACTAAGTCCCCATTTTTCCATCTGCAGGTTATGCTTGGCTGCCACTAGAGGGACCTTGAGCCCCTGCCCAAGCTCAGCTACACCCTGAAAGCCTCCCCTTTTTTTTCCTGCCTCCACCAAAGCTACCCATCCCTCCTCCATTCTTCATCAAATACAGGCTACCCTGCCCATATCCACCCTGAAACTAGCCCACCCTCTGACCTCCTGCCACTCACCCCCAGTACACACTGAGTGACCTCCTCACCAGGTCTTCATCAACTACACCTACCTTACCTACACCTCCTCCCACACCCAACTCTGTAGTTACCCTTACACAGCCTCCTGCCTTTGCCACTAAGCCTACTCTTAGTGTCCACTAGAGTCACTGCTGTGCTCCTTTTGGTCCCAAACATACCCTGCTTTCTGAGCCCAGTGCGTGGGCACAGCACTCACCCAGGCCCTTTTCCATCTGCCCTGAGTTGGTGTTGAACCTGGCACTTACCACCAGAGTCTGTGTCACTACCACTAATCCAAAGTGGCATCCATACTTGATGAAGGAATTTAAGTCAGCTTCTATCTACTACCCTAATGCTATTGCTGGCAAATATGTTAGCCCACCTCTTTCTAAAATGCCTTCCTCTCATCCTTTCCCTGACACCACTGTCCCCTGTATCTGATACCCCTCAGGCACCCTGGCACCCACTCCTGCCCTTGTCCCAGAGCTTATACAATCCCACCCTACTCTCATCTTCTGCCCCAGTGTGCAACACCCTTCTCCTAGCCATCTCCCAGCTTTTTCCTCAGGCGCCTCTGGAGGCTTACTGCCTTCACTTTCTCAGCCTGGAAGACCCTGCCCACCCCTGTGCTCAGAAGCTCCCTCATCTCCGCGACACACCTGTCTAAAGCTTACCCTATACCGTCCCTGGCCAGGGCTATGGTCATTTTACTACTCTTGACAGGCAATATACATCCCAACCCAGGTCCAGCCCAACGTGAGCCCACCAGTAGGGTCACCAGGCTCTGCATAGCCTCTATGAATATATGCAGCCTGTGGAAAAATTTGACTCTTTACAATGCTGGGTCGCCTTACATAGACCAGATGTCATTACACTGGTGGAAACCTGGCTATCAAAATCCACTCCAGACTCCTTTGTCTCCATTCCAGGTTACTCCCTTTACCGGGAGGATCGGTGTTGGTAGGCAGTGGCATGCTGATCTCTGTCTAGGGACACTCTCACTGGACTGACACTCCCTACCCCTTCTCTCCCATATGGGAGCAGGCCCCTAACCCTCAAACTGACTCCTGACCCCTCCAGGGTCCCCTATATCTCACCACTGCCTATTTTCCCCTAAAACCAAACTCTGGCACTGGTTCCATTGACTGATTATCTCTCAACCCTACCTCATTCAGCTGATCAAATCCTCGTGGTGACCTAAACATTAACTGGCTCAGCCCATCTGCCGCCACCACCCGTGACTCCTTCGCAGCCTTAGACATGTCCCAACTAGTCTCCCAACCCACCAGAGTTAACTCTAAGATAGGTACCAGCACCTTACTAGATGTTGTCGCCACCAACGCCCCAACAAATCCATGTTACCCAGGTCCTTCCTGATTCCCTTAGTGACCACTCCCCTATCCTCTTCCGCTGGGCAACCACCACTCTCAAACCCATGGTCTCCCCCACTCTCACGGCGCGCCCAGACCGGTGGACTAAAAGCCCTGAAGCTACATCTTGCCCAAATTAACTGTTCTCCCATTCATTATGCCCTGATATTGATACTGCCCTTGCCTTCTTTTCACAAACCTTCAACAAAGCCTGTGACATCTTCGCGACCAAGACAGCTGTACCAACCAAAGTTCAGATGCCCCTGGGTTACCCCCGCCCTGCTGCAACTGCTCAGACAAGGGACAACCTTTGGCACCTGGCCTCTGAATCTGGTCGGTTGGCGGATAGACAGGCTTACAATGCCGCAAGAAACAAATGCACTTTGGGCTATCAGAAAGCCAAAAGTTTAGCACTATCAGGCCGCACTCCACCACCTCCTGGGGAATGCGAGAATTTCTGGGACAACATTAAACATCTAAATGGGAGTATCGCTCCCACCCCTCCCAGATCACTATTGAAGGCTCTGTCTCCACTGACCCTGCCCGCGATTGCCAACTTCCTCAACTCATCCTTCACGGACCTTAGTTCTGTCCTCCTAGTGATTTCTTTTGATCCCTTCATCCTTACTCTGCCCTAGACACTCACTATCCTAGTTTCCCACTCACGAGGGTCACTGCCCAGGAAGTCAGGCCACACCCTGATTAAAGCCGCTACAGAGCAATAGTACTGGCAGTGACTCTCTGATCCCTGCATCCTCCGCGGGTTCTGGACCAGGTCCTTGCCCCATTAACTAGCCTGTTCAATAAGTCCCTCTACCTGGGCAGTTCCCTCAGCCTGGAAAATTGCCACAGTTACACCCATTCACAAAGGAGGTGACAGGTCCTCTGCCGGGAATTATCGGCCCATCTCCATTCTCCCATCCTCTCCAAAGCACTAGAAAAACTGGTGGCTATTCAAGTCACAGACTACATAACCAAATACAACATCCTCTGCCATGAACAACATGGTTTCCGGCGGGCACAGTACTGCACAGCCCTTATTGAGTTTTCAAACTTTCTTCATTCCTCCCTGGACTCTGGTTCCCTTGCCGGGCAGTGTTTATCGACCTCTCTAAAGCATTTGACACAGTCTCCACCCCTCCTGCTGGATGCCCTCAGCCGTGCCGGCTTTGCCCCTGGTCCAGTCTCTTGGTGCTCCAGCTATTTGTCTGCCCGCTCCCAGCGTGTTAAAATTGATGTGACCCTCTCCGATACATGCCCTATCCAGCTCAGGTGTCCCCAGGGCTCCATCCTTGGTCCTCTTCTCTTCACTAGTCTCAACACCCTCCCGAAGCTTGTACTGGTAAAATCCTGCTGTATGCAGATGATGCCGCTTTTTCCCTCACCGAAACCCCAACTCCTTACAAGATGCCTTGTAACAAGCCTTTGTCGATGCTGAAGCCTGGTTCAAAGAGCACAGACTTGTACTCAGTCTAAATAAAACCAAAACAATGCTCTTTGCCCATCCCCAAAACAAATCCAGATATTTCCTCTGCATCCTCCCTGGTTCCAGGCATCCTCTTGAGCTAGTCTGCCTGTACAAATACCTCGGGTCTCCTTTGACTCGGCCCTCACATTCCATGACCACATAGATAATCTAGCCTCAGCTACAAGCATGCGGCTAGGAATCCTTTACCCCTACAAGCATTGCCTCCCCCAATGCACTCCGACTAGCAGTCACCTCCTCAATACTGTCCCTTATAGACTATGGCTTGCCTGTTTATGGTGCTGCAGACACGACCGCCCTCAATAAAATTCACCTCACCTTGAATAAGGCCTGTAGGTTAATCCACGGGTGCCCCTAGGCTCACACATACCTGCGAACTATATGACATGGCCAGGCTACTTAATCTAGATTAACGGCTCAGATACCAAACCTGCCCCATTACTAAAAAACCCTCCTTGGACTATCCCCACCTGGTCTGACAGCCTCTATCCACCTTGCACAACCCTTAATCCAAACTCGTAACACCTCTAAGGCCACCCTGCATGTCCCTAGGTCCAGGACCACTCATGGGCAAAGGTCCTTCTGCTCCAGAGCTCCCTCCTGGTACAACGGTCTCCCCACCTCCATCACTGACACCCGCACATTTCCCGCTTCAAATCTCACTTGAGTCAGCTCTTCAACATCGTAGCTGCTCCTGCCAATAGGTGATCTAGTCCGACATGCCTGACAAAGCTCTCTGAGTGGCTCCTCTCCTGTACTGACTGACAAAACTCTCTGAGTGGCGCCTCACCAAAACTTTTCACAAGTCGTGTCCTTTGCCCTGAACTCTTCCATCTCTAGCAGTCCCGGCTCAAGACTTTTTAACTACATTTCCAATGTAGGCTTGTCACCAACACGCACTCCATATAATCTGTAACTACCTGTGATTACCATTCCTGTAGCACGAATTGTAACTAAGTTATAACTGCCTGTATCTTCCAAACTGTAACCACGGAGATGTATGCTGTAACCACAATATTGTAACTAAATGTTGTATTGTATTTGTCCTCTTTGTGACGAGGTACTTGGAAATGAGCCTCTGGCTCAAAGGTTGTAAACCGATGTATGTATAAATAAACAATAACTCGCGCCCGGCCAGCAGGTACAGCAAGAGCCGGTCTTGGCAGTCAGTCTGTTCTGAGACATTCGTGAAGGCATAACTCCATCTGTTCTGTTCTATGTTCCATCCTGCTTAGGTCAGATCGGAGTTCAGATAGAGTGCGTCGATTTTGGTCACTGTGAACAGCAGCAAGGCTGCCATGCGGCCCAGCTTGGCTCCGGCCCCAAAGCTGCTTCCATTTCGGTAAGATTTCCTCCTCTTCCACTTGCAGGAGGGCTTTTAACTTTGTGCTGGTGTTAAGTAGTTTCCCGATTTGTTCCTTCTAAATTTAGCTGGGATGACATCCTTTTCAGGGCGATTGATTTGGATTTTGCTCGGTGAGGGCTGGAGCAAGTGGATCAAGCTGCCATAGCAGTCCTGACGTCACCAGAAGTCCACAGGTTTTGAATTCGTAGTCCAAGTCACATATGACAGATCTTTGATCACTGTTTCCCAAAGTGGCGAAACTGAAAGGTTATGAATTTTATCAGAAATATTTGTTATTAAGTCCATGTATTACAGCCTCTAATGGGATCTCTTACCAGCTGTTCTAATCCTAATTTTGTAATATAGTGGTACATTTTTCCCTTAACAGTAGTGCTAGTACTGGAAATCCAGTCATTTGTGGGCATGTTAAAATCTCCCAGTATCAGGGTGTTGCCCTTGTCTGCTATATGGGCAGTATCATCTAGTAATACCCTGCTGCATGCATGTGATATCTCCTCTTTCGCAGGAGACTCCTGTTTTTTGACTGAACTCCCTCCTCCTCCCTCCCTCCCTCCCGGAGACAAAATCTCCTGCTTAAGTAAAATTCTGTTCAGAATGTCCATTCATGTGTTTTTTTTTTTGCAGATAAAAACACATAAAAAGTAAATTTAGTGATGAACAATGTAGCGATAACTTTGTACAACTAGTTTGTGATTCTTTTAGTGTTTATTCTTGACAAAATGAAATATAATAAATGTTTTAAATGCTTTTTTCTTATTTTTGGACGCCATTGAAGGACAAACTCATGACGTTATGACATCTCCCTACTAACAGGCCAATCTCCCTACTAATTTGACCCAAATCTCCCTCTTAAGCAAGTTGGACATATCACATGTATGCTGCTGCTGCTGCTGCTCCATTCTGTTACATTGCACCCACAAGGGGTGTTACACAATATAAAGGAGGACTGGAAATCATTTGTGGTCTTTTCAAGTAAAACCAGGATCTGGGATCCAGCTCAACAAAGTAAAGTAAAATACAGATGTTTAATTTAGAATATACAGGAATTCAGCCATCCAGCAGACTTGCCCACCAACAATTTGCAGTGCTTAGGGACATTTCTCAGAATAGATTTGGGAATACTAAACACAACCCTTAACTGCTCTGGGGAAGTGCATTAATGCAAGTTTCATGGATGGTTGAATTATTGCATCTTCTAAATAAAACATATAAACTTTACTTTGAGGAGTCATACTCATCCTCTTGAGTTCTGAATGAAACTTGGTTTTGTCTTTGAGTGGACTGAATCTTCTCAGTGGGATTATTTCTTGGTCAGAGGCTTCACTTGTTTAGTTGTGATGTTCAGTTGTTATTTCACACATCCTGTCTCTGCAGGGTTAACATTGTTACCCCTAGAGGATGTAGATTGATTTCTACCAGCTCCAAACAGTTACCCCTCACAGGGAAGATGTTGAGAGGTGTGCCCATGTCCATTTCTGCTTAAATAGATCTGTGCATGCCCAGCACTAGGTAAGATGCCAAGGTACACCACAAAGCAGGGAGGCAGCATAAGAAAAGCGTTGGCAGATGGGGACCATGTGATCCATCTAGTCTGCCCTAGAAACTACCCCTCCTTATGCAGCCTTCATCCTGACTTGTTCTTTCTGTCTGTCCCATGCAATTTGAACTCCCTGATTGTCTTTGATGTTACCACCTCCTGGGGTAGGCTGTTCCACGGTCTGTCACTCTCTATGAAGAACTTCCTGAGGTTGCTTTTGAACCTTCCTCCTACCAATCTCATATCATGCCCTCTCGTGCTTGCTGCTGTGTTCTGTTGAAATAGATTGCCTGTCTGAGCTGTGTTAAATCCAGTCACGTACTTAAATGTTTCCAATCATGTCCCCTCCGCTTCTTCTCTGTTCAAGGGTGTATAGGTTCAGCTCCCAGAGTCTTGCTTCATATGACCTGTGACGCAGTGCATGCATCATCTTAGTAGCCTTCACTGCACCATTTCCAAACAGTCAGTGTCCTTCTTGAGGCGAGGTCTCCAGAACTGAATGCAGGGTTTTAAATAAGGGTTTCGACTGATTAGCACTTTCATGCAGAAAAGTGCTACTCAATGCTGCAAATGTGTAGCAGTTGGATCAAATTGATTAGCAACATGAAAAACTGTCATGTTTACTAGACACAATATGATTGGTGTTATTTCTCACCTGATAAACACTTTTGATTTCCTTCATCAATGTCTCAGAGTAAAATTCAACAGAAGCATTTTTCAAGTTCGTAATAACTCTGACATGAGTTACTAGTATTAAAAACAGATTTGATTCTTCAAATAATGTAGTTTCTACTTGCCAACCTTCCCAAGCCTGACTACAAGTGAACAGCACTAGGAAGTTTCAGAATAGGCAGCTGCAGCGCTGCACAATAAAGTAATAACAGACACAAGTTACAACTGACTAGTGTTCCCAACCTCCCATCCATTCGCACTGAGCCTCTAACTTAAACGGTCAGTTTTAAATGGCTGGGACGGTTGGGAACAGTAGTCAGTTGTCAGGATTCTAGTGTCTGAAACAAAATCTAAAGAGTTCAGTACGTACTGAACATTTTCTGACACCAGATGTAGTTTCCACTTGCCAACCTTCCTAAGCGTGCCTACTTATGTGACCCAAAAGTGAACAGAACTAGGGTAACTGAGAATAAGAGCTGCAGCTGCACCCTAAACTAACTAGTAATTTATTACACAGACACAAGTATAACTGATTAGTGTTCCAGCCTCCTATCCATTTGCACTGAGCCTCTAACTTAAACGGTCAACTTTAAATGGATGGGTGGTTAGGAACAGTAGTCAGTTGTTGGGAGTCTACTGTGTCTGAAACAAAATTTAAACAGTTCAGTTAGTACGCTGCACCGAACATTTTCTGACCTTAAATGAGTTTCCACTTGCCAACCTTCCCAGCATGACTACTTTTGTGATGAGACCCAAAAGTGAACAGCAGTAGGGTAATTGAGAATAAGCAGCTACAGCTGCACCCTAAAAGTAATTTATTACACAACAGACACAAGTACAACTGACTAGTGTTCCCAACCTCCATCCATTTTGCACTGAGCCTCTAACTTAAATGGTCAATTTTAAATGGATCGGTGGTTGGGAACAGTAGTCGGGAGTCTAGTGTCTCAAACAAAATTTAAAGTTCTGTTCAGTACTGAACATTATCTGACCTTAAGCCTAAAGCCTGTGGTGCAGTCATGACTTGTGCTGGCACAGAAATTTAATTACGATGGCTGGAAAGCAGTCTGTAGGGTAACTGAGAATAAGCAGCTGCAGCACCTGATTTACAAACTTGAGCTGCTATTGTTCTCAGACTGCTGCAGTTCCCAACCACCATCCAGATTTGGATTGGCCTCTAACTTAAGCGGTCAATTTTAAATGGATGGGTGGTTCGAACAGTCAGTTTGTCTACTCAGGCCTGTAGACAAGGTTCCCAGCGCCAGATGCCACTAATTTTCTGTAAGTGCATATTTACAATTTAGAACAGAAAAAGCCAGTTTAAGGCTGCAAACATACACTGTCATACTCACTGTGGCATTTAACTTCTCTTTGACTTATTTCCAGAACCAGCCAGAGAGCACAAAAGATGATGATGACTTTGTACCTGTCCCACCTGAGAAGCCTGTTCATACATTCTCCCCCACTGGATTTTTGATTTGTTTAGTCACCGTGCAAGTTATTATAAACACTTGTTTTTAGTCACTAATATCATTCTCACCATGCAAACAATGAAGAAATTTAACAACTGTGGTCTTCAACGTGAGCCACTGAAAAAAATACATGTGGCAGTGAGTGTCTCCACCAGCCAATGAACCTGAGGACTTAATTACCCTATAAAAGTTTGACTAGATGGAAAACTAATTCTTAAACTTGCTTTTACCATAAGCAGCACTTTAGTCCATGCCAAACGTAAACGTGAGACTTAGTGATCAATGTCCCAACTACCACACAGGCTTCTGAGAGCTCAGTACAATTTGGTAAACTTGTGATGAAGTCAGTACAAGAAAAAATGTAATTTTAAACAATGCCTCGTCTCATGGCATGGTTGGTGCCCTGACATGTACAGGTCACACTTGCTGAACTCAAGACAGGTGCAGCCCATTTGCTGAAGTGATTAAAGACCTGACCTGTGCAGATTGGTAAACGAAGTTCTGAAAGAGCTGAGTTCCCATGGCCAGTCGGGATTCCAGTGTCCACTTCCACATCTGTCTGCCTGTGCCAACCTCTGTAATCAGAGATCTAGATTGCTAAGAGGAGAGTGCAGGGAACCCCATTACCAGTGCACTCCCTGCTTGGAGATCTGGACGTCTAAGCACAGGGATTGGGCTGGCAGGCAGACGTGGAAGAGAGGTGCTTGGATGACTGGCATAGATTCTCAACTGACCCACTTCCTCTAGTGACCAACTACTGACACTGAGGATCAGAAATTTTTCCTCACGGCACTTACTGCCACTTAGGCTAAAATTATATGTTGAAAGTGTACTTCCTCAGTTTACAGGGGCTCGCTACTGATCAATGATCATGTCGTCGTACTGTCTGACTCGGAAGTAGTGTAAGACATAATGCTACTACTTGCTGCATCTTCTGAACTAGTTACAGTTGTGGTGCGAGATGAATCTGACCTTTTGCTTCTGACTGCCTTTGCTTCGCACAAACTCTTCTTGGAGTGCTGAAGAATGTATCTACAACTGGAATGGGATCAAATGTCTCTGGACTGTCACCCTCAGCTGAAATTCTAACCAGGTATTCCAACATTACTTCACTCAGTCTGTTTCTCCAGTCAGTTTTGACACGCTGCATTATTGAAAATGACCTTTCCAGCTTTGCATTGGACACTGGAATGAGCTTACAAATAACAACAACATGGTAGAAGCTTGAGAACTGTTCTCTGTAGGATTTCAGAATACAGTTCCAAATGTCTTCCCTGTTTAAGTGACTTAAAACTTGTTGTATAAAGTTTTAAGTTCAGACCATTCTCCTGGCAAAGCAGCAAGGTCAACATTATGTTTTGTGAGTGTTTGTCTATAATAATTAACAAATCCGTCCAAGTCTACGTTCCCAAACATTTCTAGCTGATCAGCACTCCTAGGCCACTGTTTCACATCTAACAGTTTTAAAGTCCTAAAATTGGGTGTTGGTCCTGAGAGTCACAGTCAGCGACATCTGAAAATCTATCAGAAATGTACTGTTGTATACTACTGATGTAATTAGGTACCTGTGTTATATGGTGCCTGATGCTGTCGTTAAATTGAGACCATAACATCTTTAAACACGACTGGTTCAGAATCGTTAGACTCATCATTGTCAGTTACGTCATGATCATGTTGCTGCACGAGTGTCTTAAGTTCAGAGTTGCATGTTCCGAGAAGATTATCTGCGAGATGCTGTAGTTGCCGTAAGGTTGTGTCAACATAATCCAAAGCTAAGATCAAGTCAGCAGAAGAACCCTGTAAACTGAGGAGAGTCGTGATAGTGGCCTTAGAAGGTCAATATAGAAGAGTAAATGAGTGACACATTTGGCAGTTTTCAGTTTGGTCAAAATGCAGTTAACTCTGCTTTTCTCTGTCGGTGGCCTAGTGGCAGTTTCTGCGAGATTTTCAAGATGATGAATCGTAACTGTGTAGGATTTTACCAGTGTCTGAGCGCACGAAATTTGTGATCTACCCACCTTGTTCCAAATGCTCTTTCTGGTTTGCTGACTTCACCACCCACTATTTTAGCTAATTCTCTGAGCTCGTGAAGTTTCTTTGGACTTTTTCGTAAGGTAGTACAATGTCATGAGATTATCGTTTACCTGATCAAAACATTTTCCTTTCAGTGCATCTCTAATTGCCAATTCAAGTCTATGGTTAAGACAATGAATAGACAGCAACCATGGCATTTCCACTTCTAGCAGAGCTGATAGCCCTTTTCTTTTCCCAGGTTTACTACAGCACCATCTGCACACAGCAGCCATGCGACTGTTCAAGTGTCAAATGCCTAACTCTTAAGAAGTAAACAAAAGTTCTTCTTTAGCTAGCAGAAAAGCGCTTTCTATCAGATGGCGAACTACAGCTCTGTCTTTACTTCTACTCCTAATAGCGCCCGTCCTATTGGTGTAGTTTTGTATATGGAGGCAATTGATTCTGGTTTTCAGTTGAGTGTAACAGCTCGTTTATGAGCATCACATTGATCGTGTTTTGCAAGATTGTCCTTTTTCAAAGCTGTACCTAGGATGCCAACAATGAAACTTTCACTAAAATTTCTGCAGTACTTTAACTGGTCTACCCATTTATCACACAGGAACATTTTACTATAAACTCGCCACCATTGTCTGTTTCGTACACTAACCATTCATTGGGTGATCAAGCTCCTTTTTCTATTTTCTGCAGTGTGCCTCCTTACTTTTTGGTGCTGGTTGCCATGGTTGCTGTCTATTCTGGGTTCACGGCTGTGTGTGACACTCTTTATTTTAATTTGTAACATAAACAGTCAAATACTTAAGCAATTGTGTGCTTTTTCCAGTATGTAAAAATGTGTCCTTATGAGACACTTTACCAATACCTAGCAATAAAACAAGTTGAACAACATTGTGTGTGTGTTGCTCTGAAAGTGTGTGAAATAATTTGTCCTAGCTACTGCAGAGACAATCCACTGATTCTGAATCGGGCAACTGGACAGTTGTTCTGTGGTGGTGGTGGTGGTGGGCGGGGGACTTGATTCAGCCTCTAACTTAAACGGGTCAGTCATGTCTACTGTGTGCAACACCACACAGCTGTGCAGGGCAGACAACCAAATCTGGGGGACTTAATTGAGCCTCTAACGAAACGGTCAATCAAATGTTACTGGGTGCAACGCTGCAGAGAGTGCAGGTCAGACCATAAAGGGTGGGGGACTTGATTGAGCCTTAACTTAAACGGTCAATCAAACATCTGCTGTGAGTGCAACACTGCAGAGCCTGTGTGCCGGACGGATGACAAAATCTGTGGCTGGGGGACTTGATTGATCCTCTGATGGTCAATCATGTCTGCTGTGTGCAACACTTACACAGCTGCGCAGAGCAGACGACCAAATCTGGGGTGGGGAGACTTGATTAAACGCCCAACTTAAACGTCAATCAAACGCCTGTGTGCAAACACTCCAAAGCTGTGCAGCGCAGATGACAAACTATTGGGGACTTGATTGAGCCTCTAACTTAAACGGTCAGCTAACCTTTATTAAAACATTCTGCAGATCTGTCCAGGACAGATGAACAATGATGCTGGGGGGACAGACTACTCAACTACTTAAACATATTAAACATCTGAAGCAGTGCTGCACAACACTCTGCGGAGATGTCCACAGCCAAATCTTGGGTGCACCCGGGTATGGGGATGGAGGACAAAATCACTGCCTACCAGTTAAAACACAGGGTGGTGTTTTGTTCATACAACAGTACCCACAGACTGCTCCAGTCTTGTTCCCCAAAAAAAATGTGACTTATTTCAGGCAGAATGCTAATTGGCACTTGGCAAACAACATACAGTAGTTCACAGCAGGTTAGTCCTGTCAATCCAGGTAATCTAATCGGCAAATATTCTTGGCTTAGTTTGAAGACAGTGAAAAATAAACAACTGTCCTGCTGCGCAGCAGTGCTTTTCCTGTGTGTACTGCTCCCCAGCCTGTTCTCCTGTTCTCCTGTTCTCAGACCCCTCTGCTGCCTGGCACGCTTTCTCTGCTGCCCAACTGCTTCTTCCGCCAGTGTGTCCTGCCCGCTGTCTTTAGTCCTGCTGTTGCACTCAGCACCTGAGCTCTTTCAGTCCAGCTCACTTTTCGAGTCTCTGACCTAAACAAACACAGTGACAAGATGTCAGTGTTTATTACCCCCAGCCTTGGTAATAACTACTCATGATGACCTGAACTGAAACATTCCCAGCATGTTCCTCGGATCCCCAAAGTTACCCTCCTTACCTTGTCCCTGGACGATGGTTGCAGCTCAGCTTGCTGGCCGCCAAGATTGAACCACTAGCAACCCATGCAAATAAACACAGGGTGGTTACACACTTAGCTTGAAATTAACACAATTCTGTGTGACTAATTTACTACAGGGCCTCCAGTGAGTTTAGGGATCTCTTCGCTCACACGATGCTCTGGGAGTCACTACTGGCTGGTTTACAAGCTGAAGCATACACCTGTTAGGCTGAAAAGTAAAAACATTATTAATATTTTGGCCACTTTCTCAGCTCAGGCTTAATAACTCCCCATAAAAAAAAAAAAACTTCCGATGGTCCCCGCCACCCTCAAGTTACAAGACTAGTCAGCTGGCTAGCAAAAGGAGTGGGAGTTTAGGGTTACATCCCACATGGGCTGCTTTGTGCACAACTTCAGGGAGACAGGAAGCAAGGCCATGAATTGGGTAAAGAAGCCAGGAGTCAAAGACTGGAGTGGACATAAGGCAGCATGGATTCACAGCGGGATGGTCATGCCAGACTAATCTAATAGATTTCTTTGACTGGGGGCCAAAGTAGTAGATCAGGAGGGGCTGTGGACATGGCCTTCCTAGACTTGAGCAAGGCATTTGATTCAGTCCCACACAAAAGATTAATATTCAAGTAAGCCAGCCTGGGAGTGGGTCCCAAGATGATAGCTTGGAAAGAATTGGCTGGAGAATAGGACACAGAGGGTAATAGTAAATGGTGTCCACTCTGAACAAAGGGGTTACTACTGGGTACCGTAGGTTCAGTATTAGATCAGTCCTCTTCATTGTCTTTATAGCTTACATTGCAGAGGGACTGGAAGAAAAAGTATGTCTTTGCAGATGACACAAAGATCTGCAACAGAGTTGATGCTCAAGGTGGGGTGGAAAGGATGAGAAGGGACTTGGCAAGGTTGGAGGAATGGTCAAATGTATGGCAGCTTAGATTCAATGCTAAGAAGTGTAAGGTAATGCACTTGGGAAACAAAAACCCAGGGAAGAGTACACAATGGGGGTGACATACTAACAACAAAAATGGAAAGGGACCTGGGGTAGTCATATCCGATGACTTAAAGGTGGGCAAGCAATGTGAGAGGTCAGTAGGAGGGCTGGGGGATACTGGGATGCATAGGGAGGGCATCACCAGTAGAAAACAGGAAGTTGTTGTCCCTCTGTACAGACAGCTGGTGAGACCCCATCTGGAGTACTGTTTGCAGTTCTGGAGACCCAGTCTCCGCAAGGACATAGGCAAGATGGAAGCTGTCCAGAGGAGGGCACTAAAATGGTGCAGGGTCTGCACCGAAGACATATGAAGAGGACTCAAAGGAGCTTAATATGTATAGCCTCGAGGAAAGGAGGAAGAGGGGGTCATGATAGAAACTTTCAAGTACCTCAAGGAATCAACAAAGTCCAAGAGGGTAGCATCTTTCAAAAAGAGGTGTGCAAGAACAAGGGGCACAATTTGAAGATGGGAGGGCGGCTCAAAGGTAATTTAAGGAAGTATTTTTTCACAGAGAGGGTTTTGATGAATGGAACGTGCCTTCCTAAGGAGATTGTGGAGTCAAAAACAGTGGTTGAATTCAAGCATGCACGGACAGTCATAAGGCAATTCTAGGGGTGGGGGTAGAAAGAAGTAGGCTGCTGGTTAACTAGGATCTGCAGCTTATCCATTAGGTAGAGGAAATGGGCAGACTGGGTGCCAAGCGGTCCTTATCTGCAGTCAAATTCTATGTTTCTATGTATGATCCGCCTGCCAAGGAGAGAACTCCCAAAATCACTTCACCAGCAGAGGGACACATCAAGGAGGGCTGTCAAGTGGGCTTAGGCTGGGGTTGAATGGATTTGCTGCCGACATGACTGCCGGACTCAAAGCTCTGAGGTCACAGGAGCTGGGCTGTTGAGTTGCTGAGCCAGATTAATTTTGGGGCTCAGAATCTTACAGAGCAGCAACTTTCTGAAGCCTAGGTGTTTGTGTGCACTGGGGATCTTCTACTGTGGTGAGGTAGGTCGGCAAATTGTTGCGCAGAAGACACAGGACAATCGGAGGGCCAAGTTAACCAGCTAACTCACCCTTGTCACACTCTTCCCCCCCAACGATCTCCCAACCAGAACTTTGCAAGCATACAAGCAAAATAGGCATCGGATCTTAAGGAGAAGGGTGAAAATGCCTGCAGCTGTGTTCTCTCCACCGAAAACCCATCTCTCCAAAACCCAAACCCTTATTCTAGTGTAACCACCGCCAGACAACCTGCACTGCATTTTCCCATGCTCACATAATAATTTTGGCAAGACTGGATGATTTTACCCACCTTTCTGAGTTCTTCAGGGTCCGGAGCTCAGCCGATCGGTCACTCTCACTGCGCACAGACTGAAAGCACTTTTTTTCTGCAGCATAACTTCTTCTCCTCTGCAGGATCAGGCAGTCAGTCACTTTAAGAGGTGGGCAGAGTTGCGGGCACAGTGTTACACCCATTTACATTACAGAATCAAAATCACCCTTCTCAGTACAAAGAAACACTCAGAAAACAATGAAGAACATGGAAAAATGGATCGCACTTTCTTGAGATCCATTCCATGTTTTGACTTGCTGGACCTGTTGGTTTACATCGCAAAATGCGATGCGATAATGGCTGTTTAAAACCCTGGAACACAGTACCCATGAGGCCTCACCAAGTAACTGTAGAGGGCATGATGACCCTCTTTCCACTAGAAACACCTCTGCTTATACATCCGAAGATGCACCCGCTTTCTATGCTGCTTTCTGGCATTGTTTTCCTAACTTTAATTTGTCAGTGTTGATTATGTATTTATTGAATAGTATCGAATTACAATCCTTTGAGTCAAAGACTCTTTGCAAAGGCTCCACGCCAGTACAGAAAGCACAAACATAACATTTACTAGCATTATACATAGGCACAGTTTATACATTGCGTCTAGGATCCTGAAGTGGATTTTGGTCTTTGCTGTGACCACAAGATAGATTACAGTTTGGGGGTCCTAATTGAACCCTGAGTCGATTTTTATATACATTGGGATTGAGGGACCTGAGGAAGCTATCAAGGAGTAAGGTTAGCCTTTTATCCCTACCATTACGGATATTGTACATTCGCTGGCGCCATATATATATATATATATATAAACCGCCTTCGGATGAGACGTTAACCGAGGTCCCATCTGCCTGGATTGGTGGTAGTTCAGGTGGATGTTAAAGATCCATGGCACTTATCGAAAAGAGTAGGGAAATTTCCCCGTGTCCTGGCCAAAGTTCCCTCATTCACTAAAAATACTACCAACAGCTTAATCTGGTTCAAGGTCAGTTGGCATTCATCTGTACCCCTCCCCGGTTGTGCCTGAAAATAGGCAGGATTTGTCTAGTGCACTTACCTGGTCAACAAAAACAAAATAAATATTGACTGCTAGCATTGGGCTTCCTTTGTGTTTTGGGGATGGTGGAGGTGTTATGGTTGCAGTCACAGGTAGCTGAAACAAGGAGGAGGTTCTAAGGTCCGCTTTAAGTTGGCCAAGACTGGGGGCTAGGAGATAGAGGCTGGTAGGCTATTTAGCAGAGGGGAGCTCGGTATCGGAAAGACCTTTGTCCTAGGGAGGTCCTACAGTGGGGACTAGGAGAGAGGTGCCAGTGGTGCATCTAGAGGCCCTTCTGAGTGGGACTGTCTGGATGGGGGGTGGAGGCCTTTGGGTACTAGATTCATGAGTATGTTTTGGCTTGGATTGTGGTGTGATACTTAAGTTTGCCTTTGAAGGTGATCCAGTCTGCGTTTGTAAAGCTCACATGTGGTTGTCTGTATCACTCCCAGTGACCAGTCTGCAGGCTTTATTGAGAGCTATGTTGATGCTCGTGGGGCCATTTGGTCTGCAGATCCATAATCATTATGCCATAATCGACTCAGATGGGACAGAGGCAGTTCTGACGAGATGTAGGGCCTGAGTGGGTAGGCAATGGTTATGTGTTATATAGGATCCCCAATCCGTGTTTACAGCAGAGGAGAGGTGTTGGATGTGTGTGGTAGGTAAGGAGGTGTCCAGAGTTGCACCCTAGGTATTTGAAATTAGAGACCTGTTCAAGAAGGAGACTCTGGGAGTTTGAGATGCATAGTGGAGCATTACTGAGTGGGCTTTGGCAATGGGCGAAGATCATCAATTTGGTCTTGTTGTAGTTGAGTACTAGGCGATGCTCATAGAACCAGGATTTTATTTCAGTAAAAAGCCCTGTAGGGCTGATTGTAGGAGTCAGGGTAGGGGTGTTTCAAAGCAGTACTCATGAGAGCAAGAGCTTCCCATTGCATGATTGAGGGAGAAATTTAGGAAAGGGTGAAGAGCAGAGGGTCGTGAATGGACCCTTGGGGACACCGATTGGGCTGGTCTTTCAGAGGAAAGGGTGGTATTAATTTTATCCTGTTGCGACTGGCCAGAGAGGTAGTCGTAAACCAGGAGGTTGCTTCAGGGAGAAATGTTGGGAGGGAAGGCGTGGGAGCAGAAGTACGGACTGATGGTATCAAGGCTTTGGTCAAGTCAGATGTAGATTGTTCCTACTATGGACCCCTGGTCCAGGGCCTCATGAATGTATGCGGTAAATTCCAGGAGGGCAGTGGTGGTGCGTACCCCTCCAGAACCCGTGTTGTTCATGGCAGAGCAGCGAATATTTGGTTAGGTAGTCTGTGAGCTGGTCTGACACAATTTATTCGCGCCTTTGAGAGGGGGTAGATCGAGATGGGTCGGTAATTGCTGGTGTAGGTGGGGCACCACTCTTCAGTGTGGGGGTAATTATACCTCTTTTCCATGGCGTGGGGACCAGTTAAGAACTTTGGTAAGATGTGGCAGGGTTGCATCCAGAGTTAGCCTGAGCATTTTGAGGTCAGTAGAGTCTGTGCTATAGTGTGCATTCATCAAAGCTTTGGTGAGGTAGCGTTTAGCCTGTCTGCAAGAGATGATTCTTAGATGGAAGGTGGGGGTGCTATAGTGGCAGAGGTGTTTGTGGGGCCATCAGGAATTGGATCAAAGAAGTTATGTGGGAGGATGTGACTGAGATCTGAGAAGGTGGTATTAAGGGCATTGGATATGGCAGTGGTTCCTGGGTGATTATGCGGAGATCTCACTCTGTCTGTTGATGTCTCCCAGTGTGTACTTTTTTCCAGGGTTCCTTCACAAGTGCATTACTCACACTTTTGGCATTAAATTGTAACTGCCAGTCCCTGGACCAGTCCTCTAGCCTTCTAAGTTCAGCTTCCATGTTGTCTGCTTCCTTCCTTGTGTCCACTCTGTTGCAGAGTTTTGTACCATCTGTGAACAGGCAAACGCCCCTGTTAGTCCATTCATTTTGTGTGCTATAAATATGTTAATAGGATCGGTCCTAGTACTGATCACCTGTGGGACGAATCTATCTCCCTACCTCCCTTGACAATGATCCATTGACTAGCACTCCTGGTCCTGTCATTCAGCCAGTTACTGATCCAGCTGATCATCTTCTCTGGCCAACTCCGTATGTTCCAGCTTGTTGGTTAGCCTTTGTGAGGAACAGTGTCAAAGGTCTTGCTGAAATCTAGCTATGCAATGTCCACTGCCCTTTCCCTGATCCAGTGTCCTGGTGACCAAATCAAGAAGTCGACAAGTTGGTTTGACAAGAGCATCCTGGCTGTGAAGGCATGTTGCTTTGGGTCAGTTTTCCAGTATCTGTTAGGTACGCCACTATCCTCTCTTTAAGTTGTGATGCCATCATTTTCCCCCAAGAACTGAAGTCAGACTAACAGTGCAGTAATTTCTTGCCTCTTCCTTTTTCCTGTCTTGTGTAAGGGCACAATGGTTACCTGTTTCCAGTCCTGAGGTATTTTCCGCTGTCTAGTGACTTGTTGAGCTCAGTCAGCGTGCAGCCAGTTCCTCTCGGAGTTCCTTCAGTATCGTAGGGTGTATGCCGTCCGGTCCCATGGCTTTTTCCACTTTGTTTATTAAGCTCTTTTGGACCCCCTCCTTTGTGAAGGAGCTAGTATCTGCTCCTGGGTATCTTCCTTTGTCCTGCTCAGTGTAGGACCTTTGCCACTGTCTTCTATGGTGAAGACAGAGCCTAAGAACCCATTTAGCACGCCTGCCTTGTTCTCATCACTCTGCCATCTTACCCTGCTTAGTTGCTAGTCGGACTATTCCTCCTTGGTTTTTCTTTTTCTCTTATGTGTCTATAGAAGGTTTTGTCTCCTCCTTTAACACCCTGTGCTACTTTTTCTTCTGTGTGCTTTTGCCCTTCTAACAGCTTTAACACCTCCTTTAATTTTTTTTTTTTTCATTTTTATTTGTTTTTACTTACATACATTTCATTACATTCGATTGTGCAATACAGTAAGAGAAGGTATCAAAGCAGTGTGCTTACAGACATCATGCAGGCACATTAAGGATGATTCCTTAGAAGGTTATTCTTAAAGATATTCCAGACCTACCGGAATCTTATTATACTGGGCCCTAGAAGTTCTCCTTGGTACAAAAAGACAGAATACTTAACTTTGTTGTACTTACAGTTCAGACTCTATTTATCAGAGAGGCAGAGGGTATTACACATGAGCGCCCCTAAAGTGATTCTCTTTATCATATCTTATTAAAGGATCCCGATTAGGGGCAAGGAGGGGAAGCACCCAGGGCCACACACACCTCAGTACTGAGTACCATCAAGGTACCATCAAGGGAGGGAGGAGGAGGAGGAGGGGAGGACCCAAGGAGGCAACAGGAGGGCTATGGAACAAAGGTCCCATCTCTTAACATATAGTACAGGAGCCATCTGTTCCATCTGGCTCTAAATTCTCTTCCCTATCATTCAATCTATATGTTAACTTTTCCATTTGATAAATCTGTCTAGTTATAGTCCACCAGTCTTTATTGTAGGAGTATTAGAGGTGAGCCACCTTTTAGTGATGGCCTTCTTCCCCGCTGCAAGGAGAATAGCCAACAGATACCGGACATCCTGGTCTCTGAGATTTTCGGGGAACATTGACAGGATAAATACCTGTGGAGTCAGCTGTATAGGATCACTGAATATTTCCTGGAGTTCCAGCTGCATGCTGTGGATGAAAGACCGCAGTCTAGGGCATGAGTATACCACATGCGTGGTGGGCTTTAGTTTCCCACATGATCTCCAGCAAGCAGCTGAGCTACCCGGGTGTAATGACTAGTAATCTCCGGTATAGAAGTATCGGACTAAAATTTCCATGCAAATTCTGCCATTGGTGAGAGGAAGATGTATGTGAAACCTGCCAACAGGCCCATTCCCATTGCTTTTATTTCTATGGGGAACCTAGTTCCTGCTGCCACCTCTTTAATTTGTTCTTGTATTCTTATGTCTGCTTCGTGTTTTGTTTGCTTGAATTGTGTAAAAGCCTTTTTTCTCTTGATTTTGGATGCTACTTGAGAGAAGAACCATAGAGGTCTTTTCCTTCTTTTGGACTTGCTGATTCTGCTTAGTGCATACAGTTGTTACTGTATGCAGAGCAGCCTTCAGAGTATTCCAGCAGTCCTCTACATCTCCTGTGATTCCTCCTTCTAGCATGGATGCAATCATAGTTCTCATTTTGGGAAGTTGGCTTTTCTGAAATCTAGTACCTTGATTTTGTGTGACTATTTTCTTCCATATTGTTCACAGTAAACCAGATTGAACTGTGATCACTGGTCCCTAGATTGGCTCCCACCTCTGCTTCTGGGATCCTTGTGCTGTTTGTCAGCACTGGATCCAATATTGCTTTGTCTGGTGGATGAGTTCACCAGTTGACACAAACTTGCTCCCCTTAGTGCAAAAAGGAACTCTTTGCTCCAGTCTGAGGATGTTGTGTATGAGGACCAGTCCATATCCGGAGACTGAAGTCCCCTAACAACAATCGCCCCTGTCCGCCATCATTGAGATGGTTTCCAGAGCTCCTTGTCTGTGTCAGCCTCCTGGGATGGGGGTCTGTATATGACTCCTACCCGGATAGGGCTTATCCCCTGCCCTAGTAACCTGTGAGGTCTCTGCTTACTGTGTTTTCCTGATTCTGTTGCACATATGTCATCTCTGACATACAATGCCACCCTCCTTTCTTTCCCTCATGATCTTTCCAGAATATATACCCTGGGATGGTGACATCCCAGGAGTGGTTCTCAGTGAACTATGTTTCTGTAAGCGGTGGCCCAGTCTAATTGTACATCTGCCATTATGGCTATGAGATCAGGGATTTTGTTTGTCAGACTATGAGCATTGATGCGCATTGCCTTCCATACCCTTCTGTTTTGATCATTTACATTTTTTAATATGTTTTAGTTGTGTAATTTTGTTGAAATGCTTGGTCTTTGGTGCAGTGTTTGGCCCGAGTATGATTGGCGCATCCTTTGCTGAACTAGTTGGTGATGGGGAGGGCATTTGGCAACCTTTTGTGCTAGTGTCTGGCACCCCCGTCCACTAGTTTAACTGACCGATGTGAATGTCACATTTTTGCCCTAGTGCTCCGGTCCCTCCTTTGAGAGGTGTAGGCCATCGAATTAAAGAACTCACCCTAGTAGTCCTGTCATTTTCCAATGAAGTGGTGACCTTTTTCCTGGTACCAGTCCTTTAGCCAGGTGTTTAGCTCAGAGATGTCCCTTCCTGATATTCTGTCTGCTGTCTCCTTTTTTCCAGACTGGCAGAATTTCAGAGAAGGTGATAGTGGATGAAAGGAGTAAACGCCCAGCCTGATGAGGTTTTGTTTAGTTTCTCTGCTGACTTATTGTCTAGGTCATTTGTACCTTTGTGGAGAATGACTTATGGCTTGATCAACTCCTTGAACGATTTCTCTATGTGATTGGTGTCCCTCCATGCTGATGTTCCGGGAGGCACCTTCGTCAGTAGTTGAAGCATGGTCCTGCTGGAGGTGAGTCTTCACACCCTAATCATTGAGTCACCAATTATTAGTACTGGTCTTTTTGTCCTTTTAGTGGGTTTAATTGTGTGCTGTACCTCCGTGCTCCTCTCTAGGTTCACAAAATTTTGATGCTCATTACGCTGTTTGTCATGGTAGATAGTGCAGTGTACCTATTCAGTGTTTGAATAGGTCTAGTACCTTCTGTATTATTTTGTGCCAGTTGTATGAGACCTGACCTGTTGCCAGCCCCTGGCCTGTTTGTTCTTTGGGTGGGGTACTGGTGTAGTGCACCTTGAAACTATAAAGGTTTTACGCTGTTGCCATTGGGGCCAATTTAGTACAGTACATCATGGAGTGTTTTATCTCAGCCCATGCTGCATGAAGTTATGATCGGAGGTCTCTGATTGTGGAGCATGTTGACAGTGCCCCATTCTGCAAATCAGACTTGCACAGACATTGCCTGTGTAGTATAGCCACTATTTTGTTCTTCCTAGAGAACAGAAGAAAAACATACAAGGTAAGATTTCTTTTTTTTTAACTTTAATTTTTATTAAAGTTTAGAGAGACTTTAATACATTTTCAGGTACATCATTAAAAACACAATATTCTGTGCAGATATGTTATACAGTCACTCCATGTACAGGATACTTTATCTTGCTCAGAATTAATAATTCCATTGTACTTCTTTCACAATTCTAAATACTGAGTTGATTTAATTTGGATTTACTTCAAGACACATATATAGTTTAGGAGGAGGAGGATTTCGCTGACCTTTCCCCACTTCTGATTCTCCCACTGTTTGTTGCCATGTCTCCCACCTCGTCCATCTCTGGACATAAAGTGGAGTCCTGTAGTTTATTTTAAAGGTGAGTTCCTCCAGCTCAGCTATGCTCTGGACTATTGATACCCAGTCCTGTATCCTGGGCGGTGAGGGGCTAAGCCATGCTCTTGTTACAGCTTTGTGGGCTGCCGTGATTAAATTGCCCATAGATACATGGGGTCGGGTCCTGACATCTGCTGGAGGAGTTCCAGGATCATTTCCTTCCAATCAAGTGGTTGGTTTAGTGTAAGAATTTCTCCTGTGGCTGTTGTGGTCTCCGTCCAGAATCTCTGTAGATTTGGACATGTCCAAAATATGTGGAGATAATCCGCTTTCTCCCCGCACCTCCTCCAACAGCTAGCTGAATATTTTGTGTTTCTCTTATTTAAGGTCATAGGTGTGAGGAAGAAGTGGACCCCACCTTCCAGGCAAACTCTTGCCATGGGGAGACCTGGTCGTTTTTCTAACTATGTTAAAATGGATCTCCAGTCAAAGATCGAGTCAAGGTTTACCTCCTGCCATTTATTTTGATCCTAGTTAATGGGTCACTCTTTGCAAATCTAAGGGATCCATAAGAGAGAGATCAACCCTTGTAGCCCCGTGGTGGTTTTTTATCTTTTGGATCACTGCTACAGAAGGGCAGCCCTAACATGGTCTGTCTCTTTCTTTGAAGGATACTATATATGCTCTTACCTGAAGGAACCTAAAATGGTCCGAGTTTTAAGGCTGAATGTGCTCTTAAAGGAAACAAAATCCTGGATCGAACTCCCTGAATGAAATAGGCTCAGGTATTTCAGCCCCAATTTGCCCCAGTGTTTATATGTAGGATCTAGGTATTAGGAGGAAAGTCTCGGACCAGGCCAGACTTTTAGTAGCCACAGAGAAGCCTGTAATTTATATTTTGCCAGAGCCTATGAACTGAGTGTAGAGTATCCCCACAGAATGTAGCTTGGGCATGGGATGGTTGTGAGACAGCAGAGGAATTATAATACGGTCTCCGAGGGCACCTACCGTCTCCCTTCTCCTCACCCCTTTCCATTTCTCTCCACCGGAGGTGGAACTGGGGCCGACCCATTGGAGCACATTCTTCAGTTGGACGTCAGGAAATAAACCTCCAGTTCTGGAAGGGATCTACCCTCCTTCTCAGTGGGCCTGCAGGATCTTAAGTTTTATTCTAGGTCTCATCTTGCCCCAGACAAATCTAGAGATCATTTTGTCCACATCTGAAGTTTGACTTATGATATATGTAGGTATACATTGGAATAAGTACAAGAATTTGGGCAGTACTCTCATTGTTATGGCCTGGATTCTAGAGTGCATGGGCATGTTGGTCATAGACCACCTTTCCATATCTTTTAAGGGATGCAGTGAGAGGTGTAATTTGTTTTAAATAGTTTAGAAAATGTTTAGTGATATGTACCCAGGTATTTCATCCCATCAGCAGACCAGTTCAGGGGCAACAGCTGGGTATATCCTCAGAGGACTAAAGAAAAGCTTAAGACTTCTGTTTTAGTTTTATTTAAAGGTATCCCGAATGTTTCCGAACTCTTCCAATATGGGCCATACCTGTTCTATGGATCTGTGCGGGTGGGAAGGCTCAGCAAGACACGTCTGCATACAGCAGAATTTTTCTGTAATCCGCCTACTTCGATCCTGATATCTCCTCCGCCATCCTCACGGTTTCAGCCAGCGGTTCGATGTAGAGGCGAACAGGAGGGGAGAGGCACCCCTGTGGTGCCCCTGCCCAGCCGAATCTATTTGACAACCCTCCATTCACCGTGACATATGCCTGAGGGCCCGTGTACAAGGACCTCATGGTGTCTATAAAGGATTTGGGAAATCCTCATGCTCTAATACCATGAATAAGAAGTCCCATGAGACCCTGTCAAAGGCCTTTTCAGCGTCTAGGCTCATCAGACATGCCGGCGGGTAAAGTCGTTAAATCTTATCTATCATATTCAGGGCAGAACGCACTCCATCTGGGGTCTGACGCCCATAACAAAACCAGATTGGTCTGTGTATCAAGTCCGGTAGGATAGGGTTCAACCTGGAGGCGATAATTGAGGTGAATATCTTGTAGTCATGATTAAGAAGGGAGATGGGCGATATGATTCACACCTTGAGGGTCCTTTCCTCCTTATGTAAAATTGCTATGAGTGCATACTGCCAAGAGGGTGGAGGCGCCTCCCGGACGAGATATTTGAAAAACATTAAGAAGCAAGGGGCTGTTTCTGAGGCTAGAGTTTTATAAAATTCAGCTCTGTACCCGTCTGGGCCTGGGCATTTAGCTGACTTAAGTTTTTAATTGTGGAAATTATCTCTTGTTGGGTAATGGGCCTAGTCAGCGTCCTCTCCACTTCCGATGAGAGTGAGGAAGGGAATAGAATCAAATAGCTCTTTTATCTTGTTTAGAGGTTTTTTCATCTGGAGCATATAAATTAGTAATCTCAACAAATGCCTCTGCTATCTGTGAAGCTTGTCTAACCATTTGGCCTGACCGTGGGGATGATATTTTGGTTATTGTAGCTTTTGCTGCATACTGATGTAGTCTGAGGGCCAAAGTTTGGTGCCTCTAGGGCCTCCTCATAATATCATTGTTTCAAATAAAGCAGGGCCTTTTCTACCTCAGCTTTTGAATTTTTGTAATAGGTTTTACATGCTATCAGCTCCTACTCCAAGTCTCATCCCACTTAATTTTTGGTCTTCCAAATCTTTAATCTGCGACAATAATTTCTGTTGCTTCTGCTCGTTTCTCGCTTTTTATGGGAGGCTATAGCTATCAATTTGCCTCTAAGTGAGGCTTTAACCGTATCCCACAAAATTTGTGGCAAGGTTTCCTGTCTGCTGTTCTCTTCTAAGGTTATTTTCATATGCTCTTTAAGCTCCTCCACCACCTCCCTATCTTGGAGGAGAGAGGCATTCAGCCTGCAGTGTGTAATGCGCTAGGCAGACCCAGCTCCACCTCCAGGTAGACCAGGCTATGGTAGGAGAGAATGGTCGATCCCACCAAATGGAAGGAAACCTGCTTAGGTCTCCAGAAAATGTAAAGAACATATCTAACCTAGAAGACCACGAACCTAGGTGAGAAGCAAGTGTACTTTCTTGCTCTGGGTACTTCTCTCTCCAGATATCGATCAAGCCCAGCTGTTCCAGCAGTATTTTAAGGAAGCGAGCTTTAGCGCATCTAATCTTGGAATCTGGGATGTTGAGTCGAGAGCTCTATTTAAAACTGTGCTCCAGTCCCTCCCAAAATCAATATGCCTTTAGCCCTTTCTGAGACTAGCTGAAGGATATTTGAGTATATTCTGAATGAGGACCAGGGGAATGTAGATATTGACCATAGTTACTTGTATGTCTTGTATAGTCCGTTAACTATAAGGTACCTTGCTTCGGATCTTCTATCACTTCCTGTTTTTGAAATTGGAGGTTCTCCGAGAGGAGGATCGCCACCCCTCTTTCTACCCACCAGAAGGGAATGAGTGATAGACCAGAGAAAGGACCTTGACTTAAGCTTTGAGCTTCCAGCGGGAGAGGTGAGTCTCCTGCAGGAACACTCCCCACACCCTTGAGATGTGATAAATTACTGAATCCTCCTCCTCTCAATGGGACTAGATGATCCATTTATGTTAAGTGACATAAATTTAGGTGGTGTAACTAGCCATATTCACACCACATAAAACTTTTACCTTTTCCCTTAAACACTGGCTCTCTACACATTAACAATATTACCCAGTAGTGCCCTGCAAAGCATAGAACTTTTAATATAAACAGTAACAGGTTGTAAAGAAACATTCACTATAACTGTTGAACTACTGAACTGTTGCTCTGGCTTCCTCCAAGTTCGAGCCATGAGCTGGAGTAAGTGTGGGTCAACCATGACCGAGACTACTCTCGGCCCGATTGCCCTAGGTCTATTGATTAGACTTCCAAGGGAAAGCTGAGCAGTGGTTATCAGCAGAAAGGTATCTGAATATACAGACCAAATCAGGGAGCTCAAAAGTGCAATGAGTGTTCCCACGGGCCCCAGGAGTGTCCATGGAAGCGCCCCCTTCCAGTTGTCAGTGCACCTCTGCATAGGCAACCAAATTCATCCCCCCACTCCCACCCCTCGAAACAAACCCAAAGCCATCTGTTAGCCCACTTTAGTCTCAGTACTGGAATTACATATCCTCAGCATCCCAGGACTCACCTTCCTCTGTCTCACATGTGTGGAAGCCTCCCCGGCACATGTTTTATGATACGCGGCTCTTAGGTCGGTCTCCACCAGGAGGTAATCCCACCCCCACTCTTCTCTCGCATTACTTATTAGTATTCTCCTTTGGGAGTCAAGTACCCATGTTATCCCAAATAAGTGGTCCAGGTGAGCAAAGGGGCCCGGGACCTGGGTTCCTAGCTCTTACCTCTGAGAGAGTGGGTTCACCCAAGGTGGCTTCACTTCAACTACCAGTAAATAATGTCCCAACTCGGGCTAGTGATGCGGTCAGCGTGGCCTCCAGCCCAGTCCCTGCTGAAATTATCCCGGAAGCACTGGCTTAGAGATCCCCTTCCCCTATTCCTGTGCCTCCCGTGGGTCTGGCCCGGGAGAGGCCCATCCCAGACCGCCAGGCCAGAGTTCATAATAAGAAATTAAGCCCAGGCCATAGGCGTGTCATGACCTCGATTTACTAGACAGGGCCCCAGGTAGATGAAAGTTCCGCTCATCCTCGCGACAACCTCCAGGTTTGAGAGCTATAAAAGCAAGCCTAAGATACCCTGATTATGAGGCTCCAGTGATGTCTTTTTGAGGCGAGTGACCCCAGCAGGGAAACCCTTCGTGATGTCTTTCCCCTCTATATGCCTGGACTGTGCCCAGTCTCCCGAGCCGACAACCTGTATGAGGTTCGTCCTGTGGGTATTTGAGGAGTTTAATGAAGCCAGTTGTGTGTGTGTATATGTGTGTGTGTGTGTGTGTGTATGTGTATATATATATATATATATATATATATATATATATATATATATATATATATATATATATACATGTGTGTGTGTGTGTGTATATATATATAGATAGATATAGAAAAAAGGCTCTGGCGAGCCTGCCCAGCTCTTCTGGTAGGCCTAGCCTCTCGCTCTGTAGCACGCCTACCAGAAGCCATTTGGAGCTGAATGCGACTGACCGATTCCTCCTCCCCGAGCCCAAAAAGCCCTTGAAGTCTCGATTCACCTTTTCACACTTATAATCCATTAGTTACTAGATCACCCTGATGAATTGAGGCGGACATTTGCAATATAAGTCACAACATTATCAGTGGTTGTCCGACAATCCACATCCTCCTCCCCATCCCGCCTGACCAGCAGCTATCTGAGGTGTATCTGAAGTAAATTTTATAAGTGCGAGGGGTAACATAAGAGATTGAAGCAGTGGATACAGGGCAGGTAGTCTCAGCTGTATGCTGCATTACTGCAGCGGTTTGTCAATGAGTACTCCACTGTGGCCTACAGCTCCATAGCTAGGTAGTGAGTCCGTGTTTCACATTAGGTAGGGGCTCAGATGGATTGGGGCACTCTGTCCGGGAATCAGAAAAGAGTCTGATCGCTCTACTGAAGATACGGACCTCCCCAGGAGATTGCTTCATGTGTCTGGCCGCTTGCATAGGGCCATCTTGTCTGCCTCCACTGCTCACTGCCGTCGACTCAAGTGTGGGCGCCTTTGTTGATCAAGGTGGGTCCAGTTTCTGAGCACTGCGCCAATGTCCGTGACAGAGCGAGTCTGTGGCTGCCGTAGAGAGGATCCTCTTTATTATTCCCTTGCGCCACAGACCACGCGGACGCCAGGAGGTCTCGCTTCAACTTTTCCTTCAACAGAGGAGGTGTGCTGATCCCCAGTTCTTCAAGGTAGGGGCTGCTGCCAGCAAATCTTTAAAAATTCTGGTTCCCTGTTGGTGGTAATCTTCAGTCTCGCTGGGTGTAACACTTGGGCCTTTATATTCTTGGCTCTGAGCTGCTTTTACAATAGGCCAGATCGTTTTCCGAGCTTCTTATGCTCCCAAGTGTGATCATTATCAATCACTATCCTCGACCCTCGTATTCAGCGGGCTCTGTCTCCAGGCTCGCTGCAGCACCTCTTCCTTGCTTATACAGGGTAAACCGGACTACAGAGGATCTGGATCTAGCCTCTGGATTGCTTGGCTCGGGCTGAGTGATCGGTGGCGCGATCAGTCTCAAATCCAGGTCTTCTGGCAGGTCCAAAGCTTTTTGAGGACATTTGAGTGAACTCAGTAGTGTTTGCGGCTCTGTCCTCTGGCCTTGAGAATCCATGTATTCTGATGTTCTGCTGTCTGCTTCTGCCCTCGAGATCGTCAAGGCGGTGGGTTAGTTCGCGATCTCGTGCCAGGAGGTACAACAGAAGCCTATCCTGCTTCATCTGTCTGCTTGGAGACGGCCAAAGGCACAGCTCCAACTGATCGGTTTATGGTTAATTCTACTAAGGTCTGTTCGAACTTCAGAGAGGGTCTGGTCAGTTTTCGTGACCGTGCGAGACTTTTGTCTGATGGTTTCACCAACTCATCCCCACGAAGAGACTCATGCTGCATGGCCTGTTGTGACCCTCCAGAAGCCTCTGCTTCTTCATAACTTTCTATGTCTTCCTCTTGTAGCATGGCTTTAAGTTTCTGCACTGGTGTTAAGTGGAGCCTCCCTGGTTTATTTGGTCTTTGTTTAGCTGGGGATGCCATCATTTACGGCGATTGCCTTTGATTTAGACAGTGGGGAGCAGAGCGAGTGAATCAAGCCGCCATTTTGGCGCTGATGTCACCGGAAGTCCACAAGGTAAGATTTCAAGGATTTGGGGGAGCATTTGCTGGGTATATGGAGGAGAGCATCAGAGACTTTTTGGGGAGGAGATATACTGATTTTCTGCATTCTCTCATCAGGTCACACCTATGGAACTTAGCCGCCAGGCACTAGGATCACATGGAAGCTTTTCTACAGCAGTCTAGCAGGGCCACCCATGCCAATGTCGAGCTCTGATGTCACAGCCGTATATAAATGTGGGCGACACGCTTCCTCCTCAGTTCTTTCCTGCCATTGACCATACACGCATGGACTCCATGGAAGCTTTGTTGCTCAGTCGACCACCAACATTTTACTTACCTTTTCTTTTGTTACAGCCTTTGAATCACTTTATTTTTGTATGTTGAGAACTACTCAGTCGGCTCTTTTCTGTTGCTGCTGCTGTGGAAAGATGATTTCTTCAGCCACTGACCACATACTTTGTGTTTGCTGTCCGGCCTGGTCACAACACTCTTGCCTGCAAGCTTTGCCTGAAGTTCAGCCACACTACCTGATGTCGGCAAGAAAGCCCTGCAGAAATTCCCCATGGAGCAACAGACAGCCAATGGAGAGCAGGGTCTTCTGGGGTTCCCCACTTTCAGTCACCAGCATCTTTTTCAGGCTCTCAGGCTGCAGAGCTGAAGAGTAAGAGCCAGCACTCCTAATGTTAGCATAAATTCTTTTACTTCTTGAACATGTCAAAACACCATTGTATAGTATTGAGTGCAGTTAGCAACTAACCTGGCAGACCAGCCCCAACACTTGAGGATTGACTCCTCTTCATCAGGGAGCGTTGCTGTGTTATCCATACATGTCCTGTATATAGTTTAAAGTGCAGATGCTACATATCAATTTAAACAGAATAACAACAACCATACACTTTTCCATACTGCAATCGTAAATGCTTGACAATTTGCTTCAAAACACTTTACATAAAAGAACCCGCTAGTAAGTGTGCATTTTACATACATTTTCTCAGATATCATGTGTTTACAATTCAAATACTATGTTGAATAAAATCTACCATCTATGCACCTGATAATTTAATACCTGAAGCTGATGTAGAAATTCTTAGTGCTGTACCAATATAGAAATAATTCAATGGGTTCAAAATAACAAATGTAATAAAAGCTAATATTGCATTACATTTTTCAGTCGACTCTGTTTATAGTGCAGTGAACTAGTGGCTGATTATTTGTGTATGGCAGCACTTGTGCCTTCAGACCATCATTACAGTTCATTGGGAAACATTCTCGCGGGATAAGGTCCGGACTAGGACCACCCCGAGCGATCCCGGTCTCCACTGGATTCTTCCTCCTTGTCTCCTTGGATTGCACTGTCGAATGCTTAGGCTTCAACACCTCTCTCCATGCAGGCCTTTGGTCCTATCAGGCATCCCATGGTGGAGAGTTCTCTCAGCTTTCTTAGGGCTGTGGAGGGGCCGTCAGCCTCTGGATCATTGACCCCCAGCCCGGCGTCATGACCTTTGAACTGTGACATTCACAGACACTTTGCCCCACTGCCTGTACTGCAGCTAGTGGTGATTTGTTGGAGCTGGGCTCTTTGCCTCTCCAATACCTGTGTTGATGGTGCTTTCTTACTCTGCTGTCGACCTCAGTGTGGTTCTCTTCTTTAAACTCAGCTCTCATCCAACAGTAGAGATGTCCAAAGTTGGAAAATGTGCTTCACAGATTAATACACGGATTATCCTCATTTCATGAATTAATCTGGCATGCAAAGTTGGAACTTTGTGATGAGGTAATAACTCAGCGAGATGCAAAATTACAACTTTGCTGGCGGGGTTCAAACTCTGCATGCATTTTGTGGAGTTTTTCTTCTAGTGTCTTGGTCCCCACAATTGCCACCCCATGTAGAATAAGATTCCTGGTGTCTAGTGCCCTCCTCCGATTGCCGTCCCAATGTAAAATTAAATTCTCTGGTGTCTAGTGGTGCGCCCCAGCTGATTGCCATCCAGATGTAAAATTATATTCCTGGTGTCTAGTGGTCCCCACTCTCCTGCCGATCGTTGGCCCAGTGTTGAATAAAATTATACTTCCCTGGTGTCTAGCAGACCCTCTCCTAACCCCAAAGGTCGTCCATTCCCTTGTGTCAGTGGACCCCACTGCTGGCTGGTAGTGCCCCACACCTTACCCCCAACCCTCAGTGGGTGACTGGAACAACTCTCCACTCGGCTGGCTGCCTGGCTGAGTTGTCAGTGAATAAGCATGTACTTGTACAAGCACGTTCATTCATTGCCCGCTCGTGCACATTCATTGAGCTCCTTCAGCTCTGTCAGCGGCACAGTCGAGAGCAGAGGGCTGTTCTGGTCGCAGATGGGGTGGAGAGAACAGCATGTTGGATCCTGGGCTCCACCATACCATCCCCCATTCTGACCCCTGCCGTGGCCGGAACAGCTCTGCACTCTTGTCTGCACGCTGACATAGCTTAATGAATGAGCACGAGCGGTCTGTCTGTTAATGAATGAACACATGCTTGTACAAACACGCCGCTTATTCATTGACAGCTCAGTCGGGCGGCTGGCCATGGTGGATAGCTATGGTCGCCCGCCTCAGTGCTGGGGAGCAGGGTGGTTGGGCTACTTTGCCGGGGTGGTGGGTCTGCTAGGCCCAAGGAATGGACAACCTTTGAGGATAAGGAGGTAGGTCCTCTAGAGACCAGGGAAGTATAATTTTATTCAACATTGGGCCAGCGATCTGGGGTGGAAGTGGACCACTAGACACCAGGAATTTAATTTACAAGGGTCCAGCAATGGGGGGGCATTAAACATCGGGGAATTTTTATTTTTGTTGGGGTACAGCTAGACACCAGGAAAGGGGAAGGGTTACCATTTGTAACGTCACCTTGCTTTTTTTTTGTTTTTTATTGAGTGAATTTTCACATAAACCCAAAAGCAAGGTGAAGTTGCAAATAGCTAATTTCCTATTAAACAGGAAAACTTCACGAAATGATCTATGGAGGCAAATTTGGGGACTTTCACCTGAAAATTAAAACTTCAGTGCAGCTGTATCCAACAGTTTGTTCCATGGCCTGGGCGCCTGTCCGGAGTTCATTGTTGAATGTACGGACATTGAGGCCTCAGCGTGAAAATTCGTTGAACAGATGAGCTGGAGGTCAGTTATGCCACCCAGCTCTGGTTTTCCCAGCAACTAGCAGGCGGTGTGCCCATCTCTGGTTCTATGGGGAGGTAGTAACAACAACAAAATGGAAAGGGACCTGGGGGTAATCATATCGGATGACCTTAAGGTAAGCAAGCAATGTGAGAAGGCAGTATGGAGGGCTGGGATATGTAGGAGAGGCATCACCAGCAGAAAACAGGAAGTTGTTATCCCTCTGTACAGACAGTTGGTGAGACCCCATCTGGAGTACTCGTCCAGTTCTGAGACCCCATCTTCACAAGGATATATACAGGATGGAGGCAGTCCAAAGGAGGGCAGCTAAAATGGTGCAGGGTCTGCAAGAGAAGGCATATGAGGAGAGACTGAAGGAGCTTAATATGTATACCCTTGAGGAAAGGAGGGAGAGGGGACATGATAGAAACTTTTAAGAACTCTTAAAACTGAAGGTGGATAAAAGCAATGGGGCCTGATGGGATTCACCCCAGAATTCTAAAAGAACTAAGAGAAGAACTAGTAACCACCACTGACTACCCTTTTAATAAATCATGGGAGGGTGGTGTGGTACCTGGGGACTGGAGGAGGCGGATGTGATTCTCCTTCACAAAGTGGGAGCAAGACAGAGGCAGGAAACTACAGACCTGTCAGTTTGACCTCAGTGGTAGGGAAAATGGTGGAATCACTTATGAAGGAAAGAATTGTTGAGTACATAGAGGCCAGTCGGGCACAGGACCCAAGGCAGCATGGATTCACAGCAGGAAGGCATGTCAGACAAATCTAATTGATTTCTTTGACTGGGTGACCAAAATAGTAGGCGAGGAGGGGCTGTGGACATGGCCTACCTAGACTTTAGCAAGGCATTTGACACAGTCGCACAAAGATTAATAAACAAATTAGCCAGCCTGGGAGTGGGTCCCAGGGCGGTAGCCTGGGTAAAACACTGGCTGGACAGCAGGACACAGCAGGTAATAGTAAATGGAGTCCACGGTGAAGAAAGGGGTTACTAGTGGGTGCCGCAGGGTTCAGTACTGGGGCCAGTCCTTTTAATGTCTTTATAAGTGACATTGCAGAGGGACTGGAAGAGTAAGTATGTCTCTTTGCAGATGACACAAACATCTGCAACAGGGTTGATACGCAAATTGGGGTGGAAAGGATAAAAGGGACTTGGCAAGGTTGGAGAAATGGTCAAATGTATGGCAGCTTAGATTCAACGCAGTGAAATACAAGTAATGCACCTGGGAAACAAAACCCAGGGAAGAGTACACAATGGGAGGTGAAATACTGACAACAACAAAAATGGAAAGGGACCTGGGGTAGTAATATCAGACGATCTAAAGGTGGGCTGGGGGATACTGGGATGCATAGGGAGAGCATCACCAGTAGAAAACAGGAAGTTGTTGGCCTCTATACAGACAGTTGGTAAGACCACATCTGGAATACTGTGTACAGTTGTGGAGACCCCATCTCCACAAAGACATAGACAGGGTGGAGGCTGTCCAGAGGAGGGCAACCAAAGTAGTTCAGGGTGTGCACCAGAAGACATATGAAGAAAGACTAAAGGAGCTTAAGATGTAAAGCCTCGAGGAAAGGGGGGCATGATAGAAACTTTCAAATACCTCATGGGAATCAACACAATCCAAGAGGGTAGCATCTTTCAGAAAAGAGATGTGCAAGACAAAGGGGCACAATTTGAAGATAGAGGAGGGACGGCTCAGAGGTAATGTGAGGAAGTATTTCTTCACAGAGAGGTTGTAGATGCATGGAATGGCCTTCCTGAGGAGGTCGAGACAAAAAAGCGGAGAATTCAAGAATGTATGGGACAGACATAAGGCAATTCTAGTGGGGGGTAGGAGGAGGTAGGCCATTGGTTAACTAGGATCTGCAGCTTATCCGTTAGGTAGGGAAATGGGCAGACTAGGTGGGCCAAGAGGTCTTTCAAACAACATGAAGTCTTGCTGTATTCTGACTATTGCAGGTAGGTCCTACCTTTCAACTGCCCCAGAGAACAAAGAGTTAACTTTCCATGGCCAGCATGGAACGCTCAGCTGAGCTCGGTTGAAGCCCCTGTCTGCTGTTGTTTAAACTCCAACCGCCAGATTCTTTACTCCGCCTCACTGAACAGTTGCTCCGGAGATTTCTCCTTTGCTCGGTTCAAAAAGTCGGTTAAAGTGTCGTTTTCACTCGGTTTCTACCGAATTTCTGCTACCAAATCTGTCAGTTTAAGTCTCTGTCTGTGGTACCGTGAGTACTAGATAGGTTTTACATTTAGTTTCTGTGTGGAACTTGTAAAGTTGGGATTGGTTCAGTTTGAACCGATCAGATTGGTCTTGAAAAGTTTTGAATTTATTTAGTGTGGGGTAACCGGTCCGATCGGTTCCAAAAAAACGGATTTAATTACGTTTTTCCAAGATCCGTAACAGGGTCAGGAACCGATGGGGAGTCTTGCCTGGCGGATTGCCAAAAAAGGGTAATGTTTTGGATAGGGATTGGCCATGTCTGAGAAACCCAAGAAAAAACTGACCCACTGAGTTTCAACACTGCAGTGTGGGGAAGCCTTTGCTAAGGCTGATCGCCACACCACCTGTGTTTATTGTCTGAGGTTTGACCACCTCGATTCAGACTGCTAAATTAGTAAAGGTTTTCCCAAAGCTACCCTGGATAAGAGAGTAGGTAGACTGAGGGAAAGGAGGCGAAGTCCGCTGACCCGGATGGCCAGCCTGGTTCGTTCCGACTGAACTAGAAGGAGTGCCCTCTGACCAGGGCTAAACTTCTTCGGCAAAAGGAGAGCCGATTCTGAGAGTTGGTTCCAGTTAAAGAAAGAGAAGAGAAAAATCGGTTCGGATCCACAAATTCTTTCTCCGACCACTGAAGAAATAGCCAAGCGATAAGGATAGTGCAATCACTAGCTTCGGTTCGGCAGAACTGGCACCATCTGGCAGGGGCTTGGTTCGGTTGGTTCCCCGGTTCGGATTATACTTTAGAAGAATTTATGAACGGAGGAGGAGGGAAGTATGATGATGATGATGGTGATTATGAAAGTCTGGATGTGCCTATTGACCGGATATCTCCCCAGACAGACCTTCAGGTGTTTCTCCTCCCAGGCTTTCTGGGTCCCTTCCCACTTTATGTTTTACAAGAAAGTGGCTGAAACCCTCCAGCTTCCAATGGGAGAAGCAGTAGAGGATCAGGAGGAGCCTGATTTTGTTGAAATGATGGACATCCCAGAGTCCAGGAGACTGTCTGTCCCTCCATAAATCTTTTGGAAACAGACATTTAAAATTCTAGAGACTCCTAACTCCACACCTCCTGTGGACAGGCGAATGGACAAGAGGTATACCCTTTCAGGCTTGGACATGGGTTCCTTTCTCAGCAATGCAGCCATGTTGGGGTAGTGCAGGCTGCTGCCTGTGATAAAAGCAAATATTCCCTTGGCATCACACCCCCAGATAGGACTCCAGGAGGATTGATGCCATGGCAAAGAAGCAGTACATGGCAGCATCTTTGGGACTCAGGCAGGCTTACTATATGGCCTGCACAGCTAGATACCAGAAGTCCAGGTGGGACACTGTGCTGGCTCTGGCTAAACAGGCCCTGACCAGCTTGCCAAGGAGCTCGAGCAGGTGGCTGCGGATGGGATTGAGGCATCCAGGTGCAATTTCATGCTGCTGTGGACTCCAGTGATGTTTCATCTAGAGTCATGGCTACATCTGCAGCCCTTCGGAGGATGGCTTGGCTCAGATGTACTATCCTATCACAGGATACCCAGGCTAAGGCCATGGATTTCCCTGTCATTGGTAATTCTCTGTTTGGGGAGCAGACAGAGAACTACATGAAAAAGATGGACGAGTACAGGACCACCTACAGGAGTGCTCAGGCCAAAGAAAGGCAAGTCACTCCTCAGAGACAGCACTCCAGGGGCAGGGCAGGCCCTTTCAAAAGCCTTTTACCAAGCCCAGGCCTTCTTCTGCTTATGCTCAGAGGGGTTCTTCAGAGGGAGGCAGGCGGGGAATGAGCAGGCCTGCTTCCACCCTCAGCCTAAAGCCCCTGCCAAGCAGACACCCTGATGGGTCTGCCGGGCCGATTCTCCAATACCTGTAGGGGCAGGCTGGCTTACTTTGTCCAGGACTGGAAGTCTCTGACATCAGACAAGTGAGTCCTGGAAGTAGTAAGCCAGGGACTGGTTCTCAGCTTCAAAAGTTTTCCAAGATGAGAACCAGATCCTTTCCACCTGCAAATCCATCAGAGACCCTTGCCCTAGAGGCAGAGGTTTCTTCCCTCCTGGCTCTCAGAGCCATAGAAAGGGTTCCTACCTACACAAGGGCAAAGGATTGTACTCCAGGTACTTCCTAACGCAAAAAAACAGGAGATAATGGCCCATCCTGGATCTGAGATATCTGAACAAGCACCTTTTAAAACCAAAGTTCAAAGTAGTGACTCTGGGAATAATTCTGCCCTCTCTAAGGCCAGGACTGGCTAGCCTCCCTGGACCTCAAAGATGCCTACTTCCACATTCCCATCAGGTGCTACCACAGAAAGTACCTAGGTTCGAGTTGCCCTCAGGCAACTATCAATTCAAACAATGCCCTTTGGCCTAACATCAGCCCCAAGGGTGTTCACAAAGTGCCTGGCAGTAGTGGTTGCTTTCCTAAGGAGAAAAAGATTTCCATCTTTCCATATCTGGACGACTGGCTCATAGTGGGTCAGTCTCCAGACCAAGTCAAGTCACATCTGCAAGTAGCTCAGCAAGTGCTCACTTTCTTAGGATTCCTCCCCAACCTTTCAAAGTCGGTTCTTGAACCAGTACAGCTCCTCACCTTCATGGGGGAACTGGATACAGTAAGGCCAGAGCCTTCCTTCCCTGGACAGGACAAGGACCTTTATGGAACTGGCCTCTTCATTCACCCTACAGGTGTCTCGACCAGCAAGGCATTTCCTTCAGCTTCTGGGCCACATGGCAGCTTCCACAGCAGTGGTCAGGAGCAAGATTCCAGATGAGGGTCATTCAGTTCCACTTAAGAGCCTTCTGGTCCCAAAGAAAGAATTCCCTACAAACTAGTCCTAGTGACCAGAACCCTGATCCACGCTTTGCAATGGTGGCAGGATCAGGACAGTTTGAGACAAGGAGTTCCTTTTGTCACTCAGTCTCATTCAGTGATACTCACCACAGATGCTTCCCTGCTGGGCTGGGAGCCCACCTGGGATCTTACCACTCAGGGACTGTGGTCACCTCAGGAATCTCTGCTTCACATCAATCTCTTGGAACTCAGAACAGTGTTTCTGGCACTCTGAGCCTTTTCCAAATCTGTACAGAACAAGGTGGTCCAGATCAGAACTGACAACACCACTACCATGTGGTACATCAACAAGCAAGGATGCACTCAGTCTACGGCCTTGTGCACAGAGGCAATGAAGTTGTGGTTCCTGGCCTATTCTTTGCAAACCTCTCTGATAGCAGGTCACCTCCCAGGGAAGGACAATGTCTAGCAGATACTGTCAGCAGGATATCCAGGGCCATCATGAATGGACCCTAGATCCCCTAGTTTTGAAGGTGATTTTCTCGAGATGGGGCACTCCACAGATGGATCTTTTGCAGCCCCAGACAATTACCAACTTCCTCTCTTTTGTTGCAGACCCCCAGTCTTGGGCTCAGTCCCCTGGATGCTCTGATTCTGAATTGGGAAGGAAATTTCTGTATGCTTTCCCCCTTACCTCTCTGTTCAAAGTGTTAGTCAAGATCAGGTCACAACCATGCAAAGTGGTTCCGATTGCTCCAGACTGGGCCAGACCCCTGGTACCCACTGTTGCTGTCCGTAGGCAGTCCACCTTCCCTATCTGTTCCCAGGAATTACAACCTGTTGACATCCTCTCGGGAGAATTTGGTATCCGAACCTCAAGTCTCTCAATCTCAAGGCATGGCTGTTGAAGAGTTAGAGTTTGCTGATCTGCACCTTTCTCTAGGGGTTCTGGATATCCTTAAGGCTTCTCGAAAGCCTTGCACCAGAAAGACGTACAACTCCAAATGGAAAAAGTTCACCATTTGGTGCTCTAATAAGCATATTTCTCTAGAATCTGCTGGGTTGCCTAGAGTTCTGGACTATATGGTCCATCTTAATGCTTAGGACTTAGGCCAGCTACACTTAAAGTGCATTTGGCAGCTGTTTCTGTCTTCTTGTCAGTAGGCAAACCCTCTCCTCTGTCAGGCCATCCTGTGTTTTGCAAGTTCTTCAAGGGATTGCTGCACACAATCCCCTTTAGGGACCCTGCTCCTGCTTGGGACCTTGATGTTTGCATTGCTTAGCTTATGCAACCACCCTTGAGTCTTTGTCCTCTGCAGAGCTTAAGTACTTGACTTGGAAAACTGTGTTTTGGTAGCCATTACCTCTGCCAGGCGTATAAGTGAATTGCAAGCCCTGTCAGTGGAGCCTGATTTCATCTCTTTCCATCGAGATAAAGTGGTCCTAAGAACTAACAGGAAGGTTTTGCCTAAGGTGGTTTCAGATTTCCACGTTAATCAGTCTGTGTCTCTCCTGTTTTCTTCACTGACCATTCCTCCTCTGGAGAGGAGGCTGCACAGCTGGATGTTAAAAGGGCCCTCAGCTACTTCATAGGCGCATCAAGGGTCACAGGTTTGAGTCCCTCCAGTTGTTCCTCACATATGGAGAGGTCAGTGAGGGCAAACTTGCCACTAAAGATCTATTGCCAGGTGGATTGTCTCTTGTATACAATTCTGCTATGAAAAACTGGGTAGAACTCCACCCTCAGGCCTGAGGGCTCACTCTACTAGAGGTACAGCTGCTTCCTGGCTGCTGCCAGGGATATTCCTATCTTAGAAATTTGTCAAGCAGCCACCTGGAAAACAGTCCATACTTTCACCAAGCATTACTCCCTGGATATCCAGGCTAGGAGTGATGCTCGGTTTAACACAGCAGTACTTCAGAGCCTATTCCCAAAGTAGGTTCTGTCCCTCCTCCATTGAGGTACTGCTTGGAAGTCTGCAATAGTCAGAATACAGCAAGGCGTCATGTTGTTTGAAGAAAAATTACTCACTTTAGTAATGTTGTTTTCTAATGGAGTCTGCTGATTCTGGCCTCCCCGCCTCCCTTTCAGAACCTGTTTTTGGGATGTGGGTGGGCAGGAGCAGTGTTGGCACCCTAGGGGTGCCCTTTCCACCCTCCTTTGGGTGTGTTTTTTTTTGGGGGTTCCTGACTTGAGTCTTGTTTTGAAACCAAAACCCTTTTTAATAAATTTAGTTGCCAGTTGGCTAGTGTGAGTTTACAGTTTCACACAGAACTTCTAGTAGTATTGCTCATAAAGATCTGACGGTTGGAGTTTAAACAGCAGCAGACAGGGCTTCAACTCGAGCTCGTGCTGAGCGTTCCATGCTGGCCATGGAAAGTTAACTCTTTGTTCTCCAGGGCAGTTGAAAGGCAGGACCTAACTGCAATAGTCAGAATACAGCAAGACTCCATTAGAAGAAACAACATTACTAAGGTGAGTAATTTTTCTTTATCTGCCATCAAATTCTGTGTTTCTATGTTTTAAGTACCTCTGTGGAATCAACAAAGTCCAAGAGGGTAGCATCATTTCGAAAAAAGATGTGCAAGAACAGAGGACACAATTTGAAGATAGAGAGAGGACAGCTCAGGGCAGTGTGATGAAGTATTTTTTCACAGAGAGGGTGGTGGACACGTGGAACAGCCTTCCTGAGGAGGTTGTGGGGTCTAAAACTGTGGAGAATTCAAGAATGCATGGGACAGACATAAGGCAGTTCTTGTGGGAGTAGGAAGAAATAGACTGTTTAACTATGATCTGCAGCTTATCCTGTAGGCAGGGAAATGGGCAGAACTAAGTGGAGCCAACAGTCCTTATCTGCCGTCAAGGTCTATGTTTCTATTCTCTGGGAAAAGGCTGTACACTTTGCCCGTGAGATTCTGAACCAAGCTGTTTCAGATCCTCTACTGGATGGCTTTGGTGGTTTCATTGACGCCATGATGTCGTCGTATTGCCATCAGAGGTGAGGCTAGATCCTGTGATGATGCTGCAGCAGAAGCATTTTGCCAAAACTAAAGGAAATGCTGTCAGGATACTCCCCAGATCAGGTTTACAATGGGGATGAGACGGCCTTTTCTGGCGATGTCTCACTGACGCAACACTCGCCGCTAAATCGAGGTTAATGCCAGCAAAGGATTTAAATCCGGAAAAGCTAGGGCTTACATTCCTGTTTTGTACCAATGCAACTGGCAGCCATAAACCGCCTCTGTGTAGGTAAATTTAAAACCCAAGTGTCTACACCACATTAACATGGATGCACTGCCAGTCATTTATGAGAGCAGCAGAATTGCCTGGTGAAATTTTTAGAAAATGTTTTTTTGACTGCTTTATGCCATCTGTGAGATAACACCTAAGAAAAATGAAGCTGCCACCAAAAGCGATCTTGCTGCTCAATCAGTGCCCTTCCACCCCAGAGTCAGAGCTGAAGTCCAGGGCTGGAAAAATTGAACTGTATTCCTCCATAAAAATACCACTTCCCAGATTCAGCCACTTGATGGTGGCATAATAGCCACTTTCAAAAAACATTATAGGAAAGACTTCTTAATGAGCTTGTGTTTTACCAGTGACTCTTGCACCCTCTAATTGAGAATTTATAATATCTCTATATAGTTCCCTTTTTTTGTAGTTTTCTTTAGTTCAAGATTTTAATAAATACTGAAATAAAATGCTAAGCGTTTAACAGATGATGTTTGATGCGAGTCACGCTACTAAAGGAATTAGTCTTGTGACCTCCAGATTGAGATTTTCCACTGTTTCTATATGTTTCATATTTTTTTATTTTTCTGTAGTTCAAAATGTTAAATAAATAATGAAATAAAATACTGAACTTAACCAGTACTGACGTAAGTCTGTGTATATCAGCCGAGTTACTGAGTAACAGTGTTTGGTTGTTTCAGTGGCCCCGAAATAACTAACGCCCTACTATAGCAAATGCAAATGCCGGACTTGGCTCCCAAAACATTTGTTATATTGAGGGAAGACTGCATTTGTCTCCTATGGTCACGTATCAGAACACCTCTGGAGGAAGGGCAAGGCTGCTGTTCAGGCTCTTCCTGAGGGTTCCCAAAGACAGGAGCTTCTCAGAATTCTCAAGACCTTGGAAGATGTTAGTAAGCATCTCCTCAGAGCCGCCTATGATATAGCTGATACTATGGCAGGGCAGCTGCCACTAACATTTGCCTTAGAAGGCACTCCTGGCTTTGAGTCTCTGGCTTCACTGCTGATGTCAGCAAAAGGTGTTGAATGCTCCTTTTGTGGGTCAGGCTTTGGTCCTGATGTGCAGGATATTATTAATGACCTGCAGGGCTATCAGGTCTGTCCACTCTGTTCATCATACCCAGCCTAGGAGCAGACTGAGGCCCTCCTTTAGTAAGTCTCTCACAAGTGTGTCTCCGGAACCAAGCTCCAGGGCAAATGCAGGCCAACTCTGCCTTGCCTGCCCCTCCTCCACCACTGGTTTCTCTGCTAAGCGCTCCAGAGGAGGAGGAGCAGCCCCAGTCGCTGGTTCTGTCTCAGCCTGATTCCTTGCCAGACCCCCTTCCTCTTCTTCCAAGCCAGGAGATGGTAGTCTGAGATCAGTTCTCCCTCCATCTATTCCATTGGAGAACCATTGCCACAGAGACTTGGATCCTGCAGATGGTCAAACAGGGACATGCTCTATCTTGGCCTCCAGATGTTCCACTGTTTCCACCTCTTATCCTCCAGACCACACAGCGTTGCTCTGGGAAGAGGTGTTCGCTTTGCTATGCAAAGGTCCATAGAGCCAGTGCGAAGTGGCAGAAGAACAAAGGTTCTACTCCCAGTTCTTCCTGGTTCCCAAAAGAACTGGGACTTGAGGCCCATTCTAGACCCCAGAGCTGAATCTTTACATCCAATACAGAAATTTCTGGATGATAACTCTACATGGCGTTCTTCCTCTGCTAAGCAGGGTGAATGGCTATAGCTTCTTGGACATACAGGATGCTATCTGCAGGCTCGGAAATTTTTTTTTTAATTAAGTTGGCCATGAACAACCCTGACACCAACTTTGGTTGCTCGTTAGAAGTTTTTGGTTGGTCCTGGCTGGAATTTTGTGACCCAGATTTACTGGTGACTTCGCGTTGTTTGCTCATCATGACCCCTTTAACGTTAAACAAAATAATTTTTAATGCAAAACACACAGAGCAGCACCAGCACCCCACCGTGGTGTTTGATTTATGAGGCAGAAATAGAAGGAGATACAATTTATGATCATTGTTGTTAGTAGTGTGGTTGGGCAGGGACCCATTTTGTTGGGGGCACAATATGTCCAAGAAACTAAACACCACAGTGTAGTAGTGAAAAAACGGTACTGCCTCAGGGTAGGCTCGGCAGATAGCAGGTCTAGGTCAGACAGTATGGTATAATAGGTATCGTATCAAGGCACAGTGGGCACTGTAATTTTTTTATTTTCATTGCAGAGTTTTGGCGTTAAAGCTGGGTGAAAGTAGTGGATTTTTCTGTTTAGTGACTCGTGAATGGATGACTATCAGAGCAGACAAGGAAGAGTGAATGAGAACTATTTGTATGACTGCTACTAGACCTGAAGACCAAATCACAGATGAAACCAAGATATCAGAGCAGAATAAACACTTTAGTTGACAGTGAAGAAGCCATAGCAGTAGAGCAGCTAGAGCTGGTGTTTGAGAATGGCCATGAATGTGCTTTTTCCAGGCCCTTCCTCAAGCCAGCACAAGATAGCCTCATGTGGTTGGAAATCAATGCTAGGACCATTCACATGTATGGACATTAAATCCTGTAATGTGTCCTGCTGCAGGTTTGTTCTGGGACTAGTTCTTTGCTGAACATCCCGTTCAGCAGTAGCATCGTTACATGACAGTGTAAAGTAACTCCACTAGAAGTAATGCATCTTCAAATGCTGGTGGTCTACTTGCAGAAGTATTGCTAGACAGTTTTGTGGGTGTCTGCGTGATGTTATGAAGGTGTAACGAGAGGCAATCGCTGTTGTATGGCAGTCTCTCTTTCCTCGCCTTGAATTACTGCTGTAAAACGATTTAGAAGATTTTCATGTGTAGGATTCCATATTGGGCCAGTTGCCTTTTATTGGTAGGCCACTGACTGGGGTTAAGACACTGAAACCAGGAGACTAGTGGCTGCTGCAGCCTACTGCATCTGGCATCTGTGTGCTCAATAACAGCATCAGTCATTTATTTCTGCTGATCCACAAGTTGTGGCTTAGGACCTAGTAAGTTTCACCCCTGAAATTCTCTTTTCAGTCACAAGAAGCTGTCAGGTTTACGTCCCATGAATCTCTTTCATAGAAGAAAGTTCCAGAACTGCACTTTACAGTCTCTGGATGACGCCAGATAAAAGCAGGTCATCCTTCTGGAAAGTGTGAGATAGTTCTGTGACAGCAGTGATCAACTCCATCATGAAATGTAAAGTAGGAACAAATTTGGCAGTCAGTCTCTTTTAGAATGCCCTTGACCCTGGCTGCATCAGCTTCTGACTCAGTGGGCACCACCTCCGCCATGTCACTGATTGTTAGCTTGTAATTTTTATCAGTGCCTCTAATGCTCGTGACTGACTAGCAGCCCATCTCACTTGATGTGGTCCACCAAAATAAGCTACTGTGGATTCAAAGCATTTGCCAAACTTTGCATCTGATGATGTCTTTTAGGACTGAGATGCTAGAATTCAAAAATGTAACTTAAGGCAGTCTCAGATTTCTGAAGATGGGGTGATCTTTTTCAGATCAGGAATGCAAGTTTAAGATTGTGATTTATGCAGTGGACAACAATTATACAAGAAGATTCATGCCTAAATTTTAGCCTGCACACCATTTGTGCACTCCATATTTACAGCCGAACCATCCAAGTTCAGGCTCACCAATTTGGCTTTTAAATCCTGTGGGCCAGTTCCCACATTTTGTAAGGTGGACATTAGTATTGCAGTTATGCCATCAGATGTGGTAGACTCCAGGTCCACAAGATCCACAAAATGGTTCTCGGTTTTCCACCCTGAACAAACTTGACATAAACATTCTTGCTCTGCCACTGATCTGTCAGTAGATCCATTAGCCAGCACACCTAGAAACCTAGCACCCTGGATGTCCTTAAGGTAGCTCTGTTTAAGGATTTTTCAGTTGCCTGCAGGAACTCTCTATGCCATGGGTGTTGAGATAATTTGAACCAAGATTAAGACCTTTTTGCCTGCAGTTTGACATTTGTTTTAAAATGCATGTAATTGTAGGTGTTAGCAGTGTTAAACAGACTACAGCATTTCTGAATCTCATCATTATGCATTTACCTAACCAGTTTATTTTGGGCAGCTTCTCTGGGACACCGTGATACGTTTTCTGCCTCAACACATTTAATGTGACCAGTTGATCAATCATGGACATGCAAAGCATCAGTTTGAAAGGTGGAACACCCCAAGCAGAAAGGGACTATCCTTGTCTGCCACTCTTTCATGCTTTTAGCAAATCGACAAAACATTTAATCAGTCTCAGTGTCATGAGTAACCCATGGATATTTTTCTTTCCATTTCTCCTGTAAAGGGAATTTGTAACATGTCAGAAACCAAGCAGTACAAATACAGTGTTTCTATTGGTTAAAAACTAGGAAAGAGCCATGCATTAATTCCCTAGTAATGCATGGTTATGATCAGGAGCGCATGTGTATTCTTTGCAAGAGACACACCTCTTACACTGATTTGAACAATGCAGGGCAATTGGGTGGGAAAAGAGACACAGAAAGACAGTGAGAGAGAGGGAGAGATACACTGTAGTAATCGGTCTCTGTCTCTCTTTCTCAGTGTCACTCAGAGACCCCAAATCTTCAGAGAATACGTTAATTATGCAGCTTTTACTGTCCCCACCTACCACCCAATGGACCTCTGAATATCGTGCAGTCCGTGTAGCTGCCAGTGATCGTCCCTCTCTCATGTTGCCGCAAGTCATCTTACTTTGCACTGCAATCGTGGGTTAAAAAGTATGTTGCAGCAGGATATGTGAGGATCTCGTGGTTCCTCCCGCTAACCTCAGCCATTAGCAGATACCGCAGAGTTGAGATTTGCTCCCAGTGTATATATCCCTTTCATTTTGAGAGCGAGATAAGTGTTCTGCGTCAAGAGGTATACAAAATCTGAGCCTGTAGTTTTGTATCGCTGTATGCAAATTATAGAAAAATGCATCACGGTTATGAATGACTCAGAAAAGCATCAATGTGAGCCAGCAATGGAACTTAAAACATTAAAACTCTTCAGTACTAGACATTTTTTACGTTTATCTCTGTTCTCTAAGTTAATGTAAAATACCTGCGTGTTATACATTCTAAGACACTTATCAGGCGAAAAATTAATGTATATGAATTGTAGAACGTGCATGTTTCAGATAGATACAGCGTTTCAAAGGAACACATAGTATGTGTCCAAAGCAGCCAGAATTGATTGCACTCGAAGAATACGGAATGCTAACGCAGCTATTACAAAGAGGCTCTGACCAACTCTTGGGGCCAGGAAACAAATTCTGGAACAACATGAAAGAACTCACAGGCAAGGATCCTAAAGCACCACCCACTATGCTCAACCTTCATGGCACTCCTACACTCGACCTAGGTATCATCACCAGCACTTTTAATAATGCATTTACAAACCTGGACAGTGTCCTTCCCCAAATTTTTGACGACCCCCTCCAGCTCCTCCCAAGTTACCCCCAACTAGAGCGTACAACCCCAAAGTTTTTTTTAAGCGGTCCCACACAATTAGCTAGAAAATACATTCAAAAGGCCATCGCAAACAAGGGTACAGTAGTGACTCCTTGACCTGAAACTGCTGGCACAAGTCCTCGATGAAATCTTAGAACCACTTACAAAGATCTTTAATCTCTCGCTTAGATTGGGCCATTTCCCCTCTCTCTGGAAGAAAGCCACTGTCACACGTTCACAAAAGTGGAGATAGGACACTGCACACCAATTACAGACCTATCTCACTCCTCCCCCACTATCCAAAGCGCTGGAGCCGAATAGTACTGACCAACTAGTTGAATTCCTGGATAAGTACAATGTGCAGTGCCCAGAGCAGCATGGCTTCAGAAAAGGGCACAGCACCACCACTGCACTACTGGAATTTACAACCTTCATCCATGCCACGCTTGACAAAGGGAATTGTGGAGGGGCAGTATTTATAGACCTTACCAAGGCATTCGACACAGTTAACCACCCCTACTGCTCAAGCAACTGTCCTCCATTGGGATCTCCAGCGATGCCCTTCCATGGTTCTGTAACCTTGATAATCGGATCCAACGTGTAAGGATTGCAGGGATCTCTTGGATGAGAATCGGTCCCTCCGAAGTCCCCAGGGGTCTATTCTGGGCCCTCTACTCTTCTCCTTTTCATCAACAATCTCCCAGTGCCTGCCACCAAAAATATTACTATCGCAGACGATGCAGTCCTGTTTTCCAGTCACCATGACATTACAGTCCTTGAATCCCAGCTGCAGCTCGACTTCAATCAAGATCGAAGACTGGTTCACCTCATAAACTTGTCCTGAACCACAGAAGACCAAAGCCATGTCCTTCTGTAACCGACAGAGCAGGCACAACTCTCTGTTCCTCACCATCAAGAACCACGCTGGAACCCACTCGAACATGTCAAGGATTCAAGTACCTTGGTATTACCCTGGATAGTACCCTCTCCTACACTGCATATTGATACTGTTGCCAAGACCGCAATATACGGATTGGACTACTACACAAACACAAGCACTGTATGCTCACGGATGCCCTTAAACTAGCCACCTACAGCTCTGTCACCTCTATCATTGACTACGGCCTTGCCATCTATGGCTCTGCCTCAACAAATTGCCCTCCGCGGGATCTCCGTTGCTCTCAACAAAACCTGTAGACTACTGGCGGTGCAGCCCGACAAACTCACACCTGTGACCTCTGTACAGGCCAGCTGGCCACCCTCGCAGCAGAATACAATACCAGACCTGCTTACTTCCAAAAGATTCTCCTTGGTCTCATGCCACCTGGTGTTAGCTCACTCTTTACTACCTGCAGTGGCACTCAACAAACACGTGGTGCCCAATCTCTAACCTTTCAGGTTCCCAGATGTCGTACCTCCATGGGTCAGCGTTCCTTTATCTATAGAGCTGCTCAATGGCTCAATTCCCTCAATAAAGAAGCACTTTCCTCTACTACACTTGGACCTTCAAAAGGAATCTCAGACTGACCTCACCTCTACCACTCAATGTGACTGCTTCTCTGAACAGAGATCTCTAAACACCTCCCAGCTCACTCATGTCTCACAGCCCTCCCTTTCCCAATCTCATTCCCTCTGGCACTGGGCCTTCCTTGTGACTCCTTTCCCTTCACATCTCCACTGCTACAAGACATTTCCACCACCATCGGACAGTGGCCCATTAGCCTGCCAACTTCCTCTCCCAGTCGCATGCCTGCAATACTAACTGCCTATGGTGCCTCTATCTCTTATTGTTACCACAGCCAGCTGCCTACTCAAGCTGCTCGTTTTATGAATATTATCTCAAAGTATGTTATAACTGAGTATCTTTATTTTTCTTTTAGTTGTTTTGTTGTTTATTGTGCATTCTTTTACTACCTCTGTATGTGTGTTGACCCTCATCCTTTGACGTGGAACCTTTGTAAGCTGAGCAGTTTCTGCTCAAAGGTATTTGTAATCCGAAATTTAATAAATAAAATAAAATGTTTTGTAAACTACAATGACTGTTTCTGCCGATCTTTCTGTCATTGTAACCTAAACCCTATCTAAACAATACTCACCTGCACTTGCCATGTTAGAAGTGCATTAAGCCACTCAAGAAGTGTGCTGCTGTGGAATTAATGCATGGTTGGGTGGTTGTAGGCAGAGCCATACAACCCCGAACCATGCATTCATTCCACAGTAGAACACTCCTTGTCATGGCTTAATGCTTACTTGTCATACTGCTTAGCATTCCTCTTCATTGCCATGAGCTGTGCGTAACTGTTTGCTACCTCCTGCCTCAGGTCCAAGATCAGGAGTACTTGTACTGCGCTTGGTGCAGACTGATTAATTCCTTTCAAGAAAGCAATCATTGTGGTTTGATGACTGCCTTTGCTTCCAATCAGACATTTTAAATAAAATCGTTACACACTCCAAAATGTACTGTTTTTTCTTGATAGTGACTGTTTTGTTACTCTAGTCTTAATCGAGTCTGCTGTGCTGCAGATAGGGTTGCCACATTTGGATGAGGCAAAACCGGATCCTACGCTCTGCCCCTAGCCCCACCCTTTTCATGACTCATCCAGCACTGCTCTTCCTAGAAAGCCATTTGTTATATCAAAAACACAACACTTAAAGCAGCAGTTCAACAAAAATGTTAAGACACTGTTATGTACCTGTTAACATTACTTTCCCAGTTTCTTCCTAGTTATTTACCTGTGTACAGTATATGTATTTATTTATTTATTTGAAATTGGTTTACCAAAATAAACACAGAGATAAAAATCTCATTTACAGATATGATCTGGGAAGACAAGGAAATACTGCAAATAGCATACAACTGTACACGTGGTATAGAATAATACATAATAAATTGTTTCCTATAATGTATACTTTTATATATTTTCTGGATCCATTTCCTTTTCATGTCCACAGCACTATTTCAAAGCCAAATAAGTGACCATACTTTTTTCTTGAGGAAAAATATTGAAACATTTAAAATGCCTAAATTATGTTAGAGATGAAATGTTTCCCAGCAAATGAAAGTGGAAGACAACTGGCTGTGTTGCTGTTACAAAGGTGGGGCAGCTTTGCTGCTATGCCACATTAAGATGCATTGGAAAATATTAGGTTAAGTAAGTGCTAATGGTGTTAATGGCCATTTTTACACCTCCCAGGTTGACTGCTTTCACAAATAAAAGCCTGTACTGACAACAGAACTTGATTGTAACCTGGCCATGTAGCTGAAACAATGAATGATGTGACAAAATTTGTTTCAAAAGTATGTGAGCACTCAAATGGCTCAAAACCTGACCAGCACAGAGCAAAACCGATTACCTGATAGGGACCCTGAAAACCTGATCACCAGGTAAAAACCTGACAGGTGGCAACCCTAGCTGCAGATTCAGATTTTGCAAATAGAGAAACAGTCAGTAATAATTCATGTAGTTTATAAGTGGTCAGTTCTTCTCAAACAGAACTCAGAAGAGATGGGGTGGGGGCTGCTGGGGTATACTTGGACATTTAGGCACACTTAGGAACAGACAGTCGGTGGGTTGGGATAACAATGGTCCAGTGACAGTAGTGGGGGGATGTTTTAATGTTAGTCTTTTCTCAAAGTCAAGACAATAAAGTATGCTTTTTTAATTACTTTATTTCTCCACAGTCTCTGGCAGACTGACAGAGTCAGCAACACAAAACACACAGACGGTGTTGCTTGCAGTACTACCGTTTTTTAATGATTTTTTCCAACAACCACAGTCTTATGACAGTGCACTACTGTGCAGTACTTGCTCAGCTGGTCTGGGTTTGCCTGTAGTACTGAGACTGTCCACGGATAGTGCCCTCCACCGCCCCCACACACACACAATGCTTGTTCTGTCCTTTATTCTCTCTCTCTCTCTCTCTCTACATGCAGATGTGTGTCTTATTTGTGATCTGTTCTTAACAACACACTTTTCAAATTTTTTTTCAGGTAGGTAGCAAGTAGTGAACTAAATTACTCTGGCCTGTACCTAGTCTTTAGTAACCAAACCTCCCTCTGCCCCCTTATACTTTGGTCTCTCTCTCTCTCTCTCTCTCTTTTTCTGTTATGCAGATTTTATTTTAATAAACCTAACAGTCTAGTCAAAGTGTCTGGAATTTTTGTGTATTTCTTGTCCAGTTATGCTATAAGGTCAGCTGGCTGCACTTTAACTTCCAGTTTCCAGTCACCTTGGCTCGTCCTTGCTTCTCCTCCCTCTGCTTGTCGCTGACTCACACTTATTTTCCCACCTAACCAGTGCACTGCGCTGCAAGTAAGTGCAGCAAATGATGACTTTTTTTTTTTTTTGTAATAATATTTTTCTCTTAGGCTAGCCACTGGAGCCACTCCAATAAATGCCGGAGTTACTTGTCAACTCTTCTCCTCTCTTTGACCTCTTCTAAGTCTCTCTCTCTCAGACAAACTGTCTGTATTAAAGATCTTTTGTCATTGTAATATAAAACTAGCTTTATTTTTTAAATATGTCACAGTGCAGCCACTAATGGTCAATCTCTGTCTCTCCCTTCTCAGTCTCCTCTCCGAGTCTCTGTTTCTGTAACACTGTATTATGATCATCAGTGCTGCTTGCCTTAGCTATTCTTTTTCTTGGGGCTGGAGGCACTACTGCTTTGCTAGCTGCAACAGGGAGGCTTAAGTGCTGAGCTTAATGTTTTTGTCTTCGTCTGTCCAGACTGAGCCCTGCTGCCCTTCTTGTCACTTTTCATCTCTTGCCATTTTTCATCTCCTGCCATCCCCTAATCTGTCCCTCCTGTCCCAGCATGACCACTTTTGGCCTCCTCACACAACTCTCTTTCCTGTCCCCTCCTCGAAGTGTCAGCCAAGCAGAAACCTCAAGCTCTGAAAATATTTTTATGCTGCCTGTATTTCTTTTAATATCCTCGCCGCTCCCTCAGATAAACACCGATACGCTGCAAAAGTACAACAGGATTTCCTCACTCCAATTTCTCCCAGCAACTGGCGCGCTGTACAGAGGAGCATTCATTTGTTCCAGTGCTCGGAAGGACGGTCCTTACTCCTCAAGCAGACACACAATTGGTGTGCAACTATTACTCACTCTTCCTTCTTCCCATTTGCTGCAGTGGACATTTCTCTCCTTTTCTTGATGGACAGAATGGAGGATAACATGACGACCCATTAAGGAATAGGTGACACTGTGGGCTTCATCGTGGATCGTGACTGGGTAGTCGCTCCTTTTCCTCCTCGGCAATCCCCTCCCCATGGTCAAACTGGGAAAAGAAAAGGGTCATTTCGGCAGTCAGGCATGCGCAATGCTGTAAAATCAAGCACATGCCCAGACTGCTGATAATCACTTTGTACTTTTGCTTGGCCGATGGTCATTTAAATACTGAACTATTGTCCCAGGCTGCCATGCATTAGGATTTTTCCTAGCCTGCCTATCTGCATATCATGGTTTGCTCCCCTCACAGGCAGTACCTACAGTTCTTCTTCCAGGGGAGCATTACCAGTTCAGTGTTGCCCTCTGGCTTATTTTCTGCACCACAGGTATTTGCAAGTGCTTAGCTATAGCAGCCACCCTTGGCAAGCAGCCTTATGTGTTCACATATTTGGACAACTGGTTACTGAAGCCCGTCCAGGAACTACTGGTGCTGACTCTAGAACATACCCTGCAGTTGTTCGGTCCTTGGGCATCACTGTCAGTTTGCCTAAGTCTGTGCTGACCCATCCTGTGGTTTGCAGTACATAGAGGGTAGTTCTGGACTCGTCTCAGGGCAAGGCCTTCCTACCACAAGTCAGGGTGGAGTGCCTCCTAGCTCAGGCCCAGGCTGCGGCTCAGTGCGTATGTCCCAGCTAGGAAGTTCTTGAGGCTGCTGAGGCTTAATGGCCATTGTTACAGTCCTTTGGCCAGCTTGCATAAGAGGATCCTGATGGACCCTCGGGGTCAAGTGGGATCAACGCCCTCGATGATCTGGATCAGCTGATCTTACTTAGAGGGGCCCTTGCAGTAGGCAATGGCATTTGGACTGAGCCGCCAGGTGCTGGGACCACATGGAAAACTTCTAGCTAGCAGTCTACAGTGGGGACCACCTCCAATGGCACCGATGTCCCCTATGGTATAAAGGGGCAATCCCCCAGCCACACCTCCGTTTTTTCCTGCTATCGATTCGTACACATCGGACTCCAGAACGTTGCTTCAGTCGATCACCTTTTCAAGTGCTTGCTTTAATTTCTTTTATTTTCTGTAGCTATTCAGTGTTTTTTTGTTGGTTTACTGTCAGCTACATATCCTCGATGACCTCTTCTGCTGAGTCCCCAAATCATAAGTATGCCTGCGGCAAACAGAGTCCAGATAAAGGCGGCCATTCCTCTTGGCGTTATTTGTCTTGGCCGGATCACGACACGAAGCCTGCTAGAGCTGCCTGAAGTTTAACCAGGCCACGGGCGACGCAGAGCGGTCACAAACCTATCTCTTGCGACAGAAACTGGCTCCCATGGAAAAGAGCTGCAGGCCTGCAGTGAATCTTCCTCCCTGGGTCCTCATCTGAGACCTCCGCTCCTTCAAAAAAAAAAAAAAAAAAAGGCATAAGTGGGACAAGCATTGGGTTGGAAAGTCGCCTCAGCCGTGGTCACCTGGGGCCGTGCCTGATACTAGGTCTTCCTCCTGGAAGGTCAGCCCCATGGCTATACTTTCCCAATGGGCTGCCTGTGGCCCCACCACCTGCTCTGATTACAGTGTTGGGCGGCACCTCAGCAGGTTCAGCGACTCTTCCCGCCCTTATCACTCAGGCCCTTTCCTCCACAGGGTTCTCTGCCAGGGAGCTCAGCCAGTTCAAGGACATCAGCACTTCCACACTGACACCCACCTAGCCCTGGCACCTTCACTGGGACCCCTTCCTGGGGTCCAACAATGATCGCCCCAGACAGTGCCTGCTGGCTTTCGCTCCTTTACGGTTGTTGCCTTTGCCCGGTCTGCTGCTTCTCAGCCACTGCCAGTGGGTCCCACTCCAGGATCCTCCCACCTGGCACCGGCAGGATGCGCCTGCTGGTCCTTTACCACAAGACCCAGCATCAGGCCGTCGATGTTGGGATCCGCTGGTCCTCCACTCTTGGACCTGGCTCTTCTGGGCGTCCCAAGACCCGCCCCCCCTCAGGGTTTCAGGTGCCACCGTCTGGTCTGTCCCTTGACTGTCCACTGGATCTGCAGCCCAACCCCGCCATCCTAGGGACAACTCAGGGCCGCCCAACCACACCCTCCCAGCTGTCACCTGGCCTTGAGAGACTGCCATGAGATCCCTGCCATGATCAACTGGCGCCAGGTCCTTCACTTCCACTGACATTTCCTCAGTCATTGTCTGCAGGTTTAAGCAAGTTATTTAGCTCTTGGTGGGCATCGTCTAACACCTGGCGCTGGCGCGGCGACAACTCCGGCTCCTGCACCGAGATAGGGGATACTCCTCAGCCCGCCCGCCGGGCTCCTCCTGTATCCAACACACAGTCCGACACTAGAGTGGGTGCCGGTGCTGTCGCAGGTCCAGCCCAGTGCCCGACACTGGGCCCTGACTATTCGGAGGATTCAGTCTGATTCTGTCAAGCTGCCAGACTCCCCTCGTGCCTCTCCCAAGGAGATGTGGATTATGGAGACCCCAAGTACCCCCAGAGGATCCTTCCTTTTTGGGTAATGTAACTCATTCAGAGCGTTGCAGGGTGGCAAGCTGTGGAACAACACCTTAGCATCGCCACTTAGTGGAGCATCTCTGCCTCCCAGAGCTTAAATTGGTGGTTATCCTACCCCTAGTGGCACTGCGCGATAATGTTACTACCATCATATGGCAACATACGGCTCTATGGCTACTATTCAGATCTCCTCCTTTTAGACCCCTTTTTTGGCTGCCTGTGTCTCAGCGATTGGCTGCTTAGGGGTCTGGAGCTGGCAAGGGTCTTCGTGACTCTCGACTGGAAAAGTCAATGATTTTAAGGGCTTCCTTAGTGGGATTCTGACTCAGATCTGTATTGATGGCCATTCTTTCCTCTGGGAAGGATCACAACTTATATACCATCCCTCAGCCCTTTGGCGCTGCCCTTGCATTGTTAGGCTGAAAGTTCAGCTGGGGCGGTCTTCTCCCTTTCTCGGGTAGAATGGCGACTCCGAGGGACATACCCTAAGTGTTATTGCCCGTTGCTGGCTCCTAGCCACCTCCTTTCAGTGGCCACTGAGCTTCTGGACAGCGGCAACCCTGACAGTTCTCCTGACCATGCTCCCCAGAAGTTTCTGTGGCCCACCCTCGGGTTTCAGGAAGATCAGAGCTTCCAGTTGGAGTTTTCATCTCCATTTCGGTGCTTGGAGCGAGAGGGCGGTGTTGCTCACCGTCATCTGGAAGTCAAGATGGGTGTGGTGATTTTTCCCATAGCCTGTCCCTAAATTCCGGGTAGAGGTGGTCCCAGGCATGCCACTCTGCCCGGAGACCACTCTTAGCAGGACAGTAGTTCAGTCTCACAGGGTATTTCTGCACACAGCCATACTTTGTGGGAGGGCAATCTTCTCCTTCCTGTCTGATCCCTTCCAACATCAGCCTGCCCGGTTACTGCCTACTTTAGGTAAAATGTTTTATTCATATTTTTATATAAACCACAATACTTTCAATTGAGATAAATCTCATTTCAGATGAAGTCCTTTTACATAAAAACAATAAAACTTTGATACAAAGTTCCAAGGACAATACATAATTAAATGCAAAACTTCACAATTGACAGACTAGATAGGACTAGCAAATCATCATATGCAATAAGTTTAAAGATTTACTCCATGATTTTCATGGAGGAATACGAGAACACTGTCTGATGTTACCAGTGTATTTCTAAACCAGGACTGAGTCTTTAACCACGGCTTGGTTCCTGTGGAGGATTTAATGTTGGATGGGATTTATTCAGTCAGCTGGACCTCCATAAAAAACTGAATGACAGCCAATTTTGAGATTACATCTCAGGACTGCCAAATCAGAAACGAAAGCTGATCTCAGGGATGCAGTTTATCCCTGTAAAACAGATTACTGGAAATATAGGGAGGAGTCTGCCATATAGGTCTTTACTCACAAACATCAAAAGGTGTTCCTGTCTACTTTCTTACACAGTTAACCGTCCTAGCTGATTATATAAGAAACACTTATATGTGTACCGTGAAGCTTCAAAACAAATCTAGCTAATCTACCATGGCAGACTTCTAACCGTTCCAAGTCTCCCCTTTTACCACTAGCAAACATAAATCCCATAATCAGAATTGGAGTTAGCATAGAATTTACCACTCTTTTCCTAATATCCAAATTCATACAAGTTGTAACTCTGTATAAAGCTCCTATTTTCCCCTACTGTTTTGATTAAATTATTGATATGAACTGACCAGCTTAATGTATCATCTAACCAGATACCACGTATTTGTAAGATTACCTGCGGATCAGGATCCCTCCAGGGTAACCACTTCCAGAGTTGCACCAACAGATCTCTCATAAGGTTGATGAAATAAAATAGATTGTGTTTTTTTTTTGCGTTCAGCATTAATCTACTTGCTGCTTGCAGTTCCTTTGAGAGATGGGTCTGTTGCATCTCCCTTTCCGCTTCTCCAAGGTTCCCCTCGTACTGCGGTTGGGAGGTGGGTATGTTCTTTATAGCCACATGCTGGCTATGTCCGCATGGTCTCCTCTCGTCCCCTTTAGCAGGGGACCCTTTCCTTCCCATCCCTCGTCTTCATGTCACTCTTCTTGGCCGGGGGACTTGCACCACTGCATTTTCAAGTTTTCCCCCTTCCAGCTGGGCTCCTCGTGCCACAGCCTTCCTGTAAGTCCCCCGGATTTCCTGGGCTACCTTGGGGTCAACATCCAGACCAGTACACGCTGCATGAGGGAGCCTTCATCGGTTTAGTCGGCGTTCAGAGGCAGGCCAGTTCCCCAGCTCGGGATGACCTTTCTTCTCTGTTTGGCTCGTGTCTGAGTTCCCCTTGGTCACCAGTGCATCCTTCTGCCTCCCCACCCGTTTATTCCAGGGGCAGTGGAACCTCAATCCCTTTGAGAATCCCCAACCCCTACTGGGGGTGCGAGTGGGTGTTCCCATCTCCTCCTGCCTATTGGTAAGTGCTTTTTCCTTTCTACAGGTATTTCTGATCCTCGTGCCCTATGGGACTATGGAACAATATGTACCCTCCTGACAGGAGGGGTTCTTTCAGCTTCTTAGTTCCTACTGCCGGTAGCATCTCGTATTTATTTTCTCTGGGTCAGGTCACCCGTCCTCAGGTGTGTTATTCTAGATCTCTTTTCCAGGTAGGGTTCTCCCTTCATGATTGTGAGCCATCTTGATTGGCCTGCTTAGTGGGACATAGGCTCTTCCAACCATCATGTTTTTGTCTTTTTCAGTAACCATCTCACTCCCTGTTAACAGGAGCATCTGTGTCTTCTGCAGTCAGTTGCAGGGGTTGCATTTTGTGCTCTGCCTAGCTGCTATCACCATCACCAATACCCTTCTTGGTGGTGTGTTGTCAGTGCTAGTTTCTTCATACTGGGCATTACCTTTAAGGGGCAGGGCTGGCCTTGGACTAGCGGTACCTTAGGGCCTTCTGTCCATTTTCATTTAGCAGATCTCTCTCTCCTTCTTCCGAGTCTTGTCTCAACTTGTTGGCACTGCTTGGGACTCGGTCCTAACAGTGTTGCCTACTGCAAGAGCCGCCTCAAAGTAAGATAGTACAGTTACATAAGCACCTACTGTAACAGTAGATCTTTGAGAGGAGCTCTTGCAGTAACATGCTTTCCTCCCTCCATCCCCTGCTATCTTTTGGCTCATGTTGGCTATTTCTGTGGCTCCAGCAGCCCTCCTTCTCCTGTTGCTCCCTTTTATAGGTCTCTGGCAGGAGAACTGAGGTGTGGTTGGGGACCTCTCTTATACCATAAGGGGGACGCCAACATTCCGACATCGGGGTGGTCCTCCGCCAGACTGCTAAGTAGAAGTTTTCATGTGGTCATAGCACCTGGTGGCTCAGTCCTAATGGTTTTGCCTACTGCAAGAGCTCCTCTCAAAGATCTACTATTACAGTCGTTCTTATGTAACAATACTGTCCTTGTCTCTTCCCAGTATGCAAGTGCTTCAGTGGTAGAATGACCCAGACAGTCTCTTAAAGGGTCCCCTTTCTTATCTCACTCCTCACCACAGATGCTTCAGATCTGGTTTGGGAGTGCCTTTTAGGCCCTGATCAAACCCAGGGATCTGGTCCTAGTGGGAAACCCCGCCTCCACAGAAATGTTCTAGAAATGCAGACCGTTCTGTATGCCTTACAGGTCTTCCAGAACCATCTCTTTCCAGGCTCGCTGTTGGTGCAGTTGGACAACCTCAGTGTGGTCTATTACATCGACAAACAGCGGGGACCCATTCCTACCCTCTGTGCCAGGAGCAATGAGAGTCTGGTACTGGGCTCTAGATCACAGTCTAGAACTATCTGCTGTCCATGTGCCCAGGTGCCCAAAACGCCTTGCCAGACAGCCTCAGCTGGTCACAGTCCAGAATGCACAAGTGGGAACTGCTGACTACGATTTTAGAAGACCTGTTCGATAGGTTGGGTTGCCCAGAGTTGGAAGTTTTTGCGTTCCCACTTAGTGCCGACTGCTGACAAATACTTTTTTTTTAGCTGTCTGCTGCAGCTTTTGGCTTATAAATGTAAATTTATATTTGATGCTGTCTCCCTCTAGTGCATCTGTCATGGAGCACTAATCATTTTTGGATGTTATAGTGTCTAGGGTGGGGTCAATGTCAAGAGTTCTGCTGATTATTACTTAATGTAACTGTGTATGTTCGGACTGACTGCATAGTCTAGTAGGGTGCAGCTGTTCATTTAGACATGTGGATTGTATTAATATAATTGGTTCCCCTTCTCCGTAACCTGAATGTTAGGCTTTATAACTCTGTGCCATTGGATGGATTCTGTGTAATTCTGGGTGTCTGACATTTGATAGTAGTGTTTTTTTTATTTTGTATTGAAAATGCAATAAACATAAAGTACAAAAAAATGTCAGAGCTACAGGCTCTGTGTGAGCAGCATTATTTGATTTTTCACAAAGACAGGGTCTCTGCATACTAATCTTTAGTTTCTTCCCAAGGTGGTGTCTGAGTTTACTCTAAATCAGTCTTTCTACCTTTCTGTTTATTTTCCAGAGCATGCCAGCCAGGGTAAGCGCTTTCTCCATACTTTAGATGTGCATAGAATTCTCAGGTACTATACACACTGTACTAGGGACTGCAGAAAGTCCTCTCAGTTGTTTGTTTCTTTCTCCCTGGCAAAGAGGGTGCTCAGTATCTAAACAGTGCTTGTCCAAATGGTTGACCAGCAGTATTACTTTTGTTGTAGGAAGTACAGTAAGGCGTCCTGGTGTGGTTCATCCTAGAGTCCTTGGGGAGCTGGCAGTGGTATTGGCAGAACCAATAACAGCACTATTCCAAGCATCATTGGATAGAGGGAGGTGGTTGAGGTCTGGCACAAGGCAAGCGTTATTCCAATACACAAAAGGGGGTCAAAACAAGAGATGAGAATACAGGCCTGTAAGTTTGACCACTGTCTTGGGAAGATGTTGGAGTCCATCATTAAGGACCAAATAATGGAGCTCATGAACTTGGCAGGGACTGTGACGATGCACAGCATGGTTTTAGGAAAGGCTTATCATGCCAAACAAATCTCCTGGAATTCTGTGAGCATGTGAGTGGGGCACTGGATGAGGGTAGCTCTGTGGATGTCGTGTTTTGGACTTCTCGGCGTTCGATAAGGTCCCCATGGGGAATTAATAGACTCCTTAATAGAACACAATATTCCTGGGTATATCACATGCTGGGTCAATGCATGGCTGAGTGAAAGAAAACAGTGGGTCTGTTTGAAGGGTGCATATTTAGACTGGTTAAACATGGAAAGAGAGTCCCCAGGGATCAGTGCCAGGGCCTTGCTTGTTTAACGTGTATATATACTGGCAAAGCAAGAGGTATCCAGGATGCAAATCCTATACAACAAAGTAGCTCGGTTACCAGACCACCCTGGCGTTACCACTGTGACACTCTGGACCAGCTCCATTGGCCCACATTGGCCGCTTGCCTCCAATACCCATTGCTTGTCCAGGCCTACAAGCTACTCAAACCCCCACTCCGCCAAGCATAGCCAGAACCATAGCCATTAAACACAACCCTAGGAATTTAAGGATCGCCAGAACTAACACTACTAGAAGTCCCCTGAGTAAAGACCAATGCTGGCAGCAGATCCTTTTCTTGCCAAGCCCCCAGCCTATGGAACAAGCACCCCCGTCCAGGATGCCTCCTCACTCACGAACTCTGCACCAGGCTCAAGTCCCATTTACTGGCCACAAGTGCATGCCACTGCCACAGCTCTTAAGGTATCCCTTTTTCTGCATCAAACCTTCCCAAAGGTGAGCCGACCATGTACCTCCTCTAGTATCTGGACACCTAGGGACCAATGCTACCTCATGTATATCGCTATGCCAAGTAGTACCAAGGCAAAACTGTGTCATGATGATAACCATGTCTGTAACCACCTTATGCTTGAACAACCTATGTAATCAAAGTTTTTCTCCACTGTATTTTATCTTGTATTGTTATCCCGGTCACCCTGAAAAAGGGACCTTCAGGGCTCAGTGGGCCTACACCAAAATTTAGTAAATAAACAATAAATAAATACTCACTGATGGGTGGAAGGAAGTTTGGGAGACCAAATTTGCAGGCGATACCAGGATTGCACAAACATCAATAATAGCGGGATGCACAGAAGCTACAGGATGTTCTAACTAGGATGTAAAACTGTGCTAGGGATTATAAGTTATCCTTTAACATTAATACATATGCACTTTGGCAAAATAACAAATGGACTGTGTTCTAAATGGCAGAAATTGGGAAAGGTTTCTGAAGAAAGAGATCTGGGCATTAAGGTGACTAATGATCTCAAATTCCACACCACTGTAGCCAGATGATGAGGACTGCTAGTGGTATGCTAAATAATATCAAGAAGCATATCAAAAGTAGGAAGAGGGAGGTGATTGTGCCACTTTACAGTTCACTGGTGAGGCCGCATTTGGAGTACTGTGCCCAGTTTTGGTCACCTGGGTTCAAAACCAATATCAAGGGACTGGAGAGGGTTCAGAAAAGGGCAACAAGGTTGGTGATTGATGTTAAGGACAGAGACTATGAGGACAGATTGGAGGACCTGGGGATGCTACACTGGAGTATCAGTGTCTGAGAAGAGATCTGTGTATGGTGTATAGATCAATCAAGGACACCAATTTAAGGGGAAAGTGGGACTTACACTTGGGGATCAGCATCGTAACACCAGGACGCTTACATTGCAGTTGAAGGGTCAACATTTTAAGACAATAAAAGGAAACAGTGGTTTAGTGTTAGGTAACTCCAGTCTGGAACAACTTGCCTGAAGAGGTTGTTGCAAGTAAGAACATGCTTGGGTTTAAGAGGGAACTGGACAAATACTGTCTAGCAAACAAAATGTGAGTTACTATAACTAGTGCATCAGCAAGCACAATGGACTAATGTCTTCTTCTGCTCAGATATAACTTATGAAACATATGGAAAACAGGGATCAAAAATTGTTTTGCCACATACACTCTTTAACTTAGAGATTTTGCAAGATTTCCATTTGGCAACCATTTTTCCATGCCTCCAAAATCTCTTTCCAATTCTCTTTCCTATATCCCCTCTGTAAAACAACATCCAACAAGTTCATTTTCTCATTTGTTGTTGGTATCCCACCATCTCCTATTGTAGGGCCTTGATGACTTAAACCACACTCCTTTACTAGTATTCATGTTTATTTTTGCCCCAGCTACCCCCAAACATTCCCCAAAACTCTCATTAAACCCCTAGCCTCTTCCTCAGATTCCAAAAATAGTTAAATCGTCAGCATAGGCTGTCACTTTAATCTCATCACAAATCTGCCTCCCTGTTATACCCTAATGTCCCTTGATCCTGCTGTTGTCCTCACCATGGGTCTAATTGCAAGATGTACAGCAGAGGACTTAAGTGACACCCTTGTTTTACCCTCTTTGAATCTGAATTTTCCTTCCTCTTCCCTGAATCTGAATTTTCCTTCCTCTCCCCCCAAAGTTCTGTACAGATAACCGCCTTTTATACAACAGTTTTACCCACATTTGAAACTCTTCCGATTCCATATTTTTCCAAAGCTAAGAAAAGAAAACGTGACTAACACGAATCAAATGCCTTACTCTGGTGCACCGTAGTCACACACCCTCACTCAGAGATTTTCTCCCATACTCTGTCACATCCTAATTAATGCCAAGTTATCCTGAATATTTCTCCCTGGGATTCCACACGCCTGTGCTCCATGTATTACCTCAGCTGCCCCACCCTTAGCCTTCTCTGTAGAACCTGGGTAAGAATCTTGAAATCAGCATTAAGGACACTTATAGGTCTTCAGTTCCCAGCACTTCTATTTCCCCAGATTTATATAGAAAATAACAATTCCCAGAGTAAAGTCTGCAGGTATATTCTTGGTTATCAGCATAAAGTTAAATACCTGACCAAGAAAATGGACACTGTACTCATGAAGCCTTAAAAAACTAGTTCGGGATACCATCCTCACCCAGTACCACCCTGGTTTAAGACTGTTGATAACCTCAATCACCTCATTTTCCTGGATTTCTCCCTTAAGTGATCTAATGGTACTAGGCTCCATCTGTGGGATGTTTAAATTACCTAAATATCCTCTGATTTCCTCTATATCCTAATCAGTAATTCTTCGCTCTTCTGCTAGGTAGTCCTTAATTATTACTGGCATCCCTTCTGTCTAAATGATCTCCCTTCTCATTTTTCAGGCTTGTTATACGTGACCTGCATTTTTTTTCTTTAAAGGTTTCACGTGGGTTTTCTAAGTCCCAAAACTTACTTCTTTTTAAGAGACTCATCTCTATCATGTTGCACTTCCTCATTTCAGATTTCACCTTCTCAGTCTGGTTTAAAACATTCACCCTTTCTTTATATTCAGTTTCCAACAATCTGTATACTGTAGCTTATTTCTTAATGTTATATATTTCATAAAATTCCTATTTGCCACCTTTTACCATATCCCTTCAACCAATTACTAATCTCTTTTTGTGTCCCACCACCAGCACACTAAATCATCCTATAACCCTAGGACCGATGCCCTAGCCACAAACAAATCCCTAGTTTTAGTTTAACTTCACTCATTAACAAACTGTTAACATTCATTTTTCCACCTAGTTACAGGTTGTTCTACCACTGTTATTGTACTTAAGTTACATTTAATAATCAGATGGTCAGATAGGGCTGTGGGTATTGCAGAAACCTTTAAAGACTCAAGCCTCTTAGTTAGAAAAATACAGTTGATTTTGAAAATAGCTTCCTTTCCTAAAAGTAAAATGAATAGGATATAACGCATCTTAAAAACATTTCTTAATTCAGCTATCTGTATACTTTTCTTCAAAGCAGTAGTGTCACAGTACACCTTTTTTCACATTTCTGCCTAGTGCTAATATCAAGTGTACAATTAAAGTCTCCCTGTAATAAATATTTCTAGATGAGCACGAAAAGGTCTGAATGAGTTCAAACAACCCCACCATCTCTGCTTTGGATTGAGGAGCATAGACACATATGAACCTACTTGGCTATCCATGCCAGATCCCATCTATCATCAAAGCCCTCCCAGGTTGAAGGTCTACAATTTTGTTAATTTAATCCCTTCCCGTAACAATAATCCCCCACCCCGTCCGCTTTATCTGACTTGAAGGACCAGTAAGAAGGCCCCCAGATCCATTCCCTCTTCTGCCTGTGCCACTGAAAGAACTGAATTGCCACGTATCTTGTATAAATATCACCGCATGCTAGATTTCAATTCTGCCTCACATTACCTCTCTTAACCCCATTTAATACACTGTTTACATTAATCGATGCCACAGAAAACAAAACCTTTTTTTTTCACATCAACCCATCACCAAGAAAAAAATTCCACAAATGATACTAGCTTCCTTCTTTTCTTTTCTGCTTCTTAGCCTGGACCTCCTGTTTCTCGAGCCCTTGGTGGGGGGGATATGACCCTGATTGTACTCCGATGACACATCCAACCCTTCTTCACCTGAGGACTTTCCTCCCCGATCCTGATCTCCTAGGCTGTCATAGGGTTCTCAAGTTTGAGATCAGTGGGTAGGCCCTAACTACTTCTTGGCTCCATCTTCTAGAAGAGTCTTGGGAGCTCCGGATGGTTGGGACTTGGGGGCATGTTGTTTTCCCTTCCTGCTCCCTTGAAATCACCTCAACCTCATTTTCTTTTCACCCATTCGTCCTCCCTTTCTGAAGGGTCCCTGACAGTGTTTCCTCCACTGGTGAGCTCTTATCTCTCCTTTTCCTTTGTACTTTGTTCCTTCTTCTCATCCGATTTTACCAAGTCCCTAGTTGGAGGCTGTGAAACCTTTTTCATTTCCTCCTCTTTGTGTGTGTGTGTGTGGGGTGCCAGAGAGTTCTTGTCTTGCACCCGCTTTGGGCTTTATTAATCAGGGTCTTCCTGATTCATGCTCCTCTTATTATTTCTGCCCACCCATGGGCAGTTATCTGATCATGTCACAAGTGTTAGATGTGTGCGGGACCTGCACCTGTAGCATGCCTTAGGCTGTCCAGGGTGAAGACTACTCCCCATCTCTTCCTAAGAAGAAGCTGTTCAGAATATGCTCAATACCAGTATCCGATTGTTCTACTTTAACTTTAAACTCCACCCCATCCCAAAAATTCATCAGTTATTGCTTCCGTAGACCAAGCACAGTGCATTTCTGATTCAGCCACTGCATAATGTCTCCCATGTACACACACACCGGCGAAACATTACTGATCGCTTTTTTAACTTTGTTTATTGATTCTCTTAAACACAGAGCTTCATATCGCATTAGCCAGACATCGACAGCTTAATACAAACAAAATCTGGTATAGAGTAGGATATCTTAATCTAGGCATATAGGTTACGGATTTGGGGGTATTTCAACAATACTTTAACTAGCTGCTCCATATAGTCCCAGTAGCTACACTCACATGAAAGGTGGTCAGTCCAAGTATTGTAGTCCGAAAATATGAAGAATTCAACATACAGCGCTGATTAGACCCCTTACCAAACATGGGAATACTAGAATGTTAGTGTGCCCCTCACACTCTAGCAACCTTAATTTAAAACCTTTACATTTACAGCTTGCTGTGGAGATATGAGCATATCCAGTAAACTAGATTAACTTTCTGTTAAAATAGAAACATTAGAAGAGGTTCATAAGTAGAACACTCCAAATAACTAGAAAGTATGAGACCCTCCCTTGGTGTTAACTCAGTATATATTAAACCCTGATAAAGTCCGTAATGTAATCCAATTCAGCAATTTTAAACTAAAACCAATTTCAGGGTTGCTGATTTCTGAGAGGCCATTGCTGCTAAAATGAGCTCTGAAAATGTAGTTATTTACTTTACCCCTTTAGGTATCTTCATCCTCCAATTCTTGATCCAAATCAGCTCCAGCTCCAGTTGTAGCTCCTGAGGCCACGAACTCCCATTGGATCTGCTGCAGCGCTTGCCTGCTTCCCCTGGGTCAGAAATTGAAACATATGGACCCCGTAGAAAATTCTCAGGTGCGAGTATCATCAAGGAATGGGCCACCCTAAACTCCTAAGAGTGGCACGGACCCCATCAATTATCTTTCTGCAGGCCCTTGTAGCATAGGAGAGGTCCAGAAAACAGTGCAGAGTATGCCCTTCTAAACTAAGATGGTCCGAGTTACGGGCTGCTTGGAGGATCTGCTCTTTCACGGCTGAGCTTGCCGTCACCAGCAGTGCTGTTTGGGGTAACTCTTTCTGCGCCCAGCGTGGGATGTGTAAGCCTAATGAAATGCATCCCTAAGTCCTGTTCCAGATGTAGGGGCATTAGGGAGCCAAGATTTCAGGAAGGTGAAGAGGTCAAGGTTTTCGTCCTCTCTGGCAGTCCAGTGATTCTAACGCTTGGCCCCTGGTTGCATTTTCTAGCACCTCAAGATGATAGTGGAGCTGTCTATTTTCCTGAGTTAATTTTGCTGCTGTCGACATGGCTTTTATTGCCTGGGTTTCAGCTGAAGATGCGGTTTGCATTGCAGCCACTATTTTTAGATCTTGCTCCCTCAGTCGCTGTAGGACCCGACTCCACCTTTCCATCTGTGGCCTGCATGGCCACCTGCAAAGCCTTCCAGGGCGGATCCCCAGAGTTGAGAGCTGCAGTATTGGTGTGGCCTTTACTGTGCCATGGCCTCATTTTTTGCACCGCCAGGACCGCTTTTTATTCGCTTGGCCCATAATCAAATTTTGTATCTAGACCTGCAGCACGATGTCAGGAGTCCATTAGTACTAGTTATATTGTTCAGAATCTCCCAGCAGTTGCAAAAATTCTGAGTTTGTAGTTATCAGTTGTAGAGCAGGTGAGAGCCATGTCTGTTTGGTAGTAGTGCCCCCACAGTCATGTTTTTAATTGTGGGTTTGGTTAGTGGGATCACCACGAAAGGAGACCACAGGGGTGTTTTCAGGGAGTCACACTTGTCCAAAACCGTTCGGGACCCTTCATAGTCCTAAAGCTCACATCGTATATACATTCTCACCAGCAATACGATAAGGGCATAAACCTCAGAGACAATAAACCCATTGAGTTTTTTAATCAGATTTCTTCCCACGTGATACCTGTTCAGAAATGTTTCAAGCCCCTTTGTAATGGCGCACATAGCCTCGAGGGGAGGTGATAAAACGTTGGGAAGACCATTCAGGTCTCCTTCTATCCCTCGGGAGGTCACCCTTCAGTTTCTGCCTCAAGGGGTATCTTTACTTTTCAGAGTATCTGCTTAGGTTTTGGCAGGCAGAGACTTTAAACCTGACACTGCATTTCCTCTCTTTTTGAGGGCCTGAGACCTCTTGCCTTCCCTTTTCACCGCCAGACACAAAGTTTTCTTTTACATTCACAGGCTCCACAGTAGATATTTCCTCCTTCAAAACAAGCTTTTGACATTTCCCGAATGCTTTTCTTCTCCCAACACTTTCTTCATAACACATAGGTGCCATCCTTATAATGTCATCCTTAGTTAATAGGCCATTTTCTCTTTTCACAGGCCACAGTGCGAAATCGAGGCAGGATGTGGTAGATGGCATCTTTGCTCAGTGGGGACACCACAGGTAGACCTGTTTGCCTCCCCAACTTGGCATCAAGCTTCCCACCTTTTGCTCGCTTGCTCCAGGGTGCAGCGTTTTCTGGCTGGGCGTGCTGTGTCTGTGTTGGAGGGACAGATTAGTTACGCCTTCCTCCAATACCTTTGATTCGAAGTACTGAACAAGCTCTGGAAGTGGGAGCGATGATTCTCATCGCCTCCCTTCTGGCCGAGGCAAGTTTGGCTCTCTCTACTGCAGCAGTTCTCGGAAGAGCCTCCTATTCCTCTTCTGCTGACCCAGGATTAGGGGACTCTGGTCCATCCAGGTCTCGGATCCCTCCATCTCCATGCCTGGCTCGTGCAGACGAGTTGGTGCTCCGCCCGGCATTTCTGCTCAAGTTGCTGACATCCTGGTGGAGGACTGAAAGCCTTCCACCAGGTCTGGCCCCTTGCCATGAAGTGGAAGTAGTTTTCCATTTCCATGGGTTCCAAGGATTTGAGCCCTTTTCCTGCCCAGCGGCCAGGATTCTGGATTATCTGAGGTACCTCTGCAACCTGGGTCTCAGCTACTCCCCCGTGAAAGTGCATCAATCGGCCATCTCGCCTACCATCTTCCAGAGGGGACAAGTCGGGTACCTCAATTGGAGGTCTCAAGACCTTCATTAGAGGGGTTCTTCACTTGAAGCCCCTATTTGTAACCCTGCCCACCCCGGACCTCAGTTTCATTCTGGAGAAGCTCACGTTGCCCTCTTTGAGCGGCAGCCAATGCTGATCTGCATTTCCTTTACTGGAAGACTCTTTTCTCAGAGCCATCACTCAGCTTGAAGGATTTCCAAGCTCCAGGCCCTTATGTGCAAAATCGCTATTTGATTTTCCACAAGGACAGAGTGGCCATGCATACTAACCCAAAGTTCCTTCCTAAAATGGTGGCAATGCACCCTGAACCAGTCCATCGAGCTCCCGGTCTTTTCCCAGCACACTGTAAACCAGGGAGAGTAAATTGTACATTCTCTCGACGCTCACAGGATCCTGAGATACTATACTAACAGAATCAAGGATGTCAGAAAAAGGATCAACTTTTCGCTTCCTTTGCACCCAAGAGGAGTGCACCACCATTTCCAAGCAGTGCCTCTCTAAGTGGTTAGCTAATTGCATTACTTTCTGTATGACAAGTACAACAAAACCCTTCCGGTCAGGTAAAGGGCATTCCACCAGAGGGTGGCTGCCTCCGCTGCTTGTTTCAGGAATGTGTCAGCTGCAGAAATCTATTGCACCGCTACCTGGACTTCTGTACATACCTTTACAAAGCATTACAGCTTGGATGTTGCCTCTCACCGTAGGAGCAGGCTGGTTTGGCGTCTCAGGTACTCCTTTCTTTTTTTTTTAAACTTAATTTTATTGACATCAATCAGGTACAATATATTAAACAACTTTACAGCACTAATAACAGAGAAAGAAAGAATTCATCAGGTAATTCAAGTTAGATCAAATTTCATATCCATAGAGTTATATTGACATTTCAAACATCAGCTTTCAGCATGGGCTATTCTAGCATGGGTCAAGAGATAAGCAACCTCAAGTCCCTCATGTCAAGATTCCCTTCCAGCAATGGAGGATGACCCATACATGGGCCAGCATCATCCCTCACATCCCAGGGCGGCTGATGTCAAACTCTGGCCACAGCAGTGTCCAGATTTGCCACCTTGCCCATCTGTGGTGTAAATATGTGTTTTCTGATTGATGTTATATGTCAGCTCCTCGAGCTCAGCAATTTCCTGTCACCTGTATCCAGGTGTGCCTAACAAGCGGCACAGGCTTCAACCAGAGCCAGTGATGCTTTTATGTGCTGCTGTTAGGAGTATGGCCTAGAGGTACAACGAGTCCAAGATCCTTCACTTCAGGGGTCGCCCAAGATCACATTAGGCCAGGCCACAGGGCGCCAGATTAAACAGGTCTCTCAGCACCTGGATCACATCCTCCCAGAAGGGCTCCAGACAGGGCAGTGTAAAAACGATGCAGGTGGTTGCAGACGCCTCCCAACAGTTGCCAACAAGACGACTGTCTTCCTGGTCTCTCCTATGTAAAACAGAAGGGTGAGAAAACGATCCTGACTCTCCAAGCGAATTCCTGCCAGTGAGGAGAAGAGGTGGACTTAGTGACGATGTGGAAGACTGAGCCCCAGTTAACTTCACCCATGTCCTCTCCCACTCCCTCTGCCAATTCAGTTTGAATTTTTCTAGAGGGTTAGTCCTAAGAGTAGCTAAAGCTCTGTAAATCGCTTGAAATCAGCCCTTGTGTTTTCTTGGAAGACAGAATGGCTTGAAGGCATTCGACAAAGGGAGCAGACCTCAGTGGGTCTTGGTCGGCTCTTTGACATGTACTAATATGATTCGGAGCTTGGAGATACCTGTAGTGATCAGAGTTCTGGATGCCAAATGCATTTTAAGGGTACAAAATCCTGCACTATTTGATCTTGGTAAAACTGGTTCAGATAAACTAGACCCATCTTCTCCCAGGTACAGAAGGTATGGTCAAGGGCGCTGGAAGAAAATCAGGGTCACTAGCAAGTCTATAGAGGGCCAGAGTGAAGTCTTTATATTTTACAAATCCTATTGGTGGCTTTTATGGTATCTCTGACAGTGGAGAGGGAGAAGGATGGTCTTGACGAGAACCGTGGAGTGAATGAATCAGGTCCACAGAGAGGAGCATGATCCTCCTCTTCCCCTTTTCCATTTCCTTCCAATTGAAGTGTATAGAGACGAACCACTGTAAAGCCATTTTCAGTTGTCTGGCTAGTAATAGTCCTCCAGAAGGAAGGGATGTGCCCTCGTAGCTTTATGTGCCTGGAGGATGCGTATATTTACTCTTGGTTTCTTATTGTTCCAAATAAATTTAGAAATTAGTTTGTGACAGGCCTGGAAATGTGATCTATGAATGAAGGTGAGGAGACATTGGAATAGGTATAGAAACCTAGGGAGAACATTCATGGAAATTGTTTGGATTCTTGAATACACAGGAAAGTTCAATAAGACCTAACTGTCTAGGTCATGCCTCATTTGTCCAACCAGAGGGTATAGATTGTTTTGAATAATTGGGAGTTATGTTTAGTAATACAAACCCCAGGTATCTCATTTTATCTGCTGTCCATTCAAGAGGAAAAATATCTTGTAGAGAAGCAGAGGGGAGTAATAAGACTGAGGACCTCTATCTTAGTTTTGTTAAAAGAGTGCCTGCCATATTCTGACAGGACCGACCATGCCTGCAGAATTGACTGTTGGGTGTGACAAATTTCCAGAGGTGAAGTACTCTTCAGCCTCACTGCCAGCCCAGATGAAGGATGGAATACATTAGGCCTCATGAATTTGACGGCTCAGAGATGTCTGAGAGGTACCGGTGACCAACCAGTTCTGCAAGACAGTTGACAAGCTCTGCAAGGCAGATAATTTTAGCTCTGGCCATTTGTGATGAGGATATCAGGATTGTCCATCTTCACGCTCACGCTATTGGCAGCAGGAAACCAGGGACACTGCTTCTCCTGAATGCTCCCATTCTTTCATCATGTTTGGCACAGGGGTTTATTTACATTTTGCATCATGGGGCACAAGGATTAATCCCCATGCACACAAAGCAGAAGATAGTGCGTGTGCACCACATGCCTGGCAAAGGCCTGACACTAACTCAACATCAGTGGTGCATCTTCACACTGCAGCACCCTAGCATTGATTTAGTTGCTAGATGCTAATCCCCTTGGGGCCAGGAAATACTCCCTTGATTAACTTGCACATCTCTCATGACCAGGTGCAAAATTCATCTGACTCGGGTTGTGTCCCCATATCAAAGGATGGTGAGACACAGTTATCCACTGAGCTGATGGTGTAATAACAGCAGCATATCAGGAGACAGTGGGCAGTTCATTCCAGTTTCCTTCAGGCAAGGTTATGGCTTGGCGGACTGCAGGAGTGGCAATTGTTGATACTGCATGGCAGGGTTACATCACCCACTACAACTCGGGTCTTCTCAAGTGCTTCCATCAATCAGTTTAAGGACCGAGGTTTTTGTACCATTACCTCACACCCCACCAAGCCATGGTATTTGACCTCAGAAATTGTCTGGTTTTCCTGGTGTCATCCAGGACAGGGAGGCACAGTGGTTCTAGATGCAAAATAAAAAGGTAATATTGAATGCATACTGAGGTAGAATTGACATTTCAACCATGGGTCTTCTTCAGGAATTATCTGCAAAAGAAAAAGCAAAGTTAGTCTAGACTTGGCTTAGAACAGTATGGTTCCCAGAACTGAGGCACCTGGCAGTGTTTAAGCTTATTTCTCCTCCGCCTCATGGGTCGGCTTCATTAAAACCGCCTGCATCCAGATCCTCAGTAGTTCTTTCGTTTTCCCAGAATAAAGACTTTAAGTACCAACAGCAAGATATACCACATTTTCTAACCCCAGGAATCCCACACTTAAATTATAGTTTATGTAGGCATCTTGGCTGAGAGAGAGACACCCCAGGAATAGAACCTGTACAGATTTTAGAATTTGGAATGTAGGTTCAAACTTTGCCTCCACACTCCACCCTGGCCGTTGCTCAGATCTGTTTCTTTACCTGAAGGAGCAGTCACCCTGTAGTAAACTCCAGTAACAACTGGTTCTTCAGTCAGTTCATTTGTTTCTAGATTCTTAGTGTAATTTGTTTTTTATTGTTAGTTTACTCGATTACTCTCGTTAGCTAGGATTATTCATATACTTCATTGTCTCTCCAGTTCCCAATTGATTTCCAGGAACCAGAGATTACCCTTGCTGTCTACCATTTCGATTTGGTATTGTACTTGCTTAAAACACTTTTATTTATTTATTTAAATGTGGTTTAATTTTGTCCTCATACAGTTTACAGAAAATGGGCGCTTTCACTTTACCTTTCTGTTTGCACCATTTCACTTTAATTAATTGGTTCCTATTACAGGAACCACAGTTTGACCTTTGGTAGAGCTTCCTAGTACGAGAGCTTTTTTTTTCTTTTAAACTACTGGACTCTTGTACTGCAGTGTTTTGGGAACTGTTTTGACATCTTTTAAGGATTTCTTAAACTGATATGTCAGAGATATTGTGGCCCAACAGCTTAACTAATTTGTAAACATTGTTTCCAGCTCCTGGCAAAGGCACACTGCTGCAGCTTTGCTTATGTCTAGGTTGAGAACACAAGTTTATAAATTGCAATTCCTGTCATTATTTTTGCCTGAAAACCTCATTTAAGAGGGTACAAAATTATAAAAGACGATGCCTTCTCGGTCTGCCTCTAGCATCAAAAATGATAAAAAAAAAAAGCTCTTGATAGAGTTCCCAACGGTGCTGGAAAGCATGCATCGGAAGGGCCCATCTCCTCATGTAGTAGTAGTATTTTATTCATGAAACCTGAACAGGTAACAATCCTTGAGCCAGCACTTATTTTACAAGGGACACCATTGTGTTAAGTTCTGGTTACAAGATAGCAGTTACAGATGTCAGGTACAGTGCAATAGAATGCAGTTTCAGAGGTCAAACACAGACAGTGCATGTTAAGCGGTCAGAGGTCAAATACAGTGCAGTAGAGCACAGTTTAAGCATACAGTGCAGTTACAGGGTCACATACAGTGCAATACAATGCATGTTAAGCAGTCGACAGTGCAATCAGGTGCTGTGATCAGCACATTCGTGGGTGTTTACAAACATACATTCAATTCAGTGAGTGGGCAGCCTAGTGAGAATTTATAATGTTGCTAGAGATACTGCTAGTAGTTAGTGGGAAGCACATACAGAGTAGCAAATACTGTAAAATGTGACAAGAGAAAGATAAAGCTGCACAGCCATCAGAAAGACTTAGGTAAAGACGGTTCAGTCAGCAGGGTGCCTAAAAGGGGAACCCTGAATCCAGTGTTTGCAAAATAAAACAGCTACAGAGCAAACGCTGGAAATGGTTTCACAAAAAGAAATTTAAAGAAAAGAATGTCATTGCCACTTCTTCTGAATGGAGAAAATAGGCAGATGGCAGATAAAATGCCCTCATTAGAGGGCATATCAAAATGTGGCAGTTTTTCCAGGTGATCTAGGCCATGGGGAATTTCAATAACGACATTACTGCTGTCCCCTCCCCATGCTCAGACTCTAGCCTATCTGCCTGTGGAGTGGGAGGATGAAGAATACTATATCCAAATGAAGGAAGGTGACACCATGGAATTGGAAGGTGCACCTGAGCAAGATTCTGAACCTCCTGCAAAGCACAATTAGGACTACTCCTTCCTATTCCTCATTTGTCAGACAAATGGTGATACCTAAACATTCCTACACTAGAAACAGAGGATGCTGATTTTATGGCTGTGATGGGAGTAGCACCACCAAGAAGAATATTTCTTGTACATAAAACACTTTTAAGGCCATATCAGAAGTTATGTCTACATCTGTTTTAGCTGCAGCTATCTATAATGAAATTGAAAGAAAATATCAGGTGGACAAGCAGGAGTAGAATACGTGTAGGCCCATCCTGATTGTCAAAAAGTAGTCCAGGCTGCTGCGGATGAGAGAGCAAAAATCCCTGTTATCTGCACAGTTCCCTGAAAAGGAAACTGGATGCTATGGCCAAAAAGGTTTATGCTACAGCTTTCCTGCTTATCAGGCAAGCAGTGTATTCGCATATGGGACTGGCAGTATAGCCTAGACTTTAGAGTAATGAGCTGTGAATGAGCTTGGTACATCCAGCAGACCTGGGTTTGATTCCCATAACCTCCATTTGCATACTATGTGACTCTGAGTAAGTCACTTAACCTCAGTGCTCCCAGGTCACCCCTGAAAACACACTTTGCCTAGTGGGCCTTACCCGTTACCAGGTTACCAAAGAATAATGAAATAACATAAAGCAGAGTACCAGAAAGCACTTTGGAATGCAGTTCTAGTACTTTTCAAAAGAAAAGATGGTGAAATGGCACAGGACCTGATTGCCACAGCAAGATCAGTCCTGGATGCCACTAAATATCATTTCCACACTGCAGTGGGCACTAATGACACTGCTGCTAGAGTTCTAGCTCATGCAGTATTCTTAAGAAGGTTTTCCAGACTTAGGACTACCATCTTTCTCATGGTACTCAAAAGAAAGCCATGGATTTCTCCTTTGAGGGAAATTTATTATTTGGTGACAAAACAGAGGCATACATGAAAAAGTGGAAGAATACAAAACCATTTGCAAAGTAACAATGAGAAGGAAAATACTTGTACCTTCTAGAGGTCATCTGAAGGGTGAAAGACTAGGTTTGCTGGCCAAGGCACCTAGCTTCACCTGAGCTCTTTCTTCTAGGTTGCTTGAAAGGACAGAGCAAAGAACCTTACCAGAGCAAGGAAAAGGATTAAGGCTTTTGGCTAGGCAGATTTACTCGTGTTATTTTATTTTGTATTCACAGGATTGTTACTGTTTGTGGCTAACATTTTATTGCTTTATTTTTCTCTGATTCAAATTGTTGTTGCTGGGTATACCTTCTGCTGCATTATTACAGGGTGTGCCTACAGATTGCTGCTGTAATCTTCTGATTCAAATTGTCTTTGCAAGGTATATCTTCTGTGAAATTATTACAGGTGGTGCTTACATTTTGTGATTTTATCATTAGGCTAAGCAAAATTACTGTTTGCCACTATTTTATTATTTTATTTTGCTTAAAGTTTTCTTTGTTCAGTCTCAGAGGTATTGCAGTTTACTTCTCACATTGAAGGAGCTAATTGCTTTCTTCCCGGCTCTTCCAGGGATTAGGTGTATCCCCAGGTGGAGCTGACAACCGTCAGTAACTTCCAGCACAGGGAAGGGGTTAAAATGACAGGTTAGTTGATATCTTGGAGGTGGAAGACAGGGTTTGCTGGCCAAGGCACCTAGTCTTCACCTGAGCTCTGCTCTCTAGGTTGCTTGAAAGGACAGAGCAAAGACCATTACCAGAGCAAGGAAAAGGATTAAGGCTTCTTTGGCTAGGCAGATTTTCTGTGTGTTGTTGTTTTTATTTTGTACTTACAGGATTACTATTTGTTGCTAACATTTTATTGCTTTATTTTTCTCTGATTCAAGTTGTTGCTGCTGGGTATACCTTCTGCTGCATTATTACCGGGTGTGCCTACAGGTGTAAGCCTACAGATTACTGCTGTAATCTTCTTATTCAGATTGTCTTTTGTGCAAGGTATGTCTTCTGTTTCCGCTTTTATTTTTCTCTGTGGCAAAGTGTTTTACAGGGTATATATTCTATGAAATTATTACAGGTGGTGCTTTACAGGTTTTACAGTTTTATCAAACATTAGGATAAGCTTTCAAGGCTACTGCATTTGTTGCTAGCTGATTGTTTCTGCTCTTGCCTCCTTGTTTCTTTCATCCATAGTTCTTTTTCAGCAGGAAGGCCCAGCCACCCACCCCATCCCCAACCACCCCACACTACACTCCTTTTAGAGAGTAGCACAGTTGTGACATTTCCTGTAGCAAAGCAGGAAGGGTGGATCAGAGGGTATCCACACAGTGACCTCATTTACAGGGCACTAGTAATTTAACTCGTTATTATAAGTTATACAAAACAAACAAAATGCAAAATCAAACATTTGCTTTCATTTCTTCCTTCTAATTACTCTGATCAGGTTATAAACCTAGCAAGTTATCTGGAATGGATATCATTAACTGCAGGTACTATGGAACATTTTCAGAAGGGCAGTTTTAGAGGATGTAGGACACTGTTCTACATGCTGGGCCATTGAGATCTAAGGGTTCAGCTCCAGTCAGCATAATCAAGAGGAAATATATTATAAGAACTACCCAACATTTCCCAACATCCAACAGAAGCACCTCAACTGCAGATGGTAGTTGGTCCGGGAGGTTAGTAGGTGGTTAGGAGGGCAAATCGGAATGCCCCATCACTCGGTGCTCTCCAACATATCACCTCCACAAATCATATAAAAACTACAAACAGGTATCTGCCTCTATCTCCAAATCAAACAAATCATAGAGAACACTGTAGAGCAGGGCACTGCAGCACAGGAGCTAGCACAGCAAAACTATCAAACAGGAACCAAGACAAAAAGCAAAAGGAAATAAAACAACTCTGATCATAGGAGACTCATGATTCGAGGAGTTGATGCGCATCTCCAGCTGGGTAATGGTCAGATGCCTCCCAGGTACATCACAGCATGGAGAGACACTGACTGCATTGCTAAAATTGTTCAGGAAGCAGGAGAAAACATTGACATCCTGGTACGCATAGGACTAACAATCCGCCAGCCAGTCAGTTGTGGAGACCAAGGAACACCTGACCTGGCTGGGTGACAAACTATCATACATTTAGTCGCATCTCCTTCTCTGAGATCCTGCCAGTCTGGGAGAAGGGGCAGATAGACAGAAGGTCAGAGAAGGGGAGATAGGAGAGCTACACATGTGGCTCAAGGGCTGGTGCAGCAAAAAGCACACATATGTAGGGAACTGGCAACAGTTTTGGGAGCCAAAGGTCTTTAAATTTGATGAACTGCATCTGACTAAGGAGGGAGTCGGTGCCTTGGGGCAGAAGGACGCCTTTGCAGAATATTTAAACTAGCAAATGGGGAGAGGGGTGGCACCCACATCGCCGAATGGGAAGAACACCCCTCCCTCTGCTAGTGGTCAAACAGGAGTGCAGCATGTTTGTAGTTAATTTGCATCACCAGGTAAGGAAAAGGTCTGGCTTCCCATACAGCGCACAGGCCAGACCTCGCCCAACAACTAACACACGCAAATCTGGCCAATGGAAATCATGTACAAAATGCTCCAGTCTGGGAAACGAGATCCCAGATGTGCAGACAATTATGACAGAGGTTAAACTGGACATAGTAGCCATTAGCGAGACATGGTTTACTAATAATCACACTTGGGAGACTTCAGTACTCGATATGTACTGTGCAGAAGAGACCGAGGTGCAAAATGGGGTGGTGGAGTGGTCATTTATGTCAATGAAAATATCAAAGCTACAGAAATTCAGAATACACATAAGGAACCAGAAGAACTGTGGCTCACCAGGAAACAGAAATGGCACAGCCATACGAACTGGGGTTGTGTACAGGCATCCAGACCAGGGAGGCATAGACACATTACTGTTAGAAGATATACAAAACATGACAGCTAAAGGGAGGTTCTGATAATGGGAGACTTCAACATGCCAGATACAGATTCGTCAATATCAGCAGGAACATCTGCCAGAAGTAGACACATAGTGGATTCCCTGCAGGAGGGCCTCAAACAACTGGTACAACAACCCACAAGAGATCGGGCTATCCTAGATCTAGTACTGACTAACAGGAAAAGGATTACAGATCTCAGGTAGAAGGTCACCTGGGACCAATGACCATCACATGGTATGGTTCAGTTTACCACTAGAACTAAATCATCCCATTCCAAGGCAAAATATGGACTTCAGAGGAGCTGACTTTGATAAGATGGCCAACAGAGTTAGCTAGCCCTGGCAAAAGAAATACAGGTGAGGGTACAGGCAAAGTGGGCAGCCATTAAAGATGCAATACTTGAAGCACGTCCCATTGTGTTAGAGAGAAAAGGAACTGCAAAAAGAAGAAGGAAACCACTATGGTTTCTAAAACAGTAGCAGAAAAGGTCAGAGCCAAAAGGCTGGCCTTCAGGAAATATAAAGGGAACACAGCAGGATGAAGATAGGAGGAGACATACCAAACTTCCTAAGGGAAGCAGGGAAGGTAATAAGGCGGGCAAAGGCCCAAACCAAGGAAACACTAGCACAAACAGCAAAAGAAAGTGACAAGACTTTCTATAGATACATTAGTGAAAGGAGAAAGTCCAAAGTGGGTATTGCTAAGATCAAAGGGGATAAGGGCATTTGAGGAGGAGGACCATGTAAAAGCATCTATCCTAAATCGATACTTCTGCTCAGTTTTTACTGAAAGAAGGTAGGGCAGGCCCACAGCTCAGCACCATGGACATGGGGGTGGGGGGAGGTGTGTACTATTCCCTTCACAAAAGAAAGGGTCCTACAAGGGCTCGCTAAGCTCAGGGTGGACAAGGCAAATGGGATCTGATGGCATACATCCCAGGGTACTAAAGGAGTTAAGGTTTAACTGTCAGAGCCATTAGCAGAACTGTTTAGTGAGTCTCTGAGCACAGGAGAGGTCCCAGAAGACTGGAGAAGGGCTCATGTGATCCCGCTCCACAAGAGTAGTAGCAGGGAGGAGGCAGGGAACTACACACCAGTCAGTCTACGGTGAGTGGGCAAGATTATGGAGGCACTCCTTAAGGAAAAGATATTGCAACACCTGAATCCCATAGAGCACAGGATCCAAGACAGCATGGGTTTACAAAGGAAGGTCCTGTCAAACTAATCTCATAGATTTCTTTGACTGGGTAACCAGAGTGGTGGACCAAGGGCGGGGGGGGCAGTTGATGCCTGCCTGACTTCAGCAAAGCTTTCACATTGCTCCACACAGGGAGATTGATTAACAAGCTGGGTAGGATCGGGTGGTCAGAAGTTGGTCAACTGGGTGGCAAACTGTTTCACAGGCAGAAAACAGAGTGGTGGTAAACGGTATATAGTCAAGAGATGTAAGTCACAAGTGGAGTACTTCAGGATCAGTCCTGGTGCCAGTCATCTTCAGTATTTTCATCAATGACATTGCAGATGGACTGAGGTAGGTTTGTCTGTTTGCAGATGACACCAAGATCTGTAACAGAGTAGATGATCCAGATGGGTGGGCAGAATGAGAGAGATCTGGATAAACTAGCAAAATGGTCAGAAGAGTGGCAACTGGGGTTTAATGCAATGAAGTGCAAGATCATGCACATAGGGAGAGGAACCCTGAAGCCACCTATAGTCTGGGAGGGAGTTGATGGCAGTCACAGGGAAGAAAGAGACTTGGGCATCATCATCACCGATGATTTGAAATCATCCAAGCTGACCACTAAAGCAGTAGATAAGGCTAGAGGAATGTTGGGGTTTGTTAGTAGGGGTATTACAAGTCGTAAGAGGGAGGTAATAGTCCCTCTTTACAAAAACAATGGTTAGGGCCTCTATCTGAGCACTTGTGTGCAGTACTGGAGGCCACAACTTCACAAGGACATTAACCAAATTGAGGCAGTCCAGAGAAGGGCAACCAAAATGGTGCAGGGACTGCATCAGACAACATATGAAGACAGATTCATGGAGCTCAATATGTATACCCTAGAGTAAAGGAGGGAGAGAGATGATATGATCAAAACATTCAAACACCTTAAGTGCATTAACAAGGTGAAAGTGTCTAACATGTTTCAGTATAAAAAATAGCATGACAAGAGACACAGCATGAGATTAGAGAGGCCGATTAAAGGGGCAATGTGAGAGTTCTTTTTCACAGAAAGGGTGGTGGATGCATGGGCAGCCTACCTCAGGAAGTGGTGGATATAGATAGGCCATTGACAAAGCAAAGGCTGATGGCACATTCATAAGGTAGAAAGAAATGGGCAGAATGGATGGGCATTGCAGTCCTTATTTGCCATCAACTTCTGTGTTTCTAAGGAGGCAGAGGCAGGGATACGCAAGCAATAATACCCGACAGGGTTGGCGGTTTTGGGCAATATCGGACCGCCTGGGGCGTGTAGAGGCCTGATGTTGCAGGCAGAGGGCATTATAGCCCCTGGAAGGTCCAGTATTGCCCATACTGCCCACCCTGGAGGTATTATTGCGCTTAGAAAATGGGCTGTCATTAGTTTTGTGGAGATGATGATTTTATTAGGAACATGTAGGGTAAAATGTTAATAAAGATGATTAGAAACAGCAGCTTGTGTAAAATAGTTTTTTATAGTTGAGCTGTCACTAGATGGTGCTGCTGCATACAAGACCCATTTTACGTCCCAGTTTTTGCAGTGGACACTTTTCAGTTAGCCCCCCTCCCCACATGAGTTTATTTAAATCGCTAGTTTTTACCTTTAAAACAGTTTTTGTTTGTAGTTAATGAGTGGGAGTGATCAGCTCCAAGAATGGCAGGGTGTTAGACTGATGTGGATTGGACCTAGAACAGTACAGTCAGCTGTTTCACTGCATCGGAGGTCGAGGCTGCTAGGAACAAACGATGAGAAAGTGGCTGTGTGAGATAGGTGCAGTTTTACTTATTTTAGAGGCTTTACTGTAGCATCAGAGTGGTTGTGATCTGCAGCACGAGACTACTGAAGCTGTTTGTTATTAGGAGGATCGCATTGTTGACAGTGAGGTATGTGAAGCACTTCAGAGAGCAGTTACAGTGGGCACGTGAGCTGACTTAAGAAAACTAAAGTAAGCCTGTTAAATTAAATTATATTCATCTGGTCTACCGTTGTAATGTTGGTTCTAGGGACATGGATATGTTGTTCATCCACACTGTCTGGCAGGTTCCTTGCCACTTTAAATCTTGCCAGAAGGTCTTCAAGCTGGCTCCTCCCACCCACACACCGGGTGGTAAAACTCGCTCCGCCCAATGGCGTAGATCTTCCTTACACTTGGAAGCTCAGGTTCCCTCCTTAGCGCTCTGCGTCTAGACTGGATCCCAACTCTTCGGTTCACCGAAAATAATTTTAAAGTTTTCTAGACTTCGTCTATTTCTTCCTTCATGGCTGCAATGGACAAATCGACTCCCAGTTTTGGCGGTGAACATGCGGGTAGAAGATGTCCAGGACCGATCTGCACTCCACGGCGCCTGCTACCTCGGGCTTGACCCGACCATGCAGGCCTGAGAGATGCAGGTCTTTTTCGACAAGCGCCCTCGAAGACTGCAGTCGGGTCTCCAACTTGGGGCGACCCGAGAAACGTTATCCACCAGTGAAGTTCAAGGAGGTCTGCTGGGCGCCCGCGCGGCTGGCTTGCTGAGCAACTCGAGCAGATGATCGCCTCGAGGAGGAGGCGGCCCAGGCCGCATTTTCATCTTCCTCGGTTGTGGCATTTATCCCGCCTCCTTGGGATCCTCCACAGCTTCTTTTAAGGAGCTTTGCCAATCCCTCTTCACGAAGGTGAGGGGCCATTGGGACACACTTCTCGATTAAAAAGAAGGACTCGAAGGGTAAGTCCCACCGTCAACGGTCGTGGAGCGGGAGAGGTCCCTTCCCGGACAGTCGACACTGTACTTCGGTCGAGGTTGCGGCTAAGACCCATAGGTGCCGGAAGATGGTAAAAACTGAGGGACGGAGGATCAGAGGGCACTTGTGAGGGAAAAGGGCACTTTCACACTAGTTTTGCCATACAAAATATAATAAATCATGTATGCACATCATAACGTTAAGAATGCAGTCCCATTTAGGAATAATTATGCGACATACAAAGGTGCCAGCAAAAAGAGACCACCCAGTCCAAGTCTGCTCAAGTGTACAGCTATATTAAGAAAGCTGCTGCGACCCATTCCGTCCAATAGCTCCACATGACGCTTGAACCACACATTCCTTAATCTGTTACAGTGGTTGTCCAGGTGAAACAGAGATGCCATAGTAATGTGCATCACCAGTCCCAAGCATGCAGTCTTCACACTAATGAATTAGGAGTTTTGGTTCCACTAACTTCAGGATAGAAGTTAGTAGTTAAGCCAACCACCAGCGACAAGGTAAACTCCTGAGGCTGGGAAATAAAGACACAGAGCCATTATGTTTGTTTACACAGCTTATTTATTAATGAATCACAGTGTACATCGAAAGTGTATTTATTAATGAATCATAGTATACAATGACAGTAAACAATATTGTACAACGACAGGGGTATAAACAGATTTTACAGCAAAGTCTGGATGGATGGATGGATGAAGGGTAGGGTACATTTGGAAATGGGCCAATTTACCATCACATCTGTACTCCTGCCATGCTCTGGTCACCACTTCTGGATGGTAAGCCTGTGCAAGCCTCCACCAAACCCTGGTGGCCACCAAATCATCCCATGAATGCTCTGGTCACCACTTCAGGCTGGTAAGCCTGCAAGCCTCCACCAAGCCCTGGTGGCCCCAAATCATCCCATGAATGCTCTGGTCACCACTTCAGGCTGGTAAGCCTTACAAGCCTCCACCAAGCCCTGGTGGCCACCAAATCATCCCATGAATGCTCTGGTCACCACTTCCAGCTGGTAAGCCTGTGCAAGCCTCCACAAGCCCTGGTGTCCACCAAATCATCCCATGAATGCTCTGGTCACCACTTCAGGCCGGTAAGCCTTGCAAGCCTCCACCAAGCCCTGGTGGCCACCAAATCATCCCATGAATGCTCTGGTCACCACTTCAGGCTGGTAAGCCTTGCAAGCCTCCACAAGCCCTGTGGCTACCAAATCATCCCATGAATGCTCTGGTCACCACTTCTGGCTGGTAAGCCTGTGCAAGCCTCCACCGGCCCTGGTGGCCATCAAAATCAACCAATTTACCATCACATCTATACTTCTGCCGTGCATTAAGTTAGCAGTTAAGCCCAACCACCAGCGACAAGATAATCACCTGAGGCTGGGAAATAATGACAGAGCCATTAAGTTTACACAGCTTATTTATTAATGAATCACAGTGTACAATGTAAAGTATATTAATGAATCATAGTATACAATGACAGTAAATATTGTACAATGACAGGGTATAAACAGATTTTACAGCAAAGTCTGGATGGATGGAGGAGGGGATACATTTGGAAATGGGCCACTGTTCCTAAAATTCAATAGAGGAATGACATCTGCTCATTCATTCCTGTACTGTTGCTACTGCATGCCACAGACTCACCCAACCAACCAATTTACCATCACATCTATACTCCTGCCACAATTAATCCTTGATGCTCTGGTCACCACTTCAGGCTGGTAAGCCTTGCAGCCTCCACCAAGCCCTGGTGGCTACCAAATCATCCCATGAATGCTCTGGTCACCACTTCAGGCTGGTAAGCCTTGCAAGTCTCCACCAAGCCCTGGTGGCTACCAAATCACCCCATGAATGCTCTGGTCACCACTTCAGGCTGGTAAGCCTTGCAAGCCTCCACCAAGCCCTGGTGGCCACCAAAATCAACCAATTTACCATCACATCTACACTTCTGCCATGAAATAATCCTTGATGCTCTGGTCACCACTTCAAGCTGGTAAGCCTTGCAAGCCTCCACCAAGCCCTGGTGGCCGCCAAATCATCCCATGAATGCTCTGGTCACCACTTCAGGCTGGTAAGCCTTGCAGGCCTCCACCATGCCCTGGTGGCCACCAAAAGCAACTAATTTACCATCACATCTACACTTCTTCCATGAAGTAATCCTTGATGCTCTGGTCACCATTTCAGGATAGTAAGCCTGTGCAAGCCTCCACCAAGCCCTGGTGGCCACCAAAATCAACCAATTTACCATTATGTGAATTTCTCTGTAAAGTACAGAATTTCTGTATCACATTTTTCCAAAAAGTTAAGTCATCTCTCATTTGCTGCACAAACTCCTGAACAATTAGTGTCCAATCCAAGTTATCTGTTCTCTCTTGTGAATGTTCAACAGCATTAGGTGATTGTATCTCTCTCTGTCATGGTGCTTCTTAAGTAAGACTTTATCCTCCGCTGTGTTGAAAAGATCTCTCCCAGTTGCTGTACTCATTGGGATGAGGAGGTAAATTTGAATGAGCTTCACTACTTCTGAATACAGTATCTGCTGCTGGCAGTCTTTTCCCACTAAGGCATCAATAATGGTGTTGATTGAAGTTACTGCCCTCACCTCTGGCAAAACCTGCTGCACAAGTCCTGGGAGCAAGTTCAGTTGTGCATTCAGAATGTCAATGTCCAAGTCCTTATCTCCATACAACTGTGTGATCTGAAGAGGAACTGAAAAACTCTTTGCATTGGCTGCTTGAAGCAACAAATTCTCCATGGATGACAGCAAAGTGTAGGTTTCTTGATCAAAACGTCGGTCTAGTTCAACAAGACAAGCATCAATGGCTTCATAGTACATCTGTCGATACCAGTCCTTAGCAGATTTGGGATGGTAATGCGTGCACTACCATGTTGCAGCCTTGCTGGCACATAGTGCTGTCTGGGAAGTTTTGGCTCCTTCACTTTTCTCAGTAGTTGCGCTCTCGTTGATGCCTTCATAGACCTCGTCAAAGTCATCAGCATGGCGTTGTAAATTCTTCTTCAGGGAGTTTATGCTCATCATTGTAGTTTCTGCTGTCAGTGTTTTTGTTTGCAGGATTGAAGCCACTTGTTCTGATCGCTGAATATGTTGTATGATACAACCAGTCCAAAATAGGTCCGAAACTTTTTCATCACTGACACCAGGCCTTTGACCTTAGTTCGTACATCTGTAGCTTTGTCTCGCTTCAGCTCCTCTAAGGTGTCATAGAGTGCTCCATATTTTTGAGAACCGACTTGATACTCTTTGTTCTTGCTGTCCATCTTGTTGGACAAAGTAAGTGCAGGCCTTCAACCATCATGTAAGGGTCCTCACTGTCATTCACTGCAATATTTTCATAAAGAGCCAGCCTCTGTGGGGATCCCCAAATCAACACACTTAAATTCTGGACAAAGCTGAGGGCATCGTCAATGGCATCACTGTTTTGCTACAGTTTTGCAACACCAGGTCCAAGGAATGACTTGCACAATGGACATTCAATGCTAGTGGATTTTCTCTCTTAATTCTTGTTGCAGTTCCAGAAATGCATCCACTCATATTTGCTGCTCCATCATACCCTGTCCCTCAAGTTGTTGATTGGTAAGTTACATCTTACTAGAACATCCTTAATGGCACTGGTGATGGATTCTGCATCAGTCTTGCCATTTCATACATCCCAATAAAATCTTCATGTATAACAAAATGGGGCAGGAAACCCCATCATACATATGGCCATCTGTTCATGTTGGCTAATATACAGCTTTGATTCATTGCGTATCTCTTCCAGAAGGTTCCTCAGCAGCTGATGTGCCATGATTTCCATGACTTCATTCACAACATCTGAACTCTGATACTTTCCTTCCTGGATCCATCCCTGTAGTTCTGGCATGTCAACTGCCCTACTCAGCATTCCCGCCTCAGGTTGCTTTTCCTGTTCTTCGTGGCCACAATTGCTAGTCCTTGCCGAACTAGAAGCCATATCGCATTTACCTGTTTCAGGAACCGGTCTCGTTTCTTGTCTGTTGCTGTGCAAGATGCTGGCTGAGCTGAGCACCAACATTCATCCTTGTGTTGTTGAATGCAGTATACTTCTCAACAGCTTCATGGTGGAATAATGATGTCTGATGTTTCTTGAATTTGTCAATTGCTTTCTTCCAATCACTAAATCCTGCTGAAATGAATGTAGTTTCACCACAACGACTGCCTGTGATTAGTTTTCTTTCCACTGCTGCCCGACAGTAGTAGCAGAACACACATCCTTTTGAAACACAGTATGTTAGCCAGTTGAAAGATGAAACCACCGTGTTTGACAAGTTCGTGTTTCACTTCTCCCATTGGTGCGCATAGAATGACTTGTTTGATGGAAGTGTCTGTAACACTGCTTGCTTGAAAACACTGTTAATATTGTGGCAACAAACAGAAGAGCAGGAGGGGAGAGACAAAGAGACAGCAGATTCAGACACGTTGGTTCAACTGCAGTTACCCAGGTTCTCTCAGAACAGGAGGAGAGACAAAGAGACAGCAGATTCAGGCACGGTTGGTTCAACTGCAGTTACCCAGGTTCTCTCCAGAACAGGAGAGAGACAAAGAGACAGCAGATTCAGGCATGGTTGGTTCAACTGCAGTTACCCAGGTTCTCTCAGAACAGGAGGGAGAGACAAAGAGACAGCAGATTCAGGCACTGGGTCAACTGCTGTGAGCTGGGTATTCTCAGAAACATGCACGATATTGCCATCACTGTTGCTGTTCATGGGGAACAGCTCTGCAGCTCTGTTTTCTGTATTGGAGAAGAGCAGGCCTTACCATCCAGGGGCACTGGAATAGCAGCTGCAGGACAATCATCAGGCAAGGAACATGTTAGTTCTAGCACTGATGCAGCATTTGAAACAAACATGGCTGCATTTGACTCTATCAGGCCATTGGCAGCAAGCGGTATGCACAGTTACATTGGCACTTACAATACCGGACAGCTGACAGCTGCAGTGCTTGTGGCAGTGTCAGTGGTATTCTTGGCAGCGATGTCCCTTGCATGCTCTGAAGCAGTTGGTATCTGGGCACTCCCAAACCAGTAATTTAGTTTTCTTGGCATCTTGGCAGCAATATCAGCCAGTTGTTTCTCCATCTGTCGTTTCGCCTCTCAGACCGTGGCATATTTGAATGCAGTGAGTCCGTGCAGGCTGAGAAAGAATTGCATATACAGTTTAGTGAACCCATCAGATTACCATCTTCTGATAAGGTACTGCGGCATGAACATTAAGCATGCAAGCAATAAAATTTCTATGGCAAACATTTTATATCTTGCCCTTCCTCATCCCCCAATCTTTGTCAATTAGTTATCAATCCGCAACTACTGGGCCTACATTAGATGTTCTTGGTAGTGATCCATGCAGCAAAATGCTTGTACACTGCACCACCAGTGTACAAGACAAGTGTCCATTAAAATTTATTAGGGCTTTGGCTTGTAGACACTGGGGAATGGGACTAGGCGCCCCTGAAGACAAGCCCAAGGCGAGGAGAGGAAAAAAAGACGATTCTGCTTAATAAGGGAAATCTAGTCAGTAAAGCGATGGGTAGTAAGACGAGAGGGAGTATAAAGTGTTGTACTTGTTTACACACATTCAAATAAGCTACATACTCCTCAGAATGGACACATCTACCAGCTCTAATAAAAGGTATCAGAGGTCTGATTTCATGTCCAGCCACCAATCAACTGGATCTCGTAGAGATCAAAACCCATTTTTTTTTTACTAACCATAACCTTTTGGAACTAGGTGGACTCGAGTGTGATGCTGGTACTGACAGTAAAATCTTTGTATGCCACCAACACTGTTACTCAGCTGCCCAACTGTTACAATGGCAGGGCTTTTGTTATGTCCATGACTTCGGTATTGTGAAATTTGCCTCCTCCCTATGTCACATATCAGCCAACCTCTCCCAGCAGCTGCAACTCAGAATTTTCAAATGCCCCCAACTTCCCAAACTCTTCCTTCTCCGAGATGAGATGACCCAGCAGCAAGGAGTAAGCAATTCCCTATCACTGCCTGGCTCTTCAACCAAGGGTGGGGACAGAGAGGCCAGCATTCAGTGCATGCATGCACTATATGCTATTCACCCAACATTGAATTATTTTTATACACAATCACATCAAACCTCAGTTTTATAAACGGTGCCCATAGGAGAACTTTGACAGTGGTTTTGCTTTTAACACTCCCTATACCACCCAGTGGCCTCTCAACCAAGTCATGAGAAGTGCCAACTCATTCACCACTGCTAAACATACCAGTGCCATACTGCAATCCAGTCCAACATGCAAGGCAGATTCCATGCCATTGTTCACAGTGCCACCACAAACAAGTGGCACACTACATAATAATGTAAAACATGCATCATTAATCATTCTAAGCACTCTTACAGCTGCCTCCTCCACACCCAGCTCACTTTACTGACACATTTGTACATCACTACTTTTTAATGCACATGCTCCCTAGATCTGAGATGTCAGTCCTGGAAATCCAAGCTATTATAACAATTACACAGTTACTTGCAAATTTCAGTACATGCTATGCTTTGTTTACCTGGGAGATTTTAATCAGTTTCAGCCATGCAAATATTTGTACATCTGTACATAAACTGGCAGTATTTATAAGCTGCGCCAGCCAGCATGACCTGTTTGTCCATTTTGATGGCACACGCCAACAGGTCTTTAGCTCAGTGTGGCTGATCTGTTAACTAAATAAAAATGGTGCTAGAAAGACTATACATGCCTCCGCCACCAAATATTTCCATTCCAACTTATTTACTCAGACTACCTCAGCTTTATTACAACATTCCACTTCCAGTGGGCTCCTGCTTTAGTTCTACCCAAGATCATATCCCAGTCAGTGTCCATAGTAGGATTTGAACCTTGATCTCCAGTTTCAAAATCTGGTGCTCTAATCAAATGGATAACAATCACACTGACGCCACAGTTGTGGCTACTTTTCCTGAGCCCCAAGCATAAATACCAATAACTCGGAGTTTTTCCATAGGGAACCCCAGTTATAATTCACCATTATACACTGGGGTTCCCTCACTCTATGCATGCACCTCCTCCACTTTCCCCTCATATAGCGCCACCAGACAATTGACCACCACCATTACTCGACGTCGGCAGTAAGTGCATTTAATTTAGAAAAAACTAGCCACACAGCAGTCGACTTTTCCGCCTCAGTAAACAAGCAATAATCCATTAAAATAAAAAAAAGCAAGAAAAGCATTCTGCAGCTGCTTAGCCACCAATCGCAGACAGGCTTCATTTGTACAATAATGCATTGCTGCATTAGGAATCCCCCATCTTCAAATTGTGCCCCTTGTTCTTGCACACCTTTTTTGAAAGATGCTACCCTGTTGGACTTTGTTGATTCCCTTGAGGTACTTGACAAATCCCGCCTATTTTCAGGCATGACCGGGGAGGGGACACAGATGAATGCCAAATGACAACCAGATGTTGGTGGTATTTCCTAGTGAATGATGGAAATTTGGCCAGGACACTGAAATTCCCCTACTCTTTTCGACAAGTGCCATGGGATTTAAACATCCACCTGAACCACTACCAATTCAGGCAGATGGGACCTCGGGTTTAATGTCTCATCTGAAAGTCGGCACCTCAGAAGTGCAGCACCCTCCATGCTGCACTACAGTGTTAGTACTGGGATAACCCAAGTACCAGATATGGGAACTGAACCCACAGCCCTCCGATCTCCCGGCCTTAGAGGCGAATGCACTACCCACTGAGCCACCACACCACCCCATAGCCCAGCCTCTTCTCCAGCCATCCAATCTCTCTCCTGCATCTGGACCTGCATCTAACCTCATGTCATGCAACCTCTATGTAGCAGGATTACCCCAGGTTCCCAGACTGTTCTCCTCCAGCAGACAACTGTCTCCAGCTGACATCCCAGCCACACAAACTAGCACCCCTCTCGTCTACCCTGTATCAACAGCTGGACCCATCCTAAGTCCTGTACCAGCTCCCTAGCCTGACCACCCACCCTGCATCTGGACCTCCCTTCCATCCCCTGGACTTCCTCCCAGCAGCTGGAGTACCCTTCCATGCTCCTCCCCAACAACCTCCAGCAGACATCCCACCTGACCTTTCCCCTGACCATGGACCAGCCCCTCAAACCCCGAGCACCCTCCCAGGAGCATGACCATCCTTCCACCTCCAGACCAGTCTCTCACCCTAGATGACCAACCTCCCTGGAGTTGAATACACCAAACCACCATTTCCAATTTCAATTATGAACTAGCCACACTTCCTGCAGTTGGACAATGTTACCAGTCCTTAGAGCAGCCTTCAATAAATCTCCTGCAGCTGAACAATCCCCCCATGTTGTTGGACCATCTTTCCAGAGCCAGTACCAGCCCTACCCAAACTGAGCACCCTTCCTGGCTGGAGCACCACCCCCATCTCCACATACACCATCCCTGGCTAAAGCCTACCACCTCCTACTATTATGCCCATCTCCATCAATGGAACAGCCTCCCTACCCTACTGCTCACCATGCTGACTTTGCCTGCGCTTGTCATTGGGTCCAGACAGATCCCCGCTGCCTTTATAGTGAACAACCCACCCATTTCAGCTGGATGCCCCATGCCCCCACAGCTGGAGCACAACTGGAAAAAGACTACCCGTGTCACTGTGCTCCCCAGCCCCTATCTTAGTTCAGGATGGGGAATGGAATATACCTGATGTTTTCAGCAGCATTGTTGTACCAATGCTCACTGTCCCCATTCATAGTTCAAGGGGGCCAGTGGAGCTAACAATGGACTGAATACAGTTTTGAGGAGTTAAAGCAGTGTTAGAAACACCAAGCCAAACTGCATACAAACTGCTGGCAGCAGCACATTTTTGCCCTCCAAAAGATGGTGGTGTGCTTTATGTGCCTCAGAAGGGGTGTTGCCATTTCACTCTTTTGAGTTCTGTGTCAGTAATGGACACTGGTGCAGCACAAGGTGGGGGTTTGTTACTGCTCTGCTGAGGAACTGTCATTTTGATGAGACATTAAACTGAGATCAAGTCTGCCTATCTCTGGTCACCGCAGTCTAGGTGGAAGTTAAATATCCCATTGTACTTATTGAAAAAGTAAGGGATTTTATTGAAAGAAATTCAAAACACACATTGTTTACAGATGCATAACAGTGGGCGATTTATATTAGGGGATACATAGTGCCCTGATCTGGAATTCTGCGTTATGGTACTTGTTCCTCCAAACGGGCAGCAGTTAGCCACACCCTTTTCAACGCCAGTTCTTCCTGCCCCCAACACACCTCTTGCAGGCAGCCAACTCTGATATCTCCACGCCCATGTTACTGAACTGCACTGGCCCCCAAACAGGTATCATTACAACATCACAGCATGAGACTCACTTATTCTTACACTTATACTGGACTTCTGAACATGAAGAATCGCTGGAAATACTGGTTTAACAGAACAAAACGTGACACTCAGACAACATTAGCAGCGCTAACAAGATTATCTTCTAATATAAAGTGGGACAGTGATTGAATGCTAATCAGAATATAACTAACACTCCCCCACCCGTGTCCTCAAAGGTAAACAGAAATATAAGTGAATTTCAGAACAGTCAAAATGCAAAGTAATAACATCAATCTTTGTACTGTGGTGGCGCTCGTCCTCCCACACCACTGGTGTCCTCAATGTTAAACAGAAATGTAAGTGAACGTCTGAATATTATTATCTGTGGGGCAAATGATGCTTTAGTACTCTAGCGATAGCCTTAAGTATGTTTGTTCTGTGGGCTCTTGCCACCCACCCCCGGTCCAGGAATATGTTGAACACATTCTGTAGTTTTGGCTTTACTACTTTGCAATAGCTTTAAGTAGGTTTGTTTGTTCTGTGAGGCGCTCCACCCCCACGTCCAGGAATATATGTTTGTTCTGTGGGGCGTGACATATAGTGACTGCAAAGTGCATGCGGTCAGTTTCTCACTCGCCACACTCACTTTCCAAGGTGTGTCCCCTAAAGTAAATATATGCCTAACAGTGTTACAAGAGATACAGCAAATGGATGCTTGAAATAGTTATACTGCAGGTTAAAGCAGCTGGACATGAAGATTGTACTGGGGTAGAGGGCAAAGGGGCCCAAAAGCAAGCAAAAACAACTAAAGAAAATTTACAATTTATTTTTACCCAAAAAATACCCCTTAATATAAGGAAAAGGAAATGTAAAATTTTATAAGAAAAATACCACTCAACAGAATATGTTACCATTTAGAAAAACTACAGTGTAAGAAAATAAAAATTCCATGTTACAAAACAAAATACTCCGGGCATATATTTACTTTAGGGGACACACCTTGAAAGTGAGTGCGCGAGTGAGAATACGCCACCTGCGCTTTGCAGTCACTGATATGCCACCCCACAGAACAAACATAAGGCTATCGAAAGTACTATAGTCGAAACTACAGAAATGTAATAATTACAATAGTTATTACAACATATTCCTGGACCTGGGTGTGGCGGGCGCCCCACAGAACAAACAAACAAAGCTATCAGAAGTACTAAAGCCCAAACTACTATTTCATAAAGCCAGTGCCTCCCTTGTTCCTGCTAGCAAATAATGTTCAGAAGTCCAGTATAAGAATAAGCAGTTTCATTTTGTGGGCATTGCAATATTTTTAACCATGTGATTTCGACGAGTGATTATCATAATGATGTTACCTAGGAGCAGTGCAATTCAGTAACACTTATAACCATGTAAATTAAATAAATAACTACAGGTAATGGGCGTGGAGATATCCAATGCGGCTGCTTGCAAGAGGTGTGTTTGGAGCGGGGAGAACTGACGCTGGAAAGAGAGCGTGGCTAACTGTCGCTGCTTGATGAACAAGCACCGTGAATCCGCAGAATTACAGAACCAGGGCACTATGTGTCCCTAATATAAATAATCGCCCTACTCCTTACATAAGAAAAAGGTCATTTTACACCAATAGTTTCTGGCTGCTGAAGATGGAGCTGGTGGAAGAGATGGAATGACAAAGGAGAATGTGCTGGGGCAGAAATCAATGATGGTACCTTTTAAGACTGGCTTGAGAGAGGGAGAGGGAGAGCCTGGGGGGAGAGCCTCAGCCTGGGAGAGGGAGAGCCTCAGCCTGAGAGGGAGGAGAGCCTGGAGAGGGAGGGAGAGCCTCAGCCTGGAGAGGGAGAGCCTGGGAGAGGGAGAGGAGAGCCCTCAGCCTGGAGAGGGAGAGAGCCTGGAGGAGGGAGAGCCTCAGCCAGAGGGGAGAGACCTGGAGAGGAGGGGAAAGCCCTGAGAGGGAGGAGGAGAGCCTCAGCCTGGAGAGGGAGAGCCTGGAGAGGGAGGAGGAGAGCCTCAGCCTGAGAGGGAGGAGGAGAACCAGCCTGGAGAGGGAGGAGGAGAACCTCAGCCTGGAGAGGAGAGCCTGAGAGAGGGAGGAGGAGAACTGGACCTTTGGCCGGAGAGGGAGAGCCTGGAGGGAAGAGCCACGGCCTGGAGAGGAGAGCCTGAGAGGGAGGGGAGAGCCTCAGCCTGGAGAGGAGAGCCTGGAGAGGGAGGAGGAGAATCTCAGCCTGAAAGGGAGGAGAACCTCAGCCTGGAGAGGGAGAGCCTGGAGAGGAGGGAAGAGCCTCGGCCTGGAGAGGAGAGCCTCCAGCCTGGAGAGGGAGGGGAGAGCTCAGCCTGGAGGGAGAGCCTGGAGAGGGAGGGAGGGGAGAGCCTCAGCCTGGAGCGGGAGAGCCTGGAAAGGGGAAAACAGTACTGCTTTGGCCTGGAGAGGAGAGCCTGGAGAGGAAGGGGAAGAGCCTCGGCCTGGAGAGGGAGAGCCTGGAGAGGAGAGGAGAGCCTCAGCCTGGAGAGGAGAGCCTGGAGAGGGAGGGAGGCCTCAGCCTGGAGAGGGGAGGGCCTGGAGAAGAGGAAAACAGTACTGCTTTGCTGGCTATCTAGCTTCCAAATAAACAGCAGGCTGCAAATATACAAGTCCAGCAAAACTTTGATTAGCAAGCCAAGATGAAAGAAACAACTAAGAGAACAGCACTGCAGCTTACCCGAAAGTCTGAGTCACAACGTGACCAGGAAGTTCTTCAGGCTGGCTCTTCAGGCTCCAAGTTGAAGTTCAAATCCAGACTAGTGGTACTCTAAGTTAAAGCTACTGCGCTCTTCGCCCGACCGACTACTCTCCGTCCGAGAAGAAGTTAGAGGCGCTGCTCTGCTCGTGTTGCTACCCCACGTAGCGCCTCTCAACCCGACGCCTACTTAAAAGAAGACCGCCACACACCGCACACACACCACTGCTGGGCTGGCTGCTGTACTCACGCACCACACGCCACACCACGCTCTCTGACTCTCTCGCTAACTGCTGGGCTAGTCGCCTCCACGCCTGACGCCTCGCCTCTAGAAGCCGGCAGCTGCAGCACTCAGTCAGAAGGATCCGATTCACCGATTGCAAGGGAAATGGGAATGGAAAGAACAAGGCCAGAAAATCTTGGGCATTTAAAGAGCCCGCGACACGCCCCCAACTCTAGTCACGCCCAACTCTAGTCATGCCTCTAATTTGTTAAAGCGGACCTGATTGAGAGATGTGTTTGCCATCTCAATCAGGTCCGCTGGCTGCAAGTGTGAAAGTGAAAAGAAAAAAAAAAATTCAGATGCTAAGATACCGTCAAGCCTGTCGACTCAGGGCACAATCTCCACTGCAGAGAGAAGTGGTGGGGCGGCCACCCTCCTGCCCCCGGTTCCGCACCTATGCTAAGGCCGCTGGCTTCACGGTGTCCCGCCAGGTCAGCCCCGCCATCGTTCATGGATCTGCTTCGACTCATCTCGAGTCCACCGGGATGCAGCGAGCCCATATCCAAGCGGGCCAGGTATCCCTCACGGAGATACTGGACTGAGGATTCTCCCACAGAGCCTTTCCCGGTGGCTGAAGCCATTGTTGGCCCAGCCCTGAAGTTATGGCAGCGGCCGGCTTCTTGTCCTGCTCCTTCGGCCAGGATGGCCAGGAAGTATCACGGTCCCTACTGGGTCTCTGTCCGGTTTCTCGGAACACCCTCTGTGGAGGGGTTGGTTACAGACGGCGTTTTCGGCGTTAGGGGAACGCTAGGGATGTGGAAGCCCACCGACAGAGTCCAAAAGTTGGACTATGCCGGGCGCAGTATATGCTGCATCCTCCTCAGCCTCTGTCAGGCCAGTTCAGCCGTACTGATGGTGCACTTCTCCCACGCCCTTGTGGGCTCCCTGGATGAGGTGATCCCTCATCTCCTGGCTGATCTGCAGACTACGGTCAAGCAGGTGCGGGATCGGGGAAGGCAGTGGCAAAACAGCAGCTCAAATGGCTCTGATACGGAGACTCCTGTGCCTGGTCAGTAGCGGCTGCAGTGGCCATGCGCGGCAGAGCTTGGCTGCGAATCTCCACCTTACGATGGATACCAAGTTGGCAGATGTCCCTTCCTGGGTACTGACTTGTTCGGGCCTGGGGTGGAAGGCCACCTCAGAGAATTGAAAAGTCCAATGCCACCTTGGACTCTGTCATGTCTGCTCAGAAAGACAAAGACTGCCGACAGCAACATAAGTCCTTTCGCCCTTCTGCCCCTGCAGCACGTCCGGCCCAGCATCACCAGCATCAGGGCCAGCAGGCTCGCACTTGGCACCCCAAGCCAAGCCTGCAGCTTCCTCTAACAGGAAGCCGGGAGGAAAAGGCCCAGGAGGTCCCTCGGCGGTTCTTCCTCCAAGCCTGCCCAGTGACGGGTTGAGGGTTGTCGCCCCAACCTCGCCGCTTTCCTGGGTTCCTCCTGGGGGCGGCTCCGCCATTTTCTTTCCCGCGTGGTCCGCTATCACCACGGACTGTTGGGTGTTGGAGGTGGTAGGAAAGGGTCTGCCTCTGGAGTTCGAAAGGCGCCCTGCCCTTCGAGCCGCCGCCCACGGGGTTATGGGGTCCGCAGCCTCTGTCGGCCCGTCGAGCTGACATTGCCCTGCTCCTCCAAAAGGAGGTGATCAGGAAGGTGGCGAATCCTCCACCAGACCCATGGTTTGTGTCCAGGTACTTCCTGGTCCTGAACGGATAGGGGCTGGTGCCCCGTCTAGACCTGCACGCCTGAACAGGTTCCTAAGGTCTCGAACCTTCAGGATGGTCACTGTGGCTCAGATCATTCCATCCTTGGAACGAGTGTGTGGTTCTGTTCTTTGGACCTCCAGGACGCATTCTTTCACGTCCCCAATCCATCCGTCCCACCAGCGATTCCTCCACTTCAGAGCAGAGGGTCCCTCTACGAGTTCGGGCCATGCCCTTTGGCCTTCTCTAGCTCCCAGGGTCTTCACCAAATGCATGGCAATGGTGACAGCATTCCCCTTGGCGCCCGAAGGGTCCGGTGTACCCCTACCTGGATGACTGGCTGATTGCGGCCTCCTCCAGAATGGAGGTGGAAGCGGTCCAGGTTCTGGCCCTCCAGGTTTGCTCTTAGTTGGCCTCCTTATCAACGAACTCGTGCCAGTGCAGGTGGTCCAATTCATCGGGGCAGAGCTCGACTCTCTGCGAGCCAGAGCACGGCTCCGCGGACAGGGCCGAGGTTCTTTCCTCCTTGCCCAGTCATTTCAGGTTGGGCAATTGCGTCCTGCCCGGGACTTCCTCGCCTCCTGGGCCTCATGGCGCCTGCACCAGCGTGGTCCGTTTGGTCCATTGGCACATGCTTCCCTACAGTGGGGACTGGCCAGCCAATGGTCAGCGCTCCGGTCCTTTGGATCAGCCAGTGACAGTGACCCAGGAGATGTGGAACGCCTCCAGTGATGGATCGTTCCAGCTCATCTGCAGGAGGGTATCCAGTTTGTCCGCCCGAGCCAGCGGTCTCTCTATCGACCGCTCTCTCTGATGGGTTGGGGTGCCCATCTGGGGAGCACAGGCGCGACGGCCTCTGGTCCCCTCGGAGTCCCGATGCCACATCAACCTGCTGGAGCTTGAGAGTTTGTCTAGCCCTCACTGCCTTCACTCCGTTTGTATGGGGTCAAGTGGTCCAGGTCCAGACGGACAATACCACGACCATGTACTACTTAAACGCCAAAGGCGGCATGCTCCTGCACCCCTGTGCAGGAAGCTCTCCGCATTTGGTCCCTCGTACACACAGCCTGGAGGCGGATCTCCTTGCCATCCATGTGGCAGGAGCCTCCAACATTCTGGCCGATGCCCTAAGCCGGATAGGAGCTGCGTCCCTCGAGTGGTCTCTCCTGCCAGAGGTAGTACAAGATCTGTTCTCCCACTGGGGCACACCTCAGGTGGACCTGTTTGCCTCCAGTGAGAGCGAAGCTGAGGCTCTTCTATGCCCGCCCCCTCAGCGGGCTCGCTGCAGGGGGATGCCTTCTTGAGGCCCGTGGACCCTGGGCCTCTTCGCCTTTTCCCCATTTCCCTTGATCCACAAGGTGCTTCTCAAGGCGAGGAAGAACAAGGGCAGTTGATTTTGGTAGCCCCAGACTGGCCTCGCCAGTTCTGGTATCCAGATCCACTCAGCCTCAGCTCCAGGCTCCAGAGGCGGCTCCCAGCCTGCCCGGACCTGATCTCAGTCAATCAGGGAAGGTATTCCATCCAGACCTTCAATCCCCGCACCCTGGCGCCTGGTTCCTGAGCGACTAGAGTTCCAGGCCTTGGGTCTTTCCAGCAAGGTCCTCAACGTTGTTGAGGCTTCCAGTAAGGAGTCAACCAGGAAATGCTATGCCTTTAAATGGAAGAGATTCTCCATTTGGTGTCAGGGCAGGGCCTGGACTCTTCCTCCTGTTCCATGGCAAACATTCTGGACTACCTGTGGTCCTTTCTCAGCTAGGGCTTGATCGGCGACTTAAGGTGCACCTGGCAGCCATCTCTGCTTACGGGCGTGGGCCGGAAGCAGTGGGTGGTGCAGGAGAAGGTGGTCGGCGCTTTTTAAAGGCCTTGATCACATATCCTCCAGTGCAAGAACCTCCACCTCCATGGGATCTACTGTTGGTACTGGCTAAGCTCATGGGCAAGCCATTCGAACTGATGCACAGGTGTGACATCTCTCACCTGTTGTGGAAGACCGCCTTCTTGGTGGCTATCACATCAGCCAGAAGGATGGGAGAACTCCAGGTGCTGTCCATCAAGTCTCCTTATCTGGTCTTCCACAGGACAAGGTTGTCCTGTGCCCCCACCAAAATTCCTTCTGAAGGTGGTGTCAGAGTTTCACCGTATTCAGGTGTTGACTCTGCCAGTGTTCTACCCTAGACATACCTCAAAGGCCGAATATAGGCTCCATACTCTGGACCCTAGAAGGCTGCTTTTATTATAAGGAGGGACAACTGAAGTTGGGGAGAGGTTAGCCCAGCTGTTTGTCACCTCGCTGAAGCCGCACCTGACAGACCTGCAGCCAAGCGGACGATAGGCAGATGGGTCACCTCCTGCATAGATCTCTGCTATAGGTTGGCGGGCATGGAGCCTCCCAGGGGATAAGAGCTCATTCTACCCGCCATACCGCTGCATCGGTGGCTGCTCCAGGGACGTCCCTATCCAGGAAATCTGCAGGGCTGCTACCTGGAAGTCAGCACACACCTTCATTACCCATTACCACATCGACCTTGAGTCATGCCAGGATGCTGGTTTTGGGGCCTCGGTTCTCAGTCATTATTCCCTAAGTAGGGGTGTGGCCTTGCTTCCCTCCTCCCGGAGAACTGCTAGGGAGTCTGCCAAACAGTGTGGATGAACAACATATCCATGTCCCTAGAAATACAGGTTACTCACCTGTAACAGGAGTTCTAGGAATGGTATATGTTGTTCATCCACATATACCAACCGCTCCCGGCCGATGCACAACCTGGCTTCCAGCGGGCTAGATCTGGCATCATGGGACGGAGCCGAGAGTTTTACCACCCAGGTGGGTGGGAGGAGCCAACTTGAAGACCTTCTGGCAAGATTTAAAGTGACAAGGAACCTGCCAGACAGTGTGGATGAACAACATATACCATTCCTAGAACTCCTGTTACAGGTGAGTAACCTGTATTTTTCTGCTGGGTTCCATGAGTAGGGTATAATTTTTTTTTTTTTGAAATTAATTTTTTCTCTCGTCCTGCCAGCTCTGGCCCTCCCGGGGCCACCAAGAATATCCTCTGCCCCACTCTACCCACATCCACCTCCATCCCCCATGGAGCCTCGGATTACCCCCGAGTGATCTGACCCCAAACACCCTAAGGCTACTTACAGGACCGTCGGTCCGGTGGCGGCAGGGTGAGCAGGGGCACATTGAAGACACACTCCGGGGTAGCCGTCTTCCCAGTCCCTAGCAGGCGTTATCCTCCATTCCCCCCAATGGGGTGTTGACCTCAACGTCAAGGCGCCTGCGCCAAAGTCACAGTGCAATCTGACCGCCTTTCCTTATGGGGCTTGTAGTACCCTGAGCCTCCGCTCAGGGGTCAGACGAGTTGGGCATGATTCCTCCCTCCCTTCCCCTCGAGAGGGCGAGCTGTCGTTGGGCGCTCAAACCACTCTCCCGGCTGGCCCTCCACCGACCTGAGTCCACTTCGAACCTGGGGCTCTGGTGCTAGCGGAAATCCCACTGCTGTGCTGGTGGTGGCCTGGTAGGGTATAATTTTGAAAGTCAGTGCTTCGGGAAATCTGTGAGGAGCGGTGCTGGCAGGCAGGCGGCTGGGATTTTGAACAACTTAGGTGGTGCAGCTGAGAGGAGAAATAAGCAAAATATTCATGTGATTCACGCGGGTTTTAGTTTATTTTAACAAAATGATGGAACACCTGTGGTCCTGTTAGGGAGCTTGTACTGAAACAGCATTGGGGGACAGGATGGCACCTTTTCGTTAAGTGAGAGACAACAATGATGGCGATTTCCAATGAAATTGGGGTTTTCGGTCAATGAGGAAACAGAGTGGGCACTTGGATATCACAGTGGGTTAAGGGGCACTGTAGGCTGGCACTTTTTATTTCCTATCTATTGAAAGGTAATGTACCCACCTGGCAAGGTACTAGCCAATCAGATGCCAGGAAATACAAAGTCAATTTTCTAATTCCCAATAGCCTATGCCTCTAATGCTCCCTATGATTACCAATCACTATGTGGTTGGGAGCGGCAGATGGGCTCCCAGGCTCAGTGCTGCACCTCCAGAGCCTAAGCCCCAGCCAGAACAAAACCCCTAACAGTTTTGTCCAGATCGCCCAACCACTGCTAGTGGGAGGAAGTTCAGTGCAGTCCTTAAAGGAATGGGTAAACATTACCATAGACAGCTGGAAGTAGTGAGCTGGGCTGTGCTTGCAGTTCAGATACTTTCCAAACCTGCATAAACAAACAGCTCACTCTCCCATAGAAAGAAGTCTGCTGGAACTGGAAGTTAAAAAAAAAATCTGTTAGTATTAAAAGCTATAGAAAAAGCCACGTCTCCCAATTGGGCAGGGGCCTGTTCTCAAGGTACTTTAAAACCGCCAGAAAATGGGAATGGTGGCCTGTTTTAGATCTCATGTTTCTGAACAAGCATTTGAAAAAGAAACATTCAGGATGGTCATGCTAAGGACAGTGATACCATCTTTGCAGACAGGTCATAGGCTGGGATCCCTGGATTTGAAAGATGCCTATTTTCATATCCCAGCCAAGCTAGTCCACGGAAAATATCCCATATTCAAGCTGGGGAACTACCAGTAGCAGTTCATAGCTCTCCTTTTGGTCTCACCTCTGCCTCAAGGTACAAAGGTATTAATTCCTAGATTTTACAATAAACAATGAACAATAAACATGGCTGCATCCACAGATGTGGTTCCATGGACCAGGTTCTAAATGAGAGCTATCCAGTACCACTTAACAACTGATCTCAAAGATGTGATCCACTTTCAAAGCTAGTGCCAGTGACAAAAGCACTACTAGAATTATTAGAGCGGTGGAAGGAAGAAAACAACCTCAGAACATCCCTTTCCTTGGTAATCACCAACAAGTATTCTTACTACATATGCCTCACTCCTGGGCCGGGTGCCTACCACAGGACCCAACAGTGAGTGGCCATGGAGCCCACAGAAGTATCTAGAGCACATCAGCCTCCTGGAGCTCAGAGCAGTGCTGCTAGCAATTCATTCTTTCTCCTCCCAGCTACAGGGTCAGTCTGGCCAAGTCAGAACAGTCAACCCCACAACAGTGTACTACATAAACAAGCAGGGAGGAACAAGATCCTCAAAACTGCACAGAGGCAATGAGGATCTGGAACATGCATATTCATAGAAGCAAACATATTTGCAGTGCATCTGACAGGCAAAGACAGTGTCCTGGCAGATTCCTTAAACAGAATCTGTCACGAAATTGTGAATGGGCCTTAAACCAGCAGATTCTGGCCACAGTGTTCAAAAGGTGGGGCACTCCCAGTATAGACATGTTTACCTCTTGGGAGAACTGTCAGCTGCACCAGTTTTGTTGCAGGCCATCAGCCACAGAGACAGTCCCAGAGGACACCCTGGTGCTGTGCTGGACTAGACAGCGAAGTTTCTGTATGCCTTCCTACTATTGCCACTCACACAGAAAGTACTCCTGAAAATTAGGGGGATCCTGCAACAGAGAGCCTATTAGCTCCAGGCTGGGCCAGACAGGCCTGGTTCTCAGTGCCTCTGGTCGTGTCTGGCAAGAATCCAGTCAGCCTGCCACTCGGTCACTATATATGTTGTTTGTCTCAGGGCAGAAAAACATTACCTTTAGGACGTTGTGCCTGAGGGCATGGTTCTTAAAGAGTTACAATTTCTGGATTGAACTTTCAGAGGAAGTCATGAAGTTGTTAGGTTTCAAGAAACCCACCATCAGGAAAGCATGTTCCTCTAAGTGGAAAAGATTTTCTTATTGGTGTGGCTACGGAAAAATTACGCCAATAGAGGCAGGGTTGCTTATAATTTTGGAATACCTATTACACCTACAGTCATTAGGCCTATAGCCTTCAACTTTAAAGATGCACTTAGCAGCAGTATCAGCATACACATCAAGTGGTAAGAAAAGTCTCTGGCCTTACAACCCAATTTTAAAAGGTGTTTTAAGGCCTCAGCCACTTGTACCCATAGGTGAGTGACCATGTTCACTTTAGGATTTCAGTATATGCCTTGCCCAGCTTATGGAGGCTCCCTTTGAGCCTGTGGAAGCTGCTGAACTAAACACGTCACATAGAAAACCATATTCGTGGTTGCAGTGACCTCTACTAGGAGGGTAGGTGAACTGCAAACCCTCTGCACAGAGCCAAATTACATAATCCCTCACAGGGATAAGGTATTTCTTAAATCCAACAGACAGTTCCTATCTAAGGTGTTATCTGAATTCTACCTGAATCGTCAGTGACCCTTCATATACTCTGTCTGAACATTGCTATCCAGGTGAGGAAAAGCTGCATAGCCTGAACCTGTAGCTAGTCCTGACTATCTACATGGACCAGACAAAGATGCCAGGTCCCAGTCTCTTGCATTCAATTCTACAATGAAAAAGCAGGAAAAATACCACAAAGAGATTTAAGGGCACACCCACAAGAGGTGCCTCTGCCTCTGTGGCATCCTCAAGGGTTTCCATTGTTAGGTATTTGCAAAGCAGCTACCTGGAAAACAGTACACACCTTCACAAAGCAGTTCTGTTTGGACATACAATCCAGAAGGGATGCCAGCTATGAAACTGCTGTCTTGCAGAACCTTTTCCCCAACTAGGTTCTGGACCCAGCCTGCCAAGGTACTGCTACAGAGTCTGCATAAAGTGTAAACATTTAAGTGAGTGATTCCTGAGGTTAGAAAAAAAATTACTCACCATAGTAATGTTAAATCTTCTTTGGCGGTATCTCGGTCATCAGGTTACACCGTTGGAACCATAGGCGCCTGGTTGTATGGGCCCATGGGACATTGGCCCCAGCAATATTTTTGAGCTGGGCTGAGCCCCAGCAATATTTTGCCACATGCTGCCTTTTTAAGAGATTTTTTACCCTGGTTTCTGAGCACGTGCCCTCCTGTATGACCGCACTTCTGCTGTTTAATTGGGCTGGTGATTGGCGGCCGGGCTGGCATTATATTTAAAATTGGCGCCTTTGCCTTGTTGCCTTTCCTTTGTTTGCCTCCTCCCCGAAAATCACTGCAGTTCAGTGGCCTTTTTCTTAAACTTGCACTACGTTGATTGGCCTGGGAGGTTGTCTGGGCGCAATATGCGTGCGTGTGTGTGAGGACTCTGAGAGGTGATGGTTTCTTGTGTGGCGCACTGGCGGGAGAGAGTGAGCGGTGGCGGGCTGACCTAGAAGACAAGCGGTGGTGGTGGTGGATTATGCCTGGTCCAGCCAGAAAGAGGAGCCTGAAAGAACAGCCAAAAGACTGGGGATGTGCCGGGAGCCAGCAGTCGTCTGGGACACCACACCAGCAGCAGCCAGGAAGCACAGCAGGCCAGTCGAGGTCGGAGTTGGGCCAGCAAGGAGGGAAAGAAAGGAAGTCCTGGGGTCAGGTGGCTGGTGAATGGAACCAGGCAGCTAGCTGTGGGCGTGGTCACCGTGCGGGCAGCAGACAAGCGCTGCAGAGAGCAGAGTCAGAGTGTTTAGGCAAGCAGCAGGCCTACAAGTGGCCAGGTGGGTTCCTTCAGTCTGGGCAGCTGGCAGATGCACAGAGCAGGTCAACTCGAGGAGCAGCAGAAGAGAGAGCGTCCAGCCAACAAAGGTAGGCAGTAGCAGTAGAACTGTTCCATGGATTTCGATTTTGTGTATATCTGGACTGTACTTGCATATATAGTATTTAACCTGTGATCAGGGTTGTGGCTGGAAAGGGACACAACTCAATGCACCTTAGCTGGCTGGTTTAAGCTAATAAAAATATACTATCAAACTAAACTACTAAAAAGGTTATATTAAGGCATTAATTGATATGCTGAGTTTGGAACTTAACATTGTTACTAATTTGAAGTTCTGATGTTAAAAGAAGCCATGTTGTAGCTCCTGTTTACATCTATATTTATAGCACTGTCAGTTGCTCAGTAAGTATACCTTTCGGCTCTTGGGCTGGAAGATCAGAAGATTGTAGGTTCTAGCTCCACACCAGGTACTTGGGGTACTACCCATAACTTACATTGTAGTGCAGTATCAATGGTGTACTGCACTGTTCAGGTGTCATCCTTCGGATGAGATTTTAAAAGTAGTATAGCCTAGAGGTCAGGCAGTGGACAGTAAAAGAGCTTGGTACATCCAGCAGACCTGGGTTTGATTCCACAACCTCCACTTGCATACTGTGTGACCCTGAGCAAGTCAGTTAACCTCCCCAGTGCTCCTGGTTCGCACCTGTGAGCAGGCATTGAGTCTACTGACCAATATTAGGTAGCAAGGAGAGTTAAAAAAAATGTAGATCTTTTCTGCCCATTTTTGGTCACTGTCCAAGTGGAAGTAAAAGATCTCATTACACTTATCAATGAAAGTAGGGAGTTTTCCTAGTGACATGGTCAACAATCAATCAATTAAAAAAAAACAGATCCATGTAACCCAGCCTCAGGATGCAATTGGAAACGAGCCATCACAGGAAATGTGCCTTTCCTGGTCAAAAATAACAAACTAATAAAACTTAATACTGGATGGTGCTGCTCTATTGTTACATTGTAGAATAAAAGATGGAATGGATGGTTAGACGGATGGTTGTATTTTCATCCACTAATTGCTTATGATCAACTTTAGACTGTAAATTTCTTTTTAAAATGTGTATATATAAGTGCAGTGTGATTTATTGTATACATACCGACCCATTTTCTAATGAAAAGTGTTAACATGATCAATTTTGGTCACTCAAACTTCTGAACTGAACTTTTTTTCTCCCAACTGTTTAACCAAGAGAGAGACACTAAGCTGAAAGCTTGTATACAGGTGTGACATGGGAGCACAGGGAAGCTGAGTGACTTGCTAAGGTCGCACAGTATGCAGTTGGGACTGTGGGATTCAAACCCAGGTCTCCAGATTTGCAGCTCAGAGCCTTAAACCACTGCGCCATACTGATACTTCACTGAACTTACTGGGTTACCAATAAATAAAACTAGCCATTGAGAACAGGGGTTTGTTGAGTCTGTTGGGGTGGAATGGAAGTCAGATGCTTCCACAGGTCCAAATTGGAAGTAATTTTAGTTTTTGAAAGTCAAACTATTTCTCAAGCCTCAGCAGTGTCACAGTAGCACAACCCCTCACTACACTGGTGACCCAGACTGGGTCGTTCAGGGGTGGGCCTGGGGAGAGTAGATCTTGCAGCCTAAGGACAGCTTTTACCCTCAGTACAGGGTGAGATTCTGAGCTCCCTCTGCTTGACTGTTCCCTGGTGGAGACCAGGTGGAAGCACACTGGGAGGAGCTAGTCGGAGGTGAGTGGCTGTGAGCTGTCACCAAGCATGCATGCATGCTGCTGCACACGTGTGTATCACTGCAATCCGCACCTTGAAAGAAACAGAAACTAGAGGAAAATGCCTGGTCCATACCGGCAGTCCTGCTGCAGGTGTGGGGTGCACATTCACAGAGTGTTTCCTGACAATCCAGCTAGGAAACTAACCCTGCTCCTCAGGAGCACGTCGGCTCATAATGGTATACTCTGGGCTGCTTAGCCCATGCTGGGTGAGGGGCTGGCACATTTAAACTTATTTTAACAATAACAAATGCCAGTCTATCTTTTGTTAGGAAATATTGATTCTTGATTGTGATTTGGTAAAGGTTACCCATGCAGTAAATAAATAAGAATGGGACAGCAGGGAGCTTCATGGTGGAAGAGAGACCTAGCCTACTGACTAGCTTGCTAACTTGCTTGCTGTCTTGCTGAAACCTTCAGTGAGCAAGTTAGCCAGTAGTCAGGTCTCCATCCCATCTCAGAGGCCCTGTCATGGGGGTAAGCACTGCATAACCAGGTAATAAGGTGTGGTGGCCTCTGTGGGATGGACAGGAGGGAGGCTGATGTTGCCTCTGTGGGGATGGATGGGAGGGATGCTGATGTTGCCTCTGCGGGATGGATCGGAGGATGCCGAGTCCAGAGACTGAAATGGGTGTGGTGGTCTATCTCTGCATCAGTGTGTAACTGTCTAGCGGTTGAGGGTGGACTGTCTCTGGCAGCTCTGCAGTGTCTGATGCATGGGGGCGGGGAGGGACAGCCTGAGAAGCTTTAGGATGGGAAGAGAGACCAGCCTACTGACTAAGCGTTCTAATTTGCTTACTGTGTTGCTGAAGCCTCAGCAAGCAGTTAGTAAGCAAGCCAGTACACTAGGTCTCTGTTTCCATCCTAAAGGTCCCATCATGGGTTAAGCAGCAACACAGCAGGGCATGTTTCTTCCCTCCTGAAAATACAAGAATGAGTCATGTAGTACTAGTAGTTTCTGAAATATGAACATCCTTTACCTTTCCTACCAGTGCAATCATAGCCCTAATCAGATCATTGTTTTGCATCTGCCTGATCTCATATTCAGCTAACAAATCATTGCCACCACTACTGTGATTAGTGTGTATTTGTTTATCAGTTTCTTGAAAATACCACAGGAGAAAAGAAAAAATGCTTATTAGCAGTAACTAATGATTTGGCAAAAAGTAACATACTGTTTTCAGCCCAACAGAAATATCACTGAACTGGGTTTATTTAAGCAGTAAGACCGACAAGGTGTGTGTGTGTCATGTAATAACGTCCTGCTGGGGTGGGTTGAAGCACTTGGCAGAGCCGAGTGCTTCCACCAGCCAAGGAGTGTCGCTTATTACACTATAGCACACACTTTGGAGTGCCTTATTACAATTATACAGTGGTTCGATGTTAAACAAAATTAAAAAAAATTAAAAATGTTTTTAGTAGATTTTAGTGTGGCAATATATCCTTGTTTCTTAGAGAAGAACAAGCGGTGCAAATCATGTAGCAAAAGATCAGTACAGTGCGGTTATTGGGTCTGGAGGGGCGGGTGTGCCTGTTCCCAGACAATACAAAAGTCTACAATAGGGTGGCTTCACGTGGTGGGTGCAAGCCATGAGGCGGGACCTGGAGAGGTGGTCTGACACCTAGCAATTGAAGTTTAATACACACAAAGTGCTCGCTGATGCACCTGGGGAGGAAGAATAGGAGAAACTTACTCCCTTGTGGGGGTTGGTGATTAAGGAGAAGGAAACAGAAAGGGACCTGGGATTATGGTATCATGTGACCTCAAGGTGGGCAGCCAGTGTAGCAGGGCAGTGGGAAAGGCAAATGGAATGATGGCCTGCATTGTGAGGGGTTTTAATAGCAGGAAGAGGAGGTGCTAATGCCATTGTACAGAACCATGGTTAGGCCGCATCTGGAGTATAGGGGTGCAGTTCTGGAGGCCTCACTTACAAAGAGATGTTGAGCTGATGGAGAGGTGCAGAGAGGGCAACCAAAATGGCACGAGGATGCAGAATGTACCCTATGAGAGAAGATTGAAAGAGCTGAATTTGTACCTCTGGAGACTAGGAGGAGAAGGGGACATAATTGAGACCTTTAAGTATCTGAAGGAATAAATAAGGTAGAGGTAACAGCTTGTTCAAATTGAAGAAGGGGTAAGCAATGGACATAGCCTCAAACTGGAAGGTGGGCAATACAGAGGTAATGTCGGGGTAGTTTTTCACGGAGAGGGTGGTGGAGGCCTGGAACAAGCTGCCAGAGGAGGTAGTGGCAGCTGAAATGGTGGAGGGGCTCAAGAGGGCTTGGGATAGCTTTAGGGGTTGGGAAAAGAGGGTGGAAGCATAACAGAAGGGGAGGTAGGGTGTTGGGCAGACTAGATGGGCTGTGGTGCCTTTCTCTGCCGTCACATTTCTGTGTATCTGTGTAATAACATCACTGTCTCAGGCACACTGATAGTTGGAGTACAGAAATTTCCTTACATTGTATAATTCATCTCTCTATACGTGTCCCACTGAGAGCAAGTCTGTAATATTCGATTATAGCTTTAAGTAGATTCCCAAACTTTTTGTCAATCACAATCTGAAACATGGTAAAGACTCTATTTCATCAGGATCATACTTCACATGTAAAATATAAGCCTACAACCTTAGTTAGCACTTTGCAGTTTGTCTTCTGCCCTTGAGCAGCTTTCTGCACCTTTTCAAGGTATCAGGCTCAAGGGGCAGAAAACAAACTGCAAAATTCTAATTAGAAGTTGCAGACTTGTACTTTACATGTGAAGTATGTACCCTTGATGAAATAGACTTTACCATGTTTCAGATTGTTATTGACAAAAGTTTAGAACCACTTAAAGCATAATCTAACATTGCTATTGTTCTCACTGGGACACGTAATAGTGCAGGGTTTTATTTAACTCAAAATTGATTAGCTTTTAGCTCATAAAAGTGCTAAAACATTGTAAAATGCATAGCACTTGTTTCATTGTGTTTAACAAACATAACACTTCTACAAAACCTATATAAATACTTTCTGTACAGTTAGTATTGCCCCAGAAAAAACTGCTAATCAATTATTTAAAACTCTGTAGTGAGATGGAATAAATCCCAGTTCAGTGACATTTCTGTTGGGCTGAAAACTGTATATGTTACATTTTTTTGCTAAAGTATTTGTCAACATTAACCAGAGATTTTGATTTGGGGGCGCAGTTAAGCTATGTGGGAGAAGAGTGGTGTGGTGATGAAATGGGGCACAAATGTGACCTGAGAGGGATCAAAAGATCAGTTGGGAGAGTGACCATTATAGCATATTGAGAATGTAAACAGGGAAACATGAAAAAGCAACAGCTACCATCAGAGTTATTTCTAGAGTTCTTACTTTTCACTCTTGTTATTTGGGCCATGGCTACTAAAAGCAGGTTTACTGTATATAATGGCTCTTGGTTTCTAGGACACAACTGTGCTACTGGAAATGTCTGTTGGGCTGGAGTGTGTTCCCAGTCACGATCCCTTTTGGCTACTGGCTGAAAACTTAATTTTGACGCCTGGTCTTCTATGTGTCTATGGCCATGTCCAAAAATAATACATTAAGTATCTGTCCTTGAAAGATGTAGTACTTCATATATACTTTCTTTGGACATGGCTGGCCATGGCACATAGAGTCTCAGACTCTTTCTCTGTAACCTTCCTACCTGCTGATAATGGCGTATATGGGTATGCAGTGAAATGCAGTACTGACTCCATGTATGCCACACTCTCTCTCCCGTCTGCTAAACAGATACGGCATCCTGGAAGGGATGCACTGTGCTCAGAAATTGTGTGAGTGACTTGATGTTTGGGGGAAGGGGGTTGAGGATTCTCTCATGACTATGCTCTTCACTTGCCTGCAGATAACAAAACCTGGCGTATCCTGCTCTGTTTTGGACTTTGTTCCTTGCAGGGCAGGGCCTTGACTGCTGGGCGGGAGGTGGGGCTTGACTCCTGGGCCAGGGGCAGAGCTTGACCCCTGACCCCAGGGCCAGGGTGGAGCTTGACCCCTGACCTCAGGGCCCCACCAAAATTCAACAAACCCGGCTCCTATGGTTGGAACCTCGCTGTCAAAGTGGAATCCACATGGAAGATTTTCAGCAGTACAGCTAGGCTGTACATGTTGTCGTCCAATGTCAGCAACCCTATATTGGTGTAGGCGGCTCTGTTCTATCCTCAGTTCTTTCCGCTATCGACTTGCATGCACAGTCTCTCATGAAGCTTCATCGCAGTGTTCACGCCATTTTGCCTATAGCTGTTTTTCCTTCTATCAAAATCTAGAAACATAGAAATTGACAGCAGAAAGGGACCGCAAGATCCATCTAGTCTGCCTGATATGGGCAACTACACCCCCCTTTCTTTCTGTGAAGCGATACCTTTGTGCTTGTCTCATGTGTTTTCAACCTGTTTATCATTTGGCCTCCACCACTTCCCGGGGCAGACAGTTCCATGGTTTGACCTCAGTGAAGAAGAGCTTCTAACATTGTTCCTGAATCGCCCACCCTTGAGCGTCCTATTGTGTCCTATAGTTCTGATGCTTTCTTTCTCCTGAAGGAGCTCCTGTACTCCTACCTTATTTATACCCTTGATGTACTTATATGTCTGCGTCATGTCCGTCCTGTGCTCCAGGGAGTACATGTTGAGCTCCCTCCACCTATCCTCATATGCCATTTGATGCAGACCCTTAATCATTTTGTAGCTTTCCTCTGTACTGTATCAATCCTATCATTGTCTTTCCACAAGGTGCGGCCTCCAGAGACTGTCATGAGTACTCAGGTGGGGGCATACCAAGCAGCAGCAAAGTGACAGCACCACCTCCCTTCTGCGACTCGGATTCCCTCCATATGCAGCGCAGCATACCACTGGCCTTTAGCATCGCCTTTTGCACTGCTTCCCCACCTTTAGGTTATCAGATATAATGACTCCTAGGTCTCACTCCTGGTTGTTGCATACCAGCTACTCCCCTCCCAGGTAGTATCCCACCTTGGTGTTTCCCTTGCCTAAGTGCAGGACCTTGCACATTTGGCATTGAACTTTAACTGCCAGGCGTCCGACCTTTCCTCAGTTCTGATTCCATGCTCTTGACTCCTTCTGGGTGTCCACTCTGTTGCAAATTTTGGTGTCATCTGCAAACAGACACACTTCCTTCCAATCTATTACCAGTGTCGGTGTAAACACATTGAAGAGTAGGGGCCCCAGCACCGACTCCTGAGGCACTCCACTAGTCACTTCTCTCCATCCATGCCACTCCATTTACCTGCACCTGTTGTGTTCTTCCCTTCAGCTAGTTGCTTACCCAACCCACTACTTCCTTACCTACGCGATGTGGTCCAGCTTCTTTACCAGCCTTCTGTGTTTCATTTCTTTTAGATTTTTTATTTTGTTTATGTCAAGAGTTAATCCTTCTTCCTCTCCTTCCGTCGCTGCCGCTGTGGAAAGAAGATTGCTTCTACAGATGAACACTCAGTTTGTATCTGCTGTCTTGGGCCTGATCATGGCGTCTCTGGCTGTGAGCTCCCCAGGCGTTTAGCAAACTACCCTATGTGACGCAAAAGGCTATCAAGAAATTTCTGTGGCCCGGCCGCTCAGTCGCCGACCAGATCCTCTAGCTCACAGGCCTCCAAGGCCTGAGACAAGTCCTCAGAGAAAAGTCACAAGAAAACCAGGATCATGTCCGCTTCCCGGCAGCCATTGTGTTCCCTGCTGGCTTCTCCTTCTTTGAGGGCTCTTCGTCTGCTGTGGCTGCTCTGACAGAGACCAGCTGTCCAGGTCTCTATTCCATCTAGACCCATACCGACAGCTCCTCTGCTCGACATTGTGTGCTCTGGCGTCAACCTTTGGGTCGTCAGCCCCTCCTCCCGTTGACTATGGGCACGTCGTCAGTGACCAGCCTGAGGCCTGCCTCTTCTTCTCACCAGACCATAGGTTGCACGCAGAACAGCGGCTCGTTGATGTCAGTGCCATTGAACCCCCGCCGATGAGAACTGTAAACTTGAACGAAGTTCTGTCAAATTCACTAGTGTGCTCGCTCAGCAGCTGGGCTTTTCAATCAGCCCTCGTCAATGGCAGCTCCATCATCTACTCCTGTTTGTTGACTCCAGGAGACTCCTCACGGGCTGCCACAGGAGCCTCCGACACCAGACCCAGATGAGGAAGTCGATGTTGAGGAGGAGTTTCACCCTGATCTCATCCTCCTGATGACATAAAGGATGAGGAGGAGGAGGAGGAAGACATCTCATATCTGACAATCCACTGCCTCATCTGTCAGTGAGGAGTCTGTCAGCATACTCCCAGGTCCCCTCCTGAGGACGCTACCTTTTCAATGTCCTGAAACAGTTGTCTGCCACTATAGGCTTTCAGACTGAGGAGGTGGATGTCACCAGGAAAGACCTTGTGGACTTCTGGAGGTTCCTGAATCTTCACCCAAGATCATTCCTCCTATGCTGCCATCCCTGAAAAATGCCACTATGGCAGCCTGGCACAGACCAGATGTGCCAGCTATACCACGGAGAGCAGACAAACTCTATAATGTCCCTCAGGGCCTTCTTTATTTTGTGGCCCAGGCTGAAGCTGACACTGTAGTCATCAAAGCTGCCCATAACAGATGTAAGGTGCCCAAGCACCTTAGTTCCCTTCCCTCAGATGAGGAGTCCTGCAGGATTGACCTCTGGGGCAAGGGTTACGCCTCCTCCACTTTGGGTCTGAGGATTGTAAACTATCTGTCACACATGGTTAAATTCCAGAATGCCGACTGGAGAAAGGCAAGTCTGCTGTTTAGGCCCTTCTGGATGACTTCAGAACAAGAGCTGCTCCAGTGATTGCAAACTGTGGAGGATGTCAGTAAACACCTCCATATGATGTAAGCTGACACAATGGCCAGAGCGGCTGCCACTGGCACATGTCTTTGAAGGCACTCCTGGTTTAGGTTTCTGGATTTGCAGCCAGTGTGCAGAACAAGGTGCTTAATGCCCTTTCGGCACCAAGCGTTTGGCCCTGATGTCTACAACCTCATAAATGATCTGTAGGCCTCTGGCAGAGCCATGAAGACTGTCCACCTCTGTACCACGCTCAGCCCCATGGTAGAGGATGCTCTACTTTTCAGTCATCAGACCAGTAGGCCAGGCTCGCCCCCTCACCCAGGGTAAGCACAGAGCCAGACTTCCTTGCCCACCCCATCCAATACGGAGCTATGCCAAGCATACCAGAAGTGATGAACCAGCCTCCCTCAGCTGGTCCCACCTCAGCTTGACTCCTTGCCAGCCCCCTTCAGGTCCAGACCCAGGAGGTAATGGTTGAGTTCGGTTCTCCTCCATCTGAATCAGTGGAGAACTGTAACTTCAGATGCATGGATCTTGCAAGTCGTGAGACAGGTCGTACCTTGAGCTCATCCAGCAACTTCCAGATACCACTCTCTACCCTCCAGCTATCCCTGACTCACTTGTCTGTTCTCCGGAGGAAGTACAATCTTTTCTGCACAAGCAGGCAGTTGAATTGTGCCAAGGTGACAGAGAAATCAACAGTTTTATTCCAGGTGTTTCCTGGTCCCAAAAAGACCGGAGATCTGCAACCCATTTGATCTAAAGGACCTCAATCTCTTTGACAAGTACAAAAGTTCTGGATGGTAACTTTGCTAGGCCTGATGCCCCTCCTCAAAACAGGGACTGGCTGTGCTCCTTGGACATGCAGGATGCTTACCTGCACATCTCATTCTTTCCTCTTCACAGGAGGTTTCTTCATTTTGCTTTTCAGGTTAAACACTACCAGTTCCCAGAGTGCTGCCCTTTGGCCTATCCTCTGTGCCGTATGTGTTTACCAAATGCTTGGCAGCAGTTGCAGCAGCTCTCAGAAGAGAAGGGACTGTATATCTTCCCTTAACTGGACGATTGGCTTCTAAGATCCCGTCAGAGGAACAGCTCTTGCAGACTCTGGAACACACTCTCCAGCTCTTCCACTCTTTTCAGCTTTACGGTTAACCTGCCCAAGTCTGTTCTAGTACCATCCCAAAGACCGCAGTACATCGATGCGTCCTGGATTCCAGGCAGGAAAAGACCTTCCTACCCCAGGGTGGGAATGCCGATGATCCAATCTCAGTAGGTCACCAGAGTTGGCACATTCCTGCCAGGCTATACCTCAGGCTACTGGGTCTAATGGCTGCAGCCATTCCTCCATTCCACTGGCAGACTTCACATGCGCACATTCAGTGGACCCTCAGAGTGCAATGGGACCAGCACACAGACGAGTTGGACCAGCAAGTCCTGGATGCCTCTCCAGTTTGCAAGGTGCTGCAGTGTTGGATGGACCCCTTGAATCTTCTTCAAGGGGTTCCTTTCAGATTTCCTCCCACAACAGACTCCTAACCACAGATGCTTTGAGCCCTAGGCTGGGGAGCACACCTGGGTCCCTTCCAAATCCAGGGCTCCTGGTCCCAGTGGGAAGCCACCCTGCATATCAGTGTCCTGGAGATGTGAGCAGTGCTATATGCCATGCAGGCATTTCAAGAACATCTGGCTCCAGGCCAGATGCTGTTGCAGTCAGACACTCTGAGTGTAGTCTACTACATCAGCAAGCAGGACAGGACTCATACCTCCCTGCTGCAGGGAGGCCATGAGAGTATGGTGTTGAGCACTGGAGCACAACCTGACACTCTATGTGGTCCATGTGCCAGGTGTCCTAAACACCCTTGTGGACAGTCTCAACAGGACTCAGTCCAGCATGCACAAATGGAGCTTTTCTCATCCATAGCAGAAGATCTGTTTAACAGATGGGGTTGTCCAGAGTTGGACATTTTGTGTCCCCACTCAATGAAAACTGCCCAATTTCTGCTCGCTAGATCCAGGGCATGGAGTTTTCTGGCGGGACGCATTGTCCCTCTCTTGAAGTGGGAGGTTTCTGTCGCATTCCCTCTGTTTCCTCTGATCCAGAAGGTGCTGATCAAGCTACAAATGGAGAGGTCAGCATGATTCTGGTGGCCAAGTTCTGGCCTCGCCAGATATGGTTCTCTCTGCTTCAGCAGTTGACAGAGGAACCTCCGGTCCCTCTACCTCTTTGCAGGAACCTGCTGACCCAGGTTCTGGGGACCCTGGTCCATCCCAACCTCAGGTTTTTTCATCTGCATGCCTGGCTCCAGAGAGAACGTAGCCATCGCCAAGTTTAGGGTCTCTAACAGGTGGTGGATGTCCTGGTGGCGCCCGAAAATCTTTAACTCGCGCCACATATACCATGAAGTGGAAGTGGTTTGCCATTTGGGCTGCCAGACCCTGACCCTTACACCTGCCTGTGAATCATATCCTGAGTAGCTGATTTCTTTGACTCAGGCCTGCAGTATTCTCACTCAGGGTCCACCTTTCAGCTGTTTCTGCCTTTTATGTGCCTGTGGGTGACTGCACACTGCTCAGCAGGATGTCTCCTGTACTTTTCTACAGGGCATCCTGCATCTGAAACCCCAGTCCATTCCCCTGTCCTGGCTTGGTACTTATATTTCGCTTTAGAAAAATTGACCCTGTTTCCTTTTGAGCCAGTTGGGACTTACGATTTGTGCTTTTCTCTGTGGGCGCTTTTAATTTATTCTTTTTGGGTCCGCCACCCCCAATGGAGCCTCGGCCCTGCCCCGTGTGCCAACCCATCATGCCCAGGCTATCTCTCGAGTAGAGCCGCCAGGTGGGCGCCTCCAACAGCCAGTGAATATGAGCCCTGGCTTATGCCCTCCCCAGGACACGGAGCGGGACCCCACCGCGGACACCATACCTGCAGACTGCAGGAAGTCCTCACAGCTTTTGTTTCCTTCACCCCTGAGAAAGAGGGTGTTTCAGTTTCAAACGGTGCTTGCCCAAGTGGTTGACTAACTGTATTACATTCTGTTATAGGAAGTATAATAAGGATTTCCTGGAATTGTCTGTGGCCATTCCACCAGAGGCATGGCCACTTCTTTTGCCTGTTTCAGGAATATATCAGCTACTGAAATTTGTGCTGCTGCAACTCGAGTACTGCCCACACTTTCACAAAGCACTACAGTCTGAACATTGCCTTTAGAAAGGGCAGACTTTGGCCTGGCTGTGCTCCAAGGCCTTCTTCTCAGGCCTCTAGCCTCCAGCCACCCAGACTGTCTCTGGCAGTACTGCTTGGGACTCATTCTATAGGTGTGACCTGATGAAAGAGATATCTTGAAGAACATAGAACAGTTACCTAAGAACTTACCATAACAGTAGATTCTGAGGAATCTCATCGGGTCATGCCGTCCCAACCACGTCCCTCCTTGGCTGCAGAGCTTCCCAGTCTTTGTCTTTCTCTCCATGACTGTCTACCTTCTGTTTGCTACTTGCTTAGTGGCGAGAACCTCTAGTTCAAACAACATGAAGTCTTTCTGTATTCTGACAGATGCAGTGATCCCCAACCTTTAAACTGCCCTGGAGAACAAAGAGTTAACTTTCTGTGCAGAGCATGGAATGCTGAGCCAGCGCTCGGCTGGAGTCTGTCTGGAGTGTTTCAAATGCAAACCATCAGATTCTTTACTCCGCCTCACTGAGCGGTCGCTCTGGAGATTTCTCCTTCAGCTCGGTTCGAAAGTTGGTTAAAGTTTCAGTTTTCGTTGGTTTTAAACCGAAAAAGTTATCCTATAGTCGGTTCAGTCTCTGTCTGTGGTGCTGTGAGTACTAGATAGGAATTGTTCTGTAAATTTTTAAAGGATTGCTTCACAAATCCTCCTTTTAGAGACCCTACCCCTGCCTGGGATTTGAATGTTTGCATTGCTCAACTTTGTAACCCCCTTTTGAGCCTATGTCTTCAGCAGAGCTTAAGTACTTGACTTGAAAACTGTGTTCTTGGTAGCCATTACCTCTGCCAGGCATATCAGTGAGTTGCAAGCCCTGTCAGTGGAACCTGATTTTATCTCCTTTCACAGGGATAAAGTGGTCCTTAGAACCAATAGAAGGTTCTTGCCCAAAGTGGTTTCAGACTTCCATTTAAACCAGTCTGTGTCTCTTCCTGTTTTCTTCACTGATCATTCTTCCTCAGAGAGAGGAGGCTACACAGTTTAGATGTTAAGAGCCCTTAGTTACTACATAGAGTGTACCAAGGGTCACAGGTTTGACCCTCTCCAGTTGTTCCTCACTTATGGAGAAGTGGAAAGGCAAACCTGCCACCAAGAGATTTATTGCCAGGTGGATTGTGTCTTGTATACAATTCTGCTATGAAAACTGGGAAAAACTCCACCCTCAGGCCTGAGGGCTCATCCCACAAGAGGTACAGTTGCTTCCCTGGCTGCTGCCAGAGATATCCCTCTTAGAAATTTGTCAAGCAGCCATCTGGAAAACAGTCCATACCTTTGCAAGCATTACTCTCTGGATATCCAGGCTAGGAGTGATGCTTTCGGTTTCAACACAGCAGTACTTCAGAGCCTGATATTCCCCAAAAGTAGGTTCTGTCCCTTCTCTATGGAGGTACTGCTGTGATAGTCAGCATCTGTCAGAATACAGCAAGACTTCATGTTTGAAGAAAAATTATTCACCTTAGTAATTGTGTTTCTTCTAATGGAGTCTTGCTGTATTCTGACCTCCCTCCCTGCCTCCCCTCTCAGAACCTGTTTTTGGGAAGTGGGTGGGCAGGTGCAGTGTTGCACCCAGGGATTTGTTTGTGTGTTGATTTGTTACTGTTATTTGTATTAGAATGGTTTTGGGTTTCTGACTTGACTCTTCCTTGGGAATCCAAAACTTTTACTGCCAGTTGGCTAGTAGGAATTTTACAATTTCCACGTAGCATTTTTAGGTAGTTGGGCTTGTAAGAATCTGATGGTTTGAGTTTTTTTTTTTTTTTTTTTAGTTGTTTAACCAGGAATAGCACACTAAGCTGAAAGTTTTTACAGGAGCAACCTGGGGCACAAGGAAGTTGACTTGCTCAGGTCACACAATATGCAAGTGGAAGCTGTGGGATTCAAACCCAGGTCTGGTCTGCTAGATGTCACCAGATTTGCAGCTCAGAGCCTTAGACCACTGTGCTTATACTGCCTCCAGTTTGAAACACTCCAGACACAGACTCCAACTGAGCCCGAGCTCAGCATTCTATGCTCTGCATAGAAAGTTAACTCTTTGTTTTCTGGGGCAGTTTAAAGGTTGGGGATCACTGCATCTGTCAGAATACAGCAAGACTCCATTAGAAGAAACACAATTACTATGGTGAGTAATTTTTCCTCTCCCTCAGTTTCCCAGAAGGAGGTCCTCTGCAGATGGTCTCCAGTGGGGAACAGAGGGAATCTCCCGTGCCAGCCGCGTCTTATATAGGGAATATGTTGGCGTGGCATGCCCTGAAGATTGCCAGCAAAAGTTTGTGTGGTCCTAGTCCCTGGTGGCAGTAGTTCCATAGGTGTGACCTGATAAAAGGGATTCTCTTGAAGATCTACTGTTGCGGTAAGTTCTTATGTTAACTGTTCTTTACCTTACTGGTAATTCCAGTTGCATGTAGGCTCTGACCATAGGTAGGTAGGCAGTAATGGTATGGGCTGTCTTGCCTTGTTAGCTGGGACAGACTGAAAATTCTGAAAAATGTCCTGGGACACACCCCTTCCAAACACCTTCAGTCAAGTTCTGTAGGCAAACACTGCTTAGAAGCATGAAGAAAAGGAGCAGTTACCTTACTCTACCACACATACTTAACCCCATACTAATGAGCATATATGCAATATAGGACAGAAGGTACAGGCCAACCTATATGCTAAGGGGAGTAAATGCGATACAGAACAGAGATACAGTAAGAAATATACAGCACTGGAAACTGTGGGGCCTGACTGCCTATGGAGAGAGCCTACACACAGTTGGAATTACTGGTAATTTAATTATAATTCCCTTTGTGTGTCAACTCCTATAGGCAGGCAGTAATGGTATGGGAAGATAAGAAGCCACTCAGTATAAATGGTGGTATTCAGATTAACAGCAGAAGAAATGAGCAAAAAAGTAGCACTACCCACTGGTATTAAGTCATGAGCATACAATTATAAAGTGCTAAGTTTCAGTAACTATTGAAAACTCACATGTATAAGAAGGTTAAAAAATGGAAGGCAGTATGGCCACACAAAGTGCTTAACGTTTGGGCGGTATTTTGCTTTATCTAGAATGACACAGTGCTACAAACTAATAAATCATAAGCGCTTAAACCCATATGCAAACGTATTCAAAGTGTAACATGTAATACAATTAAGTGAATGTACTGATACATGAACAGATAAGGCATCCAGACAACACATAATTAAAACAGGTTAACAGCTTTCACAGAAATGAATAACATGGTTTATGCCGGAATGAAGGCCGGAGAGCAACACTTAAGATCAAGGAGGTGGTAAGGGAGACAGGAGGAAACCTGATTTGATGATACACGCTGGAACCAACGATCTAGCAGGTGGGGAGGAGGGTGGTACAGCACAGATTCAAGGAAACAGCAATATCATGCAGGAGTTCTGTAAACTTACTGGCCTTTTCAGAAGTGTAACCACCCAGTCCCCTGGGTCTAATAAAATCCCATTTGTGCTAGTGTTAGGTACATAGAAAAGGCAGCTAGTAAGGAGCTTACTTAGGGGCTTCTTACATAATGACATCATTGTTTACTCAACTAGCCTGAGAGAAGGATGACTGTCATTTAGAACTCTCACAGCAGCATAACCATTTTGAGTCAGCTGCTCTGTGGGAAGTTTAGTATATTCAGTTAGTTTGAGTTGACAGAGTGGCAGGAGCCCTGCCAGTGGGGCTGTGTGTAGGAGAGTCCTGTGTTCCTCACTCTAGTTTGGATTACATCTCCAGCTCCCAGTGAAGTGGTGGAGACCTTTCTTCAGCAGGATTCCTTGATGTTCACTCCAGGAGAAGTGAAAGGTACTGCTAGTTCAGTGGATCCAAGGGACAATCCCCTAAAGGTCCTTGTGTGTGTATAGCTGCCTTTGAGAAGGACTTTGTGTGAGATTTCTGACAAGCTACCACGGAAAAGGGTGCTTTCTGGTTGGTCCCGTGCCAAAGGAAGGGGCAACAAATCTGTGAGTACAGAATGGAAAAGGTGCTTTCTGAGTCGTTTCCATGCCTAAAGGAAGGAGCAACTAAACTGTGAGTACAAGGTGGGAGACAAGTTCTCTAGTTAGAGGTTTCTTCTGGAACGTATGTACCCAAAGATAAGGCTAGATTACACCTGTCAGGACCCCTGTTCACCTAAGTGTGGGAATCTTTTTTATTTATTTTTATTTTAGTCTTTGATAACCAGGTAAGGACACTAGGCACAAGTGCTTGTTTTCAGTGGTGACGTGACCTGAAGTAAAGTTCAGTCTTTAGCATTTCAGTGGGAAATGAAGGCTCTGTGGTGTAACCCTGAAGAAATGGCAGAGACTTTTGGTGGGGAAAGGGTGGAGGAATGCCATCTGGAGTCTACATGGCAGGGCTACTGATTCGCTGATGGGCACCAGGTTACCCTGAACAAAGGCCATTGCTGCAGGAGGTAGGTAGGTGATTAAATTCACATGCATACCTATGGGAAAGAAGGTGTTCTGAGTGTGTGGCACAATCCACAAGCATACACACTTGGGAAATGTGTCAGGTGTGTAGCAATAGTCCACCGAGCATACACCAAGGGAAGAGAAAGGAATTGTTTCTGTGGAGATTTGTACTGCCTAGCAAAGAGTTGTGGAAGGATAATGTACTTGTTTGCCATGACCGACCCTTGGGGATCCACTGATGCTTTGGTAACAACTGTGAATAATGCCATACTGCACAATCTCAGCTGCTGCTTTTGGACAATCTGATCATTGCTTCTGTGTTGAATTAATATGGCCCTCAGCAGTTAGGTCTAGCATATGCTAACATCCTCTCCCCTGGAGCTGGTTGTAGTTACAAAGATTCGCTTTTGGTAATTGTCCCCAACCCCTTCCTTTAGACAATGAGCCTGATATACATCCCAAAGCTAGGGGTGGTACTAATCTGAGTATTTCTGCCAAAAGTAAATGTTATGTCATATGTGGGTACTACTTGTTTTGTGGGGGTGCCAACTAGCCAAAAGTGGTGTGGGAGGTCACAGAAGTAATCCCAGTCCCAGGGTCAGCACAGCTAGAAAAGAAGAATAGCAAAATTAAGTGAGTGGCTGGGTTTGTGTAAAGAGCAGGTTTACAGTCTTATGGGGGGGCACGTGGTCAAATGAGGGGCTTTATTGCCCGGACAGATTGCACCTTAGTTGGGAGGGGAGGAAAATACTAAAGGACAAGCTGGAATATAATATAGGAAAGGAACTTGGTTAAACTGCTAAGGGGAGGAGGGGCTGGAAGGACCACACAGTTCAAAAAGGGAGGTACGAGCCCCCCAACAAAGGCAGTAACAACAAAAGGGAATGTGGACAGGGAGCAGCTAAGGAGTGAAGTAGAAAGAGGAAGGAGGGCAAGTCAGGACAAAGTTATTGAACGAAAAGCCAAGGTATTACAGGAACAAAGTGGAGAGTGGTGTCGCTGAATGCCCGCAGTCTCGGAAACAAGATGGCAGAAATATAGGCCCTCTAGCGGAGGGTAAGGTGGCTATAGTGGCAGTTATTGAGACCTGGGCTACAGCACACCATGACTGGGATCTCTCAGTCCCAGAGGAGAATCTATACAGAAGGGACAGAGAGATAGGCAAGAAGGGGCAGCACACACCAGGGAGGGATTAATTGCATGAGGGAGAAGGAAAAGGGAACTTAGAAACATTGTGGCTCCAGTTGCAGGCTAGCAGAGGAAGGAAGATCAGGATGGGGTGTATACAGACCACCCAGCCAGGGTGAGGACAGGGACAGAGGGCTGTGTTTCCAATTGAGGATCAGTCAGAAAAGGGGAGATGGTAGGTGGGGGATTTAGCCTGCCTAAAGTGGAGGGCTACCCCACCACATCCTGTGCCTGAAGTCAGGAAATCTGAAATGCAATCCAGGACAACTTCATGATTCAGTGTGTGACTGATGCCACCAAGGAGGGGCAGTCCTGGACCCTCGACTCACCAATGGGGAGCACGTACAGGAGAACGAAGTTAGGGAACCCCAGGGTGGAAGTGACCACAATACAGTATGGTTCAGTTTGGACATAGGCAGCGATGATATCCCCACTAAGACCAGAACACTGGATTTTAGGGGGCAAATTTAAAAGATTAGAGAAGTGCTGAGGGAGAACCTGAGAGCATGGAGGAGAGGGTGTGGAGTTGTCTGATTATGGCCCACTATTAGGGGGCACCATTCAGAAGGCCACAAGCAGTTGTATCAAACGTGGAGGAAGAAATCGAAAGCCAGACCACCAAGCTGGTTTAACAGGAGGTAGCCAGAGTAGTAAGGGAAAAGAGGGCAGCCTATAGAAGATTCGAAAGGACAGCAAAGGAAGAGGATGAGAAAGAACACCGGAGGCTAGCTAAGGTAGCAAGAAGGAGGCAGCAGGCAAAGGTACAGAAAGAGCTATAAATAGCCAAAGGAATAAAGAATGGGAAAAGGCTTTTGTTTTGCTACATAAGCGAAAGGAGGATAAGAAGGACAGCATTGTTGAGCAGAGGAAGGGAATGGTTGGGTTGATGAAGACAGGAGCAAAGCAGAGGTGTTAAATACTTCTGCTGTTTTTACAAAGGAAAAGAATGGACTGGTGCCAGGGTAGGAGGAGGAGGGAGGGAACAGAGTGGGAAGCGTAGGGGTAATCAAGATTGAAAGAGTGAGGGAGGGGCTGATGGCTCTGAGAGTGGACAAATCCCAGGACCAGACAAAATACACACCAGGATGCTGAAAGAGTTAGCGGAGGATCTGGAGGCCCACTGCCTGTTCTCTTCACTAGATCTCTGGAGTCGGGAGTGGTGCAGCTAGAGTGGAGAATGGCACGTCGTGTTGCCACTCCACAAGAGTGGACCCAAGGATGACCAGGTAACTGTAGGCCAGTCAGCTTGACCTCGATAATACGTAAACTGATAGAGACCATACTAAAGGAAAGGTTGGTGAGGTACATAGAGGAGAATGATCTACAAGACAAAAGACAGCATGGGTTTGTCGTGAGGAGATCGTATATATGAACTTGATTGATTTCTTGATGGGTCACGTGGGCAGTGGACAAAGGCCAGGCGGTGGAAATCATGTTTACTAGGTATTTCAGGAAAAAGAAGGCCAAGACCCGTCTAGATTTTCCCCACACAATGTGGGCAAATTATGTTATATGGTTCTGGTTTAGCCAAAATTCAAGCCCCTATTTAAATGCATCAGTGTTACCAGAATCTACCAATTCCTGTGGTCATTTATTCCAGAGTCTAGGTACCTCACTGAAAAGGAGTTGAGTCTAAGATTGGTTCTTGCCTCATGTGACAATAAGTTGCTTGGTATGGCATCTGGGGCAGTTCACCTGGTGGTAAAAATAAGTCTACACTTATTCATAAGTTCTGTTTTTTAGTAACTTGTATGTTAAGAGTAGGTCCCTCTGATTCTTCTGTTTTGCAGTGAGTTTAAGCCATTGTAATGAGTCTGGTATGATAAGGGCTATTTGCTAGTCTCGGACTATCCTAATTGCCTGCCTTTGGATTCTTCCAATTGGTCAACATCTGCCCTAAGGTAAGGGCTCCAAATGGAGACCCGTCCGACACAAGCTCTGTAAAGAGGAATCAGACATTGTTCAGTTTTTGTGACAAAGGAGCTAGAATTTGCCTAAGTAACCCATTGATTGAATTAGCCACTTTTAAGCAGTGGTCAGTAGATGTAAGTCTTGAATTGACTAATATGCTCAAATCCTTTTCCTTGTTGGTAGATTTCAACAAAGTATTATTTATATAATTATTTCTGGGTTATGGGTCCCAAAATACAAAATCACATTTATCAATATTAAATTCCATCTTGTTGTCAGTGGCCCGTTTACAATATTTTGTAAATCTAGTTTAAGTGAGTTAGAATCCTGTGTGTTATCCACTGGACCCTCAAGCTTTGAGTCGTCTACAGATTTGGACAACCAATTTTTGGTGCTTATTTACATGTCACTAATATAGATGTTAAACAAGATTGGGCTAAGCATTGAGCCCTGCAGGACCCCACTAGTGACTGCACCGGGATTAGAAGAGCAGTCATTCAAGACAACCTCTGGGTTCTATTGGTCAACCATGCATTTACCCAATTTACTAGATGGTAGGAAAACCTAGAGTTTCCATTTTTTAATAAGGTTACCATGAGGGACTTTATCAAGGCCTTGCTGTAATCCAGCAAAAGAACATCCAGCTGTTTGCTATCTAGGCCCTGACTAATGCTGTTGTAAAATGTTAACACATTTGAAGTACAGGAATGCCCAGCTCTGAACCCATGCTGCATGGTATCTTCAATATTTAGTTCCCTCATTTCTTTCTCAAGTAATGATTTTATCATTTTTCCATAATTTTGAACAATCGATGTAAGGCTAATAGGGTGATAATTCTAAACATTGGACCTACTACCTTTTTTGTGTATTGGGGTTACAGTTGCTGTTAACCAATCTACAGGAATTTCAGCTTTCTGGAAGGAACTATTAAATATTATTTTCAATGGAATAGATACTGCCTCAGCAGTTTCAATGAGAAATCTAGCTCTGATTTGATCAGGCCCTGGACTCGTAGTTTCCTTTAGAGAGTTGCGGAGTGGGATGATATCTGAAGCGGTGATGTTATAAATGTGAGCTGATTTGGTGCCGGGATCAACTTAAAGAATGGGAACTTTTTTGTGAAGACTGAACAAAAATAAGTATTAAAGAGGTTAGCTAAATCAGTATCTGACTGCATAATAATACCTTTGTGTGTAAGAGGCCCTACCTTTCGTGAATTACCCTTTTATTATATAGATAGGAAAAAGCACTTTATATCCATCTTTTGTATGTGCCAGTGTGAATTCAGTTTTCATTTTGGCTTTCTTTTTATCATGTTTTCAGTTTCTGTAAGGATTTTTGTACTCAGTATAAACTGTACTATTTTCCATGTATTGACTGGTTCTGAGTTTTCTAAAAGTTTTTTTTCTTTTAATTTGTCATTTAATGGATTTAATCAACAATTTAGGTATCCTGCCCTTTTATTATATTTATTTTTTGTGGGTACGTGTTTTTCTTCAAGGTTGTAAATCATGTTTTTAATGTGATCTATGCCTCATTCACTGTAAGTTCCTGAAAGCCTTTCCCACTGGGTATTGTTAATTATGTTGTTAATGGTGTTAAAGTTGGTGCCATCGTAGTTCCTATAGGTTGACTTTTTAAACTATAATGTTCTATCAACTCATACAAAACTGAATAGTGGTCAGTATTCCCAGCGGGTCCAATATCTGAATGTTAGAGAGTTTATGACTCATGCTTGTAATAAGAAGGTCAAGAATGTTACTACCTCTAGTATGGGAGGAAATGAGTTGTGATAAACCGCTTTCTGTTAAAAGGCCAAAAATCAGCATCCAGTTTGCTTTTGCTTGTATATGTGGGCCAGTCGATGTGAGGCATATTGAATTCTCCCAGAATTATTACATCCTTATGATCTGAAAAGAAACAGTATCCTTTAGCAGAGCATTCTTATGTGTAGAATCAGACGTTGGGGATTGTAACAGTTACCAATGATTATTTGAGAAAGTCCTTTTATCTGTACTGCCACCCAAATGCTTTCAGTATAATTTTGGGACTGTAATATACCTGGATTCTAGCAAGGCCTTTGATTCTGTATCACACAAAGGTTGATAATGAAGCTGAGGGCTCTAGGGGTGGGGAGAATATAGGTAGATGGGTTGAAAACTAGTTGAGTGGTAGAACCCAGAGAGTGGTGGTTGGGGTGAGTTCTCCAGCACCAAGGAGGTCCTGTGGGATCCCGTAGGGATCGGTGCTGGGACCTGTGTTGTTCAATGTCTTCATAAGTGACATCGGGAAGGCATTAAAGGCAAAATGTGCCTGTTTGGCGGATGACACCAAACTCTGTGGAGAGTGGATACCAACGAAGGGATACAGGACCCGAGGGAGGACCTCGCCAAACTACACAGATGGTCAGGAATCTGCCTACTTAGTTTCAGTGCTAAAAAGTATGAAGTGATGCACACAGGGGCCAAGAACCCTAGGACAGAGAATTGCATAGGAGGGATCAGGTAACTGCTTCTAAAGAGGACAAGGATCTAGGGTAGTGACTATGGGTGACCTGAAACATGTAAAAAGGCAGTGGCAAGGTGAATAAGATGCTGGGGTGTATTGCAATGGGATTTAGTATTAGGCAGGCGAGGTTATTTACCATTGTACAGGTCACTGGTGAGACCACATTTAGAATATGGGGTGAGGTACTGGAAACCTTAACTTAAGAAGGAAATCAGTACACTGGGGGGTCAGAGGAGACCAACCAAGATGATCAAGGGGTTACAGGATAGGTCCTATGAGGAGAGAGGGGAGTCCTAGGGATGTACTCCCTGGAAGAGAGGAGGCAGAGGGTGACATGATACAGACCTTCAAGTGCATGAAGGAATTAACAGAATGAAAAGAGAGAGTCTCCTAAAATGAGTGGCGACAGCACCCCTAGGAGGCAACTGATTGGGGGGACTCAGAAGGGATGTAAAGAAGCATTTCTATATGGAAAGGTGGTGTCCACCTGGAATGAGCTGCCAGAGGAAGTGGTATCAGCAAGGATGTTGGGAGCATTCAAGAGAACCTGGGACAAGCACAAAGGGAACCCTTGGGACCAAGGAAGGGAAGGAAGGGGCAGGGTCATTGGCATAAATTGTGAGGCCAGACCCTGCATCATCTACCGAGCAGATCCGATAGACTGGGTGGTCTTCTGCTGGCTCTTTTCGTATGTTCATATGAATATGTAAATGAATGCACTTAAGTCTGCCTGAGAGTTTCTATTTTCAGTTAGCTCAATTCTTGCTTCAGGCTGTCACCTTTTTTAAATTTTATTTAGAACTTTATTGATTTTCCCCTTTTCTCCCATACCTGGGACCTGACAGACATTACATGTATATGTGGAGGCACACCAGGTATTGGCTGGTCCCTTCCGCCCCACTCCTGGCTATTGCCGCGCACTCTTGTGCCTACACTTCCCACTGGACCTCCACCCGGTGAGAGCGGAACTACGGAGGTGCAGGCATCCACCCTGGGAGTGGAGAGCTGCCTTGCGGCAGCTCAGTCCACTCCGTCCCTTCTCCCCACGCTTGGCCCCCGACCCACCCAGGGTCATTCCCAAACCGGCCACTGCCACAGCATGAGGTAAGACGTCCAGCACCTCAGCCCTTGGAGCCACTGGGTTGGCAGGCTGTCACTTTTGAAGATTTTAATCAAATCCATCACGTATAATAGAGCTGAGTAGTGCACTTAAAAACACAAATGGATAACATGAAGCAGAATTCATCACAAAGAGGTACAGTACCATACTAAATTTCTCATTAAGGTCTTTTGCCCTCTGTGGCTGTCGTTGTGAAAATCCAGAAGGCCTCTTTGTTAGAGGAAGTATCCAGATCCATCCCAGCATTCCATTTTACCTTCTCTATACCCATAAAAGAAAATGATGACTAAGATCACAGTTTAGCAAATGGGCTTCAAAAGCATTTCAGTGGCTCCCTCATTATGTAATTCTAATGCTCACTCACCCTGACTTTGAGTCTGCATTTTGTTTTCCCAATGTAAAAACTTTTACAGTACAGACACAAGGTATACATTTCCATCTCACCAGTTAAAGTCCCTAAATGAAAAGTCATACAGTAACTTGGTTCTAAAAGCTAACAAAGGGGCTAATATCACAGAGTAGTCAGTTATCACCATACTCCATTCCAGCCTTCAGTAAGACCCTCTTGGATGTCTCTTTGCCGTCCATAATTACCAATGTTTCTGCTGGAAATTTTGCAAGGTTATGTTAAAATCAAAGTTTTCAGAATGAAGTTACTGGATATATTTTTTCATTTAGGGACTTTATTAACTATGAGAAGAAGAAAAATGGATCATTGTAGTAATGTTGTTTCTTAAGCTATATGGTTTGCACTTCGTGAGACATAGAAACATTAAAAAAAAAAAAAAAAAGCGGTAGAAGGAGACCCAAGGGTCCTTTAGTCTGCCCATGTGTTCCTTGGACCTTCTCAGATCCCAGGACTTAACCCCTTCTGTCTGCACGCCCTACTGCTCCTGTTGCTTTTGGTTGTGCTTTAGCCTTGTCCCACCCAGCTTGAATGATGTCACGGCCTTTGCTTCCACCATCTCTGCTGGCAGTTTGTTCCATGACTCTTTATGTCAAATAGTGTTTCCTAAGCTCCCCTCCCCCAGCTTCCACTTGTGCCCTCCAGTGTTAGAGTCAGAGACTCTGCTGAGTGGAATCCGAGAATGGCACCTTACTTATTCCTCTCAGGAACTTGCATGTTTCAAGCGCATCTCCCTCCTCCTTGTCTGCAGTCAGAACATATTTAATGCTTCCAGATGCTCCTTGTGCGACTGCCAGTGAAGGCCCCGGATCATTTGGTCGCTATTCTCTGAACAGCCTCCAACCTATTTATATCTTTTTTCAGATGTGGACTCCAAAACTGGGCAAAGTACTCCAGATGGGGCCTTACCAGGGATCTGTAGAGTGGGTATTACCTCCTTCCTCCTGCTGTCAGATCCCTCCTTATGCACCCCAGCATTTTGTTGGCCTTGCTGTAAGCTTTGTTGCATTGGCTTGTCTGTTTAAGAGTGCTGCTTATGATGACACCTAGGTCCTGTTCTTTCTGTATGGCACTGAGCTGGACTCCGGTGAGGTGGTATTCTGGGTTCCCGTTACCCAAATGCATCACCTTACATTTTTTTCGTTGAACTTCAGCTGCCAGGCATTGGACCATCTTTCCAGCTTCTGTAGGTCCTAACCACCTCTTCACTGTCAACCCTTCCTCCTAGCTTGGCATCATCCATGGATTGGGCAATTTTGCCCTGAATATCTATGCCAGTGTTACTGATAAAGGCATTAAACAGGACTAGCCCCAACACTGAGCCTTAGGGCACACCACCAGTGACCGCACCTTCATCAGACCTCACCCATTGACTACTACTCTCTGTTTTATGTCCCTAAGCCAGTTACCTACCCAACTGACTATGTACTTGGCTGAACCCAGGACCTCCAACTTTTTCAGCAGGCGATTGTGTGGCACCGAATCAAAGGCCTTACTGAAATCGAAGTAGAGGATGGGTGGCCTCAGTCTAGCTCCCTAGTGACCCAGTCAAAAAATGTGATTAGATTAGTTTGGCACAACCTTCCTGCCAAGAACCCATGTTGCCTGTCATCCTGCTGACCATTCTTATCTTGGTACTTCTAGCAAGTCTTGTTTTCTTCACGGCTGAGAGTGATGCCCCGGAAAATAGAACCTATGCAGATTTTAACATCTGGAATGTAGGTTCAAACTCTGCATCCGCGCTCCACCCTGGCCATAGCTCAGATCTGTTTTCAAGTCAGGGTGGAGCAGCGGCTAGTGAAACTAGCTAAAGGCTACCAAACATTTTTTTTTAGATGCTCATAGAATTTAGTAACACCAAAACAAATTGAAGGCAGGCTTGCAAAAAACATCATGTAAACAATAACAAACTTACAGTTGTAAAAACTGCAATAGTAATGATCAAGCAACCTCAGTAAGAAGGAATTGATTCTTCTGCAAATCTGTTTCAGGTTCTGGAAGGAGGCAGGGTTAGGAGTGTAAACATAGTGAGAGCTCCCTTAAGAAAAACCTGGTGGCGCAGAGAGTTGAGGCATGGGACGCCTTACTTGGCGCTGTGCAGCAACCCAGGTTTGGGAATGACCTCGGGTCGTTGGGGATGCAGGCATGAGGGGGCGGAGGAGCAGGATTGAGTGAGCCGCCAGGCTGTCTCCTCTCAGGAGGTTGTGGGGGTGGGTTATCGCCCTCCATAGTTCCGCTCCCACCAAGTAGAGGTCCAGTGGGGTGTAACAGGCGGGTGCGGCAGTCGTGGTGTGGAAGGGGCTGAGCTGGCTTTGAGCGGCTATACACACAGTCGCAGTGCTGGGAACTCTGGGTGAACATTATAAAAAGCCTGTAAAATCTATATTAATCAAAAAAGAAAAATGAGAAGAAAAAACAGTTACATAAGAACTTACCGTAACAGTAGATTTAGGGGATCTCAGTCATCAGGTTACACCATAGGGACCTTCACCATTGGAGAAGGAAATCCACACGGAAGATTTCAACGCAGTACAACTGGGCGCCACGCCATCGATGTCAGCAACCCCATGTAGGCATAGCGACCCCACTACCTCCTCAGTTTCCTCAGTTCTTTCCCCGGAGATGAAGGAGCAAGGCTAATGCTTGGGGAACCAGGAGACAGAAGGACAGCTCTCAATAAAGATGGGTACAACAGATAGCTCGTCTAGATAGGAGCCACGAAAAGGGGATGGTGGGTGGGAAAATATACCTCATGACTGAGACCCCTCGATCTACTGTTACTGTAAGTTCTTACGTAACTGTTCAGTCTTCTACAGGGTATCTCGGTCATTAGGTTACACCATAGGAATGAGTACCAAGCAGTGACAAGTGAAAAACAGACAGTCCGGGAGGCTGGATGGAATGATTTGCAGCCTTGATGGGGAAGCAGGAGTCCTGACATCAACCATAGAAAGTCGGTGGAGCCTACTCCCGGCAGACTCTGAGGAACTGAGGTCTTGGCTACAGGGCTTGTAGCGACGATAAGAGGCAGTAGGAGGCCCAGCGTCGCTGTGTCATTGCAGGCTATTGATGATTCAGCAGTATTCACTGCCAAGGCCGACCCTGTGGGCGATGGTGTGGGTGGCAGGAGATGTTGCCATCAAAGTGAATGACAAGACTACAGTAGCTGGCGCCACATAGGCGGTGACCGAGGTGTACTGGGATTTCTCTTTGTTCCACTCCCTTGTGCTAGTGTTTGAAGATTTGTCCAGGCCTTAGAGGTGGAGCCGTGGGGCGTGGTCGGCGACCACAGAGACTTCCCGCTGAAGATCTTTCTCCATTCTAACATACTAACATATTAACTTACTTAAAGCCAGCAGAATAGGCCTGTTGGTCTGTCGTGTCTGCTCGGTAGCCAGCCTTCTAATGGGTGCTCACTTTTCCAGCCCCAGAGAGGTCATCTTCGACTTCAGTTTTCCTTGTACCTGTCCCACCCTTCTTGAAGCCCTCCACCAGACTCCCTGGCAGTGCATTTCATGGCTCCACCACCCTCACAGTGAGTAATGTCTCCTGTGTTTCTCTCCCCATCATTTCCCCCTCTGGCTTCCCTCATGCCCCCTAGTTTGTTCTCCCCCCTTCTTTAGTCTGGACATCTCTTTGGCTCCACCCTTGTTTATTCCTTTTACATATTTGAGGGACCCCTATCATGTCTCCCCCGTCTCTCCATTCCTCTAGTGAATACAGCCAAGTACATCCAGTCTCTCCCTCATAGGGCCTCCCCTCCATGCCCTGAATCATCCTGGTTGCCCTCCTCTGGACCCTCTCCCAGCAGCATTCGGGCTGCTTTCTGTGCAATGGGTTGGTTATGAGCTGGCTAGGCCAGTGGCCCATTTTAAGCTTGCCCTTACACAAGGGAATATCCTGATATACCATCATTTATACAATAGTTATCCAACCTGGCTTTGAACTCGGACATGGTCTTACTGCCTACCACCTCAAGGGGTAGAGCATTCCATCGCCCACCACTCTTTGATTGTATTACCTGTATATTATGTGATCTAGTTTTGTACTTCTGGTTTCTAATCTCAAACCCAGGCAATCCCAAAGATCATCATTCATTAGTGATCCATAGAGTAGACAGAGATTCCCACCACAACCTTCTATATTCCAGTGTGTACAGACCCAAACAATGTAATCTATCCATGTAGCTAAGTTGTCTTAGACTTGTTACCATTTTGTGGCTTTGCGTTGTACCCTTCAGAATCCTAACTTCCTCTTAGTAATGAGTCCTTTTGTTCCAGGAGGAAGTCTGCATAGCCTTCAGGCAGCGTTGCTGGGTAGTCTGGTTGAGCAGCTGCAGATCTTGCAGGCCTTAATGTTGTGGGCCGGTCTAGACAGCGATTGCAGGTGGCGTGCTCATCGCTGCCAAGGCTCTTAAGAACTGAGAGGGCGAGGGCCACCCCACGCTTTATATAGGGAAGACGGTGTATGACGTCGGGCGACAGCCCTTGAAGACTGCTAGTGAAATAAGTTTCCATGTGGTCCTAGTGCCTGGCTGCTATAGTTCCATAGGTGTGGCCTAATGAAAGGGATATCTAGAATCATATCATAGAATCATAGAAGCTGGCGGAAAAGGACCATACGGTCCATCTAGTCTGCCCCTTTTTTTTCCCCCACCACCTCCCCTCCCTGCCAGCCCCTGCCCTCCCCGATCTCAGCCCCATATGCTTGTCCCATGCCCTCTTGAATTTGTCCACCATTTTAGCCCCCATCACTCTGTCTGGTAGTCTGTTCCAGGGCTCCATCACCCTCTCCATGAAGAAAGGCCTCTCATATTGCCCCTGTATCTTTTCCTTGCAGTCTGAGGCTGTCCCTCTAGTTTTGACTCCTTCTTCCTCTTAAGTAAACCCTCTTCTCCCACTTTATTGAGCCTTACGTATTTAAAAGTTTCAATCATGTCTCCCTTTTCCTCCTTGTCTCCAGCATGTACAGATCCAGCTCCTTACACCTCTTATCGTATGACTTTCCCTGCATACCCTATCTTGGTTGCCTTCTCCGAACCCTCTCCAGTGCATCTATATCCTTAAAGATCTATATCGTTGAAGATTTGTAATCTCCTTTGCAGTGCCAGTGACATTGGTTAGTATTGGGAGGTTCGAGTGTCAAAGAGGACACTGTCCTCCTCTGGGGTGGGTTGGAAGAGATTTCACCTGGGTGGGAAGAATACCTCTCAACGGTCCCTGATTTTGCTTCAGAATTTTCTTTTGTCTCTCCTAAACTGGGGTTTCTGTGACGGAACAATGGAGATTGTAAGTAGGAAACATTGTCAAGCGTTAGTTACAATCTTGTTTTCCTTCAGAAAATGCATTTTATGCTAAGTCTCATATTCCACTAGCTTTCCAAGTAGATATGACCAATTGTTGAGAAGTGTCCATGATTTTGGTCGATCGTCTGTTTTTGTTTTTTCCTTCAAATATGTACAGATCATTTCCTATCATTTTATCAGTAGAAACCCATGTTTTCTTAAATAAGAAATAACAAGAAATTCAAGTATAATAATAATAATATAATAATACAATTTATTTGTTAAGCGCCTTTCAAAATTCAAGTGCTGTACAGTACACACAAACAAAACACAATAAATACAAGGTAAAATCAAGAAAATACTGTAAAGCTTTCCCCATAGAAAAGTCTTAAGTGCCTGCTTGAAACTTCCCACAGTCCTGCACTGTATAAAACAAAAAAGTTCAACACATAAAAAGCATAAAGCGAAAACAAACACGGTAAAGTGAGAAAAAAATTACGTAGTTGTTTAGGCTCTGTTGTTACCACAGAGATGGTCCACAAGAAGCGACAGCAGAATTGCTTCAGTCACAAAACCTCTCAAGAACATAGCATAATATTGTTTAATATAATGTAGCATACTAGAATGTGATTTCTAGTGTGTGTAAGGTCATTTGAGGTAGTTTATGAATGTAAATGTCATAACAAGAAATAAAACTACATTTCTATGAATAAAAGAAATAAGAAATTCCAGTAAAATAAAAAGAAAAATTATAAAAAGTAAAATAATTTCATTTGTCTCTAGTTATCAGCTCTTATTTTTCCTTACCCATGCCAGTTCTGTATTTTGAACTATGTTTATTAATTTCTTAGTAAACAGATAATATTCACTTTCTCATACAAGAAATGGGATAGTTACGTAACACATAGGATAGTGTATGAGGCCCATACACAACAACGCTATTCTTATACCAAGTGGTTACCATGACGCGGCGGACCTCCAAGGCGATGCTCAAGAGGTTCCTCTGTCATCATGGAAAACCAATGGTTTACAGAATGAAGCGTCAGTGTATTTGCCTCATACTAGTCTATGTAATATATGGTCCAAAACACAATCGCTACTTTTTGTTGTGAAAGCAGTCAGTGTCTGCCGTCTGCCACTTGCACTTCACCACCATCTGCCTGCCAACCAGCTCACATGTGCTACACAGTAGCCATCTATCTTATGAACAAGCGCTGCTTGGGACATTTGTATTGTGGCGTAGCTACTGAAGCAGAGCGAAAGTCATTTGCTTTAGTAGCTCGTCAGTACTGCAACAGAATGACTTTTTCAGGTGTATGGCGCTCCATACACAACAGCGTTCGACCATACACGAGTCACTGCTACAATTTTAAGAAATTGATCTTGAGCTGTAGTTATCCCAATGCATTCTTTTATAACAGGAGTTGGGGGTTGGAATCCTTTGGATGTCAGTTAGGTATGCTGTAGTGCGACCATACTCCAAACAATGAAGCCAACAAAAGACAGTGGCTTGGGACACTGTACCACAAGTCGTCTGGTTCACAGCTGGGGCCCAATGGATGGAGCATCACTGCAAGGTGCTCAGGCCCTTAAATAGCCATCCCTCGAGCGAGACTAGCTTATCCTTCTTTGTGCCTGGCTTTTAAACTGCAGGAACCTGGAGCCCCCACAAATCTACAGGACCTGCTGGCCCCAAAAGCAAGCGGAAGAGAGCTCAGGTCTACCAATCGAAAGTTACTTGAAATACCCAGAGCCAAATCGTCCCTAGGCCTTTGGTCTGCCAGAGCAGCCCTACCAAACTCTGGAACAATCTACCAAGAGAGATTCAGGACTGCACCTCTCCGGGGCTTTAAAGCACTAAAATCACACCTAGACACTGGGGCTGTGTGCTGCTGCCTCAGCTGAGGCCAAAGTTTCCCGTAACTGGGGTGGTTAGAGTGGTCTCACGATCTAAGGATGGGAGGGGCAAAGTAGAACTGAAATTTACTGAAGGGCACTTATCTAAGTGTTTTTGATGATCTGTCTGCTTCTAACTAAATGTCCAGGTGTTGTGTTTCTGTTGGTGGTGTATAACATGCTGCTACTGATGGTCTTATTCACTGTATAGCCTTGTTTCCCTGTTTGTTTCAAAGCATTGGTTTTCTTTTCCCTTAGGTACATGTAACAAATCCTGGATCACCCCTGAAAAAGGGACTGTCAAAGTCTCAGTGGGCCTACCGGATACCAACATTTTAATAAATAAATAAATTCTGATATGCTTTGACCAGTTCTTGATAAATAATCTAGCCTTGGGGTACCCTCAGATCTACATACAGTTCCAGTTACCCCCTTCCTTCCTTCCTTTCTGTCACATAACATGACATTGGTGACACCAATTCATGCTATTCTGAGTGGCCTGGAATGGTGTTACTGATGTCACTGACTGAGATAAGTATGAAATGAGAGAGCAGCACCTTCTGAGGAGGCTGTCAAGATTGTTACAGTGGCAACAGAAAAACTTAGATTGTTAATTTAAAGAGCTAGTAGAACCAAAAATAGCAGACATGAAAATGTTACAGATTGTAGTAGTAGCTAGTCCAGTGGTGTGGAGGGCTGAGCGCTGGCGCTTACCTCCAGTCATACGGTGACCGGGTTCGGGAATGGACCAGGGTGTCTCAGGAGCTGGCTGGGTGAGGGAGGATTGAACATCCCAGGGCGACTCTCCTCCTTTGGGGAGGGTACTTTGAGTCTCGTGGCTTGCCTGCCACCTAGTGGAGCTGGGTGGCAGCACCAGTGGGACCAGCAGGCGTGGGAGGGCCGTCCACTGTTGTAACACGTCTTGTGAATGTCTGCGCATGTGTGTCCACTTTTCGCAGATGTCCCATGGAGGAAATGAAGGAAAATGCCTTGGCCTCTCTCTCTCTCGACAGGTGCCACACCGACTCTTATCTGCCTGGCGTCCTCCCTGCCTATATGGCTGTGTGTAAAGTGGTGGTTAAACCCTAAGTGCATGGGCGCTTCAGCGACAGGGCTGGGGGAGTCCACTGGGACCAGGGATGCAGGTAGAGAAACAAGTGAGAAAAAACATTTAGTAGTCAATTTTAACTTTATATCTCAGAGATATTTTCTTTTCCTTTTCTCATTAGAAGGTTTTCTATGTGATAGTACCATGCTGGATGTGTGGAATAGCATTCTGCCTGGAAGCTGATTTATTTAGTTCTATTCCTCCCACTATATCATCAGCACTGTGACCAGTGATGTGATGGGTGACCAACCTGGCAGTTACTAAATGGCTCTTCCTGAGCAGCTGTGATGTCACTGCCAGCAAGTTCACAATGCTGATGATGCAGTTGGAGGAACAGATCTAGACAGCTTGTCATCTGACATGCAGAATGCTGTCCACACATCAAACCTACTAACATCAAGTGAAAAATCTTTTCAGTTTAAAAAAATATCTAGTTAACCAAAGTGTAAAGAAAATGTACCTCAGAAATGACAGGTAATAGCTGACTGCCTTTGAAAACTAAATCCTATCACCTTTAAGCTTCTTCCTGATTTTTGGGGCAGGAGCTAGAGAGGTATGTAGCGCAGGGTCACGTGTTGTGATTTGGGTCCTTTAATGCACAGATGTGTTTCCGTATCCCATGAGAGTCTTGGGAAGAAAAACTATAGAAAATGGTCCTGGCAGACAACCTCTCTGCATCCCACCTCCCAGTGGTCCAGAACATAGTGGTCTGCCTGGCGCCACCTCATGCCACTAAACAAATCCTGGGCAAAACTCCCTGTGGCACAGTACAGGAGGTCCTGCCTGAGAGAGGATGAGCTTACCAGGCAGGCGTCGTCCAACACTTAAGTTCTGGGTGGTACGGTGTTTGAGGTTGACACGCTAGTGGAGAGGTCTGTGGCATGGAGACTAAAGGAGAGCCATTCCCCAGGTTAGGAACATAAACAGAATGGCACCAAAAATAAATGGATTTCATTGCTTTCCATTTATTCTCCTGGCTTTCAGGTCTCCAGCTTAATGTCACTGGTTTTAATGAATCATCCAATTTATTTATTTATTGTAAAACAGAATTATAACCTGTGAGCTAAGAGCTCATTTACAAAAGGATCCTCGTCAGTACAAGGGGAACATCAAGTACATAAGTCGGGAAAACAGTAGCAGCTAACAGGCATTGTCTGTAAACATCATATAATTACTGTTGACCCTAATTATTAACCTGATTACAGGTACTGTAAAAGCAGCTGTAATAACCAGAAAGCGGGTTATTGCAGTGTTTGCTAAAACTCCTTTCGGTACCCTGGTGTTTTGTATCACTCAGTGCTAGTGCGCTGCCTTATTAGCTTTTACTTGGTCTGTTGGCGGGACGCATGAGACCACGAGCAACATGGTGGCTCCATTTTTGCGATACGGAGCACACGTGCTGACAGTCTGCAACAAATCAGCACAGAAGTAAAGTATTTCTTGTTTTAACTATTTAGTTAGTTGATCCTGCCTTCAGAACAACCAAATAAATATCTGGTTGATCCTGTAGTACTTGCACCATGAACTCGGCTCTTGTGGGGGCTTTGGCAGCACACTCTGTCACATTGGGAACTGACTGCAACCTAACTGCTCTTGCGGTGCTAAAATAAAACCAAAGTAAAAGGTTTACTATATTACAGCAATTACCAGCAGTTATAAAAATAGATAAGCGTGTGTGTTCTTGTGACTATTTTTTCACTCGAGGTGTTTGATGACCACATAAACCTCTTGAGCTTAGCTCTCAAGGTTTATGGGTCATCAGACACTGAGTGTGAAAAATAGTCATAACACACACTTTCCATTATCCTCTATGTTAAGGACATAAATCATACAAGTAAGAACAAACAGTAACATCGCTTTATCCATAGCACAGGTACTACATACACAGGGAAGCAGTTCCCAAGTGGGAAGAGATAATAAAGTGGAAGAGAGAATTCAGGTACAATAAATGGTTTCTGTGCTAAGCTAGTTGAATACACAAAATTGCAGCTATATAGTTGCTAGATTCCAAAGGGTATAAGTGCAGCTACATCAATCAGCGTCAATGCAGTTGCGGAGTAGAAGCAGACAACAGGCTCTGGGGTGCATAGGGAGAGTCGACCATGGGTAAGTAAAAGGGACAGAGAAGTACACTAATGGGGTGGCAATTGGAGGAGGGTACCTGGGTCAGTAGAAGGTAGGAGAGAGAAGCAGCGGAGCATCCATGAACAAACTGGTCAGTACCAGAGGGTCAGATCGTGGCCCTAGGGCATGAGGAAAGCTAGTTTCATCCTGGATTGAGTGGCAGTAGCAGTGTATAGGGGTGGGATGGATTTCCAAAGTTCGGTTTGAAGTGACTGAGGTGTAAGACTTGTGATGGTGTGGGAGCTCACTTAGCCAGGTGGGGGCCCTTACTGCGAAAGCTCATCTCCCTGAGTAGATCTTACTTGAGATACAGCTCTTGCAGCAGTTAACACCATTAGGACTGAGCGGCGGAGCCAGGACCCATGGAAATTTTCTAGCTAGCAGGTCTTCAGGGGACAGCCCTCCGGCGTTAGTCCGCTTGACGTTAGGCGTAGTAGATAAGAGGCGGTCCCCATAATCCCCAGTTCTTTACCCGCCATCAACATTGCCAGTATTGGCCTCTCTGTCTCTTTTCTAGCATGTGACGACCTTTAGAACTATGGCGATTTTAGTCTTTCTTTCGACTTTTGGATCAACTGATGTCCTCTCCAACAACTTCTATTGAGAGTCACCATTCAAAGTGTGCCTGTGGCAAACAGATCCCCTTCAAGGATCTACACTCAGCTTGCGTCGCTGCCTAGGCCGGAACCGACACCAAGGTCTGCTCCTTCTGCCAGGGCTTCAACAGGCGCACCAGGATCCGCCCCGAAGAGGCCCTTCAGGCATTTCTCTTGGAGGAGAAACTGAAAACTATGGATAAAGAACCTTCCTCGGGGAGTCGTCGGGTAAACCCACAAGCACGGGACAAACACTGGGAAAAGGAAAGGTCCAGGTCCCCTACGAGGGCCTCGGACTCCTGAAGCTCCGCCCGAGATCGGACCACTCTCCTTCCAGGGCTTGTCGCAACCTCCCCTGCTTCAAGTCAGATCCTCCAGCTGCCCTCTTCTCTGCAGCCCTGAAGACTTCCAGGCCGTCTGCCTCTTCCACTCCATCTAAGACCTCATCAAAGTCGAGGAGTGCCATAAATCTTCTTCCTCAGCAGGACACTGGCGTCAGGTCAGTTTCCCAGCCCAGCGTGGATTGGATCAGTTCCTCGTAAGACCAAGGACCTGGCGTCCCTCAAGCGGATGTGGGACCTGGCGTCAGCCCTCCGGCGTCGGCCAAGCATCGCCCGGCGACATAAGCTTTCCCGTTGCCGGCCAGGCGTTCGCCTCGGGTGTCAGCCAGGGACTGACATCAGCTACTCCAGAGAAGAGGACTGCACCACCGTCACGGCGGGCGCGTCAGAAGGACTCGTCAGAGAAGGATGCCACACAGCCCGAGGACCAGGCGGGTGACACCGGAGGCGCCAGGCTCCCATAGGAACCTTCCCAGAGTGGGAGACCCCGGGACCAGGCAGCCCGACCCGGCGCCAGGCCCATTGTCGGGTATGAATCTGGCAGAGATAAAGGAACTTTTACCTTCTGGTGGACACCATCAAAAGATGTGGTCACCACACATTCTCCTCACTCCGCCTTCACCTACTCCTTCATTGCCTATGCCACCTCCTCCGCCCAAGGGCGGTAGGATGGTCATCAACCCCCAAGGAGCAATGCCACCTCCACGAGCAGATCTTCAGAAAGGAGAAGACCTCCTTCTAGATCCCCTCAGGGTCACCCAGTCCAAGAGACCCAGACAGCCAGTTCACTCCATCCGGGAGGATTCCAGATCTGACACCTCAGGGTGCTCCAGATCTCCTTCTCCTATCAGCATTCCTTCTCCGGACCCACACCTACAGGTCTCCTCCGGATGATCCCTCTTCGCGGAGATCATGAGACACATCCAGGAGAATAAGGGGTGAGATGCTGAAGAACTCGACCCCGTGAGACAACGACTTGTTCGCTACCTGTGGCAGAAAGATCCGAAGCCTGTGGTAGTGCCGCCCTTGGTGGATACACTGCGGGCGTCACCAAGGCTGCCTAGAAACGTCCGCACTCCACTCCTGCAGTGCCAAGAAGGCTGACTGCCTATACAAGGCCCCCAGGAGGACCAGTATCTGGCAAACCATCCTCTGGCTGACTCCTGGTCATCCCTGCTCGCATGACTGGTCTCAGAAACCTCAGCATTTGAGCACACAGCCACGGACCAGGAATCCAAGCAATTGGATGTCCTGGGAAGGCGCAGCGTCTGTGACTGCGACTGCGCCATCAGGTCACTGAATTACCTCACCCACATGGTTCAATTCCAGAGCACTGTGGGAACAGGGACAGGACCTGGTCGAGAAGATGCCCGATGGCGACCACAAGGAGAGCTCTTGAACCTCTTCCGCATGGGTTCGGATGTGGGGACCCAGGTGCCCAGAGCCGCATATGTTTCTGCAGACTCTTCAGCCAGAGCTGCAGCCTCAGGTGTGTGTCTCCAGAGACACTCTTGGCTCCGTGTCACCGGCTTTACCGGGGCGTCAGAAGAACATCTTAGGCGTCCCTTATAACGGCGAGGTCCTATGTGTGAAACCTCCAAGAGAGTTATCACCAAACTTCAGGGACATGGGAAGGCAGTCCGATCCATTACAAGCTATGTACAGGTCTCAGCCTAGTTCCTTTAAATGAACCAGAGCCATTTCCGTGGCGGCTACAAAGGCAACAGCCACGTTCTGGCCAACAGCAGAGGCACTTTCACCCGTAAGGCCCAGGCCAAGTCATCCCAGGCAGAGGCCAACGATTTACAAAATCGACCAAGCCTGCTGGATCAAATGCTGCCATAAGCTTGACTCCTTCTTGGCCCCGCCCCTTCTCAGGATCAGTGGGAAAGAAAGTCGGGGTCGCATCGCATGCCACTTGCCAGGGTGGCAATTGATAACCACCAACAGGTGGGTCCTGCAGCTGGTCAAAAAGGCCACTATATAGAATTTGTAGGCAGTCCACCTACAAGACCTCCCTGCTCTCCCAATATTCGGGTCAGCATGCCCTGCTCATACAGCAGGAAGTGCTCGTGCTTCTGGAAAAGGAAGCCTTAGAGCACGTCCCAGAACCAGAGAGGACTAGGGTACTATTCTCACTTCTTCCTGGTTCCAAAGAAAACAGGGACCTGCATCCAATACTGGACCTCAGCAGCCTCAACCTTTTGGTCATTTACAAATGCTTCCACATGGCGACCCTTCCGGACTAATTTCCATGCTGAAGTGGGATGCCTTTCTGGCGTCTTTGGACATGCAGGGCGCCTACCTGCATATTCCGATTGCTCAAGTACACGGAGGTTCCTGAACCGAGTTTCAGAGCCACCATTATCAGTTCGAGCTCTTCCTTGGCTGTCATTGGCACCTCGGCGTATTCCGCGAGTGCATGGCGGTCGTAGTGGCGTCTCCTGGGAGACAAGGCCACTCGTGTTCATGCCTGGATGACTGGCTTCTCATGGCCCCTCCAGGCGGCACTGATGATGGCTATTCACTGCACCCAGTCCCTTTTTCAATCACTGGGTATTCTCATCAACTACGAGAAGTCACTCCTGGTGCCGTCCTAGAAACTGCAGTTTATAGGAGCAGTTCTGGACACCGTCAGAGGAAAACTTTTCTTCCCTCGGACAAGCGGAACATCAGATCCCTCATCAGGGACTTGTCGATGAAGAAGACCGTCCAGCCAGACTGGTCCTTCGCCTGCTCGGACACATGGCTGCGGCCATTCACGACAGTCCCGCTGGCACGTCTCCCACATGCGGGTAACCCAGTGGATGCTACGGTGCAATGGGACCAAAGGTAAGATCATCTGCAGCAGTCAGTCCAAATCCGAATGCCGTGGTCGGGATTGGCAATGTATAGCTAAACCCAGGGAACCTCTCTGCAGGGTTTCCTTCACAGCCATCTCTGACTGTGACCCTCTCCACAGGCGCCTCAGGGCTCGGGTGGGAGCACACCTGGAGGGTGTTTGGTCTCAGGACCTGTGGACAGCCCAGGAGTCTCATCTCCACATCAACATTTTGGAAATGAGGGCAGTCCTTTATGCTCTGCAAACCTTCCAGTCTGAGATTCCACCGGCACACTTCATTTGCAAAAGACAGTACGCGGTGATGTATTACCTCAACAAACAGAGGGCTCACTCCTACCCACTTTGCAGGGAGGTCACGAGGTGTGGGAGTAGGTATTGCAACTGGCACAAACCTATTGCAGTACATGTCCGGGAGTGGACAACACCACATGAACAGTCTGAGCCGCTCTCAGGCCAGAGTCCATGAGTGGGAACTTCTGCAGGAGGTGGCAGAGGATCTGTTTCACAGATGGGGTAATCCAGAGTTAGACCTTTTCATGTCCCCATTCAATGCAAAACTGCCCAATTTTGCTCGCTAGATCCAGGGCCTGGTGTTTTCTGGCGGGCAGCGTTGTCCCTCTCCTGGGCGGCAGATTCCTCTATGCCTTCCCTCCTTTCCCATTGATCCAGAGAGTTCTCTTAAAACTTTGCAGGAGCAGCGACTTTCATTTTGATTGCACCCTTCTGGCCCAGACAGATTTGGTTCCCTCTTCTGCCAGCTATCCTGGGAACCTCCAGTTCCTTTGCCAGTCAGCTCTCATTTATTGTCTCGGGCCCGGGTTCATTGGTCCACCAGACTTGCGCTCATTGAACCTGCACGCTTGGCTCCTAGAGACATAGCCATCGATAAATCTGAGGGGTCACCATAAGAAGTGTCAGATGTACTCTCAGCATGAAGACCGGCAACCGCATAGCGTACACCATGAAATGGCGTAGATTCTGTTTGTGGGCTCAAGCTGACTTTCTGCTGTTAGACTGTCCCGAAAAGCTGGTTCTGGACTACCTGCTTTCCCTCTTCGCTCGGACTGGCTTACTCCTTGATTAAGTGCACCTCTGTGCAATCTCTGCATATCATGCCCCGTGAGGCCATTGGACGGTAGCCCAGCTGGACACTATCGTGCCTTCTTAAGGGTGTCCTTCACCTTAGGCCACCCATCAAGGATCCAATCCCTCCTTGGGACTTACCCTTTGTCCTGGAGCAGCCGCTGCCACCTTTTGAACCAGCCACAGATTGCGAGCCACGTTTTCTCTCTTGGAAAATGTTAGTTTTACTTGCTGTTACTTGGCTAGAAGGATCTGGAATTGCATGCTCTTATGTGCAAAGAACCTTATTTGGTTTTCCACCAGGACAGGGTATCCTAAGGACAAACCAAAGTTTTTGCCTAAGGTGGTTTCAGCCCTCACACTAAATCAGGATATTGATCTACCAGTGTATTTCCCAAGGTACACTAATCGAGGAGAAGCCCTTCTGCACACCCTTGATGTGCATCGGTGCCTCAGATACTACCTGACCAGAACAAACAGCTCCGAAAGTGGGACCAAATTTTACGTCTCCTTTGCTCACAGTATGAAAGGCTCCCGTCTCAAACAGTCACTCTCTAGGTGGCTCATCCAATGCATCACTTTCTGTTATGAGAAGCGCAATAAACCCTTACGGGTGCAGTCAAGGATCATTTTCACAAGAGGGTGGCTACGCTTCATTGCTTGGCGTTAAGAACGTCTCCACCTCAGCTATTTGCGCTGCAGCTACTTGGAGCTCTGTGCATACCGTTATCAGGCATTACAGCCTGAGACATTGCATCAAGCGAAGAGTTAGGGTCGTCTAGCTGTCCTTCAGGGACTTCTGTCCTAGGCTCGAGTAATATCGAGGTCTCTACCTTTCCTCCTCCCAGTGGTGCGTGATTGCCATTATTGCTTGGAAATCAGTCCTAATGGTGTAACCTGCTGCAAGAGCTGTATCTCGGTAAGATAGGACAGTAATAAGACTTACGTGAACAGCAGATCTTCAGAACAGCTCTTGCAGCAGGTACCTTCCCGCCCACCATCCCCTTTTGGAGGTAGGTCATAGTCAAGCACCCATCTTATGGGGTGGAACATTCTATTCACCAGTTTTTGCCATCTAGTGGCAGATCCTCGGTCTCCTCTTCTGATGTCATCCAAGCGGCTGGGAGTCTCAGTGAGAGGAACACAGGGATTATGGGGACCGCCTCCTATGTACTATGCCCAGCGTCGGGGCAGGACCCGGCGTCGGGCGGTCCCGCTGAAGACTGCTAGCTAGAAAATTTCCATGGGGTCCGAGCTGCCAGCTTCAGTCCTAATGGTGTAATCTGCTGCAAGAGCTGTTCTCGAAGATCTACTGTTACAGTAAGTTCTTACGTAACTGTACTGTCTTAATGATTGGCACAGCAAGGGCCTATTTTGCTACACTTCTTGTGGCATGTTTGGCTGGGGCAGGATTGAACAATGCTTGTAAGGAAGGAGGTGCATGTCCTGGAGGGCCTTCTTCCTAACAGGCAGCACTGGTGTTGATTCGATCCAGGAGGAGCCATTGTGTCCTAATGTATAATTGCAAGTATGTGTGAGGTCGATGTCTAAAACAAACCTGCAGGCTTTGTTGAGGGCAGTATGGACTCTGTATAGGCTGGTATCGGAGGCTGAACCATATACCACGTTTTCTAGTCCAGAATTTGTAGGATTGTGCCTCTGACCGCAATGAGCCTAGCCTCAAGAGTGAGGTAGAACCGGAGCCTAGGGCCCCTAGCTTCCTATTGGGGTAGATGTAATATTGTGTGAGTTCATCAAAGGAAAGATTCATTGATTGTGATCCCTGGTACCAGAACGACACACCTGCTCGAGGTGGAGTCAGAGTTGCAAGTTATTGAGAAAGGGTGTTGTAGATCTCCTCCTTTGTTGTCCGGTAGGAGAGTATAGTTTTAGTTTTTGTTGTTGAGCACTAACCGTTGTCCTTGAACCAGTCCTGTAGGAAGTTAAAGTTATGCTGCATATTCTCTGTGAGTGCTTCCTGGCAGGAATCTCGAGAGAGTACTACCGTGTTGTCTGCATAGAGCAGGTCTTTGGAACATCCCTGATATTTCTGTCTAAGGGATTAGCATTACTGTACACTGATGTCTACTGCCTCCCAAGGTATCATTTGATCTTCTTCTGGGATATCTCTGTCTTCAGGTCACACATATAGAACTTAGCCATCAGGCATCAGGATCACATAGAAGCTTTTCTGCAGCAGTCTGTTAGGGGCTGCCTATGCCAACATCAGGCTCTGATGTCACATGCCCCTATATAAGCGTAGGCTCTTCCTTCTCAGTTCTTTCCCACTGTCCACCATTTGCGTGGACTCCACGGAACCTTCATCACTCAGTTTGACTGCAAAACCCCTTACCTTTTCATTGATAATTGCTTTTGAATCACTTTATTTGAAAATGATTCCTTTTGTCTATGTATGTCAAGAACTACTCCTTCATTGACTCTCTTTTGTTGCTGTCCTGGAAAGAAAATATCTTCAACTGATGACCACAAACTCCTGTGTCTTCTGTCTTGGGCCTGGTTACAACGCTCTCACCTGTGAGCTTTGCCTAAAGTTGACCTCACCACCTGGGTACCGATGCAAAGCTCTGCAGAAGTTCCTCGTGGAGCAACAGGCAGAGAGCAGGGGCTTTCGGGCGTGCCAATCGCTGGTGTCCTCTTCAGGCTCTCAGGCCACCAAAGCTGTGGAGACATCCTTGGGAAATGCTCTCAGGATAAGGACCAGCCAAGGGACCATTCCCCTAATAGGATCCTGATCCCCCATTGGATTCTTCCTCCTCTTCTCCTGGGATCACTCAGTCGAACATTTCAGCATCAGCACCTTGCTCCATGCAGGCCTCTGCTCCTATCAGCCCCGAGGGAGTTCTCCCAGCCTTCTCAGTGTTGCAGAGGGGCTGTCAGCCTCTGAGATCGGCCCTTGCCCTGCCATCAAGACCTCTTACATCTCCAGGTCCACAGGCGCTGGGCCCTACCGCTTACTGTGGTTAGTATGCGCATAGCCTGGTTCGCACCCTCTATGTCGCATACCTGTGTTAATGATACTTCTTTTCCTGGCATTGACCCTAATGCTGTTCTTTTCTCCATTAACTCATCTCCATACAACAGTTTGTTTTCCGGCCTGGGCCGTCGCTTACGCTGTTGGGTGCTTCTCGGCGTCAACACCAGTTAGACCCGTCCACCACACACCCTCTAGAGAGCCGTTGGTACTCAACTGTCATTCCCTGCTTCAGAACCGGCCGATATTGAGGAGAAATGCCAACCTGATCTCATGCTCCCTGAGGAAGAGGATGAGGAGAAGGACATTGAGCTGGACTCCTCTGATAAGTCTGCTGTTCCCTCCAGGAGTGAGGACTCAATCAAACACCCCAATCCCCCTCGGAGGACCCCTCTTTCTTTAACATCATAAAGCAGCTCTCCTTCATTATAGGGTTCCAGACTGAGGAAGAGGTTGTCACAAGGAGGAATCTGGTGGATTTCTTGGAGATCACAGAATCTCCACCCAAGGTTAGTCCTCCCTTGCTTTCAGCGCAGACTGATGCTGCTACTGCTGCTTGGCACAAACCCAACCTGGTACCTGCCTTGCCCCAAAAGGCTGATAAGCTTTACCAGGCACCCTAGTGGCTGCCCTTTATGCTGCCCAGCATGAAACTGACTCAGTGGTAATCAAGGTCACTCATGACAGGACCAGGGTGCCCAAGCACCTTAGTTTCTCTCTCCCCCTGATCGAGAATCCAGGAGGCTTGACCTCTGGGGCAGAGGGCTTTGCCGTACCAGAATACCCTCTTGAGGAAGGGCAAGGCTGCTGCTCAGGCCCTTTCTGAGGGTTCCCAGAGACAAGAGCTTGAGATTCTCCAGACTTCAGAAGATGTCAGTAAGCATTCTCCTCAGAGTCACCCTATGCTATTGCTGTTATTACAGCCTGGTGACTGTCTCCGGCATTTGCCTTAGAGGCACTCCTGGCTTAGCATCTCTGGCAATTGCAGCTGACATCCAGCAGAAGGTGTTGAATACCCTTTTGTGGGTCACAAACTCTTTGATCCTGATGTGCATGATATTATCAATGACCTGCAGGCCTCTGGCAGAGCTTTTCAGTCTGTCCACTCCCTTTATCATACCCAACCGGGAGTAGACTGAGGTCCTCCTTTCATAAGGTCTCTCACAAGTCTGGTTCCAGAATCAAGCTGCAGGGCAAGTACAGAGCCAGCACTGCCTTGCCAGCTCCTCCTTCACCACTGGTTTCTCTGCTAAGCACTCCAGAGGGACAGGTGAGGTCCTGGCCACTGGTTCAGCCTGAGCCTGAGTCCTTGACAAACCCCCTTGTTCCAAGCCAGGAGGTGGTGGTCAGAGGTCAGTTCTACCTGCCCCTTCTGCACCACTGGTTCCTCGGCTAGCACTCCAGAGGAGTATGAGCGGCCCTGCCGTGGTTCAGCCTCAGCCCGACTTCTTGACAGACGCCCACCCTGCTTCCAAGCCAGGAGTTGGTGTTTGAGGTCGGTTCTCCTCCATCTGTCCCATTGGAAAACCATTACTACAGATGCTTGGATCCTGCAGATAATCGAAAAGACCATACTCTAGAACACATAGAACAGCCTCTAGATGTTCCCCAGTCTGCCCCTCTTATCCTCCAGACCACACAGAGGTGCTCACCTTGCTGCACAAAATAACCATAGAACCAGTGCCCAGGTGTCAAAGGAACAGGGCTCATAGAAACATAGAATTTGATGTCAGATAAGGACCGCTTGGCCCACCTAGTCTGCCCATTTCTCTACCTAACGGATAAGCTGCAGATCCTAGTTAACAACAGCCTACTTCCTCCTACCTCCCCACTAGAATTGCCTTATGTCTGTCCCATGCATTCTTGAATTCCCCACTATTTTGACTCTGCGACCTCCTCAGGAAGGTTGTTCCATGCATCTACAACCCTGTCTGTGAAGAAATACTTCCTCACATTACCTCTGAACCGTCCCCCTCTATCTTCAAATTGTGCCCCTTGTTCTTGCCCATCTCTTTTCTGAAAGTGCTACCTCTTGGACTTTGTTGATTCCCTTGAGGTATTTGAAAGTTTCTATCATGTCCCTCTCCCTCCTTTCCTCAAGGCTATGCATTTTAAACTCCTTTAGTCTTTCTTCATTATGTCTTCTGGTGCAGACCCTGCACCATTTTGGTGCCCTCCTCTGGACAGCCTCCACCTGTCTATGTCTTTGCGGAGATGGGGTCTTCAGAACTGTACACAGTACTCCTTACCAACTGTCTGTACAGAGGGTAGACAGTGGTGTTACTAGTTCTTCCTTGGTTCTTTTAGAATTCTGGGGTGAATCCCATCAGGCCCCATTGCTTTATCCACCTTCATTTTAAGAGTTCTTTCAGGCCACTTTTTCTGTGAAAGGCCTAATATCAACCCCTATTCAAGTGCTTCTATTGACTGGATTAGGTATCTCCCCTGCTTTCTGTTGTGAATACCGAGCAGAAGTATGTTTCAGTATCCCTGCTTTTCACTGTCACTCTCTGCCCAACCACATTCCTCTTTATTCAGCCTAATTATCCCTGCCTTAGTCTTGCTTTGCTCCCTAATGTACCTCTAAAGGTTTTATCCCCTTCTTAACCAAGTTGGCTATCTTTCCTTGGGTTGGGCCTTTGCTATTCTGACTGCCTTCCCGCATCCTTCTGCTTTAACTGTTCTTCTTGGTTCCTAAAGAACAGGATTTGAGGCCCATTCTAGACCTCAAGGAGCTGAATCTTTTATCCAGTACAAAGGTTCTGGATGGTCATTCTGCACTGCCTTCCTCCTCTGCTCAAGCAGGGTGACTGGCTATGCTCCTCAATATGCATGATGTCTGTCTGCATATCTTGGTTTGCCTTCCTCACAGGCGATACCTCAGATTCCTGTTCTGGGGAGCATTTAACAGTTCAGGATATTTACTTTTGGCTTATTTTCTGTGCCATGGATATTTACAAGTGCTTAGCAGCTGTAGCAGCAGCCTTCTGGCACAAAGGCCTCTGTGTTCCCATACTTGGCTGACTGGTTATTCATTACAAATAGGGTTTACATCATTTGAGTCAGAGACTCATTTACAAAGGCACCTCATCAGCAGGCGGGGCAGACATCAAGACAGTTGCAGATTAAAACAGAGGATAACATTACAGGTGCAGTAAAGGAACATTTAACATAGATACATTTAGGTTACATAATGTAGTAGTTTTATGTTACTTAGGTTGCATAGTGTTACAAAATTGTGGGTTACACTCATGGATATGGTAGGTCCTCAGAAGACAACAGGTTACATCCCTGTTTGGGCCTAGTAGGGAAGGAGTGGGTCTGGGGAGGGAGACTGTCCAGTGGATGTTGTCGAGTCAGGGAGTAAGGAGGTGGGTACACAGGTTACAACAGGGGATTAGTTGCACCTACAACAGCGGTATTAAAGATATGGTTCGAAGGGTATTCTGAAGGAGCCAATTTTGGCAAGTTGGAGATGCAGCTAGGGAGGGAGTTGAACCAGGTAGGGTTCGGTAGAGGAAGGATCTCTGGGCAAGAGAGGTCTTGGTTCTGGGCACCTTGAAAGTGGCCTTAACAAGCTACGGTTGGTGATGGATAATGATGACTGCTGTAGGAGGTGAAGACCGAGGCCCCTAGCAGTGATTTCTTAGCGAGAGGCAGGTCTGGTAGGCAGTCCCTCCTCAAAGTTGAGCAGATTGGTGGTAGTATAGAGAAGACAGGTGTGAGTGCGGCTGGGGCACCAGTCAGGAGCCTACAGGCCTTATTGTTGGAGAGTTGGATTTTGGAAAGATCAGTGTTGTCAGCTGCGGCGTAGATGGGTGAGCCATGAGTCCACGAGGGACAAGGCGGAGGAGGTGATGGCCAGCCTAAGGGCAACCTGAGGCAGGCAGTCTCTCTGACGGTATAGCAGGCCAATCCGAGAGTTAATGGTGGCTGACAGGGCATTAATGTGGGTGTGGAAGGAGGCAGTATCGAGCGTGATGCCTAGGTACTTGCACGTGGTCACTTGTTGTTGTTCTAGCGGGTGCAGAGTGCTGGGGATAGTCAAGAGGGGTATTTTTAGCTTTATTTTGGTGGTGGGAGAAGAGCATTGATTTGGTTTCTTTAGGTTAATGACCAGTCTGTGGGCGCCAAACCACCTTTGGCTTGGTTGTAGCTTGCTGGAGGGATAATTGGCGGGAGGTGGGATTGGGATGTGAGCAGAGGACTGCATTGTCGGCGTGAGGAGCATTTTACTGGTACATGAGCTTGGGAAGGTGTTGAGGTAGAGACTAAAAAGTATTGGACCCAGAATGGAGCCTGAGGGACCCCAGAGCGAACGGGAGAGTGCTGGAGAGGGGCGCTGATCTTGACATGTTGGGATCTAGCAGGCGGTAACTAGAGAACCAGGAAATGGGACCGCCAGAGAAGCCAAGTTGGTGGAGAGAGTCGAGTAGAAGGAGATGGCAGACAGTGTCAGAGGCCTTGGAGAGGTCAATGAACACTGCTTCTGCAAGGCTGCCAAGTCGAGAGCATACATGTGTTGGGAGAATTCAGGAGAGCCGTGGTTGTACTGTGTCCTGGTGGAAACCGTGCTGCTCTGGGCACATAATGTCGTACTTGGTTAGGTTTTCAGAGAGCTGGATCAACACCACTTTTCAAGGACTTTAGAGAGTGGGGGAGGATGGAGATCGGCGGTAATTGTTGAGGTGGATCGGTCCCCACTCTTTATGTATGGGTGTGATTTCAGCAGTTTTCCAAGCACTTGGGAACTGACCCAGGCATAGAACCCGGTTTAGAAGGTCAGTCAGTTGGAATAGGACTTCGTCCAAGACCATCAGGAGGATCCTGGAGTCAAGGGGTCACTGCTGGGGTTATTGCTGCTTAAGGCTTTTAGCAGGTGCAGCCTGGCTTCTGGGGGGTAGGGTGCACAGGTAGAATGGTGGGCGATGCAGGACCAGAGGGAGAGAGGGTGGGCATGGGTCAAAAAGCTGCTGGGGAGGACCGAGCTTAGGTCAGAGAAGGCAGTGTTAAGGCAATCAGCTTTAAGGGTGGATCTGTGTTGGGGGTGCCATTGATAGAGAGCTGAGATGGTGGGGAGCAGGACTTCCCATTTAGCACTTTCATATTATCCCAGAAGGTCTGGGTTGAACCCCAAGTTGAAGCGTGGGTGGTCTGGTAGTGCTCTGCCTTGGCCCACCTAATGGCCAAGTGCACTTATTGCGTTCTGCGTTGTAGGCCTGTCTGTCAGATGCCTTCCAGATTCTACAGCAGTGTGCCAGAGATTATCTCTGTTTTTGAGTCTCTGGAGGAGGGTGGGATGATCCATGGGGCATTGCATTTTTGGAGTGGATCCTGGTGGGGAGGGAGAACGGTCACAAGCCTTACAGAAGGCATTTGTGAAGTGGTCAAGAGCTGAGTCAATGTCAGGGTGTGCTGGATAGGGGACCAGTATAGCTGGGCTAGGTATTATTAAATTTTCTAAGGCCGTCGGGGCATAAACGGCGCACATAGTGGCCTGGGACACTGGCTTCAGAGTGGAGGATGACCAGAGACAGAGGACTAGGAGTGATCGCTAAGAGAGTCTGGGAGGATAGTGATATCCTGGATTTTGTAAGGCGGTTAGATATAACAACATCTAGGAGGTGCTGGTGCCAGTGGAGTGGTTGAATATGGTGGGCTGGGTGACTAACTGGGACATATCCAGGGCAGCAAAGGAGTCCCTTATAGGGAGGCAGTGGAGGCAAGCCAGTTAACATTGAGATCACCTAGGATGACTTGCTCCACTTCATGAGGTAGTCAGTGAGGGACTGGACCGCTTGGTTTGATTCTCGGGGGTATGTAGGAGACCGTGAGGAAGAGAGGGCCTCGGGCGGGTCAGATGTGATTTTAAGGTGAGGGCTTGGGCTCCATAATCAAGTTTAGGAGCTGGGAGTGCCTGACCTATAAGGGAGGCCTGCACGAGTGAACGCAGCCACCACCGTGTTTGCTTACTCGGTCTTCCCAGTAGATGGTATATCCAGGGAGGGTGATAGCGAGTCAGGGGTGGATTGGTGAGCCAAGTCTCTACCAGTGCAGTTATGTCAGGTTGATGTTGAACAACCTGGCACTGGAGGGCATCAGATTTTTAGGAGACTGCAAATGTTTAAGGATGCAAAGTGGAGGCCAGTTGTAGTACAGGGTTTAGAAGGGCTGAAGCCATAGATCCTGGGTTTGGGTGTATATTACCAGATAATAATAGCAGTGTAATTATTCTGGTTAGTGGCGGTGACGATGGAGACCCTTGGGTCGACACCTAGCTGAGGATTTACAGTCAGGGTGCATGGGATAGATAAAGTGTGAAGGGTGGGAATGGCAGGGAGAGCTAGGTCCAGGTTGGGACTTGGAGGGCAGAGGGAGTTGGGGTGTTGGGGTGTTGGGGGGCACAGGTGTGTTGAGGGTGGAGGAGGCCAAGTCACTGTGGGGTAGTCTGGGATGAGGTACCTAGTGGAGGATAGGTGCTCCGTCGGTGTGAAGTCTGTACCAAGAGGGTGAAGGAGAGCAGACTTAGTAATGGAGTGTAGGTACCCATAGCAGCGAGCAGTAAAGGAAGAGTGTCCAGGAGTAGTAGGGAGTAAGGAGATGTAGAGCTGCTTGGCACTATTGGTGGAAGCCCCTCTAGTGGGTGAAGATAAGCTGCAATTGGGGAAAAATCAGTATCAATCAGTAGAGAGAGGAGGGGCAAAGACTGATCAACAGTGATAGACTGACCACACAATAAGAGAGATGAGACAGGAACTGTATTGTGTTGGATTGGATAAGTGTGCTTATAACTGGGCCCTCTAGTGGCTAAAAGATATAATCTGTATCAATCAATCAATCAAGTCTTTATTTAACCAGGCATTCATCGTTGAGCAGAAGCTCATTTGCAAGATGGACCTGGGTGGAGCATGAACAATTGTATATACAGGTCCAACACAGGTATTTACAAGGCAATACATATAATACTCTTTACAGAGAAGAAGAAAGAAGTTCATATGTACATAGAATTATACAGATATTGTACAGATTACGGTATTTACATACATAGAAGTGTCTATAGGAAGATAAAGCAGGTTATCTAAGGTTGCTGGAGAAAGTAACGGAAGAAAAAATAAAAATATACACCAGGTAGAGGTAAAGGGAGGAGGTGGAGAAAGGCTGGGAGGGCATGGTGCACAGAAGGAGTTGGTAAAATGGGATGTGAGAAGGTGGATGGAGAAAAGGGTATGTGTGAGCCCAAGGTTGAATGCTATAAAATGCAGGGGCATGGTAGGATGTCACAACTCAGGGTAGTGAGCTCCTATCAAGGTTGGGAAAAGGAAGAATAAGGGGATGGGCGGGCCTAATGTTGATAAGACAGGATGAGAGAGAGAGAGAGAACAATTAGGCTGGTGAGGAGTAAGCTGGGGTCAGTACTAAAAATTGGGTCTAGGTGTGGCTATATACCAGTGCAGACACTGGTACTGGGTCTGAGTGGGTGAAGCAGTTACATACTTCTCTGATTGTAGGAAATAAAAAAGCATCTTGAAAGGCATTTATACCGATTAAATGTTAATTTGAGGTTTTGTAGATGGATTCCATAAGGTAGGTAGCCGCAGAAGCTTATGGCTGCCCTGCCAGTGGGATTTTGCTTTGGGTACTTTAAGTGTAATAGCTGAGTAACTTTACGTGTATTTCCCAGTTATACAGGGAAGACAGCAGGAGATATAGTAAGGCAGCTTATTAGAGATGGCTCTGTGGGTCCAGAGGTGGGCGTTTCTGTGGCGCCTGAACTTTAGTGATGTCCACCCCACTGCCGCATATAGGGTGCAGTGATGCGTATCGAAGGGGAGTCCCGTTATAAACCTCAGTGCTCGATGGTAGAGTGTGTCCAGTTTAGCCATGTAAGAGTTGGGGCACTGGCTGTAGAGGAAGTCAGCGTGAATCAACCAATGATAGGAAAATGGATTGGACCAGTTGTTTCTTGGCATCTCTGGTGAGAAATTGGTTGATTCTAAAAACAATCCAAGCCTTTGCAAGTCGTTTTAGCAAGTCCTTGTTATGTTCAATGAAGGAGAGTCTTTGGTCTATCCAAACTCCCAGATAATTGAATTTTGTAACAAATTCTAGTTTTTCACCTAGAACTGTGGTAATTTGGGGAATTGCCCCACTGAACACAAGGTTAGCTGTACAGATAAAAGGGAAGGACCATCGCTTTAGTTTTTTGGCATTAAGGAGTAGCTTTTTGGAGGAGTTGGCTTTGCAAAGGTTGAATTCTGACTGTAGGTCATTGCAGACAGCTTCAGGTGTTGGGCGACTCACATAGAGAACTGTATCATCTGCAAACAGATGGATGTTGGCTTCTTTTATACAGTAGTCGATGTTATTAATGTGGATTGCAAAAGTAAGGCCCTAATATAGAACCTTGAGTTACCCCTCTTTGCAGAGTTTTAAGGGGACAGGCCTCCTTGGCTTTAACTTGTTCAAGGCGCCCTGTAAGATAGTCAGTAAACCAACGCAGAGAGGAGGGGTCCACACCTATGGTTTGAAGGGAGGAGAGGAGCAGACTATTTATCGGTGTCAAAAGCCTTATTAGATCAAGGAAAACAGCACAAATAAAAGTTTTTGCTCTCAAGATTATGCTGCCACTCGTTAGTAACTTTGGCTAGGGCTGAGATAGTTCTATGTTTAGCTCTGAATCCAGACTGCATAGGATTTAGCAGTTCCCTAGACTCAAGGTGAGTCCTCAGCTGTGCATTTACAATTTTCTCTAGGAGCTTGGACAGGACCGGAAGGAGGGACATTGGCCTGTAGTTATTGAGATCGCCAGGGTCACCTGATTTGAACAGTGGTATGACATGTGCTGTGCTTCCATATAGGTGGTAAGGTGCCCTGAGATGGATAAGTTAAAAAGGTGGGTGGCCAGATTGTTGCTAGTGCGTGGTGCAGGCAATTTTGAGGAAGTAAGAATCAAGGGTGTCGGCCCCAGCACTTTTTCTAGTATCCAACTGAAGCAAGAGGTCCTCTACCTCTTTCAGTGGGGCAGGTTGAAGCGAGAAAGGCGGTAAACTATTGGAGTTTCAGGCAGTTGGCTGGCAGTCTGGGAGGCAGTATGTTTGCAGGGGAGTTATCAAATGCCATGCCTGCAGTAGCAAAGTGGTTATTGATGCATCAAGTATCCATCTTTTCGGTTATAGTCAAGTTGCCAGAGGTAAGCTTGGTCAGGAGTGAATTTCCTGGGGAGTGGCCTAGCAGATCATTGATTGTGTTCCAGAGCTTGATTAGGCTCTTTGTGGCAAGTCGAGTTGGATTTGAAGAAGGTGGCCTTGATTCTCTGATGTTTGGTACATAAATTTAGTAGTCTCCTGAACTGGTTCCAGTCCTCTGCAGTGTTCAGTCTGTGTGCTTTTTCCAGAGCTTATCTCTTCTAGAAGCAAGGACTTGATCTGAGGGTGAACCATTTACAGGTTTTGGTCCTAGTTAGAACTTTAATTAGGGAGCATACTTATTAAGGGCCCTTGATAGAATGTTGTGGAAGATATTATAAGTTGACGTATCGCTTTGGCCAGGTAGAAATCTTGCCACTCAGGGAGTACTTAAGCTCGTTTAGGTAGGCATGTTCATTGAAGTTGCGCCTGGATCTCTTCATAGAGAACTTGCTGATGGGTGCTGGGTTGTTGGTGGATCTTACTCCATAATAAAACAATGGTCGGCTGGCGTCTGAGAAGAAGACATCAGCGTGGGAGAAGAGATGAGGTTTGCTCACCATTAGCACATCCAAAAGTGTACTTTTACTGGGGTTCTTCACGTTTGGGCATGTTGGTTCAGTAATAAGTTGCGTCCAGCCCATGTTCATCACAGAAGGATGCAGGGGCAGCTGTGTTAGAGAGCCAGTCAAAGTTGAGGTTTCCTAAAATAATAGTTTCTGGCAGCCCCTGTCCCAACTTGTCACTTAGATATGACACAAGCTGTAGGCCAGCAGACGGTGGTCTGTAGCATCCTATTACGCAGAGTGCAGTAGTCTGTGTAATTTCCACTTTGAAATTAGGCATTGAATTCACTGGCGACAGATGCCGAGGATAAGCAGAAGGCAGAAAATTTGTCTTTAACGTAGCTAGCTACCCTCCTCCTCTGGCATGCCCATCAGCTCTGAACAAGGCATAGTTGGGTATGTTTACTTCTCTATCAGTGGTGCTGGGTCTAAGCCGAGTTTGGAAATCACAAGTATGTCAGGAGGGTATGATTTACCCAGGTTTGTATTAAGGTTATTTTTAAAGAGGCTACATCGTTAATATGCAGAAGCTTATTCCTTTAAATTTTCTAGTTCTGCTGGCAAAACAATAGCTTCTGGGGGGGCCAGGGTTGAGTTCTGCGTTGCCTGAACATAGCAGGAGGATAAGTAGGATTTTCTAAGGCGCTAATTATAAGCTTGTAATTCCTGCCTTTCTCCCGCCTAGTAGATCTGATGTTTTTCAGGACTGGAAAGTAGCCACCATAGAAGAGCTGATCTGTTGTAGCAAGAGCTAGTACCCCTACCACAATAGGCAGGGAGGAGATAGAAGTCTGCGTGGTGGGAGGTGGGCCTTGTGGTGGGGAGTGTTATGTACTACTGGTATGTGTGGTCCAAGAGCAGGGTTGGTATTGCTACTTGGAATCACGGAGGCAATTAAAGGATAAGTTGCCATGTGGTATACAGCACAAAGGTGCGTTGTAGACCAAACATGATGGTAGTTCAGGTGTCCAATGCTGGGCAGCTGGTATCAGCAGAAGAAGGCAGTATAAGGAGCCATTAGGGCCCGACATGATGGTACCTCAAAAGAGCCACTCAGTTGCCGGGGCCAGTGGGGTTGCTGGATTAATGCAGCTTATCTGCTAATGAAAAAAAAAAAAAACAGGCAGGAGGTTCTGAAGCAAGTTTTTTGGGGGTACTGCAACAGCCTCAGTGGGACACAGAGGTCAAGGGTGCAGCCCACAGACTTACAGCTCTAAGAGAAGGGGCACAGGGCAGATAGCAAAATCACACAACCTTAATAACCTAGCTCAAACTTAAACCAACTCTTAAGAAATCTCTACATCAGACTAAACATTACTTAAAGTGAGAAATCAAGAACATGTCAAGCAGAGGTCAGTTCTAACATTAATTTCTTGGCAGCAGTTCCTAGAAGACTTCTGGATTGCTGCACATAGTGTGAGAAACACTGACAAACAGAGGCAAGTGAGATTCCTACTGAAAGCCCAGTCCAGTGAGCTTCTGTTATTGACTCTAGGCGCACCCTACAGTTGTTCCAGTCCTTGGGCATCACTGTCAGTTGGCCCAAGTCTCTGCTGACCTCTGTCCCAGTGGTTACAGTACCTTGAGCGGTTCTGGAGTCTATTTAGGGCAAGACCTTCTTCCCTCAAGACAGGGTGGACCACCTCATTGCCCAGGCCCAGGAGGTGGCCCAAAGCTGGTATGTCCCAGCCAGGACATTTTGAGGCTACTAGGCCCACTGCCATCATTTTGGAACCTTGGCCAGCCTGCACATGAGAGTCCCACAGTAGACCCTCAGGGTCCAGTGGAATCAGCTCTCAGATGATCTAGATCAGCTGGTCTTTGTCTTCTCCCACTTCCCAGAGTGCTTTACAGTGGATGTGCCCAGCCAGTCTCTTAAGGGGCTTTCTTCCTTATCCTCCCTGCTCAACAGATCCACAGATGCTTCAGATCTGGGTTGGGGAGCTCACCTAGGTCCTTATCAGACCCATAGCCTCTGGTCCCAGTGGGAGACTTGCCTCCACATATATGTACTAGAAATGAGGGCAGTTCTGTATCCCTTCCAGGACCATCTCTCCCTGGGCCATCTGCAGATGCATTTGGACAATCTCAGTGTGGTCTGTTACATCAGCAAGCGGGGGTCTCATTCTTCTAGTGTGGTGCCAGGAAGCGAATGAGGGTCTGGTACTGGGCTCTAGAGCATGGTCTAGAACTGCCAGCCAGCCATCCATGTGCCAGGCACCCAAAACACTTTGGACAGCCTCAGCAGGTCACAGTTCAAAATGTATGAATGGAAACTGCTGAACTCGGTTGCAGAAGACCTGTTTGACAGGTGGGTTGTCCAAAGTTGGACATTTTGCGTCCCTACTCAACACAAAACTGCCACGTTTCTGCTCACTAGATCCAGGGCCTGGAGTTTTCTGGCGGGCGTGTTGTCCCTCTCCTGGAAAGGGAGGTTTCTTTGCACCTTCCCTTTCCTCTAAATCGAGAGGTGCTCATCAAGCTACAGATGGAAGGTGCCACCTAATTCTGGTGGCTCCATTTTGGCCTTGTCAAATATCATTTTCATTACTGCAACAATTGGCTGTGAAGCTTCCAGTTCTCCTGCCTCTTTGCCAGAACATGTTGGCGCAAACTCAGGGGACCCTGATCAGCCAGACCTCAAGCCCTTCCATCTGCATGCATGGGTCCTGAGGACATAGCCATTTCTAGGTGTGGAATGTCTCAAAAGATGGCTCATGTCCTGGTGGCTGTATGTAAACCTTCCATCGGGGCCACTTACTCAATGAAATGGAAGTGCTTTGCTATGTGGACTGCTTCCCATCACCTAGACCCTTTTACTTGTCCAGTCAGCAAGTTCTAGCACCCCTCTCCTTATCAGATGCAGGACTCAAATATTCCTCCATCAGGGTGCACCTGTTAGTTATTTCAGCCTTTCATGGGCCTGTTGATGGCCGTCACGGTGGCCCAGTTGGATGTAGCTCGTACCTTTCTGAGAGACATTCTCCACTTGAAGGCTCCTATCTGTAATCCAGTCCTCACTTGGGACCTCAGTTTCATGCTCAAGAAGCTGACCCTGTGTCCTTTGAGCTGCCATGTCTTCTGAGCTACACTTTCTGTCGTGGAAAATTTTATTTTAGTTGCCATTACTTCTGCTCAAAGAATTTAAGAGCTACAGGCTCTTGTGTGAGCAACCTTATTTGATTTTCCACAGAGGCAGGGTCTCTATGTGTACTAACTCTAAGTTTCTTCCTGAGGGGTGTCTGAGTTTACCTAAATCAATCCATCCACCTGCCTGTTTATTTTCCAGAGCATGACAATCCAGGGAAGCATTGTTACGTACTTTGGATGTGCATATAATTCTTTGGTACTATAAACACTGTACTAAGGACTGCATAAAGTCCTTTCAGTTGTTTGTTTCTTTCGTCCCTGGCAGAGAGGGTGCTGCAGTTTAGAAACAGTGCTTGTGCAAATGGATGGCCAACTGTATTTTGTTTTTACAGGAAGTATGATAAGAAACTTTCTGGGGTTGTTAAGGGCCATTTCACCAGGGCATGTCCACTTCAGTTGCCTGTTTCGCATGTCAGCAAATGTAGATTTGCACTGCTGCAATTTGGAGTACTGTCGACACTTCCACCAAGCACCATAGTCTGGATTTTGCCTTCAGAAGAAGGGCAGACTTTGGCCTAGCTGTGCTTCAGGGTCTTCTATTTTAGGCCTCTGGCCTCCTGCCACCAAACTGTTTTGTGATTATCACTGCTTGGGACTCATTCCAAAGGTGTGACCTGATGACAGAGATATCCTCAAAGAAGAGACCAGTTACATAAGAACTTACCGTAACATTAGATCTTCAAGGGAATCTGTGTCATCCAAGTCATCTGTCCTCCCTCCATCCTCCCTTTTTGTTTCCCTCTACAGCTTGGCTGTCAGTTGCTCCAGCCTTTCTGCTAGCTGGGTACCTTCTCTCTGTCCTTAACTGCCTTGTGGGACTCCTGTCTCCTGTGGCCTCGGGCTAAGGAAAGAACTGAGGAGGGAGCAGGGCTGCCTGTGTTTATATAAACTGTGACATGGATCCTGATGTTAGCATGGATTGCCCCAGTACACTGCTGCAGAAAAAGCTTCCATGAGATCCTGGCGTGATGGTAAGTTCCATAGGTGTGACCTGATGACAGAGATTCCCTCGAACATCTACTGTTATGGTAAGTTCTTGCATAACTGTTGTTTTTGAGGAATATAGTATCTTCGAGGACATCTCGGGCCACACCTGAAACTGTAGACTCCAGGCACTAGGACCACACAGACACTTTTGCAAGCAGTCTGCCAGGGACTACCGCTGACGATGTCAGATGTCAGCATATACATAAACACGGGCAGCTCCTCCTCAGTTATTTTCTGACATCTATCTATACTACTCTGACCATTAGGGGAAACACTGCTATTGCTACCGTTTTATTTCCTTATTCCTAATAAGTACTCACTTTTCAAGTGATATTCAAATATCACATCAAAAGAACTGTCCAAACTTTTCCAAGACTGTGAGTGTGGAATTACTAATTTAACTCGGTCGGTGGTGGTGTGAAGTGCTCCGACAAGGAGAGCTATTCAAGACTTATGAGGTCCTTTTTATAGTATGCTACCTTTGCCAAGGGAGTGTTGAGTTTAATTTTTTTTGTACTTTGTATTTATTGATTTTTCTGCATACACATACAGCATAACATTCGTACAGGTAGGTGTACAGATATTACAAGCCACAATGCACGAAGTAAAGTGACACATCATTTTACAGTAACACACTTATTAGACCCTATAACTTGTTACTTCAATGGGGTTAGCTGAATTGTTGGAAAAATAAAAGCAACATCATTTTCAGAATTGGCACATTGCAACCATGAGCAGTGAGTAACCCATATTTTAGTATGATACACATCATTTCCTATCATGAAGACAGTAACTGCCCCTGTACATCTGTTATTACATACATCACGTCTAGCTTCTTTCTAGCTCTCTGACCGCAAATGCCCAATCTAAGCAATCAAAACAATTAGAAATCCCAACAGGAGATGAATGTCCACTTTTAAGTCTTAAGTCCAAACTGGGAATAGGTATTTCCCTTAATAATTCTAGTGAAGTATAAACCATAAACTTCCCTTCTAATTACCCAGTGGCTTTATCAGATTAGGTAGTTACCCAACAGAGAAAAAGTCATTTTAATTGTCTCTCTGCGAATGTCTGTGTCTGAGAGAAAAAGAAAAAGGAACACTAAGTCCTGTGCTCAGGTTTACCAGTCTCTTAATCAATGTCTGCTTCCTCACTATTCGAATCTGCACTTTTCGCTTGAAATTCTTTTGGCCCAATCTAGAAATTTACCGCTTCCACAGGTTCTGCAAATTGATATGTCCCCTCCACCCGTGAAAATATGCAGGTTTGCCAGTATCACCAGGACATGTTGGATTCAGAGTTGCTTAAGACAGGCCCATGCTGCATCAAAATTACATCTCCTTTGTTGTGTCGCATAGCTGAGGTCTGGGAACACATGGATTTTGTTCCTTCCATTCCATTGTTCTGCTTCTTTTGCTAGAGTTATAATTTGTTCCTTTTCAACAGCAGACCCTAGGACTGAGGAGGAACTGACCTGTGGTCATGCGGTTTCTGGAGCCATGAGGAGTTATCTGATGGAGCCTTGATTACGAGCAGTTCTCTAGACTAGTAAACGTCTCTTCAAGCCATCTGTCTGTAAATCCGACAAGATCTTCCATCCCAACTGTTTCTGGGAGACCTAGGATCCCAATACTGGCCACTCTGGAGAGATTCTCTAGGTTCTCTAGCGCCGTCTCAGGACCCGTTCTGTTTAACCAGACCCGATGTCATTGTCATATCGACGAGGCTGTCTGAACTGCCACTTTGGTTTCCTTCTCCAGTTTAACAAATTTTGTGTCCATGTTTTTAAATTGCTGGCAGATTCCTCCATTTTTCCATCTAACTTTTGTATTGCCTTGAGGAGCATGGCATTTGTAGGCTAGTTGAGCTCTTCTGCTGCCCTCAACGCTCAGTTCCTTGCTGGTCCCAGGTGTAGCTTCTCTGGAGCGGGCTCCTTCTCTACCTGGCATGGCCTGTTGTGTGTCAGCGTGGCTCAGTTGGTAGCACATCCGCCTCTGGGCCAGAAGGTCGTGGGTTCTCGTCCCATACCGGGATTGGACTTGCACCTAAAATCGCTGGCATCTGAGTGCAGTATTGGGGGTGCTGTACTGCTGGGGTGTGCCGTCCTTCAGATGAGACGTTAAACCGAGGTCCTTCTACCCATCCTGGTGTTGTCCTGGTGGGTGTCCAGGTGGATAAAGAACCCAGGCACTCTTAGCAAGAAGGAGAACATTCCGGTGTCCTGCCAACATTCCTTCCCATAAAACTGGTTCATGCAATTATCCAGGCTGTGTGGGTGATGATGTGCGATATGGCCGCCACCACACATTCAGTCACTTCACTACCAGTCTAGCATTGCTTGTAAAAGCGCTTTGGATATGGCAAGCTATATAAATACTGATTCTTCTTCTTCTTCTTCTGTTTGTCCGCCCATAACTTCAATTCTCTCAGCTTGATTTTCAAACAAGCGGTATCTATCATGTAGCAGGTTGCAATCTCAGTTGCGTAAAGGATAAATACATTTCTTTAGTCCACTTTTATTGCTCAATTGCTTGGAAAAGTTCCTTTCCACAGAGCTAATTTTAAGAGCTGTTTCTAGCTTGGCTGCTGGCCATGCCCCGGGTTTAATTTTAGAGAACTAAAATCTGTTTCGCTCAAAAAGTATTTACATTGCAGCTCACCAGGTAGAGGTAGAGAGAGATATGAGTCTGAATAGGAGGCCTATGAGACCAGTGGCCCAGGATCGGCAAGAAGACCTCTGAGTCGAGTGGAATGGTGTGGGTCTTGAGGCTAGGGGTAAAGGTCGGAGCAGTGATGGAAAGAGTAAACTGTAAACAAGGAGCCAGTAATTTAAGTAAAGGAGCATTGGAGCAAAGGAGTTAGAGAACTGGATAGTAGAAAACAGAAAGATTTAAAGAGAAGAAGTGGATGGGCGGGAAGCAAGGAAGTGTAGAAGGAGAAGGAGCAGTGTTACAAATTTGTTTTATTAGATGGCTTTCAGTGAATTTTAGCGGAACATTAAAGCGCTGAAAGTTATCTGTCTCTTAATTAGTTTTCTTTACTCTTTGCACCCTGTTGTCAGCTATAGATATTAACCTGGAGGCAGAGATATAAAAATCAAGGAAACAATCTTATTTAAGGTTATAAGATGCCTAGGAGTATTTTAGTCTACTGTAAGTATTCTAAGTATTTTGAGTATTGTTGATCAGATTTTAAACTTCTAAAAATCATATTTCATGCCACTGGGCCACATGAGATAAAAATATTTAACTGCTCAAGCGCTAGCATTCTTCAGATTAGATCAGAATACACCAAAATCCCATCGCCAGCTGAATCTGTAGTAGGGTGCTTACAGAAGAAACTGAAAATGTGTTATTAAATTTGTAAAAGTAGGCGCTGATTCGAAGCTGGTGTATTTGGACATCCTTGGATAAGCATAGCAAACATTGCTAAACTCGTTAAACTGCTAAACCGTATGTGCAGAGTGAAAGAGAACTGCAGAGCAGAGAGTTAGAGTGACTAGAGTGGTAGAAACTAGAAACTAAAAGTTAACACTACAGAAAATAAAAAGCTAAACAATTAAGAAGCTAGGAAACTACTCTACCTTACTGGAGTATTATTTTTTTAAATGGAGGCTGTCTGAATTAAAGAAGATAGGCAGATATGCAGAGTCTGGCAAGTAAGTAAACAGTGATTACAGATTTGATTGGACCTAGACTGTAGTACTAATGACATTAAACAATATTAGGATACCTAAAGGCATAGTTAAAATATAACTTGGTAATAACTTGTTTAAATACAGTTAACTTTAGTAAAACCTGCTTAACGTAGTTAAACCCAAAGGCCTGTAGTTACAAACATACAACATAGTGATTTTTTGCATGTTTTTTTTTTTTTTTTGAAGTGTGTTTGTAAACAAGAACACGGTGTGGACGGATATTTACATCTACATCTGGGTACAAGATAAAAGAATTTGCAAAAAGGAAGGAGAATAATTGGTGGATTATAAGAAGCATAAAGTTGGGATTCTACAAAAATACTGGATTTTAGGGACTACAACTAAAATGGATATATGAGACTGTGACTACAGAGTTAAGGGTGTTTCACACAATTGCACCTTAAAGTCTACTTGAATTTTTAAATACCATATTTTTGAACTTTTAAATAAGCGTATTTTAAAGCACTTCCTGTTGTCTTTTTTCCTTTCAAGTATTTATGGCATTTTATGATACTTATGATATTGACTGAGTTACTGTCGATTCTATAATTGGCTTATAATTAATCTACAACATTGATTTAGCAGTTTTATAGGCATTTGATAGCTATTTATGTGTCATTTCTCTTTTTGCCCAGGGGCTTTTAAATAACAAGTAAAATTTATATTTATATTACAGCTGAATTGTTTGAACTACATGAACTGTTGACACAGGTACAGGTGAAGTAAGGTGTAATTGATTCATTTTCTCTTTTGGATCTCATTATGGTAGGATTGTATAGGTGGATTGATATAGGAAATATTGGTTGAACCTTTTTTCTTTTCTTATTTTGGGTATAGCTCGTTATTGATTGATTATAATAAGTGATTAATTGATATGCCTGCAGTCACCAAGTAGAACTAATCAGAGGTCCAAAAATATTTTAAAGACCCACTTTCTCTTGAACACCTGGCATTGAAAGTGTTGAACAAATGCAGAATTCGATGAAGAAAAGAAGAGGTAAAATTAATAAAAAGTGACGAGAGAGGCATAAAGGAAAAAATCTACCCCGATAATTAATGATGATAAAGAAAATGGGAGAAATATAACTAGTAAAGGAGATCAACAAAAGTGGTCCAATAGACAATGACATGAAAAGAATAGAATTAGGAAACAAACTGAATTAAAATTTATTTCACAAATGTATGTACTAGTTTAAAGGAAATAGATAATGAGGTAAGGAATATGAGAGAATCAATAAGAAAGAAAAGTAAAGGCTCCCAGACTAACAGAGATTCTTTCAGTCACAGCCCGATCCCTGTTCCTGAGTACAATATAAAGGAACAGGAAAAATCTAGAATGGACATTGATAGTTCTTGGACAGTGAGGCACCAAGAGTGTTAGATCTTTAGATGTAGTAGGAGTAGCGATGGAAGTGGTATCAGGTCTAAGAGATCCATTCCATGCAAATTTGTTCTGCTTTATGAACAGCTGGTAGAAATAAAACAGAATTTGTCATTTGTTAATTGAATATGCCTGGAAAACAGAATAATGTTAGAATTTATAGGAAACAAAAGCAATATAAAGATAAGGATGGATCAAAAGAAGAAATATTAATGAAGAAAGGTAGAAAAGAGAACAGAAAAGAAGGAAATGATGGGAAATTATCTGGAGGAGAATTTAGAGGAAGCTGGAGCAGATTTCCATGTCTGGAGAGTACAGATCTTAACATTGAGTCAGAAGACTCTTACAAAGAGCAACAGAATGTATAATGTTACCTGATATAGAAAAAGAGATGATAGTGTATGCAGGGACTGGAAACTCAAATTCCCAAAATAGATACTCCATAAATTGGCACCAAACAAAATTTAAATACTTGGGAATTCATATCCCAAGAGATTTAGATAATTTGGAGCTGCTAAACTATGACCCTCTATCAACCCAGATCCAATCCAGAGTTTTAAATAATTGATTAGCAGTTTTTCTTGGGACTATACTAACTGTATAGAAAGTATTTATATAGATTTTCTAGAAGTACTGTGTTTATTAAACACAGTGAGGCAAGTTATGCATTTTCACAAAGATTTAGCTTTTTATTATTCAAAACGCTAATCAATTTTTAGAGTTAAATAAATCCCTGAATCGATTTAGTCTGTTGGTCGAGGTTGCCGTTAAATTGCTTCCAAAGAATCAAAACCATTCGCATGATAATCCTGCCCAAACTCCTGTATCTCTTTCAAAAATATTCCCTTTTTCCTCTAAATTTTATTTTCAGTAATGTGACAAAATTATATTGAACTTTATTTGGAATGGTAAAAGACCAAGAATTAGGATGTCCCTACTGCAACTCCTGCTTTCCCTTGAGTGGTGCTAACATACCCAACCCTGAAACTTTATGCAATAGCAGCCTTTTAAGATATTATCTCTGTGAGTTATCCCCATAGTGAAGCACCTTGGAAGGATTTGGAATTTGCAATTAATGATTTATATGATATTACCAAGGTAACTTTGTCCATGATAGCCAAGGCACCACCTATATGGGGCTATATGCCTTTTACAGCCCAGATTTTAAAATTGTGGTACAAGTTAAAACATAAAGGTTTTAGGGCACTCTTTCTTCTACACCCATATATCTGAGGATGATAGGTTTCTTCCGCAGCTATAGATCATACGCACAGTCAAGTGGAGAGTAGGACTTCAATTTTTAAGCAATTCCTTTCCTGACAGGTATAATTCCAATCGAAACCCTAAAGCAGCTATGATTTATCAGGTACAGACCAGTACAGATATACCCAGGTCAGAAACTATATACTACGGCAGAGAGAGTAATCTCTAAATTACCAGACCCTATTCAATGGCATGGAAATATCTCAAGGATAATATTAATGGTCACACTTGGTGTCATCAGGTGGGATATTATATATAAAATTCTTAGGGTATGGGCGATTCCACGCTCAATTTTGAACAGCTGGTGTGAAACTTAGAATTAAATATTTTAGAACAGGAATGGCTGCGAGCATCTCCCTGGCATGCAAAGTAACCCATTCTACTCTAAATGGTCTTGAATTAAGCCTGGAAAAATCAAAGTAAATTTTTTGTTCACTGGCATCCTAACTAAATACCTCCTCTCTCATTATGGTGGATGTTGGAGATGTTCATGCCCACATGCTGACCTTGGTCATGTCTTTGGACTTGCCAGAGTTGACACCATTTTGGTGCCTGCAGCAGGAAATATCAGATTGCCTGGGAGAGAGGTGGTACCCACCCAAAATGATCATCTTATCCATATTCCCTCATAGATTTCCTGGCATCGAACTCTATTACCTGTTTATATCTTAGCTGCCAAGAAGGCTATAACCAGAAGATAGAGCTCCTTAATTATCCCTATTCTAGGGATTGGAGGGGTTGATTTTAGATATCTACCACATGGAATCCCTCACGGCCAAACTCCACAACAAATACCCTGCACTCAAATGCAGTGGAGACCCTGGGTGATGTACCTGTCTCAGACAGAACCTGATTTGGTTCCTTGAGCCTCTCCAACATAGTTTTGTTTTGCTGCTAACGGAGATTTCAGACCTTGGGAGGGTCCTAAATGCAACCGTCACATCTGCTCTAATGAAGTTTTTATTCCATGGAGGAATATACTTTAGATAACATTCATTGGGGGCAACAGCTTTTAAGATAAACAATCAGTCATGTTCTCAATAATTGCACTGACACAGATATGAAGAGATTTATTTTATTGTCCATATAAGTTGAACATCAATGAGCAAGAATATGGTAGTCATATCAGACGACCTAAGGTGGAGCCAACAATGTGAGAAGGCAGTAAGGAAGGCTGGGGGATACTGGGATGCATAGGGTGAAGCATCACCAGTAGAAAACAGGAAGTTGTTGGCCCTCTGTACAGACAGTTGGTAAGACCACATTTGAGTACTGTGTACAGTTCTGAAGACCCCATCTCTGCAAAGACATAGACAGGGTGGAGGCTGTCCAGAGGAGGGCAACAAAATTATGCAGGGTCTGCATCAGAAGACATATGAAGAAAGACTAAAGGAACTAAAGATGTATAGCCCCGAGAAAGGAGGAGATGGGGACATGATAGAAACTTTCAAATACCTCAAGGGAATCGACAAAGTCCAAGAGGTAGCATCTTTCAGAAAAAGAGATGTGCAAAACAAAGGGCACAATCTGAAGATAGAGGTATCAGAGGTAGTGTGGAAGTATTTCTTCACAGAAAGGGTTGTGGATACAAGGAACAGCCTTCCTGAGGAGGTCGTAGAGTCAAAATAGTGGAGAAATTCAAGAATGCATGGGACAGACATAAGGCAATTCTAGTGGGGTGTAGGAGGAAGTAGGCTGTTGGTTAACTAGGAGTTGCAGCTTATCCGTTAGATGGGAAATGGGCAGACTAGGTGGGCCAAGCGGTCCTTATCTGCTGTCAAATTCTATGTTTCAATTTTACATGATAATGACTTTATAACATGTTGTTGTCACTCTATTCAATAAAAGAAATTTAAAAGAAACTCAAATTCCTGTATTTAAGGGTTAAGGATGAGAGACAAGAATTGAAAACATCCAGCCCACAGAAATGAAGAGAGCAGGATTTGATTATAAGGCTGCAGGAAGTAGGAAGGGAAAGGAAAGAGGAAAGAATCTCAGTCTGCAAACTTAGTGCTTCAGTGTCCAGAAGAAATAGTGATTACTAATAAAAAGGGAAAAAATAAGGCAAAAGATAAAGCAAAACTGGAAGTAAGACGGCAAAGGGGAAAAATCAGTCCCAAACACAAAACAGGTGCACTAACAGAGAGAGAGAGAGAAAGGAAAACGGTTCTAAAGATAAGGAAATACAGAGGGAAATAACAAAGGAAAAGAAAGGATGGATAGATAGAGGATGGTAAAGACAAAGAAGGAGATCCCAAGTAAGCCCAAAGGAAGAAAAACAAAAGATCAAAATGGAATTGAACAGAGAATAGAGGATAGGAAGCAAGGGATACCAGATCCAATAAAATAAGAATTTTAAAGAAGATGAAGGTTGAAGTAGAAATTTTGGAAATTTCTTGACATTACAGTCTGATTATGTTGTACCTTTACAAAGTTGCATGTATTCCTAGGAAACTAAGGAAAGACTAAATGAAATGATGTATAATCTATTGTTAGACATATTGATGGCTACAGACATGCCATGGATCACATAATGTGACAAGACCAATACCAAGTTCAGAATTAGTTTTATTGGTAACTGATCAGTATTATATAGTAAGGGCAATAGGATTAAAACTAGGGGAAATGAGAAAAGTGGGGATGGAAATGGGAGAAATTTGAACAATGGACACTTTTTTCATAATTTTATAAAATAAGTTAAGAGGAAAGGAGGATGAAAAATACTGACATAATTTTTGGTTTAAAGCAAATGAACAGAGAGAATAAGGGAATGTTAAAGAAAGCTTGTGGACACATGAATGTCGTTTGAACATGCATGTCTATAGCTATGAAATAGAGAAGGTAGCAAGATGGGAAATGGATGGACATATAGCCATGTGGCTCAAAAGGCAATTTATTGGAGAAGATTTTAAGTAAACAAAAAGTGCTTGAACTGGGCATTTATGTATATATGGAAAATCAAATGAAAGAGAATGAGCCTAGAAATCAGACTGGTAATAAAAGCTACGTTCAAATCACGAAGTTTGATAGAAATCTCTAATAGATATGAGATTTTAGGAAAGAAGCTGGTGACAAAGTGATAGAGATGAAGTAGGAGGAGACTACATGGCAACACTTGTGAGAATGGTTTCATATAATTAAGGAAAAAGGGATAAAAATAAAGATAATCGCAGCTGGCCCACGGCAGTGGTTCGATTTCATTGACGCCCAGCGACCCGGGTTCAGGAACAAGCACAGGTCGCTGGAGGGCCGACTGGGAGAAGATTGAGCGCCCATGGACAGCTCTCCTCCTCTGGGGAGGTAGGGGACTGGTCCGGCACCTGCTGGCTCCTAGCAGAGTCTGGGAGTATCACAGGACGCCTGACCCAAATGCCAACTGGGGAGGAGCGGCCATCGCGACAAGGTGACATGACTACGCTGCCCCCAACAGAAAAAGGGAAAATTGCTCACTGGCCGGATGATGGCTCTCCATTCCCTAAGTGCCTCCAGGCCTTCCCAGGCCTCCTGTTCCTCAGCATCCCCAGGTCTAGTAGTTAGTGTGCTGAGGTCATCCCTCTCCCAGTGCCCTCCCTCGAGGATAAGGACCCGCTGACGGAGGGATACGCCCGGGATGTCCTGAGGCGGCTGCCATATGGGGACTAGAGGAGTGCTGGGTAGAACAGTGGGGCTGAGGGAACCTGTGGAGCCAGGAGTGGGGGACCAGCGAAGCACAAAAGGTGGGGAAAAAAAAGATAATGGTAATACAATTAGGTTTTTATCTTGGAACATATCTAGTTTAGGGGATACATTGGAAGACCCAGAGTTGGAAAGATATTTTCAAGATTTTGAGTACATCTGTATACAGGAGACCTGGATAAAGGCAGTTTATTATGGAAGGAATGTAGGTAGGTTGGCAACATTCTGTAGTATTAGATAAAACATAACCACAGAGGAAGCCCATAATAGTGATGATGGTTTTTGGTAATTAAGGTACAACATACCAATAAAAAGAGCTGGTACTAGTGAACTGTTATATACGACCGAGAACAGTGGATATGGAAATAGGAATGGTTCAAAGAACTGGAAACAGTATTGAAAGAATACAAAATGGTCCTACAGTGGATTCATAGGATGACTTACTTGGTCAGTTAGCATTAGCCATAATAGACCAGCACCTTTAAATGTATTGGAAATGGCTATTCCGTGAAAGCTGTCTAGCGTCTTTTTTGAAAAATGGTTGGAAGCTACCTCAGTGATAGACTGCAGAGGTGAGGATATCAAATATGATTTAGGAACAGAGGGCTGTCCAATCAGGGTACCTCAAGGCACAATCTCGGTCCCTTATTGTTCAGTATTTTCCTGAACGACCTTCCAGCTGTCTGCAACCAGCGCATTTTCCTCTATGCAGATGACGGGTCATCTTTGCTAGCCACCTGGATTCCAATGTCTTGAAAACAGTCTTCAACAAGGTTTCACAGAAGCAGAGAGATGGTTTAATAATCATAAACTAGTGCTAAACTACAAAAAACTAAGGTCCAGCTGTTTTCGCCCTCTGAATAAGTTTAAGGCCCATCAACTCACTATCACCAACAACCACAGAGATGTCTTGAACAAACTCAGCTTTTCAAATACCTAGGTCTAACCCTGGATAGTCACCTTACCTTTGTGTCTCACATTGAAAATCTTGCCAGAGATGTTAATACCAGAGTGGGCTCCTCTTCAGACACAGGCAAGTCTTGCCAAGAATCCCTGAAGGTTGCAGTTCACAGCTCGGTCCTCTCGATCATTGATTATGGTCTAATCATATACTATGCTGCAGCCTCCACATAAACGACTCACGGTGGCCCTAGAACAAAGCCTTTAGTAATAGTTACGGTGCCATGCGCTCCACCATACCTGTGAGTTATATGCTCAGTCTGGCTGGTTCCAACTAAGTAATAGGATCAAATATAAACTTGCCCCTGTCCAAAAAGCTCTACTTGGATTACTACCCCGAGCATTGGTTGCCTGCTAAATAAATCCTAAGACCCATACACACACACCTCAGTTTCTGCCCTCCTTCTCATACCCCACTGTCAGACTGCTCAATACCAGCGATCCTTTCAATACAGAGCCCCCATTGGTTTAATAATCTAAGCAACCAACTGAGCAGTCTTTCTAGTCTCGTCGCACTTAAACTTATGCTTCATCAGCATCTCCCAACCAAAACACTTTTGATTGTTACACCTAGTTTCCCACTCTGCAGACACCTTATACCACTTTTTTCACTCTCTGAGGCTCTTACTAGATTGTTCTAGTCATGTCCAATGTGTGAAAGTGCTCAAGTGGTGGATGGAATGCAGCAGTCTTCTCAAGGAGGTGCCATTCTGATCCCTCCTCTTCAGATTCTCACCACAGATACCTTGGGACTGGGCTCTGGGGCTCCCTTGGACCCTCATCAAACACAAGAGCACGGTGGACCCAAGTGGAGCTCATTTTGCATATCAGTGTTCTGGAAATGGTGGCTGTCTATGCGGACTCAGACCTACAGTATCAGGACTCTAGACCTTCCAGAACCACTTGTCCCTATGTCCTCTGCTAATACAAATGGACGCAATGTGATGCATTCCGTCCAGCAAGCGGGAGGGGCTCATTCCTATCTGCTGTGCAGGGAAGCAGGAAGAGCTTGGTATTGGGCTCTGGACATGGTCTAGAACTATATACATGTTCCAGGCGATAAAATGTCTGAGCAGACAAGCTAAGCAGGTCACAGTCCAGGATGCGTGAGTGGGAACTGCTGATTTCAGTGGTAGATGACCTCTTCACAAGATGGGGTCATCCAGAGTTGGACATTTTTGCTTCCCAACACAACACAAACTGTTACTTTTCTGCTTGCTTGCTCCAGGACCTGATATTTCTGCTGAGATGTGTTGTCCTCTCTTGAAAAGGGAGGTTTCTACATGCCTTTCTTCCTTCTGTCTAATTCAGAGTGCTGCTCAAGTAGCAAATGGAGGAGGCAACTCTGATGCTCATTGCTCCTCTATGGTCTTAATGGATCTGGTTCCACCTACTGCAACAGCTGTCAGTGGAACCCCCAGTACTCTGCCCCTGTGCAAGGGTCTACTGTCACAGGAACAGGGAACCCTGGTCCATCCAGACTTGAAGTTTCTCCATCTGCACATGGCTTCTGAAGACATAGCCATAGCTCATTTGAGGTTTCCAGGGATGGCAGATGTTCTGGTGGCTGCTATGAAACATTCCACCAGGACTACTTACTACATGAAGTGGAAGCAGTTTGTATTATGGGTCAAGTTCTCACCACCTGGATCTGGTTCACCTATCCAGTTAATCAAGTTCTAGAGTACCTGATGTCCTTATTGGATTCAGGCCTGCATATTCTTCACTCAAAGTTCACCTGGCTGCCATATCAGCTTTCTCTGTGCCTATAGATGGCTGTCAGGCGGCTCCACTGGAGGTAGCCCATATGTTCTTGTAGGCATTCTGCATCTAAAGCCCCTAGTCTCAATCCAGTCCGGCTTGGAACATGAATTTTATTTTGTAAAAGCTCAGCATGCTCTTTAGCCGGCCAGAGCCTGTGGCTTACACTTTCTCTTGGAACGTGTTACTTCAGTTGTAATCACTTATGCTTGAACGATTTCAGAACTACAGGCTCCAATGTGTGGCCTCCTTATTTGAGTTTCCACAAAGACAGGGTGTCTTTGTATACTAATCCTAAGTTTCTTTCAAAGGTGGTGTTTGAGTTTACTTTAAATCAAACCGTCCACCTGCCAATGTATTATCCACAGAATGCCAGTCCAGGGGAAGCATTGCTCCATACTTCAGATGTGCACAGAATACTCGGTACTATATGTGACAGGGTTGAATAAGATCCTGTCACATTTGTAATGTGGAAAGAGTAAAAGCAAGGATCTGTTCTGTCCTTTCTTTTTCTCTCTCGTCTGTCTGATTGCACAATTGAATTTTCTTGTGAGACCTAGGAACTGATCATTCTGGTCTCACAATTCCCCACCCTTCCTACCTTCAATGTTGTTTCTTGCTGTTTCTGTCTTTCTCTCCCCTGTATCTGCAGTTATAAAAGTGTATGTGAATCTTTGTGTTCTGGGATCCCTGGTTTGAAAATGTATACAGTGATATCATTGAAATGGTTACAGAAGGGTATTTGGAACTCAGGGGTTAACTTTGGGATGCAGTTTGACCTCCACAAACTCTTTTGCAGAGTTGTCAACAGGAGATTAGTTCTGGGACCCATTTTCTATTTTGTTGAACCTGCAAGGAAAGAAATTGACAAAGTTCTGATACATCTTGTGAGAAACAAGATGTCTGTTAACAACTCAAATTAATTGCCAGGCAAAGACTTTTTATAAAAAGAGAGCAATCTGTTGCTGGGGAGAGTGTGATTTGAACTAGAAAAGAAAACCGTCAGATGAAGGACTTTGTTTTCTTTGTCTGTACTGCCTTTGTAAATTGCTATTTTTATTTTATTGTTATTGATAATACTAAAATGCTACTTACAAATTTTGTATCTGCTTCTGGTTTTCCTATGCTTCCTGACTGACTGCGACAGCATTGCCACATACCATCTGAAGGACTGCAGGAAGTCCTCGTAAATTTTTATGAATTTGCCCTAGGAAAGTGGGCGCTCTAGTTTCTAAAAGTGCTTTTCCAAATGGCTAGCAAACTGTATTTCTTTTTGTTACAGCAAGTACAGGAAGTAACTTCCCTGGTGTGTTCGGTTGTCTCACAAAAGGCATGGCTACTCTGGTAGCTTGTTTTCCAAATGTGTCTGCTGTAGAGATCTGTGCAGCTACTACTGAGTACTGTCCACACTCTTCACTAAGCACTGCAGTCTGGACATTGTCTCTTGCGGATGAGCTGGTTTTGGTCTAGCTGTGCTAAGGCCTGTTGTCATAAGCCTGTAGGCTCCAGCCCCCTGCCCCCAAAGTCGCCAGCATTTTTTAATGTAATATTCTATAATTCAGGCCATTGCAATTTAACAAAAAAAAAATCTGATTAGATATGCACATCCCTAGGACTCTTCGAGAGAATAAATTAAAGGAAAACTGCATGTTAAAATCAGGAAAATATATTTTTACCATCCATTGTGTGTTCTTAGTTCATCCTATGTTATTTTTCAGCTCAGGCTGTGTGAGGTGTTTTTTCTAACTTTCTCTTGCTATTTTATGGCCCTAAGGGCTGCCATTTACCTTTCTTTTCTTGTCCCAGATAGTCTTCCCAGAGTGCCCTCTGCTCTGAGGTCTAATAGCCACATCTGACCAGTGTCTTGTTACAGTGTCTGTATCAAAACACTCACTGCTGCATGCAACCTGTATATAAACTGTTACTTTGTTTAGACTCAGTGTTTCCTCGCTCTTTTTATTTGATACACACGAGCTGTCTCTTCAAATATTTAAAGTTGAAGGCAATGATACGAGCTGGCATTAAGAACAAAACAGGACGAAATCATGCAGAGGGCTTCTGGTGCAGATCACATGAACACAAAAATACTGAAGGCTGCTTAGCCAGTGGATGACAACTGCTTTAAAAGGATTACATTGGTCTACAAGCATGAATCTTCTACACAGAACACAAGCAACTGAATCAGAAGTACAGAATATGTCGAATAAAAGGGGAGGGAGACACGAGTCTAAGCAAAGTAACAGTTTATACACAGGTTGCATGCAGCGGTGAGTGCTGCTGATATAAACTCTCTCCTCTGCTATGTCCTGGGGAGGGGTAAATTAGCATTGTTGGAGCAGACTTGTTAGTTGTGCTCCATCATGTTTGCAAACCATAGAAACCATTCCAATGCTCCATATATTCTTTCATCCCATGGCTACTATAAACAATACAGACACTGCAACAAGACACTGGTCAGGTGCATGGGCTATTAGACCTCAGAGCAGAAGGCACTCTGGGAAGACTATCTGGATTAAGAAGCAATAAAAGAAAGGTAAATGGCAGCCCCAAGTGCCATAAAATAGCAAGAGAAAGTTAGAAAGAACACCTCCACAGCCTGAGCTGAAAAATGACACTGGGATGAACTAAGAACACACAATGGATGGTAAAAATATATTTTCCTGATTTTAACATGCAGTTTTCCTTTAAGTAATAATCAGATCACTGTAACTTAGATTGAATACTGATTTCTTTTCTTTCACAGTATTACTACCACCAATATAATTTAATAGCTCTTAAATTACATATATCTCTAATTCACCTAGGAGATATCTGATAAACATTACTCAGTCTTGAATGTTTAACGATACATGACCACTGTAGATCTATCACCCATCATTTAGTTTATAGTTAAATTATTCATTTCTAAAGGAGGAAAACTCTCCTAGTTCTTCGTAACAATTAATTTGCCTCTTCACTTAGGTCCCAAATATCAAACCAGAAATAGTTTTCCAATGAGGCTACAGTCTGCATGTGTACGCTTGATATCTGAGGAGGACACCACTGACCTTCGTCTTTATTGTCAGCACACATGAACTTTTCAGGTGCTGTTCTGGGACATACCTTGCAATCCAATAGCATTATGCCTGACAAGCATTCCATGTTAGGCTATACATGAAACATTGGCTTAGGGGGCCGCCTATGGGAGTCTCTCACCCCTACTGAAACTGCTTTGCCAAAACAGACCAGTATACTAATTTGGCCCAGGTTTTTATAAAACCCAGGGCCAGTCCTCCATCAGTTCAGATATGGTTACTGCTAGCCAGAGTGGATAAGACACCCCCCCAGCAGCCCCACCTGCCAACAATTCAGGCTTAAAGCCTTACGGTCCCTGTACCAGTCTTCACTGTGCAGGATGGAATGCTCCGATCTTACCCTGATGGCACTGTACTAATGTTCTAATGCTGATTTCATAACGACCATTTAGTGAATGGACCCAACCCACATCCTTCCATATGCGTTAAGTCTCAATGCACTAATTTAACCTGGAGAAAAGGGACTATTTGTGATCAGCATAAATTAACTTTTCCTCCTAATCCAAAACTACCTTTAAATAATCTAGTTATACCTGCCTCATCCCTTCAATATATTTATAAAATGGGCTTACGTTACAAAGTTTTATAATCTTAGTTTGATCATGGTATCTTTCACCAAAATTGCATTACTAAAGCAACCCACAGTCATTACCAATTTAATAGAAGGCATAAAATGGACTTGACACTTTAAAGGGGAACTGTCAGGAAATAAATGACAGAAGTCTTCAAATAATAACCTCGGATCTGTAGTCACCACAGGATATTTATATAGCCTTGAAAATAAGAATCAATTTGAGTTCAAGCTCCCTGTTATAAGTTTCTGTGGTGCACTCAAGGTATTAGAACCACAGTCTTCACTGCAATCTCTTAAAACAGCAGGCCACGGACAGGAAAGCTAGCCATTCAAAAGCAATGGCTCATATCAAAGACATTTAACACCATAAAGAAAGTACCTGTTAGATGTCCACCGTCATCATCTGTGAATTGGTGTAAATTAAGAAAAGTCTAGAAAGCCAAAGATTTGCTCCATGCTATTATTTCTGAGGGTCCATACATTTTCCTGTATTATTTATGACCACTTTTGGCTGGCGGTTTACAATCATCTTCTCTTAGGGGAGCCTGTGTTTCTACATTTTCCAAGGACTAGCAACAGCATACATAATCTGTCCCACCTGGATTCCTATGAATTGATAACCAAGCAAATCTGTGGAATAAAGCAGAAAGTGTTGCTTTGCTAAAGTGGTGTGATTACTATACAATAAATGAAAGAGACCCGTTCGACTCCCAGGCAATGCTGGCATACCTTTTAGAAGCTAAAATAAGAATATTAGCATAACCGCTGGTATGTTGCAGCATTGCTGAGAACATGGTTTTCATGAGTCAGGTTCCATTAGGCAGTTTAATTTGTAAATGTGCTAAAGCACCAAAAGCTGCTACACTGATTTTATAGACAGCAGTTCAATTTAAACTGTCATTTAACGTTTCAGCGTTCACATGATGCTTTTGGGCTGAACACTAAGAAGGGCTACGAACCATAACACTCCCAAAAGAGCTGCAAATGGGGAACTCCTTACAAGGCAAACTGTGACATATGTAAACACTGTTTAAAAACTATTTGAGATTTTTAGACTTAAATAAAACAAAGTCCAAATAAATGAGCAGCACAGCCACCATCTTGTTTCTCCACCCCCAATGCCAGACCCTAAATGGTCTCTCCAAATGTCAGCATTTGGTGCTGCTTGGTACTGATTCCAAAGGTGTGGCCTGATGAAAGAGATATCCTGAAGAAGATAGAACAGTTATGTGCTTACTGTAACAATATTATCTTTGAGAGAACCTCTTTCATCAGGCCATGCCATGCCATGCCATCCCATCCCTTCCTTCCCCTTTAGGTCTGCAACACTGGATTTCGCGCCATCTCCATTGTTTTCATTTTTCCAGCCCTCTGTCTCACCTGGTTTGTGGAGTGCTGGGTTCCTCCGGTTCCCTAGAGGGAGGTCCTCTGAGCAGTTCTTCGCAGGAACTGAGAGAGGCGAGGCCTCCACACTTATGTATGCACTGATGAGTAATGTCATTGTGGGCAGCCCCTGGCAGACTGCTTGCAGATGTTTGTGTGATTCTAGTGCCTGGCATCTATATGTTCCAAAGGTGTAGCCTGATGAGAGATTATCTCAAGATCTACCAGATCTAGTACACAACTGTTCTTTCCTGACTCCAAAGGGGTGAGGGGTTGCTATTTATTACCGGTTTCTGTTCAGATTTCAAAAATATACATTTTGAAATATGTGTATATTTCTTTATCTCCATGTTGTCAGTGGCTATTTACTACATAGAGGTTTCTTTGTGGCACTATGGCCTACTTTGCTGGCACCATGACCTATTGCAGACCAGTGTCATAGACAAGAGATCCGAGGATGAAAATCTCCTAGACCTCAAGGTCTTGCATTTCTTTTTTGTTAATTTCTTTATGTGCCTTACCTCCTTGGCTGGGGTTCCCTATGGTTCCTCTTCCAGTCTGTCTTTGGCGGCTCCTGCACCGGTGCCGTGCCTGAGCTACGCCGCACCTCCTTCACCATCTCTTGGCTACATCGAGCACCCCCACAGCATGGAAAACCTAGGGGTCAGCACCAGAGGGAGCAGCTAGAGCATCCAGTGCAGCACCATGGGCAGATCTTCATGAGCACCGGAGGATTTGGCTATTCTTACCCCATGAGTCACCCACGGCATGGCTGCTCAAGGACATCACAACGTCACTGTGGTACACGCCTGCACCCCTCATCAGATGCCCACCCACACCAACCCATCCATTGCACTGCGGGTTTGCCCTAACCCCAGCTACCGCCAGGAGCCGGCGATGCGCCGGTTGTCCCTCCCATCCTCCTTTCTCGGGAGGAGAGCAGTCCCGGGATGCTCAGTCCTCCTCCCCAGCCGACCCTCCGGCACCGAGATCAGTTCTGACCTGGGTCATCAGCGTAGCAGCAGTGTGGCATCAGCGCCTCAACCCTCAAGCGCCCGGGCCGACAAGGTCTTACGTTTCTAAAATGATACTGGGCGCAATAACCATGATACTGTATTAGGCTATGGTGTTGCAACAACCCATATGTAATAATTCCACATCGACAATGTTGGAGCCAACAGACAAAGCACTAACAGTAAGGCATTTTCTTCTTATGTGTGTATGTTTTTGTAGGCAAGGTTTGTCATGCTTCCACTCACCCCGAGTTCGAGACAAAGACAACAACATAGCATGTGAGATGAGGAAACAAAACTGGAAAGGGGTAGTGGAGAAATTGGAAAGCCCTAATTACTGAAAGAGAAATAAGAAATAAGGAGTTATTCTGTTCCACTGCTTTCTTATGGAGGATGTGCCGATGAGGCTTAGCTTACTGATGTTGGTGTTTTCCTTTCCAACTAGGTTGATCGAGCTCCACTCATCAGATGCCAGGCACGTAATCATCCTCGCTGTAAAGATACGGCAACAGCACACTCCTGGTTTACAGCGATCCATGCCAACACAGCATCCCTTCTCCCACAGGTTCTGGCAGAACTTAACACCTTGCTGGGGGTACCGCCAACGCCATAGGGAGCAAAGAAATCAAACACATTGGCTGGCTGGCAGAACAGGTACTGTTTTAGGGGAACAGAGGAATGGAGTGGGGTGGCCTTGGATATGATCAGATCTTCTATGAGTCAATGTCTCTATAGAGCACCACTCTGGTTTTAGGGCTGGAGGTGCTAGGGACCCCATAGGAACCAGAACGTTGGGGCTTGTGATGCTGGTGCCTAGTACAAATTATGGCACCATGTGTGTGCAGCTACATATAATGTTGGGCTGGACCCAGTTACCTTATTTCTTTTCCCACTATTTTAGAGCTATGATCTAGTTGGGGACCAGGGATTAATGTGGTTCCAAATAGCTTTCCTGTGTGATTTATTGCAGATTTGTTGTCATTCAATTTTTATGTGAGAATAATTTACAGTTTGGTGTCATTTTTCACTAACTTTTTTTCCTTTCTGTTTTTACATGGAACACTGCTTGGTTCTATCACTTTGATCGTCATGTCGTGCGTAGTCATTCCTGCTATTTATAGGCTGGCTCAAAATATGCAGTTTATTTTCATGTGTGAGTGGGCAGGACTATAACTCACAAGTGGTGGAGCCACAAGTGACTTTGAAAATCTTGCCCACTGAATCATGAGAAACTGCCTTTTTAGTTATGAGTTTTCTCTCCCTGCGGCTATCTCAGGAGGGCGCCCCAGCCCTTCCCCTGGCATCTACCAGCCGACGCTGAACTGACCTCAGGGCTTGCCGGGGGTCCCCAACTCCCCCACCGAGTCCGGATATAGTTGGCCAGCACCGGCATAGCCAGGGGCAGAGCCTGCGAGGCGCCTCTGCCATCCTGCATGGCAGTCCTGTTTTCCTCGCTAGGAGTCGGGACCGTGCAGTGTTGCCAGCGGAGGAGGGCGCGACGCTCGCATGCCTCCTCCAGGCGCCTGGCCCAACTTCCCAGCTTGTGTATGGCGCCTGTCCTCCAGCTTTCACCGGGGCAAGCAAGCGCCAACCATCAGGAATCCTCCTCCCTGGAAGGAGAGCAGTCCATCGGACGCTCAGTCTTTCTCCTCCCTGCTGCGACCCCTGATGGCCCATGCTCATTCCCGAACACAGGTCGCCGCATAGCGCGAGGTAGGTGCCAGTGCCTCAGCCCTCAGCACCACGGGCTGGCCAACTGTGTATTTTAAGTCAGGCCATTGTATATTTGATTTATACAGCAGTTTCCTAGTTAAGTGCTGTTTTATATGAAGATACAGCTGTTTATCTTTGGTTTCAATTTCTGACTTCAGTGCTGCACGTGGTACACTGATGTCATCAACACTGTGAAAGCTACACTCTGACTCACAATGCATTGTGACATACTTTATTTATTTATTAACATCTCGGATTAATACCTTTGCACTAAAAGCTCATTTAAGAGGTTCCACATCATCTGAGAACAAATATCCAAACAATGAAAAGTTAAACAACAGTACAAAATTGGATACAGAAGGATAAAAATCTGAAATCATAGCATTTACAGATTAGGTAAAACTACATTAAATTGCAAGCGTTGATGGGTAAAAGGAGGTAGGCAGGTGTGGAGTAGGTGTGAGAGGTATGAAAGGGGTAGGATAGGCAAGATATTGGGTAGTGAGGTAGCTGTAAGAAAAATCAGAGATGTTTGGCGGAATAGGAGGGACGAGGAGGGAGCTTCCCATGGGGGCCTTGTTAGTATGTAGGAGAAAATTGAGGAGTAGCCCAAGAGGTAGGCAAGGAAATGGTAGGTGGGGTGAGAGTAAGAGATTGGTAACGGGGATAGTTGACAAAAGCCAAAGGGAAGTAAGGAGTATGGAAGGGAGGAGAGGTAGTCTGTGGAGGGTTGTGGGATAACAGATGGACCAGACACCGAACTTCAGGTTCAGCACACAATCTCTGTGTGATGTTTATTCAAAAATACAGGAGAGAACCTTCAGCAATGTCATATCCCTTCTTCAGTACACCTGTTTGTAGCAACAAACTTTGTATGTCCTTTCTCTGCACTTAACCAGCACCTACTGACTCACTGATCTCTGATCTGAAAACTTTTCAGTGAAAACCCTTCATCTCTATGGCGGCCTTGTTTGCTTGGGTAGTGGAGGATCAAAAGAAAAAAAAAAAAAAGGTTACCCCAAAGGGCATTGAAAATAAGCCATGTTTCAAAGAAACACATCACATATACATCCATAATGCAAAGTACCATGGGATACATGCAAATCACCATGAAATTTTAGATTGCTCAGTTAGGGCAGGAATGCATGGTACCAATTTACATGCATTTAACACACAACCAGCTTAATTTCTATAATACCGTTATCTAGTACTTTTACCTTTATCAAAAACACCTAGTGCCATGGTATTTTCAACATTTACAGGTTTCATAAAACATAAGGTATATACATCAAGGTATTTTATTACATAGTGCCATTGCATACTAAATCCAGCAAAGATAAATACAGCTTGTTGTTTTGCATAAGCTTGGAGGTCACCACAATAACCTTCTTGTGCAAGGACCTGAGAGAAAAAGGAAAAATAAGAGCGAACAGTAGCATAGTCAAGAAAGGAGGGGTGCCACCAGTGGGTGGCCAACCTCACGGACTAGAAATTATGAAGCTAGATAAGGCTAAGAAACAGAAGAACTGTTGCAACAGATTTAAGAAAAGGTCGGGTCCTCAAGAGTGGCAGGATCTCCTGTCACAGACGGGTAGAGAGCTAGGAAGAGGAGGCTTGGGAGACCTTACTTAGCAAGATAATATTATCCTGCTATTCGCCATTGTTATATACTCTACTTTGCAAGATAATATTGTCTTGCTCTGTTGGGTTAAGATAGCACTTTTGTTTTAAATTAAGATAAGTTTTGCACAATACAGCACATGACATTTCCTTTTAGATGTATTAGGGTCTGCTACAATCCAGACTTCTAACCCCAGAAATCACACAGTATGGTTAACTAATGCAGTCAGCCTTCAGTGTTAAACTGCCATGGATAGATTGAATTTATGCAAATGATGGAACTCTGATTGGCTTGTGCCAGTTTCAAACTGCTGCCCTTAGTAACTGCTGCACTCTTAAGTGCTCAGATTCTTTACTCCGGCTGCCAGTTGTTTTTTTGTAAAATATTTTTATTGAGAAAAGTAGCAGTACACCAGGTAAACAAACAAGCATCTATCCATTCATAACATCAAGTACATCAGCAGGTGCATCAACAGCAAGGTATAACAATCAGTTTGAATGCTTCATGAATTTCATTGTCCATTCTAGGTATATACATCTCAGATCAATTAAAGGTTGCTGGAAAGCCAATAACAAGCTATATAAATTTGGTGACAAATATTGGAATGCCAAAGTATACAATAAAGGGTGCATGAGCGATTCCAAGGGCAGGTACTATCTACAGTGCCCATGTTTATATCTAACCCAAGGCCCTTGGTCTATACCCTTTACAGTGCAATAGTAGTTAGAGATTATACTGGTATACAACCTGCTTCAATAGTTTCCAGCGGCCCCACAACTTATTGAATGTATCCATATTACCATTTGCTGAATGTTGGGCCTTTTCTAGTAGGAGACACTGTTTTAGGTTGTTGACCCATTGTTGAACCAAGGAGGGCTGCTTGCTAATCATGTCAGAAGAAGCCAGAAGGGAAGGAAGGAAACATATTCAATTCAGTGCTTTAGAGTAACTGGTAATTGCTATTTTTCTTTAAACTTAGATTGTAGGGCTTTTAGTGACACTATACTTTCTTTGTTGTCTTTACTTATAATTGTTTTTGGGCTGTTGAAATTTAAAACATAGTGGTGGTGGTGTAATTCTGTGCTGTCTTTAATTGCTGCAAATTTTATCTTGGCTTGTCTGACTGCCCTGTAGTTGGGTGAAGGGTGTTAATTGTCTGGCCTCTGACCTCAGCTACGTGATAACTGGAGGTGGGGCTTAGTCAGGAGTTAAATTAGCAAACAGAGTTTTATTTTCTCAGAAGAAGCCAGAAGGGAAGGAAGGAAACATATTCAATTTAGTGCTTTAGAGTAACTAGTAATTGCTGTTTTCTTTTAAACTTAGATTGTGGGCTTTTAGTGCTTTTAGTGACACTATACTTTCTTTGTTGTCTTTACTTATAATTGTTTTTGGGCTGTTGAAAATTTAAAACATAGTGGTGGTGTAATTCTGTGCTGTCTTTAATTGTGCAAATTTTAGCCCTCCTCCTCCCTCCTTCCCCAGCTCTTAATTATATGCCCTGTTAAATCTGATTGACAGGAGCTAAACACAGGGTATAGTAAGGGGTGTGAAGTAGGAGGGGCATAAGGGAAGAAGCCCACCCTCAACCGCGACAAGTGTTTTGACTCATTTATTTATTTATTGGTTTCTTTTCTTTAAAAAAAAATTATCTGAGGATCAGTGGCAGGATTTTTAGTACAGTAAAGTAATAAAAGGAACTAGGAGAGCTTCAGTAGCAGACAAGTAGTGGAGATTTGCAGTATAATGTGAGGGTGGTGCAATGCAGTGGCTGTGGGGCAGCCATATTCAGGCCAGACCTTCTGGACACTGAGGTGCTGCCCTATGCTGCATCTCTCTGGACTGCAGGATGGGGTAGCCAGACTCAGAGGCGGAAGTAAACTGGGTCAGGGTACCATCATCACCTATCCAGGGACCACCCAGTCCAATGCAACTGCCTCAAGGATGCAAGCAGGAGCACTTGGATGACAGTGGGCTCAGGGAGGGTTAGAGCAGTCAGGCAGAGCACATCCCAGATCCTATTCCACTCAAGAACTCATATGCCACACTGGCAAATGAGGACAACCAAATAAGGTACCCAGAGAAGTGGAAAGAAAGGATGTGGAGGTTAGCCAAGGAGGTGACCTCAGCGGGCAAAAGCAGTGGACCCCAGAGGAGGAGGAGGAGGAGCGAATCCTGGTGGGGACTCCATCATAAGAGGAATCCAGCTAGGAACACAGGAGGAGGACAGGGAGGTGAGGTGCCTACCAGGTGCCACGGCATGGAGGATGGAAAGAAGATCCTGGGGATCACTGGGAAGGCAAGATGGGAGGGGAGCTGGATGTCATTATCCACCTAGGTACTAATGACCTGGCAAATGGGGGCCAAAGGAAGTTCAGGAAGAGTTTAGGAAACTGGGAGGGTCTCAAGCAAGTAGCTACTTCTGTCACTTTCTCAGAAGTACTACCTGTGAGAAGCGAGGAGAGGCATAAGTGCATGCACAGGAACTTTAACTCATGGTTGAAGAACTGGTGCTGTGAGGAAGATGTTGGATTCATTGGTGACTGGGGACCCACCTGGAGGATGGAAGGTTTGTTCAAGCCTGACGGCCTGCATCCATCCTGGAGGGAATCCAAGCACTCAATAATATGTTTAAATGCTACATTGACAAGCATTTAAACTAGCAAAGGGGTGGCAGGCCAGCAGGAGGTACCTACTTGCTCTCCCCACACCAGCAGTGGAACCAGTGGACCAGAGGAGTGGCTATCTCTGCAAAGCAGTGTGCAAAAGATGGAGATTAGTGCCCAAGAGGTGGATAAGCAGAAAAGGGGCAAAATTCAGCAGAAGGGCAGACAGCAAGGAGAACCAGGGATAAATGACAACCAAGGAAGGGGCTGGAGTAGAACAGTGAAACAGTCTAGGGAGGTCAAATCATAGAAAGCCATGTGTGCAAATGCCAGGAGCCTTAGCAACAAGATGGAAGATCTGGGCTGTCATGGTGCAGTCAGACCTGGACATTGTGGCCATCACTGAAAGCTGGTGTAATGATAACCACGACTGGGAGATGGCCATACCTGGCTACAACATATTCAGAAAGACAGAGCAGGCAGGAAGGGAGGAGGTGGCACTGTATGTGAAAAATGACATAAGGGCCACAGAGATCCAGGAGGAACAAAATGGGAGAGAGATACTGTGGGTTAAGCTGGAAAGGAAAATGGGACAGCCATCCGCTTTGAGTGCAGTCTATAGACCACCAGCCCAGGAGGGAAGAAACAGATAGGGAGCTTGATGCATGATCAAAGGATGGCAGACAAAGTGAGTAGTACTGGTTGGAGACTTCAATATTCCAGGCGTGGACTGGAGCATCCCAGCAGCAGCATCAACTAGAAGCAGATTTATCCTGGACTCCTTCAGGGTGCCTTCTTCAAACAACTGGTCATGGAACCAACTCGGCAGAAGGCAATACTGGACCTTGTGCTCACAAACAGGGACAGTGTGATGGGGGTAACAGTGGGGGAGCACCTGAAACAGTGACCACCAGTCATTGTGGTTTGAAATCACAGAAAGAGCAGAACCAAACCACACAAAACACGATCCTGGATTTTAGGGGCAGACTTTGGGAAAATGGGGAGATACTTGGAAGAGGCATTAAGGGAATGGGACAGGAATCAGGGGTTGAGGAACAGTGGGCAGTATTTAAAATGGGGATTACAAGAACAACAGAATTATGCATTAAGCAGGTTAGCAAGAGAAAAGGAAGAGGAGACCATTATGGTTTCAAAGAGGTAGCAAAGAAATTGAAAGCCAAAAAGATTGCATTCAGGCAATACAAAAAGACACAGGCAGAAGGGATAGGGAGAAGTACCAGGAGAAGCAAAGGGAGGCAGGAGGTCAGTAAGGGAAGCCAAAGCTCAGACAGAAGAACACATTGCAGAATCAGTGGGTAGAGGGACAAAACCTTTACAGGTACATAAGTGAAAAAGAAAGACAAAGGAGGGATAGTGAGACTGAAGGGGAGGATGGGGGCGTGGAGGATGACAACAGTAAAGCTGACATATTGAACAGGTATTTCTGCTCAGTCTTTACTGAGGAAGAGGAGGGTAATGGGTCTGAAGGAGTACAAGGGGTGAGAATGGTGCAGAAATGGACACAAGTCCCTTTACACGAGAAGGGTCCTGAAGGAACTGGAAGTAATAAGAGTTGATAAAGCAATGGGGCCAGATGGGGTGCACCCCAGGGTCCTAAAGAACTAAGAGAGGTGGTGGCGGAACCTCTGGCTATCCTGTTTTGCCGATCACTGGAAACAGGGAGGACCCAAAGACTGGAGGACAGCAGATGTAGTCCCCTTATACAGAAGTGGGAACAAAGAGGAAGCAGGGAACTACAGACCAGTCAGCCTCACCTCGGTAGTGGGAAGATCATGGAAGCACTACTGAAGGAGAGATTGGTGGAACATCTAGTTGTCAATGGACTACAGGACCCAAGGCAGCATGGTTTCACCAGGGGAGGTCATGTCAGACCAACCTCGTTGAATTTTTGACTGAGTGACTAGGAGGTGGATCGGGAGGGCAGTGGACATGGCCTATCTGGACTCAGCAAGGCCTTTGACACTGTGCCACATAGAAGACTATTTCACAAACTGGGAATATGGGTGTGGGCAGGACAGTAGTGTGGTGGGTAGGTAACTGGCTGGGTGTCAGGACACAGAGGGTGGTGGTAAATGGCTGTCACTCCACAGAGGAAGAGTGACCAGTGGGTACCACAGGGATCAGTGCTGGGACCGGTCCTATTCAACATCTCTCATCAGTGACATCTGTGCAGGGACCTAGAAGGCAGAATTTCACTGTTCACTGATGACACAAAGCTCTGTAACAGAGTAGACACACCAGAGGGTGTAGACAGAATGAGACGCGACCTGCAGAAACTTGAAGAATGGTCAGGGGTTTGGCAGTTGAAATTTAATGCAAAGAAGTGCAAGATAATGCATATGGGACACAAAACCCTGGCACAATATATCAGTTGGGGGTGAGGATAGCATGCACCGAGCAGGAAAGGGATCTTGGGTTGTCATCTCTGATGACCTCAAGTGAGGAAACAGTGTGACAAGACAGCAGGTAAAGCAAATAGGATGCTGGGATGTATAGGCGAGGGCATCACCAGCAGGAAAAGGAGGTCATAATTCCGCTATACAAGACACTAGTGAGGCCCCACCTGGAGTACAGTGTACAGTTCTGGAGACCATACCTACGTAAGGACACAGACAGGGTAGAGAAGGTTCAGAGGAGGCAACAAAGATGGTGCATGGATTGCATCACAAGTCCTATGAAGACAGGTTGAAGGAACTGAAACATGTACTCCCTGGAGGAGAGGAGGAGAGAGGGATATGATAGAGACATACAAGTATCTTACAGGAGGTACAGGGTGCAGGAAAACACTATTTTTAAGTGAAAAGATGTTCCAGGACTATAGGGCATGGGATGAAGTTGGAGGAGGACGATTCAGAGGAAACATGAGAAAGAATTTCTTCACAGAATGGGTGGTGGACAAGTGGAACACCCTGCCAGAGGAAGTGGTGGGGCTGAAACAATCACGGGATTTAAGAATGCATGGGATAGACATAAAGGAATTCTGGAGGTCAGGGGTAAGGGCAACAGACTTCTAGGAAAACAAACTGAACTTACAAGCTCAAATGGGCAGACTGGGTGGGCCATAGGCCCTTATCTGCTGACACTGTCTATGTATCTATGTTTGTGCCAATGTTTTTGCATTGACTAGTGCTATTTCCCACAGAGGTTGGCTATTTAATCTATTCCTCTCGCGATTCTGCTCCCAGTAATAGTTCCAGAGGAGTACAAGGTAGTTTCATTGAAGGGTTAATTCCATAATTCTGTGCACCTCCACCCAGAAGGAGCCACTTTTGGACAGGCCAGGGCCATGTGCAGGAAGTCAGCCTGCTCTTTTTGACACTTAGGGCAATAGTGTGAGTCTTAAGGGCTCATGACATGGAGCCTGGTGGGAGTTAGGTAAGCTTTATACATGAAATTGAGCTGTATCTGATGCAACCTATTGTTTCTGGAGCATGTATTCAAGTGCTTAACTGCATTCTGCCAGACATTAAGATCAATGTGAATGCCTGAGTCACCCTCCCGCTTCAATCTGGTGAGTTGAGCTTGGTCTGGTACTGCTCCCAGCAGAGTATGGTAATAGATGGAAGAGCTTTGCTGTTGGGGAGGATTGTAAAGGCTCTCCTTGATGGGTGTTAGCTCTGCCCACCCAGATTCACGTTCATGGTATCACCAAATCTGTGGCGAATTAGCTGGTATATAAAATAGTCCCTGGGTCTATCGAGACGTCGCTCTAATTTCTGAGAATTCTTGGACTCTTCCTCCTTCATATAAGTGCAAAGCACATTTAATACCTTTGGAGTGCCATATTTTACCCTCTGGTGCATGAGAGCTGTATAGTTCCCTCTGTGCCTTAGTACTATTGATAGATCTGGTATGGTGACTGGTTTGCCCCCATCCTCTTGCCCAGCTTATTGTGTGCACTCTGCCAAACCCCCAGCGTGGCCAATGTGCATGGGTTGCTGATGTTTGGCTGAACCCTGGATCCTAGTCCTCCAGACAGGCACATATGCCATAAGGATCCTCAATCTGTTCTTCCTCCGTGATCCACCCAGTCCAACCCATGAGGGTTCATCCCCCTTAGTAGAAGCGCCAGTTGTGCAGCCAAGTAATAAAGCTGAAATTGGGTAAGCCCACTCCACCTCTATTAGTCAGCATCTACAATATTGATCTCTTGATACGAGCAGCTTTTTCTTTCTGGATAAAGTCATGAACCAGAGAGTTTATCTGCTTGAAGTGAATGAGAGGTACCCAAATAGGCAAAGACTGATCTAAGTACAAACACCTTGGGAGAATCATCATCTTCACTGTGCTGACTCTCCCAATCAAAGTTAAGGGTAATTGCCATTTTCATAATCCTGGTTCAGTTTTTCATTAGTGCACCATAGTTCTGGGCGTACAGTGTTCCAGTCCTAGTTGAGACGAGGGTCCCAAATATTTTACCTTGTCCACCATCAGCAGATCCCCCAAAGACCTCGCCAACCTATACCTGTTAAGTTGGCCCACAGGAAGTAGTTCACTCTTTGTCTAGTTAACCTCATCACCTGACAGTGTCCCATATTCCTGCAACAGCCATGAATTGCGGAAGGTCGTGCATAGGGTTCTGCAGGTATAGTAGGATGTCATCTGCATGTAGTGCTAGTTTATATTCTCTACCTTCCCCCTGAATCCCGTATCCCATCATGATTCTTGATGGCCACTGCCAACGGTTTCTAATGACAGAGCGATATAAGAGTGGGGACAAGGAGGCATCCCTGCCTGGTACCCCTACCCAACTCAAAGGGGCAGTCATTGTTCTGTTCACTAATATTTGGGCATTTGGGGAGGCGTACAGGGTTCTTATCCAATTCAGGATCCCGTTCCCAATCCCTGCCGTGACAAGGCCTCAAACAAATATCCTCATTGACCCTGTCAAATGCTTTCTCTGCATCTAGTGCTAATATGGCCGCCTCATGTTTTGCTGCTGACTTACCCATGCATGAAGAATATTTATGGTCCTCCTAATATTGTGCTTTCCTGTCTGTCACTCACAAATCCTGCTTGGTCTGTGTGTATAAGCTCTAGGAGGGCGGCTCTAATTGGGTGGCCACCACTTAGCCAGTATTTTTATAGTCAGCTGTAAGCAATGATATGGGCGGTATGAGGCACAAAGTGGGGTCCTTACCGGTTTAGGGAGGACAGTGATGGTGGCTGCCCTCATAGATGGTGGTAAAATCCCTTCAGTCAATCCTTCTTGAAGGACATCAAACAGAGGGTCTATCAATTGATCCGTAAATACTTTAAAAATCAATGGGCAGACCATTTGGACTTGGTGCTTTCCCTAGCCAAAGTTTTAATTGCCTTCAGTATTTCTGACACTTCTAGAGGCCTGTCTAGGTCAGTTACCATCATAGGAGGCAGTACCGAGGGAACCTTTCAAAAAAGCTTGCATTTGTTGTGGAGTGGGTGCCACTTCTGATGTATACAGGTTCTGGTAGAATTTGCTAAACTCCTCCCCTATCCCTTTGGTTGAAGTCATGAATAACCCTGGTGCTGTCTGAATTTGAGTGATAGATCTGTCTCCTTCTGTTTTCTTTAGTTGCCAGGCTATGAATTTCCCTCCCATCCCCTCAAAGTAGGCAGCGGCACCACTCAGCAGTATTGCTCTTTCTATTTATGCTGTATTTAAAGGTTAAATTCCCATTTTAGTTTTTGTACAATTCTGTATAGAGGTTGGGTGGGGTCCTCATGTGAGCTTCTTCAAAGGCCACAGTTGTCTGTCTGAGTACTTCCATGTCCTTTTGCGCTCCCTTTTTTATAGGCAGGAAGAAATGATCTGACCTCTAACATGCTTTCATGGCCTCCCACCTGGCTGAGCAGGACATCTTCCCTTTTGTTGCAAGTCCAAAATTCCTTCAGGGCCTTATTCATATACACCAAAAAGTCCTTATCCTTCAGCAGCAAGGGGTCTAGCTTCCAGGCCCTCGTGGCCTTCCCCACCCCCAGATTCATGGACACCTGTAAATGTGCATGGTCTGATAGCAATATTGAGGAATACTGAGTTGCTTCTATGCTCTCCAGCAGTGGGGCACTGGCAGCACCCAGTCCAGGTGGGCATAAGAACTCAGGCATGTGAGTAAAACTGTACTCCCTGCTAGTGGGGTTCAGGTAATGCCAAACATCCACCAGGGAATAAGCCCTTCTATTTCCCCTAGGGCCATCGTGATTTTGACATAGGCACAGGGTTAGGATTGGATCTATCCAAAGTGGTGTCCTGATACAGTTGTGATCCCCCCAGTATCCAAGGACCGGGAGGTGAGACATGTCAAGGCCAGGCGTTGAAGAAAATCCTTGGTCCTCCACGTTGAGAGCATAAACCGACCCTATTGAAATAGCACCTCCTCCCCTACTGTTATGTGCCAGAATGTACCTACCACCCCGTCCTTAATCACTTTGTGAATATTCACTTTGAGCCTCTAGGTATCCAAATAGAAGCTCCTCTAACCTTTGTAGAGTAGTAGCTGACACCCACTGGCCTCCCATGTACCGTTCTGTCTTTAGAGCCTCCTGGGCTGACATATGCATCTCCTGCATAAGGACTATCTGGGCCTGCACTCTTCATTTCACCCATGACCTTTTTCTTTTCACCACAGATTTTAGCCCATTGACATTCCACGTCACCACCCTCATTAAGCTACCCATTTTCCATTCCATGAAAGAGCTTATTGCTCTGTACTCTGCACAATGTTATTGCAGTTAACTGTGAAAACAGTGCCCTCACTGTCTCAGAATCTTTTCTCCTATTTTTGTCTCTTAACAGACCCTAACTTAAGCACAACCTTTCCTATCCCCAACCTTTGTACCTTTTTTTTTTTAAATATAATTTTTATTGAGTTTTCAACATATATACATACATGCCATCAGGTCTCACATAACTCAGTTTAATAATAGTTTCTTAGCTAACAAATGGAATATAAAATTAGTATAAATTACAGTTATAGGATTTTTGTACTTCTTTACTTTGCATATAGGGGTTGGAAAATCTAAATTTGATCTCAGTTCAATACTGAAGGTAGGTTGTCTCTTGAATCTTGGATACCTATAATTTCCATGGCCATAGTCCATTCTATAGTTTATGCTATTAACAAGTAATTTGGTCCAAGTTGCTCATCCATTCAGTATTAGCAATGTAATTTATTAAGAGCAATAGCACCTAGTTTAATATTTCCTTAGGTGTATCTGTAGTAATGATATCTGTTGGAGATAACCAGGAATCTTATAGCAGCTCCTTATCGGGTTACAATCTATAGGTAGCGAGGCCTGTACTTTTACACATACCCTCAGCCCAAGGTCTCTCCACTTCTCCTTCCCTGCACTGCCCTCCCCTAAGCTGGGGGCAGTACAAGTTCTCAATAACTTAAGGGGGCGTGGCCTGGTGTGGGGTCTCTCTGGCTCATGACCGACAACTTCAGTCTGAGGCAGTTGGTCAGCTAAATTCTGGCACTTTAGGGGGGTGAAGGTGGAGTCTTTAGCATGTAATATAGCTGCCATCTAATCCATCTGGTGGTGAACTTCTCTTCCTGTTCATTTGAGTTATGTGTTATCTTTTCCATATTATAGATCCGTCTTGGTATCCCACCAATCTTGTATCGTGGGGGTTTGTGTTCAGCCATAATTTTGTAATTGCTTTCTTTACTGCCGTGGCGAGGAGAAGGAGCAGGTATCTGGTGTTAGGGCCCCTAAGTGTTTTAGGGAGGATGAAGAATAAGAACATCTCAGTGTCAGTTGGAGTTGGGGTCTAGTATTTCTGTAAGTGGGTCTGGAGGTGAGAAAAGCGGTTTGACCCGGGCAGGTCCACATGATGTGGGTGTGGTTGTATAGGTTCTCCACATAGGCGCCAACATATTGCTGAATTGGTTGGAGAGTAGTGACTCATGACTGCTGGGGTTAAGTATCGGATCAGATTCTTCCACACATATTCCGCCACTGGTGTGAGCTGGTCACTCGGGCTGAGAGACTGCGCCCGTCGCAGTCTTCAAGAGAGACCTGGTATCCCAATTCCTGGCTCCATTGTAGGTGTATACTCTTAGTGAGGTATCCCTCTGCGAGTTAAGTGCTTGATAGTACAGTGAAATCAGGTGGTCTTGTTTCTGGGTGTTATTCAGATGAATTTGACTGTGGATCAAGGCTGGATATTTTCAGGTTTCCATAGTATCGGTGGGAGGTTTTCAACATAGTGTGAAGTTGGAGGTAGCGGTAGAAGTCCCTGTGGGGCAATTGTTATTTTTTGGGATTTCTGCATACAACCATATGCTGCCTTGTGTCATTATCTGCAGTAAGTATTTTAGACCATACCTCTCCATTGCTGGAAGCTGTTATCTATGTTGATTAGGAAGTCATTAAGGCTGGAGATTGGGCATATGAGTGACTGAAAGGGTGTCAACTGCTGGGATTTTTGATGGATTGCCAATTTTTAAATGGTCTGCGACCACGAGTTTAAGAACTGGTGTGTTCTCTTTCCGTCGCCTGCTGATACATATTTTGAAAGTAAAGCGTGGTCATTCATCAGGATTCTCTCTATTTCCAGCTAGTGTGGGCTGGAAGTCTTAGTTTGCCAGGCCATTATGTCGTCAGCGTCGTTGCTTGTTGGTATAATTTTAAATCAGGGAGTGCCAAGCCTCCCTCCCTGACGTGGAAGGTGAGGATCCTAAGCGATCTACGGGGCCTTTGGTTAGCCCATATAAATTTTGCTATAAATGGTTCATTTCGTGGAAGATTTTTAATGGTATATGTAGGAATATTTTGAAATAAATATAAAGCCCTTGGGAGAATAATCATTCTGATCAGGTCTATTCTTTTGTTAGACTTAAGGGTAGGGTTGACCAAGATTGTAGATTGGATTTCAGTTGTATCATTGATTGGGATATATATATATACCCATATATCTTCAACTTTTGTAGACTCCACCTGCCTGGGATGTTGTCCAGTATATTTGGTGAAGGAGTGTAGTGGAAGGTGACACTTCTGTTTTGTCAGATTTAGTTTGTATCCTGACACCTGGCCAAAAGATTCAGGATTTGTTTTACCGTGAGGAGTGATTGCTCAGGGTTTTGGAGATATAAAGAATGTCATCCGCATACAGTGCGATCGCGGTGCTCAGAGTCCCCTATCTTTATTCCCTCTATTGTCTGGGATTCCGATTGTTAGCTATGATTCAATGAATGCTGCGAACAGTAGGGGTGACAGTGGACATCCTTGCCTGGTCCCTCTTTGTAGTTGGAAGTAACCTGAGTGGTGTCCGTTCACCTTTTACACATGCTTGGGGTGCAGAGTATATATTCTGGAGAACTCTAATAAAGGGCAGCGGGGAATCCTAATTTGTGGAGAGTTAGGTATAGGAAGGGCCAGGCCACTCTATCGACAGCCTTTTCAAGCGTCTAGGCTAACTAGTACCGAGGAGGCTGTAGTTTTTGCATTTGATGGATCACATGGAGGGCAGCATATATTGTCGGTGGTGGTGCGGGATCTCACAAACCTGGTTTGGTCCATATGTATTAGTAAGGGAGAACCGATCCATATGGTGCATTAATATACTCATAAATAATTTATAGTCTTGATTAAGTACTGATATGGCTCTGTACAAAGCGCAGTTTTGTGCATTCTTACTAGTTTAGGTATTACGGAGATAGTTACATATGACCAGGATGGGGGAGGGACTTCCCTCCAGGACTGAGTTAGCGTTAAGAGTCTGGGGATGATCTGAGTCTTAGTGGCTTTATAGAACTCTGCTCTGTAACAGTTCGGTCCTGGTGATTTAAGGGATTTGGCATTGGCTATAGCACTGGCTATCTCCAGCTCCACAACTGGGGTTATGAGGGATTCCTGTGAGCCTCTGTGAGCTGTGGTAGGAGTGATTGGCGCAAGTAGTCCACTATTTGTTGTGAGGGTGGCAAGTATTCAGGGGTGTATAAGGCCTTGTAATATGAGGTAAATGCCTCCACAATGTTGTGTGTTTTGGAAAGGGGTTGGCCTCCTAATGGGTGTCGAATAGATGAGATTGTGGCTGCCTTTTTCTGTTTCTGAATTTGGTAAGCAAGCAATCATGTGGCTCTTGGACCTACCTATTAGAACTGCTGTCTTAAAAGGTCAGGGCTATTTTGGTTTGCTGCTGGATCAGATGATCCAGTTTGAGCTTAGTTTGTTCTAGTTGGGGCAGTATCGGCGTTTGTTTGTGTGCCATTTGCAGAAGTGGAGGGCATCCTCTAGCTTGGTTCTTTGTTCTTTGCGTTGCGTTCCCAATTCTGCGGTGTATTCGATTATGTGTCCTCAGAGCACTGCCTAAATTGTGTCCCAATGAATTGCCAGGGTAACATCTGTGGGAGGATTGTCCCTTATAATTTCTGTGACCTTCTCTATGAAGAAATTCACGAAAGTGTTTATAAGCAAGTAATAGGGGTTTAATCTCTGTTGTGTGTTTTGGGCTGAAGCCCCAGATCCCAGAAGGAGACTAGAGGAGCGTGGTCTGAGATAGAAATATCTCCCAGTTGGGCATCATGTAGGGCACCCAAATTTTCCACGTGGGTGTACAGTATGATCTATCACGAGAGTAGGTATGGTGTGCCGAGGAGTAGTAGAGTGTAGTTCTTGTTTGGGGTGTAGTCTCCCCAGACATCACACCATCCGCTGCCAGAAATTTTTAAAAAACCTTGCGTGGCTTTTTGTTTAAAGGGTTTCCTGTTGAAGGTGTCTGATCAATGGATCAACTGTCAGGTTAAATCTCCGCCATCAAGAGAATTCCTCTAGTTTTTTGTACTACTTTATCTAGTAAGGACTTCAGGTGGGGACAGAGATGCCGGGGAAGGTTTATATTGCCATTGTCACTTGTTTGTCATTAAGTTTTCCTTGTACCATAATCAGCCTACCCTCTGGGTCCGACCAAGTGGATTCCGCTTTAAGCGGGGTGTTTGGGGTATTATTATCGCCACTCCTCTTAGATCTACCCTCTTTACTGGAGGTGATAGACTTCCCTTACTTAGCTTAGCTAGTTTTGTATGCTCAGTGGAGTTCATATGAATTTCTTGAGGTATACTATGTCTGATTTTGACCTTCTGATAAAGGCTAGCACCTTGGATCGTTTTATGGGGAGGCGAGGCCATTGATGTTTAGGGACAAAAGTTTCAGCTTGGGGTATGCATTACTGAGATTCGAAAAAGTGGTTATTACACAGAATTCCAACCTTTCTGTGAGATTTTCCTTTATCCAGTCTATGTTGAGAGCTTGCATATAGTTCAGAGTGAGCCTGATGACTTTTTAGGACTATAACAACAACATAGCAGCATACAGTGACATTCATAAACTTTTACTGACAAACACATTAGAATCAATGAAGTGTCCCACATGGTTTCTTCAGCAGGAACTAACCAACATGACTTCCACTGATCAGGAGATCCTGATCTGGTGTGAGATATATCCTTACCTCGGTAGCCCTAGACAGTTCTGGGCTCTAGGCGCTTATAGTACCTACTAGGGAAAGTAAAGTGGGATAGGTGGCGTATCGGTCCGAGCCACAGGTGCCCCTGAGATCAAAGGTGGTCAGGGGAGGCGCTGGGGATTTGGTAAAAGCAATCCTCTACTGGATCGGAGATGCCATCGTCCAGGGATCAGCAGCGCACCCTCCCTACATCTGGAGGGCTTGTGAGTGGGGGCGCTGGACAACAGCACAGGCGTTTTGTAGGCCTTCCAAGGTCCCTCCCCTTGCCCCAACCACAGGATCCACTGTCAAGGTTTGGCATGTTCGCCTTGCTTAATCGGTATGTTGGGATATGGGTTACCCACTCCCTGTTGTACTGCCTGATCGAGGTTATGTCCCACCTTCTGCCTCCCTGCGGCCTCCACCTATACATGCGTGGTTATTTTTTAGAGGTTGTTGTTGGGAGACACAGGGGAGAGAGCAACCAGCCTGCCCGTGTCTGCCACTGTTAGCAGCCCTGGCTTATCGCAGCTCTGTCAACTGCGTTGTCATAGGACTACTTAGGTTTGAGTTCCTAAGTTACTCAGTTTGTCAGTAGGCACTGGGTGCCCCCCCACCCAGTTAGTCACAAGACACCCCAGGTCTTCCCTTCCACCCACCTCCCCATCAGGTCTCCCTCCTCCATTTTCCACCCCTCCCATTATCGCTTAGGTTTAACCTTAGGGATGGCGCCATTAATTGGGACAGCATGTGAGGGTGGTAGGCACCAAGCCGTGCTCCTCCTGGCCCGAAGGTCCAGTGCTATTACCCATCCCGGCTACGGTAGTGCAAGCTTGGTTTGCGCAGGGTACTAAAACTACCCCTTCCCCCATGTGGCCCTGTGGCATCCCCCCTTACTTAACCGAGTGGCTTCCAAAGAGCCTGTCCACAGCGTACCTCCTGCAGACAGCTAAGTTGCAGGTAGCATCCCCTCCCCATCCTCCCTCTCCTCCACTGGAGTTAGGCAAGCCACCTCCCCATCAGGCCTCCCTCCTCCTCCATCCCCCCCATTATCACTTATGTTGACCTTAGGGATGGCTCCATTAATTGGGACAGCATAGAGGGTGGTAGGCACTAAGCGCTTGCTCCTCTTGGCTTGAAGGCCCGTGCTATTCCCCAACCCAGCTACAGTAGTGCAAGCTTGTGTTGCACCAGAGTTCTAAAATGATCCCTTCCCCATGTGGTCTTGTGACATTCCCCTCTCGCCCAGCTCCGTGGCTTCCAACAGAACCTGTCTGATGAGCGCAGCTCCACCAGCAGCCAAGTTGCAGGTCACCCCCCATCCTCCCTGCCTCCCTTCGAGTCGGGAAGCCCAAGGCCACGGGTTCATTAACGTTCTAGCTACTTCAGCTGTCTGTGAGTCAGACAACAGCAGGCCAACATGTGTTCCTGTGACTCGAGCTCCCGATCCACCCAAAGGTATCCCCTCCTCCCAGAGTCAGTGACTCATGGGGCCATCAAGCGTGCAGGAGTACAGCTGGATTGCTGAAATAGCTTGCTATTGCTGCAAATAGGCTTTGTTCCCTCAATGTCGAGCTAACTCATATGAATTTGTCTAGCTAGCAGCCTCAGGATGAGAGGGATCACTCGGGTCCCCTCCCACCATTCCCTCTCTGTCCCCCCTCCCACCTCCTCCCTCCCTCTCCCATTCTGAGTACCATTTACAGACCTGACTCGGTTGCTAAGCTTTTTAGCTAGTCAGGTGAACAATCATAATTTGTCCATTGACAATACTTGCAGTTTTTCAGGTCTTTGCCGTTGGCTCTTCTTCTTCTTCAGCTTCCCTCGAATTTAGTTCCTTGGTTTTCAATGTGCCAACAATCCTCTGGATGGCTTGTATACCTTATCGATGCCTAGATTCTTTCTGGCTGTTACTTAAACTTTTGTGCGAGCTTGGTGGCAATTGGTATTTGGAGCTGGAGTGCTGCTGGTTACTTCAATTTTTCTTGCTTTCAGCTCAGCTATTGTTGCTGCAGCATTTTCAAAAGTGAGGGGCCCTCCTAAAGAAGATCACCATCTTTGAAGGGTAGGGGGTCCTGAAGCGTATGCCTGCCACTTTAAGGGCTCTCATTGGTGGGAATGTAGCTTGTCACGTGCCATCACCTCTGGTGCGTAGTCGTTGTCAAATGCAGCCTCTGGGACTTAAAGTGGACCACCTGCTTCCAGGCTGTATGTAGCACAGTCTTTTGTCTTGGTGCCGTAGAAATTTAATCAGTATTATTCGAGGTCGGGCTCCTGGTGCAGGCTTAGGACCCAAGGGTGCGATGTGCTCGTTCTATCTCGAGGAGATTGATTCTGGTAAAGGCAGTATTTCTCTCAGCAGCGTCTGAATAAATTATATCATTTCTGTGCCCTCAGCTCCCTCAGGGATACCAGATAATCTGATGTTATTTTGGCGGTTTCTGCTCTCAGCATCCTCCATACGATTCTGCAAGGCTTTCAGACTGCTGTGCAGTTGTATGATGGCCCTCTGCTTCCTCCACCCGCCTGTCAGTTTCAGCTGCTTGGGTTTCGCTGTCGTCTTGGCGCTTTTCCAGTTTGCCAATGTGATTCACGGAGGACAGTCACAGTGGATTTCATCTCCTTACGGAAATCTCGTATTTCGCCAGTACGTGTGCCATTTGCTTCTGGAGTATAGTGTGTAAGGCACTTGGTCGGCTGTTGTAGTGCTGTGGCGGGAGGCCGGCGAGGCCCGGAGTCTCCGCTCTCCGACTCTTCATCCTCGATCTCTCCCATCCGGACAGTCCGAGGCCTGTATTTTGTGTCTTGTCACTTTTTGGCATATTGGTACCTCCTGTGGCAGGTATGAAAGGTCTTTATGCCTAGTGTTGTATTTGGAGGAAATTTGAAGGATCTCAGGGGAGCCTCTTATCTTAGGCTGCTGCTTCGTTCCATGCGTCACGGAAGTCCCAACCTTTGTACCTTATTTGCCAACAGGGCAACCAACATAACTTCCTTTTTACCCCATAGCCTTTGACTGGGCAAAACTGCTCCCTGTCAGAAATCCCACTCTTATAGATGGCGAGTCTTCAAGGTTGCTTGAGCATCCATCTAATTAAGAGAGTTCATAACCTTCCGATCAGTGATCTTAAATCGGTGAGCTGGCTTTAATCAGACCCTTTATGGCAGGCAATTATGAAAGAGAAATCAATAACCAGACGACTTACCTGCCCTTAGAGTGGATGTATGGCACATCAGTTGCAGCTCAAGTGCTGTATATCTCCATGGGTGGAATGCATGGCAACCTCCACCCTGTAAAAAGATAGAAAAACACCAAGTATCCAGTCTAAGGACTTTGCTTTCCCATCTGCCCCCCACCATTTCCAACAGCCTTATTAAACATGCATTAGAACATAAAACATATCCAAATACATCAGCATGCGGTGAATGAGTTATTGTTTAAACATCAACAGATAAATAACATCAAGTCCTTGTGCCCCATGCAGTTCTTCTATCCCTGTCCTTAGATTGGGGGCAAATTCCAGCGACATGCCTGTAATTAGTGACTATTACAACTCCATCACTCCCTCCCCCAGAACCCCTGCTTGACCTGAAGATCGATGTGTTAGTCAAGTCACTCAGTAGAGTCTCCTTGTCCCATAATTTGCCCGGTGCATTTTACAGTGGTGCAGCATGCAAACCTCCGCCCTCCGCAACATGCAGAAACCAGCATGCTAAAAGGTGCACTTCCTGTTGAATCTCCATAGCGCTCTCTGTTGTTCGCTGGAGTCCACATCCGCAATGTGCTCAGGACTAACCAGATTCCTATTGCGCTTCATTCATCGGTGAAAGAAACCATTGGTGGCAGCCTCGGGAGGGGTGCAAATCGTCGACTACCAGGTGCTTGCAGTTACAGTCTACAGAGCACTTGGACCATTCCATGGGGATCTCTCCTACACCACACTCAGCAGCTCCCCCACAAAGGTCGATATCTCCCCAGATGCACTTCTTCCTCTGCATCTTCTGCCCTGTGCTGGAATCGTAGCAGAGGCATGGCGCATTCTTGAATTAGTCAATCCTAAGGCCAGACACTTGCGTGCTGAAAGCCCGAGGCGGCGCGATTAGGGATATCTACTGGACTTTCAAAAGTTAGGCCGCGTTGTACCCTCGAGGGTCGTCCACAAAATCAACTGTGTACAACATAGTCCACTGACCTTGAGCGAACTAGGCGGGTGTTCTCTAAGAGCTTTAGTTACGTGGTGACCTCTCCCTCCTGTCGTTCTGTCATTGCTACCCATTTTCTGCCACCAGATAATTATTAAAGATTTTGGCCGGTGTTCTTGGCGGTTGATCCTTAGCTTAGCAGGATAGAGGAGCGCAAAGGCCATCCCAGGTTGTGCAGTCTGGATTTCACTCCATTGAACTTCTGCCTCTTATTTTGTAGTTAGTAGCTGTAGTCTTGGTAAATCCCCACCCTGGAGCTGCGACATCTGAGGGGTCCTGCTGCTTCGCTGCTGACAGAATCACTTCTTTATCTGTATAGCAGCTATTTTATGAGACAGTGCCTCGGCGTTCATTTGGCTTAGGAGGAGCCTACTCTGTGAGCCTGCTCTATTTCAAAGCTCGTAGCCTCTAGGGGTAACTTAAGTTTTGAATCAGCCATTGATGTAGACCGTCTGCAGGGATTTTCCCCATGCCATCCGGTAGTCCCACAATCCGTAAAGCTGGACCTGCGGGAGCGGTTCTCCTGTTCGTTCCACTTTCCCCGTAGTTCTTGATGGTGTCCGAATAAGTATTTCGCTCGAGAGAGGATGTGCAGCGAGTCTTGCTGGCAGGATGGTCTGCATCTGTCCAGGAAGGAACAAGTCTTTTGAGCAATCGGTTTAAATGCTTCATTGGCAAGCTTTTAAACTAGTCACTGGGGAGGCACTGACAAGCCAAGAGAAAATCCCAGCCTCTCCTACAAAACAGGGTACTAAATGAGAAAAAGACCAAGGTAGAACGGTCAGTGGGGGATGCTGCAACAGAAGGTAAGGCCATCAAAAATGGAAACAATGAGTACCAATGCCCGTAGTCTAGGTAACAAGCTTCCTGAATTAGTGGCCTTGATGGAGGAGGAACATCTGGATATCGTGGCAGTCACAGAAACATGGTACACAAAACCATGACTGGGACGTAAACATACCAGGATACACTATCTACAGGAGGGACAGGGAGGGTAAAGAGGGGAGGAGTAGTTCTTTACATAAGGGAAGGAATAAAAGCAACAGAACAAAAGGGTAAACAGGGAGGAAGAAGAAGCACTGTGGGTAAATTTGGAGACAGGCAATGGCACCACAATCCGCACAGGGGTTGTATACAGACCCCTTCTCAGGGGAGGAAATGGACAAGGAAATGATAGAAAGTATACTTAGAATGGCAGAAAAAGGGAGATATTGCTGATGGGTGATCTGAATATGCCAGATGTTAACTGGAGCGCAGTTGCAGCTGCCACTTTGAAGAGTGCAGTTATTCTAGATGCCCTACAGGGGCATGCCTTAGACAACTAGTACTGGAGCCCACTCGAGAGGGAGCAATATTAGACTTGATACTCTCAAATGGAGATGGAGAGGATCACAGATGTAGAAGTGGGTAGCCATCTGGAACTAGCGACCATCGAACAGTATGGTTCACAATAAACACAGCAATAGAGTCAAGCCATACAAAGACAAAAGTACTGGACTTTAGGAGGGATGACTTTGCCAAAATGGGTGAGTGCCTAAGGAATGCACTAGCAAATGGGTGGGAAGGAGGGTGGAAGAACAATGGGGAATAATAAAACTGCCATCACAGAGGTAACGAGCCTTGTGTGAAGCAAATAAACAAAACAAGACGATGTAAGAAACCACTATGGTTCTCAAAGGAAGTAGTGAAGGTTCAAGAGAAAAGAAAGCATTCAGGAAGTACAAGGAATGCAGCAGGAGCAGGACAGAGAACTGTATCAGTTAAAGCAAAAGGAGGCTGGGAAGGCAGTCAGAACAGCAAAAGGCCCAAACTGAGGAAAAGATAGCCAACTCAGTTAAGAAGGGAATAAAACCTTTTATAGGTACATCAGGGAGCAAAGGAAGACCAAGGGAGGGATAGTGAGGCTTAATAAAAGGGGAGGAGGGTGGGCAGAGGGAGAATGTGAAAAGGCAGAGATACTAAACAAATATTTTTGCTCAGTATTTACAAAGGAAGAGGGGAGGTACATAAAACAAACAGTAGTAACACTCTGGATACAGAAGTTGATACCAGCCCATTTACAGAAGAAAGGTTCTGAAAGAACTCTTAAAACTGAAGGTGGACAAAGCAATGGGGCCTGATGGGATTCATCCCAGAATTCTAAAAGAACTAAGGGTAGAACTAGTGACACCACTGACTACCCTCTTTAACAAATCATGGGAGGATGGGGTGGTACCCAGGGACTGGAGGAGGGCAGATGTGATTCCCTTCACAAAAGTGGGAGCAAGGCAGAAGCAGGAAACTATAGACCTGTTAGTTTAACCTCAGTGATAGGGAAAATAGATGGAATCACTTCTAAAGGGAAAGAATTGTCGAGTATCTAGAGGCCAGAGGGCACAAGACCCTAGGCAGCATGGATTCAGCAGGGAAGGTCATGCCAGACAATCTGATAGATTTCTTTGACTGGGTGACCAAAGTAGTAGATCAGGAGGGGCTGTGGACATGGCCTACCTAGACTTTGTGAAAGGCATTTGACACAGTCCCACACAAAAGATTAATATATAAGTTAGCCAGCCTGGGAGTGGGTCCCAAGATGACAGCCTGGGTAAAGAATTGGCTGGAGAATAGGACACAGAGAGTAATAGTAAATGGAGTCCACTCAGAAGAAAGGAGGGTTACTAGCGGGGTACAGGAGGTTCAGTATTAGGACCAGTCCTCTTCAATGTCTTTATAAGCGACATTGCAGAAGGACTGGAAGGAAAAGTATGTCTCTTTGCAGATGACACTAAGATCTGCAACAGAGTTGATGCACAGAGGTGGGGTGGAAAGGATGAGAAGGGACTTGGCAAGGTTAGAGGAATGGTCAAATGTATGGCAGCTTAGATTCAATCTAAGAAGTGCAGGTAATGCACCTGGGAAACAAAACCCAGGGAAGAGTACACAATGGGGGTGAGATACTAACAACAACAAAATGGAAAGGGACCTGGGGGTAGTCATATCAGATGACCTAAAGGTGGGCAAGCAATGAGAAGGCAGCAAGGGAGGGCTGGGGGATACTGGGATGCATAGGGAGAGGCATCACCAGTAGAAAACAGGAAGTTATTATCCTGTGTACAGACAGCTGGTGAGACCCATCTGAGTACTGTGTGCAGTTCTGGAGACCCAATCTCCAAAGACATAGACAGGATGGAAGCTGTCCAGAGGAGCACACTAAAATGGTGCAGGGTCTGCACGGAGGACATATGAAGAGAGACTTAAGGAGCTTAATATGTATAGCCTCGAGGAAAGGAGGGAGAGGGGGACATGATAGAAACTTTCAAGTACCTCAAGGGAATCAACAAAGTCCAAGAGGGTAGCATCTTTCAAAAAAGGTGTGCAAGAACAAGAGGGCACAATTTGAAGATAGAGGCGGCTGAGAGGTAATTTAAGGAGTATTTTTTCACAGAGAGGGTTGTGGATGCATGGAATGGCCTTCGGATGAGGTTGTGGAGTCAAAATCAGTGGTGGAATTCAAGCATGCATGGGATAGTCATAAAGGCAATTCTAGGGTGGGGGTAGAAGAAGTAGGCTGCTGGTTAACTAGGATCTGCAGCTTATCCAGTAGGTAGGAAATGGGCAGACTGGGTGGGCCAAGCGGTCCTTATCTGCCCGTCAAATTCTATGTTTCTATGTTTCTTCCGATCACTGACCCTTTGTTGCAACTTCGCTTATTTGGGTAGAGTGGTTGGCAGTAATTTCAGTTAAGCCAGTAACCACTGATTGAAGAAGTCCCATTTTCGCGGTCACTATAACGAATCCTTCGCATCTCCTGCTGCATGGCCTCTAGGGTGGATGGTATTCCCATCATGGAGCACTCCAAGGTAGTCATGCACAACTCCTCAGGCGTGGCGCTTTCATTCTGCAGGCGTCCGGAGCAGTCCAGGCCTCGCTTCAGTTCTTGCTGCGCCAGATTCCCCGAATTACATTTAAGACTGTTGGTGCTTAGCTCCCTTTGCTACCATTGACAAGTGCTGTCACTCTGTGGGCAAATAACTGATTATGTTCGGACCAGATCACTAGTAAAGGTCACTTATAAAGGAGGATGCTCAGGAGCTGTACTAAGGCGAAATATACATCAGCTCTCGCTAGCCACACCCCCTCTGGCTGCCAGTTAAGATCGTCAGAGAGCTGTCCTCAACTTTTCAATTGCTTTTATTTGTCGATAAGTAACATTTTACTTCATTCTTTTTAATTGCTGTCCTTATAGTTTATTGCACCTGGGAAACAAAACCCAGGGAAGAGTACACAATGGGGGTGAGATACTAACAACAACAAAAATGGAAAGGGACCTGGGGTAGTCATATCAGATGACCTAAAGGTGGGCAAGCAATGTGAGAGGGCAGCAAGGAGGGCTGGGGAATACTGGGATGCATAGGAGGCATCACCAGTAGAAAACAAGTTATTATCCCTCTGTACAGACAGCTGGTGAGACCACATCTGGAGTACTGCGTGCAGTTCTGGAGACCCAATCTCATGAGGACATAGACAGGATGGAAGCTGTCCAGAGGAGGGCAACTAAAATGGTGCAGGGTCTGCACGGAAGACATATGAAGAGAGATTTAAGGAGCTTAATATGTATAGCCTCGAGGAAAGGAGGAGAGGGGGACATGATAGAAACTTTCAAGTACCTCAAGGAATCAACAAAGTCCAGAGGGTAGCATCTTTCAAAAAAGGGTGTGCAAGAACAAGGGGCACAATTTGAAGATAGAAGAGAGTGACTCAGAGGTAATTTAAGGAGTATTTTTTCACAGAGAGGGTTGTGGATGTATGGAGCGCCTTCCAGAGGAGGTTGTGGAGTCAAAAACAGTGGTGGAATTCAAGCATGCATGGGACAGTCATAAGGCAATTCTAGGGGTGGGGGTAGGAAGAAGTAGGCTGCTGGTTAACTAGGATCTCCAACTTATCCATCAGGTAGGAAATGGGCAGACTGGGTGGGCCAAGCGGTCCTTATCTGCCATCAAATTCTATGTTTCTATGTTTCTATTATAATTATTTAGGTTGATTTTACTTGTTTTTCGGTTCCTCTTCAGTTCCGTGGAGCCGCAGTTTCAGAGTTTTACCTCATATTTCTGTTGAATTTTACTGTTTATTTATAGTTCCTTTCAGGATCCGTGTAGTTCTGTGATTTTATTTTTATTTAGTTTATGTTCCTTCCTGATAGGGAACCGATAAGCGCACTGTTCCATTTTGCCTTTGGGAACCAAACCACTTGGCTTTTGAGTTATATTTATCGGTTTGGGGAGCCGATCCTTTGTGTAAAGGTTTAGTGGTTTAAATCAATGTCATAGGTTCTAAAACCTAAGAAAATGACAGGACCAATTGGTTTTAAAACTGTATTAGTTGTGACCAGATAGTGGCCAGAAAGTAGACAAGCGCGACCAGTGTATTTTCTGCCTGGGAGCTAGCCATATTTTTCAATTGTGCTATTTGTAAGACATTTTGCCCAAAAACTCTTAAGAAAGGGCTAAGACACTACAAGAAATAGGCAACTACTGGACGACATCTGAAGATGGTCCCATCTATCTCCTCTTTTAAAAAGTTAAGGACAGGCTCAAAGAATCAGTGGCTCCAAAATCCACAGAAAAAACAGAGACTGGTGAAACTAAAAGGCTTGTGGAATCGGCTAGTGAACCGGTTCCAACTAAGAAAAACACAAAAGAAAAACATGCCACGCACCTCCGACCGAAGGCTAAGGAGCTCTCGGCAGACAACCAGTTATGCCATCTGCTGAGGACATTGCAAACGCACTGCAGGTTCTGAAGACTGTCCAAGCTGTGGTCCCTGTGCCCACACCAGTTCCATAGGTTCCGCCCCAGTTCCAAGTGGTCAGGAACCGGTATATGTATATGATGATCCAGAGGAAGGGGGGAGGAGGAAGAGGGAACCTATTGAACCTGAAGTATCCCCTGAACAGGACTTCAGTTTCTCACCTAGGGTCTAGGAAGATTATGCCTCACACTACTATTTGTAACGCAAATGGCAGAGACCCTGAATCTCAATCCTGGAGACTGAGGAAGATAGAGAGGAAGCTGACTTCTTAGAAATGATGGGGCTAGCACTCACAAAACGTTTGCTCCCCATGCATAAATCCCTGAGGAAAACATTGTTACACATTTTGAAAACCCGACTACTATCCCAGGGGTTGACAAAAAAGTTGATAAAAATATCAATTGGACAGGTCCACTGCTGCATTTTTACTTCACCACCCAGATCATGAGGGAGTGGTTCAGGCAGCAGCTTGTGTCAAAGCCAGGGTACCTTTGTCTTCCCATCCCCTGGATAAAGATTCCAGGAAATTGGATGGTATGGGAAGAAAGGGTATCTGGCTGCCTCACTCCTTGTGAGACAGGCCAGCTACATGGCTTGTGCAGTACAGTACCAAAAGGCCTTTATTGAATACTGTTCTGGCACTAACTGATAAAGTCCCAGGTGATGTGGCAGTGGACCTGGTGGAAACTGCTAGGGTGTCACTGGATGCCATCAAATATCAGTTCCACATGGCTTTGGATGCTAATGATACTGCAGCCAGGCTCGTGGCTCTCTCCATCTCTGGGGAGACGGTTTGCATGGCTTATGGCCACAAACTTCACCCAGGACACACAGACCAAAGCAATGGATTTTCCTTGAGAGTGACTCCTTTTGGGAACAAAACCAAAGCCTATATGAAAAAGGTGGAGGAATATAAGGCCACCTATGGAAGCAATTCTGCCAAGGAAAAGCCCTCTACTTCTTTCAGGTCCCAGTACAGGAGAGGCAGAGGAAGGGTATCCTACTTCAGGCCCTTTTCCCCAAGCACAAGCAGTGCCAGACTACCAGCAGTCCAGGGGTTCTTCAGAGGTAGGGGCAGGAGGACCATGAGAAGGTCAGGAGGCAGTCAGCCCAGGTCCCTCAAGTGCAGCCCCAGCCAAAACAGAATCCCTGATGGACTGGTACAGGTCACCTTTCCTCTACGGAGGAAGATTGGCTCATTTCTTCCAAGCCTGGCATTCCATCACCACAGACAATTGAGTCTTGGAGGTAGTGAGCCAAGGGCTGTCTCTAAGCTTCAAATCTCTCCCCAAATTGAGTGCAGAATTTTGCCCCAGCAACCTCTGTAGACAAAATCCTCTTGGAGGCAGAGGTGACAAACCTATCAGCAATCAGAGTAGTGGAGCCCATACTCTTGTTACAGAGGAAAGAGCTTCTACTCAAGATATTTCCTGAGTCAGAAGAAAAATGGGGACTGGCAACGTATTCTGAATCTGCGACTTCTAAACAAGCATATACTAAAACCAAAGTTCAAGATGGTGGCTCTGTCCATGATCAACCCCACACTACAAAAGGGGACTAGTTGGCATCCTTAGACCTAAAGGATGCATATTTTCACATTCTTATCAGACCAAGCCACAAAAATACCTGAGGTTCAGACTACCGGTTTGAAGCAGTGCCATGCTGGTTTAACCTTGGCCCCAGGGCATTCACAAAGTGTCTGGCTGTGGTGGTGGCACACCTAAGAAGGCAGGGAGTGGCCATGTTTCCATACCTGGACAACTGGCTAGTCAGTAGATCAGTCCCTCAGTATACCAGAGAAGTTCTGGCCATTACCAGGAACACATTAGAGTCTGGTATCCCTCATAAACGTACAGGCGATCCAGCAAGAACCAGTTCAGCTTCTGGACTTCATTGGAGCAGAGCTGGACACCAGCCAAGGCAGAGCATTTTTCCTCAGGACAGTGTGAACAGTATCCCGCAAATACCAGGACCATTCCAGCTGAACTGGCCCAGGCCAGCAAGAGAGTTCTTATGCCTGCCACAGCAGTTGTTCCAGGATCCAGATTTCAGATGAGACATACAAATCTCACTTTGAGAGAGAGCTCTTGCAGTAGGCGATAACCATCAGGGACTATGCCACCAGGCACTGGAACCTGAAAAATTTCTGGCTAGCAGTCCAAGGTGAGAACCGCCCCCCATCTGCCCTTCGACATCACCGATAGTATAAAGGGTGGTCCCTGGCACCACCTAATTTTTCCTTCCGTCCAGCCTGTGCATCTCAAGCTTCACGGACGCTTCCTGCTAACAGTTGAACGCATATTTCACGCCTCACGCAGTTACTGTTTCTCTCTGTTATTCAACTTCATTGTGCATGTTTACCCAGCCAACGCAATCTATAGAGTGGTGGAAATTGAAGTGCATGCCGGTAAGCAAATCCCAGTGAAAGACTGCCATTAGGCCCGTTTTCTGTGCCTGGGCCCGGCCATAAGCTGGATAACTGCCCACATTGCTTCAGCTTCAATAGAAGGACCGCATCCGCCACCTGAAGACCTTCAAAGCCTGCCTCCTAGAACAAGTGGCCGCCATGCAGAAGACCCACTGGGGCACAGCTTCGTCTTCTTAGCCCGAGAACACTCTACCTAGAAAGAAGAAATCTGGTGGAAGCACCATCACCGAGACAAGGACAGGTCCAGGTCAAAATCCCGATCCAGGTCTCCTCACAAGGCTTCCAAGAGTTCCACCCTCTGGTGTGAGGTCAAGCTCAGCCCTCTGGTTTCCCTTGCTCTTCCCTTGTTACCATTGATGAAGCCTTCTCTCCCAGCGCCAGACATGCGGGGGGTCTTCTAGGCTAGGGCCTTCTGTTGTCTCCATTTCTGGCTATCAGGCCCCACAAGCATGCTACTGGGTCTCGGCCAGGAGGATCGAGCCTGCCATCTGCAAGGCTGTTCTGAGGGTCCTTGGACAAGGCGACATGTTCTGAAAACACTAAGAGGCATTAGGAACACGAGTGCCAGAAGAAACGCGCCTCCTTCTAAGCTGTTTGTCGGGGCTCCAGACCGACAACAGACCACAACTCCCTCTTACTCCACCTTTATGGAGCCAGATCAGATGACACCCTCTAAGCAGTTGCCTGACCGCGGGAGTCTAAAAACTTTCTATCCATGGAGCAGGCGACAGGGGACCTGACACCAGGCTCTGAGGGTGTAAGAATATGATGCCACACATTGCGTCGTCACCTCCCCTTGGGAGCCTGTCGACCGGATGCCAGTGCAGTCTGACACAGTGGGATAAGACACTGCCAGACCCAAACACAAGGCAGCAGAACCATCATGGCTTGACGAAGGGGACTAAGCCAAAGGGCACAACGCCAGGCCCCTGAGCACTTACCTGACACCTGAAACACCGCCAGCCCCTATGGTACCTCTGGCTAAGGTCAGCTCTATTTTCCGGTTGGTGGAACACAATCAAGGGCATCTGCTACCCAGACTGTTGAGTCGAACCCACACCAGCTCCGCCTGAGGCAGCCTACACCCCTCTGTGCAGAACGTCTTCACCACCCCGGCGCCAGCCTGCCTGACTCCAGGTGGCACAGGACAGGGATCCCTTGGCCGATGGGGCACGGTTGCCACTCGTCAGTCCCAGTCCTCCTCTAGATGTCGGAGTCACTCTAGCGGACGCTGTTCACATCCTCAGAAGAGTCCAGCAGAGATTCCTCCTCTTATGACTCTTCAGAGGACAACTTGTCTCTTCCATCTCCAGATCCAAGGAAGGATTCCCCAAGGTCTCCTCGGATGATCCCCTTTCTGAGATGTGATGACACATGATTCCTTAACCAGTGGGAGACAGAGGATTTAGACCCGAGGAGCGCTGATTGGCAAAATTCCTAGGAGCCAGTGACCCCAAAACCTTTGAACATCCAACCATTGGTGGAGCCCTTCCGGACATGATGAAACTAGCTGGAATGCACCTTCCACAACCCCAGCGGTCCCTAAGAAAAATTACCACTTATGTAAGACCCTAGGGAAGAACCAAATTTAAGTGACCAACTGAAAGCAGACTCTGTGATCCTATGGTTGCATACAGGCGGACCACGCTAACCTAAGACATGAGCTCTCAACCACTGGATAAGGAGTCCAAAAGATGGGCCGATTTGGACGTAAGGTGTATTGCATTGGCCACTTGTACGGTCCGGTCACTAAATTTTCTGGCACATATGTTTATGTATCAGAAGTGGACCTGGCTAAGTCACAACTCTACTCCCTAATAAGACAAAGCTCTCCAGCTCTATTCTTCGTTGAAGGTTGAGGGCTTTTGGCAGGATTTGCAGGGCGCCATCCTAGATGCCCCTTTCAGGGACCAGTTATTTTCAGCCAGGAAGCAGAGAAGATGATCATAGGTTTGCAGGACTCGGGGCAGTTTCTGACATCAAAAGATATGTCAGCGCCAACCCCATACAGACATCGGCCCTCTTGCAGACAGCAAGGCCAGCAAGTGAAAGACAGCAGCACAGAGAGGAATACAAAGAAAAGCCCCTCAACAAGCAGGGGCACAGGGGCCAAGAAATGCTAAAAATGCCAGAGCCCTTGCCCACCCCAACAACCTCTGCATGACTCCCTACCTGTCCCCTTCCTCTGACAGAGCTAAGAGGGAGGCAGGAGGGCGATTCTCCCTTACCTCACTGTTTGGTCCAACAACATGGGAGATCAGTGGGTGCACCAAATTATAGAAAGGGGTTATGCTCTGGAGTTCATCCAGATACCTCCAGATAACCCACCAATTCTCACTCATTGCTCTCCATTCCATGCAGGCATCATTTAGGCAGAAATCCAAGTCCTCCTGAGCAAAAGAATCCAGGCAGTCCCACCAAGCCAAAGTGGAAGGGGTTATTGCTCCCACTTCTTAGTGCCAGAAAGACAGGGGACCTTCATCCCATCCTGGATCTCAGTCAGCTGAAAATGTTATTGAATACAAAAGGTTCAGGATGGTGATACTGCCCAGATTACTGCCCATGCTACAACAGGGGACTGGTTCTCTCCCTGGACATGCACATAAAAATTCCTGCTGTCCCACAGAAAATATCTTCGCTTTATCTTCCAGGGAGAGCATTACCAATTTCGAGCACTGCCGTTTGGTTTCCTCAGCACTTCCAAGTATTCACCAAGTACCTGGCAGTGGTGGCAGCAGCTCTCAGGAGACAGGGACATTACATCTACCCCTACCTCGACGACTGGCTTCTGACAGCTCCCACTAGGACAGACTTTGTCACACATTGCAATGTCACGTTCCAACTGTTCCAAGACCTGGGGAATCACTTGAATCTTCCCAAGTCGTCTCCCTGGCCCAGTCAGAGATTACAATACATGGAGCCATCTTGGACACCGTCCAGGGAGAAGCCTTTCTTCACTCAGACAGGGCAGCTCACCTATGAGTGCCGGTTTGAAAAATCACCTCCACAAGCCAGGTTACAGCCAGAATGGTCCTGCAACTTCTAGGCCACATGGCAGCCGCCATTATGACAGTGCCCTTGACTCGTCTCCACAAGAGAGTACTTAAGCAGAACCTTGGAGTACAATGAGATCAGCATTTGGGTGACCTTGAGCTGCCAGTTCGGATCCCATCCATGGTGCATCAGATTTTGTAATGGTGGCTCACCCTCTCCTGTCTAGAGACTAGGGCTCCCTTTCAAGTCCAGTCCTCAGCAGATCCTGACAGCAGATGCCTCGGGATAGGGGTAGTGCGCATTCAAAGAAAAGAACAGACAAGAGGGCATGGACTCCTTGGAATGCAGCCTCCACATAAATGTGTTGGAGATGAGGGCTGTTCTTATAACTTACAGGCATTTCAGACAGACCTCCTTCCAGGCCCCTTACTGATCCAGACAGACAAAATGACAGTTGTTTTCTGTATCAACAAGCAAGGGCACACACTCATGTCCCTTTGCAGAGAAGCCATGAGAGTCTGGTACTGGGCAGAGGAGCACAGTCAGGAACTTATAGCGGTTCATGTTCCACAAGTACAAAACACCTTGGTGACGCCTAAGGCACTCTTGGTCTCAGGCTTATGAGTGGAGCTACTACAGAACATGGTAGAGGACCTATTCGAAAGATGGGGACTTCAGAATTGGACCTTTGCATCCCCACTCAAAGCCAAACTGCCCAGTTTCTGCTCGCTAGATCCAGGGCCTGGTGTTTTTGGCAAGATGTGTTGTTCCTCTCTTGGACATTGAGGTTTCTTCATGCTTTCTCCCCATCCCACTTCTGCAAGCAAGTACTGCTCAAGCTGCAAGTGGAATGAAAAGAATGATTCTGATAGCACCATTCTGGCTTCTGCAGATTTGGTTCCCATTGCTTAAGCAATTGGCGATAGAACCACTGCTTCCTCTACTCCTGTCATCTCACTTGCTCTCCCAGGAGCAGGGTACTTGGTACATCCGAATCTCAAGTCTCTGCACCTGCATGCATGGCTCCTGCAGACCTAGTTACGGACTGGTATGGGGTGTCAGCAAGGGTAGCAGATGTCCTGGTGGCTGCAAGAAAACCCTCACTCAGGGCCACTCCCACGCCATGAAATGGAAGCGCTTCTGCTTATGAGCTCTGCCGTTATCTGGACCTGTTCACCTGTCAGGTGAATTCAGTCCTAGAGTACCTTCTTTCCTGTCTGTTTTGGGTCTTGGCTACTCATCAATAAAGGTACACCTTCTGAAGTATCCGCCTATAATGTACCAGTGGATGGCAGGACCCTGGCACAAATGGATCTGTCCTGCACCTTCCTGCGAGATATAATGCATATTGAGCCCCCCTTTCTGGACCATATTCCCCATGGGGTCTTATATTTATGTTAGAGAAACTTACGTTGCCTCCCTTTGAACCAGCCGAAAGTTGTGAGCTACATGTCCTATCTTGGAAGGCGTTATTTTAGTTGCCATTACCTCAGCCCAGAGGATTTCCACATTCAAGCTCTGATGTGTAAAGATCCCTATTTAATTTTCCACAGGGACAGGATATCCTCACGCACTAATCCTAAGTTCCTTCCAAGGTGATGTCTGAGTTTACTCTTAACCAGGGCATTCATCTCCCAGTGTATTACCAGAGTACTCTAACAGAGGAGGCCTTGTTGCATACCCTGGATGTTCACAGAACTCTTGACTTTTATAGACTGTACTTGATCTTCAAGAAAATCTGATCAGTTATTTGTATCGTTTGCCCTTGAATGTTGGGGGGCTCCTGTAAACAAGCAGACCTTGTCTAAGTGGTTGGTCGACTGCATCATTTTGCCATCAGAAATATAACAAACCTTACAGGGCTCAGTTAAAGGTCATTCCCCTAGAGGTGTAGCAATCGTTTGCATCCCTTTGAAATGTGTCTGCACAGATCTCTGTGCTGCTGCCACCTGGAGTTCAGATCAGTACATTCTTAAACATTACAGTTTGACATTACTTCCAGAAGGAGGGCAGGGTTTGGCCTTGCTGTCCTCCAAGGGCGCTCTCTCAAGGTTTCTGAGGTTTCCATAACCACCGCCCAACTGACCTGGATTTGGTCTTTGTACTGCTTGAGATTTAGTCCTGATGGTTTTGCCTGCTGCCAGGCTCTCTCTCTAAGTGAGATAATACAGTTACGTAAGAACTTTCCATAACAGTAGATCTTGAGAAGAGCTCTTGCAGCAGGCATGCTTTCCTACCTCCTTCCTCCCTAGTTATGTTTCTTCTTTTCTCCCTATTGAGATGTTTGAAACGCCTCGTTCCCCATCCTTTATGCAAGCTGGCCTCTGGCGGCTGTGATTGGGATGATGACGTGGAGACTCGTCCTTTATACCATTGGGTGATTGAGGGGGCAACATCAGGGGCGTCCCCACCCTAGACTGCTAGCTTGACATTTTTCACTGGGGTCCTAGTGCTTGGACGGCATAGTCCTGATGGTTATTGCCTGCTGCAAGAGCTCTCTCAAAGATCTACTGTTACGGTAGTTCTTGCATAACTGTACTTTCCACTTATGAGCTCACTGTCTCAGGAAAAGAATGCCCTAGCCAATTTGGTGCGGTCACAAACGCACTACTACAGGCCTGCAGTGCTGATAGGACAGAGAAAGCTATGGGAAGGAACTCCTTCCTAAAGGAGCATCCCTCAATAGTACTCACAACAGATGCCTCTCTGCTAGGGTGGGGGCACACATGCTGGATCTAAAACCAGCAGAACATGGTCCCCTCAGGAATCACTTCTGCAGATAAACCTACTAGTGCTCAGGGCAGTATACCTGGCTCTTCAGGCATTTGCTCCTCATTTCAAAAACAAGGTGGTACAGGTCAGAACAGACAACACTACCACTGTGTACTGCATCAACAAACAGGGAACCAGATCCACCCACTGTGCACAGAGGCAATGAAGCTGTGGAGTCTGGCCTACTCCTTACAGGTGTCCCTGTCCTCTGTCCACCTTCCAGCGAAGGACAGCATCCTAGCAGACTCCCTCAACAGGATCAGCACTAATGGGCACTGAATCTACAAGCGCCACAGACAGTATTCAGAAGGTGGGTCACACCAGATATAGGTCTCATTGCTCCACAGATAATCATCAGCTGCAACAGTTCTATTGTAGGCCTCCCAGCAAGGGCACAGTCCCTGTGGATACACTTGCACTGGATTAGTCGGAAGATTCCTGTACACCTCCTCCTTTCCCCATGTTAGCAGTGTCAGTGGCTCAGTAGGTAGCACACTCACCTCTGAAGCTGGAGATCAGAGGGCTGTGGGTTCAGTTCCCACATCTGGCACTTGGGTTAATATCCCAGTACTGACACTGTAATGCAGCATGAGAGGGGTGCTGCATTTCTGAGGTGCCGTCTTCGGATGAGACGTTAAACCGAGGTCCCATCTGCCTGGATTGGTGGTAGTTCAGGTGGATGTTAAAGATCCCATGGCACTTATCGAAAGAGTAGGGGAATTTCCGTGTCCTGGCTAAATTTCCTCATTCACTAAAATACCACCAACAGCTTAATCTGGTTCAAGGTCAGTTGGCATTCATCTGTATCCCTCCCGGTTTCGTGCCTGAAAATAGGCAGGATTTGTCTAGTGCACTTACCCAGTCAACAAAAGCTAAATAAATAAATAAATAAAATAAATAAAAATAAAAATGTTGCTCAGGACCTTGGTGAAGCTCAGGCCACAGCCAGCAACAGTGATACTGGTGGCACCAGACTGGGCGAGGTAGCCATGGTACTCACTCCTGGTAACCCTGTCCATCTTTTCTCCCAATTCACCTGCCCCAGAAGCACAACCTCCTGATATCCTCCCAGGGCAGGATCCTGTATACCAGCCTCAGATCTCTGCGCTGCAGTCCTTACTTGAGGACCTAGAGTTCACTAGTCTGAATCTCTCAGAGGAGGTTTTGACAGTGCTCAAGGGATCCAGAAAGCCATCCACCAAAAACCTACTCCTTGAAGTGGAAAAGGTTCTCTATTTGGTGCTCGGGAAAGGACATTGTTCCCTCTATGGCTGGTCTTCCTATCCTAGTGGACTATCTGACCCACCTACACATACTGGGCCTTAGACCTTCAACATTGAGGGTGCACCTAGCCGTAGTCTCGGCATACGTGTCAGCTCAGAAAAAGACAGGTCCATGGTCTCTCCGTCTTTGAAATTCTTTAAGGGTCTCAGCCACCTTCATCCTCCAGGGAGCCAGTCTCGGCCTGGAATCTAAACATTTGTATTGCCAAGCTCATGGAGTCACCCTTCGAGCCCATGGCAACTGCAGACTTGAAGTATGTCACATGGAAAACTGTCTTCCTGGTGGCCACCACTTCAGCCAGCGAACAAGTGAATTGCAAGCCCCTGCACAGATCTGGACTACATTTCCTGCCACAGGGACAAGGTGTTACTTAGGACCAATAGGAAATTTCTTCCTAAAGTGGTCTCAGACTTCCATTTGAATCAAACTGTCACTTTGCTTGTTTCCTTCACTGACAATTCCAGCTCACCTGACTGGAAACTACATAGTCGGGATGTCAAGAGGGCATTAAGCCACTGCATTGACAGAACTGAGGCTCATGGGCCAGAGCATAACCAGCTGTTCCTCACCTATGGGGAAGTGGGTAGGAAACCTGCATCAAACAAACCATTGCACGCTGGGTAGTGATCTGCATACAGTTCTGTTACAGTAAGTATGCGAACAACCTTCCCTGGGCCTCAGGGCACATTCTGCCAGGGGTACAGCTGCAACAGTAGAAGCTCAAGGATATCCCACTTTCGAAATTTGCAAAGCAACTACATGGAAAGCTGTACACACATTTACTAAGCATTACAGCCTAGACATACAGTCCAGAAATGATGCTAGTGATGCTAGATTTGGTACAGCAGTGCTGCAGAACCTGTTTTCAAGATAGTTCTCGCCCAACCTCCAAAGGTACTGCTTGGTAGTCTGCATTAGTTTAATAATACTGTGTCCTTGTTATTTGCATTGGCAATAGAACACCTGGCAATTAAAATTAGAAATGAGCCTGCTATAAAGGGTATCGGGGAAGACGGGGTGGGGGAGGCATGTTATATCTCTGTACGCTGGTGATGTTTTGTTGTTCTTGTCAGAACAGGACGGTTGCTCTTAAGGTACTGCTAATAACAGAGCAATTTATGTGTTTTCTCTGGGTATAAAATTAATGTGCAAAAGTAAAATAATGTTTTGGGAGGAGCAGCAGGAAAGAGGCTTGAGGGTTGAAAGAGTACAGCATACATTTACATACTTGGGAATTAGGGTTGGGCAGCAAGTGAGGAGCCTATCTGAGGCGAACTATAGACAGTTGATAAGGGAAGTCTTACAGGACCTGAGTAGGTGGAAGGAGTTGAGTATTTCCTGAGTGGGAAGGATTAGCCTCTTAAAATGAATGTTCTGCCCAGAATTTTATATAAAATGCAGATGATCCCTTTCAGCCTGATAGCTCAGGATATAAAGAAATTGGAAAAAGCATTTACAACTTTTGTATGGAGAGGTAAACACTCTAAAATTATTCTGAAACAATTGAAAGCACCGCGTTAGCACAAGAGGGCTAAACTTCCCGGACATGATGGGATACTATTTGGCAACACAATACAGGTACATACAAAACTGGGTACACAGACAGGAGGTGGCGGGTGGGTGGAGTTAGAGAGGATGGGGGCCCCAGTGAGAATTCTCGAGTTATTTATGTGAAGAAGGACTTCAGCGGGTACAGAAAGCTGGCGGTAGCTAATCCGATTGTGGTGGCGGGCTTATTGGCCTGTGGAAAATTAAAAGAGACAGAGCATTGAGGCATGTCAGACTTTGCTGGTCCCGATGGTAGGGATCTGATTTCTTACCAGGAGTGGAGGATGATGGATTTAAACTATGGCAAGACAAGGGGTAAAATGTATGGCGACCTTAACATCCGGGGGCATATGTACATTCCAGGATGTGAAAGAGAAGTGGAGCGTGCCTACCTCACACAATGTATAGATACTTCCAAGTAGGGATTACTGCAAAGCGGCTTAGTGGATCTCGGGAAGCAAGGAGATTGATGGAGGATGTGGAGAGAGAAATAATGGGGCAAATAGTTATGAGAAGGGACTAATAGGGAGGGCTGTGAGGTTGGACAGAAAATCTTTTCTAGGGACATGGATATGTTGTTCATCCACACTGTCTGGCAGTTTCTTTGCCACTTTAAATCTTGCGGGAGGTCTTCAGGCTGATTTCTCTCACCCACCCAGGTGGTAAAACTCTCGGCTCCGCTTCCATGATGCCAGATCTTCCTTTCCGCTTGGAAGCTCAGGTTCCCTCATAACGCTCTGCGTGTAGACTGGATCCTAATTGTTGAGTTGCGCCCGAAACTTATTCTCAAATCTTCAAGACTTGGTCAAATTACTCCCTTGCGGTTGCAATGGACAAATCGACTCCGGATTTTGGGCAGTGCCCATGTGGACAGAAAATGTCCAGGGCGGATCCGCACTCCCGTCGTCTACTGCCCTCGGCCTAGACCATGACCCGCGGGCCTGTGAGTTATGCCGTTCGTTTTCGGCCAGTGTCCTGGAAGACCCGCGCTGCCAGTTACAGCTTGAGTGCTACCCGTCGGTCAAGTTGAAAGGCCCGTTAGGCGATTACCGCGCAGCTGGTTAGCTGAGCAACTCTGGCAGATGATCGCCCTTGAGGAGGAGGCGGCACAGCCGCATCTTCCTCTTCCACCGATCGCGACGTTTATCCCGCTCGTTCTGGGTACCTCCTACTCAGCTTCTTTCAAGGAGCTTTGCCAGTCCCTTTCCACGAAGGAGAAGGGCCATTGGGACATTCTTCTCGGTCCAAAGAAGGATTCGAAGGTAAGTCCACCTTGGCGTCGTGAGGCGGGAAGAGGTCCCCTTCCCGGACAGTGACACCGACTTCCGGTCGAGGTTGCTAAAACCGCTGGCTTCATGATGTCCCGTCAGGTCAGCCGGCTGAAACACCCCGTCGGCCAGCGGTCGAAGATGTTTCTCGACCCGTCGGATCAGACTGTCGACTGGTGAAGCCGACAACCCTTCTTCACCGGTTCCCCTGGGTGGAGACCGAGGACACCTGCGCCTCCGGTGCTGGATTCCCCAGTCAAGGCTTCTGAGCCGAGGAGAGGTGGGTGTCTCCCGCTCCTTCCAGACCGATCTCGGAAACACCGAGGGTCTCGGTCTCAGACACCGTCTCGGTCCAGCTAATCCCACTGACATCGGCTGTTTGGTCTCGGCACCGAAGTAGCGGCGGCGCCGCTCATCTCAATCTTCCTCCTCGGAAGAGGAAGGCTTCAGTGCAAATTGCATCAACTCTACAAGGACCTGATGTGGCAGCAGTTACTTCTGTCCAGGAACAAGCTGGCGCGTCGCCTTCCAACCATCAAGTGTCTTATCACCCGACGGCGAAACAACCCTCGCTGGTAGGGTGCCCAAGCTTGGGCCAGTTGTTCAGCGAAACCAGCTGCACCGATTGTGGTGGAACCTCCGCCTCCACAGCAATCGGGCGCCGACCAAGAACTCTGTCGGGTCAGGGCCTGCCCACAGGTTGTCAGTCACCCTCACTCCCCGACTGTCCTCGGCAGGTGCAGGGTGGCTCAGGCCCAGGCCTCTCTTCGCAGACTCCTCGAAGTCCGTGGCGGCTCCTCCCTGTTCTCCAGGCCCATTGACCTGGAGTCCCTCAAATGGAGCCAGTCGATGGGCCGAAAGCCATGCGTCCTTCATGGGTCTGCTTCAGCTCATCTCGGAGTCTACGGGATGCAGCTCGAACCCGTATCCAAGCAGACAGTATCTCCAAACGGAGATACTGGACCCGAGAGATTCACCCACGGAGAGTCTTTCCGTGGCTGAAGCCATTGTTGGCCCAGCCTTGGAGCTCTGGCAGGGCCTGCTTCCTGTCCTGCGCCTTCGGCCAGGATGGCCAGGAAGTATGCAGTCCCTACCGGCTCTTTGTCAGTTTTGAACACCCCTCCACCGAGGGGTTGGTCACCGATAGCGTTTTCCGGCTTTTCCGGGAACACTAGGGGCGTGGATAAGCCCCCGACAAGGAGTCCAAAAGCTGGACTATGCTGGACGCAAGATGTATGCTGCATCACTCCTTGGCCTCCATGAGCCAGCTCGGCCATGCTGATGGCACACTTCTCCCACGCCCTCATGGGCTCCCTGGATGAGGTGATCCCTCATTTCCTGGCTGACCTGCAGACCACGGTCAAGCAGTGCAGGACCAGGGAAGGCGGTGGCAAAACAGCAGCTCCAAGCGGCTCTGGACATTGGAGACTCCTGTGCCAGATCAGTTCTGAGCGCGGTGGCCATGCACCGCAGAGCATGGCTGAGAGTTATCCACCTTCACAGCGGATACCAGCAGTAAACTGGCGGATGTCCCTCCTTCCTGGGGACCGACCTCTTGGCCCTGAGTAGAAGGTCACCTCCAGCGGATCGAGAAGTCCAATGCCACTCTGGACTCGGTCACCTCTGCCCAGAAGGACAAGGGCCGTCGACAACAACAACATAAGTCCTTTCACCCTTATCGCCTCTGCAGCTGTCCAGCCCAACAGCACGAACACCAGGGCCATCAGGCTCGCTTGGCATCCCAAAGCCAAGTCTCGCGACTTCCTCTAATAGGAAGCAGGGAGGAAAAGGCCAGGGCGTCACTTGGCTGGTCCGTCCTCCAAGCCTACCCAGTGACGATTTGGGGGTGCTCCAGCCTCGTCCTCTCCCCCATGGAGGCAGCTCCGCACTTCCTTTCCGCCTGTTCCGCTATCACCATTTACGCTGGGTGTTGGGTGGTAGGAAAGGGCCTGCCCTGGAGTTTGAGCAGGCCCCTCCTTTCTGAACCCGTTGCCCCTCGGGGGCTCGGGATCCGCAGCCTCTCTGTCGGCTCGCCGAAGCTGATATCGATCCTGCTCCTCAAAAAGAGGTGATCAGGAAGGTGGCGGATCCTCCTCCAGACCAGGATTTGTGTCCAGGTGCGTCCTGGTCCCAAAGCGGATGGGGGCTGGTGCCCCATTCTCGACCTGCACCCTGAACAGGTTCCTTAGGTCTCGGACCTTCAGGATGGTCACTCTGGCTCAGATAATTCCATCCTTGGAACAAGGCATGTGGTTCTGTTCTCTGGACCTCCAGGATCGTTCTTTCATGTCCCAGTCCATCTGTCTCACCAGAGATTCCTCCGCTTCAGGGCAGAGGGATCCCTCTATGAGTTCAGGCCATGCCCTTGGCCTTTCCCTAGCTCCCAGGGTCTTCACCAAATGCATGGCAGTGGTGACAGCATCCCTCTTGGCACCGAAGGGTCAGGTGTACCCTACCTGAGCGACTGGCTTATTGCAGCCCCTCCAGAATGGGGTGGAGCGGTCAGAGATCTGGCCCTCAGGTTTGCTCTCAGGTTGGCCCCTCATCAGCGAGGCCAAGTTGGAACTCATGCCAAAGCAGATGATACAATTCATTGGGGCAGAGCTCGACTCTCTATGAGCCAGAGCACGGCTCCCGGCGGACAGGGCGAGGTTCTTTCCTCCTTTGCCCAGTCATTTCAGGTTGGGCAATTGTGCCCTGCCGGACTTCCTACACCTCCTGGGCCTCATGGCGGCCTGCACCAGTGTGGTCCATTGGGCCCGCTGGTACATCGTCCCCTTCAATGGGGTCTGGCCAGCCAATGGTCACAGCTCTTTGATCCGCTGGATCAGCTAGTGACAGTGACCCAGGGGATGTGGAGCGGTCTCCAGTGGTGGACCGTTCCAGCACATCTACAGGAGGGCATCCCGTTCGTCCGCCCGAGCTGATGGTTTCTCTGTTGACCGATGCCTCTCTGATGGGGTGGGGTGCCCATCTGGGGGAGCACAGGCGCATGGCCTCTGGTCCCCTCGGGAGTCCGATGCCACATCAACCTGCTGGAGCTTGACGGTTCGTCTAGCCCTCACCACCTTTGCTCCATTTCTAGGGGTCAAGTGTTCCAGGTCAGGACGGACAATACCATGACCATGTACTATCTAAACCGCCAGGGCAGGGCGTGCTCCATGCCTCTGTGCAGGGAAGCTCTCCGCATTTGGTCACTCATGTGCAACCTGGAGGCAGATCTCCTTGCCATCCATGTGGCAGGAGCCTCTGACACTCTGGCCGATGCCCTAAGCCGGATAGGGGCTGCGTCCACAGTGGTCTCTCCTGCCAGAGGTAGTACAAGATCTGTTATCCCACTGGGGCCACGCCTCAGGTGGACCTGTTTGCCTCAGGGAGAATGCAAAGCTGAGACTGTTTCATGCCCACCCCTCAGCAGGGCTTGCTGCAGGGGATGCCTTCTCATGGCGTGGACCCCAGGCCTCTTCCCCTTCCCCATTTCCCTTGATCAACAAGGTGCTTCTCAAGGCGAGGAGACAAAGCATAGGCGATTCTGGTAGCCCCAGACTGGCCCGCCAGTTCTGGTATCAGATCTCCTCAGTCTCAGCTCCAGGCTCCCGGCGGCTTCCAGCCCACCTGGACCTGATCTCTCAGTCAATCAGGGAAGGTATTCCATCCGAACTTCAGTCCCTGCAGCTGACTGTTTGGTTCCTGGGCTAGAGTTCCAGGCCTTGGGTCTTTCGACGAGGTCCTCAGCGTCGTTGAGGCATCCCGTGAGAGTTGACCAGAAAATGCTATGCCTTCAAATGGAAGAGATTCTCCCATTTGGTGTCCGAAAGGGCCTGGACCCTTCCTCCCTGTTCCTGTGCAAGCATCTGGACTACCTGTGGTCCCTTTCTCAGCAGGGCTTGATGGAGTGACCCTTAAAGGTGCACCTGGCAGCCACCTCTGCTTGCAGACACGGGCTGGGAAGCAGTCGGTCAGCGCGCAGAGGAAAAGATGATCGGTGCTTTTCAAAGGGCCTTGATCATATCCCCTCTGGTGCGAGAACCTCCACCTCAAGTGGGATCTACTGCTGGTAGTAGCTAAGCTCATGGGCAAGCCATTCGAACCCGATGCACAGGTGTGACATCTCACCACTGTCATGGAAGACCGCCTTCTTGGTGGCTATCCGTCAGCCAGAAGGATGGGAGAGCTCTAGGCTTCCATGGAGTCTCCTTATCTGGTCTTCCATGGGGACAAGGTTGGCCTGCGCCCCCACCTGAAATTCCTTCGAAAGGTGTTGTGCGGAGTTTCACCTTAACAGGTTTTGACTCTGCGGTGTTCTACTCCAGTCACAACTCGGAGGCCGAATATAGGCTGCATACTTAGACCCTAGAAGGCGCTTGCTTACTATAAGGAGTAGATGGCTGAAGTTCGGGAGAGGTTAGCCAGCTGTTTGTCACCTCCGCTGAAGTCGCACCTGGCAGACCTGCAGCCAAGTGGACGATAGGCAGGTGGGTCACCTCCTGCATAGATGTGTGCTATAGGTTGGCAGGCATGGAGCCTTCTGGAGGGATGAGAGCTCATTCTACCCACCATACCACTGCATCGGTGGCTGCTTCAGGGATGTCCCTATCCAGGAAATCTGCAGAGCTGCTACCTGGAAGTCACCACACCTTCATCACCCACTACCACATCGACCTTGAGTCATGCCGGGATGCTGGTTTTGGGGCCTCGAGTTCTCCAGTCTTTATTTCCCAAGTTGGGGTGTGTGCTTTGCTGCCGTTCTCCCGGAGAACTGCTAGGAGTCTGCCAGACAGTGTGGATGAACAACATATCCATGTCCCTAGAAATACAGGTTACTCACCTGTAACAGGAGTTCTAGGAATGGTATATGTTGTTCATCCACAACACCGACCTCCTGGCTTGACGCACAACCTGGCTGGCGGGCTGAGGTCTGGCGTCATGGGGTGGAGCCAAGAGTTTTACCACCCTGGTGGGTGGGAGAAGCCAGCTTGAGACCTTCCGGCAAGATTTAAAGCAGCAAGGAACCTGCCAGACAGTGTGGATGAACAACATATACCATTTCTAGAACTCCTGTTACAGGTGAGTAACCTGTATGTTCAGGATTCCCAAAAAGCGAAGGTCTGGTGGGAGCGGGACATTGGAGAAGAAATTAGTGATGCTAAGTGGTGGCTAATGTTAGAATCCCACCAGGGGTTACTAGTGTGCAATAAGTACAAAGAAGCTAATTTCAGATACATACAGGGCTATATTACCCGCCAGCTATGGTACACAGCTTCTGTCCAGGGTCTCAGCTGTTTTGCAATAAGTGCAAAATAAATAGGGCACATACCAGCATTATTATTGGGGTTGCCTAGTGATAAAGTCCTACTGGAAAGACATATCTAAAGAAATTACATCCATGAGAGGAAAGCACATTGAGATCTCCCAAAATCACTGCTGCTAGGTGTATAAGGATAAGAGAATGAGAATGTTTTTCTACCCTAGGTGGATAAGGTGTTACTTACAGTAGCTAGGATAGGAATACAAAATGTATGGACTACAGCTTTAGGGCCTACAGTGGGTCTGTGGAAAGAACTTACAGTGAAACGTTTTGGCAGTTGATAAGCTGACATATTGTTTAAAAGAGGCGGAAGATAGGTTTGAGAGAACCTGGGAGAATATTTGGGTGTTCTGTGTATGGGGAAGAATGCTTTTAGAGGGTAGCAGATTATTTAACTGAGAGAAGAAGCCTCTATGAAAGATGGGGACGAGATGGAAAGAGGGACACAGGCAGATTAATGGTTAATTGTTAGAGGTTGTTTGGTTAGTGGGTTAAAGGGGATACTTAAAATAAAAGAAAAAGGGCAGTAATGTGGAATGTAGTCTGAAATGTTATAATATCAAAGTGTGTAAGTGCAAATGAATATGGCTGTGATATATGGATTATTTGTAACTACTGGCTATGAATTGTATATAGTCAACTGCCAACTAATAACATATGAAACAAAAAAAATAATACTTTGTAATTCCTTGGGTTAGAAGAAAAATTACAATAGTAATCTTGTTCTTCAAGGGGATCATACAGTATGATTAAAGCTCCTACCCTGCCTCCCCTAGCTGAACCTATAGTCAAAGGGACGGACTTGGTTCTGCATTCATGACTAAATATTTAAGTTCTTTAACCAGTTGGTTCACACTGTTGTTCCTACTTGGGGTTTGTGGGGATGTCATTAAGGGAGGTTTAACCTGCAAGTCAGTTAGCTAGAGGGTCTTTACCCTGTTAGGCTGCATAATGAATCTGAGCACTCAGAGTGCAGCACTAAGAAGGGCAGCAGTTTGAAATTGGCATGTGCCAATCAGAGTTCCATCATTTGCATAAATTCTATCTCTCGTGGCAGTTCCAACACTGAAGGCTGACTGCATTAGTTTAATCATACTGCGTGATCCCTGGAAGAAACAAGATTACTATGATGAGTAATTTTTCGTTGTGTTTGCATGAGTTAATACAGTGGAGAGAAGCAATATAAACAATCAGTCCTAGAACTAGGGCCCCAACTGGTACAGTGTGTCTATGTTTTTATTTAGGTCCAACTGTTTCATGTTAGGAAAGTCAAAGGAGTTTGAAGTCCGTAGCTTCTTGGGAGTAGGTAATAAGTCATCATTGAAATCTTGACAGTTAAACACATGATAAAGTTACAGCAGTTGCTCAAGAACTGCTGTCTCCCCCCATCCTGTACCAGTTCCAGTATAGTAACCATCAGAAGTTAAATTCTTCAGTTGACAAATGCGTAATGGCAGTAATACTTTCCCTAGCGAAATTGTCTGACAGATCATCAAACCACTTCTGAGGGCATTTTGAAAATCTTTAGCACTGTAACAGTGAGAGCTTGGGCTTGAGTGGATATAATTAAGGGCATATTTTGGTTTTATATATAGGTATCTGTCTCACAGTTTGGGATGGGGGTTGGGGTCAGGCACACACTGATAAAAGATGCATGGGAGGAGAAGCATGAGAGATTGAAGATTACAAGGTTTGGAAAAGAATTGGCAAACATACATTGCGCCACTGCCTCCAGCAGCTGGAGGTAATTCTAGTGGAAGATGGCCATGAGACATTTTATTACCCTGAATAAATCGGAGGACTTAAGGACCATATATTCTAATAGATGCTGAAGGGGTGAACCCACTGGCACATTGTTTGTGATTGCCCTCAGATTAGACCACTGTAGGAGAAGTAAGCATCCCATAAAACAAAACAAACAAAAAATCTAGTAGTTGGTGAGAATTGGTGTTCTGTCATCTGGTCATGTGATTACCACCAAAGGGGTAAAGTTTGAAATAAAATATATATTTTGTTTGTAGCAGTTGTAGGTAAAACAGTCACAAAGGTTGTGACAGGGTGGAATAGGACACTGTCCCAGTTATGGAAAAGCGTTTAAATGCAAGGATCTGTTCTGTTCAATTCCTTTCCTGTCTGGTTCGCAGCCAAATTTTCCTGAGGACCTAGGATTTGTTTGTTGAATTTTGTTGACCGGTAAGCCCACTGGGCCTAGAAGTCCCTTTTCAGAAGGGCGAGGAGGATACAGATGGTAAGCAACTGAAATTGAACCAGATTAAGCTGTTGGTGGTATTTTTAATGAGTAGGAAATTTGGCCAGGACACTGAAATTCCCCTACTGGCTGCTGGTCAGTGGCTGGTGGGGTCCTTGCTGGCGTCAGAGGCTGTTCTGGCAGGCGTTCCTGAGTCGGGATGGAGGAGGAGGGTGGAGGCCTAAGCAGCACAAGCGCTATGGAGAACCCTTGCCTGAATTGGATGTGATTTTGCCTACCTTGGGGTTGCTTTGCACCAGTCACCAGCTACTGTAGAGGTGAGTAATCGTACACCTTCAGCGGTGCCTTTATTTCGAATCTGGACACAGTATTAGCCTTCCTAGTAGCGGAGATGCATCGGTGGAGATCTTCATGCGTCAGCTTACAGAGAAGCAACTAGTGTCTCGGGAGGCGGTTTCGGGAGGGCATAAAAGTGCCGGACTGACGGCGCGCTCCTGGTCGACAACAATTCGAGGCTCAGGAAGGAGGAAGTCAGGGATGGAAACCAGACTGGTCGGGAGGAGATGGCGGCACTTTAGATGCGGATGGAGAAGAAATGAGTCGGGAGCTTGGGTGCCTGATCTTGAATGGACTCCCCTCTCAGGTGAAAGACTTCTATCCCTGGCTTGCAGTGTTCCCACAACCATCTACCTCGAGGACGATAGGGATAGGCCTGGGTCTGACTTTTCCATTGGGGCCTTTCCTTCTATGACAAATGAAGCTTCTAATGAAACAGCTCAACCAGCTAAACCAACTATGGCAGATTTGTTTAAAAACAAAATTAGAGCAGGCCCTCGTCGTCATGCTATGCAGCTAAGATATAGAGGGGGCCTGCAGGAATATCCTGATAGATACTATATTTTCAACCAGCTTTTGAAGTCCAAAATGGGATTCTGTACCAGACATATATGCCCTTATTCATATTTCTGGAGACTCTTATGACATCAGCTTCCAATCAGTTGCCCTTCTGGACAAATTTTAGGGACAAATATGCTCATCAGAAAATCATCCTGTATGGCTGCCTTTTGTTATTCCATCATCTAAGCCTTTAATTAGATATGTTACCATTATGTTCGAAAGCTTGAGGGGTGACGTCAGTGATATTTATAGATGGCTGCAGGCCAAGTGTGAAGTGTTAGGGCCCCTGAGGCTCTCTTAGATGTTGAGGAGCATCTGGACAGGGGTGAAATTTAAAGTAAAGTTATTACAAGCTAATTCAGAGGTGGTACATTTGCGAATAGTTTTTCTGGGAAAGATAGAGGTGTGCTTTTATGCAGGACAGCCTAGGGCCTGTTATAAATGTGGGGATAGAAGCATATAAGTAGCATTTGTGACATGCTGAAATGTCCTCTTTGTGGGGATTTTGGGCATTCTGTAGACCGATGCACAAATATCTTTAAATGTAACCTTTGCGATGATCAGGGTCATGCCTTCCATCAGTGTCCGTGGCGAGACATAATTGGTGTTCTGATGGTTTAGACCACGATAGCCTGCTCTCAAAAGCTCAGGCTAAAATTACATACCCCGGTGACAGGGTTAACCCTCCCTCCTTCCCCCACGGCAAGACCCTCCACCTCCCCCTTCCCAAGTACTGGTCAATCGGTACAAGAGGTGGCCCCTGAATGTCAGAAGATGGTACCTCCAGGTCTCCCCGTCAGGAGATAGAGTCTGGTTTCCAACATGCCTCCTCCTTTTGAAACTGTAAAAGCAGGAGGTTCACCAGAGCCTCCTCAAACAGGCCCAGAGCAGTCCAGTAGTGACTGAAAATTTCTTCTCCCCTCTCCAGGAGGAAGTGGGGACTCAGATATGGAATCTGAGGCCTCTCACCTCTCGAACTTGTAACAGATGACGATGATAGCAAATCAACTGAGCTAGCCAAAGATAGGAAAGGAAAAAAGGAAGAAAAAAAAGTGAGTCAGAAGCATAGCTCTTAAGTCTTTTTATGGCTGCTTTAAAATTTGCTTCTTTGAATGTCTGCAGTTTAAAAACATTTCATAGGCAGATATCTGTGTTTTCATATCTACGACTTTAAATCTGGATATTATTTTTGCAACAAACAAGGTATCTTCCATTTCGGAGAAAATAGATTGAAAAGATTATGGACTTATGGCCCTTCCTTTTGGTCTTATAGTACTGAACTAGCTGATGGAGTAGCCATATTGTTTGGTAACACTTCCTTTCACATCGTGAAGGTGACTGACTTGCTGCGGGTATGATTGCTTATATTAGATTGTTCTTGGGGTGATTATTCTTTTGGGTTATTAATGTCTCGGTCCACAGACTAAAACAGGTGCAATTTCCTTATTCTCAGACCTAAAGCCCTTTTATTTACAGAAACATTTGGTTTGGGGGGATTTTAACTGCTCCTTGATATTCAGTTTCATAGAATGCAAGGAAAGAAGGTGTATTGTGATTCTCATGCACTATTAGAGGTTGTAACAGATGCTGGCCTTTTGGATGTGTTTTTAGTTTACAGACTTCACGGAGGTAATACTTATTATAGGCATACCTTTGCTACTCGGATTGATATGTTTTTATTTCACGTTATTTTCAGGTCGTGTCTTGTGTTGCTGTTCGGTAGAATTTTCTGACCATCATATTTTATTTTGTTCTTTGTCCTTAAGCTTCTTCCTCCCAGATTGAGTTCTGGTGTTTCTCGTTGGAGATTGAATACTTCTTTTCTTTAGGACCGGTTCATTTTTCTAAACTTGAATTGTTTTTAGCTGCAAAATCCTCCACTTTTGATCTCTTTCCCTCCCCATCTGATTGGTGGAAGCAATTTAAAACAGAGCTTACCCATTTTATTTCAGTCCTGGGGTAAAGCGAGGTCTAGGGATGATTATGGAAATATTTAGTTCTGAGGAATCAACTGTATAGACTTATGTCCTCCCCAAAGGAACATATTCATTTTCTTTCTCAAATCAAAACTATTAAACAACAAATGAAAACTTATCAGTACAACAGGCCAAATCCCTTGATTTAGAATTCCGTTTATTTACAAGGATTCCCCAGGCGGACCCATTTCATGCATGTAAAACATATTTGAAAGATACCCTTATGACGGCTTATTTACTATTAATAAAGAACTAATTACTACTGATATTGGTATGTTACAGGTAGTAGAACACTATACCCAGGATTATTTTTCACCCCTAAAATGTGTTATCTCTGGATTCTCTTCACCATACAATTTTTTCTTCCCTTCCTCAAATACCTCATAACCTGATTCAGTCCTTAAGATCACCAATTACCTCTTCTGAAGTAATTGAAGTAATTAAACATTTAAAGCTCGGGTCTTCCCAGGTATAGATGGCATACCTAATGAGTTCTATAAAAGTGTATACAGTATATGGGTCTTTTCTTCCCAGCGTGTTTAATTCTTATTTATCCTCCAGAACTCCCTATCCAGAATTTTCACTGTCCCTAATGACTTTTATTTTCAAAAAGGAGATAAAACATCATTTTCAAATTGGAGACCAATCTGTCTACTTAATAGTGATTATAAGATTCTATCTACAATATTGAATACTAGACTAGAAAAAGTAGCCCAATTTTGATTCACACTGCACAAACCTGTGCAATCAAAAGATGAAAAATTCAACATATCTTTCTACTTAGAGATCTAATGGCCCGTCAAACAAATTTTTACTCTACAGAACTAATAGCAGCTTTGGATCAATCAAAAGCTTTTGATGCGATCAGCCATTTCCTACTTGTTTTTGTATTGTCTCTTATGGAATTCCTGAGACCTTTACTCAGTGGATTTCAAAACTATACTCATCTGCAGTTTCTATTCCAATAGTGAATGGCCTCTTAGGTAGGAAAATATCAATTTCTCGGTGTCCGACAGAGGATGCCCCTTGAGTCCTATTATATACTTTTGTTTTAGACCCAATTATTAGAAGCATCATTTGTGATCCCTCCATTTCAGGATTGCTCCTCTATAGGTTTAGAAAGGTCAAGGTCACTGCCTTTGCAGATGACGTTACTCTCCTTTTAGCTGATTCTCTCTCTTACGGAGAGCTTTGAGATCTTTCTTTTTTTTTAGTACATATTCTGGTGCCTCTCTAAACATTACAAAAGTTTTGTACTACAACTTGGTCAGATAGCCCCAGATTTAACATATTGTTATGATATCCCTCTTGTGTCTGGGCCTCAGAAAATCCTGGGGTCTGGTTTGGAATGCATAACATGGAGACTTATAATTGGAAAAACAGCTAGCGGTTGGAGAAGCCAAAAGTGAATCAGTGGAAACATTGGAAATTTGGGAAGAAGAAAAGGGTTGTGATTATAAAAATTCATTTTACCCATATTTCTTTACATAAGTCATCTTTTCCACCTCCTCTTTCGTTAGAGACCAGAATTTCTAGCATATTTTTTCAAATGTTGTGGGTAATAGATTGAACCCGGTTAGCGAGAATATACCTACCTTAAATTCGAGAAGGAGGGTTAAATATGATTAACCCTATTATTTTCATTCCATCTTTCTTTCCTCCTTTTCTTTTATTTGGCAAGCTCCATTTCTCACTTGGCAATTTGGACCAATCCATTTGGCACAAATATTTTTTAAATGGTCCTTCTGCCACCAAGAGTTCTGTCCTCAGATGATATACCAAACTATGGAATTTCCGCCTAAAAAATTATATCAATGGAAGATTCCTTGCAAAAATACAATCATTGCACAGAAAATCTTTTTATGACTATATTGTGTATGACGTGCAGAAAATGATTTTGCTTTTTCCTTCCTGTTCCCCATCTAATATGAAACATGTTTTAATAAATTGACAGATGGTAGGATTTCATTAAAGTTTGGGATATAGTATGGATATCTGCTCATGGAAGGCTTGGAGTCCATGGCAATTTAAAGTATAAACCGGTTTCTGAAAGATACTGTTACGACCAGATTGTACTAACATTGAAGAAACTCAGATGCATTTTTTTCTTGAATGTCCTTTTAGTCCAAGTTTTGGGACTTTGCAGCCCGACAGTGGAATATGCCTCATTTGCGGTCCCTTTCTTATTGTACATTAGTATTAGGTGACTATTTAGGTGATTGGGATAAATATCACAGGTGTACTCTGAATATATTATTTGCACTTTTGCAATATTACTTGTGGCAGGCTCGCTGTTCTTTTGTGTTGCAACAAGCTAATATGGATTTTGAAGCTATCCTTTCTGCTGTCATTTCTGATTTACAAATGATACGCTGTTTAGATGTAAAAATATTCTAGATCTTATGTTATTTATTTATGGAAAAACATTTCTTTTTGTTAATAGAAGTTCTCTATAATTTTACTTTCTCTGCTTTCTATTGTTGATATTTTCTTTGTTTTGTTTGTTTTATTTCTTCTTATGTGATGCTGTGTATTCTAACCAATAAAGTACCCCTACTGTCCTGCAGGGTGGTTCCCAGTCTGGTTGTGGAGAGTGAGGAAGGGAGGGAGGAGAGCGTGCTGTTGGAGCTCTGGAGCTCTTGGGCGTTTCACGTGTGATGTCTGAGGAGACTAAGATGAGGCGAGGCTCAACATATTGTTCTAGATGCTGAGGAATCCGTAGAAATAATATCCCAGGATATGGAAGAATTTACTGAGGCTGATGTTTTACAGAGTGAATTAGAACAAAAGAAATCCTGTTGTTAGCTATGATTTCGGTTGCTGAGTGAGATTTTGCACTATGTGAAAAGAAGTTGGATGATGAGAAAAGAAAAGGAAAAGATCCAGGGCAAGCCCTTTACCTGCAGGACATAAGCGGACTCAGGCAGGTAAGTTGTTGAAGAACTCCCCTCCCGAGCAGCGGTTTGTTAATGACCTTCACGATAAATGTGGATTCAGAACTTATTTGGGAGATTCGGGCTCTTCTAAATCAACTCGATTAGACCCTGGTGATCGTTGCAGAGGGCGGTTGGCTTTATAAAGGCGAATTTGGATTACTGATCCAGCCTTTCCTTGCCTGGGTCCATGGAACAAAACCTTCAACTACTTGTGTATCTATCCTAAAGAGAAATCCATTACAGGTTTTAGATGAGGCAAAATCCAAGACCTTAAGAAATCCATTGGTGGCTCTGCGACAGCCTGAAATAGAGCTGGACTTTTGTCTCACATGAATACTGCTCCTTGGTTTTCAGGACATGGATACAGGTTTGGATAATACTTATTTGGGATCCTTCTGAAACTACTTTCCTAGCGATGGCTCTTGAGTACCTGTTCCACCTTTGGTACTCCCAAATTTGATCACCCTCTCTCTTCAGTACGGAGAAAGATAAGCCGAGTTCACAATCAGGGTCTACTGGTACAAGAACTTATGCTGGACTATTTCGAAGCTTGCTGAGTCTGCTAAATGCCGATTTTAGTCTGGCTCCGTTACGGGCAAGGCCTCAATAGTCCCCAACAGACTCTGGGTTGGTAAGAATTTATTAATGAACAGTATGAAACTCACACCAGTGGAGGTATATGCTTTATACACTCCGGTGATTATAACTATGATATCAGCTTCTGTTCAGTGCAATTACTTGACAAATTTTGGAAACTTTATTACAATTAAAAGATTTGGAAAATTGGAGAGAATTCCTAACGCACCTATTACTAAACTGACTATAAAGACCATTACAGTTTTGATTCATAGCGAGGAGTGAACATTTCTAATATAACATTTTGGTTAGAAACTATGTACATTGTTTGACCGTCCTAAACCAGTATTAGATGACAGTGGTTTCTGGACAGGAGGGTGGACATTTCGGTGCAGCTTCCCCACGCAGATATGGGCATACAACAGCTTCCAGTTTATTTTATTTAGGTCGAGATGGGCAGTATTTTCTATGCGGGACACAAAAGCTGTTACAAATGTAGCTCATTAGATCATTTAAATAACGATTGTGACCAACTGAAATGTTTTGGTTGTGGGTTACTGGGACATACTGTAAACATTGTGAAGCCCCCATCTTGTAATTTATGTGGAGTTTGATCATTCCTTTTCCACGTGCCCTTGGCCTACATGATAGGGATGCAGCTTCAGACCAAGAGTTTTTCTAAATCAAGCAAAAAAAATTCTATGATAGACCTCCAGTATCTGGAGACACAGGATTTCGTGGGAGATGAAGAGGGAGGGGTTTCAAAAGTAATATGGGAGACAGAACTCAAACTACTACATTTGACCCAGTAATATTGCATGATGATTCAGTGTCAGCATGTACGCAAGTGGTTAGTGAGACTTGTTATACAGTTTCAAATTTGACACCCTTAGAAACCCAGGTAACTCCTTATGCTACACCTTTGGGCCCCCACAAAGGAGTGGAGGATTGTTTTCTCCTAAAACCTTTAATAAACAGCCTTTAGAAAAGTTGATACGGATTGTCACAAAGACTGTTTAGACTATACTCCTTTAATTGTGAAAGATGATGATAAAATTGTGGTGGAGGCTATGGGAGAGGAACATTTGGGAGTCCGTGCTCCCTTTACCTTTGTCTAACAGATTTGCTACTTTTGAATCCTGGGAGAACAAGTTGAATTAGAAAGCCCCATGGATGAAGTTGTTTGTTCTATACCTTTGGTTGATGGATTAAAGGCTGTGGAGGATGTTTGCATGTCCCAGCCCCTGAATTTTGTCTGTCTCTAAAATAATTATTTATTTTATTTTTATTTATTTAGATTTTGTTGACGGGTAAGTGCACTAGACAAAGCCTGCCTATTTTCAGGCACGACCGGGAGAGGGGATACAGACGAATGCCAACTGACCTTGAACTAGATTAAGCTGTTGGTGGTATTTTTAGTGAATGAGGGAAATTTGACCAGGACACTGGGAAATGTCCCTACTCTTTCAATAAGTATCGTGGGATCTTAAACATCCACCTGAACTACCACCAATCCAGGCAGATGGGACCTGGTTTAATGTCTCATCCGAAAGACGGCACTCAGAAGTGTAGCACCCTCCTCATGCTGCACTACAGGTCAGTACTGATATTAAACCATGCCAGATGTAGTAAACCGAACCCACAGCCCTCTGATCTCCGGCCTCAGAGGCGGGTGTGCTACCTACTGAGCCACTGACACTGACAAATTACTAGATCTAGTGGTAAGGTGATTAAACCTCCTTCCTGAATCCCTAACACATGTTGCTAGTCTTAATGTGAATAGCATCAACTCATTTAAAATACTTTTGACTTTTGGAGTATTGCAATCATTACGTTTTGATGTGTTATTTTTTTTTTTTTTTTTGCAAGATACCCAATTTCATGCGATTGAGAATGTACCCAAGCTTCTAGAGATTGGGGAGAGGGACACATACTGGTGTATGGAACGGATACATGTAGTAGGGTAGGGTTTTGTTTCACTACACCAGCGTTGATGAGTATATCGCCAAGTAGATATAGGACCAGGAGGGCATTGTTACCTGACATAGTCATTAAAGGATTATCTTGTCGCTTGTTAAATATTTATAATCCACAGTTAAAGTGTTCTCAGATTGATCTACTTTATAAGATCCAACCTTTTTGCATACTGATCAACAAATATTTTTTGGGGTGACTTTAATATTAATTTACTCCCCAAAACAGATAGAGGGCAAACAATATTGTGATAAAATTTGTTGAAACAAATTCTAAAATATGCAAGCTTGCATGATGTACAAGATCAGTTACAATTTGGACCTAAACCTACTTTCTTTAAAGGTTCTTTATTTTTGTAATCTATTTTATATTTGTTAAGGACACAGTGAGTGTGTGAATGTCCGAGTAATGCCACATGAAATTTCACACCATCTATTATTAGGTATGACTATTGATTCTGTTCGGTTAGAGTATCAGGCAATGGTTATTGGCGACTTAATACCTCCTTATTGTTAGATGAACAAGTACAGTCAGATTTATATTATTATTCAATATAAGTTAACTATTTTTATATGAGAATATTAGTTCATGGTGGGAAGATTTTAAAGGTTGTCTCGTAGTGTTGTTTTACAGGTAGGTCGGATACAAGCAAATGAGAAACAGATGAAATGTGATGCTCTCTGTAGGGAATTGGGTAGGCAAATGACTAGACAAGTTGAAGAAAGATAGATCTTGGTGTTAAAATCAAGGCTGTTAAGGAGAAAATGGGAGCTTTTCAATATAATAGAATTCAGTAATTAGAAAAGAACAGCGGTTTGGTACCCAAGGAAAATTGAGCATAATCTTTTTTGGCTAGTCACATTAGACAGCATAAGAGATTCTTTACAAGTCTCAATCAGTACAGGAGAGATCCCAGGGACAATAAGGATATTATGGAGATCTTGGATAACTATGTAGACAATACTTTTTGTGGTTCTCTGGAGGATTCTCAGTTTGTAGAACAGATTTTATGGGCTGCAGATCTTCCACAGGTAACACCTGATCAAGGGGTGTATCTTGTGGGTCCTTTTACAGTTGATGAAGTAGAACTGGTTATAAATTCTTTACCAGATAATATTTCCCCAGGGTCTAATGGTCTATCGAATGAATTATATAAGTTTTATGGAAATATATGCCAATGGAATTAGTCTCTTTATTTAATTTTTTCTTGACGGAATGTTTTTACCAAATCAGCTTTATGAAGGGCTGATGATTTTTTATTTAAATCTGGGGATCGAGAAGATATTGGAAACTGGAGGTCAATTATGTTATTGAATACAGACTTCAAGATATTTTCCAAATTATTATGTAATAGGTTAACATGGGTTATGGCAGACTTGATTAGCCCTATCAATTTTGTGCTGTTCGGGCGTAGAATTTCAGATATTCTTTTATTTTATGAGAATTGATGGAACCCAGAAGAGACACTACCTTGAGGAGGAATCAGGAGGCTATTTAATTAGCTTGTATCAACCTAAGGCTTTTGACGAGGTATCTCATTTTTACGTATGGTCAACATTACGTGCTTATGGGTTTCGGAAGAAGTTGTACAGTGAATTCACCTATGTTATGGTTTAGCATATGTGATCCCATATGAGAATGGTTGGTAAGGACGACGGGCATCATATTTTGAGAGGTGTCAGACAGGGTGTCCTTTAAGCCCTAATCTTTGTGTTTGCATTAGACCCGCTGATAGACCTGTTTGGAAAATAGTATTGCAGTTTAAAATATTAGCTTATGCAGATGACTTGTGTTTAATATTGCAAGATGAAGCTTCGTTACAGGTGGCTTATGATGTTATATTAAAAAGGGAGAGTGACTGGGGCTCATCTTAATTTAGCTAAAACCAAAGTTTTAAGGGTAGCTGGCTTTCCGATGGGTCCAGAATGGGTAGGTGGGTTCCCGTGGCTATGGAATCTTGTGGTATATTGGGATTATATTTTGGAGGAAGCTATGGCCCTTTATAATTGGGAGAAGGTTATAACTAAAGGAAACTGAAAGTTGCTGGGTGGAACAAATGGAAAGTTTTTGTTTTTTTAAAAAGGGTTTATTTCATTACAATTTATTTAGTCCCTTTATTCTTATATGTTAGTGCTGTTTTTTCCTTACCAAAAGTGTTGGAAGTTTCCTTATTGGGGATTTTTGTTAGTTGTTTTGGGGAGTAGATTGAACCCTGTAGGTAAATATTTTGTATTTAAAAGTTCAGGATGGAGGGGTTAATATGTTAACCCGTGGTTTATTTTTACTGTTTTTTATATACCAACTTAGTACCTCTAATTGGTTATGGTGTTCCCATATGGGGTAATTTAGGGTTGTCCATATTAGATGGTATCCTAAAGGAATGGAAACAGAATGTGTTCAGACATAAAAATAAAAGACAGCCTCGATTATTGAAAAGATGGGAGGAAGTTTTTGATAAGATTAAAGCATGGAGAATCGGGTTTAAAGATGTGTTAACTATAAAGCATAACGCATTGTATGCTCAGATATTACATAAATAGTTTATTGATTATCCATTTGCAGGATTTTCAAAAATAAATCAGACTTATATTTCAGAGTATATTTTGGAAGTCCGTATTCCAGTTCATATGTGGGACATTGCATGGTTGGGTCTTCAAGGCACAATAAATGTGAAGGGCAATCATAAACATAAAGTGTTACAAGACCGATATTGCCCCATATCTGGATGTGAATTGCATATAGAAGCAATGACACATTTATACTTTCAGTGTCCATATACAGTCTGCTTTTGGGACATTTGGAAAGAACGTTGGAAACCGGACTTTGATGTTCTGCCTTCTGTGGACTTTTTATTTTGTGGTATTCCCACAACTGCATTTGGGAAAAGAAGTACTTAGTCCTCTTGAGTTATTCACGTTCATTTACTATAGCAGTGTCAGTGGCTCAGTAGGTAGCACACTCACCTCTGAGGCCGGGAGATCAGAGGGCTGTGGGTTCAGTTCCCACTTCTGGCACTTGGGTGAATATCGCAATACTGACACTGTAGTGCAGCATGAGGGGTGCTGCACTTGAAGTGCCCCCTTCGGATGAGACGTTAAACCGAGGTCCCATCTGCCTGGACTGATGGTAGTTCAGGTGGATGTTAAAGATCCCATGGCACTTATCAAAAAGAGTAGGGGAATTTTATTAAGGAAATAAATCATAACATCATACAGAAGTAAACATAAAAGAAAGAAAACAAGGTTCATACAATATCCAAATATGTATAAAGAACATACATTCTTACAGTCTGGAAAAAAAGAAGAAAAGAAAAAAATAAACAAAGGCATTGACAATATAATGAAACAGAAATGGAAACTATTGTAAAAAGTAATACACTTCCATAAAGAGTGAAAGCAGTGTAACGGAAGTCGATGACGTTCTGAGTCCATAATAGTCAAGAGAGCATGTTCAATATGCTGTATAATAACAATTGGAACAGTTGGAATTTGTTGTAACACAAATTAGCATCGAGCTTGCCACATATAATATTTACACATAGTAAAATTATTCTAAGGGTACTGGGTGAAATCTGTTCCAAACATCTGAAAAATCTCCCAATATCAAAACCTGATATGTTATTCTGCTAAGAAATGGCCATTTCCATTTATTGGCCAAAGTTTTCAAAATAATAAAGCATCTTGACATTCAAAAAGAAATGTGACATGGTTTCCTCAATATGTAAACAGGAAGGTTTAGGGCAGAATCGTTCTTGGGAAGACTTGTGTTTAAGAGTCCCCTTAACTGCAATTTGCCATGACAACATAGCCAAGATACATCCCACATATGAAGCGGTAGTCTTTTATCTCGAAGGATAGACAGAGCACAATCATGTCTGGAAGGGGACCAGTGGGAAAGTGTAAAACTGGTTTTGTAATATTGATAAAGGTATCATATAGCTGTTAATGATAATATAGAAGATTTTGAAGCTTCCAGAACCTTATCTTGCAAAAACTGTCTGCAGTATATGTGGGATAACATGTAAGACGAGATGGCAAAGGCGGAGTAGTTCCATTTATCCATAACGGAATGTAGAGCAAAGTCAATCCAAACATCACTAATGGTAGATGTGTATCTAATGCTTTGAAAAAGGTGAAAAAGAAAAAGGCTATGGGATGAATTATACAGTCCACCCTGAGAAATCGGCAAGTATGTAACATCCGTTTAATGGGGTTAAGTCTGCTACCCCAGACCATCTGAAACATACACTAAAAATGCGGGTTTCTAAGCGTTTAGGAGGGCATAAATATGACTGGGAAACAAAAAATGGAGGATTAATTTTTAACCACTAAAACTGTCTTTCTTTTACCTAACTTCCAAGATTTCCAAATACCCACTTTACTTTCTCCTATGTGTAGATGCTTTTCCCAATTATAAGTAGCTGCATCTTCAACATTAAACCAAATTCTCAAAATTTTCTGAGGGAGGTGGATGTGATGATGCCACTAACTGTAGAAACAGTGGTAGACTTTGAATCAAGGGGATTGATGCACTTTTCTGAAGGTTCAATCTGCCACCAGAAAGAACAGAAAATGTCTGAAACACTTGAATAGCTGTAATACCAGAGGAGATATCCTGCATAAACAAAACAACATCATCCGTGTATGCAATGATTTTAACCTTGGGAAGGGAGTAATGTGGTGCTAAACCTATAATTTGGGAATCCCAATTAATTTGTCGTATAATGGGGTCCAAGGCAAAAGCATATAACAGTGGGCTAAGCGGGCATCCTTGTCCCACCCAACCTTCTGAAGTAAAGGCTCACCAATAAATCCATTAATCAGCGGGAAAAATAAGCGAGAGGAAAAATACGGGTAATCCAATGAAGGAAAGTAGCCGGAATACCATATAAGTGTAAAACCTGAAAGAGATATGAGTGATATACGAATCAAAAGCTTTTGCCTGATCCAGTGATAGTACAAACCCGAAATGTGATTACGTTGTTTTGCCTCAAAAATTTCTCTAGAAGAAATAAATTGTATTGATGGATCTCCTGAACAGCACAAGACTGAGCTGAATCTAAGAGATCTGGAGCAACCTGTTGTAAATGGGTACTAAGTATAGCGTTAAGATCTTAAAATCTGTGTTCAGAAGGTGAAGAGGTCTCCAATTCAGTAATGAGTCCATCTCCTTTTTGTATATAAATTTGAGAAAAGAAATTCCAAAGTTAGTAACCTGAGAGGAATCTCGTAAAACAGTTGTAACTTGGGTCAACATTTCCAGGAGGTCCTCTCAAAATGTTTTATAAAATTCATGTGCAAGTCCATCAGGACCTGGTGCCACCTGTAATTTAGGTGAGAAACAGCATAAACAACTTCTTCCTGAGAAATGGGAGCAATAAGGTCTTCAACATGGTGTAAAGAAAGTTGTGGACAGGGCCATAAAAATCGTGGATAACTCAGGAATGTTGGGAGGTACAGTACAGAATTGGGAATGCAAATAATGAATTAACAATGGAGACATACCAGAAATATCTGAAACTACCTTCCTGACACATCAAAAGACCATGCATGACTGTAGCCTGAAGTCTAGTAGTATGAGCGGAGAAGCGAGTTTGCTGATGGAGACACCGATGTGCCTACTCTCATAAGAAAATCTAAAGAACGAACACTCTTATATTGATGTGTAAACATATGTCGTTTAACCTTGTTAATTTGTGAGGAATAGTCCACGAGGAAGATACAGAAAGAGACATCAATTTATAGAGTTGATTCGAAAAGTTAAATATGTGAGGTAGGAATCACGGGCAAGACAACGTCAATATTTTGAAAGAGTATACGTAGATCGAGTTTCGTATCTGACTACCATTCCCAGACTGAATCATAACAACAGAGAACCGTAATTGAGTCCGGAAGAAGGATCTAACTTGTGACTGAACAAAATCTTGGTCATTAGAGTATTATTTAATTTCCACTGAGGTGTTGGGGAAGAAGGGTATGGTGTTAGCATCTAATGAAAATGTACAGGTCCATAAGAAGTGACCTGAAAGTTCTGTCGAACAAAGGGATACTGCTTACGTATACAATATCTAGAGGAAAAGAAATAATCTATACGGGTGTGATATATAGATCTATGATATGTACAGCCAGCATCATTTTTCAAGGATCGGTAAGCATCAATTAAACTAGCATTTTACTATATTAGAGAGAGCAGTGGAGTCACAATAAACCTTTTTCCGACTGCCGTCCTACAAGAAACATCAAGAGAGCAATTAAAGTCACCGCCCCAAATAATATGCTTCCTAGTACATAGAAAAGGAGTGATGAGATCTAGTAACTGTATACGAACGTGTTTGATTGGGGACCATAAAAATTTATAAGGCGGAAGGGTTGTCCTTGAAAAGTACAATCAAGGATCAGAGCTCTACCAGGATGAATATCTAGAACACGGAAATTGAAAAGGTCGAGGAAAAATGAGACAGCTACCCCATCAGCAAAATCGTCCCCGAAGGTCCAATATGAGGACCTTTATACCATCCCGTTTAAGATGCTGTACTTCAGCAAGCGAGGTGAGACGTGTTTCTTGCAAAAAAGAATATCCAAGGGAGAGAGGCAGCAAGATGGAAAAAAATATCCTCCGCTTGTAGCTCTTCAGGCTACAAACATTGAAGGAAGCCAGTCGAAGAAGAGTCAGAGTGAAAACAGTCAATCAACCACTTCCATCAACGACGATCATATTTTCGTCTTTTACTTCCCTTATTGGTTTTAGTCAGTTTTGCGAGAAACATCAGAAGGCTTAGGTATAGTAATATCCTTGTCAGAAGGTAAGACAGAGGCCTCAGAATCACCGTCCGAGTCCTCCCTCCACCTTTCAGACATTCAAAGGTGTTAGAAAGTGAAACTTCAGGCGGCTTCATTGATTTGCGAGAAGCGCCCTGGTGACTCTTCTGTTAATCTGAAACCATCTGGGTCCAGTAAGAGAGTGACCGTGGTCTGAGTAGATAAAGGGGTAGAGTATGTGTAACAGATTCGTGAGTAGTAGGAATAAGTTCCATATCCTAGGAGGGTCTTTAGCGGTTGTGTGTCAACTGGTACAACCAGCATATTGGGAGGGGGCGAGGGTACCTCAGGGACTTCAGACAGTGAAATCAAGTTTGTAGATTGATCTTGAGCTTTATCTTGTGCTTTTGAACAAGGACATTCAAATCCCACCCTCCTGCCTATTCTTACTAGCTCAAGGACATTGATGATACACATGCCCTTCTCATCACATAAGTTACACTGGAATACATTTGTGCAGGAAACACTAGGATGTCCAAAACCCCACATAAGCTACATTTCAGCAAGTCACATGTACTACTGAGATGCATCGTGAGCCACATTTATAACAGGCTCTGGGTTGGCCTCCATAAAACACACCTCTCTCTTTTCCCCAAAAAGCTGTTAGGAAGGTGAACAACTTCAGGAGTGACTTGGAACAGTTTTACAGAAACTTCCAGCTACCTGTCCAAAGACCTTCCTCATCTATAACGGCTTCAGGAGGTGATAAGACCGTACACCTGTTCTATAGCCAATGATAAATATCACTGATACTAACCCCTCGCTAAAACATGATAGTTACTGTCCTAACTGCTGGTTTGGTGAGGGAATGACTGAAAAGGGACCCAAAGAGGAGAATTTTCAATGTGGCATATTTATTCCAAAACTTGTCTAAACCACTAGCGTGCTTAAAACTAATGTGAAAGGTTTCTTCCCCAGAAATATGTATTAAAGCATAAATATCAGAGGCTTGAAAATGCATATCACCTTTAAAGGGTTCTAGCCACATAATATCGGTCAGGGAACAGAGAGACCTCCTTTGTAACGTAAACGCCACTGCATGACGCCTGGGGGCCTGTTCTAACTTATTCTTAAATAGATCAGACAGGACAGGTCCTTTCTGGTGCTACAGCAGGTTGCAAGGGGGTTGCTAATGTGAAGGCCCTCCAGGATCCTTAATAAGTGGTGCAACAGTACCTAATAAGGAGGGATGTACTGGGAGTTGAAACTGGACATGAAATGGAGTCAGAGGTAGTTAAGGTAGAATGTGTTGAGTAGGTTAGGTCAGAATGAGTAAGGCTAGTACTGGAGATATGCACAGTATTGGAAGGAAAGGAAGGAAGAACAGGAGGAGAGTGAGTGTTAGAATGCATAGAAAGAGGTCACTAGAATTATGGGGCCAGAAGGATCTCTGTCCTGCAATGACAGTTTAGGACCATCAGTAAGAATGTCGCTAGAAACAGTAGAATCACAGGTTATGAATAACTGCATCAGATGCAGCACATGGATCAGCAGAATCCATTATATCCCCCAGGTAGCCCATGCATAACAGGATTAGCAATAGGCGGGGTAGAAACATTAAAGTCAGTTACAGTAGCATCTGCAGGGCTAGGTAACTCGTTGGAGCTCATAGTGAAGGTGCAGGCCTGTGTGGAGAGAAAGAACACCGTGTTTGTCTGCATCCACGTCGGGGTCTGGTGTCCAAGAATCCGAGTCCATTTTCATCCATCCTGCTCAGGTGAGAGCTGTAGAAACAGACCAGGCAGGGTCTACAATATTGAGGTTATTCACGCCAAAAAGCAGCGCACAAATCAAGAGGATATAGATAAAGAGTGGAGACATTCGTCGTAGCAGTCGCAGAGGGAGAAGAAATCGGTGACTGGTGACTGGGAAAAGATTCTAAATTCAGTAGTCCATGTCTCGGGATCGACTCTGCAGTCTTACCAAAATCCATGCAAGAAACACTGGAAATTGCAGGGAAGACAAAGCGTTGCACCAGTGATCGTCGTAGAGAAGAAGGTTCCGTCGTGGTAAGAATGCACTGAAATCTCTGAGGTACTAGGTTTAATCTTGGAAGGTGTAGTACCAGAGAGAACAGCGATATCTCGATCCGTGCAGGAAAAGGAGACGTTTGGTCGTCTATAGATCGTAAACACTGCGCTCAGCATCAGAAACCATCCGGACGCCAGGAGCCCAGGAAGATTCCTCTCAGGTATTAGAGCAGGCAGGTAACATCTCATGCAGTATCCGAGAAGGAGAGGTAAGAACCTCACCAGAGCAGGGCGAACAGCATCTGAGCCTCCATTGCAGCAGCAGGAAACCCCCTACTGGAAAGAGTAGGGAATTTCCCCGGTGTCCTGGCCAAATTTCTCCCATTCACTAAAAATACCAACAACAGCTTAATTTGGTTCAATTTCAGTTGCTTACCATCTGTATCCCCTCTCCCGGTTGCCCTGAAAAGGGACTTCTAGGCCCAGTGGGCTTACTGGGTCAACAACATTCAATAAATAAATATTGGCTTTGGATTAGCAGATGTAGTTTGGTGCTGCAGCAATAGTTAACATTAGAACTGGAATTACTTCATATGATACATTCTGATTTACGATCTTTTAAACAGAAGGAATCTGTACAACTTGCTTTACAGACTTGGACAACCCTATGGGTTCATTTCCCTATATATGAATTTAATTTTAGAACCTACATGATTTAATCTTTTAATTCTGGGTATGTAAAGAAACTATATTTAATTGTTGGGTAATCATTCAAGAGCATCCCACTTTTTGGCTTGTGTTTCAATGTTTGAATTATTTTAGAACAAATTTTCTGTTAGGATTGGAGGATTGTATATTCTACTGTATGTAAAAAAAAAAAAAAAAAGTATGGGTGGGGTTTGCACAGTATGAAATGCTTATTTATGTTTCTGAATTTTTATTATTAGGAGTTATTATGATGTATATTTTTGTATATAATTTGTTTCTTGTGTTTAAATAAAAAGATTCCCCTACTCTTTTGATAAGTGCCATGGATCTTTGACATCCACCTGAACTACCACCAATCCAGGCAGATGGGACCTCGGTTTAACGTCTCATCCGAAAGACTGATTTGATCACAATTATTTTCTCTCACTGTCTCAGTCTTCCCTCGCTGTTTGTCTTTTTCCTCTCTTGCATATCTGCTGATATAAAAATATATGCAAATCATTATGGGGAAATGTAACTAATATTGGGATCCTTTCTTTAGAAATTATATAGTGTTAATTTTGAAATATATATAATTGTGGTTTTGGATGATTGAAAACAGCTATGGAAACTCGAGGTTACCTGAGTGCATGTTTTAAGCCTTTGCAGAAGAGCTATGAAAAAGGGGCCTCAGCTCTGGGACACTGTTCTTGCAGCACCTGCCTGAAACATGTAAGAACACTTTGGAAGAAACAGGATGCTTGTTAAGAATGGGGGTTGGAAGCACAATTAAACCATTACTTGCATTTTTTTTTTTTCCTTCTAATTACTCTGACTAGGTTACAAACCCAGCAACTTATTTGGAATGGATTTCATTAACTGCAGGTACTGTGGAACAATTTCAGAAGGACAGTCTTACAGGATTTAGGACACTGTCCCACATGCCGGCCTTTGGAGATCTTAGGTCTCAGCTCCGGGCAGCATGGGCAGAGATTGCACGCCTCAAATTTCATATTGAAGAGGAAATACATTATAAGAACCACCCGCCATTTCCCCAGCATCCAACAGAAAAACCTCGACCGCAGAGGGTAGTTGGTCCAGGAGGTTGGCAGGTGGTTAGGAGGAGCAAATCAGGTGCCCCATCACTCTCTGCTCTCAACACATTACCTCAAAACCATATAAACACTACAAACAGGTATCTGCCTCTATCTCTGAAATCAAATAAAGAGGCAGAAGACACTGCAGAGCAGGACACTGCAGCACAGGAACTAGCACAACAATACTCACCCAAATCAGGAACCAAAACTAAACAAGCACAAAGAAATCCAAAAACTACTGATCATAGGAGACTCCATGATTGGGGAGTTGATACCCATCTCAGCCAGGGGTGATGGTCAGATGTCTCCCAGGTACATCAGCATGGAGAGACACTGACCGCATTACTAGATTGTTCACAAAGCAGGAGAAAACATTGATGTCCTAGTACACATAGGGACTAATGATCTAGCCAGCCGGTCAGTTGTGGAGACCAAGGAACACCTGACTAGGCTGGGTGACAAACTATCATCTATTTCGTCCAGCATCTCCTTCTCTGAGATCCTGCCAGTCTGGGAGAAGGAGCAGATGGATGGAAGGTCAGAGAAGGGGAGATAGGGAGCTAAACACGTGGCTCAAGGACTGGTGCCAGGAAAAAGGACAGGTTGTAGGAACTGGCAACAGTTCTGGGGCGAAAGTTCTTTAAATTTGATGGACTGCATCTGACTAAAGAGGAGTCAGTGCATTGGGGCAGAAGTTTGACGTCTTTGCAGAATATTTAAACTAGCAAATGGGGAGGGTGCAGCACCCATACGTCGAATGGAAGAACACCCTCCCCTCAGCTAGTGGTCAAACAGGAATTCAGCTGCTTTGCCATTCATTTGCATCACCAGGTAAGAAAAAGGTTTGTCTCCCATACGATGCACAGGGGTAATGCCAAACTTCACCCAACAACTAACACACCAAAATCTGGCCAATGGAAAATCATGTATACAAATGCTCACAGCCTGGGAAATAAGATACCAGACCTGCAGGCAATAATGTCAGAGGCTAAACTGGACATAGTAGCAATTAGTGAGGCGTGGTTTACCAGTAATCACACTTGGGAGACTTCAGTACCTGGCTATGTATTGTTCAGAAGAGACCGAGGTGCAAAAGGGGGAGGAGTGGCCCTGTATGTTAATGAAAATATCAAAGCTACAGAAATTCAGAATACACATAAGGAGCCAGAAGAACTGTGGGTCACCCTGGAAACAGGAAATGGGACAGCCATAAGAACTGGGGTTGTCTGCAGGCCCCCAGACCAGAGGGAGGACATAGACACATTACTGTTAGAAGATATACAAAACATGACAGCTAAAGGAGGTTCTGATAATGGGAGACTTCAACATGCCAGATACAGATTGGTCAATACCAGCAGGAACATCTGCCAGAACTAGACTCATAGTGGATTCCTGCAGGGAGGGCCTCAAACAACTGGTACAGCAACCCACAAGAGACAGGGCTATCCTAGATCTGGTACTGACTAACAAAGAAGGGATCACAGATCTCAGGTAGAAGGTCACCTGGGGGCCAGTGACCATCACATGGTATGGTTCAATTTGGCTACTACATCTAAATCATCCCATTCCAAGGCAAAAATATGGGACTTCAGAGGAGCTGACTTTGATAAGATGGCCAACAGAGTTAAGCTAGCCCTGGCAAAAAGAAACACAGGTGAGAAGGTACAGGCAAAGTGGGCAAGCATTAAGGATACAATACTTGAAGCAACATCCCATTGTGTTAGACAGAAAAGGAAGTGCAAAAGAAGAAGGAAATCACTTTGGTTCTCAAATACAGTAGCAGAAAAGGTCAGAGCCAAAAGGCTGGCCTTCAGAAAATATAAGGGAACACAGCGGGATGAAGATAGGGAGGCATACCAAACTGCCCTAAGGGAAGCAGGTAAGGCAGTAAGGCAGGCAAAGTCCCAAACTGAGGAAACACTAGCACAAACAGTAAAAGAAGGTGACAAGACTTTCTATAGATACATTAGTGAAAGGAGAAAGTCCAGAGGGGTATGCCAAGCTTAATGGAGAAAAGGGAGCATGTGAGGAGGAGGACCCTGTAAAGGCATCTATCCTAAATAGATACTTTTGCTCAGTATTTACTGAAGAGAAGGTAGGCAGGGCCCACAGCTCAGCATCATGGACACAGGGGAGGGAGGTGAGCACTACTCCCTTCACAAAAGAAAGGGTCCTACAAGAGCTGCTAAGCTCAGGGTGGATAAGGCAATGGGACCTGATGGCATACATCCCAGGGTACTAAAGGAGCTAAAGGAGGAACTAGCAGAGCCATTAGCAGAATTGTTTAGTGAGTCTCTGAGCACAGGAGAGGTCCCAGAAGACTGGAGAAGGGCTCATGTGATCCCGCTCCCACAAGAGTGGTAGCAGGGAGGAGGCGGGGAACTACAGACCAGTCAGTCTTCACCTCAGTAGTGGGCAAGATTATGGAGGCACTCCTTAAGGAAAGGATAGTGCAACACCTGGAATCCATAGGGCACAGGATCCAAGACAGCATGGGTTTACAAAGGAAGGTCCTGTCAAACTAATCTCATAGATTTCTTTGACTGGGTAACCAGAGTGGTGGACCAAGGGGAGCAGTTGATGTCGCCTACCTTGACTTCAGCAAAGCTTTTGACACTGTTCCACATAGAAGATTGATAAATAAGCTAGGTAGGCTCGAGGTTGGGTCAGAGTTGGTCAACTGGGTGGCAAACTGGTTGACTGGCAGAAAACAGAGAGTGGTGGTAAATGGTATACAGTCAGAAGAGATGCAAGTCACAAGTGGGGTACCTTCAGGATCAGTCCTGGGGCCAGTCCTATTCAACATCTTCATTAGTGACCTCGCAGATGGACTGAGGGTAAGGCTTGTCTGTTTGCAGATGACACCAAGATCTGCAACAGAGTAGATGATCCAGATGGGTGGGCAGAATGAGAAGAGATCTGGATAAACTAGCAGAATGGTCAGAAGAGTGGCAACTGGATTTAATGCAAAGAAGTGCAAAATCATGCACATAGGGAAGAGAAACCCTGAAGCCACTTATAGGCTGGGAGGAGTTGCTAGCAGTCACAAAGGAAGAAAGAGACTTGGGCATCATCATCACTGATGACCTAAAATCATCCAAGCAGACCTCTAAAGCAGTAGGTAAGGCTAGGGGTGTTAGGGTGTATTAGTAGGGGTATCACAAGTCGTGAAGAGGAGGTAATAATCCCTCTGTACAAGACATTGGTTAGGCCCCATCTGGAGTACTCATGTGCAGTATTGGAGGCCACACCACAAGGACATTAACCAAAATTGAGGCAGTCCAGAAGGGCAACCAAAATGGTGCAGGGACTGCATCAGAAGACATATGAGGACAGATTAACGGATCAATATGTATACCCTTGAGCAAAGGAGGGAGAGAGGTGATATGATCGAGACATTAAACACCTTAAAGCATAAACAAGGTGAAAGAGTCTAACATGTTTAAATATAAGAAAAATAGCAGGACAAGAGGACACAGCATGAGATTAGAGGGAGGCCGATTAAGGGGAATGTGAGGAAATTCTTTTTCACAGAAAGGGTGGTAGATGCATGGAATGGCTTACCACAAGAAGTGGTGGCTATGAATACAGTGCAGGGCTTCAAACAGGCATGGGATAGGCATAAGGGAGCAATACAAATGACTATGAATAGATAGGTCACTGACAGAGCAAAGGCCGATGGCACATTTATAAGGTAGAAAAGAAATGGGCAGACTGGATGGGCCTTGAGGTCCTTATCTCCGTCAACTTCTATGTTTCTATGTTTCTATGACTTAGAAGAGAGCTGAGCTGCATTTGCAGGATAGATGGACAGAGACTGAAAAAAACTCAGACTTTTTGTTTATTTGGCCTTTCTAAATAGTTATACTGAACAATGTCATATTTTTTATATAACTGTTAGTACAAATAAATATTTTGGTGAATTCTACAGCTTCTCCTGGCTTTCCTTTGCTTCTTGACCTGTGTCTCGATGACAAAGGTTTGCTGAAGATAACACTTTTATCTTATTTGTCAGTACACAAGTGTTGTATAAAATGTGTATACAGTATGTGTATGTATGTGTGTGTATGTATATATATGTGTGTGTGTGTGTATATATATATATATATATATAAGACAAAAGAACCTCTGTGCTTAAACACTGAGGCAAGGGTTACCCAAAGGGCATTTGGCTGGGAAGCCAAGTTTCAAGAAAATACAAAATCACACATGCCCCCACAATGCAAAGCATCATGGGCTGCATATGCAAATCACCACAGAATGTTATGCTGGTCCAACTTTAAGCAGAATTGCATGGTGCCGAAGGCCTCTCACACAGTTTGCAAAGGTGCTAACAGAAGACATAGACACGCTTTTCGTCCTACCAGGACTCTATATATATATATATATATATACACACACACACACACACACACATATATATATATAGATATATATATATATATATATACACATAAATATATGTTGCAAAAACTTTGCTAATGTTCCAATTAGGGTAAAAGTGACAGAAGTTGGGAAATGAGGCGTTAGGGATTCCCAACACCTTCACCTCCCAAACCAGGCAGGAGAGCATGTGTGAGTTGTGCCTTAGGGCTTCTAGCCTAATGCTCACTACATTCCATCTGTAAATCTATTAGGGAAACCCTAACGCCTCATTTCCCAACTTTTGTCGCTTTGACCCTAACTGGAGCATTAACAAAGTTTTTGCAACTTATTCCCTACTTTTGAGATAGTATAATAGTATCCTTGTTTTACTTTGGGGTCTTTCTCATCCCTCTGTAGATGCATGTATATAATATATATAATATATATATATATATATATATGTTGTTTGTGTGTGTGTGTATATATATATATATATATATATGCAACTGGAAACATAGGCCCTCCAGGCCCTGTGCTTCCATTTATGGTACAACAGTGACCAAATTGTTAGCATAGCTTTCTTATTACACCACTTAATGTACCAGTTACAGAAATTTTTAAAATCCCTATCAAAGCGTAATTCCTACGAGCTTCAATGCCATTCTGCACATTAGTGCGAAAACACATTTTGTTCAGGGTTTGAAAATGACAGTGGTGACATACAAGGAGGTGGGGTAATAAGAAGGCTATGTTGAAAATATGGGGTCAAAATATTTAAAATTTCTGAAGTTATGAGGCGAGTTTAAATTGCTATGAATGGTCTTAATAACTTTGGCATTTTTCATATTTTGACCCTACATTTTCAACATAATCTTCTTTATGACCCCACCTCATAAACCCCATAGGTGAAAATATTCAAATCCATGTCAAAACACATTCAAACAACATGAAGTCTTGCTGTATTCTGACAATTGCAGTGATTCCCAACCTTGAACTGCCCCGGAGAACTAGGGTTAACTTCATGCAGGGCATGGAATGCTGAGCTCGAGCTCGGTTGAAGTTTCTGTCTGGAGTGTTTTGAACTCAAACTGTCAGATTCTTTACTCCGCCTCACTGAACAGTCGCCCAGAGATTTCTCCTTCAGCTCGGTTCAAGTCGGTTAAAGTTTTCAGTTTATCGGTTTAAACCGAAAAAGTATCCGTTCAGTCTCTGTCTGTGGTGCCGTGAGTACTAGATAGGAATTGTTCTATATTTCTGTGTGGAACTTGTAAAAGTGCGGTCGGTTAGGCTGAACCGACCATTTGATTATAAATTTTGTTCTTATCAGTTCTAAAAAACTATGTTTTAGCCATTTTTTTTCAATACCGTGACACGGTTAGGAACCGATAAGGAGTCTTGCCTGGCAGTTCCGAAAAAAGGGTAAGTTTGGTTAGGTTGGCCATGTCTGAGAACCCCAAGAAAAAACGGCCCACTAGGTTTCAACACTGCAGTGAGTGTGGGGAGGTCTTTGCCAAGGCCGATCCACACCACTTGTGTTTATTGTCTAGGGTTTGACCACCTCGATTCAGACTGCCAAATATGTAAAAATTTCCAAAATCTACCCTTGAGAAGAGATTAGGTAAACTGAGGGAAAAGGAGACCGAGAAGTCCGCTGACCGGATGAGCAGCCGGTTCGGTTTCGACCGAACCAGAAGGAGTGCCCTCGACCAGGGGGATACTTCTTCAGGCAAAAGGAAAGCGATTCTGATTGACCGTTCCGACAAAAAAAAAAAGCACAAAGATAAATCACCGGTTCAGATCCAGAGGTTCATTTCCCGACCACCGACAGATAGCCAGGGCGATTCAGATTGTGGTTCCGACCGATCCGCTCCTTCTGGCAGGGGTTCGGTTCAGGTGGTTCCCCGGTTCAAGAGCATACCTTGAAGATTTTTATGAACCAGAGTTTGAAGAGAATTTGAGGATTATGATGTAAGTGAAGGTCTGGATGTGCCTGTGGAACGGACATCTCCCTAGACAGACCATCAGGTGTTTCCCTCCTAGGCTTTCTGAGTCCCCTTCCCATTTTATATTTTACAGGAAAGTGGTTGAAACCCTCCAGCTTCCTATGGAGGAGGCTGTGAAGATCAAGAAGAGCCTGATTATGTAGAAATGATGGATATCCCAGAGTCCATGAGACTGTCTGTTCCTCTCCATAAATCTTTTGGGAATTAGACACAAAAATCTTAGTCTTCTAACACTATACCTCCTGTGGATAGAAGAATGGACAAGCGGTATACACCTCGGCTCAGACATGGAGTTCTTATATCAGCAATGCAGCCATGTTGGGTAGTACAGGCTGCTGCCTGTGACAAGGCAAATATTCCTTGGCTTCACACCCCTGACAAGGACTCCAGGAAGACTGATGCCATGGCAAAGAAGCAGTGCATGGCATCTTCTTTGGGAACAGGCAGGCGAATTACATGGCTCTATACAGCCAGGTACCAGAAGTCCAGATGGGACACTGTACTGGCACTGGTTAAACAGGCCTCCCCAGCTAGCAAGGGAGCTGGAGGCGGTGGCTGCAGATGGGATTGAGGCATCTAAGGTGCAATTTCATGCTGCTGTGGACTCTAATGATGTCTCATCAAGAGTCATGGCTACATCTGTGGCTCTTCGGGGGATTGCTTGGCTCAGATGTATTAGCCTCTTGCAGGACACCCAGGCTAAGGCTATGGATTTTCCTGTAGTGGGTAATTCTCTGTTTGAGGAGTAGACAGAGAATTACATGAAGAAAAATGGACGGTACAGGACCACTTACAGGAGTGCTCAGGCCAAGGAAAGGCAGGTACCTCCTCAAAGGCAGCAGTCTAGGGGCAGGGGCAGGCCTTTTCAAAGGCCTTTTACCAACACAGGCCTCTTCTTCCTTTTCGCAGAGGGATTCTTCAGAGGGAGAGGCAGAAGGGGATGAGCAGGCACATCCACCCCTCAGCCTAAAGCCCTGCCAAGGAGCCAGAGGCGGTGGCTGCAGATGGGATTGAGGCATCTAAGGTTCAGTTTCATGCTGCTGTGGACTCCAATGATGTGTCATCAAGAGTCATGGCTACATCTGTGGCTCTTCGGAGGATGGCTTGGCTCAGATGTACTAGCCCCTCACAGGATACCCAGGCTAAGGCCATGGATTTCCTGTGGTGGGTAATTCTCTGTTTGGGGAGCAGACAGAGAATTACATGAAAAAATGGATGGGTACTGGACCACTTACAGGAGTGCTCAGGCCAAGGAGAGGCAGGCAACTCCTCAAAGCAGCAGTCTGGGGCAGGCCTCTTCTTCCTTTTCTCAGAGGGGTTCGTCAGAGGGAGAGGCAGAAGGAGGATGAGCAGGGCTGCATCCACTCCTCAGCCTAAAGCCCCTGCCAAGCAGGCACCATGATGGGCCTGCCTGGGTCGACTCTCCTGTTCCAATAGGGCAGGCTGGCTTACTTTGTCCAGGGCTGGATGTCTGTTACATCAGACAAGTGGGTCCTGGAAGTAGTAAGCCAGGGACTGGTTCTCAGCTTCAAAAATTTCCAAAGATGAGAGCTAGATCTTTTCTGCTTGCAAATCTCTCAGAAACCCTTGCCCTAGAGGCAGAGGTTTCTTCTCTCCTAGCTTTAAGAGCCATGGAGAGAGTACCTACCCTACACTGGGGCAAAGGACTGTACTTCCTGACCCCAGAAAGACAGGGGAGTGGCAACCCATCCTAGACCTAAGATATCTAAACAAATATCTCTTAAAACCAAACTTAAAGATGGTAACTCTGGGAATAATCCTTCCTTCTCTAAGGCCAGGGGACTGGCTAGCCTCCCTGGACCTCAAAGATGCCTACTTCACATTCCCATCAGGTGCTCCCACAGAAAGTACCTCAGGTTCAAGTTGCTCTCAGGCCACTATCAGTTCAGAGCAATGCCCTTTGGCCTAACCTCAACTTCAAGGGTTTTCACAAAGTGCCTGGCAGTAGTAGTTGCCTTTCTAAGAAAGCAAAGATTTCCATTTTTCCATATCTGGACGATTGGCTAATAGTGGGTCAGTCTCCAGACCAAGTCAAGTCTCACCTGCAAGTGACCCAGCAAGTGCTCACTTCTCTAGGATTCTTCTTAACCTTCCCAAGTCAGTTCTCGAACCAGTCCAGCTTCTTACCTTTATAGGGGCAGAGCTGGATACTGTCAAAGCAAGAGCCTTTCTTCCCTGGAAAGGGCAAGAGTTCTTATAGAACTGGCTTCTTCCTTCAGCCTTCAGGTGTCTCGACCAGCAAGACATTTCTTACAGCTGTTGAGCCACATGGCAGCTTCAGCAATAGTGGTCCAAGGGGCAAGATTCCAGATGAGGGATATTCATTTCCACCTGAGAGCTTTTGGTCTCAGAGGAAGGATTCTCTTACCAAACTGATCCAGTGACTGTGACCTTGATCCAAGCCTCCAATGGTGGCAGGATCAGGACAATTTAAGACAAGGTGTTCCTTTGTTACTCAGCCTTGTTCAGTGGTCCTACCACGGATGCTTCTCTTCTGGGCTGGGGAGCCCATCTGGGGTCCCTCACTGCCCTGGAGCTTTTTGCCCCCAAGAATCCCTTCTCCACATCAGTCTCCTAGACCTCAGGGCAGTTTTTCTGGCCCTAAAGCTTCTCTCAGTCAGTATAGAACAAGGTGTTTCAAGTCAGAACGGACACCACCACCACCATGTGGTACATCACAAAGCAAGGAGGCACTTGGTCCACGACCTTGTGCACAGAAGCCATGAAGTTGTGGTCGCTGGCTTATTCCCTGCAAACCTCTCTTGTAGCTGTTCACCTTCCAGGCAAGGACAATGTCTAGCAGATGCACTAAGCAGGATCTCTCAGGGCCATCATGAATTGTCCCTGGATCCTCAAGTGCTGAAAATGATTGTTTCAAGGTGGGGCACCCAGAGATAGATTTCTTTGCAGCCCCAGACAATCACCAGCTCCTCTCTTTTGTTGCAGACCTGCAGTCTTGGGCTCAGTCCTTCTGGATGCCCTGATTCTGAATTGGGAAGGAAGTTTCTTTATGCTCCCCTTCCCACTTCTGTTCAAAGTTTTGGTCAAAATAAGGTCTCAGCCTTGCAAGGTGATTCTGATTGCTCCAGATTGGGCCAGACAGCCGTGGTACCCCTGTTGCTGTCCCCAGCAGTCCATCTTCCCCTGTCTCTTCCCAGGAATTACAACCTGTTAACATCCTCTTAGGGAAGGATTTGGTACCCAACATCAGTCTCTCAATCTCATAGCATGGCTCTTGAAGAGTTAGAGTTTGCAGATCTGCATCTTTCCCAAGGGGTTCTGGATATTCTCAAGGCTTCTGGAAAGCCCTCCACCAGAAAGACTTGCAACTCCAAATGGAAAAGATTCAGCATTTGGTGTTCGAAGAGGCATATTTCTCCAGACAATGCTAGATTGCCTATGGTTCTGGATTATATGGTCCACCTTAATGGCCTAGGCCTTAGACCAGCTACTCTCAAGGTACACTTGTCCAGCTGTTTCTGCGTTTTGTCTGGGGAGAAGTCTTTCTCACTATCTTCCCATCCTGTGTTCTGTAAATTTTTAAAGGATTGCATCACACCAATTCTCCTTTTAAAGACCCTGCCCTGCCTGGGATTTGAATGTTTGCATTGCTCAACTTATGCAACCGCCCTTTGAGCCTGTGTCTTCAGCAGAGCTTAAGTACTTGACTTGGAAAACTGTGTTCCTGGTAGCCATTACCTCTGCCAGGCATATCAGTGAATTGCAAGCCCTGTCAGTGAAACCTGATTTTATCTCATTTCACAGGGATAAAGTGGTCCTTAGAACCAATAGAAGGTTCTTGCCCAAAGTGGTTTCAGACTTCCATTTAAACCAGTCTGTCTCTTCCTGTTTTCTTCACTGATCATTCTTCCTCAGGAGAGAGGAGGCTACACAGTTTAGTTGTTAAAAGAGCCCTTAGTTACTACATAGAGCGTACCAGGGTCACAGGTTTGACTCCTCCAGTTGTTCCTCACTTATGGAAAAGTGAGAAAGGGCAAACCTGCCACCAAAAGATCTATTGCCAGGTGGATTGTGTCTTGTATACAATTCTGCTATGAAAACTGGGAAAACTCCACCTCAGGCCTGAGGGCTCATTCCACAAGAGGTATAGCTGCCTCCCTGGCTGCTGCCAGGGATATCCCTCTCTTAGAAATTTGTCAAGCAGCCACCTGGAAAACAGTCCATACCTTTACCAAGCATTACTCTCTGGATATCCAGGCTAGGAGTGATGCTCCAGTTTGGCACAGCAGTACTTCAGAGCCTATTCCTAAAGTAGGTTCTGTCCTCCTCCTGGAGGTACTGCTTGGTAGTCTGCAATTGTCAGAATACAGCAAGACTTTGGGGAGCGGAGCCAGCAGCAGTAATTTTCGGAGCTCTCCACACTTGGTATCACAATTAACGATTAAAACATCATTTGATCGCCAGACCAACACCAAACTACTATAAAACGGTAGCCGAGGAGTTACTGCAACTAGAAACCGAATTTAACTCAGGAATGGGATGAACAAAAACAAATAAACAGTACTTTTTCCTACTGCGCTCCTCCAACGCCAAACCTCCAGACAAACAACCAGGCCCCACTTCAGCCTCATCTTCTGATACTGCTGGGGCAACTCTGTCTACTCTACAAATTGCAATGAACGCCCTCACTAAAACAGTGCAGCAAATGGATCAAAATTATATGGCTTTACAGAAAAATTCTTAACAATGGAACATAGACTTGATGGGTGAAGTGATGAACACGAGGAAGCTACTGCAGGAAAGGCCCTGGCTGCCACAGCTTCCTCACTAAAAGAACAGACCGCACTAAGAAGCCGTGTGGAACAGTTGGAAAACACCGTGACGGCTGCAAATGTTCGCATGCTTGGTCTCCGGAGGAATCTTAGGGGATTCCCTGATTAATTTCCTTCAGTCTTGGTTCGAAGAAACTGACAGATACTTTCAAATTTAAAGTAATGAAGGCATGTCTCATTACTCCTAGAAGACTGCCGAACAGTCTAAATAACCCCCGAACTGTGCTTGTTACCGTGACGATCCTCAGGAGAAAGAGATTCACTACTAGGATCCTGAGAAATAAGGGTCCGACCTATTTGGAGGAGGCTCATATATTATTTTTTCCTGACGCTCATACGCTACTCGAATGAGGCTAAAAGCATTTGATGGGGTTGAAAGTAGTCTTCGGAACTGGCATCACCTATTCCCTGCCTTTCCAGCCCAACTTTGTTTCATGGTAGGTCGGCATTAATACCGCTTTACATACCCAAAGGAAGCTGCTGCCTGCATCAGGAGAATAATGGCCAAACGACAGCGAGAACCCTGCACATCTGGGTAAGAGGAATCTGAAGGGGACTGATTCAACCAAGTACATTGATTAAGTCTTGAATGTCACAGACAATATTCATATCTCTTCCATACTTTGGGACAATATGAAAAGTCTCTAGGCTTTGGTGCTATGTTAGACTTCTTCTTTTACGCAGTCCAGTTGGTTAAATGATTGTTTTGGCAGAGTATTACCAATTGAGGGCAAATTTGATAATTTGTGTTAAAATTCAATAGTAAAATCAAAATGCAATGCGCTTCATTGGACACAAGGTTGGGTAAGCGTTCGTTTTCAGTCAGAGCACATTTTTAACGCAGCAGAGTTGTTATTTGGAACTTTAAAATGTATGTTTTGTAAATCAGCGGTGTCCACTCAAACATCTTGGCTGGGCACAAGCTGACCTTGATGTGAGTTAAATCTCTCGTTCTGAGATACCAGTCTTATTTTATTGTAGTAAGTCTTCCAGAACGTTGTAGTTAGCACCAAATACCCTCTTTAACAAGGGTGCTCTGGATTGACGACCTCTTCCCTTTATTAAGGTTGTCAATAACCATGAAAAGACCTACTTTCAGGTCGGTTGTTTTCATGTAGTTTTTAAATTTTCCTCTTAAGTACAGTTAGGGGCATAGGCTGCATTACAGCTACTGAATTTGATATGATGATTATTTTTTAAAATTGTGGGATGATAACCCCCAATGATGTACCAATTGAATGGATAGTCTCTCTCTAAGTAATGTATTACTGATTTTCTTGCAAATCTGTATACCCAATCAGTATTAAAGTATTCTGTATGATATACATTAAATGCTACAAATAAAGTTGAAAAAAAGAATACAGCAAGACTTCATGTTGTTTGAAGAAAAAATTACCTTAGTAATTATGCTTTTCTAATGGAGTCTTGCTGTATTCTGACCTCCCTGCCTCCCCTCTCAGAATCTGTTTTTGGGAAGTGGGTGGGCAGGTGCAGTGTTGCACCGAGGGTGTTTTTGCTTGCACCCTCCTCCTTTTTGTTGGGGTGCTGATTTATTATTGTTATTGGTAGTAGATTGGTTTTGGTTTTGGGTTTCCTGACTTGAGTCTTCCTGGGAATCCAAAACTTTTTCAGCCAGTTGACTAGTAGGAATTTTTACAGTTTCCACATGAATTTTTAGTTAGTTGGGCTCTTAAGAATCTTACGGTTTAAGTTCAAAACACTCCAGACAGAGACTTCAACCGAGCTCAAGCTCAGCATTCTATGCCCTGCATAGAAAGTTAACTCTTTGTTCTCTGGGACAGTGGAATCATTGCAATTGTCAGAATACAGCAAGACTCCATTAGAAGAAACATAATTACTAAGGTGAGTAATTTTTTCTTGTTACTTACTCTTTTGCCCCTTACTCACTCTGCCACCAGTCCCTCTGTCAGAGCCCCATGCACCGGCTCGGCTACAGCTGCCTTCTTGAGAGAGACCGAGGTGTCTGCTCCTTAGAGTGCTTCACTTCAGTCTTCCAGAGCCCCCAGATAACCCACGGGTGGGACGAATGAGGTTCTCCTTGTACCTCCCCAGACCTCAGGGAAGCGCCACAGGTGTAGTCTGCCTCGGAGCCCCTCTCTACAGGCGTGGTGCTGGGGGTTCACTCGACAGGGCACATTTTCCTTGTTCTCTCCTCCCTCAGACGACTGCATGCAAAGGGATCAATGAGCTGAAGAGCGTGGTGGCGCTCACGGCTCCGGCCCTCAGCAGACATCTGTCCCTCCCATGTCTTCAGCCTTCTCTGTTGCACCGTCTCACCCGTGGTCACCCAGGTGTTGGTTGGTAGAGCAGCAAAGAGTGCACCCCCAGCTGGCCCTCCAATGACCCGTGCTTGCTCTACTGAACCCAGGTTGCTGGCATTGCACATTGTAGCGCTACTGCAATGCCAATGGGCTAGCTGGACAAAGTAATTTAAAAGTGCAGTCTGCAAATTCTGGTTCTTTGTCCAGGTGTGTTTGCTCAGAGACTCTCTGCCATCTTGTGCACCATGCGACCTTGGCTTATTTTGGGGGGTTATTGCTTTGCGTGGTTGTTTTGTTGCCAAAATGTTATCAACCGCATGATGTCCGACTGTCGATGGCCAAGCACACCTGGGCAAGTGTAACAGCTTAGATTTGTGGGTAGAAAGCAGGTTTGAACACCAACTATTGCCAGCAGTTTATTTATTTTTTTCCCCATTCTTTGTTGCTCCAGTCACAGCCCACGGAGTTTCTCTCTGGCATCCTGCTTGTTCCTGCCAGCCTGAGGTCCCCTTGATCCTGAAGCTCCTCTCACCCACAGCCAGCACCCCAGCTTAACGCCTCGGAAGGGCACCCCTCCTCTTGGCCACTCTTACAGTTTAGACTCTGGCTGTAGGTGAGGGCCTGGGTGGAGGAACTGGAAAACCTGGCGAGGTGGATCTGGTGGTGGGCATGAGGGTTAGGTGCCATCGCCTACCCAGCGGAGCCTGGCTTTTCCTTGTTCTGGTGTTCTTCCCCGCCCCTCCCCACGTGGTGCACTCTGATGCTAGGCACACAGTAACCCTGCCAGTGTCAGCCATGCTGATGTGCAGGCGGCACTGCAGTGCCCCCGATCTCCACAGGGGCTGCTGATGCACCGAACATGCTCAGCCCTCCCGAGGAGGAGGCTGCCCAGAAAGTGCTTGATCCTCGCCCCATCCCTGGTGCCCGAGCACGCTCCCAAACTCTGGTTGCAAGCGTGGCGAGATGTGGCATCCAGCGCCAATCCTCAGCGCCACCGGGCCAGCCCTTAGTTTATTTTGTTAACCAGCCTAGTCATGGATGGGTAACATTACTGGAGGGGTGGCCAGGGTATGGCCTCTTGGTAGGATGGTTGGGTGTAGTGGATGGGGAGCAGTCATGGTCCTAAGTTGGGCCTGGAATATGGGAGGGTTCTTGGTGTGTAAGCAACTCACACAGCTGAGTACAGGAGGCATGGAGTCAGCGGAGGATGGGACGAGGGGAAGTAGTAGGTACAGGTAAAGGAAGGCAGATGCCTATAACTCTGGGGCAGACTTCAAACAAGGCCCCTACCAGCAGCAGGGCAGCAGGTACCGAGCAAGCAACAGATTTGCGCCCCTCGGCCCCACTGGGGGAGGAGGTGCTGGAGGAGAATGTCTGTGAGGAACAACCAAAGGGAGGCCGGGGGGAGTTGGGAGGCTTGGGAAATGGTATCACGTAAGGGAGGAGAGATAGTTGCTTTGAGAGCGAACCCTTGGGGGTTTCCAGAGGGAGGTTAGGCGGAACCCAGGCCAGGGAGGATGAAGAGAGGGGTCATGGTTGGACAGGCTGGGAGTCAGCCTACAAATGTGCTAAGCCTTGGCCCTTGAGGGCCATAAATGGGACAGAGAGTAATGTACAAGGAGTAGAGATAGAGGAAGGGATAGGAGGTGCACCAGGAGGGGGCATGTATAGAGGACATAGGCAGAAGGAACTGGTGCTGAAGAGAAGAATTCCAGCTGGGGACAGCAGTGCACATATAATCTTGAAAATGGCAAGTTTGACACAAGCAGGCAGAGAAACAGCCACTGGCGGGCAAGGGGGAAGCCCTGTAAAGAACCAGAATAGTACGGGTTGAGGGGCTGATGTCAAGGGGCTGGGGGCCTGCAGAGAAGGGTCACGGGATAAGGAGCGTGACATGGCAGTACTTGAAGCAGATGGGGCAGGAGGCAAAAGGTGTTGAGGAAGGAGGCAGGATGCAGGGATTCAAGACGTGGCAGGGTCTGCAGCCTCCCAGCTGATGGGCAGTGTTGAGGTAGGGCATGAGATGGGGATTGCAGAGGTGGCCTGCAAAGACGGGGGAACCAAGGAAGACGGAGGCGGAGAGTGGTACTGCTCGGGGATTCTATGATTAGATGTATACAGAGGGAAGGCAAGGGAGAGGGAGAACCTAGTCCTGTTTGGGTCAAGAGTTGTCCAGCTTGGCTGTGCACATGGCTAAACACATAGTCTATTCCCTGGCACATGGTGGGGGAGATTGTCCCATATCTGGTGAACCTGGGCAAAATGATATTGCAGGAAACAGTGTATTAGAGATTCAGGCTAGGTTCCGGAACTTGCCAGGGTCTGCTGTGCCAATGGCTGCTCAGTCTCCTTCTCAGAGATCCTGCCCATACCAAGGGGCAGCATGGAAAACAAGCAGAACATTCAGGAGGTTATTGAGTGGCTCAGGGCATGGGGTGAAGCTGGGGATACGGGAGTAGTGGGGACCGGGGGAAACTTGGGAGGACAAGGGTTGTATGCAAGAGATATGCTTCACCTCAACCCGAGGGAAAGGAGGTACTCAAGCAGGAACTGACCAAATTCATACAGGATAGCTAGGGTTTAAACTTGTAAAGGGGTGGGAAGGGATGCGAGGAAGATCCTTGCAGACCCCAAAGGGGGTGACGGAATGCACACCTAGGACAGCATGTGGGAGGAAGCCTGTAGCCTCTGGGAGGAAACCAGGGTTGGGGTGGGGGATGGAAAGTGGTCCTGATTAATGCCAGGAGCTTGGGCAACAAGATGCTGGAGCTTCAGGCAGTGCTGGTGGATGGGCACATGGGCGTGGCGGCTGTCACCGAAACAAGGGCCACCCGGACATGATTGGGACCTTAACCTGAGTGGGTATACTCGCTCAGAAAGGACAGGGCTGTGGGCAGGGGAGGAGTGGCGCCTGCTCGCTCGGGCTGGCATCTGAATATGCACAATGGAGGAATCAGAGGACAGCATGGAGGCATAGGGTCACCATGTGGAACCCGGGGCAAGGCAGTTAAGATGGGGATGGTATATTGAACTCCCGTGCTGGCTGAGACAGAGAGAGAGAGCAGCCAAAGCTTCCTTAAATCAACCGAGATTATTTTCTAGACTACAGTGAATTGAATTATTACTTTTGGACCTGTGTAAGTAACTAGTATTGAGTCTGTTTTTTGGGTTGACTTTTCTTAGTTTAACTTTAATTTGCCAGATAGGAACTGTAGCTGGGAAATATTTGTAGTCATTTGTGACTAGACTTGTTACTTAACCTCTGTCAGATTGGTGTCTGAAAGGAAGGAAGGCGCTGACCGGGTGGAGGGTCAGAGTTGTAGTTGATTGTTTCTGGAGGGCATAGGTTTACAGGAAGGGACACATGTATGTGGGGAGTGGTGCAATGCACTGGCTGTGGAGCAGCAGTCTTCCGGACACATTCTGGAGACTGGCGACGTGCTGCCCTATTTGCAGGCACCTCTCTGGTCTGAAGGAGGAGGAGGTTAGTCTCCATGCTGACCTGGTAAGGATTCGGAAACCTGCTCCCACCACCCAGGAAACACCCAGGCCACCGCCACTACCTCAGAGGTGCTGCCAAGAGAGAGAGTGGTTGTACCACAGTGGGCTCAGGGAGGGTGAGGGTGGTGGAACAGAGGTGCATCCTCCAGTTGTGCCTCTCCACAATTCATTCGCCACTCTGGTGGAGCATGGTTCCTCTATGGAGGTACCCGCAGTGGAGACCAAGGAGGATGCTGGGAACCTCCACAGTGGAGACCCACAGGAGGGTGGCACAGGACCCCACAGGGAAGGAAACAACTCCTGGTGGTGGACTCGGTTGTTAGGGGATAGAACTGGGGAGGGAGGGAAAGGAGGTAAGGTGCCTGCCTAGCACCATGGCTTGAGGGACAGGAAACAAATCCTCAGGATTGTGTGAGCAGCTGCAAGGGGAATGAGCTGGATGTCGTATCCACCTAGGGACAAATGACCTGGCTGAGAATGGGAACAGAGCAGTCCAACAGGAGTTTGAGGAGTTGGGGAGGGGCCTTAGAAAAGTAGCACACTAGGTAACTTTCTCAGAGTGTTACCTGTCTAGGGCATGGATGAGGCTAGGGTACTCCGCACCATGGGATTCAATGTCTGGTTGAAAACTGGTGCAGAGCTCAGGGATTTGGCTTCATTGGGGACTGGAGCTCCACCTGGAGGGATGCAGGCCTATGCAGGTGCGATGGTCTGCATCTATGCAGGAGGGGTACCAGGATCCTAGGTGATAGGTTTAAATGCTTCATTTTCAAGCATTTAAACTAGCCAGGAGGTGAAGCACTGAAAGGAGAAGGAAATCCACTCCCGAAAAAATCAGAGTAGTTAGTGAGGTAAACACCAAGATAGAGCAGTCAATAGGGAGAAGGGCAGGGGTAAATGGAGAAAAGACAAAGGCAGTAAGGACAGGGATGGGGCAAAGGAAATAAAGCCATAAAAATGGAGGGATAAGTACCAGTGCCTGTAGTCTAGGTAAAAGCTCCCAAGTGATGGCCTTGATGAAAGAGGAATGTCTGAATATCGTGGCAGTTACAGAAACATGGTACACAGAGAACCATGACTGGGATGTTGTCATACCAGGGTACACAGTCTACAGGAGGGACAGGGAGGGAAGAAGAGGAGGAGAGTAGCTGTTTATGTAAGGGAAGGGATCAATGCAACAGAATTAATGGGTAAACAGGGAAGAGAGGAGGCACTGTGTCACCTTGGAGACTGGAAATGGCACACAATCCGCACAAGGGTTGTATACAGACCCCCATCTCAGCGTGAGGAAATGGACAAGGAAATGATAGAAGGCATCCTTGGGATGGCAGAGAAAGGTGAGATATTGCTGATGGGGGGACCTGAATACGCCAGATGTTAACTGGAGCACCTGCTGCAGCCACATCCAAGAGCAGGGCCATTCGATGCCCTACAGGGGCATGCCTCAGACAGCTAGTTTTGGAACCCAGTCGGGAGGAGCAATCTTAGACCTGGTACTCTCAAATGGGGACGAAGAGAGGATCTCCGATCTAGAAGTGGGTAGCCATCTGGGAACAAGCGACCACCAAACAGTGTGGTTCATGATAAACTTAGCTGTAGAGTCAAGCCATACAAAGTGAAGGTACTGGACTTCAGGAGGGCTGATTTTGTCAAAATGGGAGAGTGCCTCAGAAAAGTACTAGCAAACAGGCTAGAAGGAGGGTAAAGCAACAATGGGGAAATATCAAAACTGCCATCACAGAGGCAACAAGCCTTGTGTGACGCAAATAAACAAATCAAACAAAGGAAAAACACCATGGTTCTCAAAAGAAATGGCGGGAAAGGTAAGGGAGAAAGATAGATAGCATTCAGGAAGTATAAGGAAACACAGAAGGAGCAGGACAGCGAACTGTAACAGTTATGACAGAAGGAAGCGGGAAGACAGTCAGAATAGCAAAGGCTCAAACCGAGGAAAAGCTAGCCAACTCTGTTAAGAAGGGGATAAAACCTTTATAGGTACATTAGGGAGCAAAGAAAAACTAAGGCAGGGATACTGTGGCTGAATAAAGAGGAAGGTGGTTGGGCAGAGGGCGGCAGTGAAAAGCAGGGATACTGAACGAATACTTTTGCTCAGTATTCACAATGGAAAAGCAGGAGGAGATACCTAATCCAGTCAATAGAAGCACTCTGGATAGGGGGTTGATATTAGTTCTTTCACAGAAGAAAGGGTTCTAAAGGAACCTAAAACTGAAGGTGGATGAAGTAATGGGCCTGATGGAATTCACCCAGAATTCTAAAAGAACTAAGGAAATAACTAATAACACCACTGACTACCCTTTTAATAAATCATGGGAGGATGGTGTGGTACCTGAGAACTGGAGGAGGGTGGATGTGATTCCCCTTCACAAAAGTGGGAGCAAGACAGAGGCAGGACACTACAGACTTGTCAGTTTGACCTCAGTGGTAGGGAAAATGATGGAATCACTTGAAGGAAAGAATTGCTGCGTACCTAGAGGCCAGTGGGGCACAGGACCCAAGGCAGCATGGATTCATAGCAGGAAGGTCATGTCAGACATATCTGATTGATTTTGCTGTGGACATGGCCTGCCTAGACTTTAGCAAGGCATTTGACACAGTCGCTTAAAAAGATTAATAAACAAATTATCCAGCCTGGGAGTCCCAGGGTGGTAACCTGTAAAACACTGTCTGGACAACAGGACACAGCGGTAATAGTAAATGGAGTCCACAGTGAAGAAAGGGGTTACTAGTGGGGTACCACAGGGTTCAGTACTTGGACCGTCCTTCTTAATGTCTTTATAGTGACATTGCAGAGGGACTGGAAGGAAAGTATATCTCTCTGCAGATGACACAAAGATCTGCAACAGGGTTGATACGCAAGGTGGGGTGGAAAGGATGAAAAGGGCCTTGGCAAGGTTGGAGGACTGGTCAAATGTATGGCAGCTTAGATTCAATGCAAAGAAGTGAAAGTAATGCACCTGGAAACAAAAACTCAGGGAAGAGTACACAATGGGAGTGAGATACTGACAACAACAGAAATGGAAAGGGACCTGGGGTGGTCATATCAGACGAGCTAAAGGTGGACCAGCAGTGTGAGAAGGCGGTAAGGAGGGCTGGGGATACTGTGATGCATGGGAGAGGCATCACCAGTAGAAAACAGGAAGTTGTTGGCCTCTGTACAGACAGTTGGCAGCTAATATAGAGCAGACTTGTTTAATTTTGTGGTATTGAATCTAATTGCTGATTATACCTTAAAGCCAGATATACTAAGCAGCTAATATAGAGCAGGCTTGTTTAATATTGTGGTATTGGATCTAGTTGCTGATTATACCTTAAAGCCAGATATACTAAGCAGCTAATATAGAGCAGACTTGTTTAATATTGTGGTTTTGGATCTAATTGTGCTTGTAACTGAAGGTATTAGGATAACTGGGTCCTAGTGTGACCTCATTTGGAATAGCCCTGTTTGCTTAGAGTGGAGCCCTTGTGTAAGTCACAACATTTTCTCCTGCTGCATAGTAATGAGAGGCTTTGTTTCTCTCCACATACTGTAGGCAGCCCCCCCAAGCTCACTGCCAGCCGGCAGGCACTTCGGACAAACAAGCAACACAAGCAGCTCACCTGAGGAGCTGAGGAAGCCGAATTTCCAGCCTGATTACTTTCGAGGTAAAGAGAGCTCTTCTCTCTGCCTGGACGCCTGCAGGGGGTGCTAGCCCAATGGCGCTTAGCACCGTCTGCCCCACCCACCCGTGGCGGCTGTCAATTTAAGGATCCGCCCGTGACATCACATCCGGTGACATCACCCCTGTTGCCCAGAACCTATCTCTCCACTTTCCCATTTGCAGGTTATACCTGCTGGCCACTAGAGGGACCTATGCTCCTCGCTACTTCCTACTCCTACCTGTGCAGTACTCCTTCCCTTGGATCTTGCTCACCAAAATGTATTGGCCCTGCCTGTGCCTATCCCACTAGCAGTGCACTTGCCCACTTACCCATCTGCTACTCCGCATTGTGCCCTGGCACCCTCCCTCCTTGCTCCTGAACCTGCTCTCTTGCCCCTTGGGACCTCTGTGTGTCTCTGTCCTCCTCCCTCCCCTAGCTTCCTCCTCACCTCAGGCACATCTGGGTGTCTTCCTATTCTTGCCTTCCTTCCTGTACCACCCTGCCCACCCCGTGCTCCCTTAACGTCCCTCCCCTCTCATGTCAATCGGAGAAAACCTCTCACCATCTCCCAGCCAGGGTGTTAGTCATGCTACTACTCTGTCAGGAACATTCATCCAAACCCTGGCCCGTTCCAGGAGCTCCCCGACTAGCACCACAGGCCTATGCATGGTCTCCATGAATATCTGTAGCCTCCTGAAAAGTTTGACTCACTACAATGCCTGGTCACATCAATTAACCCTGATGTCATCTGCTCTGGTTGAGGCTTGGCTGTAAAATCCTCCCCTGACTCCCTGGTCTCCCTTCCTGGTTTCACCCTCTTCCAGTCCGACCGTGTTGGGGGGCAGGCGGCAGCTACCTATTTATGTCAAGGAATCTCTCCCGCGACTAGCCCTGCCTACTCCAATCCTTGACTCCAGGGCCCAGGCCTTATGCTGAAACTAATCCTGACCCTTTAAAGGACCCCTTATCTGACTACTGCATATGTATACCTAGGGACCAAACGCAGGCCATTGCCTCTCTTACAGAATACCTTTCCTCACTACCTCCTTCCGCTGATCAAATTCTGGTGGGTGACTTAAATGTCAACTGGCTCAGCCCTCCTCCTTTACCCGTGACTCCTTTTCTGCAGTAGACCTAACACAACTAGTTACCCAACCTACTCAGGATTAACCCCAAGAGAGGCTCCAGTACCCTGCTTGATGTGGTACTCACCAACCGCCTCTAATCGGATCCCCAATGTACAAGTCCTCCCAGACTCTCTCAGCCATCACTCCCCATTCTAGTCCACTGGTCATCCTCAGTCCCCAAACCCATAGCACAGTCCACATGCCGGCGTCTAATACCTAGTGGTCTGACAAAACTTAAGAACTTCTGTCCCAAATTGATTGGTCTCCTATACAGGCAACTCCTGACATTGACACAGCTCTCTCCTTCTTTACCCGAACTTTTAATAATGCCTGTGATATCTTTGCCCCAGTGTCGACCTGCCGTTCTAAAAGGCAGAATGCCCCTAGGTAACCCCAGCTTTGATCCACCAACTCAAACATAGGGCAACCTATGGCACTGTGCCATTGAGACTGGCGGCCCAGTGGCAGGCAGTTATATGCTGCTACCTGTAACAAGTGCACTGGCCATCAGAAAGGCCAAGTCTGAGCACTATCGGTCCTCACTCACAGCCTCATGGGGAACCCCAGAACCTTCTGGGATAACATTAAACAGTTAAATGGGAGTGCACACTCCCCCCACCCACCAGATCAACATTAATGGCGTGATCTCTTCAGACCCAGCCCTCATAGCCAACCACCTCAACACCTCATTCACTGACCTTAGCCCTATCCTCCCTGCAAATTTTTTGACCCTCCTCCCCAGCGCCTGCCATAAATCTTTCTAGCCCTTATTTTCTCCTCCGCCGTGTTTCTGCCCAAGAACTTAGGCGCACCTTGTGACTGCCCTCAAGAGTAATAGTACGGGCAGTGACACCCCGGATCCGTGTATCCTACGGCTGGTCTTAGACACAGTCCTTACCCCGATCACGTGCTTCTCCAACCACTCTCTTTGCCTGGGAAGGTTCCAACTGCCTGAAAGTCACCACTGTCACCCCTATCTTTAAAGGTGGTGATAGGACTGTGGCTGGAAACTATCGGCCAATCTCCATTCTCTCTCTCTCTCCAAGGCCTTGGAAAAGTGGTAGCCTCTCAAATCTCTGACTACCTCTCCACCTATAATGTCCTATGTCCTGAGCAGCATGGCTTCCAAGCGGGCCACAGTACCAACACAGCCCTCCTAGAGTTCTCCAACTTTCTCACTCCTCCTTAGACACTGGTTCTCTGGCTGGTGCGGTCTTCATTGACCTCTCTAAAGCTTTGACACTGTCTCCACCCCTCCTTCTTGATGCCCTTAGTCTCTCTGGTTTTGCTGCTGGGCCTATCTCCTGGTGCACCAGTTATCTGTCTGACCGCTCACAGTGTGTAAAAAATTAATGGGACCTACTCAGACATCTGTCCCATCTTTTCTGGGGTTCCCCAGGGCTCCATTCTAGGCCCCTTACTATTCTCCCTTTACCTTAACACCCTTTCACGCTCTTGCTCGGGAACATTCTATTGTATGCTGATGATGCAGTCATCTTTGCCTCAAGTCGTAACCCTATTGCCCTCCAGGACTCGCTGCAGAAGTCCTTCACTCTGAAGCCGAGGGCTGGTTCAAGGAACATGATTGGTGATATATCTTAAAAAACAAAACCATGTTCTTCACTCATCCTCAAAACAAGTCCTGCAACTAAACTCCTCATTCACTCTGGGTCCTCTTCCCACTTGAACAAGTTTGCTCCTATAAATACCTAGGGATCCATTTTGACCCCTCCTCTCCTTCCATGGACACATCGCTGCTCTAGCCACTGCCACTAATATCCGATTGGGCATCTTACATCGGTATAAACACTGCCTCCCCGGAGGCTCTTGACCTGAGTCTACCTCCTCTATCCTGTCCCTAGTGGACTATGGACTGCCGGTGTATGGTGCTGCTGATCAGACCACACTCCATAAAATTCTCACTACTCTGAACAAGGCCTGCAGGTTAATTACTGGGGCACCTAGGCTAACACACACCTGTCTACTGTACGCTAAAGTGCTGGTACTTGATCTTGGCGCCTCAAATATCTGACCTGTACCCTTACAAAAAGACCCTCCTTGGGCTATCCCGCTTGGATTGACCACCACCATCCGCCGCTCTGTCCCACTAGTTCATACTGGACCTCTGGGAAAACCTCTCTTGTTATCCCTAGAGCTAGGACCTCTCACGGCCAAAGAGCCTTCAGCTTTAGGCCCCCTCCTGGTTCAACACACTGCCCCCTCTCCATCTCCAAGCTCCAACTATATCGTGCTTCAAAACGCCCTTACGGAACCAGCTTGTTAACACCGAAGCTGTAATTGCCATCAGTCAAAGCCATACTCAATACTAATGACAAAGCTTACTACTAAGCTGCTAAGGACAACATAACTCCGGTTGTTTGCATCAATCCTACCTGTACCAGCTTGTTTGTATCTATGTCTTAAGTTACTGTTATACTGTGTATTTTCGTTTGTCTTACTGTGACAAGGTACCTTTATAAATAAGCCTATGGCTCAAAGGTTTTCAAACTGCTGTCTAAATAAGTAAATAAATAAAAGACCACATCTGGAGTGCCGTGTACAGTTCTGGGAGACCCCATCTCCTAAAGGCATAGACAGGGTGGAGGCTGTTCAGAGGAGGGCACAAAATGGTGCAGAGTCTGCACCAAAAGACATATGAAGAAAGACTAAAGAAGCTTAAGATGTATAGCCTCGAGGAAAAGAGGGAGGGGACATGATAGAAACTTTAAAACACCTCAAGACAATCAACAAAGTCCAAGAGGGTAACATCTTTCAGAAAAGAGATGTGCAAGAACAAGGGCACAATTTGAAGATAGAGGGGACGGCTCAGAGGAAATGTGAAGAACTGTTTCTTCACAGAGAGGGTTGTAGATGCATGAACGGCCTTCCTGAGTAGGTCGAGAGTCAAAAACGTGGGGGAATTCAAGAATGCATGGGACAGTCATAAGGCATTTCTAGTGGGAGGTAGGAGGAGGTAGGCTGTTGGTTAACTAGGATCTGCAGCTTATCCATTAAGTAGGGAACTGTGCAGACTAGGTGGGCCAAGCGGTCCTTTTCTACCATCAAATTCTATGTTTGGCTGATGATCTGGAGGATTGTCTTCCAGCTAATCTTAAGGACCATTGTGGTGGGAAGGGATAAGGTGGTGATCTTAGGGACCTAAACATGCCAACAACTGATTGGGGAACCATGGCATCTCCCAGTGGCCAGGGAGCAGAGGCTGTTGGATACCTTGCAGGATGCATTTCTAGTGCAGCAGGTCATTGACCCAACAGGAAAGGGCCGTATCCTGGATGTTGTCCTGGCTGACAGTGACCTAGTTCGAACTCGAGGTTGGGGACCCATTAGCTGGAAGTGACCATGACACGGTCTGGTTTGTACTAGACCTGGGGTGAGAGCGACCACACGAGGACAAGCCTTCTTGACTTTAGAGGGGCAGACTTCAAGCGCATGGGCATGTCTCGGTTACCACTTGGTTGGGATAAAGCAGGGCATGGACCTAGAGAGTAAGTGGGAAATCATCAGGAGGGGATTTCAGGAGGCAACCAGATCCTGTGTAAGTGTGAGACTAGGGATAGATCTAAGTGGCCATGCTGGTGGACCAGGGAGGTGCAGGAGGCGGTGAGAGAAAAGAGAGCAGTCTGCTGTGGGTTCAGGAGATCATGTGGGTCTTGGATAGGGACGAGTGTCTTTGCACCCACCAGACAGGTTATCAGGGTGGTGAGGGGGCCAAGGCAAGGATAGAGCGGACATTGGCGCAGGGGATCAGGAAGGAGAAAAGGGTTCTTTATTGGGGAGAGGAGGAGAGTAAAAGGGCAGTTCAATAGATTGGAGATGGGGAGGGGTGGGCAGTGGAGGCGGTGGAACAAACGGAGGTGCTCAAGGAATACTTTGCATTGGTTTTACTAGGAAGGAGGGAGATGCAGGCAAAGGGACACTGGGGGATGAGATGAGGCATTTTCAAGTCAGTGTACGTCTTGTTATAGTGGAGGATGAGGGAACAAAGTCATACAGGGGGACAGGTTCATCTGATTGGGGTGGATCACAGATGGGGAAATTCCAGTTGGTAGGGTGTGGGAAGTCCTTGGTCCCTTGAAAAGATTAATCCCGGGTCCTGATGGAATACATCCAAAGGTGCTGTGGGAATTGGCTGATGACCTGGCCAAACCACTGGTGGCCCTTTTAATGCTTCTCTACAGACAGGGAGGGTGGCGAAGGATTGGAGGGAGGCACATAGTGTGTCCATCCATAAAGGGGATCGAGGGAGGAGCAGGGTACTACAGGCCAGTGAGTCTGATATCAGTGGTGGGCAAGCTGATGGAGACCATAGTAAAGGAGAGGCTGGGGTGTTCTTGGTGGAACAGCAATTTCTGGATTATCACCAGCATAGCTTCATCCCAGGCAGATCGTGTCAAACTAAACTTGTGAAGTTCTACAAATGGGTAATGGCCGTGACTCGACTGGGGTAGGCCAGTGGATGTCATGTTTTAGACTTCAGCAAGGCGTAACTCGGGTTTCCCACACTGGTCTGCTGGATAAGTTGGGGAAGATGGGGATGGGGCACAGAGGATCAGGTGGATTGAAAGCTGGCTATCTGGTTGTACCCAGTAGGTGGTGGTAGAGGGTGAATTTTTGTCCCCAAGGGCGTCATTAGCGGGTCCCACAAGGATCAGTTCTGGGACCACTCCTGTTTAACGCCTACATCTCTGACATCAGGAGGGCATCGGGAGTGAAATGAATCTCTTTGCAGATGACTCTAAACTGGGTGTGGTGGTGGATGGGGAGGAGGGTGGGGTTGCCCTGCAGGAAGACCTAGATGTTCTGGTGTCACGTACCTGGAAGCTAGGGTTCAACACCTAAAATGCAAGGTGCTTCACCTGGGGTAAGTGAAACCCGGTCAGGTCAAACCTTGGAGGGACATATTGCAGGTCTCAAGTGGGGAGAAGGACTTGGGGTGATGGTGGATGCCAAAATGAGTAACTCGGAACAGTGTAGGGGCGCGGCCAGGGCAAATAGAATGCAGGGCTGCATTTGCCGAGGATCACCTCAAGAAGTAGGGAGGTGATTATGCCACTGTACAATTCCCTGGTCAGATCGCACCTCAAGTACAGTATACAGTTTTGGCACCTGCACCTCAGAAAGGATAGTCATCTCTTAAAGAGGGTTCAGAGGAGGGCAACCAGGATGTTCCGGGGTCTGGGGATAGGACTTTTGAAGTGAGACTTGAAGCTCAACCTGTTCTCACTGGAAGAGAGAAGAGACAGGGATATGATTGAGGTCTTCAAGTATCTGAAAGAGGTAAATAAGGTATGCCTACATGGGATCTTTCAGAGGAAGGTGGGAGGGGCCACCAGGCTGGAGGGAGGGAGATTTAGGGGAGAAAGAGGAGGAGATACTTCACTGAGAGGGTGGTACATCCATGGAATGCACTGCCTGAGGAACTGGTGGAGGTGTCCACAGTGGAAGGGTTCAGTAGAGGCTGGGACAGGTTCAGGAGAGGGATGAAGAGGAGGGCCACCTGTCTGGGGAGGAGAACCCTGGGCTGGGGAAGGGGATAGGAAGAGCAATCAGGGTAATGGTTGCGGTGCCCTCTAAGGGTACTACTGACTCTCGAGCAGACTAGATAGAGCACTGGGCCTACTCTGCTGCCATTTTAGCATGTTAGTATATGGGCCTGCCACTTTTTGTCCAGGTGTGTTTGGTCATAGACGCTCAGCCATCTTGTGCACCATGTGGCCTTGGCTTGTTGGGGGTGGGGATGCACTATTTGCCGTGGTTGTTTTGTTGCTGAAATGTTGATTTTGAATGTTGTCAGCCAGCATGATGTCCAGCTGTCAATGGCCAAGCATACCAGGGCAAGTGTAACAGCTTAGTTTTGTTTTAAATTAAAAAGAAAAAATATGGGCCTGCCACTTTTGTCCAGGTGTGTTTGCTCAGAGACTCTCAACCATCTTGTGCACCATGTGGCCTTGGCTTGGGAGTGTATCGCTTCTCATCAGGGAACGATATCTGGGTAATGCTCCAGTTGATAAGAGACCCATTTGCCCCCTCTAGTATTGAAGGTGGTCATTTTATTGTTTATTCTGTATGAGATAACGCTCCAAATTATATGCTTCATAAGTGAGATTTCTCCAGGATGCTTTTACCGGAGCTACCTTGGTAAGCCAGAGTCTGGTTATAACTTTTTAGCTATTAAAATTAGGAGAAAGATGAGTTTATATTGTGACCAGTTCATCTGGCTGTCTCGTGGAGCGCCGCCAAGACAGACCCTGGGGAAAGCAATTTTATGACATTAAATATATTGTCAAGTTCCAGAAAGATGTCCTCCAATAATCAAACAGAAGTGGGCATGACCATATTATATGTTCTTGGCCTGCCGTGAATATCCACAGCCCCTCCAGCAAAAGCTTTGATCTGTGTTCGAACTTAGCCTGAATATCCAGGGTTCTAAAAATCTGACCCTAACCTTCCAGGCAAATTCTCCAGTAGGACATCAACGACAGTTCTTGGAGTAAAAGAAGGTGGATTGTAGCCAGATATCTGGTTCTAGTTCTATATTAAGTTCCTTAGCCCATCTGACTCAGACTGATCGAAATCTTGCGATTTTGCTGGGCTAAGTGCTCGTAAATATTACTAATGATATGTTCTAAAGATCCCCTTTTATGGTGTGAATAATTAGCTTCACTATTTCGGATGAGGCATTCACTATTTTAACTAGCGAGTCTTTAACCCCGAGGAGAATAGTATTAAGTGCCATAAAAGTTGAGGATTCACTCTGGGGAAACTCACATAAGGATTGTAAGTAAGGGAAGGAATGGATCCTCGACGGTCCCACCAATTGGAAAAACATGTCTAATCGAGTATTGCTCCCAGTTTCGTAAGGATTGCTTAAGGAAGGTGGGCAAGTATCTGTGTTGTACGCTAGGTAGATATAAAGTTTTTCTCCGGGTGGTCAACCTAAACCAGATTAAATAAATCCAGTTCTTAAGGAACTCTGTGGTGATTCTCGTGAACCGAGATAAGGGTAGCATCTGGAAGGGTCTCCTAGTAAATAAGAGGGAGGGATTCCAGACCACTGAGAGTCAATTCTATTGCTTTCCAATGGGCGTGTAGGAAGGGTTTAAAAGCAAAAGAGCTGTACGTGTTTGTGCCGCTCTGGCATATTCTCTGAAGTGGGGTAGGTTTAACCCTCCCAGTGTCCTTGGCAGTTGTAGCATGGCATATTTTATTCTAGAGGTCTTTCCTCCCCATATAAACCTAGAAATAAGTTTATCTCATGACCGAAAATAAAAGTTTGAAAGGAAGCCAGGCAGGGTTTGTAGGAAAAATAATAAACGAGGAAAACATTTTGTTGAATTACTTCTACCCGTTGATCATACCCGTAGGAAGTTGTGCCCATCTGGACATATCAGCAGTAATCTGTTGAGTAATTGGCTCCAGATTCACCATTTCCAGGTGCATCAGCTTGTCCGGGTTTAACCTAGGTATCTCATCTTGATTCGGTGCCAGCGGAAAGGGAATTCTGTTTTCATTTGTCTAGAAGGGAGAAGGAAAATTAAGTACTTCAGTTTTAGAACAGTTTATTTTATAGCTAGAAAGGTTACCAAATATCTGTAATTGTTCCCAGACTGCCGGGCAAGTCTCTGGGGAAGTCAGGGTCAAAAGGCCATCATCCGCAATTAAAGAGAGCTTGTATATTCTTCCTCCTAATGGAATCCTTCTATATTGGTCTGTATTCTCAAGGTAGCAGCTAAAGGTTTTAAATAAAGTGTAAAAGGAGTGGGGATAGTGGACAACCCTGCCTTGTTCCCCGAGACAAAGGGAATGGTGGAGAGATTAAGCCATCTAACCTAAGATATGCTACAGGGAAATGATACGTTGCTTGAATTTGGGATATGAACTTTTCGGAAGACGAACTGCTGCAACGTGGCCCACAAAAGGGCCACAACACCTTATCTAAAAGCCTTCTCGGCATTGAACCCGAGAAGGATTAAAGGGATTTTTCTCTGAATGGCATGTTCAGTGAGTAATAAAACCTATCTTACCGGCCATGAGCTTGGCGCTCATGATGAACCCCACTTGATCTCCGGCAATTAGCTGGGGTAAAATGTATCTATTCTGTGAGCAAGACTAGACATGAAAATTTTGAAGTTGCAGTTTAATTTAGATATGGGACGATAGGAAGCGTACCAAAGTAGGGTCTTTACCAGGTTGGGGAATGGCCGTATTGGCATATCTCCTGGTGGGGAGGGAGACCTCCCTCCTAGATTTCCTGAAAGCTGGTAACATAATAGGTATGAGTAGCTTCCAAAATGTTTAAAAACTCGCTTGGATACCTGTCTGGTCCTGGGTCTTAGTCAGTTTAAGAATGGCTGCAATTTCTTGTTCAGTAATGGAACAAATCAAGCTCTCAGCTTGCTGGACACTTAGATGGGGTAAGTTAATATTCTCAAAATATGTAGTCATATTGTGTGGGTGGGGAGATGTCCTCTGTATATAGGAGCTTGTAAAATTGGCCATAGTTTGCCTAATGGCTGTGGGGTTGGACAGGAGTTGGTTGGTTAGGGGTTTCTAAGTTTAATAATTGTTGCTAGACTCCTGATCCTCTAAGGCGCTCTCGCCAAGTTCTCGCCCCGGGGCTGCCTTTCAACCGATTTAAGTTTTAAATACAGCAATTGCTGCTCTATTTTTGGTCAGTTATTTTTGAAGTTTCTGTTTAGTGATTAAAAGTTCAGGTTTGGCAGAATTGTCACCCGATGTAACCTAGCCTGTAGCACTGATAGTGTCTCCAGTAATTTAGCTCCATTTTTCTCTGCATCTTTTGTATGTGCAGAGTATTTAATTATATCGCCTGAGCACCGTTAAGGGTGTCCCAGTTTATGGTTGCAGAGGTTTCTGGAGATATTATCTGTCTGAATGATTGGTATGCTAGATTTAACCATTTGAATGAAATCTGGGTCTTGCAGGTGAGATACATTGTCAGCAGAAATTTTGCTTGTTAGGTTTTTCAGCATCTGTCTTCAGGAATACCGGATCAAGGACTGATAGGATAGATGCCCCCACGCCAGATGTCTCTTATAAATTGACGTGTTCAACAGAGACTAAAAGTAGTCTTGTCGTGCGACGTGTTGGTTTTTAGGAGAGGTGCGCGTAGGCCTCACAGAGTGAAAAGTGATTCCAGACATCAGTAAGCCCCAACATAGGTAGGTTCAATTTAAATATTTCTGTATAGCTGATGCCCTATGTTTAGAGGGTTAGAAAAGTCCAGTTTGGTATTTAAAGTAACATTTAAGTTCCTCCAATAATACACATGCCTTTTATTACTGGTAGTAATGGATCTAAAAATCTTTGGGCTACTTTCACTTTGCTCCCGTGGGTAGGTAGCCTTGAGGCCAGTGTGATCTGCTTCAAATAGATTTGGCCCACAACTATAACATAGTTTCCATCCGTGATCTATAATTTGCTTTCTGGACTTGAAACTGTGTTCCATGTGGGATCAGAATTGCTGTGCCTCGCCTCCTTCCAGAAACATGAAACGAGGCCACCACTTCCCAAAATCCCCATGCCTTCAGCTTCATATGTTCCGAGTGTGAGAGGTGAGTCTCTTGAAGCAGAATCACATATGGCCTGTTTTGTGTAAAGTAGCGCAGTAATCGGCCACGCTTAACAGGGTTATGGATGTCATTCACATTGACAAAATAAGAGCAGGATTAGCCATAATTATTGTAAAAAAGATAATCTCTTTCTTTAAAGAGAAACTCCCCCATATTCCTCTCCAATTCGAGAAGGAATCTCATGTCATGTCCAGTCCTGTACCCATAGGACATCAAATGGAATCCCCAAAAATGTTGTTCCTTATACCATCGGAATACCTGTAACAATCTCTTATTAACCAATTTGAAAAGCTTTCTATCTTTAAAACTTATATACTGTGTTGCATAATGTTTAATAAACACAACTCACATGCCAACTGGGCATGAGTGAATATCAAAAACTCCTTAATACTAATAGGAATAGATGAAATATATTTAAAGTATTAAACAAACAAATGTTAGCCAGATTCATCTTCATCATTATCACATCCCCAGTTATAGATAGGTTAAAAAAAATTTATGTAAACATCCAATGTAGGGGAAACTTTCTTCCGCTTCCTTCGAACACTGGGAGTGCATTGAAGAAAAAGTCAAACCCAGTGGGAGGGTTAGCATCAAGTCTTCCTTGTCTCGGGCCCTCTGTGAGCTGATAAGGCTCAAAATTTAAAAAAGGATAATTAAAAATAAATGACCCAAAGAACAGGGAAAGAGAGAAGCAAAAAAAATGCACAAAATAGATCGATGAATGACCCATTGAGTTGTTGCAATGGGTGGCCTAGAGATCTCATATCTCACATCTATCCTCCTCCTGTGGTATCTAGCTTATATGGAGGTAAAGTCAAGTCAAGAGATGAATTACGGCGAGTCTCTATAATCCAGTCCCTGAAGCTCAGCTTGCTCCCAGCTTTTTTCTAGTATAGCGTTTGCCTCTTGAGAACAATCAGTGGATTGAGGAAGCAGACGATGTGGAGAGTTCATCTAGAAGAAATCATTGTGTGGTGGGAGAAGATTAACCCTGCCTGGGGTGAAAATAAAGAAAGTTCAAGTCTCTCCTGGCAGCTCCACAACATCAATATCAAGAGGGCTACTTTGCCAAACAGAGAAAATTATTTTCCGGTTTAAGTAGGTTGTCTCCTACGGCCCCGGGTGGGGGAAGGAGAGCATCAGAGCAAGGCCTCTAGGGCGGATCTCAACAAGTGTCGAGGTGTCACCCAGTTCTAGAGGGATAAACACTACGAGCTAGAGTTGGGGACGCCTCTAGGGCCAATATGAGGTAAGGCCTGAAATGTAGTCTCAACCCCATACCTCCTACTTTACTTCCAACCCTCCTCAAGCCACTCACCAAAGATCGAGGACCAGGTATTTAAGATGTACCTTACAGGAGTCAAACGCCTTTTGAAGTAGAGGTGGAATTTTCTCGCGAATTGAGAGAGTCCCTGTTTGGGGTCAGGTTCCTTTGCCGTGTTTCTTGTCTTCCGAGGTGTTCTTCGCTGCCTGCACTCTGTGCCAGCGGTGGGGCTGACAGCTTGTGGAGCTCTGGGTGTAGCCTCCTGAAAGACTAGGCGCCGCTGTCAAGGTCTCGCAGGCTTCTTCTGCAGTGGTAACTCCATCTTCCCTTCAGACAAAAATACCACAAGCTTGCCGAGTAGGGAGTGTTGAATTTAATGCCTTGTGCTTTCAGTGTTGGGAGTACTGGGAGGTAAGCTCGCGCTGTTTCCTGGTCTGGGGAGCATAGTCATGGTCGAGGTAAAATCTGTTTTTTCCAAGAAAACTTTTTGCTTATGCCATGCTGTCAACAGGACATGTTCTTTAACCGTATATTTGTTAAAACGAGCTATAATAGATCATGGGCAACAGACGGAGAAGAGGGCTTCGTGTCAGAGCTCTTATTAACCCTTTCCAGGTCGAGTGAGTAGTCTTCAGGGAGGTTGAGAGCAGATCTGAGAAGGTCAGAGACAAATTCTTTCATTTTTGAGCCCTCACTTTCTTCTGGAATGCAATAAAGTCGAATATTTTTTCCGTCCCTATTTCCAGCGTCCTCTTGGCGGCGGCTAGGAATCCTTGCTGTTCTTGAAGTTGCTGCATTAAATTTTCCAGTTCATCTACGTGGCTTTCAGTTGCCATGATTTGGCTTCCAGAATCATTGGCTCGTTGTTCCAGAAGCTGCACATCCCTTTGATTTCAGAATAAAGCTGTTTAATGTCAGCCCTGAATGCACATAATTCATGATAGATCGTGTCCAGTTTGATTATTTTGTTTTTATTTTTGCTGTGCGGTAATCCATTGTAGTAGATTTAGCTGGGGATGGCGAGTTTGCACTTACGGAATCCAACTTGGAGGCCTCAGAATCCGATCTGGCAACATCTTCCAGGTAATCATCCATTTTCCTCTACTTTACTAGTGCAGATCCTTTATTCCCCTCTTATACATGTTGCAATTGAATAATTTTTAAAAGATTTAAAATGTAAGAGGAGAAATTATCTAGGAAGGGATCGGAGCATGTCCCATAGGCTACCATCACCATCGGGAGTGGAACCGAAGTCTGCTTGCCTGTGTTTTGCTGTTTTTGTATATTTTGATTGTACTTACAACATTATGTCTGACTGTTGATGGCAAGCACACCCAGACAAAGTAATTTAAAAGCGCAGTCTGCAAATTCTGGTTCTTTGTCCAGGTGTGTTTGCTCAGAGACTCTCTGCCATCTAGTGCATCATGCGGCCTTGGCTTGTTTGGGGAGGGATCACTTGCTGTGGTTGTTTTGTTGCAAATGTTGATTTTAAATGTTATCAACCAGCATGATGTTCGACCATCGATGACCAAGCACACCTGGGCAAATGTAACAGCTTAGTTTTGTTTTAAATTAAAAGAAAAAATATGGGCCTGCCACTCTTTATCCAGGTGTGTTTGCTCAGAGACGCCGCCATCTTGTGCACCATGCAGCCATGCTCTGTGTGGGGGAGGGGGGCTGTTTTGTGGCTGAAATGTTGATTTTTGATTTTAATGTGCCAGTGTGGCTGTCCAACCATTGCTGAGCACACCTGGGGTACCAAACAAAAAGAAAAACTTTCTCCAGGTGTGTTTGGTCATAAATGCTCAGAAATCTTGTGCACCATGCGGCCTTGGCTTGGGGGTGGGGGCTAGATTGTACTGTTTGCCTGTGGTTTTTTTTTTTGATGGTACTTGCCAACATTATACCCACCGACGATGGGCAAGCACACCTGGACAAAATAATTTAAAAACGCAGTCTGCAAATTCTGGTTCTTTGTTCAGATGTGTTTGCTCAGAGACACGGAGCCATCTTGTGCACCATGGCCTTGGCTTGTGGGGACGGGGGATGCACTGTTTGCCGTGGTTGTTTGTTGCAGAAATGTTAATTTTGAATGTTGCCAGCCAGCATGATGTCAGACTGTCGATGACCAAGCACACCTGGGCAAATGTAAGAGCTTTTTTTGTGTTAAATTAAAAAGAAAAATATGGGCCTGCCACTCTTTTCCAGGTGTGTTTAGTCATAGACGCCAGCCATCTTGTGCCCACATGGCCTTGGTTCATCCTGTTTTCACGCTGTGTGTGAAACTTTTTAGTGCAGTCCATACGTATTGTGTGTAGCATGTATAACCCCCAGGTACACTATCAGCGAACGCAGCTCTGTCAATGCGCCGTCTATCGTCTTTTCTTCCAGTTCATCATCCTGTGTACCATGTGTGACGTTTTCGGGCGCAGTCCGTCGTGATATTGTGTAGCATGTGCAGCCTCCCAGGTACACCATATCCAGTGGAATGCACAGCCTGTCAGTGCATCGTCTTGCCTCTTTTTCTTCCGCTTGTCCTACTGTGTGTGAAACCTTTAGCACCTTTCTTATTTGCTGCAGTATTACTCGATTTGCATGGAATATTCTCATGTTCTGCTGTTTCCTGGGATCTCAAAACTGATTGTCTTCAAATTTCTTTTATTTTAAGCCATGAACAACCAAAGGAGAAGACCATGTATGTCTGCAAACACACTGCTGAAAGCTGCCGTAATTTTCAAGCCTCTCTGTGCAAAAGAAAGATCACCGTTAGAGAGAAGATGAAGGCTGACACCAGTCATTACGTAAGAATATAAACATAAATCTGTGTCCGTGCAAAGGCCTACAGGGAGAACATGAATGAAGAACAGCATGCTATCCATCAAGAGAAAGAGCGCCTTTAGGCAGTACTGACTGAAGCTTAAGGAAAAGAAGGCCTTGAAAGTGTACAGTCACCAGAGCCAGCGAAAAGAACCTACCAGAGCCGAGGAAGAAAAAAGAAGCAAGTACGGAAAATGAAGGCAGCAAAAGAATCCAAACAGTGTGCATCAGTGACTGCACAGAAAAGAAGACGGATAAATGAAAGAAGGCTTGAAAAGTACAATGCGAGATGTGCAGCAGAAATGGCTGAAAACATAGTCGCTACCAGCACTCCCACAGAGACACCAACAGTGATGCCACAGCCGAGTTTCAGCCCTGTCTCAGCTGATCCCGTTCGCAAATGCTATCAGGAAAGCAGTGCAAAAGGCACGGAAGGGTTACTACGATCACTATCCCGCTTTGCTGCCACAGTTGCCCACCTTGTCAATTCTGCATCACCAGCCATGGAGGCAGCATTGGCAAAACAGAACCTCACTTACATACTGTAGATACATAAAGTGTCAGCAGTTAAGGGCCTACTGCCCACCCAGTCTGCCCATTTGAGCTTGTAAGTTCACTTTATGTTTTCCTAGAAGTCTATTGCCCTCACCCCTGACCTCAGAATTCCTTTATGTCTATTCCATGCATTCTTAAATCTTGTGATTGTTTCAGCTCCTACCATTTCCTCTGGCAGGGTGTTCCACTTGTCTACCACCCGTTCTGTGAAGAAATTCTTCCTCAGGTTTCTCTGAATCGTCTCCGCCAACGTCATCCCATGCCCTCTACTCCTAGAACATCTTTTCACTTAAAATAGTGTATTCCTGCACCCTGTTCCTCCCTGTAAGATATTTGTATGTCTCTATCATATCCTCTCTCTCCTCTCTCCAGGAAGTACATATTCACGCCCTTCAACCTGTCCTCATAGGACTTGTGATACAATCCATGTACCATCTTTGTTGCCCTCCTCTGAACCTTCTCTACCTATGTCCTTACATAGGTAAGGTCTCCAGAACTGTACACTCACTGGGGCCTCACTGCTGTCTTGTATAGTGAATTATGATCTCCTTTTCCTGCTGGTGATGCCCTGCCTATGCATCCCAGCATCCTGTTTGCTTTACCTGCTGCCTTGTCGCACTGTTTTCCTACCTTGAGGCATCGGAGATGATAACCCAAGATCTCTTTCCTGCTTGGTGCATGCTATATCCTCACCCCAACTGATATATTGTGCCAGGGTTTGTGCCCCTATGCATTATCTTTCACTTTTGCATTGAATTTCAGCTGCCAAACCCCTGACCATTTTTCAGGTTTCTACAGGTCCTTCTTATTCTGTCTACACCTCTGGTGTGTCCACTCTGTTATAGAGCTTTGTGTTATCAGCAAACAGGGAAATTCTGCCTTCTAGATCCTGCACAATGTCACTGATGAAGATGTTGAATAGTACCGGTCCCAGACAGATCCTGTGGTACCCCACTGATCACTCTTCCTCTGAGGAGTGACAGCCATTTACCACCACCTCTGCGCCCTGCTGTCCAGCCAGTTACCACCCACCACACTACTGTCCTGCCTACACCCATATTCCCCAGTTTGTGTAATAGCCTTCTATGTGGCACAGTGTCAAGGCCTTGCGAAGTCCAGATAGGCCACGTCCACTGCCCTCCCTGATCCACCTCCTAGTCACCCAGTTGAAAAATTCAAAGAGTTTGGTCTGACATGACCTCCCCTGGTGAAACCATGCTGCCTTGGGTCCTGTAGTCAGTTTACAACCAGATGTTCCACCAGTCTCTCCTTCAGTAATGCTTTCATGATCTTCCCCACTACCGAGGTGAGGCAGCTGATCTGTAGTTTCCTTCCTCTTTGTTCCCACTTTTGTATAAGGGACTACATCTGCTGTCCTCCAGTCTTTGATTACATCCCCTGTTTCCAATGATCAGCTAAACAGGATTGCCAGAGGTTCAGCCACCACCTCTTAGTTCTTTAACAGCCTGGGTGCACCCCATCTGGCCCTATTGCTTTATCAACTCTTATTCCTTCCAGTTCTTCTGGACCTTTCGTGGTAAAGGACTTGTGTCCATTTCTGCATCATTCCCACACCTTGTACTCCCTTCAGGCCCATTACCCTCTTCTTTCTCAGTAAAGACTGAGCAGAAATACCTGTTCAGTATGTCAGCTTTACTGTTGTCATTCTCCACGCTGCCCCCATCCTCCCCTTCAGTCTCACTGTCCCTCCCTTGCCTTTCTTTTTATGTACCTGTAAAGGTTTTGTTCTCGCCACCCATTGATTTTGCAATGTGCTCTTCTGTCTGAGCTTTGGATTCCTTACTGACCTCCCTGCCTCCCTTTGCTTCTCTTGGTACTTCTCCCTATCCTCTTCTGCCTGTATCTTTTGTATTGCCTGAATGCAATCTTTTGGCTTTCACTGTCTCCGCTACCTCCTTGGAAAACCATAATGATCTCTCTTCTTTTCCCCTTGCTTACCTACTTAATGCATAATTCTGTTGCTCTTTGTAATCCCACTGTTCCTCAACCCCCGATTCCTACCCTATTCCTCTTAATGCCGCTTCACATCTCCCCATTTTCCCAAAGTCTACCCCAAAAATTCAGGATACGTGTTTTTGTGTGCTTTGGTTCTGCTCCTTCTGTGATTTCAAATCACAATGACTGGTGGTCACTGTTCCCCAGGTGCTCCCCACTGTTACCTCCATCACACTGTCCCTGTTTGTGAGCACAAGGTCCAGTATTGCCTTCTGTCGAGTTGGTTCCATGACCAGTTGCTTGAGGAAGGCACCTTGAAGGAGTCCAGGATAATTTGCTCTGGTTGATGCTGTTGTTGGGATGCTGCAGTCCATGTCTGAAATATTGAGGTCTCCAACCAGCACTACCTCACCCATGTCTGCCAACTTTGATGGCTAGCATCAGCTCCCTATCTGTTTCTTCCTCCTGGGCTGGTGGTCTGTAAACCACTCCTGTGCGGATGGCTGGCCTCATTTTCCTTCCAGCTTAACCCGCAGTATCTCTCCCCAATTTTGTTCCTTCTGGATCTCTGTGGCCTTTATGTCATCTTTCATAAAGTGCCACTCCTCCCTCCTTCCTACCTGCCCTGTCTCTTCTGAATATGTTGTAGCCAGGTATGGCCGTCTCCCAGTCATGGTTATCATTACATCAGGTTTCTGTGATGGCCACAATGTCCAGGTCTGACTGCACCATGACAGCCTCAGATCCTCCATCTTGTTGCTAGGGCTCCTGGCATTTGGCACACATGGCTTTCCATGATTTGAACTCCCTAGACTGTTTAGCTGTTCTACTCCAGCCCCTGCCCTGGTTGCCCTTTATCCCTGGTTCTCCCTGCTGTCTACTCTTCTGTAGAATTTTGCCTTCTCTGCCTATCCACCTCTTGGGTACTGATCTCTCATATTTTGCACACTGCTTTGTAGAGATATCCACTCCTCCTGTTCACTGGTTCCACTGCTAGCTGTGGGGTGTGGGCATTTAGGTACCCTCCTTGCTGGCCTGCCACCCACCCTTGGCTAGTTTAAGTGCTTGTCCATGTAGCATTTAAACTTATTATTGAGTGCTTGGATTCCCTCCAGGATGGATGCAGGCCACAAGCCTCCATCCATCCAGGTGGGTCCCCAGTCACCAGTGAATCCAAACCCTTCCTCACATTATCAGTTCTTCAACCATGAGTTAATGTTCTGGTGCATGGGCCCTATGCTCTCCCATGCCTCTGTAGGTAGTTCTTCCGAGAAGGTGACAGAAGTAGCTACTTGCTTGAGACCCCTCCCCATTTCTAAACTCTTCCTGAACTTCATTTGGCTCCCATTTGCCAGATCATTAGTACCCAGGTGGATGATGACATCCAGCTCACCCTCCCGTCTTGCCTTCCCAGCGATCCCCAGGATCTTCCTCCCATCCCTCCATGCCGTGGCACCGTCAGGCATCTCACCTCCCTGTCCTCCCTCCTGTGTTCCTAGCTGGATCCCTCTTATGGAGTCCCCACCAGGATTCGCTTCCTCCTCCTCTGGGGTTCACTGCTCTCACCTCCACATCCTTCCTTCCACTTCTTTGGGTACCTCTGTTTGGCTGTCCCCATTTGCCAGTGTGGCATATGAGTTTTGGGTGGAATAGGATCTGGGATGTGCCTCTGCCTGACCGCCCTAACCCTCCCCGAGCCCACTGTCATCCAAGTGCTCCTCTTTCTTGGCATCCTTGAGGCAGCGCATTGGACTGGGTGGTCTCTGGATAGGGGTGATGGTACTCTGACCCTGTTTACTTCTGCTCTGAGTCTGGCTACCTCATCCCGAGTCCAGAGATGCATGCGATCATAGGGCAGCACCTCAGCGTCCAGAAGGTCTGCCTGAATATGGCTGCCCGCAGCCACTGCATTGCACCATTCCCCATTGCACTTATACTGCTATTCCAGTACTTGTCTGTTACTGAAGCTCTCCTAGTTCCCTTTTATTAATTTACTGTCCTAAAAATCCTGCCACTGATCCTCAGATACTTTTCTTTAAAGAAGGAAACAAAATAAAATAAAAATGAGTCAAAATACTTCTTGTGCTGAGGGCAGGCTTTTCCCCTTATGCCCCTCCTACTGCACAACCCCTAGTATCCCTGTGCTTAGCTCCTGTCAATCAGATTAAACAGGCATATAATTAAGAGTGGGCAGGGAGGGATGGGGAGGTGAACATTTGCAACAATTAAAAACAGCAAGGAATACACCACCACTACAAGCACAGCAAACTAGGTTTTAAATTGTCAACAGCCAAAAAAATTCTAAGTAAAGACACTTGCCATACAAAGCAGCAGGAGAAATTGGTGAAAGTAATGAAGGAGAAACTGAGCACTCTAAAATGCAGCAAAAAATCTGAGGGAAGACAATTAAGACGAAAATTAATAAGTTTGTTGTCAATTCTGAAAAATATAATTTGCTGCAAACTGCAAGCAATACCTTAGGCATCAGTTGGACCCAGGATAATGACCATATCAGGGGGCTTTAAAAAAGTCTCACACAAATCTGCATTGCCTGGTGAAACTGTCCAGCAAGTAAGGAATTCTACAAAGGGGTAGCACGCCAGTGCCTCACAAGAAAGCATTCTCCAAACGAACGGGCAAAACAGAGTCATTCCTGGCAAAACCCCTATCTGTGCAGAGTTCTGCACAGAAGATCAGGAAGTGTCATTTGGAAGAAGTAAGTTTAATACTTTGTGGCCACAGCACATAGAACTTGCAAGGGAACAAAAGCTGGAGCAATGCCTTTCTGAATACTGTGCAAATACAGTATTAAAGCTTCATTCATTGAACCATGCATACGACACGCATCACACACTGGACTGTCAAGTGCCAGATATTTATGACATGGTGGCAATTATGTGCAGAAGGGTACCGGGACAAATATTTACAGAAAAGAATGTGTTGAAAAACTTCTGACAATTGTAGCACCAGTGCTCTTGAGGACAGATTTTCTGACAACCTGAAATGGCATGGACAGGATACAGTGAGGTGGCAGCAGTGGGAGACCGTAAAGTGACTCTCAACAATGGGCAAACTAAATCCCATAAAGTACTAAAACAAAGAAAACAGCACTTTCTAATTTTGTAGGGATCATGATGGAAGACTTACTGTTTTGGGGCGACCTGCACGTGACATCATGGTAGCAACACCAGTTCAAAACATTGTCCAAAAATATGCCTGAGGGAAAGGACCTAATGGTTTTGGACTTCACTGAGAATTATGCCTGCAAGTATCAAGACGAAGTTCAGTCATGTCACTGGCATCCCGATCAGGCCACTGTACATCCAGTGGTTTCCTACTACTGGTGCAAACACTGTACAAACATTGTCAGGAATCCTTGGTTTTCATTTTAAGTGACTTGAAGCATGACCATAATGTTGTGCATTCGTCATTTCATGAAACTGACAAACACACACCTTCAAGCTGTTCGGGCCATAACCATCACTAAGGAGGTGCAGTTCACAGGCAGCTGCGGTAGCCAGTATAAATCTGTCTGCCTTCTATGACATTTCATATGCACAAAATATGGCTTCCCCATTGAATGTGCCTTTTTGGATCCTGCCATGGAAGAGGCTTCTCTGACGGTGAGAGTGGCGTCAAGTCAATGGCAACTAAGACAGTGACATCAAGGCTAGAAGTCATATCCTCAGCGAAAGAACTCTTTAAGTACTACAAAAGACCCTAACAATGCAGTCTATTTCTGATGGATGCAAACAATCCTTAAGAACATTCTTTTGGGTGAGTGACAAGGAGAAGCTAGGTCAAAAGGACCTGTTCTTAAAACTGTACGAGGGACATGCAAAATACAGTGTGTCAGGTCAGTCGCCAGTGGTATTGTTGTAGTCAGGATTACAGCTGTTTCTGCACTGCTTGCAGGATGGATGAAGGAGTATATGAAGCACAGACAATCCAAGAGAAATATAACAACTGAAACAAAAGCGGAATTAAGGATTGCGGGCTACCTCGGCATAAAATGGACAGTATTGCTATTATTTGGATATAATGAAGGGTAAATCGTACCAAGAAAGGCTGGATGAATTAAATCTGATTTCCTTGGAGTACAGGAGAAAAAGGAATCGTCTAGTGCACAAGGCATGGACAAACAACAACCTATGGGACAACCTGGGCCTAGAAACAACCAACAAAGTATACAGCACTAGATCCCACCCATTACAATTAAAGGCAAGACAATCAAGGCTTTTGAGATCAAGAAACTGATTTAGTCAAAGGGTGATAAGCGATTGAACAGATTACCCACTGAGGTGGTGGCTAGTAGCACCACAGTCCTTTAAACATAAACTGGGCACATTTTACAAATGTCAATTGATATCCATGGCCAGCATAATGGACGTAAGTGTTTGGGCTCAGTAAAATTCCTATGATTCCTAAAGGGAGAAAGGATGTAAATGTATTGCTTACTGTTCTTTCCATTAGTAGAGTTATTGTTTAAAGTTTTTCCCTTACTTAGATTCATCGCTTAGTTTTCACGGCTTTTGATTTATTGCTTAAATTTTTTCTCTTAGATATATTGCTTAGTTTTCACGTACTTAGATTTCTTAAAGTTTTTTCATATAGCTTAGAGTTTATGTACTTAGATTTATTGCTTAAAGTTTTTTATGTACAAAGTATTACGTTTTTGCAATGTTTGCCATTTTATGAATTTGATTATTAGTACACTTTCTTTTATTGTACAGCAGCTGTTTTACTTCCTTTGTACCTGCATCACAAACGTTTGGTGTCCAATGTACATACACCTCGATAAGTATTCTTGTTACCAGGCATCTTTAAGGCAGTTACCTTACCACATGCCCACTTTTAACCAGTTTGAGCATTTCATCTCAAAACACACTGAAATGTATAAATTTGCTTATTAGTAACATTTATTTTCAATTACAGCAGCTGATTGGTGTCCGTGTACACCCGTCACAACCATTTGATGTCCACGTGCATACATCACGGTGAGCTGTCTTGTTCACAGGAACCATTAAGGCAGTTATCTTACCACATGGCCACTTGTTACTGGCTTGATCGTGGTATCTCAAAATACATTTAAAATTTTATATATTTTATTTTAAAATGTGACCTTCATGACACACTTTGGTACACCATTTTCATGAACATAGCCATATTCATTTTAAGCATTACATGTTTCATACATTTCATCCCATATCACAGGCTGTTCAAAACTTGTGGAAGTCCCTTCAGCCACCATAGTGTCTTCCCTGTTGCTTGTAGTCTTCACCCCAGTATGCATATGTCCTGAAACAGTCTTACCGGGGCTTTCATTTCAGTATTCCTCCAAGTAGCAGCAGCCCAGAAAAATGGGCAACAGGATCTCAAAAGTGGCTGGCAACAAAGGTTCCATCAGGGGGTGGTCCTCCTCTAGAACCCATGGATCCTGGCTCTCTGCCTCCGTCATGAAATCCTTTGGTTGGGAGCCTTCCATCACCACCTGGCAGCGGTGCTGCACCACTCCAGTGCTGGTCCACCTCCGCATCATTGAACTCCTATCCAGGCAATAGCTCCTCTCCAGTTCTCCTCACCTGGGCTCTGATATACACACCAGTAAGCCCTCTCCTTCAGCAGATCCTTGGCATCCACAGATCCTGTAGGTATGCCATCATGCTCTTTGCCCCAATGTCTGGATACCAGGGTTGGTATCTGGGTACTGGTCTCCCCTTGTTTCTGTGGAGAACCAGTACTGTCCCACTATGATGCCAAGTTTGTCACAGCTGTGGGAATAAACTTCAGATGAGGCACATTTACAGGTTTAAAACACACCGTGGTGATACATATTTTCAAAAGTTAGAAAAATTAAATGAAAACAAAAACAATTGCAAAGAAAATCACTACTTAACATCAGTAGTTTCTCACATAATATAGGCCTGGATCTTAGAGTGCCTAAGACCCTTTCATTTGCATTCAACAGCTTGTCTACAGTAGCACCTCTTTATTTCACTCTCAAGACTGAACTCTACTGGACTGCACTGAAGTGAATTCAATGAAGAGGTTTTATGTCTTGTGGTGGGGTCACCTGACTGAGCCTTTTCTATTTACATATATGGACATGTTATTTCAAAGCAAAATGGGGAGGCGGGGGTTCAGGGGACTTCAGGTTCAATTAAAGGTACAGTGTATATCTCCACAGATACTGACTCTCATTATATCTCAATCCACAGTGACTAAGCACTTTTATAAAGCATACCACATTCTCATACATATAGAACCTTATACAGTAACAGGTTTATAGTGTTAATTTATAAAAATACCTTAAAGCAGCAGTACTACCAAATCAGGAAGTGATCTATCAAAGTTCTGCTTTTTGAGGGGGGTACAGAGAGCCAGCTTGAAGGCAGGAAGCATCTTCACTTGCTCTGCTCTTCTACCTCCACACTAACCAACAAAACTCGATTTTCTAGGCACAAAAATTCTTTTAAAATGACTCCTGAACTTGTGAGTTTACTAGCCACAGATTGATACCAAATTCAATTATGGGACTTAATAAAATACCATCCCTCAAGCTTCTGGATCACAGCGGCCTGCTACTTTGAACACTACTTCAAGCAGGAAGCGGATTTGCCGGACCATGCTGCTCAGCTAGGCGCTAAAGAACCACCTTGGCAGGCAGTATTGGAATCGGTCTGTGCTATGGATTCCAAACTAGAGCTCTTACTCAGCTGGAAACACACGATGCTGCTATTACGGCACTTTCTTCCTCGATAGCGGAGACCGACAAACATTCTCTGACAATGCAAACTACCATGGCCCAGCTCACAAAGGAAACCAACAACTTAGAGGAAAGAATGAAGTCCATAGAGAATACAATCTGTGCGGAAACATACGTATAGTGGGCTTGCTGAAGGTACCAAAGGCTCGAATCTACTATCTTATCTGAAACAATGGCTAGCAGAAACTTTCAGCCTCCCAGAACACTTCTGACTAGTCTGAAATGCGACAGGCCTTTCAATTGCCCAGGGTCTGGCCTTTAGATCCCAATATTCCCTGTACTGTGGTTCTGAAAACCAGTGGTCCAGAAATTCGACATGCTGATTATGGCTGCAAGAGCAGTTTATCCTCTGATGGTTCAAGGCAAGGATGTTAAATTGTTCCCCAATTTGTCCTTCCAAACACGCCCTACCGCAAGCAGTTTGATGTGCGCCAAAAGTTACGTAATCTGGGGATAGTTGATTCTTTTCGTCTGCTCAGTTAAGAGTGACCTACGGGAGAAAGTCATGGCAATTCACTGATCTCGAGATGCGGCTGTTGATGGAGAAGACAGCACTTAAGTTCAAGCACATCTGCCTGGGCATTCGGAGACTGAGAAATCGGACTCAGATGGGGACTGAAAATTGACTCTGTTCTCTCTTTGTTAATACAATTAATGTTTATTAACAAAAGTTTACCTGGTTGTATGCTGTTAATATGAGAAAAGGGATTGGTGGTTTCCTTGGGAGATGGAGATTACTGGTTATCAGTTAAGTATGTCTTTTCTATTCTATTATTACAGTTAGGTCCAGTTACCCCATTTATTTCCCAGAGACCTATATCTTTATAGTATAATTTGACCAGCATATTAGAATGTAAAGGGACTTTAAAGGTTTTTACAAAAGTGCCTTGTTTAAATGCTAAATGTACTAGTTTTCATAATTGTGTGGTGGTATGTTGGGGAGGAGTGTCCAGGAAGGGCAAATTTCTTTTCTGCAGTGTCTATTCATACTTGGGTACTACAGCACTACTGGTTAGTGTGTTATAATACCTTTTTTTTCTCTCTTTGACTACGTATCAGGCCATGAAGCGGCTGGCATTACCTTTGACTTTATGTTTTATGGCTTTAGATGCCTTTGATTTTCCCCACCTCCTACTGTACAAGAATGTGAGAGTTTAAATTGTTAAATCAATATTATCTGTTGTTCTGTTCCTATTCTCTTGCATGAGAATACTATCTGTATTGTTTTACGTAAAAGCAATAAACAGAAAGTTAAAAAAAAAAATTCTGGTTTTGGCTGTAAGCTATACGCCAAAGTTCCAGTTTCCATACCTGTAAATGTTTTTTCCAGTCATCTTTACTTTTTAGATATTTGCAATTTATTTGAATTGTTGTAGCGCTACAACAAATATGGCGTGTCTAATTTTCAGCTCGCTTTTTCTACAGGTCACATCCGTCTTTTGACAACAGCAGAGGCACCCTCTGCTGATCATTCCAGTGTCCTGCAAGTCATACATATGTGCAGTTGGAGCATAGGGGTTCCAGTGCAACATGCTTAGTGGCAGAAATGTACACAAAAGCAGAGAATAACTGAACAAATTACTCGGGATAGTAATGTGGTGAGAAAGAGTATCAGGTATATCATTAGTAAGGCATAGGGAATAAACTGTCAAAAGCGCAATTTTGTTTTTTCTCGTAGTACTGCTGCTTTAAGGATTTCTTTTAACTGTACTAATCATGACATTATTGTTTTATATGGCTTCGAATCCTTTTTATTTAAAAAAGGCTTTATTAACTGTTTATATTCCATTTAAAATAGCTCGTGTTTTTTTTGCACACAAATGCACTTATGCACTTTGCACAACACCTCCGGTGTTTAGCATCGCTCCAGGACTGGATGGATGGATGGAAGTGGAAAAAGAATGAAAAGAGAGAACTAGTAGGAATTTTAGTAGGGATAGTAAGAACTACTTAGTGGCCTACCTAGGTTCCCACCCTAGGTAGAAAAGCAAGAGAAAACGTTAACTGTTGCACAACAGAATTTTTGGTAGCTAGGAAATAAGGAGATAGAAAAGTGGTCCCTCAGTCACAGCTGAGGGTGTAGCCTAACTCTGCCACATACATCTTAAGTTATGGCAAAATGCAACTGAAGTGTTATGCCATTTCTCGCTATCCATGCCCAAGTATACAGATATAATGGTGTCTGAAAGTGAGAAACAGTAAGCACAGATGAACAGAGAAAGCAAAAGTGCCAAATATTTATTCATTTTATTTTATTTATATGAACTCACATCATTAGTTGTGGAAAAATGTGATGTTCTTTCCCGAGTTCAGAGACAGGGAGACACAGAGAGGAAGGAACCGTGTGGCATGAAAAAATACATATTCAAACAACATGAAGTCTTGCTGTATTCTGACCAAATGCAGTTAGCCCCAGCACTTGAACTGCCCAGAGAGTAAGGAGTTACCTCGTGCAGAAGCATAGAACGTTGAGCTCGAGCTCTGTTTTCAAACCTATGTCTCTAGCACTCTGAAGTGTAACCATCAGATTTTTTACTCCGCCTAACTGTGAAGTCACTCAGAGATTTCTCCCACGCCGGTTCGGTATCAGTTGAAATCAATGGTTTTACCTGTTTCTTTATTTTGGTCTTCTTACCTGTCTCAGTCGCAGTAATGGTAGTAGTAGGTAGTTATTGTATTATTGTGGAAATTGTTTTGCCTTCGGTTCTTTCTCCGGTCGGTCCGGTTTGGAACCGTACTCTATCTCGATTTTTGTTTTATTTCTGAATATTACTGTGGTTTCGGTACTCATTGGTTCCTAAAAATTCGATTTCGGGTTTTTAACCGACCAGTGACATGGGTTGGAACCGATCAGTTTCTAGTTGCCTGGCATAATAGCTGGTAAGGGGTAACTTTTCAGTATTCCGGCATGTCTGAGAAACCAAAAGAAACCGGTCCCATTGGGTTTCAGCACTGTACCAAGTGTAAGGAGGCCTTTGCCAAGGCCAGCCCTCATCTCGCTCTGTGTTTACTGTTTGGGGTTTGACCACCTCAATGAAGACTGCCAAATCTGTAAAACTTTCCCAAAGCCACTCTGGAAAAACGTTTGAGTAGGCTGAGAAAGGGAGGCCGTTGACCGGATGGCCAGCCGGTTTGGCGTTGCCGAATTCCGACGGGGTGCCACTGACTCTGGGCGACACTCTTAGGGCAAACGGAGAGCTGATTTTATGGAATCTGTTCCTAGCAAAGAAATGAAAACAGCCAGTTCGGATTCTACTTCCATGGTCCGTCCGCTGAGGAGATTGCTGAAGCGATTTCTGTTGTTCAGTCTCTTTGCCGGTTCCGACCGAACAGGCAACAGTTCGTAGAGGTTCTGTTCGGTCGGACATAGTTGCTTCTGACATTGATCCAGAGGCTTTCTATGAGGGCGATTGGGATGGAGAAGAAGAGTATGATGAAGCAGAAGATGAAGGCCTAGATGAGCCTCAGGACTGACATCTCCTCAGACAGGCCTTCCAATGTGTCTCCTCCCAGACTTTCTGAGTCCCCTCACATTTCTTGTTTTACAAGAAAGTGGCCTATACTCTTCAGCTCCCAGTGGAAGAAGCAGAACAGGATCAGGAGGAACCCGACTTTATGGAAATGATGGATGTCCCAGAGTCGAAGAGAGTGTCTGTCCCTCTGCATAAATCCTGGGAAATGCACAAAAAATTAGCAGTTTCCAACTTCTGTACCTCCTGTGGATAAAAGATGGGCAGGAGGTATACCTTGTCAGGTCCTGGAACACAATTTCTTACAACTCATTGCAGCCATGTTGAGTAGTGCAGGCTGCAGCCTGTGATAAGGCTAATATTCCCCTGGCATCTCACCCCCAGATAAGGATTCTAGGAATGTGGATGCCATGGCCAAGAAACAATACTTGGCATCCTCTTTGGGACTCAGACAAGCCAATTATATGGCATATACAGCCAAGTACCAGAAATCAAGGTGGGATATGGTTCTGAACTGGCTAAGAATGCCCTCTCTAGCTAGCCAAGGAGCTGGAGCAGGTGGCTGCAGACGTATTGAGGCATCCGAGGTCCAATTTCACACTGTTGTTGACTCGAATGATGTGCATTCCAGGGTCATGGCTACATCTGTCTCCATGAGGAGATTAGCTTGCTCAGATGTACCAGTCTATCACAGGATACCAGACTAAGGCCATGGATTTTTCTGTTGCTGGTAACTCTCTGTTTGGCTAACAAACCGACTCTTACATGAAGAAGATGGATGAATACAGGACCACTTATAGGAGTGCTTGCAGCAAAAGAAAAACAGACCACCTCAGAAGCAGCAGTTTGGGGCTGGCAGGGGCAGGCCTTTAACAGGCCTTTTACCAAGCCCAGGCATCCTCTCTTTCCAGCAGAGGGGTTCTTCAGGGAAGAGGCAGACGAGGGAAGACCAGGACCCCAGCATCCACTCAGTTCAATCCCTGTCAAACAGATACCCTGAGGTGTCAGTCAGGGTCACCTTCCCAATTCCTGTAAGGGGCAGGCTGGCTCACTGTTCCCAGGCCTGGGATTCCATTACCTTGGACAAATGGGTCCTGGAAGTAGTGAGCCAGGGGCTTGTTCTCAGCTTCAAAAGGTTCCCAAAGATGAGAGCAAGATCTTTCACCCTCCCCTTTGGAGACAAAGGCCTTAGAGGCAGAAGTCTCTCTTCTGCTCATGCGAGCAGTAGAGAAAGTACTTCTTTGTCACAGGGGAATAGGACTTTATTCCAGATACCCCAAAAAAGACAGGGCAGTGGTGACCCATCCTAGATTTAAGGTACGCAACAGACACTTAACAAAACCAAAGTTCAAGATGGTGACTCTGAAGTACTTCTTCCCTCTCTGAGACCAGGAGACTGGCTAGCCTCCTGGATCTCAAGGATGCCTATTTCCACATACCCATCAGACATTCCTAGCAAGTACCTCAGGTTTGAATTGCCCTCAGGCCATTATCAGTTCAGAGCCATGCCTTCGCCCAACATCTGCTCCAAGCGCCTGGCAGTAGTGGTGGCATTCCTCAGGAGACCGGGTATCCTTCTGTTCCCATACCTGGATGTCTGGTTCCTAGTAGGTTAGTTCCCATGTCAAGTCAAGTCAGCCTTAGAGGTCACCCAAAGGCTCCTGGAGTCCTTGGGCTTCATTCTAAATCCTAGAAAAGTTGGTTCTGGAACCAACTTAACTGCTCACTTTCATAGGGCAGACATAGACACTGCCCAGGCAAGAGCATTCCTTCCTCTTTCAAGAGTTCAGTCTCTAGTCACTCTGGCTTCCTCTTTTCAACCTCTAGTTTCTTGTCCAGCCAGGCATTTCTTCAGTTACTGAGCCACATGGCAGCTTCCACAGCTGTGGTCCAGGGAGAAGGGTTTCAGATGAGAGATATTCAGTTTCATCTCTGATCTAACTGGTCTGAGAAAAAGGACCTTCTCTCCAAATTGGTTCCAGTGTCCCAGACTCTAGTTCAGGCACTCCAGTGGTGGCTGGAGGAGGACAACCTTCGCAAGGTGTCCCATTTCTCAGTCTGGCTCCTTCAGTGATTCTCACCATGGATGCCTCCCTCCTGGGCTGGGGGCCCATCTGGACCAGCTTACAGCTCAGGGAACCTGATCTCATCAGGAGTCCCTTATTCACATAAACCTTCTGGAGTTGAGGGCTGTCTTTCTAGCTCTGCAGACATTCTCAACTGTGGTTGGGGAAAGTAGTATAAATCAGGACAGACAATACCACAACCATGTGGTACATCAGCAAGCAGGAGGCACTCGGTCCTCGGCCTTGTGCATGGAGGCCATGAAGGTATGGTCTCTGGCTTATTCCCTTCACGCTTCCTGGTGGCTGTACACCTACCAGGGAAGGACAACATCTTAGCAGATGCTCTCAGCAGAGTTTCTCGGTCATCAATGGACCCTGGTCCTTCAGGTTATCTTCAACAGGTGGGGACTCCAGAGAGAGATCTTTGCAGCCCTGGACAATCATCAACTTCCTCTTTTTTTGCAGGCCTCCTCTACTGGGCTCTGTACAACAGGAGGCTCTACTATTGGATTGGACAAGCAGGTTCCTGTATGCATTTCCTCCTTCTTTGATCTTCAGGGTTCTGATCAAGGCCAGATCTCAGCCTTGCAGAGTGATCCTAGTGGCACCAGACTGTGCCAGACAGCTGTGGTATCCTCTACTACTGTCATTGTCAGTGACAAGGCCTCTGTGTCTTCCCAGATGGTTCAATCTGCTGACATCCTCTCGGGGAGGATCCACTATCCCAATCTTCAGGCTCAAGACCTGCTCTTGAAGAGTTAGAATATGCACATTTAAACCTTTCTCAATCGGTTTTGATATTCTGAAGGTTAGCAGAAAACCTGCTACCAGGAAAACTTACAATTCCAGTGGAAAAGATTTGGCTTTTTGTGTTCCTAAATACCTGTTCAGCCAGAATTAGCTGACATTGCTACTGTATTGGACTATTTGGTGCATCTTAATAGTTTAGGCCTTCAGCCCACTACACTTAAGGTGCATTTGGCAGCTGTGTCTGCCTTTCTTTCCTCTGGGCAGGGCTCTTCCTTAGCCTCTCATCCAGTTTTCCAGAAATTCTTCAAAGGTCTGATGCATGTTAATCCTCCCTTTCGAGCCCCTATCCCTCTTGGGATCTGAACATCTGTATAGCAAAGCTTATACAGCCAGGAGGATCAGTGAGTTACAGGCTTTATCAGTGGAACCTGATTTTATTTCTTTTCACAGGGATAAGGTAGTCCTTCGAACTAACAGAAAGTTTCTTCCCAAAGTGGTCTCAGACTTTCATCTGAACCAGTCTATGACATTGCCTGTGTTTTTATTGACCGCTCTTCCTCTAGGGAACGAAGATTACAGTCTTGATGTAAAAGGGCCCTTAGTTACTATGTGGAGCATACTAAGGCCTATAGGAATGGACGCTTCAGTTATTTCTCACCTATGGTGAGGTGGGAAAGGGCAAACCAGCCACCAAGAGAACTATTGCCAGGTGGATTGTCTCCTTTATCCAATTCTGCTATTCAAACTTGAAGGAACCCCTCAGTCCTGAGGGCTCATTCTACCAGGCGCATAGCTGCTTTGTTCGCAACAGCTAGGGATATACCTTTAGTGCAAATTTGTAAAGCAGCCACCTGGAAAACTGTTCACACATTTACTAAGCATTATTCTCTGGACATTCAGTCTAGAAGTGATGCTAGGTTTGATAAGCAGTGTGCTGTAGAACCTATTCCCAAAATAGGTTCTGTGACTCCCTCCTCCAAGGGGTACTGCTTGTAGTTCAGATTTAGTCAGAATACAGCAAGACTTCATGTTGTTTGAAGAAAAATTACTTACCATAGTAATGTTGTTTCTTCTAATGGAGTCTTGCTGATTCTGACCTTCCTCCCTGCCTCCCTCCCCAGAACCCAGTAGTTTTGGGATGTGGGTGGAAGGCACAGTGCTGCACCCTAGAGGTGTACTTGGCTTGCCCTATCTTATGGGTTTTAGTCATGTTTTAGCTTTCTACCTACTTTGGTTTTATATTTAGCTTTCTTTTTGAGGTTCTCGACTCGAGTCTTTTGACCCTAAAACAATTTGTGCAGCCATTTGGTTTGCAAGAGGTGAAATAATTTCCACCTATTACTTTTATTAGTTAGTGCTCATAATAATCTGACGGTTACACTTCAGAGTGCTAGAGACAGAGGTTTGAGAAACCAGCTCAAGCTCAACGCTCTATGCTTCTGCATAGAGTTAACTCCTTACTCTCCAGGGCAGTTCAAGTGATGGGCTAGCTGCATTTAGTCAGAATACAGCAAGACTCGTTAGAAGAAACATTACTATGGTAAGTATTTTTTCTTCTCGCTAAACATTACAAATTTGCTCTAAGGAGGACTGGAACACCATAAGCATTGGTGGGTGGGGGTGCCACATTACTTATTATGGGGACTGTGTGTGTGTGTGGGTTGTGCCATCAAACACCAGGAAATGGCAGGTGAATTACACCTCACACTGCAGGATTTCAGGTGCCCAGAAAAGCATTTCTGGGGCTAATTAGAAAACAAAACACCAGAATCTAGTTAAACAGGGTCCATTTAGCTAGGTTCGACTGGTGTTTGATTGGTAAAATGACAACATTTTAATGTATTTTCCACGCTTTTTAGTTGGGGAAAAAACAAGATGGCGCTCAAGAAACAGATTTTTTTTCACGTAAATGGATTTTATTGTCGCAAAAGGAATGGGTGTCGTAAGACAAAATCCTTTTCGCGAGGTCAAACTTTGTCAACTTTCTCCTCTATCCTAAAAGCGTTCTTCCCATCGAAAACAATGGGACAAGAAAAATGTAATAACTTTGCAACAGATTAATATTTTTCACAAAACAAAGCATACCTGTTCTGTTACCCAAGCTGTTTCTACCATAAAAAATCACACTAAAAATTCCACACGCCTGGATGCAAGGCGATGAGGAAAAAATGCAAAAAGTGGTGACTTTATAACTTTTTGCACTGTCCGATCTCAGAATCGCATAGCCAACTGAACGATCTGTTACATCAAGAGCTCTACCCCACGGACAGCACATACTAATTTTGAGCAAATCTATTAATCAGTTGCAGTTATTTTAGTGCAAAATTTGAGGTTAAACATTAAACATGCTACTCGGCCTATATGTGTATATATATATATATATATATATATATATATATATATATATATTCACTGTATTATACTGGCACAGTCGCCAGTATAGTTAGGTTGAGTAGGCACTTTAATATTAAACCCCACACTTTGCACATTAATAACTTTGCAACCGCTAAACAGATTTGCACGAAATTTAGAATGCGAGTCTGGTATGGTATATCTCTTGATTTGCCAAGGTGCATGCATTCTGGTCAGATTTATGCTCTTTGCAGCAAAGTGCTGAAAACGTGTTTTTGCCACTTTTGACATGTTTACCCATCCTCTTATGAACACACCATTTGGTGTTTTGGTCTGAAATGTAGAATGTAGAAAGAATGTGGGTCAAAGAATATTAATCCGTCTCCAAAGTTTTTAATTTTTAATCTTTGGATTCTGAACATGCTTATTAGTTCACTCCAAGATTTATGTGTATGTTTTTGCGAAAGGATTGGGTTCAAGCTCAAAGATTTTTTTCAGCTCATGAAAGAGGATTTAAAAGTCCTTCTCTCATGGAAAAATTCCTTGTACACGAGCCACCATCTTGTTTTCATTTTGTCCCCCAAACAAAGTGTCATAGCTTCCTCCACAGGTGACTTCTTGTTGTAATAAGGCATAGGTTTTGTTCAGGGTGCCACCTCTCATGCCTTATACCTTTGATTTACTTTTTTTGTCCAAATAATGGCTGTTTCAAATGTTTTAATTCTTCTTCTGACTGCATCCAATCCCCTTTGGCAAGCTGACAAAAAACAGTCCTCAGCCAATCCCGTTTAGAGGCATTAAAATCCTTGATCGTCACATAGGGACCAGATGGCCTTATAGCGGACGAGGATTGACTTGACGGTTAATGATTTGTTGCCTCAGTTAGGGTGATTGAGGATCAGATTTTGTCAGTCGTGTAAAGAGGATTGGCTTTTGAATCCTTTCGTGAGCTGACAAAATCCCAGTCCACCAGCAATCCCTTCGTGAGGTAGCAAAACTTTGACCATCACTTTTTGACCAGATGGCCAAAATCTGATGGTCAAGGATTTTTCATGGACTGCGATTTTGACTGCTTGGCGTATCGGGGACTGACCTCATCGGTCGGGATTTTGCTGCCTTGTAACTAGGATTTTTAAACTTTAAAAATTTCCACTGCACTTTAAATTAACGGGTTGACTTTTGACTTGAAATTTGCAGGATATTAAGGGAATGCCCCAGAGATGTGAGTTATGCTATTTAGGTGTTGAAAGTTAATCAGTTTCGTAGATATGCTATCACAAAGTTTTGATTTTTCCCATAGGATGACATTGCCACACCATAGTGATTTTGTGCCAGTATCTCAAAAAAGAAATGAGCTACTGGATTTATCGCTACAAGGTGATCTAAGTCACAGAAACAAATTTGGAAATTATAGGTTACGCCTGCAGTGGAATTTTTTCCTAGGTGGTACGGTTACTGAGATGTTGGCAGTTTAATGTTACAAGGATTCCTTTGAGGCCTATTGGGCTACTGCATGGTTCCGTAGTTATGTGTAAGTGGAACGCAGGACCTGGATGGCCCACGCTCCCACAGACTCATCTCACTGTGCATAAATGAGCAGTTTGGTGGAGCGTGGGGCCCGGCTTCCACCAATACATACCAGTTATATTACACTGTAAATTAATGGTTTTGTCTTTGTCTTGAAATTTGCAGGGTATAAAAGGGTGTCCCAGAGATGTGACTTGTGCTGTTTGAGTGTAAAAGATTTTATTGGTTCCATAAATATGCCATTACAAAGTTGAGATTTTTCCCATAGGATAACATTACGACGCCTACAGTGCTTTTCGGTGCCTGTATCTTGGAACTATGCGAGATACATATTTCATCGACTGTGCTCGCGTGGAGGGCTTGCTGTCATGATTACAGTGGCACTGGCGTTTTTTCATAGCTGCTACGGTGCTGAGATATTGGCAAATTTGTGTTATGAGTGTCCCTTGCCCTATAGGGCTGCTGTATGGCTCCATAATTATATGTAAGAGGGAGTGCAGAGCCAAGAGAGCCTGTGCTCCCACAGACACATATTGCTATGCAGAAATGGGCAGCTTGATGTACTTCATGCTCCCACAACACGTGCCATTTACTAGTTATATTACACTTTTTCAAAAAGTAGAAAGTCATTGCAAAAAACTTTATTAATTCAGTTAGGCTTAAGCGACAAAAAGTGGGAAAATGAGACATTAGGGTAGAGCCGCTAACCCCCCCCCACCACCACTATCACCGCATCCTCTACAGACCGACAGATGTTGGGTGTGCTATGGGTTGTGAGGCCTAACTCACCCTTTCTCCTTTACTGTAGCATGTCAACCTGTTTACACATGGAATGGGTTGAGAGTTGGTCCTTACAACCCCATGGAACACCCTCGTGTCTGTTGTTATATGGAGGATGGGAGTGGGGGTTTGAGGCCTCACCCAACATCTCATTTCCCCTTTTGTTGCTTTAATCTAACTGATGCATTAACAAAGATTTTTGCAATGAATTATAATATATACACCTGGCAAAATCTTCATTAATGCATCAGTTAGAATTCCACCGATCAAAGTATGGAAATGTGGTGTTGAGGGTTTCCAACCTCAACACCCACCATCCCACCTTCCATGCACGACAGCCGTCGGTGTGTGACTTGGGGTTGTGGAGTCTCTAACTCACCCCATTGCATGTGTAAGGAATCTGAGATGTAACAGCATAGGAGAATGGGATGAGCGTTAGGGCTTACAACCCAAGTCACAACCCGACAGCTGTTGTGCATGGAGGGGGTTGAGTGGGGTGTCAGGCTGGAAACCCTAACACCACATTTCCTACTTTGATGGTGGAACCTAACAGATGCATTAGCAAAGTTTTTGCAGAGAATGTCCTTACTTTTTAAGAAAGTATAATCGTAGTCTTATTTATTTGTGGGACCGCGAGGCCTCCAGGCACTGAGCTACTAACCATCAGTAATTCTTGACAGATTGTAATTTTATCCTTATTTCCATGTGGGAGCAGGGCCTGTGCTCTTATCACTCCTTAATGGTATCCGTATTTGCATAAGGGCTGCATACATGCGATATGTATGTAGCTGGTCCCGCGTACTTACATTTGTAGGGCAGGAGGACAAAATTGTCAACATAGTTATGGTATTATCCAACCTGATATACCCTATACAGAAAATGTTCAATCCTAGCTATAAATGTAATTCTGCGCAGTAATGGAAACACATTTTGGCCACAATTTGAAAATGACAGCATACATGTATTTGTTGGGATAATAACAAGTCTGTGTTAAAATCTGTTGTCAAATATTGTACATTTAATACGCTATGGTGTGTCCTTGCGAATTGCAAAGAATGTCATAATACAACTGATGAGGCATTTTGACTCATTCCAACATGGCCATTTGGGACTCCACCTTATGAATATTATGACTGTCATTATAAATCTCCACCCAAAAGGTGATTTTGCCAAATGACCACAAAATCACCATTCGGGCAGGAGTTATATCATGTTGTTCATAAGGTGGGTCACTCAAAAGGCCATGTTTAAAATTTGAGGTCAAAATGTCAAACAATGGTCGAGTTATCCACAAAATTCAAAGCCCTATTGAAATACATTAAACTGCATTTACCTTAGTGTCTCATATTGCAGTTGCTGGTTCCAGCAGCAAGACGTGTCTTCAGTCGGGAGAGCAGATCTCGAATCTGGGACCTCTTCAGGTGAGTAGGTGTGTGGGGAGGTGGGTGCACAATGGGAGGTTGGGTGGGGGTGCAGGTGATCGGCGATGGACTTTTATTTATTTTTAACAGGAAAGAAAATTTTAAAAGACATTGAGGGACGGTTTTCTTTTTCAGCATACAACCAGCATGGAGGGTGGGGGATTCCACAACCCCAACGAAAAATGTGCATCGGGGACTGGAAGAAAGAATAATGGGGATGATGATCGGATGGTGGGGTGCCACTAGACACCAGGGATAATATAAAATAAAATGGGACGGTGATCAGAGAATGGGGAGGAGGTTCCGCTAGACACCAGAGATAATATAAAATAAAATGGGACGGTGATCAGAGAATGGGGAGGAGGTTCCACTAGACACCAGGGATAATATAAAATAAAATGGGACGGTGATCAGAGGATGGGGGAGGAAGTTCCACTAGGCACCAGGATAATATAAAATAAAATGGGACGGTGATCAGAGAATGGGGAGGAGGCTCCACTAGACACCAGGGATAATATAAAATAAAATGGGAACGGTGATCAGAGGATGGGGGGAGGAGGTTCCACTAGACACCAGGGATAATATAAAATAAAATGGGGACGGTGATCAGAGAATGGGGGAGGAGGTTCCACTGGGCACCAGGGATAAAATAAGAAAACAAAACTAAACTGCCTAAGTGTGCAGCTGTTAAAGTTAAGTTAAATCATAAACAGCTGTCCAATTCAGGAGCATCACAGGATCTTTGTTGTTTAATTTGGCCACAAAATAATATATTGTCAGCAAACTGATAAAAGGCACATCTATGAGGGGAGCCTTTATACCTTGAAAAGTGCAGCCTAAAACTCCAAACTGCTTTCTTGCACATTAAGTGATACAGAGAAACAGGTAAAAGGATTCATGTTTTACAGCACACCAACCCCTATTGCAGAGTTTGTAGGAAAGATGGTTCTTTGCTAAACAATGTGCCACAATTTATGGCAAAAGAATGCATCTGATGAAATTAACATATTTCTGAGCATTGTTTAAAAATGACCTCAGAATCCGATTCCTCAGGCCCTGAATAGGTAAATACAGCTGTTTGTGTTTACCAAGTAGCAACATTTTTGAAATATTTAACTTTGCTTGCCTCGCTAACTGAAAACAAGATGGCAGAATTCAAAACAACATTCCACATTTGTGGCAAAACATATGCTTCTTGCAGCAAAAAGGATGTTGTTTCAAATGGGACATCTAACTTTTCCATAGGAAATAATGGGAAAGGTTTAAATTTAACATTTTTGAATGGATTAATATTTTTCACCAAACCTTAAAGTCCTATCTATGACCGAAGACCTGTATACCCTGCTAATTTCACACCACAAGTCCACACAGTTTTCTGAGAAGCTTGGCATGACAAGAGAATTTACACAAAAGTAGTGAATTTCCACATTTGTTGACACTCCATATCTCTGTACCCGCATATCATAGTGAAACGAATCTCGTAGCATCCAGAGATCTTCAGTCCCTGAGGTGCATGTACCTTCATGTGAATCGGTGAAATGGTTGAAAGTTAATAAGTGCAAAATTTTGAATTTAAACATAGAGTGACTGTTGAACTCTAACTGCCCCTATAATATATATATTATAGTGGCACAGTAGTGCCACTATAGTTAGAGTTCAATGGTCACTTCTGTGTTAAACCCAAAAGGTTGCACTTAATAACATTGCAATCATTTGACCGATTCACATGAGATTTTGCATGTGCCATCAAGGACCAAAAATCTCTTCATCTAACAAGTTTCTTTCCGTTGATGTGGGTGTGAAGATATGGATTGTCAAAATGTGAAAATTACAACTTTTATGCAAATCCTTTGTCAAGTTGTTTCTCAGAAATGGCTTGGGCCTTTGCTCTGAAATTTGTAGGGTATATCGGGCTTGGGTCGCAGATGTGCCTTTGAAGGTTTGGTGAAAAATATAAATCTGTTCAAAAGTTATCGAACAATCCACAAAAGCAGGCGACTCCCCAAGCACCAGAACGGAGCTAATGCAAAAGGATACTACAATAGTGGATAGGTAGGCTCGACTTCTCCGTCACTGTTTGGGAAATAGATAAAATCCACAGCAGATGCAGCAGGATAAAAGCACTTTTACTTCAAAATTTGCTACTAGCAGCAGGATACAAAAACCCTCCCCGAGACCAACCAGTCATGCAAAATCGCTTGGCTTTGTTATCCTGCTGCTTGTCGAAACTTTGGAGTAAAGAATTGCTTTATCCTGCTGCATCTGCTGTGGATTTTATCTGTTTTCCCAAACAGTGATAGAGAAGCTGAGCCTACCCATCTGCTCGCTGCTCATAAGTTACTAAGTTTCAATTTCCCATTATTTCCTATGGGAAAAATTAGATGTCCCGCGCAAAAGTGTGTTTCTTCGTGAAAGTGCCATTCTCTTTCACAAATAGGAAATGTTCTTTAAGCTTCCGCCATCTTGTTTTCAGTTAGCGAGGCAAAGAAATTTAAATATTTAGAAAATATTTGCATTTGGTAAACACCAACAGTTGTGTTTACTTTATCGGGCCAGAGGAATCAGACTCTGGGATCAGTTTGGCACAAAATGCCCAGAAAATGTAAATTTTGTCTGCTGACATATTTGTGCTGCAAATTGCAGTGGTTTTAGTGTCATGAAACGAGGGAATTTGATGGCAACCGCGGCACAATGCTACCGCTTGTCAAACAATGAAGGGTGTCTCAGAAGCAGCTGCCTCAATTTGTAGCACAACACGGGCGTGGAAAAATAACACTTCTGGCCATTTTGAGGGCAACTGACCCCAGAATCCGATTCCTCGTTTCACGTTAGGTAAACACCTGTGGTGTTTACCTAATTCAGATATTTCTTAACATTTAAAGCCCCCAAAGGGAAGGGGCTGAGATATGAGAATATCATTAATTAAAAAAATGTAGTTCTCAATGCCGAATGTTGGCAGCACCACAGTAATAACACCACCGCAGCCTGGTGCTTTATTTTGTAGCCGCGCCAGGGGCCCAATCCCCGTGTCAGCATTTAGACCCCCTCAGTAGTGTAGGACACTAGGAGACCACCCGCAGTGTCCAAATATTTGAGTTGTATCTTGTTGAGAAAAACAGTCCCCTGATGTGTTTTTGTTTTAACCTTCCCTTGTCGCCCCTCCCCATCCTGACCCTTCCACTGAGCACCCACAAACCTACCTCCCTCCTTACCCTATACTTTCCTCCAGAGGTCATCTGCTGTCATCCGGGACAATCGCTGCTGCACTCTTCAAAGCCGAACCGCAAACTGAGGAATCAAGGTAAGTGCAGATAATGTATTTCAATGCGTGGTTTCAACTTATGTTCATAACTTGCCATTTTAGGTAGTTTTTCAACAGATTTTCAGCATGGGCTTTTGGGACCCCACCTGTGAACACTGTTACTGTTGTTTCATAATCTGGCCAAGAAGGTGATTTCATGGTCACTGCATGAAATCACTTTTCAGGACCGAGTAAAAAATGACAGTGCCAGTGTTCATGAAGTGGGGTTCAAAAAGGCCTATGTTGAAAATTCAGTAAAAATACCTAAAATGGCCGAAGCAGGAGCATGCTTTTGAAATTATTCTATGCACGAAGCATAACTTTGGTACTTTTCAATATTTTTATTTAATTGTTTATTGATTGAAGTGTAATTAATTACAATTCTTTGAGTTAGGACTCTCTTTCAAAGTCTCCGCAGATCAGTACAAAGTGTGGCAGACAGATATTACAGACATCATGAACAATGACAGTAATTGTACACAAAGAGAAAATTATATAATAGGAGCTGTTACAAAGGCTCCATGTCAATGCAAAGTGTGGCAGGCAAGTGTTACAGACATCATGAACAATGACAGTAATTATATACAGAGAGAAAATTATACAGTAGGGAGTTATCTAATAATGATGCAATACAATAAGCATTGTCAGCTGACATGGGAGTAACCAAAATTGTTGAAATAAGTCAGAGGAGAAAAGTAAATATAGGAGACAGGAGCAACGGACCTATGGAGGAGGAAGTGAGACACAGGCCCAGGAAGTAGAGCACAGGAGAGCTGGAAATATAGAAGAGACTAGAAAGCCACCCAATGGGCATTGTGTAGTGAGGCTAAGAACAGGAGAGGAAATAGTTGGAGGGTTACTGACAGTGTTACGTGGCAGTCACAGTTTGATGAAACACTGATGTGGTCCCGCAGTTCTTTTTGAAAGGGACCAACTTGGGCATGGATAGGAGGAACTGGGGATGGAGTTCATCCATAAAGGAGCCTTATATTTGAAGGACCTTTGACCAACGGTGGTTCTGTAGAAGGGGACTTGTAAACAAGTTTTGTCGGTGTGTCTGCAGCCCACCTGTGCTGCTCTGGAGAAAGGAAAGGTTACTATCAGGGGGTGAGGCCCATATTTTTTTTAGTAGGCAAGTCTGATAGTAGAGATGCCCCTTGGAAATTTAGCCGCTGAGCGCTTTTATAGAAATCACAGGTATGCATCAACCTTTCACAGCCAGTGGCCAGGCGGCAGGCTTTGTTTCAGGCAAGTTTAATTTTTCTCAGGGCAGAGTTTGAGGCGGACCTGTAGAGGACTATACCATAGTCTACCAGGGATAGAATAGAGCTGGAGATAGCCAGTCTAAAAGCAGCATGGGGAGGCAGGACCTAATTCTCAGAGGAAGCTAATTTGGCATTAATCATGAGCAGGTAATGGTAATGTGTTCATAGGAGAGGGCAGGATCGAGGGTGATACCAAGGTATTTAAAATGGGGACCAGATTCCAGTGGGTGCCTTTAGAATTGAGGATAAAGAGGGTGGAGGACTTGTACTTATTTTGGTGATGGAGAGTAGCATTACCTTTGTCTTTTTATAACTGAGAATAAGTTTATGGGTTGAAAACCAGGATTCGGCCTCCTTGAAGGAGAGCTGCAGGTCCTGTTGAAGCAGGGTGGGGTCAGAGTGGCGACTGGAAATCACCACATTGTCCGTGATAGAGGAGGAGATGTCCAGTGCAGGCCGAGAGGAGAGAGTTCAGGTACAGGGGTAACAGGAGTGGGGCCAAGAATGCAGCCCTGGGGTACCCGGAGCGAACCTGCAAACCAGTGGACAGGGTGCCATTTATCTTCACTTGTTGAGATCTTCCTTCCAGGCAGTGGCCTCTCTGGGACAGGTCATTGGAAAGGAGAGAGAGTCTGATAATAGAGAATGATTGACCGATCAAAGGCCTTGGTGAGGTCTATGTACACACAGACACAACCAAGCGCCCTTGGTCGAGGGTGTCGGGATGTATGAGGTGTACTCCAGGAGGCCGTGGTGGTGCTGTGGCTCTTCCTGAATCCATGCTGTTGCTGGCAGAGGAGGTTATGTGATTCCAGGAAGTCAGTAAGTTGGTCGGTGATAGGTTTTAGAGTGCTTTTTGGGGGCAGAATGGAGATAGGCCTGTGAATTGTTGTAGGAGGTTCGGTCACTGCTCTTGTCGGATGGGGGTGACCACCACCCATTTCACTGGGAAGGAACTGACCAAAGGCATGATGACATATTCAAGATTTTGGTGCAATTAGGTGGAGGTTAGGACTGCATTTGGAAGTCGGGTTGAGCAGCTTAAGGTCTAGTGCATCACCACTCTGGATTGCCAAGGAACTTAGAGGTAGGAGCTGGCAGTACTGGGAGATGGTCTTTTTTTTTTTCCAATTCTTTTCCTTGCCCTCCAGCGGAACTCTCTCAAGCTGCCTCTCTCGCCGTGACCGCTGTGTTCCCACCATCTTCAAGTTCATTACGAACCCCGGAGGCTCAGGAGAGGCTGCACCCCCAGGGAGGTAGAGGGGCAGTGGTGAGGAACCAGCATTAGTTGTGTGGCGGCGTTGGCACTGGAGGAGCAGTCGCTATCCGACGGGAGGGGTGTTTTCACCCTTAGTTATGCAACAGACAAGGGACGTGCAGTGCTGCTCAGCCAGCGACATGGGTGCTCCCACTCACATCTGGAAGACAGCAGCACGTCTTCCCCATTTCCAACCCCTGCCGTCGCGGTGCTGCCAGTCTCCACCAGGGGCGCTGCTGCTGCCTGAGCTACCCCTGGATCCTCCCGAGAGGCTTGGTCCTCCAGACCTCGATCCTCTCTCTGCTTGGCTTACCCCGGCGCCTGGGCTCGCTCCCAAACCCGGGTCGCTGGCGTGGCGAGGTGTATGCCCAGCGCCAACCTCAGCACCACGGGCCGGCCTCATGGAGATGGACTTGAAATGGAATGATGGGATACCAATTGGGGAAACAGCCCAGGTAGGGGAGAAGAAGTCGGGGGGGAAGTACTGAGCTAAGGTCAGTAAAAGCCGCATTAAAGGTGTTGGCAATCTGGTCAGGATCTTGGTAGAGACCGTTTATGATCAGTGGGGGAGGGATTACCACTGAGTTCCTTAATATTGTCCCAGAAATTATGACCCTGCCTCAGGAGGTGGTGCGCTTAGCTTGGTAGTAAGCAGCCTTGGCAAATGGCCCAGGTGCAGGAGTTTCAGGCACAAGTATAGTTGACAGTCCGCGATGGCCAGATTCCACATCTCGATGCCATAGGTTGTCACGAGCAGTCATTTGGTCAATTATACACTGGTTGACCCAGGAGAGTAATATTCTTTACAATTCACTTAACAGGGGCAAAGATATAGCAGAAGTGAGTTAAAGGAACTAGTAAAAGGAAAGCGACATCATCGACAGATGCAGTGTGGTTAAGTGGGTCCGGTCAGAGTTGAGAAGATAATTATGAATGTTCCCAGAGCACCTTTCCTAAGGAGTCGGTGTCTAGTGATACGGGGTTGGGCGTGTTTCCAACTGTTTGACCAGAGGCAGGTGACTGGGGAGCGATCGCTAAACGAGTCAGATAAGACCTGGACATCGGAGATACGCTCAGGTGATTGGAAAAATGAGGTCAATAGGGGTTCTGTTGCCCATGTTTCGGTTAAGCCTGGTTGGAGAGGGACCAGTTGAGTTAGGTTTTGGGCGGCAGCGGCATCTGAAATAGGTTGATTGAAGGGCAAGACAATTTGTGTTAAAGTCGCCAAGTCGCGATGATCTCAGAGTTTTGGGGAGTTCGCGCGTTGTCAGGAATTGAAGTGAAAGCCTCTAGGTTACGGGGTATGTATATAGACACCAGGTATACAGTTTTACCAGAGGTCCCAATGGCAATTTTAAGGGTAAGAGATTAGAATTAGCAGTGGTGAGGGTAGTCGGGATTACATGACCTTGTAGTGTATCACAGAGATAGATGGAGCGAACCCCCTTCCCATTCTATCTGATCTGTATAGGATGTAACCAGATAGCGCGACAGCAGAGTCAGGAGTATGGTGGGTAGCCAAGTTTCAACTACTACAAGAGCATCTGTTGTGGAAGCATACCCAGGCTTGGAATTGGGCATGCTTCTTTAGAAGGCTACAGATGTTCATGATAACCAGTAGGAGGCCACCAGTATGCTTATGTTTTTGAGGGGTGAGGTAGGCATAGGGCCTGGATTGGGATGAACATTTCTAGAGGCAGAAGAATGAAAGAGAACCTACCAGTATATGTTTGGGAAGGCTTCTTTAAATGAGGTTAGGTGCCCAGAGGTGGGGCAGCTGAGCTGGTTTATAGTAGGGGATCACATGAAGACCAGGATTTCTGGGCCCCAGAGGAGTTTGGGTTGGAACAGATACACTACAGGCGTGCACGAGGGATGTTGGTGAAGCGAGGGAGGCAGGGGCGTGGTGTACCTAAAGGAGGGTAATGTGGCACATAATGGTAGGAGTACTGGGGGCGGTGATGACGACGAAGGGTGTAAGAGGAAGAGAGGACAGAAGGAGGAGCATAGGAAGAGGCGGAGCAAGGAATTCAGTATGGCAGAAAAGAAGAAAAGAGGGGAAAGGGAGATGGACAGGATCAGGAAACAGGAAGTAAAAAGTAGAGAGGGAAGAAGAGGACGGACAGGATAAGGGGAACAATATATAGGAATAGAAAAGCAGGAAGTAGATGACACTAGCTAATGATACAGGGGTAGAGTGTCCGGCTTTGGAGCCAGAAGGTATGGGGTTGAGGACCCAGCAAGGGTAGCATAGCTAGAATTGGGCCTGAGGGCAGTTAGGGTACTGGGAGGGCAAAGGCAAATTGGGCCTAGCGAGGCTGGAGTGAAAGCATAGAAAAATAGTTAGGGAGGGAGTCAAAATTTTCAACATAGCCATTTTTCACACAACCTCATGAAAAGTACAGCTGTCATTTTCATATCCTGCCGAAATGTGTTTTCACACATGTGGCGCAGAACAGCATTTGCACGATTTGAACATTTTCACCTGCAGGGTTTATGAGGTGGTGTCATAGAAGACTATGTTTAAAATGTGGTCAGAATATGAAAAATGCCAAAGTTATGACCATTCGCTGCAATTTCAATACCCTGCTTGTAACTTTGGAAATTTTAAATATTTTGACCCAAGCCTTCTTATTACCCGATCATTATGTATGTCACAGCTGTCATTTTCAATTCTAACCCCAGGAATCCACTTTATTATTACTCTTTGCAGTGCCTTTAAGTCCAGCTCGTCCCGAGCTAATTATGGAATGTTTAGCTGGTGCATTCATTTTCAAACTGCCCTATTCTAACTGCCTGAATTCTACCTCAGATGTTCTGTCTCCGCTGCAAAGTTCAGACGCCCTGAAATCTCTCTCTATCAATATTGTCTAAATCGTGCATAAGATCAAAAACATTTTAAGTATTTTGTTTTATTTTTTCATTACCTTATTCTTATTGTTATTTAGTGTTTCTACCTCATAGATTAAATTCTTTAGTTTTTTATCGGTTCCTCGTGGTTCCTTTGAACCAAGGGTAACCGATTTCTTTAAATTTCTCAGGAAACTTTTAGATAAGTTTCTGACTGTTTTCTTTTAAATTATCTAATTTGACAGCTTTTGAACCGAGGTGTTAGCAGTTCTCAGCTCGGAACCGTGGTTTTGTTTGAATTTATCAGTTTCTGAACCAGTGCTTTATTATTAAAACCTACCACATAATTTTAAAATCTTGTTCTATTTAGAGTTTTTGAGTCCTGTTTTCTATAATTTGCTGGGTAAACCTAAAAGAACATAGGACCTACAGGTTTAAAAATTGTATATGAGCTTAGGTATTTGCAAGGGCTGACAAACATGACCTTTGTCTGCTCTGCCTTGGTGTTAAACATTTCAGTGAGATTGTGAAATTTGCAAGTCTTCCCTGAAAAAGCTATGGAAACCCAAAGGAGGGGCTTAAGAAGACTTGAGTAGGGGTCCCTGGGCTCTGACCAGTCCACCCCTCAAAAAATGTGTCAGTTCCTTCTAGAGCCTCAAATCCACCCCTGAGATGGGTGAGGGCTCTAGTAAGAGAGAGCAATCCGGCTGGCTGACTCTCCAGTGCCTACCAAAAACTAAGAAAAAGTAAACACAGTGACTCCCCAGCTGAAACGCCTCAAGGAGTTCCTCAGGTGCCCACACATACTCCCTCTCCTGCTGATATTTCAAGCTCTTGCTTTGTTACAAGTGCTGCAGGGCCTGCTTCTCCCAGCAACCTGTAACTGTTCCAGCTGATAAACAGCTGCTGCTACCCTCTTGTGCCTTTTTCCACAATGGGTGGTGAGGATGATGATGATGAAGAGGAGGAAGGAATAAGCCTGAGGTGTCACCGAGCAAGATTTTGGTTCCCCACCTAGGCCCTCAGAGGATTTTTCCTCCCATTTTCTTTCATTAAGAAAATGGTGGAAACGCTGGACCTCCAGACAATTGAGGAAGTGCAGGATGAAAAGAGGTTCAATATATGAAACTAATGGGTCTCACACCTCAAAACATCTTCTCCTTCTTCTTTACAAATTTTTCAGAAAAGACATTCTGAAATTTTAAAAGCTCCTCAAACAGTCACACCTGTTGACAAAATTATGACAAAAGTACCAACTGGAGAGACCTGATGCTGAGTTTTTATTCAGTCATCCAGATCATCAGGGCATTGTACAGCAGGCAGCCTGTGAGAAGGTCAAGACCCCTTGTCTTCTCATCCACCTGAAAAAGACTCCAGAAAGGTGGACAGTATGGCTAAGAGGGGTATCTATCAGCATCCCCTGCTATCAGGCAAGCCACTTACCAAGCCCCTTACCAAAAGGCTTTATGGCAGTCTGTGGTAGATAATGCAGTTGCAGAGGCAAATCCGTTCCTCACTGTTTCGGAGTTATTAGAGACAGCCAAATTGGGTTTGTAGGCTTCCAAATACCACTTCCAGATGGCAGCAGACACAATGACACCCCTGCCAGATGGATGGCTGGTACTATAGATCTTACTTGAGAGGGCTCTTGCAGTAGGTATCCAGGACCACGGAAAAATTTCTAGCTAGCAGTCTTTGTTGAGGACCGCCTTTTATACTGCGTCGCATGGCGTCAGTCACCTGATGTGGGGGCAGGTCTGCAAGAAACTGCTAACTAGACATTTTCCTTAGGGTCCTGATGCCTAGCCTGGTCAGTCTATATGTGAATACCTACACACCTGCCTTCCTGTTCTTTCCTGCCATCGACTTGTGAAAGTTCGCCACGGTAGAGTTCAGCGCCGTCAGTCGATTCGGTATAGTTTTGAACTTTTCGGTCTGTTTCTCTCTTCTATAGACTATTATTCGATCGCTGTGTATGTTGTCCCGAAACCTTCCGAATCGCATAAGCACAAGGTGAATGATGTGGCTCCCAGCTGCCGCGCTGGGGCTGCCATTCCTTGCCTTTTCTGCCTTGACCCAGATCATCCTGTGGAGAAGTGCCAGCACTGCCAGCAATTTAATTCTGCTACCCGAAGGCAGCAGTCACTGGAGGCCCATACTTTTAAAGAAAAATGGTGTCCATGGAGAAGGAACTAAAAAGTTGAGGCAGGCGACCACTTCCCTGAAAGCCATTAAAAGGAGGAGAAGCACCGGGGAGGCGGATTCAGCTTCCTGACCACCACGACTCAGGCAGTCGGCGGTTCTAAGGTAACATCCCTCGAGTTGCCAGCTCCATGATGACTGTCTTGGCGGTGTCCAAGAAGGTATCGCCCTCCCATCGGACTGCGCTCGGGCACCTCGGGTACCTCCGGGTAAGGAGGCCTCCACTCCGGAAGGCCACTGCCACCGGCCCTCAGGTTCAAATGGGTCTGCTGCTAAGTTGGGCCTTGAGGTGCCACCCGGCGTCTGCGGAGAAAAAAGGTGATAAGCAGCTTGCTCCTTGAGTGCGCTGAGTCACACTTTCGCCCGACAATGCTGCATCTCCAGCGTGGCCTTCATCAAGCAAGGGATCTGATAAGTCTGATGTCGGCTCCTCCGATGCCGCCTGGATCAGCTGATAAGCCGGATGTCGGCCTTTCAATGCCCGCCCGGCCAAAGGCCTGCATCGGACCCCTTGACCAGTCTGATGCCCCAGGTTCCCGCAGCACTGGTGTTGCCCTCTGAGATCCCTTCATCTCTCTACTGACCCCGGGGATTGCAGCCCTCCCTCCCGAGTGGTCACAGAGGTTGGACACGCTGCCCGTCAGGGCCCCTCCTTCTGGACCAGACACCCTGATGCCAGACCCACAGGCGCCAGCTGATATCCCTTACTGGACTGGCTCCCTACATGAGCCCGATGCCTGCGCATGGGCCAGCTTTTCCTTGCCTGGCCCACCATCTGGCCTCTGCCAGAATCCTCCTGTTCCCCCTGAGCCCCTGCCCTGGGTATCCGACACCCTCACTACTTGGTGGCATCCTTCAGCGCCACAGTATCTGGCCGCCACAGTACCCTCGCCGCTTTACCCGACGGCACAGTAACTCGGCGCGCCTCACCGTCGGTTATGGATATTCTATGTACGGATATCCTCAGTATCCACATCCTCCTTCTCCTCCTCCTCCGCCCATGCCCCAGCTACTGGCGAATTTGAAGGAGACTCTAGCCTCCTGGTGGGCTGAGGCCAAAGCTCAACTCACCAGAAAGGTAGAGAGTCATCTAACACGCCTGGACCCTTTGCAGGATCCCCTGCGTTGGAGATTGGAGACTTCCTCCCCTTACGGACACCAGTGGTGAACCCTCGGGCGCCAGGGTGGGGGAGGATATGCGTCCCAGGGAGAACTCCCAAAGGGACAGTCCCTCCCGCACCAGGGAGGAGTCTACCTCTTCTTTATCGGAGACCTCTGACTCGGACTCAGAGGGGCGCTGTGACCCACATGACGAGCCCCGTGCTCCAGACGGCCCTGGGCCAGGACCCCTCTGAAGTCTCCGGAGGATCCTTCTTTTCTGGAGCTACTGAGAAAAATCCAGGAAGTTCATCAGTGGCAATCTCTGGAGCCAGATCCACAGCGTAGAAGCTTGCTGCCCACTTGGATCTGCCTGAGACCACTCCTACATTGATTCCACCCTGGGTGAGAGCCTCACGCGGATCCTGTTTCCACTATTTGGAAACAACCTTCTGCATTAACCCCCTTCCGAGGGAAGAGCAGATCAGCTATATCAGGCTCCGAAGGGAAGTAGATTTCTTGAACCTACACCCCAAGGTGGACTCAGTCGTGATTAGTGCCACTCACGGTCGCTCCGCTAATCCTAAACACCTCAGCTTGTCTCCGCCTGACAAGGAATCAAGGCTTCTGGACCAATATGGGAAGAAGATCTATTTATCTTCTACCCTGGGTATTAGGGCCCTGAATTATGTAGCACATATGGGGGATTACCAGAAGACCATCCTTAGTCAGGTGGAATCAAAATGAGACTCCCTTCCTGTGTCCCAGGCAGAAGCAGGAAGTGGCGGATCTTGTCCATTCTGTTCTGCTCTGAGAGTCACCTTTTAAGGCAGAAGTTGGCTCCGTGTGTTAGGTTTGGTCCTGAGTGCAATGCACTATTCAGGATGCCCCCTTCAGGGGTTGAGGGTGATGTTAAGGACATCATTACCGACCTGCAAGGGAAGGTACTGCACTCAAGTCTGTTGACTGTATGTACAGGCCCTCAGGGCAACATCGCTTGTAGGCAGACGGCAGAAACCAAAACCACAGACAAATGTGCCAACAATTAGCCCTCCAGCAACCAAGACTCCCCTACTAAAAAAGCCACAGGAGCTTGGCTGCTGCGCTGCCCCAGACCTCCTGACTCCTCGCCTCTCCCACTGCCTCTGGGGTCCCAGAGAAACCAGTAGGAGGAGATTCTCCTTCCATGTACCAGGTTGGGAGAGGATAACGATGGATGCTTGGGTGCTCCAGTTGATTGCAGCAGAACACTCAATAGAGTTTCTACAGAAACCACCTTGACGACCAGGCCCCGCCTGATCGGTCTTACTCTGGAACATCTTCCTCTGGTCCTAGAAGAAACCACCTCCCTTCTCTCGGCGTGATGAGAACCAGTTCCCAACCACCTTTTGAGGGACGGGTTACTATTGCCATTTTTCCTAGTTCCAAAGAAGATGGGAGGCGTGAGCCTGATTTTAGACCTTAGTTCCCTGAACATGTTTGTGGAGTACAAATGCTTCAGAATTCTCTCCCTGCAGAGTCTTCTGCTTCTTCTTCGGCAGGAACTGTGGCTGTGCACTTTGGACATACAGAATGCCGACTTGCATATCCCCATATGCCCTTCCACATAAATTCCTCCAGTTTTGCTTTTGGGGGACCACTACCAATTGAAGGCCCTACCATTTGGTATTTCCGCCCCAGTATTTACCAAATTCCTGTCTGTGGTGGCAGCCACCTGCGTACCCAGGAGTTCAGGTATTCCCCTACCTGGACAATTGGCTCCTAAGCGGCCTCGTCCAGGGAGGAACTCCTCACGCCTCTGTCCTTTACTCTGCAGGTTTCTCCAGCCTGGGTATCACCATCAACCAGGCAAAGTCTTATTGGTCCCTTGTCAATGCCTCCAATTTATAGGGGTGATTCTGGACATGACAACCGGCAAAGCCTTTTTGCCTCAGGACAGGGCAGACACCTTTCAAACTCGAGCCCGCCTCCTGTCCAATCACAGAAGGTCGGAGCCAGGTCAGTCCTCCGCCTCCTCGGGGTAATGGCTGCTGCCATTCTGACAGTCCCACCACCTGCTCCGCACGAGGATTTCTCAGTGGACACTTGGTCTCAATGGGACCAAACACTGGGCGAACTAGACCAAGAGGTACTGGTTTCCGATCCATGATCAGGGACTTGCAGTGGTGGATGGTACAAGACAACCTTTTCCGGGAGTTCACATCAACATGAACCCTCCTCCCAGACGTGACAGATACTCAGGCGAGCTCTGGGAGCATCATCTGGGTCTCACAGGACTCAGGGCAGCTGGTCCCGGTTTGAACAAAATCTCTGCATAAATGTGCTTGAACAGAGCAGTCCTTTATGTCCTTCAGGCCCTGCACTCCTTCATCCTTCCCAGTCATCTCCTCATACAGACAGACAACATCTGTGTAGTCTGGTATCTCAACAAGCAGGGAGGGACACCTTCCTACCCTCTCTGCAGGGAAGCGATGAGAGTGTCGGTCTGGGCTACCCAGCATCACCTTCACTTGCGGCCATTCACGTTCCAGGAGTGGAAAACACACTGGCAGACCACCTCAGTTGGTCCTCAGCCAGGGCCCACAATGGGAACTGGATCAAGAGATATGAGACAACATCTTTCTGCAGCGAGGAACACCTCAGATGAACATTTTCGGCTCTCCCCAAAATGCAGAACTTCCTGCCTTCTGCTCGCTTGCTCCAGGGTGAGGCATTTTGGCGGGACTCTCTCTCTCTCTTTCTCTCTCTCTCTCTCGCTTGGAGGGACAGATTAGTCATGCCTTTCCTCCTATTCCTTTAATTCGAGGACCCTGAACAAGCTCAGATCGGGGGGCACCGAATGATCCTCATTGCTCCATTCTGGCCCAGGCAAGTTTGGTTCTCTCTTCCATAACAGTTTTCAGAAGGAACCTCCACTTCCTCTTCCTCTGTCATAACACTTGTTGACCCAGGGTCAGGGGACCCTTGTTCATCAGGTCTCAAATCCCTTCATTTGCATGTGTGGCTCCTGTAGGCGTAGTTAAAGCCCACTTTGGGGTTTCCCTTCATTTGCATCGTGGCTCGTAGCAGACATATTGGTAGAGGCCAGAAAGCCCTCCATCAGGTCCCCTCAAGCCATGAAGTGGAAAGCGGTTTTCTATTTGGGCCACTTCAAAGGACTTCAAACCTTTCTTTTGCCAGCCAATAGAGTCCTGGACTACATCGTCATCTCTTGATCAGGGTCTCAGCCATTTCCTCTTTAAAGGTCCACATGGCAGTGATCTCAGCCTACCATGTTCCCTTCAGAGACAGGACTTTTGCTCATTTGGAAGTCTCTAAGACTTTCCTCAGAGGAGTCTTCCATTTGAGACCCCGTCCGCATTCCTGGTTCTCCATGGGACTTGAATTTTATTCTTGAGAAGATTACTCTGCCTCCCTTGAGCAGGCAGCCTCAGCAGATTTAAAGTTCTGTCTTGGAAGACTCTCTTCCTGACGTCATTACTTCAGCTCGTGAATTCCGACTTCCGGCCTGTATGCAAAATCCCGTGTTTGATTTTTCACAAGGAACATGTGGCTCTCGCACCAACCCTAAGTTTCTCCCAAGATGGTGGCTGAATCTCGCTGAATCAATCCATTGAGCTACCCGCTTTCTTTCAACACTCTAATCAAGTGGAGTACCTCTTGCATACTTTGGATGTTCACAGAATATTGAGATACTACACCACTAGGACTAAGGATCTAAGAAATCTGATCAGCCTTTTGTCTCTTTTGCTTACAAAGAGAAGGCAATGGTGTTTCTAAGCAATGCCTATCAAGTGGTTGGCTCATTGTATCACTTTCTGTTATGACAAATACAACAGGACCTTGCGGGTCAAGTCAGAGGTCACTGCACTAGAGGAGTAGCTGCGTCTGCACTTGTTTCAAGAATGTGTCAGCGGCAGACATCTGTGCAGCCATAACTTGGACTTCTGTCCATGTCTTTACGTCCATATCTTTCGTAACACTACAGTTTGGGCGTTGCCTCTTACCGTAGAGCAGGCTTGGCTGGCTGTGCTTCAAGGTCTTCTTTCATAAGACCCGCTCAGCTGGAGGTTCCATGCTATGAATAGTTTTCTCCTCCCCAGTGCGTTTCCTTGTTCCAGACTGCTTGGGACTCAGTCTTATATGTGAATACTTATTCAAGAGCCCTCTCAAGTAAGATAGTAGAGTTACTATGCGTAAGTTACCGTAACAGTAGATCTTAGAGGCTCTTGCAATAGGTATTGCCTTCCGTCCACTGTCCCCTAAGCTTTTTCGGCTCCATTTCGATGGGAAATATCCTCTTCTCTCTCATCTTGCCTCTTTTGGCCCTTGGCGAGAAGAACTGGAAGGCGGCGTGGGGACCGCCTTTATACTGACGTTGGTCATCTGATGCAAGGGCCGTCCATACCAGAGACTGCTGGCTAGAAATTTTTCCGTGGGGTCCTGACGCCTGGTGGGTCAGTCCTATATGAATTCCTACTGCAAGAGCCTCTCTCAAAGATCTGCTGTTATGGTAAGATCTTACGTAACTGTACTTTTTTCCTATTCAAATAGGTGAAAAACACCTTTCTAGATTTTGTTTTGGTTTTATACATAACCCATGATCTTACTTTGAGGAAGGCTCTTGCAGCTGGCCATACCGGTGGGACTAAGCAGTCTGGCACTAGGACCACACGGAAAACTTACAGCTAGCAGTCTACAGTGGGACCACCCCGCCAATGTCAGTCAACTGATGTTAGCATAGCCTATATAGGAGGACGGTCTCCCACCACCTCAGTTCTTTTCCCACCGTCAGCCCATGCATGTGGGACCTTAATGGGCGCCACAGCTACAGTCGACCCGCCATTTCCCACGCTACCACAGTTATTTATTTTGTTTCTTCTAAGAGTAAAACATCACATTTTGGTGTTTTCAATTGATTTTGTGTCTTGTCCACCAGCCCAGTCTTCCGACTGCTCCACAAAGTGTAGCTCGGGCAAACAGGTTCCTAAAAGGACAGTCACTCACGTGTCTGATCTGCCTAGGCCCCAGTCACAATACCAAGCCTGCCAGTTCTGCTAGAATTCCAACCAGATCACTCTGAGACGCCATGTAAAAACTCTGGAAAGTCACCTTTAAGGCAGAAGTTGGTCACCATGGAAAAGGAGCTGCAGGCCAGGAGCTCTTTGGCATTGCTGGCCCAGTCCTCTAGGGCCTCCTCTTCTTCTCACAAACACAAATCTGGGAAGCACAAACATCAGGGCAAGCACCGGGAAGCAGACCTGGTCAGCGTCATGATCGCCCACAAATGGTTGAACTGCGTGAGGGCCTTCCTCCCATGGGGACTCACTCCTCCAGCCCTCTCTTCCTCTATGCTCTCGGTGGTTCAGCCCACCCTCAACTCCATCTCGGTGGTGGTTCTAAAGGGCAGGGACTTCATCTCCTGCCCCCAGCCCTGACGCCAGGTCCTTATTCTCCACGGGCTTTCAGCCAGGTGGCTTGGCTGGTCTTGGTTCTTTCAGGCGCGGCTGTATGGCCATCGCCACCTCCTGGATGCAGCGGCTGCCTTTGTTGGCTCCTATCTTGGGGCCAACACCAGTACAGCTAGGCCACAGGCCTCACATTTCCCTCTCACTGGCATTGTCTCTGCCTCCTTCTCAAGGGTCTTCATCCCGTCAGGTGCTGGCTTTTCATGTAGGGCTGGCGGCTGGTGGACCCTTCACTGGGCCGTGCTAAGCCTATGCCCACTGGGCTCTGCCAGTACTGTCGCAACCCCTCCTTTGGGTCAGGCACTATCGCCGCCGCTGCTGCAGCCTACACCGCAGCTGTGAAGTCTGTTAGCCTGTCACCATATCGCTACTCCAGTGCTGGGTGAGCCAGCGCTTGGGTACCTTTCGGCCGCCTTCAGCCAACGCTCTACCCACTGTGTCTTCCATTCCTGCCGTGTATAATATAGCACCCCAGGTGGATTACAATACCCTCTTTTCAGTGTGGTGGTCTTTCATGCAAAAGCAGACCGTGCTCCTCTGGGCCTGCCTCCAGCATCCCCTCCCACGCCTCCACAGGACCGTCAGCATGATGACCCATCCTTAATGGATGTTATGCATCACATTTAGTCTATAATGGGCTGGGAGACTGAGGAACAGGACCAGAGAGACACTGCTTGCTAGCTACCTTAAGCAACGGATTCCTTCCTTTGGTGCTACCCCTATGATTGCCTCCTATAAGGATGTCACCAAGGGAGCCTTGGCCCACCCTTCTACTACCCTGTCTCTGCTCTAAAGGGCAAATCACCTGTACCATGCCCCAGATAACAAACCCTTTTAGGCAGCCACCATAAGGCAGATTCTGTGGTGATTAATGCTGTGCACGATTGTACTAAAGCCCAAGCACCTCAGTACCTTGCCCCCTGACCTGGAATCCAGGCAGCTGCATCACATCAGCAAGCGTGTTTTCTCTCTTCTACTTTGGCTGTTTGGGCCCTCAGCTGTTCAGCCCATATGGCAATATCAAAATTGCCATCACAGAGGCAACAAGTCTTTGTGTGAAACAAATAAACAAATCAAAACAAAAGAAAAGCCGCTATGGTTCTCAAAAGAGGTGGCGGTGAAGGTTAGGGAGAAAAAGATAGCATTTAGGAAGTATAAGGAAACACAGAAGGAGCAGGACAGAACTGTACCAGTTAAGGCAGAAGGAAGCAGGGAAGGTAGCCAGAATAGCAAAGGCACAAACTGAGGAAAAGATAGCCAACTCGGTTAGAAGGATAAAACCTTTATAGGTATATCAGGGAGCGTAGAAAGACAAAGGGAGGCGATAGTGAGGCTGAATAGAATGGATGGTGGGTGGGCAGAAGGTGACAGTGAAAAAGCAGGGATACTGAATGAATACTTCTGTTCAGTATTCACAAAAGAGGAAGTGGGGAGGTGCCTAACCAATTAACAGAAGCATTCTGGAGAAGGGGTCGATCCCAGTCGTTTCACAGAAGAAGGGTTCTGAAAGAACTCCTAAAACTGAAGGTGGACAAAGCAATGGGGACTGATGAATTCACCCAGAATTCTAAAGGAATTAAGCAGAGAACTAGTGACACCACTGACTACCCTTTATACAAATCATGGGAGGATGGTGTAGTACCTGAGGACTGGAAGAAGGCTGAAGTGATTCCCTTCACAAAAGTGGGAGCAAGACAAAGGCAGAAAACTACGGACCTGTCAGTTTGACCTCTGTGGTAGGGAAAGTGATGGAATCACTTCTGAAGGAAAGAACTGTTGAGTACCTAGAGGCCAGTGGGGCACAGGACCCAAGGCAGCATGGGTTCACAGTGGGAAGGTCATGTCAGGCAGATCTAATTGATTTCTTTGACTGGGTGACCAAAGTAGTAGGCCAGGGATGGGTTGTGGACATGGTCTACCTAGACTTTAGCAAGGCATTTGATACAGTCCCACACAAAAGATTAGTAGTCAAATTAACCAGCCTTGAGTGGGTCCCAGGGTGGTAGCCTGGGTAAAACATTGGCTGAACAACAGGACACAGAAGGTAATTGTAAATGGAGTCCACTCTGAAGAAAGGGTTACTAGTGGGGTACTACGGGGTTCAGTACTGGGTCCAGTCCTTTTAATGTCTTTATAAGTGACATTGCAGAGGAATGGAAGGAAAAGTATGCCTCTTTGCAGATGACACAAAGATCTGCAACAGGGTTGATACACAAGGAAGCGTGGAAAGGATGAGAAGGGACTTGGTAAGGTTGGAGGAATGATCAGAAGTATGGCAGCTTGGATTCAGTGCAAAGAAGTGCAAGTAATGCACCTGGGAAACAAAAACCCAGGGAAGAGTACACAATGGGAGGAGGTAGTAACAACAACAAACATGGAAAGGGACCTGGGGTAATCATATCAGATGACCTTAAGGTTGGCAAGCAAAGTGAGAAGGCGGTAGGGAGGGCTGGGGGATACTGGGATGTATAGGGAGGCATCACCAGCAGAAAACAGGAAGATGTTATCCCCTGTATAGACAGTTAGTGAGACCCCATCTGAGTACTGTGTCCAGTTCTGGAGACCCCATCTCCGCAAGGACATAGACAGGATGGAGGCAGTTCAGAGGAGGGCAACTAAAATAGTGCAGGTCTGCAAGAGAAGCCATACGAGGAGAGCTAAAGGAGCTTAATATGTATACCCTTGAGAAAAGAAGGAGGGGTGACATGATAGAAACGTTTAAGTACCTCAGTGGAATCAACAAAGTCCAAGAGGGTAGCATCTTTCAGAAAAGAGATGTGCAAGAACAAGGGGACACAATCTGAAGATAGAGGGGATGGGTCAGGGGCAATGTGAGGAAGTATTTTTTCACAGAGTGGGTGGGGGACGATGGAACAGCCTTCCTGAGGAGGTTGTGGGGTCTAAAACTGTGGGAGAACTCGAGAATCATTGGGACAGAAATCGGCCTGACTCCCCGATCCCTGACTGGAAATCTATTTTCAACATTGTTAGAAAGCACCAAGTCCCCCTTTGGCAAGAGTTTGCCTGGAAGGTAAGGGTCCACTTCTTCCTCACTCCTATGACTAGACAAGAGAAACTCAAAATACTCAGCTAGCTGTTGGAGGGTTGTGGGAAAGAAGCGAGATATCTCCATATTCTGGGCATGCCCAAAGTTGTAAGATTCTGGGCGAGACCACAACAGCTATAGGAGAAATTTTTACTTGCCTCACGTCTGGACTGGATGGAAGTGATCTTGGAACTCCTCCACCAGGCGTTAGGGGTCCTGACCCTCTGTATCTATGGGCAATCTAATTACAGCAGCCCATAAGGCCATAACCAGGGCATGGCTCAGTCCCTCACCGCCCAAGAAACAGGATTGGATATCAGTTGTCAGGAGCCTAGCCAAATTAGAGGAACTTACCTTTAAAAATTAATCATAGGACTTCACTTTATGTCCGAGGAGATGGGCCGAGGTGGGAAACTTGGCAACAAGCAGAAGGAGAAACATAACTTGTGTGGCTGATTGGGGTAACCCTCCTCCTCGTGAATGGTGGTGATTCAAGTAAATTAAAATCACATTAAATTAACTCAATACTAAGTAATGTAAAGAAGTCTAATGAATTTATCAATGTTGAGTTAGAAAAGTATTTTATACACTGAATGATTTTATATTGCACACTCTTATAATGTATTGTGTCTATAAGGATGACTCAGCGAATGTACCTAAATGTCCTGCAGAGCTTCAACAAAATTAAAGTTTTAAAAAAAAAAGAATACATGGGACAGACATAAGGCAATTTTGTAGAAAGTGCTGAAGAAATAGGCTGTTGGTTAAATAGGATCTGCAGCTTATCCTCTAGGTTGGGGAAATGGGCAGACTAGGGTGAACCCAATAGGTCTTATCTGCCATCAAAGTCTGTGTTTCTGTGTTTCATATGGTCCAGTATCAGAATGTTCTATGGGACCAAGCCAGGATTTTGTCCAGATGTTGCCTGAAGATGCCACAAAGATGCAGCTTGCCCAGGTTTTGAATTCAGGCTCAGGCGTCAGCAGTCATGTCCTCCAAGTGGCTTACAACACTGTTGACACCTTGGGCTTGGGGTGGGTACTGAGAGTACCTCTGGCACAGTTCCTGCCTCTGGGTCTCAGGGGCGTGCAGGCTAGTATTTGGCGCCCCTTCTGAGGCGGTCCTTTTTGGGGTGATGTCAGGACATCATTTCTACTCTAAAGGAAGCTGGGTGGGCCCTCAAGGAGGTCCATTTGCTCTATCACACTCTGCCTAAAGCAAGCCAGCATCAGTCCTTTCTTTGGCCTTCTACTTAAAGCAAATTCGAGAACCAGCCTGCCAAGGGTCAGCAGAAGCATAAAGTCACAGCAGCCACTGCTGCCATTAAAATCGCCAGAGCTCCCACGGTCCCTCTGCCCATGCACATCCCTACCTTCTTATCTGACCCCTCCCTCCGACTGAGAATCCAAGGGAGGTGGTCAGGAGTCAGTTCTCCTCCACCTGGACGGGTGGAGGCAAGTAAGCACAGACAGTTGGGTGCTCCAGATCTTTTCTCATGGTCACACTCTGGAAATTCTAGAGTGACCACCCAAAATCCTCCTGCCCACTCTTTTTAACATAGAAACCTAGACTTTGATGGCAGATAAGGCCCTACAGGATAAGCTGCAGGTCCTATTTACCAACTTCTGTTTCTTCCTACCCCCACAAAAATTGCCTTATGTCTGTCCCATATATTCTTGAATTCTCCACAGTTTTAGACTCCGCAACCTCCTCAGGAAGGCTGTTCCATGCGTCCACTGCCCTCTCATTGAAAACATACTTCCTCACATTGCCCCTGACCCATCCCCTCTATCTTCAAATTGTGTCCCCTTGTTCTTGCACATCTCTTTTCTGAAAGATGCTACCCTCTTGGACTTTGCTGATTCCACTGAGGTACTTAAAGTTTCTATCATGTCCCCTCACCCTCCTTTCCTCAAGAGTATACATATTAAGCTCCTTTAGTCTGTCTTCAACATGGCTTCTCTTGCAGACCCTACCATTTTAGTTGCTCTCCTCTGGACTGCCTCCATCCTGTCTATATCCTTGTGAGATGGGGTCTCCAGAACTGGGCGCAGTTCTCAGATGGGGTCTCACCAACTGTCTGTACAGTTTTACTCTCCAGCACACCTGTCTTTGGCTTGGGAGAAATTCAGGCTCTTCTTCAAAAAAGAGCCATAGAGCTTCATCCCTCAGACTCAGTGGGGATGGAGTTTTGCTCACTTCTTCCTCCCCCAAAAGACCGGGGTGTTTGGCCCATCTGACCTGAGCCCGCTGAATCTGTACATTGAGTAGAAGGCTTCAGGATGGTCACCTTCAGGGACTGCTACCCCTGTTGCACCAGGGGACTGACTCTGTTCTCTGGACATGCAGGATGTTTCACTTGCATATCCGTGTCTTTCCTGCCCACTGGCCGCTTCCTCCACTTTCTAGGGAGCCCACTGTCAGTTTTGGGCTCTCCTTTGGCCTTTCTTCAGCCCCTTGGATCTTTTCCTAATGCTTGACAGTGATGGCTTATTACATTGAGGAGGCAAGGCTTCTATGTGTTCCCCTATCTGGATGACTTGCTGCTTGCAGCCCTCCAGGAATGTTTGGTTCAAACAACATGAAATCTTGCTGTATTCTGACTATATGCAGTTAGTCCCAGCACTTGAAGTGTTCCAGAGAGGAAAGGGTTAACTCATGCAGCAGCATAGAAGCGTTGAGCTCGAGCTTGGTTTTCAAACCTCTGTTTCTGGTACATCTCAATGTAACCATCAGATTCTTTACTCCGCCCTAACTATGAAGTCGCCCTGGAGAGTTCTCCTTCGTTCGATTATAGTAAAATCGGTCAGTTTATTCAACGGTTTTATTATTTTTTAGTATCGCATCTCTGTTCGGTTCAGGTACTGTAAGTAGGTAGATAGTGGAATATTTGGTGTAGAAATTGTTTTCTTGGTTTCCTATCAGTCGGTTCGGTTGGGAACTGAAACAAATTTGTATTTCTTAGTTCTTGTGTGGTGTCCGGTTCTATTGGTTTCAAAAACCAAATTTATTCTCATTTTTCTGCAACCCGTGACATGGTTGGTAACGGATAAGCAGTGTTGCCTGGCTTGAAGGCTGTTAAGGGTAACTTCTAGAAAGGCTATGTCTAAGAAACCCAAGAAAAAAAATGGTCCTACTGGGTTTCAACACTGTACTGAGTATGGAAGCTTTTGCCAAAGGTGATCCCCACCTCATATGTGTGTATTGTCTGGGCTTTGACCACCTCAAACAGACTGCCAGATTTGTAAAATTTCCCAAAGCCACTTTAGATAAAAGATTAAGTAGGCTGAAGGAAAAGAAGGCTGAGAAGTCCGCTGATCCAGATGGCCAGCCAGTTCGGTTCTGACCGAACCTGAGGAGAGTGCCTGCTGACCTGGGCGATGCCTCCTCAGGCAAAGAAGAGCCAATTCCGAGGGATCGGGTTCGTCTGAAAAAAAGGAAGTCAGCTGGTCCGGATCCCATCCTGCAGATCCCAACCACTGAGGAAATTGCTAAAGCGATAAGCATAGTTCAGTCGCTACTCGGTTCCTTCGAACTGACACCTTCGGTAAGCGGTCGTTCGGATGGTTCCAGCTCCATCGGATTATGATCCAGAAGTTTTTTATGATGTGGAGTGGAGGGAGATGAAGAGTTACCTGATGATGATGACAATGATTTTGTTGGCCTAGATGAGTCTATAGAACCTGACATCTCCCCAGACAGCTCTACCAATGTCTTCCCTTCCAGGCTTTGAGTCCCTTCCGACTTTTTGTTTTACAAAAGTGGCTGACACTCTCAGCTCCCATTGTGGAAGCTGCTGTTGAGGAAGAAGAACCTGATTATATAGAGATGATGGGCGTCCCAGAGTCCAAGAGGCTGTCTATCCTCTACACAAATCTTTAGAAAACCCCTCAAAAAATCTTACAAGTACCTACTTCTGTACCCCTGTGGATAAGAAGATGGACAGGAGGTATATGTTATCAGGTTCTGGTATGGAGTTTCTATATAACCATTGCTGCCAAGTTGGGGTAGTGCAGGTTGCAGCCTGTGACAGGGCTAATATTCCTTTGGCATCACACCCCAGATAAGGATTCCAGGAAGGTGGATGCCATAGCCAAAAAATAGTACTTGGCATCCTTCTTGGGTCTCAGTCTGCTTATATGGCCTATACAGCCAGATACCAGAAGTCCAAGTGGGATACGGTTCTGGAACTGGCTAAAGGCTCCCCCCAGCTAGCCAAAAGACCTGGAGGAGGTGGCTGTTGATGGAATTGAGGCATCAAGGTGCAGTTTCATGCTGCTGTAGACTCTAATGATGTGGCATCAAGAGTCATGGCTACATCTGTCTCCTTAGAAGATTTGCTTGGCTCAGGTGTACTAGCCTTTCACAGGATACCCAGGCTAAGGCCATGAATTTCTCTGTTGCTGGTAATTCTCTGTTGGGTGCAGACAGAGTCTTATATGAAAAAGATGGACAGTACAGGACCACCTATAGGAGTACAGTGGCCAAGAAAGGCAAGCCACTCCTCAGAAGCAGCAGTCTAGGGTAGCAAAGGGCAGGCCTTTTCAAAGGCCTTTTACCAAGCCAGGCTTCCTCTTCATTTCAACAGAGGGTTCTTTAGGGGAGAGGTAGAAGAGGAATGAGCAGGGCTGCATCCTCATCTCAGTCCAAGCTCCTGCCAAACAGACACCCTGATGTGTCGCTCAGGTTGCCTTCCCTATTCCATTGGGGGCAGGCTGGCTTACCATTTCAGGCCTGAAGTCTGTGCCCGGACAAATGGGTCCTGGAAGTGGTAAGCCAGGGACTAGCTCTCAAAAGATTCCCTAGATTGAGGTTGGGGCTTTCTACCTACAACACCTTCAGAAGCAATTGCCCTAGAGGCAGAAGTTTCTTCCCTACTAACCCTAAAAGCTGTGAGAAGGTTCCTCCACAGCACAAGGGCAAAGGACTGTATTGCAGGTAATTCCTTCACTCCAAAAGACAGGGAGTGGCGACCCATCTCAGACTTGAGATGTCCGAACAAACACCTCACAAAACCAGGATTCAAAATGGTGACTCTGGGCATAATTCTTTCCTCTCTGAGGCCAGGAGACTAGCTTGCCTCCCTGGACTTCAAGGATGCCTATTTCCATATTCCTATCAGGTGTTTCCACAGAAAGTACCTCTGGTTCAAGTTGCTCTCAGGTCATTACTAGTTCAGAGCCATGCCCGTCGGCCGACATCGACCAAGGATGTTCACAAAATGCCTTGCAGTAGTGGTAGCCTTTATCAGAAGGCAGGGCATCTCAGTCTTCCCTTACCTAGGCGACTGGCTCATTGTAGGCCAGTCCTCACTCACAGGTCAGGTCAGCTCTAGAGGTCACTCAGAATCTTCTCAGTTCTTTAGGATTCCTTCTCAATCTTTCCAGGTCAGTTCTTGAACCAGTACAGCTCCTTACCTTCATAGGAGTAGAGCGGATATTTTTCAGGCGAGGCCTTCCTCCATGCTCAAGAGTAAAGGCCCCATACAGATCTGGCTTCTTCTTTTAGACCTCTGGTGTCTTGCCCAGCCAGACATTTTCTTCAACTCCTAGGCCACATGGCAGCTTCCACTGCAGTGGTTCAGGGAGCCAGGTTACAGATGAGGACATTCAGTTCCACTAAGGTCCTTTTGTCTCAGAAAAGACTCTCTTACCAAACTAATTCCAGTGACTCAGACTCGTGTCCAGGCTCTCCAGTGGTAGTTGGATCAGGACAATCTCAGACAGGGTGTCCCCCTCCTCAGTCTAGCAACCTCAGTGGTCCTGACCACAGATGCCTCTCTCCTGGGGAGCCTGTCTAGGGGCTCTCACTGCACAGGGTATTTGGTCACAGAAGAGCTCTCCTTATATCAATCTTCTGGAGCTCAGAGGTGAACCTTACAATTGTCTTTGGTTTGTAGCAGATATTCTGCGGGTGGAGGTTACTTCTAACTTAAGGTGAAATAAGGAACTTAAAATTATCAGGAAGACAGTCTTTCAAGCAACTGAGGGAGGTGGATCTAGCTTTACTTTTGTTCCAATTCTTAAGATTTCCAGTGCAGGAAGAGTTTAAACCCTGAGCTAAGAATTTGTCATAAGTCCTGAAGTAAGTGCAGTTACAGGCTGTGTATTTGACTCAGACAGTGCCCCAGGGGTGGAAACTGTTTTTTGTGTTTATCTGTGTGTGCCTTGAAAGGCCAGGCCAGACTGTGTCAGGAAGTGCTCACATCATAGCTACTTATCAGCCAATAGCTTTGGAAGAGTCTTACAGACCTGAGAATAACAGTATTATAACCAAGTGTTTTATAGCAAACTCATCAGAACAGCTAATATTCTTCAGGTGAAGCTACCTCTGGCTGGAAGCTGCAATACTGAACATAGGATTTGAAGAAAGCGAGTTGTGCTCTCACAACAGAGGGAGGTGAACCTTACAGTTGTCTTTTGGTTTGTAGCAGATATTCTGCAGGTGGAGGCTACTTCTAACTGAAAGGTGAAATAAGGAACTTAGAATTATCAGGAAAGACAGTCTTTCAAGCAACAGAGGAGGTGGATCTAGCTTTACTTTTGTTACAATTCTTAAGATTTTCAGTGCAGGAAGAGTTTAAAGCACAGCTGACTTATTTTGGGGCCGACTGCTTTCAGAGCACAAACCACCAGGCTGTTTTGGGGCTGGGAGGTTTACCTGTGTCTGACTTGGATGTCTGGATTTTCTCTGTTTGATTAGCAGGGTATTTCTCTGTCAAATTATTGTGTAGGGCATCTTGCTGACAGAAAGGCACTCATTGCAGTGGTGGGTCAGAGCTTTTAGCTGATTGTTTCGATGAGGGCACAGTTTAGGCTCAGCCCTGCCCACCCTCCCACCCACCCCTGGAAATAGTTCCTTTTTACCTGGGGTTCTGACATAATTTCCTCAAGAGTGCAAGGTGCATATCACTGTCATATCCTCTCTAGCACTGCACTGACAATAGTAAGCACTACACATTGTATAATATATATTTTCTATATAGAAAACCAATCACATACACACACGCACAAAAAAAATAGTAGGTAAACATGCATGGGGAGTAGTGCAATGTAATGGCTGTGGGCAGCAGTCTTCAGGGAGTCTTTCTGGAGGCTGAGATGCTGCTCGTTGCAGACAACTCTCTGCCCTGAGGGAGGAAGTTGCCGTCTTCAGGCCACACTGCACAATAGTAAGGAACTTCCCCAGGCCTCACTGGACAGTAGGAAGGAACCTCCCCATCCAGGGAGCACCAGAGCCACCACCACTACTTCAGAGGTTGCGAAGAAAGCACAGCAGTTGGACCACAGTGGGCTCAGGAGGTGAGGATGGTGGAACAGAGGCACACCCAGTCAGTTGTTCCACTCCACAATCCATACACATTCTGTTGGAGCATAGCTCCCCTATGGATGCACCCACAGAGGAAACTAAGGAGGCTGAGGACAACTGTCACAAGGGAGGCCCACAGGAAGAGAGCAGAGGACAACACAGGGAAAGGAAGCAGCTCCTGGTGGGGACTCTGTTATTAAGGCTAGAACTGGGAGAAGCAAGGAAAACTGATGAAGGTGCCTGCCTGGTGCCATGGCTTGGAGGGACAGGAGGTGCATCCTCAGGATCACGAGAACAGCTGCACAGTCTGAGGCTGGACATCATTGTCCACCTAGGGACAAATGACTTGGCTCATCATGAGATTAGAGCAGTGCAGGAGGACTTTGTAGAGTTGAGGAGGGACCTAAGACAAGTATCACACACAGTATCCTTCTCAGAGGTGCTGCCTGTCAGTGGCATGGGTGAGGCGGTACTTTGCACCATGCAGTTTAATGAATGGTTGAAAAAATGGTGTGGAGCACAGGGTTTGGCTTCATTGGGGACTGGGGTTCCACCTGGAGGACACCAGCCTATACTGGCAGGATGGTCTGCATCTGTCAGGAAGAACAAGTCTTTTGAGCAACCGGTTTAAATGCTTCATTGGCAAGCTTTTAAACTAGTCAAGGGGAGGCACTGATAAGCAGCAGGAAAATCCCAGCCTCTCCTACAAACAGGGTACTAAATGAGAAAAAGACCGAGGTAGAAAGGTCAGTGGGGATGCTGCAACAGAAGGTAAAAGTCATCAAAAATGGAGAACACAGTATCAATGCCGTAGTCTGGGTAACAAGCTTCCTGAATTAGTGGCCTTGATGGAGGAGGAACATCTGTATATCGTGGCAGTCACAGAAACATGGTACACACAAAACCATGACTGGGACGTAAACATACCTGGATACACTGTCTACAGGAGGGACAGGGTGGGTAAAAGAGGAAAGGAGTAGCTCTTTACATAAGGGAAGGAATCAAAGCAACAGAACAAAAGGGTAAACAGAGAGGAGAAGAAGCACTGTGGGTAAATTTGGAGACAGGCAATGGCACCACAATCCGCACAGGGTTGTACAAGACCCCCTTCTCCAAGGGAGGAAATGGACAAGAAAATGATAGAAAGTATACTTAGAATGGCAGAAAAAGGGGAGATATTGCTGATGGGTGATCTGAATGGCACAGATGTTAACTAGGTGCAGTTGCAGCAGCCACTCAGAAGAGTGGAGTTATTCTAGATGCCCTACAGGGGCATGCCTTAGACAACTAGTACTGGAGCCCACTCGAGAGGAGCAATCTTAGACCTGGTTCTCTCAAATGGAGATGGAGAGAGGATCACAGATGTAGAAGTGGGTAGCCATCTGGGAACTAGCGACCATCCAGACAGTATAGTTCACAATAAACACAGCAATAGAGTCAAGCCATACAAAGGCAAAAGTACTGGACTTTAGGAGGCTGACTTTGCCAAAATGGGTGAGTGCCTAAAGGAATGCACTAGCAAATGGGCAGGAAGGAGGGGTGGAAGAACAATGAGGAATAATAAAACAGCCATCACAGAGGTAACAAGCCTTTGTGTGAAGCAAATAAACAAAATAAAGCGATGTAAGAAACCACTATGGTTCTCAAAGAAGTGGCAGTGAAGGTTCAAGAGAAAAAAAGCATTCAGGAAGTACAAGGAATCACAGAAGGAGCAGGACAGAGAACTGTTATCAGTTAAAGCAAAAGGAAGCTGGGAAGGCAGTCAGAACAGCAAAGGCCCAAACTGAGGAAAAGATAGCCAACTTCGGTCAAGGAGGGGATAAAACCTTTATAGGTACATCAGGGGAGAAGAGAAGACCAAGGGAGGGATAGTGAGGCTTAATAAAGGGAGGAGGGTGGGCAGAGGGTGACTGTGAAAAGCAGAGATACTAAACAAATATTTTGCTCAGTATTTACAAATGAAGAGGAGGTACCTAAAACAAACAGTAGAAACACTCTGGATACAGAAGTTGATACCAGCCCATTTACAGAAGAAAGGGTTCTGAAAGAACTCTTAAAACTGAAGGTGGACAAAGCAATGAGGCCTAATAGGAGTCATCCCAGAATTCTAAATGAACTAAGAGTAGCACTAGTGACACACTGACTACTCTCTTTAACAAATCTTGGGAGGATGGGGTGGTACCGAGGACTGGAGGAGGGCAGATGTGATTCCCTTCACAAAAGTGGGAGCAAGGCAGAAGCAGGAAACTACAGACCTGTTAGTTTAACCTCAGTGATAGGGAAAATGATAGAATCACTTCTGAAGGAAAGAATTGTCGAGTATCTAGAGGCCAGAGGGGCACAGGGCCCAAGGCAGCATGGATTCACAGCGGAAGGTTATGCTAGATGAATCTGATAGATTTCTTTGACTGGGTGACCAAAGTAGTAGATCAGGGAGGGGCTGTGGACATGGCCTACCTATACTTTAGCAAGGCATTTGACAGTCCCACACAAAGATTAATATACATGTTGGCTAGCCTAGAGTGGGTCCCAAGATGACAGCCTGGGTAAAGAACTGGATGGAGAATAGGCCACAGAGTAATAGTAAATGAGTCCACTCTGAAGAAAGGGGGATCTTACTTGACAAAGCTCTTGCAGCAGGTTACACCATTAGGGACTGAAGCGGCGGCGTCAGGACCCACAATTCTTCTAGCTAGCTATCTTCAGTGGGGACCGCCCCGACGTCGGTCCTGCCCCGGCGTCAGGCATGGTACATAAGGGGCGGTCCGCCAGATCCCCAGTTCTTTCCTGCCGTCGTCTTGCATGTCTCGATCCTTGGCTCGTTTCTAGCATCGCGGCGCTTGGTTAAGTTCTTCCTTGGAAAAAGTTCGTTTTCGGCTGTTTTGCTGTCTGATGTCCTCTCAACCTCGTTGAAGGCCATCATTCGAAATGCGCCTGTAGGAAGCAAATCCCGTTTAAGGATCGCGATAGGCCTGCGTCCGGTGCCTGGGCGCTCCTGCAGAAGGGAGCGGTGGAGTATGTTCCAGAGAACCAGATAGGCTCTGGATACTAGTCCCACTTCTTTCTGGTTCAAGAAAACAGGGACCTCCGTCCAATCTTGGACCTCCAGTGACCTAAACACATCAGTTGCCTCAAACAATTTTGCATGGTGACCCTTCAGGTCTCATTCCCATGCTAAGGCAGGGCCCTTCTTAGTGTCCCTAGACATGCAGGGCATACCTGCATATCCTCAGGCTCAGCGCATAGGAGGTTCCTGCGCTTGAGTTTCTCGGCCACTATTTTCAGTTCCGAGCTCTTCCGTTCGGACTGTCCCGAAGCCACCTGGGTCTTTACCAAGTGCATGGCAGTCGTGGCAGCATCTTTAGAGACAGGGCCACTATGTGTTCCCATACTTGGACGATTGGCTTCTCATGGCCACCTCAGAGAGGTGGTGTTGCTGGCTATGCAGAGCACCCAGGCTCTGTTCCAGTCTCTGGGCATCCTCATCATTCACGGAAGTCTCTCTCGTGCCGTCACAAGAGCTCCTGAGTTCATAGGCCAGTTCTGGACACCATCCAAGGAAAGCATTTCTTTCGACGAAAAAGCTGAACGCATCAAATCCTCATCAGGGACCTCGGCCAAAGTCTGCTCCTGCCAGGCTGGTCCTTCGCTTGCTCGACACTGGCTGGCTGCGCTATTCCAACTGTCCCCTTGCAAGGCTCCACATGCGGTAACTCAGTGGATGCTCAAGGTGCAGTGGGACCAAAGGCAAGACCACAGCAGCAGCCGGTCAGAATCACGAATCCGTGATTCGAGACTGGCAGTGGTGGCTAGACCCAGGAACACTGTCTGTGGGTGTTCCATTCACGCGCCGTCGGAGGTGATTCTTTCCACAGGCGCCTCAGGGCTGAGGTGGGAGCACACCTGAGCAGGATGAGGTCCCAGAGGACGTGGACCCCTCAAGAAGCTCATCACACATCAACATTTTGGAGATGAGGCGGTTCTTCGCCCTGCAGGCCTTTCAGTCAGAGATCCCAACGAATACTCTCATGCTTCAAACAGACAATACGGCGTGATGTATTACCTCAACAAACAAGGAGGCACACTCTTACCCCTTTGCAGGAAGCTATGAGAGTGTGGGATTGGGTAATCCGACGCGTCGCGAGCCTGATTGCAGTTCACGTTCCGGCATGGACAACACAATCGCAGATGGCCTGAGTCATTCCCAGGCCAGAGTCCACAGTGGGGACTTCTTCAAGGGTAGCAGAGGATCTGTTTCTTCGATGGGGCACTCAGAACTGGACTTATCGCTTCCCCATCCAACATAAAACTGCCCAATTTTGCTCGCTAGATCCAGGGCCTGGTGTTTTCTGGCGAGATCGTTGTCCTCTCCTGGGCGGCAGATTCCTCCACGCCCTCCCTCCCTTCCTGTTGATCCAGAGAGTTCTCAAACTGTGCAGGAGCATGCAACAATGATCCTGGTAGCCCCATTCTGGCCCAGACAGATCTGGTTCCCCTTGCTAATGCAGCTGTCCAGGAACCTCCAATCCTGTTGCCTTTCAGCTCCCATCTCTTGTCTCAGGAGGAAGGTTCTCTAGTCCATCGGACTTCACGCTCACTGAACCTGCTACATGGCTCCTAGAGACATAGCCATTTCTAACGACACGGGGTCTCGCAAGAGTGGCGGAAGTTCTTTCTCAGAGCTAGAGTCCGGCAATGACATGCGATGCACGCCGTGAAATGGTGCCACTTTGCTTGTGGTCACAAGCACGCGGCCTTTCCCTCTAGGATGCCCGGTGAAAGTGGTGCTGGAATACCTGCATTCCCTATTCCATTCGGTCTCGCCTCCTCTATTAAGGTGCACCTCTCTTGTCGATTTCTGCTTACTTCCGGTGGGACAGCGCACAGTGGCACCGCTTGATGCCTCGAGATTTCCTGAGAGGGTGTTACACCTAGGCCACCCATTAAGGATCCGGTTCCTCCATGGGACTTGCTCTTTGTCCTGGAACAACTCACGCTACCCCCCTTTGAACCTGCGTGGATTGTGAGCTGCGTTTTCTGTCGTGGAAGCGTTATTTTTAGTTGCTGTCACGTCCAGCAAGGAGAGTTTCTGAGCTCCATGCTCTCATGTGTAAGAGCCTTATTTAATTTTCCACCAGGACAGAGTATCTCTGAGGCAATCCTAAGTTTTTGCCTAAGGTGGTCTCTGCCCTCACTCTCAACCAGGACATCGATTTACCTGTATATTTCCTAAATATTCCAATAGAAGAGAGGCATTGCTTCACACCCTGGATGTTCACCGCTGTCTAGGCTATGCAGAACAGAACTAAACAGCCATGCAAGTCGAGCAACTATTCGCGTTTCCTTTGCTGAGAGGATGCGGCCAACCAGTCTCAAAGCAGTCTCTTTCTCGCTGGCTTGTCCGTGTATCTCATTTGCTATGACAGCAAACAGAAGCCCTCCGGGTACAGTCTGGGGCCATTCGAGCAAGGGGTGGCTACCTCGTTTGCAGCACTCCGTAGCGTCTCCACCTCTGCCATTTGTGCCGCAGCTACTTGGAGCTCTGTGCACACATTCAGTAGACACTATAGCCTGGATATTGCATCATGGTGGAGAGGCGGTTTCGCCTAGCCGATGCTACAGGGTCTCCTGTCCTAGAGTCAGGACTTGTTTAAGATCTTTCCTAGTTTCCTCCTCCTGAATGCTTACAGGCGCTATTGCTTGAAATCAGTCTAATGGTGTAACCTGCTGCAAGTGCCGTTTCCGAGTAAGATAGTACAGTTACGAGAACTTACCGTAACAGTAGATCTTCGAGAACAGCTCTTGCAGCAGTACCTTCCCCACCATTCCCCTTGGAGGAGGCATGGCCTACCGAGCCTTGAGCAGGGCTTCGCCCTTTGTCTTTTGATGATGGATCCTCGGTCTCCCATTCTGATGTCATTCTTGACGGGGTCTCGGCGGAGAACTAAGGGAATCTGGTGGGACCGCCCCTTATGTAATGCAGCCTGGCGGGTGGGACCGACATCGGGGTGGTCCCCGCTGAAGATAGCTAGCTAGAAGAATTCCGTGGGGACCTGGCGCCTGCCAGCTTCAGTCCTAATGGTGTAACCTGCTGCAAGAGCTGTTCTCGAAGATCTACTGTTACGGTAAGTTCTTACGTAACTGTACTTTCTAGTAAGTACCAGAGGGTTCAGTATTAGGACCGGTCCTCTTCAGTGTCTTTATAAGCGACATTGCAGAGGACTGGAAGGAAAAGTATGTCTCTGCAGATGACACAAAGATCTGCAACAGAGTTGATGCACAAGGTGGGGTAGAAAGGATGAGAAGGGACTTGGCAAGGTTAGAGGAATGGTCAAATGTATGGCAGCTTAGATTCAGTGCTAAGAAGTGCAAGGTAATGCACCTGGGAAACAAAACCAGGGAAGAGTACACAATGGGGGTGAGATACTAACAACAAATATGGAAAGGGACCTGGGGTAGTCATATCAGATGACCTAAAGGTGGGCAAGCAATGTGAGAGGGCAGCAAGGAGGGCTGGGGATACTGGGATGCACAGGAGAGGCATCACCAGTAGAAAATAGGAAGTTATTATCCTCTGTACAGACAGCTGGTGAGACCCATCTGGAGTACTGCATGTAGTTCTGAAGACCCAGTCTCCAAGAAAGACATAGACAGGATGGAAGCTGTCCAGAGGAGGGCAACTAAAATGTTACAGGGTCTGCACGGAAGACATGAAGAGAGACTTAAGGAGCTTAATATGCATAGCCTCGAGGAAAGGAGGAGAGAGGGGTGACATGATAGAAACTTTCAAGTACCTCAGGGAATCAACAAAGTCCAAAAGAGTAGCATCTTTCAAAAAAGAGGTTTGCAAGAACAAGGGGCATAATTTCAAGATAGAGGGCGAGGAGGCTCAGAGGTAATTTAAGGAAGTATTTTTCACAGAGAGGGTTGTGGATGCATGGACAGCCTTCCAGAAGAGGTTGTGGAGTCTAAAATAGTGGTGGAATTCAAGCATGCATGGGACAGTCATAAGGCAATTCTAGGGGTGGGGGTAGGAAGAAGTAGGCTGCTGGTTAACTAGGATCTGCAGCTTATCCATTAGGTAGGGAAATGGGCAGACTGGGTGGGCAAGCGGTCCTCATCTGCCGTCAAATTCTTTGTTTCTATGTTTATAATTCTCTCGTGGTTTGGCAGAGTGAGTATGGTATCTGTAAGTGTTAGGGCTACCATCGCCTTCCTTGGCGTATTGTGCGTGCATCCGACAATAAGTGGCTTGATTCCCCTAGAGAAGTTTAACAAATAATACATCACCCCCTTCTAGATCCAGAGTGGTAACCACTGTGGCACTGAGATGGGATCTGACATAGATAAGGACTCCACCACACTTCTTCCCTTCCTGTCTTTCCTGAAAGTGTTAAAGCCTTGTAGTTCCACTTCATGGGGAAGCATATTTGGCTTTAGCCATGTCTCTGAGATACCAGTAATGTCAGGGAGTAGAGACTGGTCCAGGCCTCGAGTTCGTGCATCTTGGGCCTAAGACTATTAATATTCATGTGGACCATCCTCAGCCCCTGGCATTGGCCCACACTGGTGTGATGGGTATTACGTTTGGGATTCTGGTCCCTGGGGGCCAGGGTTAGGCTCTGTGTCACTCCCATTGAAGCAGAAGGTCCAGGAGAATTGTCAGGACTTTGGCTGGGACATTGGGTGGGGGGTTTATGTCTTATCACTCATATATACCTTATGTGCATGAAAGCCTTTTTTTCCATTAAGTATAGTGTTGTCGCATTTGTCCTGAAACAGGATGGTGGCACCCTGGGGTGAAGTGGCCACCGTCTGACCTATCACCATCTTTATGGGGCCCTCCCCTCATAGCAACATGATTGGTTATTGCAGTTGTTAAAATATATAGGACACCCAGAGCAATCCTGATACCTCCCATTTTTGTGATTCTACCTGTAACCTCCAGTATTCTAGTACTGGACAGTCTTTCCTGGCTTTTGGTTTTCTCTATCAGACCTTCCCTTAGGAGTCTTAAACCAATTAATACAGGTCACCTTACTCTGAAAAATAGAGCAGTAACACACCTTATTCAGGGACTGGAACAACGGTACTGTAATAGGCCTACCCTTTAAGTGAATTAATACAGGTCACCCTATTCTGGAAAATGAGAAAGCAGTACTGTAGCAGAGGATACTGTTGTATGCAGTCACTAAGATATAGTATACTGTTGCTGGGATACTCCTACCATTCAGTTCATTTGTGTGCTGGCACTAAAATATAGTGTACTGTAGTAGGGTACTCCCACTATTCAGTTCATTGGTCAGACACATCAGATAATGTATTTAGTGCATAATGAGACTGTTTCCTTAAGTCTGCAAATAGCTGTGTGACACTGTATCAGTTCTGTTAGGGGCTCGGCTGTCCTACCAGCCTTATATAGGTAAAGGAGGTGGCGTGGGGAGGGAGGGCAGTTCCGCGCCACACATGATAGTCTCTCCATTGTGAGAGGAGGGAACCCGATTCAAGCTGCAGCTCCCTCCACTAATGGCTTCCCGCTGAAGACTGGCGCGTTGGAGTGCCTGGCTGCCCGCCTTACATGAGAGGCCAGCACTTCCAGTTTAAACTTAGCCTTTTTTCCTTTGTTCAGCTAGGGAGGTTGCACAGATTGCTGTGCTTGCCTGTACCTGGCGGCAAGAACAGTCCACAAAAGTTAGGTCTCCGTATGGGCAGCTTGCTCAGCCCCTGCTGCAGAATCCCAGGCTCATGAAGCTGTTTTCCCGAGCAAACAAAGCGCACCATAGTCTCTCCGTTGCAGGAGGAGCCGATCAAGCTGCAGCTCCCTCTACACCCGATGGCTTCCCACTGAAGACTCTTGACCTGGAAGACTGTGTTCCTAGTAGCTATTACCTCTGCCAGAGAATCTGTGAATTACAGGCCCGTCAGCCTAATCTGACTTAATTTCTTCCATAGGGATAAGGTGGTCCTTAGGACAAATAGAAAATTTGTTCCTAAAGTGGTTTTGATTTTCATCTGAACCAGTTCTCGCCTGCCTGTGTTTTTCAGTGACCATTCTTCTTCTGGGGAGAGAAGATTGCACAGTCTGGATGTAAAGAGGATACTTGGCTATTATATAGGGCATACTAAGGCCCCATAGGAATGATTGTCTTCAGCTATTTCTCACTTATGGGGAAGTGGGAAAGGTAGACCTGCTGCTAGAGAACTATTGCCAGGTGGATTGTCTCCTGTATTCAGTTCTGCTATTCAAAGTTAGGCAAAGAGCCTCCCTCAGCCCTGAGGGCTCACTCGACCAGGAGTACAGATGCCTCTTTGGCAGCTGCTAGAGATATCCCTTGGTAGAAATTTAAAGCAACCACCTGGAAAACGGTCCATACATTCACCAAGTATTACTCACTGCCACCCCAGACTAGGAGTGATGCTAGGTTTAAGTGCAACAATATTGGAAGCTTGTTCCCAAAGTAAGTTCTATTATCCCCCTCCAGAGAGCTGTAGTAGTTCTGCATATAGTCCGAATACAGCAAGACATCATGTTGTTTGAAGAAAAATTGATCACCATAGTAATGTTGTTTTTTCTAATGGGAGTCTTGCTGTATTCTGACCTCCCTCCTTGCCTTCCCTCTCAGAACCTATCCAGAGTTAGAGAGTGCAAAGAGCCAGTAGCACAAATAAATGTCTAGTATAAGTAAAGGCTATGAATCACAAAAGAGCGTTTGTAATTGAAAAACACTCAAACTTTAATACAGTCTTTACTCTCAGAACCTAGTCTTGTGGATGTGGGTTGGCAGTTTACAGTATTGCACACTAGAGGTGTACCTTTGTACCCCTCCTTTTCTAGGTGGGGTCTTTCTTTGTTGTTATTGTTTATATATTTTCACTATCTACACAACTTTTCTTTGGTTCTCCTCATGAGCCTTTTGGACCCAAGCATTGTGGCCTATGGCTTAAAGTTTTAAACAATTTCTATAGCTGTTAGTTAGTTAGTATATGCTTGTAAGAATCTGACAGTTACACTGAGATGTACCAGAGAAAGAGGTTTGAAAACTGAGCTCAACGTTCTATGCTGCTGCAAAAGTTAGCACATTCCTCTCCGGAGCAGTTCAGCGCTGGGGCTAACTGCATATAGTCAGAATACAGCACAACTCCATTAGAAGAAACAATATTACTATGGTGAGTAATTTTTTCTTCAGATCCTGGAATCAACCTTCAGTCTTTTTTCAGGCTTGGGGATCACCATAAAACTACCAAAGTCCTGCCTCTGTCCTTGCCAGCTCTTCCAGTACATTGGGGCGGTCCTGGACACAAGTCAGGGCAAGGCTTTTCTGCCCAAGGACAGAGCGGAGCGACTGATGGTGCAGGCCCAACTGGTTTCCTCCAGTTGACTGGTCCCAGCCAGGGTCTGTCTCCATTTTCTGGGCCACATGGCAGTGGCAGTCACCACAGTTCCCTTGGCCCAGTTGCTCATGCGGTCCCTCAGTGGACATTGTGGGTCCAGTGGGATCAGCGCATCAAGACCAAATTGGTCATCGTCTCCGACTCGGTGCAGAGGAGTCTGTTGTGATGGCTGGACCCGCCATGTTTCTTTGGGGAGTCTCCTTTCTGCTCCTGACCCCCCCACCGAGAAGTTCTCATGACAGATGCGTGTTGCCTGGACTGGGGTGCTCATTTGGCTGAACATCAGACCCAGGGTACCTAGTCACCAGCGGAAAAGGATCTTCACATCAACGTCCTGGAGTGGTAGGTGGTCCTTACACCCTGCAAGCCTTTTAGACAGACAACAGGTGTGTGGTGTACTACATCAAGCAGGAGGGGGGGAAACCCATTCATACCCCCTGTGTTGGAAGGTGATGAGAGTCTGGTTCTGGGCCAGTGAGCACCATCTGAAACTCTCGGCCATTCATGTTCCAGGCTTCCAAAATGTATTGGCCGAGAATCTCAGCTGCTCCAGGTCACAGGATTACGTGGGAACTTCTGACCTCAGTGGTCGAAGACCTCTTTGACAGGTGTGACCATCCTGTGTTGGACACCTCTGCATCCCCACTCAACTAAAACTGTCACTTTTTGCATGCTTGATTCCAGGCCTGGAGTTTTCTGGCAAGACGATTGTTCCTCTCTTGGAAGATGGGTTTCTGTATGCATTCCTCCCTTTCCACTCCTGCAGAGGGTTCTGCTCAAGCTCCAGTAGGAAGGAGCAGAGATTATTCTCATAGCTCCCTTCTGGCCACTTCAGATTTGGTTTCCTCTGCGGCATCAGCTAGCTGTGGAATCTCTGGTGCCCTTGCCCCAGTGCACAGGTTTGCTGTCCCAGGACTAGGCACCCTGGTCCGTCCGGACCTCAAGTCGCTGCATCTCCATGCGTGGCTCCTGCAGACCTAGCTATTGCCCACTTTGGGGTGTCCTCTAGGGTTGATGATGTCCTGGTGGCAGTCAGGAAGCCCTCCACCAGGACCACTTATAGTATGAAATGGAAGCGCTTTTCCATTTGGGCCACTGCTAGCCATTTGGATCTTTTCACGTGCCTGGTGAATCAGGTGTTAGAGTACCTCCTTTCCCTTCAGATGCAGGCCTGTGGTATGCACCCTTAAGGTGCACTTACGACCAGCCCAGTGAGGCTGGAGGTTGAGGTGCTGGATGCCACACCTCGCTCTACGCTGGTGACCCAGGTCTGGGAGCGAGCCTGGGTTGGCGGGGAGGGAGCAGGATTGAGCAGGCACTGGCAAGCTCTCCTCTCCTGGGAGGTCTGTGGATTTTTTTTTAACCAGGAGAGAGACACTACGCTTAAAGCTTGTTTACAGGTGCGACCTGGGAGCACAAAGAAGTTAAGTGAGTTGCTCAGGGTCACACAGTATGCAGGTGGGGGCTGTGGGATTCAAACCCAGGTCTCTAGATTTGCAGCTCAGAGCCATTAAACCACTGAGCTATACTGTGGCACAATGGCGCCCAGTGGTGACTGGTGCTGCTACAGCCGGAGCCACTGTGGAAGGGATGTAGGAGAAGGTGGATGTTATGTGGGTCACGTGAGCATGTGCTCCAGTGTGCTGGTGTCATTGCATGCCCTTCTCCTGGGAATAACTGAGCCAGAAAACCCCTTCAGAGCTTTCATGAGGATGCCTCTGATGGACTCCACGCCTCCCAGCCTGAACAAAGTGTGGCCTCTGGGGCGGGGCTCAGGGTGATCTTGGTCTCCCTCCCCCGGGAGCCCTCCATGAGGGGCAAGTCACAGTCCTCCTCGCCTCACAGCCATGGCAGAGGCCAGGTTGGGTGGGAGCTTGAGGGTCCACACATCAGGGCAGATAGGGGGTCAAGTGTTCCCCACCGCACTGAGGTGGTAAACAGAATTGGAAGGGGGCACCTTTCCACCATCTCTGCATACCATGCACGACGAAGGCAAAGCTGCCGCCCAGCTGGAGGTGTCTCGCCATTTCTGTGGGGAATCTTACATCTGAAACCTCCCATTCAGGACCTGGTCCTCCATGGAGACCTCAGCCTTATGTTGGAGAAACTCACTTTACCTCTCGTTGAACTGGCTGCGAGTTACGTAGCTCTGTTTATGGAAAGCACTTTTTGTTTGCTGTTACTTCTGCTTGAAGGATTTATGAGCTACAGGCTCTGATGTGTAAAGAGCCTTATTTGTTTTTTCAAAAGACAGGGTGTCTTTATGCACTAATCCTAAGTTTTTACCTAAGGTGGTGTTTGAGTTTACTTTAAATCAATCCATCCACCTGCCAGTTTAATTTCCTGAGTGTTCCAGTCGGGGAGGCATCGCTACATATACTTTTGATGTTCACAGAATGTTGTAGTATTATACTAACCACACCAAGTCGTTGGAGGAAAACTGACCAGTTGTTCGTTTATTCGCCTCAAGAGAGAGGGTGCTCCGGCTTCAAACAGTGTTTATATAAGTGGTTAGCTAATTGCATTGTTTATTGCTACAAAGTACAGCAAGCCCCTTGCTGGGGTGGTCAAGAGCTATTCCACCAGGGGCATGGCTACCTTCACAGCTTGCTTCACAATGTGTCTGCTGCTGACATCTGTGCAGCTGTCACATGGAGTTCTGTCCACACTTCACCGAACATTACAGTCGGAACATCGCCTAGGCGAGAGCCAACTTCAGCATGGCAGTTCTTCAAGTCCTTCTGTCATGAACTCTTGACTGATGTCTGGTCCTTCTTCTGGTGATTATCCTAGTGATAACTGGTACTGCTTGTGACTCCATCCTACCTGTGTGGCCTGCTGTAGGAGCCTTCCTTGAAGTAAGATAGTGCAGTTATGCAAGAACTTACCGTAACAGTTGATCTTCGAGGAAGCTCTTGTAGCAGGCCCTGCTTTCCTTCCCCGTTGTTCCTTTTTGTGTACCTTCTTCTGCCTCTCAGGAAACCTCCTCTGTTCTCCTTCAGTTGCCAGTACAGAATTTCCGGCAAGAGAACTAATGTGGTGGGGGACCGCCTCCCTATATAGGCTATTCTGACGACAGTTAACTGATGGCGGGTGTCCCTCGTGGTAGACTGCTTAGCTAGAAGTTTTCTGTGTGGTCCTAGCGCCTGACAACTTAGTCTCATCAAGTGTTGCCTGCAGCAAGAGCTTCTCTCAAAGATCTACTGTTATGGTTCAAGTTTCAAGTTCAAGTTTATTTCCAGGAAAACTTCATTGAGCAAGCTAATTTTCAAAGAGGTTCTGTGAGGCTGAAGACAATGCAAAACAATAACAAGGCAAATGCTTAAAAGTGCAACATATGAATAAAAATGAGCATATCGAGACATAGGATTGGACAGCGTGAAGGTGCTGTACAAATTTCATTGCCTAACAATGTGAGGGAACTTAAAATGTAATTGCCGAACAACGTGACAAATTTCATTGCCTAACAATGTGAAGGAACTATACAAATTTCATTGCTTAACAATAAAGAAAGAAATACAATAATTTTGGACCTTGTAACTAGTGTGATCTGGTACTGAGCAGTTCAAAACATTACAGTACAGCTTGGTGTATGATGAGGCATAAAAGGGGAGAGGTAGGAGGAAGGGTACAACGGCAGCAGAATGAGGGGGAAGAAGGGGTGGAGATTGACTAAGACAGGATGGACAGTCATGGGTGGCAGATTGCATGTTTCTACCAAATGGTTACTGACTAGAGATTTAAAAGCATTTAGTGATACTAGATGAGTTATTTGAGTGTTGACTGCAGTTAGTTCCAGACTGATGGGAGGGCATAGCCAATGGCAGCTTTGCCTGAGAGAGTGCGGAACCTGGGGACATCAAGTGCAACGAGGAGGTTTTTTAGCGAATAGCAGCTCAGAGATTCATGTAAATAGGCAAGATATGATATATTGGGGGTGGGTAACTTATTGAACGCTTATATGCAGCTGTGCATTAATCATCTGATGGCAAGTGAGGACAATCCTACTTTGGAATAGAGCTTACAATGGTGGGTTCTGTGGAAGCATTTGTAATGAATCGAATGGCGTGGTGGGTATAGTACATCCAGCTTGTGCAGATTGGCAGTGGAACAACAAATGTAAATGAAATCTGTGTAATCCAATAAGGGTATAACGGTAGCTTGGACCAGCGCTCCTGATAACACTAGGGAATAAAGATTTGTTTCGGTAGTAGAAACCTAATCCCATCCTTAGTTTTTGATAGGGCCTCAATGTGAACGGAGAAAGAGAGATCATGGTTAAGCCAAAGGCCTAGATATTTGAACCTGTTATGGTAAGTTCTTATGTAACTGTACTTTGTAAGTGCAATAACTCACTCCAGGGTATGGGTTATGAACATTCACCCTGGGTGCAGTGAGGACACTCTGCCTGCGGCCCTGTGCCTCACACGCACCCAAGGTGTGGATTAATCCCCTGCAACCCCATATCCCGTTGTGGGTTATTGCCATATACGGTAGGGGCTATAGTCGTGCCCCCTGTGGTTAGTGTTGAATAGTCACTTCTATGTTCAACTCGAAATTTTGCATTGTAATAACTTCTCACCCTTTCAAGTGATTTGCATGACATTTTGCATGCTATCAGGGACCAAAGATCTCTTGATATGGCAAGTTTTGTTCTGGTCAGTGTGGAGGTGCGGAAATACAGAGTGTAAAAATGTAAAATTTCCCTTTTTTTTTCATTTCTGTCACCGCAGTGCAAAATGGTTTGGAATTTTGGTCTGAAATGTTTACGGCACAAAGGTCTTGGCTCACAGATGTGCCTTTGAAGGTTTGGTGAAAAATATGAATCCATTCTAAAGTTATTCAGTTTTAAAGTTTCCCATTATTTTCAATGGGAATTTCACTTCCAGTTAGAGATCTGACATTATTGTAAAAAAAAAAAAAAAACAGTCCAGGTGGTATTCCACTCTACCCCTTCCACTACTAGCCATACCAAAGACACATCTATTCTCAGGTAGCAGGTCCTTTGCTTTGCTGCCCCCTCGGCTTGGAACTCCTCCCCATCTATCCTGTCCTACATAACCCTCCCTTGGTTCAGTCTTGCTCATAACTACTACCTGATTCTGGAACTTGTATCTGCCTCATCTGACTTGCACACTCATGCCCTTACACTGTTTTCCTAAAGCCCCAATGCTTATTTCTCCAGCCTTCTGTTACTACTGTACTGTAACCACTTGATCATCTGTATTGTACATCAGTGCTCAGCAGTGCAAATACTTGAATACTTGTATAGCCATCCTAAAGATTGTACTCAATTTCTATCCTGTCCAAGCAAAATTTGTCCAGCATTGTACATCAGTATTCTGCAGTGTGAAAACTTGAATAGCAGTGTAGTCGCCTTAAAGATAGTACTTATTTCTATCCTGTCAAAGCAAAACTTTGTACTGCATTGCATTACACTGCTGTAGATTATATACAGAACTGTGACTCTTTATATGTATTATAGTCCTGTTTATTGTACTACTTTGTGATGTCAACATAGAAACATAAAAGTCCTCTATGCAAATAATCACCACCCACTGAACACTGTGATTAAAGAAGATCTGCAGAGGTGGTCTCACCTACCCTATCACTAGCAAAATAATTGAAGCAGTTAGGATGAATATCCTCCCTTATATCTTTATCAGACTATCCCATTATCTCAGAGTAAGATGAAATTTAAAAAATGGCTAAACTAATAACTAACTTCATATGGCAGGAAAGAAACCAAGAAAGGCCTATTCATCCTTTCAACTCCCGAAAGATCGAGGAGGCTTAGCCTCCCATACCTGGAGAAATATTGTCAAGCTGCACAGGTATCCCACTGATTAATATGGTTAGATCAAAAGACATCCCAGCACTGGAAGGATCTTGAATTAGGGGAGCAGGAAGACAAATTGAAGCAGCACTATTTGGGGAAAAAAATAGTTAATCAAAATTTGAACAAGAATAGGAGTTTGCTTACACAGGTCCCATAGTAGACACTTGGAACAAGCTTCTACATAATCCGCTGATCAAATAGGCAGTAAATTCATTGTACAGTCCAGCGGAGGACCCCAGATTTGCTCCAGCTAGACTAGACCACACCTTCAAATGTTGGCAAAAGTTAGACTTCAGGCACTACTACTACCAAATGTGTGATAACGGACTTATTAACACATTACTCCCTGAAACAAAAATACCAGCTAAGGCAGCAAGACCACTACAGATATTTACAGATTCAGAACTTGTGTAGAATCTATTGGCCGCACTTGAATATCCAAGGCCCCCCAATCCAGATAACAGTTGCCACCCAGGAAAACACTATCCCGAAAATAGTATTTCCCAGATATATAAATCTATCCAAGCAGTCACAGCTCAAGCAGTTTTGAAAGCACAGGGACATGGGAAGAGGAAATGGGGATCTCATTAACAGGCGAAGAATGGAGGGAAGTGTATTCGATGCAACATAAAGTCTCGATGTCGCACAGCTGGAAAGAACATGGCTGGAAATGTGTGTCCGGTATTTCACACCCACAAATAACTGGGAGATTGATGCTCTACATGGGATTAAATTTTGGCAGCCTGTGGAGAAGTGGTGGCAACACACACCCACATTTTTGGAGTTGTAGGTTACTTGAACCTTTTTGGCTAGCATTACAAAAGGCTCTAACAGAATTATTTAAGAACTGGGGTATTATCCTTGGATTGTGCCATACTACTGCATTTCAAGAGCATATCCAGAATACTCGCACCGGAAAGATGCTAGCCATTCTTTTGATAGCGGCAAAGAAGGTCGTTTTCATAGGTGGCTATAGAAAGAAATTCTGAACCGGACTGATTGGGAAGATATGGTACAAAGAATATATCTCATGGAAAAACTAACAGCAAACGGTGAATTTATGCACAGGAAATATAATGAGTTTTGGGGTAATGGCTCATATGGGTAATGGAGCATAGACCTGACATTATCCCGTAAAAATATATAACCGCCTATTACAAAGAGCATAGAATAGATTAAAGAGAAATGATGCCACCTAGAGAACTAGAGAATAGTTATCAATATTATCACAGTACAATGAATTGTCTTAACTAAGAAAGAATTACAGTGTATGTCTGGTAACATTCCTACCTACTGTCAGAACATGTGATGTATACTATGTACTGCTCCTGAAAATCTAATAAAAACTTTAATGAGAAAAACAAAACAAAACCTAGAAATGTAGAGGTTGATAAGCAGATAAGGACTTCAAGTCCCCATCCAGTCTGCCCATTTGTCCTACCTTATGAATGTCCACAGGTCTTTACTCTGTCAATGGCCTATTTATTCATACTCATCTATATTGCTCCCTTATGCCTGTCCCATGCCTGTTTGAAGCCCTGTACTGTATTCATATCCACCACTTCCTGGGGTAGGCCATTCCATGTATCCACCACCTTTCTGTGAAAATAACTTCCTCATATTACCCCTTAATCTGCCTTCCTCTAATCTCATGCTGTGTCCTCTTGTCCCGCTATTTTTCTTATATTGAAACATGTTAGACTCTTTCACCTGATTAATGCCCTTAAGATGTTTGAATGTTTCAATATATCACCTCTTCCTCCTTTACTCTAAGGTATGCATATTGAGCTCTGTTAATCTGTCCTCAGATGCTTTCTGATGCAGTCAATGCACCATTTTGGTTGCCTTCTCTGGACTGCCTACATTTTGTTAATGTCCTTGTACAGGTGCAACCTTCAGTACTGCCACGCAGTATTCAGATGGGGCCTAACCAGTGTCTTGTAAAGAAGGATCATTACCTCCTCTTCTGACTTGTGATACCCCTGCTAATACACCCCAACATCCCTCTAGCCTTACCTACTGCTTTAGTGGTCTGCTTGATAATTTCAGGTCATCTGTGATGATGATTCCCAAGTCTCTTTCTTCCCTTGTGATTGCCAGCAACTCCCTCCCAAGCTATAGGTAGCTTCAGGATTTCTCTCTATGTGCATGATCTTGCACTTCTTTCATTAAACCCCAGTTGCCACTCTTGAGACCATTTTGCCAGTTTTCAAGATCTCTTCTCATTCTGCCCACCCTATCTGGATCATCTGCTTTGTTGCAGATCTTGGTGTCATCTGCAAACAGTCAAACCTTACCAACCGTCCGTCTGAAATGTCACTGATGAAGATATTGAAGAAGACTGGCCCAGGACTGGTCCCTGAGGTACTCCACTTGTGACTTGCATCTCTTCTGACTGTATATTGTTTACTACCACTCTCTGTTTTCTGCCGCCAACCAGTTTGCCACCCAGTTTACCAACTTCTGACCCAATCGATTCTACCAGCTTATTAATCAATCTTCTGTGGGAACAGTATTGAAAGCTTTGCTGAAGTCAAGGTAGGCGACATCAACTGCACCCCTTGGTCCACCACTCTGGTTACCCAGTCAAAGAAATTTATGAGATTAGTTTGACAGGCCCTTCCTGTTGTAAACCCATGCTTTCTTGGATCCTGTGGTTCTGTGGATTCCAGGTGTTGCACTATCCTTTCCTTAAGGAGTGCCTCCATAATCTTGCCCATTACTGAGGTAAGACTGACTGGTCTGTAGTTCCCTGCCTTCTTCCTGCTGCCACTCTTGTAGAGCGGGATCACATGAGCCCTTCTCCAGTCTTCTGGGACCTCTCCTGTGCTCAGAGACCAGTAGACAGTTCTGCTAATAGGTCTGCTAGTTCCACCTTAGGTCATTTAGTACCCTGGGACGTATGCCATCAGGTCCCATATCCTTGTCCACCCTGAGCTTAGCGAGCTTCTTCTGTGAAGGGACTAATGCACACCTCCCTCCCCTGTGTCCATGGTGCTGAGCCGTGGGCCTGTCTACCTTCTCCTCAGTAATACTGAGCAAGTATCTATTTAGGATAGATGCTTTTCTTGGTCCTCCTCCACACACTCCCCTTATCACCTTTGATCTTAGCAATACCCCTCTGGACTTTCTCCTTTCACTAATGTAGCTATAGAAAGTCTTGTCCCCTTCGTTTACTGTTAGTGTTAATGTTTCTCGGTTTGGGCCTTTGCCTGCCTTACTGCCTTCCCTTAGTGAAGTTTGGTATGCCTCCCTATCTTTGTCCCGCTGCATTCCCTTGTATTTCCTAAAAGCCAACCTTTTGGCTGACTTTTCTGCTACTGTTTTTGAGAACAAAGTGGTTTTCACCTTCTTTTACCCTTGTTTTCTCCCCAACATAATAGGATGTTGCTTCCAGTATTGCATCCTTAATGCTTACCCACTTTGCCTGTACCCCCTCACCTGTATTTCTTCTTGCCAGGGCTAGCTTGACTCTGCTGACCATCTTATCAAAGTCAGCTCCTCTGAAGTCCTATATTTTGCCTTGGAATGGGATGATTTAGTTCTAGTGGCCAAATTGAACCATACCCATGTGATTGTTCGTGTGCTCCCCTATATTGTTTCACTTCAATAATCGATGTAACCTGCCCGTAATATATCACTATATATATTTGTTAACATGTCACATGCCAAAGCTATATCTGTACTAATTGTGTACCTACTATTCCTGTAATTCCTGGGTCGCCCTGAAAAGGGACCTCCAGGGCCCAGTGGGCCTACCGGTCATCAAAATTCAATAAATAAATAAATTGTCACTGTCCCCCAAGTGACCTACCTGGAGATCTGTGATCCTTCCCTGTTAGTCAGTACTAGATCCAGGATAGTCGTGTCTTTTGTGGGTTGTTGTACCAATTATTTGAGGCCCTCCCCTGCAGGGAATCCACTATATGTCTAGTTCTGGCGGATGTTCCTGCTGGTATTGACCAATCTGTGTCTGGCATATTGAAGTCTCCTGTTATCAGAACCTCCTTTTAGCTGTAATGTTTTGTATATCTTCTAACAGTAATGTTTCTGTGTCCTCCCTGGTCTGGAGGCCTGTAGACAACCCCAGTTCGTATGGCTGTCCCATTTCCTGTTTCAGGGTGACCCACAGTTCTTCGGCTATTTATGTGTATTCTGAATTTCTGTAGCTTTGATATTTTCATGACATAAAGGGCCTCCTCCTCCCCTTTGTACCCTCAGTCTCTTCTGAACAGTACATAGCTGGGCACTGAAGTCTCCCAAGTGTGCTTACTGGTGAACCATGTCTCGCTAATGGCTACTATGTCCAGTTTAGTCTCCGTCATTGTTGCCTCCAGGTCTGGGATCTTGTTTCCCAGACTGCGGCATTGTATACATGATTTTCCATTGGTCCAATTTTGGTGTATTAGTTGTGAGGCTAAGTCTGGCTTTTCGCCTGCACTTTGTATTCTGAGCGGACCTTTTTCTTACCTGGTGATGCAAATCAACTACTAACATGCTGAACTCCTGTTTGATTACTAGTTGAGGGGAGGGGTTCTTCGATTCGATGTATCGGGTGCTGCACCCTCTCCACATTTGCTAGTTTAAATATTCTGCAAAGACATCAGATTTCTGCCTCAATGCACTGATTCCCTCCATTTAAAGAACTTTCACTCCCAAAAACTGTACCAGTTAACCTACAAATGTGTGTCCTTTTTCCTGGCACCAGCCCTTGAGCCACATGTTTAGCTTCCCTATCTCCCTTCTTTGTCCTTCCGTCTGCCTGCCCCTTCTCTCAGACCAGCAGGATCTCAGAGAAGGAGATGCCAGACAAAATAGATGACAGTTTGTCTCCCAGCCTGGTCAGGTGTTACTTGGTCTCCACGACTGACCGCTGGGTGAGATCTGTAGTCCCTATGTACCAGGATGTCAGTGTTTTCTCCTGCTTCCTGCATGATGTTAGCAATGCAGTCAGTATTTCTCCACGCTGATGTACCTGGGAGACATCTGACCATTGCCCCCAGCTGGAGGTAGGTATCATTTCCCCAAATCATGAAGTCTCCTATGATCAGAAGTGTTTAGGATTTCATTTTTGCCTTTTTGTTTTGCTCCTGTTTTAGGTGAGTTTTATAGCACTAGCTCCTGTGCTGCAGTGTCCTGCTCTGCAGTGTCCTCTGCCCTTTGTTTGATTTCAGAGACAGAGGTAGATACCTGCATACCTCTCAACCTCTTGCCTCATGAATCAGGGACAAGGCTTAAAAAATCAGGGACTAAGACCCCAAATCAGGGACACATCTTAAAACTGGTGCTGTTCACTCAGAAAGCTGACAGAATAAAGGGATTTGTGTTAAGATGCATTTTCTGAAGAAGAACAAGTATGTTACTTTAATGTTTGACATTATTTTCTGCTTTTAATCCCCACTGTTCTGTCACAAAACACAAATTTTATGAGGGACAGCAGAAAATTTTGAGGCAAAATCAGGGACATCCCTGAAAATCAGGGACACTTGAGAGGTATGGATACCTGTTTGTAGTTGTTATATGGTTTGTGGAGGTGAGATGTTGGTGAGCACTGGTGATGGGGCACCTAGTTTGCCCGTTCTAACAACCTGCCAACCTCCGGATCATCTACCCTCGCGGTCAAGGTGCTTTAGTTGGAAGTTGGGAAATGACGAGTGGTTCTTGTAATATATTTCCTCCTGAATATGCAATTTGAGGCACGCAGTCTCTGTCCATGCTGCCTGGAGCTGAGCCCTTAGATCTCGATGGTCCAGCATGTAGGACAGTGTCCTAAATCCTGTATAACTGCCCTATTGAAAAGTGTCCCGAGTACCTGCAGTTAATAACATCCGCTCCAACTGAGTTGCCGAGTTTATAAGTAATTGAGGAAAATGAAAACAAAAGTTTGATATATATATATATATTTTTTAGTTAGTGAGGAAACAAAATTAAAGAGCAACTGCCTCAAGAAGAGCTTTGAAGAATATAATATTTGAAAACAAAGCAGCTTATATTTCTCATTAGCTCTGTGTTCTTACCTCCATTATTTATTACTGAGGTCAGATGCATGAACACAGAAGAGTTGTTCCCTGAGGGTTCATCAGCTCTATTGCTTCTTCCCAGCCTAATGTCATAATACTGTGCTTGTGACATCACATTATTTCCATAGCAACAGACTATGATGTCACAACAGAGCTTTTATGATGTCAAGTAGGAATAAGTTATAGAAGCAGATGAGCTCTAAGGGATAAAGATCCTGTTTTTTGTTGGAATTTCTTTAGTAACAAATAATGAAGAGGAGACATCTGTAGAAGATACATGAAATGGAAGCAGAATTGTCTCTTTATGTTTTCCAAAGTTTTTCACAGGCCAGTTGCTCTTTAACTGAAACAAATGATGTCTTTACTTGAAACTAACAGATGTGTTCTACTAATTGGGGTGTTTCACCAAATTCTGCAGTTAGTTTTAGAAAGATAACTTGGAAATGTGTTTTGGAAGATTCTGAATGCTGTTCTGTGTTCTTTTCCATGTTCTGGAATCCTTTGTTGCAAACTGCGAAAAAGAACATGGAACAGGATTTCAGAATGTTCAAAAAACATTCAAGATCTTACTTCAAGAGGGTTCCTTTAGTAGGTCATCACATATAGGACTGGCGCTACCTGGCATTGGGCGCATACGGCAGACTTTTCTAGCAATACCTGATGGAGGACCACCCACCCGATGTCACATGACTGATGTCAGCGTGACTGTATAGTGGTGGTCCGCCCACCTCCAGTTCTTTCCCAACTTCGCCTCCTGTCAGTCGCATTGCAGACTTCCATATAGCGATCGTCGTGAAGTTTCTATTGCGTCGGTATTTTACCCTCGCAATTTTCAAATTATTTAGTTCCTTCTACTCGTGTCTTCTCCAAGAAAAGTGCTTGTCTTGTAGGCGTGTGATCCCACAAAGATGGTCACCAGAAGTGCGTTTCTGCCTAGGCCCAGACCATCCTATCTCCTGCTGCCCAGAGTGCCAGTCATTCAACCAGGCCACCAAAAACGGAGACAGCAGGCATCGGAGGCCCACCTTCTTAAGACCTGCTTGGCCTCCTTGGAGAAAAAGATGGAGCGCCTTAGGACTTGTCCGAAAATTTGCCCTTCTAAAAAAACACAAGGAGAAGTCTAGGAGTGGGCTCGCTCATGGACTGATGCCAGACCATCGACAAGCAAGGCCAGCTACCACCCAGAAAACAGCCAGACAGTAAGTTGGACAAGACACCAGTGGATAAGTCAGCCGCCAGCTTCTCTGGCGATTGCGCTACTCTGCTGACAAGTCGGCCCCAGGCTCCTCCAGGAACTGCATACTGACGGTGAAGCCAGCTCCCTGGCTGGGGGCTCCACCCCTGACTGTCCGACCTTACCCACTAAGCCGACTCATCTCTGACAACCGCACGGGCTCGGTTCCCCATCGGGGCCTAACAGCGCCTCCTCCTGATGTCGGTGGGACCAAGGAAGAAAGCCCTCCCTCCTCCTCCTTCCTCGCCTCTTGTTCTAGCATTCATCCCCGGACATGTCCCGCGATGGGATCGAAGCCCCATCGATCCTGTTGATGTTTTGGGTACATCTCTATGTTCCCCTGCTGGAGTCCTGGATCAGGAGGCTCCTTCACGGCTGTCTGGCTCTACTGTGGAGTCCCTCCGCCTTCTGGCGGGATGCCAGCACCTTCTCTGGCGCCTGTGATCCCGATGACAGTCCTCAGCTGGGACCAGCCGACTGGCCTTTACCTTTGGCCCCAGCGCGGAGCTCCCTCTTCCGGTCCCAACGCCGCCCCTCCGGCGCTGGATCCTTTTTCAATGCTGGATCGGGTAGCGCGCCGGTGTCGTTAGTCCCTCTGACATGGGCTGTCCGATGCTGGACCCACCTCCAATCTATACAATGGCGAGTCCAATGTAGGTCCCCTGACACCAGATATGACGTTGAGATTTATTTCAGACCCCACTGTCCCCATTACCCCTTTGGGTATCCTACCCAGGGGTTCCACTCCTGATTGGAGCCATTTTGGCAGTTCCATCATGGATTCAACCCATATTCTCCCTGTAGGTTTCCAGGGTACTATCCTCTCGGTCGCACCTCCTCTTCTTCTCACCCACCTCAGCTGGCTCCCCGTGTGGTTCCGGATTCAAGATCATGATTTAGGTCTTGGTGGCAGGGGACCAGATTGAGTTGGTTATGGACCTGGAAGCTAGATTCTCACAACTGCAGCTTCCTGGGTCCCTCCCCAAGCAGTTCTATTTCTACCATCCACGCTTGGGGAAGACTCGACAGATGTCCTTCATGGGACTTCAGTCGTCAGATTGTCGAGGAGGTGGAAGATAGTTCCGATGGAGGGAAGATCCTCAGAGGAGGAGCATGTGGAGGACCCCGAGGATACGAAGGAAGGACCTCCTGAGTCCTCTCCAGAGGATCCTTCCTTTTCGGACCTCCTGAGGGCCTTAAGGGACCACTCGACTGGGAGTCAGAGGACCAGGATCCTATGAGGCAGAGACTTAAGCGAACACCTGGACTTAGAGTCTCTACCCTCTATTCCGGTCCCCCACGGATGGCATCTCATCAAGACCTCACCACCACCATCTGGCATATGTCTCATTCCATCCCGGCTGTCCCCAGGAGGGCAGACATGCTCTACCAGGTGCCAAAGGATGCCCCTTTTCTGAAGGCTCATCCCAAGTAGACTCTCTGGTCATTTCGGGTGCTCATGACTGCTCCACAGCTCCTAAGCACATGAGCACGACACCTCCTGACAAAGAGTCAAGGTTGATGGACCAGTTCAGGAAGGTCTACTAGGCCATGCATCCTTTGTTCTCTTTGTTACGTGGTCCACATGGTGTCCCACCAAAACAGACTATCTCCAATCAATGGACCTTTGCCCCTCAAGGAGGAACTTGCCAAGGATCTCCGCCTCCAAGATCTCCCAGAGATGCTCTTCGAGCCACTTACGACTCTGTTGATTCAGTGGCCTGCACTCAGCATCTGCCATTGCCGCTACACGGCATTCTGGCTTCATCTCTGGGGCCTCGCGAAGTCCAAGCGACAGTTCAGGATGCCCCTTTAGGGGCCCAGTCCTTTCTGATGGGGTTACCTAGGACATCATAATGGATCTACAGGACAAGGTGTGGTCCTTAGATCCATTAGGTCCATGTACCGATCGGGCAGCCAGCAACAGCAGCAGCCTTTCGAAAAGGACCAGAAGGCAGCGGAAGAATGCTCAGGCATGACACCAAGCAAAGCGTGAGGCTTCGGTGTACTACACTCCCTGCCCTCAGGAATCAGTAAAGTCAGGGGGACCTCCTCCTGAACATCCCGCACCTCTGACTCTCCGGCCTCACTACATCCTTAGTCTCACAACGGAAGCAGATTGGGGGAGGTTCGCCCGCCACACGAGGGAGTGAGGGTGATAACCTCAGATGAGGGGTCCTGCAACCCAGTCCGCCGGACACACTATCGAGTTTCTGGAGATTCCTGGACTCTCCTCCAGAAGACCTCTTACTCCCGGACCAGGCCCTTCTCATTCGTGAGGAGGTCAGTCTGTTCTGCTCAAAGAAGCAATTGAGCGAGTTCCTTCGGCAAAGGGAAAAAGGGTTTTATTCTCATTTCTTCCCTATTTCTAAAAGACCGGGGACTTCAGACCCATACTCGACTTGAGTCAACTCGGTCGGTATGTTTAAGAACAAGAGGATGGATACTCAGGGCCTTTCCTCTACTATTGGAGAACCATTGGCCCTGGACATGCAGAATGCTTACCTTCACATCCCATTTTCCTCAGCCACCACCGATTTCCTGCATTTCTGTTTCCAAGGGAGCATTTCCAGTTCGGGTGCTCCCCTTTGCCTATCTTGACACCTCAGGTTTTACCAAGTACCTGGCAGTGGTGGCGGTGTTCCTGCGCTGCGGGGGTATTCTGATGTTCCCTTACCTGGACGACTGGCTGATATCATCCCCATCCAGGGATTTTTGTTGAAACTCTTTCTTCACACTGGACCTCATTCAGCCGACTTGAGATCATGGTCAGCATTTCCAAGTCATCTTCATCCCTTCCCAGAGACTGCAGTTTATTGGGGCAGTTCTGGATAATGTCCAGTGCAGAGCTTTCCTCCTCCAGACAGGGTGGACACCCTGGTCAGTCAGGCTCGGAAGTAGCCTCTCCTCCGGACCATCCCTGCCTGGAGGTCCTTCGTCTTTGGGACTGATAGTGGCCTCCATCACGCCTGCTCCCTAGCAAGGCTACATGAGAATCACTCAGTGGTCATTACAGGTGCAGTGGGATCAGCTTCTAGACGACCTGGATCATCCCTCCTGGTCTCTTTAGAAGGTCCAGAGGGATTTACAGTGGTGGAGGATTCTCACAGTCTTACCCTGAGACTTCCATAAAACCAGCACCAGCAGCTACCCTCACCATGGATGCCTCGATATGGGGTGGGGAGCTCACCTGGGGAACATCACGCTCAAGGCCTTTGGTCAGGCCTGGAGACTTCTTTCCACATCAATGTTCTGGAGCTCAGGCGGTCTCATATGCCTCATAGGCCTTTCAGACCTTGCTACCCAAGGGAACACTGCTGATCCAAATGGACAATATGTCGGTAGTTTGGTACATCAACAAACAAGGAGGAACCTGGTGGTACCCTCTCTTTGCAGGAAGCGACCGGTGTGTGGAACTGGGCAGTCCAGCATCTTCTGGTCCTAGTGGCCTGCACATTCCAGGCATTCTCAATGTCCTGGTGGACAGTCTCAGCAGGACTCGGACCTCGCCTACCTAATGGGAACTGCATCAGGAAGTAGTGAGCCCATCTTCCAAAATTGGGGCGCCCAGAAATCACCTTTCGCCTCCCATCATACAAAACTTTCCAAGTTTCGCTCACTAGCTCCAGGGCAAGGTGCTTTGAGCGCGATTGTCTCTATCATGGACAGAGAAATTCTTGCACGCCCCTGCTTCCCATTCTGCAGAGGATTCTTCTCAAACTCCAAGCTGAGGGGGCTAAGATGATCCTCATCGCCCTCTCTGGCCAGACAAACCTGGTTCCCGCTGTTGCAGCAGCTATCCAGGGAATCACTGGTTCCACTTCCGCTGACTCACGACCTACTGACTCAGGATAGGGCCGTCTGGTTCATCCTGGGCTCAAGACCCTGCATCTTCATGCATGGCTCCTGCGAGACATATGCTTCTCGCTTTGGGGTTTCCTCCAGGGTTGCTCGAGTCCTCACTGAGGCCAGAAACCGCCCACCCATTCCACTTACGCTTTGAAGTGGAAGCGGTTTTCTATTTGGGCGATAGCTAAACATTGGAACCCTTCTCCTGCTCAGCCCCCAAGTCATGGAATACCTCTGACTTATCGGACTCGGTCTGTCCTATTCTTTTTAAAAGTCCATATCTCTGCTATCTCGGCATATCATGAGCTAGTGGATGGTAAACCTGCGGTTCTGAAACCCCCATCCACAGCCCCGCCTCCACCTTGGATTTGAACTCGTCTTGAAGAGCTCACTCTTCCTCCTTTTGAACTGCTATGAGCTGTGATCTGCACTTCCTGTCCTGTAAGGTGCTTTTTCTGATGGTATGACTTCAGCTCGAAGGATTTCGGAGCTTCACGCTTAGTCTGCAAGAAGCCTTACTTGATTTTCCATAGGGATCGGGCAGTCCTCAGAACATATTGTGAGGTTTCTTCCTAAGGTGGTGTTGGAAACCACTGAACCAATCAGTGGAGCTTCCAGTTTATTACCCCCACCCCCAACAGAAGTGAGGCACTCCTTCACATGATGGATGTCCATCGGATTCTCGTGTTATACCCATTGGACTAAAAAGTTTCCTCTTGCAACTAGTTGGTTTCTTTTGCCCTAGATCAAGGGGCAAACTCTGTTTCTAATCAGGGCCTTTCCAAATGGTTAGGCAACTGCATTCTGGTACTATTACTAAAGTACAAAAACCTCTTCCGGGTTCCATAAGAGGTCATTCTACTAGGGGCATGGCTGTCTTGAAGCCTTCCTACGGAACGCTTTCTACAGCTGACATATTTGTGCTGCCTCCTGAGTTCTGTCTACACCTTTACCAAACATTACAGTCTGACATTGCTTTAGGCGAGGGCTGGTTTGTCCTCAGCTGCCCTGCAGGGCCTTCTGTCATATGCTGGGTCCATTCTGGACTTCAGTTTTCTGTTGGAGTTTGTTTTCCTCCTCCTTGTTTCTCTCGTCTCTCCCTGGAAGGACTGCTTGGGACTCTCTCCTATGTGATGACCTACTGAAGGAACCCTCTCAAGTAAGATAGCACAGTTACGTAGGAACTTACTGTAACAGTAGATCTTCGAGAGGTTCCTTCAGTAGGTCATAATTTTCCCTCTCTCCTTCCCTCATTTTATTTTTACAGGGACTCCAATTGCTGTTCGCCTCCTGCTGTCAGGCTCTCTCTTCCTGGCTCCGACGGAGAACTGGAGGGTGGACGGGGACCGACCACTATATACAGTCATGCTGATGTCGGTCACGTGACGCCAGGTGGGTGGTCCCTCGGCCAGGTATTGCTAGAAAAGTCTGGCCGTATGCCCGATGCCAGGTGGTGCCAGTCCTATATGTGATTACCTACTGAAGGAACCTGTCTTGAAGATCTACTGTTATGGTAAGTTCCTACATAACTTTACTTTATTTTTCTGAAAACTAGCTGCAGAATTGGGTGAAACGTCCCTATTAGGGCATCTGTTGGTTTCTAAGTAGGCACATCATTTTTCTTAATAGTGAAATCTCCTGGTGTATAGTGGCACCTCCCCAATCCTCTGATGTTGTTCTGTATATTATTGACATCTCCTGTGTATAGTAGCACCTCCACCCTCCAATTTATTTATTTTATTTATTTGGAAAGGTTTCATCCAGAAAGATAACATGAGCTGTAAACAGCTTGTTTCCAGAATCGTCCTGGGGAGGAGGAGGTTATAAAAGGTGGAGCAAGTAAAATTACATATACAGGCCATTTACAGTATGCACATGCTAAAACTTTATGCTAAAAACAGGCAAGTACACACAATTTACAAATGCTCAGAGAGTGTACTCCACAATACAAGGCAAAACAGTCCGAGACAGTTGTTGAGCAAACAGCTTGTATAGGTGTAACGATAGGACAAAACAACGCCATGAGCAAAACAAGTAGAAATGACAAGGGTAAGGCGAGACAACAGTAGGAGTACACCTGAAAGTGCTGGGGGGTACACAGTCAGATAAGTGCATACGTTGCCTACAAGAAGGCCAGAAGCAGGGAAGGTTAGGGAGGGAGGGCGTGCGAGAACAAACACTCCTTCATGATGTTGTAAACAATGCAAGGGACAGGCCCTGGCAAAGATTTTTTTTTTTGGGGGGCATGCCGAGGATAACACTCCTAAAGAATATTCCTCCTTAAGGGTGAGGATATCCGGGAAGGAGGGAATAGAGACATACCAAGAACAATACCCTTCAGGATGCTGTGAACCTGGAGGGAATACGGGCCCAGCAAAGAAGGGGAGAGGGAGAGAGAGACATCAGAGAAGGACACCCTGTGGGATAATGAGACTCGGGAGGAGGGAAAGAGACAAGGGAGGGAGGAAGAGGGACAAGCAGGCAGGGAAAATTAGGTGCAGCTGCAGCAGTGGACTGCTGTGCTTCGGAGGAGGAGGAGAGAGAAAGAGAGAGAGAGAGAAACATACCGAGAACAACACCTCTTCAGGATGCTGTGAACCCTGCAAGGGAAAGGGCCCAGCATGAAGGTGGGGAAGAGAGACATCAGGAACCACACCTCCAGGATATAGAGACTCTGGGAAGGAGGGAAGGAAGAGGTCAAGCAGGCAGGCAAAATAAGGTGCAGTTGTAAGATGAACTGTGTGCTTCTGAAGGAGAGAGAGAGAGAGAGTGTGTTGGAGCTGGTAAACTGAATATCCAGCGGAGGGAGTTCCAGGTGCTAGGGAACTTGTATGAGAAAGCAGCGTGGCTGGATATAGAGTGGTGAGGGGCAGTGCAAGAGTTCGATATGTGGATGTGCGGAGGTGTAGCAGGAGGTGGAGGGGTTGATAAGAGGGAGGCTAGGTAAGGACATAGGGAACCTCCACCCAGAACTTCCTATAAAATTAGAAGGCGTGAGAGGCGCCTCTGGCACTGAGGGAGGGAAAGGAGAGGAGGATATAGAGATCAAGGTGGTGAGTAAGAGGGGACAGCCAAGTACAAAGCGGCAGAAGGAATTGAAGAGTGTGTCCAGTCTGGAGAGGTGGTTTTGGGGGCAGAACTGTAAACAATATCCCTGAAGTCGAGGACAGGAGCATCATCTTTTGACGATTTTTCACCTGGCTTTGCAGAGGTAGGCAGCTCTGGTGCCTGAACAGAGCCCGAGCTTAGGGAAGAAGTTTTTGTGAATAGCATCAATGTGACTCCGGGTAAGGTGTTTGTCTAGCCACAGTCCAAGGTACTTAAAGGATGGGATATCATTCAGTGTAGTACCAGAGAGGGTGATTAAGGTAGGGTGGAATAAAGTCTAGACAGTTTTGTCTGGAGCCAAAAGTCAGAGACCGTTTTTTGACATTCATTGAGAGTTGGTTTGCGCTAAACCAACGCTGGACATTATTAAAGTCTTGCTGAAGGCTGGCTGCAACCACAGAGGGGAGGAATCTGACATGAACAACACAGTGTCGTCTGCATACATGTGATACAAGAAGAGCAGGCGAAGGGAGGTCATTCAAAAATATGGAGAATAGAATTGGTCCCAGCACTGAGCCTTGGGGACACCTGTGGAGATTGGGGGAGAGGATGGAGTTACCAGTTCTGACAGACTGGGACCAGCCTATGAGGTAGGACCTGGAACCAGCTGGTGGTGGATTCAGAGAGACCAGCTGTGGACAGTTTACACAGGAGCAGGGAGTGGAGACTGTCAAAGGTTTTGGCCAAGTCGACAAAGATGACAGAGGTGATGCGTCCTGATCTATGCGCGTGAGAATGGAGTCAGTGAGCCAAAGGAGGAGATAGTGGTGGAGTGATCTTTACAGAAGCCAGATTGGAAAGAAGTTAAAGGAGAAGGAGTCAAGGAAAGTGGAGAGTTGCTCAAGGGCCTGGTGCTCTGGAGCTTGGCCAGTGTGGAGAGATGGGAGATGGGCAGAAGTTGCCAGGGTTGGAGAGGTCCCAACCTTTAGGAAGAGGAATTATGGTAGCAGACTTCCAGGCATCGGTACGGTTCCATGAAAGAAGAAGTTTAGTAGATAGATTAAGGGAGAGCAGTTTAGGTTGAGTCCATCGCTTTTTCTTTGCATGGGTTCAGTGTTAGTAATACGGAGGGTGTCATCAGGGAGTATGGGTTTAAAGGAGAACCTTGAGGCAGGGCATGATGGGCTTCATGGATGGAATGGGAGGCCTAGTGAGATCACCAGAAACGATGCATAGAAGAGAGGCAAGGAGAGAGGAGGCACAGGAAGAAATAGGGGTTGAATTCTGCAACCACAGAGAGGGGGATCGGTTAAAAGTTTGGGCACCAACTTTAGGACGGGAGAGGCAGGTGGGGAGAATAGGGCATGGACAACCTTTCAGAATTTGGATGGATTGTTGATGTTTTCATTGAAGAAGGCTTGGAAGTACTTGGCCTTGCTAGATGGATGGCTCTGGTGCATGTGTTACAGAGAGGCGTATTGTTTATGGTCTTTGGGAGCGGGGCACCAGAAATCTTGAACGCAGCCCATGCACCAATGCCGCCCCTGTATCTTGTTTAAATCTCCCTGGTGTCTAGAGGTACCCCCACCCTCCAATGCCATCCCTGTTTACAGTTAAAATTTCCTGGTGTTAGTGGTGCCCACGACCCACTGAACGCTGTCCCAGCCTGACATAAAGAAAGTGGTCCTCAATGTTTTTACCTACAAAAAGAAAACTGTCCTCGCCGATCAGACCTCAGCCCACCCCATCTCCAACTCTGTACAAACCACTTCACACCCCAGTACACCCCACACACACCTGAACAGGTCACAGGGGTGAAATCCCTCTCCAACCGAGACATGTCTTGCTGCTGGAACTGGCGACTGCAATGAGTAAATAAGGTGAATTGCGGTTCAAAAGTATTTCAATGGGGTTTCAATTTTGGTGTATAACTTTGTCATTTTTAAAGATTTTGACACCAAATTTTCAACATGCATGTTATGAGACCCCTCCTCATGGACAATGTTGGTGTAATTTCACAAATCCTGCCTGGAAGGTGATTTCACAGTCAGTTGGGGCTAAATTTAAAAATTTGTCACTGTACTTGTTCATGAGGTGGGTTCATAAGAAGAAAGGTATGTTGAAAATCTGGGGTTAAAATGGCAAAGTTGTGGAGGGTGTTGTGGAGCCCTGCAAGATGGCAGCTGGACTTTAGAGCTCTATGCAGAGAAGGCAGAAATGGCATAAAAGTAAAGTTTAATGGTGGAAAGGTGCTGAATAAAACTATCAGAAATATATGAGAACCCACTGAACAAAATGGGCAGAAAATATAAGAGACAGCCCAAGGGCACAAAGCCAGAAGCACCCACGGGGCCTCTGCTATGAGATCAGATCAGGAGAAAGTGCCAGAGGCTCCAGAGATGGCTGAGGTGTAAACTTTGCAATCGCTGGATCAAAATCAACTGATTGATGCAGTTGGTTACAGGACTTGCTGAAAAGTTTGACTCCCTCACTAATCGAGTTGTGGTTTTAGAGATGCTGACCACAGCCATGTAAACCTCAGTACTGGAAGCTGGTAGTGTGCTGATACAGCAATGGATATAACTGCAGTCCTAGTCAAAGAGAATACCACCTGCGGTCGTGGCTTGAATCTTTAGAAAACCAGACCTGATCCTCAACATTCGGATTATCGGAATGCCAGAAAATAGTGAGGGTGATCATCTCTTGCTATTTGTAATGGACTGGATGAAACAACAATTGGGGTAGAACTTGAGTCATACCTGATACACATCCAGAAGGCGTGTCGGGTAACATCATGCAATGCAGCCTAATAATCCATAGGCACCGCGATGCTGTCATTATGATCGTGGACGGCGTGGGTAGATTTTCTTTTTATCCATGGCACGCCAAAAGGGCCTTTATTGCAGGAGGGCCACATGGTACAAATGTACCCTGATTTAAGCTGTTGTACGTGACTAACAGCACAAGAAACAATTTGATGAAGTCTGTGCTATGCTGTGAGAAGCTAAGCTCCTGCATGGCATAGTATTCCTGGCCTGATGTGGATCATCTACCAAGGGAAGGTGTTTATTTTACAGATCCCTTGGAGGCCTTGAAATGGGCCCAACAAAACACCTCTACACCAGTGGGACCGGCAGACATACAAGAACTATTGTCGGACGTGGAAGAAGATCACAACTGATTCTTAAATGTATTTTAGTGTTGTTTCCACAAGTTTGGGAGTATGTGGTTGGTAAGGCCAACCCCCAGGTAAGGTGCTTTGGAACTACTGAAAATGGAGATTGGTAGTCTGAATACTGTAGGGTATCTGGGGGGTGCCAGCCATCTCACACACACCTGTTACTGTTAGCTTTACTCAGTTTAATGTTCAGCACATTTATGATGGCGTTTTCTAAAAGTGTCAACTAACCTCAATAATAGAATCATAGAAATTTGGTGGCAGAAAAGGATACCGCCAGCCCATCTAGCCTGCCCCTTACCCCCATTACTTGTCCCTGCTCCCTCCCTCTCCGCTATTCAGCCCCATATGTCTGTCCCATGCCTGCTTGAATCTCTCCACCGCTTCAGCCCCCCACCCACCTCCTCTGGCAGTCTGTTCCATGCCTCTGCCACCTTCTCCATAAAGAATCGTCCCTCACATTGCCTCTGTATCTTCCTCCCTGCAGTCTTAGGCTATGCCTCTAGTTACAGCTCTCTGCTTCTTTTAAGTAAACATCCTTCCTTTACTTTGTCCCCTTTACATACTTAAAAGTTTTAACCCTGTCCCTCTCCCCTTCTAGTGTCCAATGTGCAGATCCAATTCCTTACACCTCTGCTCATATGTATTCCCTTGCATACCCTGCACCATCCCAGTTGCCTTCTTTGAACTCTGTCCATCCCATCTATGTCCTTTCTAGGTTTAGGTTGCATTGTTCCATGTACTAGGTTAGATACTTAAAGTGCTGCAGACTTGCTAAAAGCATGAGTGTATGTCTCCCTTCCTTGTGGTTAAGGGAGAATTTGCTACTATGGCCAAATGACAAAGCAAAACTGCTTGAAAATAAATGTTGTATAGAAAGTACATTGTTTTTCCTTCCCTAAAGATGTATCTATATTGCACTGATCTATATGTTTAAACTGCGTATTAAGAGGAGTGACATCCTCATTGTTTTGATGACAAGTCTGAATGCTTGGTGTTCAAGCATTTTGTACAAGATTGCTTTTAAACTAATAAATAGTATTTAAAAAATGGCAAAGTTAGCGCATCTGTTGACATTTCACTACCCTCGCCATAACTTTCGTGATTTTCACCCCAAATTTTCAACATCGCATTTCTTTACACCGCCCATGAATGTAACAGCCTGTAATTTTTCAAATCTTGTCCAAAATATCTTTTTGCACCTGAGGTGCGAAATGACACCGCTGGTGGTGTGGAATGACGCTTCAGTGGGATTTGGTTCCTCTTGTCTCATAAAAGGAAGCACAGGGCCCTCTGCTCTGCACTCTACAGCAGCATAAATATACACATCTGTGGAGGAATGGGAGCACAGGACCCTGTGCTCCCACAAACTAATAAGGATACGATTACACTATCTCAAAAAGTAAAGAAATTATTTATAAAAACTGCATTAATGCAGTTAGGGTTCAGGATAAGCGACAAAGTAGATAATATGATATTAGGTTTTCCAACTGTAACACCTGCCCCACTTCGAAGCAAATGAGGGACAGAGTCTCCTTAGGGTTGTCAACATTAACCCTCATCCCAATCTGTGCACTCATGAGACATACATACTTGTCTCCATGACCTCTCAGCTTTTCTGTTACTGCAGTGCAATGAGTGTTAGGGTTGACAACCCCGAGGAATACTCCACCCCTCATTCCGCTTCAGGTGGGGTAGGGTGTTAGGGTTGGAACCCAAACATCTTATTTCTTTGTCGTGCTTTATCCTGAACCCTAATTACGGTGCATTAATGCAATTTTTTGCAAAGATATATATCTATATATAGGTATGGCATGTGATCTGTAACTCCATGACATCACATGTTTTTATTGGGTCCATGCCATGTTTGATTTATGCAGTGGCATGGGTCAAGGAAGTTTCGTGAACATTCTGAAAGAAGATCTTTCTGAGAGCAGTCGGGTCCTGGAATGAAATGAGGTCAGGCATCTATTCTGAAGGATCTATGGCTGGACAAAGGGCCATAAATACTAAAAAGCTCAGTCAGTGCTTGCAGTGCCCTCTCTGGATGTGAGAGTGTCACAGCGTGTGGAATAAACTTCAGACTAGGCAAATTTACAGGTTTAACACACCATGGTGTGATATTTTTCAAAGGTTAGAAGAAAATAAATAGAAACAACAAAATTGCAAAGAAAATCACTACTTAACATCAGTAGTTTCTCACAAAATACAGTCCTGGATCTTAGAGCTCCTAAGACCCTTCTCATCTGCATTCAACAGCTTGTCTACAGTAGCAGTAGAACCCTCTCTCTCTCTCTCAGGGCTGAGCCCCACTGGGCTGAACTGAAGTGAACTTATGAAGAGGTTATATATCTTTTGGTTGGGTCACCTGACTGAGCCCTTTTCTGATTACAAGTCTGACATGTTGTTTCATGTCTGAACATGTTGTTTCAAAACGGGGGAGGGGTTATTTCAGGGATTTCCTGGTTCAGTTAAAGGTACAGTGTATATCTTCACAGATACTGACTGTATATCTCTCATCCACAGTGACTAAGCACTTTTATACATAGAACTGTATACAGTAACAAGTCTATAGTGTGAATTTATGAAAATACCTTAAGGGTTTCTTATAATTGTACTAATCATGACATTATTATTACATAGAAACATAGACTTTGATGGCAGATAAGATTGTTGGCCCATCTAATCTGCCCATTTCCTACCTACAGGATAGGCCGCAGATCCTAGTTAATCAACAGCCTATTTCTTCCTACCCCCACAAGAACTGCCTTATGTCTGTCCCATGCATTCTTGAATTCTCCCACAGTTTTAGACCCCACAACCTCCTCAGGAAGGCTGTTCGTGCATCCACTACCCTCTCTGTGAAAAATACTTCTCACATTGCCCCAGAACCGCCTCTATCTTTAAATTGTGTCCCTTGTTCTTGCATGCTCTTTTTTGAAAGATGCTACCCTCTTGGACTTTGTTGATTCCACTGAGGTACTTAAAGTTTCTATCATGTCCCCCTCTCCTTCTTTCCTCAAGGGTATACATATTAAGCTCCTTTAGTCTCTCCTTGTCGTCTTCTCTGCAGACCCTGCACCATTGTAGTTGCCCTCCTCCGGACTGCCTCTATCCTGTCTATGTCCTTGCATGGAGATGGGGTCTCCAGAACTGGACGCAGTACTCCAGATGGGGTCTCACCAACTGTCTGTACAAAGGGATAACAACTTCCTGTTTTTGCTGGTGGTGCCTCTCCCTATGCATCCCAGTATACCCCCAGCCCTCCCTACTGCCTTCTCACATTGCTTGCTAACCTTAAGGTAATCTGATATGATTACCCCAGGTCCCTTTCCTTTTTGTAGTTGTTACTACCCCCCACCCATTATTGTTTTATATGACTTCGAACCTTTTTCTTCAAAAAGGCTTTACTAACTGTATTCATTCCTATTTAAATAGCATTCATGCTTTTGTACACAAAATGCACTTATGCACATTACATAACACCTCTTCTGGTGTTTGCCATCATTCCAGGGCCTGGATGGATGGAAATGGAAAAATAATGACAAAAGAGAACTAGTAGGAAGTTCAGTAGGGATAGTAAGAGCCTCGCTAGGTGGCCAACCCTAGGGTAAGAGGAAAAAAGAGAAAAGCAAAGACAAAAGCGTTAACTGTTGCTAGGAAATAAAGAGATGGAAAAGTGGTCGATCAGTCACAGCCGAGGGTGTAGCATAAGTCTGTCACAGAGAGGTATAGCAGGGCATCGTCTGTGAAGAATGAGATTATATTATGAGCCCTGTGCCCTCAGGCCTTCAGTCTCTGTGAAGGCCCGAACCACAATGGCTAGCAACAACACTGTGAGGATGTATAGAAGGAGGGAAGTGACAATGGGCACCCTGCCTGGTCCCCTGGTTAGAGGAAAGCTAGGGGACAGAAAGCCATCTATCAAAATCTATGCTTGTGGAGATTTGTACAGAGCATAGCTGTCCAGGACCAAGGGCCAAAAGAACTTGGTCAGCTGCAAATTGAGGGGCCAATTGACTGGGTCACATACCTTTTCGTCATCTAATGCCTGAAGATCAGGCGAGTAGTCCCGTCCTTACTGTATCCTAGCACCACATGACATTGACCAAGCATCTGATATATCTGGCTTGCTTCCCCACACAAACATCGCTCTGGTCACTGTGAATTTTTGAGAGGAGCACTTGTTTCACCCTTCCAAGTCACTTTGCTAGCATTTTGTAGACTGCATTAACTCATTATTACCTGAACGGCCATTTTATGTCAAGTAAACCATGGATAGTTTGGACTTCATATGAAGCTATTTGAAGTTATGAGAAATGCGAGGTAGGAAATGCAATGGGTAGGAGATTTCCTGGTTTTGGCAAGACTGTGATGGTGGCCATTTATTGAGAAGGAGTAGAGAGCCCTGCCAAGGCTTTGATATCATTGGCAAGCCAAGCCAAGGCAGTGCTCATTCAGAGGGCATTCTGTCTTAAAGAGGCTTGGAGTTCATAAAACAAGAAAACAGACAACAAATAAATATGTAATAATCCTAATTCTTGACTTCGGTTCCGTCACGGAAAGCTAGGCAGCTCAGTGGTACAGCTCCTCCCTCGCTACTTGGAAATAAACTCCATCTCAAACTTTTCAAACGTAAAATGGAAGAAGACAAACAAAAACACGAAGAAGGACAGGGGAGGAACTACGGGGAAATCCTCACCCAAACCGCATGATGCGGAGAGATCCTTCCCGATCATTGGAGACAAGGCGCAGCTGCTCCCAAGCAGTACTCAAGGCTCTGAATACAACACGGAGGGAGAAACAGACCGACTCACCTGTCTCGCTTATGAAACAATATTACGTGAGACACGGAGCTCAAGAGCGGAAATGAAAAAGGACTTACAGAATTTGTCCCAGCAAATAAGTAAAATAGATAACAGGCTAGGTGAGGCTGAAATGAGAATAGCAACAGTGGAGGATGCATCGATCTACCTCAGTCAAGCGGTTGAGGCTCTGATGCAGCAAACCCTGGCATTACAGGCAAAAAGCATAGATATGGAGAGCCGGTCCAGACAAAATAATCTTCGCTTGTATGGACTAAGAGAGGATCCGAGATCGCCCCAATGGCATCGCTTTTAGAGAACCTCCTAAGGGCGTGTTGGAATTGCTTCAGACTACAAACTCACAATAGAACGAGCTCACCGATCACTGATGCAGAAACCCCAGGATCCAAAGGCGCAACCACGATTGGTGGTGTTCATGGTAGCCAGTTACAAAACAAAGAGGATCTGCTAGAAGAGCCTGGTCCAAAAGATATAATTATCGTTGGACCATGACTACCTGACAGAAATAGTGCAGGCCCAACAACAGTACGTCCCAATCTTGTGGGTATTAAAAGAAAAGGAATATGTTTCAAACTCCTTTCCAGCTAAACTGCGCATATTCTGGTCAGAAGGCACTCAACTTTACCACTCACAAAAAGCGGTTGAAGCCCTAAAGCAGAACGGGATACAATTAACAATGGAGGATATGGAACGACTGGCTAAAGGCAGAGGGTGCCACATGGAATGGTTATTGAATGCACCACAGCGCCTTGGAGTATGTCCATTAAAGACCGTGACGAGAAGCCTGTGCGAGTTGAAGAGCATAATACAAACTAACAGCGAGCGAAAGTGACTGCAATGAGTTCTGCAACAGAGGATGAAGAAACTAAAGGACCAGTAGGAGCAGATTACCAATTATTATGGGAATTTAATTCTCGTAATGAGAATACTTAGAGGGGACTATGGACATGTTAAAAAAGACACGGCTTAACATAAGAAGGGTGTGGGGAATCGAAAGGGAGGGAAGTCAATCAAGCACATGCTAATTCTACGTGATTGACAAACGAAAACCTGACTGTCTATATAAGACAATGAGAATAACTTAACTGAATGTATAATACTCCCTGAGGAAAGACATAGAGGGACTGGTTAAGAAAAGTTCACCCACCTTCTATTGTAAAGGAAGAGATGGAGAGAATCTGGTACTCCTAAATGAATATCAAATTGAAATGTATGATACTATACAAATGGAAAGGGAGAACCTGTATTTAAATTCCTTTTTTTTTTTTTTCAGGTAAAGGCGAGGGAGGGGGGAGGAATTTGACCTACTCTAATAAGAAAACTACAGAGGGCTGCCTAGTGGCGCTGAAGGTGCAGCCAATTTAGAGGGCTCCTATTAGTGTAGAGCTCTTTGGGAGGAGACCCTGTAGATACAGGGAACGATCTCTCTTGGCTGTCCACTCCATAAAACGAGCAGTCAGCCCTAAGGGACACACTGTGCTGGGTTCCTCCACCTTGAAGCAAATAAAGTTACTGTACAGCAGAACGTTACTCTGCTAAGTTTAATTTAGAAAACGATAAAACAAGTTATGTTGTTGTTTATTACAATTATACTATTATTATATAGGAAGCATTGGAAAATAGAGATGACTAGAAAAAGGTCTACTATTGGTAGGGTTTGGAGAAAAATGTGGGAAAGAACAATGGGCGGTAATTGTTTTGCCTAATGGATAAATCTACTTGATATGCTCCTACACAATATAAATGGGCTAACCAACCCAATTAAGCGGAGTAAAATCCTGGCCTCTCTGAGAAGGATCTCTCCTGACTTTGTCCTGTTGCAAGAGACACATCTCTCCCCTCAGGAACATATGAAATTGGAATTTGGGCTTTAGCCTTGAGGTTAGTGCTGCATCGACAGGGCAGGCGGAGAGGAGTCTTCATTTTAATACTCAAGAAGGCAGTATTTGAATCTATAGACAAATTAGTGGACAAAGAGGGAGATATGTCTTTCTAAAGGGACTTTTTCAGGGACAAAACTAACTTTGGCTTCAGGCTATATTCGCTGGCTCACCATTTATGGTTTACAGCACCATTTCTTTGAAATTGCAGGAATGGCAAGGAACGGTGATAGTGGGAGGATTTCAACATGGTGTTGAACCCACAATTAGACAGTACTTCACAATGAACACACTGAGATAAAACAATCAGTAAGAAAATAATTAAATTCCTGGAAGAGATAGGGTATCTGGATGTATGGCGACACACCATGGAAAACAAAGGAATTTTACTTGTTATTCCCCACCCACAAAACCTACTCCAGACTCCTATTTTTTCATGCCAAAGGAATTCAAAGAAAAGATTAGGGATAGCTGGATAGGCAATATGTCCTTATCAGACCATGCCCCATTCTTCTTAAAATAGCTCTGGGAGACTTTCAAAAAGAACATTCTGGAGGTTAAATGTTTCCTCCTTCAAGACAAAGAAGTCAAGCAGCAGGTGACAGATACTATTAAACAAGCTCTGCAGAGAATTCCTCCTGAGATATCATCAGCCCTGCTATGGGACACTACAAAAGCAATACTTAGAGGAAATTAATATCAATATCTGCATATAAAAACAAAGAGATAAAAAATAGAGGGGTTGCAGTTAGAGATAGAAGTTAGAAACCGGTCTGAAAGAGAAATATGATAGACAGGGATTTAAAAATTAACCAAGCTTAGGAAAGAACTGAACGAGACCTTAGAATACTATATAGAACAAAATCAATTTTATATCATCGGTTCATGTCTACTAAATTCTTCCTTCTCTCCTCTCTGGTCCTCCCTATTTTTTTGCCCCTTCCTTTCCCACTTGCAGTTCTTGTTTCCCACCCAGGGATTTAGATGGGGTGAAACGCTTTAGATCATGGATTTCTCTGATTTCTGTTTATCAACAATAAACCTTTTAAATAAATGTTGTTATTCTGTCGTTTATTGTCAGTTTATTCATGTCCATCCATCCCAAATATTGCTATGGGGGAGTCCCAACAGCTGAGTATTGTCTCCTGACGTTAGATTACTTTATGGCCTTTTTATTCAGTTTCCATGGCGAGGTCCCATCTTGTCCATCTATTTAAGTATTGGGGTACTGCTGTCCGAGAGAAAGTAATTCTCTCATATTGTTTAATTGTTCTTACTAGCTTCAGCCACTCCTCTGTAGTCAGAGGTGAGGCTGAAAACCACCTCCTGGTAATTGATTTGCTAAGCTGCTGTTAGGATATTCCAAAGATAGCTGGTTTCAGCCCCTTAACCCCAACTGGATAAACGCCTAGAAGCATGTGTTCAGGGCCTAGTGTTCCGAAGAGAGAAGAGAACTTGAACCCTTTGTCTAATCTCTCTCAAAATTCAGCAAGGATAGGACATTTCCAAAATATGTGTGCCTGCATGGCTTCTGCTTCCTTACAATCTCCAACATTGGCTAGAGGTGTTTTTGCCATTTTGCTGGCTGGGCCGGTACTATAAAATACCGTGATTCGTAGTTTCCAGGCAAACTCACGTCATTGTGGTGAGGAGGAAACTCCATGTATTTTGCCATATTTTGGACCATTCCACTGTATTTACTCTAATAGTAAGATCCTGTTCCCACTTAGTTCTAAGATAATCTGTCGAGTATTAAAGATCTCTGAGGTAATTTTTATAAAATATTGTTATTGCTTTTTCTCCTCTGTCTGAATTCCATATTGCCTCAAAGACTTCTGGTCCTGGTACTCCCTTAGACTTCTTTAGAGCATTATTGTTGTTCATTGATAAAATCCTGATCTGATAATAGTGTAGCAGCTCTCTAGCTCCATCCAAATTTATTTTGTGCTTCCTCAAATGATATAACCCTTTCCCTGGGCCTTACATTTTAGATGCTCTTATTTTTTGTACCAGGGTCATATGCTGCCGGGTATCTTTCCAGATCTGTAGTCCACCATTGATATTTCCAGCTATATATACATGTTAATCCCTTGAGATACCCATTCTGTATCCATAAGGGCAGTTTCCGCCTGTATAGGGTGTTGGTATCCAATTTTCCCTAGGGTTTCGTGTAGTACTCTGTGCTTGTATAGATGGCTCTAAAATGGTGTTAAGATCAATGTCTTTCCATCTAGCTGTATATGTTGGATGCTGTAAAAGAAGTATTATTCTTGTTTGGGCTGCTCCAGTATCCCAAAAGAAGAGGGACACCAGTCCCCCTTCCGTTTAGTTAGGTATAAAGTTTGTTTTCTAATTCTTGGGTGTTTATTAAGCCATATATAATTTGAAATCATATTCTGCCATTTCTTAATTGTCTTAGGTGTACCTTGCTTGGGACACATTGAAAAAGAAACTGAAACTAGGTAGCACATTCATCTTAACTGCCTGTACTCTAATGCAATGACATAGGGAGCAATGACCATCTCTGTATGTCATCTGATATTTGCTTCACCAATGGGGTATAATTGTTGAGTTAGTTCTGTTATTTTTGTAGTTAGTTTAACCCTCTAAATATTGCATTGCCTTCATTTCCCATCTCATGGGACATATTCTTTGAGGTCCATGGAAGGGCAGAAGTTAAATTTTAGCACTTCAGTTTTAGTGGTGTTCAGTGTGTACCCAGAAAACTTTGTAAATTCCTGAGGTGCTGAAATAGCACTGGGATAGTTTCTTCCGGAGATGTCAAATACAGAATATAGTCAGCATAAAGGGCCAATTTCTGGTGTATACCCCTAATTGAACTCCTTTTATGTCCGGTTATCCCTAATTCCCTGGGCCAGTGGTTCCAGGTATAAATAGAATAATAATAGTGGGGAGAGTGGGCATCCCTGTCGGGTACCTCTTTCTAGGGTAGCGTTTAGAATGGTGGCCATTTGCTCGAATAAAGCCTTTAGGTGTTCGATATATTTTCATTATTAAGGCAATAAACAGTTCTGGTAATCCATATTTGTTCAAGACCGCTCTAAGAAAAGTCCATGAAACTTTATCAAACACTTTCTCAGCGCCTAAACTGAGAAGGACTGTAGATTGGTGAGATTTAGCAATATGGTCTATTATATGAGTTGTCCTCCTGAGGTTGTCCTGGGCTTGTCTCCGGAATAAATCCTGTCTGATCGAAATGGATCAGCTTAGGTAGGCCGCATTGTAAACTCACAAGAGTATTGCTAAATAATTTATAATCTGTATTTAGTATAGAAATAGGGCGATAGGAGGACAAAGTTTAGGGTCCTTTCCTGGCTTTGGTATTTCAGAGATAATGGCCTGAGACTATGACTCCAGTGGGAGTCCATCAGTGGACATCACCTCATTGAAAACCTTAAGAAGTATTGGAGAAAGTTGTGTCTGGAACTGCTTATATATCTCGGCTGGTACCCATCTGTTCCTGGACACTTATTATTTTTCAAATGGGGATCTCAGTCTTCAGTTCGTCCATAGTTATTGGTCTTATCAGCTGTTGATTTAGTGTGTAGCAATCGTAGGTAATGTGATGTTTTCTAAGTAATGCTCCATTTCTATCTGATTCGGGGCGCTTATATAGTTTTATATAATAATCCCTAAAGGCCTCTACTATGTCCTTGTGTTTTTTGTTACTTTTCTTGGGTATATGGGTGGTACAATGCTGCAATATGAGCTTTAGCTCTTGTATACGAACTTTGCAGCCAATAAACGAGAGGCTCTAGGTCCACCTTCATAATGCTTCTGTCTAAGAAAGAGTATCTTGTAGAAGTCATCTCGGATTGATTTTGTAAAATAGAGAATTAAATCAGTTCCTGAAAGTGATAAGAAATACATTAGAATTGTAAGAAAATAAGATAAGATATAACAAAATGAAGGTCAAATGTTAAAGTGGACTGTAAATTTTTTTTATGTTTTGTTGGTCATTTTCAATGTTCATGAAATAATGAATGAAATCTTAAAAATGTAATCGAAATGTACATTGATGGATAAGAATGTAATAAATAAAGCATTGAAGTATAAAAAATAATCCTAATTCTTACTGGTAAAGTAAAAAGAAAATTCTACTCAATAAGAGTAGACAACCTTAATTTAGAACTTCTTCAAGGACATCTCTTGCAGCAGGTCACATGTAGGAACATCCCACCCGTTGGCGCCATAGAGATTTTCACCAGCAGTTCACCTGGGGAGCCGCCACTATGACGTCATGTGTTGTGGTGTATCCCATGTAAGTGTGGGAGGTCCTGATTCTCCTCAGCTCTTTTCTGATGCCAACCTCATATGCCTCGCCCGGAGGAGCTTCGCTTGGTCGACCTGGAAATTTTCACTTAGTCAAAGAATTGGTTTTGCTGTGCATCACCTACAAAGTGCCGCGTTGTTCCTTGAACATCGATGTCCTCGCCGGATGCACTCTTCAGACTTTGTGCCTGTGGACAGAAGCTCGCCATCGAATATCTCCACAACCTGTGTATACCACCTTGGGCCTACTCCTGACACCCGCCATTGTACCCTCTGCAAGAGATTCAACAAAGCTACCCATCGACATTGACTCCAGGCTTTAAGGGAACACCTAATGGAGCTGAAAATTGCCCTGCTAGAGTGGTAGCTGCATGCCAAGAGCTCTCTCATGTAGTCGACTTCGCCTTCCCGCCCCGCTCAAGTCCTGGGACCCATTGTCTGACAGAGAAGCACCACCGCTGGGAGAAACATAAGTCCTCCCATGAGCAGGATAACTCTGAACATTCCTCATTGACTATCCAATCCACAGTCCCGAAGCTGTGCTCAACAAGTGAGCTGTTCTGTCAGCTTTATACACAAGCCCGCCCAGTTGGGCAAGACCCTGTTGTCGATTTACTTCAGCCACTTTTGATTCGCTCTGTAACGTTGCTGACTACGACTTCTACAACCACTGTGCTGGCAGTGGAGCGTCCCCTGCTGCCTCTGCCATGTGGCCCTTTACAGTGCTCCTTCCAATACCATTGGTGCAGACCAAAACTGGTCTACAACTCCTTTCCCTAAGGATGGCCACTGTCAGCAAGGACTTAGCCTACTTCAGTATGCTGCTGCCACTGTCATTGATGGCTGTTTCATATTCCCTGTTCATGGAAATATTTTCTTCATTAATGAGGGATCGCCTCGCAGCTGGTACCTCAACCAGCTCCAATTCCTTCCATCCTGTCTATAGGTCAATCTACAGGGCTATACACTACTCAACAATCTTAAGTGGCTATGGTGGACATCCAGGCTCTAGTCCATGTGATCTTGGATTCACAGACAGAACACCAGGAGGAAGGAGTTATTGGTATAACTAAAACTTCTCTACTGGGACTAAGAACTAGAAATCTTGTACTGGGACCTTCAATGTAGGGTAAAAAAACAAGTGTTAGTGTGTTTGTCAGAGGTAGTTGAAATAAATTATCTGTTATCTGTGTACTTATCTAGGTGCTTGTCACAGATGTCAGAAGGAATTGTTATCTGTGAAATTAACTAAGTGTAGAAAGATTTGCAAAGTAGGGGAGTGGCTTAGCTAGAAGGATTCAGGTTAAAACCATATTTAAGCACTGCCCTAGATAGCTTCTGCTAGAGAACAGACAGAACACCAGGAGAAAGGAGCTACTGGTATAACTAAAACTTCTTACTGGGACTAAGAACTAGAAAACTTGTACTGGGACCTTCAATTTAGGTAAGAAAAAAGAGTTAGTGTCTTTGTCATAGGGAGTTGAAGTAAATTGTTATCTGTTATGTGTTATCTGTGTACTTATCTAGGTGCTTCTTACAGGTGTCAGAAAAGAGTTATCTGTGAAATTAACTAAGTGTAGAAAGATTTGCAAAGTAGGGGAGTGGCTTAGCTAGAAGGAGCCAGGTTAAAACCAGATTTTAGCACTGCTCTAGATAACTTCTGCTAGAGAACAGACAGAACACCAGGAGGAAGGAGCTACTGGTGTAACTAACACTTTTTACTGGGACTATATTGCCTCCTTCCTCCCTCCACCCCACCCCACCCTAAACCAGTTCTACTTTTATAGGCACAGGATTTAACTGACAACAGGAACTTCCTGTTTGGGAGCAGGAAGTGAGTGATCACAGAGCCACCAAAGACTCAGCATCCTAGAAGGGCAAGAGTGCCTCCGTCACCCCCAGCTGCTTGAGGTCTGACTCTGAGCAAGTAAGGAGACTACTGAGAAATATAGGAACTTTGTCTTAGAACAGGAAGATCAGGAGCTAAAAGGGCACAGAGGCAGTAAGTAAGTAGGGAAGAAAAAAGAAAAAATAAAACAGAGGAAAGAGTAAGTATTCCAAACAACAGTTACGGGGCCAGAAAAAGACATGATGGGAGTGGTGCAGTGCAGTGGCTGTGGAGCAGCAGTCTTCCGGGAGACGTTCTGGAGATGCAGTGTTGTCCCATATGCAGGCACCTCTCTGGGCTGAGGGAGGAGGTTGCTCATCTCCAGACTGAGTTGGCCAGGATTTGTGGGACCTCCCTCCCACCCAGGGACCACCAGGGTCACTGCCGCTGCCTCAGAGGTTGCCAAGAAAGAGGAGCGTTGGACCACAGTGGGCCCAGAGAGGGCGTAGGTGGTGAACAGAGGCGCATCCCTCCAGTTGTACCTCTCCACCTCTATGCCATTCTGGAAAAGTGTGGTTCCTTCTATGGAGGCATCCACAGTGGAGACCAAGGAGGATGCTGGGAACCTCCACAAAGAGACCCACAGGAGGGTGGCATGGGACCCCACAGGGAAGAAACAACTCCTGGTGGGGACTCCATTGTTAGGAAGGTAGAACTGGAGGAGGAAGGGAGAGGAGGTAGGTGCCTGCCTGGCACCATGGCTTGGAGGGATAGGAGGCGAATCCTCAGGATCATAGAGCAGCTGCACAGGGAGGGAACTGTATGTCATGGTCCACCTAGGGACAAATGACCTGGCTAAGAAAGGATCAGAGCAGTGCAAGAAGCATTTGTGGAGATGGGAAGGGACTTAGACAAATAGCACACACGGTAACATTCTCGGAGGTGCTGTCTGTCTATGGCATAGATGAGGCTAGGGTGCTCCACACCATGGGATTCAATCAGTGGTTGAAAAACTGGTGCCGAGCTCAGGATTTGGCTTCCTTGGGGACTGGGGGTCCACCTGGATGGATGTAGGCTATACTGGCATGATGGTCTGCATCTGTCCAGGAGGGAACCAGGATCCTAGGTGATAGGTTTAAATACTTCATTGGCAAGCATTTAACTCAGCCAAGGGGAGGCACTGAAAGGAGCAGGGAAATCTAGCCCCCAAAAAAAAAAATCAGGGTACTGAGTGAGGTAGACACCAACATAGAGATGTCAATAGGGAGAAGCGCTTGGGGTAAATGAAGAAAGTGATAAATGAAATAAGGACAGGGATGGGGCAAAAGGGTAAGGCCATCAAGCAATGGAGGGTAATGAGTGCCAACGCCTATAGTCTGGGCAACAAGCTCCTGAACTGGTGGCCTTGATGGAAGAGGGATGCCTAGATATCATGAGCAGTCACAGAAACATGGTACACAGAGAACCATGACTGGGATGTTAACATACGAGGGTACACAATCTACAGGAGAGACAGGGAGGCAGAAGAGGGAGGAGAGCTCTCATGTAAGGGAAGGGATCAAAGCAACTGAACAAAGGAGTAAACAGGGAGGAGAGGAGGCACTGTGGGTCACCTTAGAGACTGGAAATGGCACCACAATCCGCACAGGGGTTGTTACAGACCCCCATGTCAGGGGATGGAATGGACAAGGATATGATAGAAGGCATACTTAGGATGGCAGAGAAAGGGGATATACTGTTGATGGAAGACCTTAATATGCCAGATGTTAACTGAGTACCTTTGCTGCAGCCACATCCAAAAGCAGGGCCATTCTTAATGCCCCTCAGGTGGCATGCCTCAGACAGCTAGTTTTGGAACCTACTTTTGAGGGAGCAATCTTAGACCTCGTACTCTCAAATAGGGACAGTGAGAGGATCTCAGATCTTGAAGTGGATAGCCATTTGAGAAACAAGTGACCACCAAACAGTGTGGTTCACGATAAACTCAGCTATGGAGTCAAGCCATACAAAAGTGAGAGTTCTGGACTTCAGGAGGGCTGACTTTGGCAAGATGGGAGAGTGCCTTAGAAAAGCACTAGCAAACAGGCTAGAAGGAGGGTGAAGCAACAATGGGGAACTATCAAACTGCCATCACAGAGGCAACAAACCTTTGTGTGATGCAAATAAACAAATCAAAACGAAAGAAAAAGCCACTATGGTTCTGAAAAGAAGTGGCGTTGAAGGTTAGGGAGAAAAGATAGCATTTAGGAAGTATAAGGAAACACAGAAGGAGCAGGACAGAGAACTGTACCAGTTAAGGCAGAAGGAAGCAGGGAGGATAGTCAGAATAGCAAAGGCACAAACTGAGGAAAAGATAGCCAACTCTGTTAAGAAGGGGTAAAACCTTTTATAGGTATATCGGGAACATAGAAAGACAAAGGGAGGGATCGTGAGGCTGAATAGAATGGATGGTGGGTGGGCAGAGAGTGACAGTGAAAAGCAGGATACTGAATGAATACTCTGTTCAGTATTCACAAAAGAGGAAGTAGGGAGGTGCCTAATCCAAGTAACAGAAGCACTCTGGAGGGGATCGATCCCAGTCCTTTCACAGAAGAAAGGGTTCTGAAAGAATTCCAAACTGAAGGTGGACAAAGCAATGGGGCCAGATGGAATTCACCCCAGAATTCTAAAAGAATTAAGCAGAGAACTAGTGACACCACTGACTGCCCTTTATAACAAATCATGGGAGGATGGTGTGGTACCTGAGGACTGGAAGAAGGCTAATGTGATTCCCCTTCACAAAGTGGGAGCAAGACAGAGGCAGGAAACTACAGACCTGTCAGTTTGACCTCTCTGGTAGGAAAGTGATGGAATCACTTCTGAAGGAAAGAATTGTTGAGTACCTAGAGGCCAGGGGCACAGGACCCAAGGCAGCATGGGTTCACAGCGGAAAGTCATGTCAGACAAATCTAGTTGATTTTGACTGGGTGACCAAAGTAGTAGACCAGGCGGGGCTGTGGACATGGCCTACCTAGACTTTAGTAGAGACTTTTGACACAGTGCCACAAAAAGATTAGTAGTCAAATTAACCAGCCTTGGAGTGAGGCCCAGGGTGGTAGCCTGGGTAAAAGATTGGCTGAACAACAGGACACAGAAGGTAAATGTAAATGGAGTCCACTCTGAAGAAAGAGGGGTTACTAGTGGGGCACCGTAGGTTCAGTACTGGGTCCAGTCCTTTTAATGTCTTTATAAGTGACATTGCAGAGGGACTGGAAGAAATAGTATGCCTCTTTGCAGATGACACAAAGATCTGCAACAGGGTTGATACACAAGGAGGCATGGAAAGGATGAGAAGGGACTTGGCAAGGTTGGAGGAATGGTCAGAAGTATGGCAGCTTGGATTCAGTGCAAGTAATGCACCTGGGAAACAAAACCCAGGGAAGGTTACAGAATGGGGGAGGAGGTAGTAACAACAACAAAAATGGAAAGGGACCTGGGGTAATCATATCAGATGACCTTAGGGTTGGCAACCAATGTGAGAAGGGGTAGGGAGAGCTGGGATGTATAGGAAAGGCATCACCAGCAGAAAACAGGAAGTAGTTATCCTCTGTACAGACAGTGAGACCCCATCTGGAGTACCGTCCAGTTCTGGAGACCCCATCTCCGCAAGGATATAGACAGGATGGAGGCAGTTCAGAGGAGGGCAACTAAAATGGTGCAAGGTCTGCAGGAGAAGCCATACGAGGAGAGGCTAAAGGAGCTTAATATGTATACCTTGAGGAAAGAAGGAGAGGGGACATGATAGAAGCGTTTAAGTACCTCAGTGGAATCAACAAAGTCCAAGGGGTAGCATCTTTCAGAAAAAGAGATGTGCAAGAACAAGGAACACAGTTTGAAGGTGGAGGGGATGGCTCATGGGCAATGTGAGGAAGTATTTTTTACAGAGATGGTGGTGGATTCATGGAACAGCCTTCCTGAGGAGGTTGGGGTCTAAAACTGTGGGAGAATTCAAGAATGCATGGGACAGACATAAGACAATTTTGTGGGGGTAGAAGAAACAGGCTGTTGGTTAAATAGGATCTACAGCTTATCCTCTAGGTAGGAAATGGGCGGACTAGGTGGGCCAAGCGTGTCCTTCAAACAACATGAAGTCTTGCTGTATTTTGACTATTGCATTTAGGTCCTGCCTTTCACCTGCTTAAACTCCAACCGTCAGATTCTTTACTCCACTCACTGACACAGTCGCTCGGAGATTTCTCCTTTGCTCGGTTCAAAAGTCGGTTAAAGTGTCGCTTTGCTCGGTTTCTACTAAATTTCTGCTACCGAATCTGTCGGTTTAAGTCTCTGTCTGTGGTACTGTGAGTACTAGATAGGTTTTGCATTTAGTTTCTGTGTGGAACTTGTAAATGTCAGATCGGTTTGGCTGAACCGATCAGTTTAGGTAAAAAGTTTGTGAATTTACTTAGAGTGTGGTAACTGGTCCTGTCGGTAAAAAAAAAAACGATTTTATTGCGTTATTTTCCAAGACCCGTAACACGGTCAGGAACCGATAGGGAGTCTTGCCTGGTGGATTACCGAAAAGGGCACGCTTTTGGATAGGATTGGCCATGTCTGAGAAACCCAAGAAAAAACGGGCCTACTGGGTTTCAGCATGCAGTGTGTGTGGGGAAGCCTTTACTAAGGCTGATCCCCACAACACCTGTGTTTATTGTCTGGAGTTTGACCACCTCGATTCAGACTGCCAAAGCTACCCTGGATAAGAGAGAGGTAGACTGAGGAAAGGGAGGCTGAGAAGTCCGTTGACCTGGATGGCCAGCCGGTTCGGTTCTGACCGAACCAGAAAGAGTGTCCTCTTACCAGGGCAATACTTGGGCAAGAGGAGAGCAGAGTCTGAGGAGTCGGTTCTGTTAACAGAAAAGATAAATCGCTCGATTCGGATCCAGAAATCATACATCCGCTGATGAGATAGCCAAGGCGATAAGAATAGTGCAGTCACTTATTGTTCCGGCCAACCAGCACCATCTGGCAGGGGTTCGTCGGTTGGTCTCTGGTTCTGGATTACACTTCAGAAGAATTTTATAAACTAGATGAGGAGGGAGATGAGAGATGATGGTGATTATAAAGTCTGGATGTGCCTATTGACCTGGACATCTCCCCAGACAGACCTTCAGGTGTTTCTCCTCCTAGGCTTTTTGAGTCCCCTTCCCACTTTATGTTTTACAAAAGTGGCTGAAACCTCCAGCATCCAATGGAAGAAGCAGTAGAGGATCAGGAGGAGCCTGATTTTGTTGAAATGGTGGACATCCCAGAGTCCAGGAGACTGTCGGTACCCTCCATAAACTCTTTGGGAAACAGACAAATAAAATTTTAAGGCTCCTAACTCCATACCTCCTGTGGACAGAGCGAATGGACAAGAGGTACCTCTTTCAGGCTCAGACACTGAATTCCCTTCTCAGCAATGCAGCCATGTTGGGTAGTGCAGGCTGCTGCCTGTGATAAGGAATATCCTCTTGGCATCACACCCCAGATAAGGACTCCAGGAGGAGTGATGCCATGGCAAAGAAACAGTACATGGCAGCATCTTTGGGACTCAGGCAGGCTAACTATATGACCTACACAGCTAGATACCAGAAGTCCAGATGGGACACTGTGCTGGCTCTGGCTAAACAGGTCCCTGACCAGCTTGCCAAGGAGCTGGAGCAGGTGGCTGCAGATGGGATTGAGGCATCCAAGGTGCAATTTCATGCTGCTGTGGACTCCAGTGATGTTTCATCAAGAGTCATGGCTACATGTGTGGTCCTTCGGAGGATGGCTTGGCTCAGATGTACTAGCCTATCACAAGATACCCAGGCTAAGGCCATGGATTTCCTGTTATTGGTAATTCTCTGTTTGGGAGCAGACAGAGAACTGCATGAAAAAGATGGATTAATACAGGACCACCTACAGGAGTGCTCAGGTCAAAGAAAGGCAAGCCACTCCTCAAAGGCAGCAGTCCAGGGGCAGGGCAGGACTTTTTACCAAGCCCAGGCCTCTTCTCCTCTCATGCTCAGAGGGGTTCTTCAGAGGAGAGGCAGACGGGAATGAGCAGGCCTGCATCCAACGCTCAGCCTAAAGCCCCTGCCAAGCAGACACCCTGATGGGTCTGCCGGGCCGATTCTCCAGTACCTGTAGGGGCAGGCTGGCTTACTTTGTCCAGGACTGGAAGTCTCTGACATTGGACAAGTGGGTCCTGGAAGTAGTAAGTCAGGACTGGTTCTCAGCTTTCAAAATTTCCCAGGATGAGAACCAGATCCTTTCCACCTGCAAATCCATCAGAGACCCTTGCCCTAGAGGTGGAGTTTCTTCCTCCTGGCTCTCAGAGCTATAGAGAGGTTCCCACCCTACACAAGGGCAAAGGATTGTACTCAGGTACTTCATAACCCCAAAATGATGGGAGAATGGCTGCCCATCCTGGACCTAAGATATCTGAACAAGCACCTTTTAAAACTAAAGTTCAAAATGGTGACTCTGGGAATAATCCTGCCCTCTCTAAGGCCAGGGGACTGGCTAGCCTCCCTGGACCTCATATGTGCCTATTTTGACATTCCCATCAGGTACTCCCACAGAAAGTACCTCAGGTTGAGTTGCCCTCAGGCCACTATCAATTCAGAGCAATGCTCTTGGCCTAACATCAGCCCCAAGGGTTTTCAAAGTGCCTGGCAGTAGTGGTTGCTTTCCTAAGGAGAAAAAGATCTCCATCTTTCCATACTTGGACGACTGGCTCATAGTGGGTCAGTCTCCAGACCAAGTCAAGTCACATTTGCAAATAACTCAGCAAGTGCTCACTTCTTAGGATTCCTCCTCAACCTTCCAAAGTCAGTTCTCGAGCCAGTACAGCTCCTCACCTTCATAGGGGTGGAGCTGGATACAGTTAGGTCAAGAGCCTTCCTTCCCTGGACAGGGCAAGGACCTTATGGAACTGGCCTCTTCATTCACCCTACAGGTGTCTCAACCAGCAAGGCATTTCTTCAGCTTCTGGGCCACATGGCAGCCTCCACAGCAGTGGTCCAGGAGCAAGATTCCAGATGGGGACATTCAGTTCCACTTAAGAGCCTTCTGGTCCCAAAGAAAGGATTCCCTTACCAAACTAGTCCCAGTGACTGAGCCCTGATCCAGGCTTTGCAGTGGTGGCAGGATCAGGACAATTTGAGACAAGGAGTTTTTGCCACTCAGTCTCATTCAGTGATACTCACCACGGATGCCTCCTGCTGGGCTGGGGAGAACACCTGGGGATCTAACCACCCAAGGGCTGTGGTCACCTCAAGAATCTCTGCTTCACATCAATCTCTTGGAACTCAGAGCAGTGTTTCTGGCACTGCAAGCCTTTTCCAAATCTGTACAGAATAAGGTGGTCCAGAGCAGAACAGACAACACCACCACAATGTGGTACATCAACAAGCAAGGAGGCACTTGGTCTTCGGCCTTGTGCACAGAAGCAATGAAGTTGTGGTCCCTGGCCTATTCCTGCAGACCTCTCTGATAGCAGTTCACCTCCCAGGAAAGACAGTGTCCTAGCAGATGCTCTCAGTAGGATATCCCAGGGCCATCACAATGGACCCTAGATCCCTAATTTTGAATGTGATTTTCCTAGATGGGGCACTCCACAGATAGATCTTTTGCAGCCCCAGACAATCACCAACTTCCTCTGTTTTGTTGCAGACCCCAGTCTTGGGCTCAGTTCCCGGATGCTCTGATTCTGAATTGGGAAGGAAATTTCTGTATGCTTCCCCCTTCCTCTCCTGTTCCAGGTGTTAGTCAGGATAAGGTCACAACCATGCAAAGTGAATCTGATTGCTCCAGACTGGGCCAGACAGCCCTGGTGCCCTCTGTTGCTGTCCTTAGCAGTCCACCTTCCCTGTCTCTTCCCAGGAATTACAACCTGTTGACATCCTCTCAGGGAGGATTTGGTACCAACCTCAGGTCTCTCAATCTCAAGGCATGGCTCTTGAAGAATTAGAGTTTGCTGATCTGCATCTTTCTCAGGGGTTCTGGATATCCTTAAGGCTTCTCGAAAGCCTTCCACTAGAAAGACTTACAATTCCAAATGGAAAGGTTCACTATTTGGTGTTCTAATAAGGATATTTCTCCAGAATCTGCTGGGTTGCCTACGGTTCCTGGACTATAGGTCCATCTCAATGGCCTATACCTTAGGCCAGCTACACTTACAGTGCATTTGGCAGCTGTTTCTGCCTTCTTGTAAGCAGGCAAGCCCTCTCTCTGTCGGCCCATTCTGTATTTTGAGTTCTTCAAGGATTGCTGTATACCAATCCCCTATAGGAACCCTGTTCCTGCTTGGGACCTTAATGTTTGCATTGTTCAGCTTATGCAACCACCCTTGAGCCCTTGTCCTCTGCAGAGTTTAAGTACTTGACTTGGAAAACTGTGTTTTGGTAGCCATTACCTCTGCCAGGCGATCAGTGAATTGCAAACCCTATCAGTGGAGCCTGATTTCATCTCTTTCCATAGAGATAAAGTGGTCCTAAGAACTAGCAGGAAGTTCTTGCCTAAGGTGGTTTCAGATTTCCACCTTAACCAGTCTGTCTCTCTCTGTTTTCATCACTGACCATTCCTCCTCTGGAGAGGAGGCTGCAAAGCTTGGATGTTAAAAGGGCCTTCAGCTACTACATAGAGCGCACTAAGGGTCACAGGTTTGAGTACCTCCAATTGTTCCTCACATATAGAGAGGTTGGTAAGGGCAACCTGCCACTAAGAGAGTTATTGCCACGTGGATTGTCTCTTGCATACAATTCTGCTGTGAAAAACTGGTAGAACTCCACCTCAGGCCTGAGGGCTCACTCTACTAGAGGTACAGCCGCTTCTCTGGCTGCTGCCAGGATATTCCTATCTTAGAAATTTGTCATGCAGCTATCTGGAAAACAGTCCATACATTCACCAAGCATTACTCTCTGGATATCCAGGCTAGGAGTGATGCTCGGTTTGACACAGCACTACTTCAGAGCCTGTTTCCAAAGCAGGTTCTGTCCTCCTCCATGGAAGTACTGCTTGGTGGTCTGCAATAGTCAGAATACAGGAAGACGCCATGCTGTTTGAAGAAAAAATACTCACCTTAGTAATATTGTTTCTTCTAATGGAGTCTTGCTGTATTCTGACCTCCTCCTCAGAACCTGTTTTTGGGATGTGGGTGGGCAGGAGCAGTGTTGGCACCCTAGGGGTGTCCCTTTTCACCCTCCTTTATTTTGGGTGAGAGTTGTGTTTTAGGATGTGTTTTGTTTTTGGGTTTCCTGACTTGAGTCTTTACTTTGAAACCAAAAACCCTTTTATATAAATTTAGTTGCCAGTTGGCTAGTGTGAGTTTTACAGTTTCACACAGAACTTCTAGTGAGTATTGCTCGTAAAGATCTGACGGCTGGAGTTTAAACAGCAGCAGACAGGGGCTTCAACCGAGCTCGCAGTGAACGCCCCATTCTGGCCATGGAAAGTTTAACTCTTTGTTCTCCGATGCAGTTGAAAGGCAGCACCTAACTGCAATAGTCAGAATACAGCAAGACTCCATTAGAAGAAACAACATTACTAAGGTGAGTAATTTTTCTTATCTGCCCAAAGTCTGTGTTTCTATGTTTCACTCAGCAGGCTGCAGGGCAGGCATGGACCCACATCCCCAGTGTACTACTCCTCCACCACCACTCACGGTCCGAGGAGGCGGTGGCTGTTCAGCCTCTGGAGCCCTTACCCAGATACGGACCTGAAGGAAGAAGACTACCAACAAGAGGATGAGGAGGTCCTTGAAGTTTCTACCCTTCCAGCTCCTCTGCTATGTGTTTCCTGGGAAGACACAGTACAATACCTCCCTTGCTCTCTGCCTGTCCAATCCTTTATGGATGTTATGCATCCCCTGCAGCAGAGATTTGGTTTTGAGGCCACAGAGCAGGATGCCTCTAGGAGAAAGCTTGCTCATTACCTGGGTCTGCCCGGACGCCCTCTTGTTATTCCTCTTGTGGAAGCTTATGCGACATAATCTTTGCAGCCTGACACTAACCACATGTTATTTCTTCCATGCCCAGAAAGGTGGATAGAATTTATCAGGTTCCTGGGCAAACCCTTTTGCTTAGCTGCTTCCAGCGGACTTGGTTGTCATAAATGCAGTTCATAACCCTTCCATCCATCCAAGTACTCTCAGTGCATTACCTCCAGGTAAAGAATCTAGAAAACTTGATTCCATGGGGAACACGGTGTTTGTCTCCTCCACATTAACTGTGCAGATCTTAAATTACGTGGGTCACTTGCTAAAATACCAGGAAGAACTCTGAAATCTACTCAAGCTACCACTCAGTCGTCCTACACCACCAAAAGCAAGAGCTACATAAGGTTTAAAACTGGTGCTGCTGTAGGGCGCTATTTGCTCAGAGCTGCCTATGACGCTGTTGACTCCTCTGCCCGGCATCCACCACTGGTATCTGCCTGAGATGACATTCCTGGCTTCTCGCTTCTGGTTTTGCCGCAGATGTACAACAGTCTATTCTTAATAACCCATTCAAATGACATAAACTGTTTGGTGCAGGCGCAAGACATTTTGACAGTGTTACAAATGTCAGGTAGGACATTAAAGCTGACTACTCCTTATACCATACGACCCAAGCACCCATATACAACACCTCTCCACAAATCCAGCAAGGGCAGACCTACAAGTAAACAGCCGATCAAGCACAAAGCCACCACTGACACTTGCTTGGTTCTACCTCCTCCTCAAGTCCACCAGCGGTTGCTCCCGGTCCCCCACAGGAACTTTCACAGCCTGATTCCTCTCCAAACCCTTGGTCCTCAGGCACCAGACTACGGAAATAGGAGGTTGTTTCTCCTTGTACCTTCAGGGTGGAAGGCCATCACGACAGATGCCTGGATGGTACAACTGATAGAACATGGGCACACTCTAGAACTGATAGACGTACTCACAAGATGTGTCTCCCAGGCACACCTCTTATCCACCTGATCATAATCTGGTCTTGTAGAATGAAATAATGACACTGCAACAAAAGTAGGGTATAGAGCCAGTTCCCCAGCACCAAAGAGGAAAGATTTTATTTCCACTTTTCCCTCGCTCCAAAGTCACAGGAGATCTCTGACCAGTACTGAATCTAAAACATCTAAACCTGTTTATCCGGTACAAGAAATTTCAGATCACATTACCAACCCTCCTACCCCTACTCCAAAGGGAGACTCTGTTTCTTAGATATGAAGGACACATATCTTCACATCATGATTCACCCTGCCCACAGTAAGTATCTCAGGTTGAGCTTCAAGGAACAACACTTCCAGTTGAGGGCCTTCCCTTTAGGACTGTTCTCAGCCCACAGGATGTTTACGAAATGCCTAGCTGTGGTAGCTGTAGCCTTGAGAAGGAAGGATTTTATGTATTCCCTTATCTGGATGATTGGCTTCTGAAGGCTTCTTCCAAGACCCAGCTGGCTGCCACCCTCTCCCACACTCTGGCTTTATTTACATCCCTGGGGATCATGGTATAATCAGGATGATATCTGGATCACTAAATTTGCAGATGACTGTAGGCTGAGGTGAAAATAAGGACCCAAAAGACAGCGTAATCTTAAATCATATTGAATTGTGGACTGTCAGCCACAAATTTCCACTTAATACTAATAAATATGTGGTCATGCACATGGGACACAAAATCATGGGTATAGTTATATCATAAACGATCAACCCTTAAATGTGTCACAGAAGAAAGAGACCTTGGCATTATGGTATCACAAGACCTTCAGTTTACATCACGTTGTATTTCAGTTACACAAAAAAAAAGAGAATATTAAATTGCATTTTAAGACATATAGATAGTAGAAGAAGGTAGGTTTTGTTGCCACTGTATGGTGCTTTGGTGAGGCCTTGATGGAGTATTGTTTCAGGTCTTGGCACCATACAGAAAAGGAGACATTGATAGATTGGAGAGGGTTCTAGAGAAGAACAACTAAATATATAACCAGAATGTCTAACATGACCTATGGGGATAGATTGTTGGAATTAAACTTGTTTTCCCTGGAATACAGGAGTGTAGAGGAGATTTATGTCTACTTTATAGAGCATTCACAGATGTTTCACTGTGGAGAAATTTGTACTTAGAATTAAAAATTCAGCATCATAATTTAAGATCACATAGACTTCAGCTGTAAACTAGTAGACATAATCCAGTTAAAAGACAAAATTGATATACTCAGAGGATAGTACCAATTTGGAACTCCCTACCCCAAGAGGTTATGGCTAGTCCTCAATGGCAGTATTTAAGAATAATTTAGACAAATATTACAAACTTAAGGGAGGTTATTTTGACAATATTTACAGCACAATGGACGCAAGTCTGATCAAGCTCTGTATTTCATAGGAATCCTATGAAATCACCATTATGTGGCTGTGACGTAGGAATATACCACCTTCTTATGTTCTGATAGGAGTCAGATCCACATCAGGGCGCCCTATCCTCAGGTGCCATGTGCCAAAGTTGGCACATTTAGAAGCCATGCACCTCAGCCTGCAAGAAAGGTATAAGGTTAATGTAATAGTCACACAATAAAATTGTTTCAAACCCCAGGAATCCTCACTGTGCTTACTGCTGCTGTCAGCTTGTAGGTTTGAGCTGCCCTGAGAGTGGAATTATGTAAATTATAGAACTGTGGAATGAAATTCAAAGGTAACTGGTCCCTGGTGAGGCCGCATCTGGAGTATACAGTGCAGTTCTGGTGCTCGCACCTTAAAGGATATTAACCTGATGGAGACGATCCAGAGGACAGCTATGAACATTATTGCGGGGCAGCAGAGTAAATCGACGAGGAAAGACAGAGGACCCTGAACATGTACTCCTGGAGGACAGGAGGGAGAGGGAGACATGATTGAGACCTTCAAGTACTTGAAAGGGATTAATAGGGTGGGGGCACACAGCCTTTGGTTGGGGAGGTTTAAGAGGTAGGTTAGAGAAAAAATTACTTACCATAGTTATGTTGTTTCTTCCCAGTGATACTCAGGTATTCAGACCTTCTGCAGTAACCCTTTAAGACAGAACTGCGCAGAGAGAATGGAACACATGCAAATGATGGAACCTTTGCACATGACAACTCTTCAAATGCTGCCTTGAGCTAACTGCCTTAGTTCTAAACCTCTCAGATGTCCTGCACGCCTGGAAAGGGAGGCTCCCAAGCACTCTGTATATTAAATAATAATGATAATTAAACCTATAAACTCCCAAATAAACCCTCCAACGGGAGGGTAAAACCTTAAAAGATACTCTAAAAATGTCTGAATCACCTGAAGGGGGAACACTGTGAACATAGTTAGAAAAAACAGTGCCAGAAAGTGGCACTTGTACCCCTAAGAGCACAATATTTAGAAGTGCAGAGGCTGCTGGTTCTAAAAGGGAGGCAGGGTGGAAGTTCTGAATACCTGAGTATCACTGAAGAAACAACATTACTATGGTAATTAATTTTTTCTTCTAATCCCAGTATTACTCAGGTATTCATAACTTCTGCAGACTATGACAGTATCTTTAGAGGTTGGCACAGAACCTTATTTTGGAAACGGACTCTGCTGGACTGCTGTGCAAATCTAGCATCACCCTGGACTGGATGTCCAGATTGTTTTATAGGTATCATAGGTATATTCAAGCCAGAAGATAGAAATTCTATAAGGCTTGCCAACCAATTTTTAAATGTAAATTTGTTAATTCCAAAATGCAGATCAATCCCATTCTTGAACTCGTTCATCGTAGTACTTTTCACAAGTTTGGCTGGTAAGTTGTTCCAAACTCCAACCACTCTACAACTGTACGCGTATTTACTAAAATTGTGATCCCAAACTTGTTGACACAGTTGTTTCATATGCTTCGTGTACTAGTTCTACCATGATTATGTATAAAGCCCAATTCCTCTAGCAAAACTTCATCATTCATGCTTTTGTAGAGAAAACACAGATCTCCCTTAATCTGCGGTAGTGTGAAGAATAAAGATTTAGGCTGACTAGTCTGTTGTGATAACTTTTATTTTTAAACCCTTTATTTGTTTAGTTAGTTTTCTGAACCCCTCAATAGATAGTATGTCTTCCTATTTTGGGGTGACCAAACCTGAACGCAGTACTCCAAGTGAGGCCTAACCAATGCACCATAGAGTGATCAACACTTTCCTGTCTCTACTTGCTATATGTTTGAGTATACAGTTTAAATTTTGGATTGCTTTTTAGTTGAATCCTGCAATGTGCTCTAAATTTTAAGTCGCTCGAACTGTGATCCCCAAATCTCTTTCCTCAGTAACTACCCCCAGGGCGGTATTGTCCAATAGGTATATTTCTTCCTTATTGTTCTTACCTAGGTGCATGACCTTACATTTGGTTTTATTTAATATTAGTTTGTTTAAGCTGGTCCATTCATATATTGAGTCCAGTGCATGTTGTAGGGCTGCTCTTTGTTCAGCATTGTTAACAGCTAACCCAGCCTACAATCATCTGCAAATTTATACATCCAGATGTTATTATTTCTAATTTTTAACGGCGATGTACTGTATATATTGAATAAGCTAGGTCCCACACTTCAACCCTGTGGGACTCCACTAGAAATGGGAGCCCAAGCAGAATATTCCCCATTGATGACCACCCTCTGCCTTCTATCCTGTAGCCAGTTTGAGACCCATTTGCAGATATTACTAGACAGATTTATGCCTTCCAGTACTGACAATAATTCCTTATGCGGCAATTTATCAAATGCTTTAGCAAAATCGAGGAAAACCACATCCACAGAATTACCCGCATCCATTTCCTATTCACTTTTTCGTAAAAGTCAGTAAGTTGGTCTGGCATGATCTATTTTTTGTAAATCCATGTTGTAGGGATCAGTCATATCCTGTCCCTCCAGATGTTCCATTAGGATATCTTAAATTATTCCCTCCATTATCTTTCCTATTGTTGAAGTCAAGCTATGGGTCGAAAGTTTTCAGGTAGAGTTCTGGGTCCTTTTTGAAAATAAGCATGATGTTAGCTAATTTCCAATCGTGAGGACCAAACCCATATTAATAGATGCTTGGAAAATATATGTTCTAGGGACATGGATATGTTGTTCATCCACACTATCTGGCAGGTTCCTTGCTGCTTTAAATCTTGCCGGAAGGTCTTCAAGCTAGCTCCTCCCACCCACCCGGTGGTAAAACTCGCTCCCGCCCCATGACGCCAGATCTTCCTTACCGCTTGGAAGCTCAGGTTCCTCCTTAACGCTCTGCGATTAAGTTTTGGGCCTAAATCCTTCGGTTTAAAAAAGAGAGAAAAAATTTTTATAACTTTTCTCGGTCTTCTTCCTTCGGCTGCGATGGACATATCGACTCCGGATTTGGAGATGTCCCTGTGGGCAGAAGATGTCTGACGGACCCGCACTCCACGCAAGTCTGGCTGCCTTGGCCAGGAGCACACCCCGCAGGCTTGCGACCTGTGTTCCTCCTTCTCGGGTCTGTGTCCTCGAGGACCGCTGGCTGCCCGCTTACATCTGGGGCGTCCCGAAAGAAGATTTCTCGGTCAAATCCAAAGAGGCCCGACTGGCGGTTTCAGCGGCTGCGGGATCCGCCGAACAACTAGAAGGTTGGTCGTCGAAGAGCAGGCGGCTCAGCGCGGCTCCTCTTCTGCGCCTTGTCCCTCTATCGCTCGGACCTCATATTCAGCTTCCTTTAAGGAGCTTTGCTTGACCCTCTCAACTAAAGGCGGGTCCTACTTCTTCGAGTCCGTTTCATCGGTCGAAGAAGTTCTAAGAGTAAGTCTCATCGTCGACGCTCTTGGGAGCGGGAAAGATCCCCTCCCTCGTCGACAATCGACTTCGGTCGACTTCTCGGCTTCAGCCACTGGCTTCACGGTGCCCCATCAGGCCAGGTGACTGAGACTCCGCCGGCGGTCGAGATTTTCTCGACCCGTTAGATCGGTTATCGGCTGGAAAAGCCGAGATTCCCTCCTCGGTTCCCCGGTGAGGAGCTGAGGATATCGTCGGCTGTCGTGCGGTGAATCAGGAGCCGTCGGGTTTACCGACCGAACCGGATCGCCGATCCTCGGCTCCGCCTCACCCGACCTCGGCCTGGCCGAGATTCTCGATCTCGGACATCTTCACAGTCCAGCCGTTTCCCGTCGACATAGGCGGTCTGGTCTCGGCACCGCGGCAAGCGGCGTCGCGCTCTTCCTCTTCTTCCTCCTCGGCCGAGGAGGGAAGGCTTCAGCGTAAGCTACCCGAAAATACGAGGACCTCATGTGGCAACAATTTTTCTGGCCAATAAGCCGGCTCAGGCCTCTTCTCCGGCCATTAAGTGGTTGCCACCGGACCAGGTAGTGGTCGAGGAGCCTGTTTCCAGGCCAGTTGTCCCACCTATTCCGGCTGCCCCACCAATTGTGGTGGAACCGCCTCCACCTCAGCCGACAGCTGTGGCTCGACGAAAGAATCGCTGGCTGGCCCAAGGCCTTCCCCGTAGGCTGTCGGTCACCTCACACCTGACAAGCCTCGGCAAGTGGAGGGTGGCTCAGGCTCCAGGCAGCTATTCGACAACTCGTCGAGTCGGATGACTCCTCCTGTTCTCCAAGCGTTTTGACTTGGAGTCCTCTGGGGGCAGTCAGTGGACGATAGCCCTTCGTCCTTCCTAGGACTTCTTAGGCTCATCTCAGAATCCACTGGGATGAAGCTTGAACCACGTATCCAAACGGGCCAGATATCCCTCACCGAGATTCTGGACCAGGGGATTCTCCCACGAGGCCTTTCCAGTGGCGAAGCCATTGTCGGCCGGCCCTGGAACTTTGGCAGCGTCCGCTTCCTGTCCTGCGCCGCCAGGATGGCCAGGAAAGTATGCGGTCCCTACTGGCTCTCTGTCCGGTTTTCTGAACACCCCTCGGCTGAAGGGCTGGTCACGGACAGTGTTTTCCGCGTGGCCGGTAATGCCAGGACGTGGACAAACCGGCCGACAAAGAGTCCAAGAAATTGGACTACTCGGGCGGAAAGTGTATGCTGCCTCTTCTCTTGGCCTCGCCAGACCAGTTCGCCGCCTCATGGCACATTTCTCCCATGCCCTGTTGGGTTCCCTGGATGAGGCGGTCCTCATCTTCCCGCTGACCTGCAGACTATGGTCAAGCAGGTGCGGGATCAGGGCAGTAGCCAAACAACAGCTCCAGACTGCTCTGGATATAGGAGACTCATGTGCCCGTCAGTGGCGGCCGCTGTGGCCATACGGTCAAGGGGCGGCTGCGAATATCCACCTTTACCGCGGATACCCAGCACAAGCTTCGGACGCCTTTCCTGGGAACAGACCTGTTGCGCCCTGGAGTGGAAGGCCACCTCAGAGGATCGAAAATCCAATGCCACCTTGGATTCGGTCTCGTCGCAGAGAGGGACAAGGGTCATAAGCCCCAGTCTAAGCCCTTCGCCCCTCTACTCCCCGCGCACGCCTGCCCAACAACAGCTAGGGCCAGCAGGCTAGACCTTGGTATTCCAAGCCTAAGCCATCGGCTTCCTCTAATAGGAAGCAAGGAGGAAAAGGCCCTGGTGGTCCCCAGGCCGGTCCTTCCTCCAAGCCTGCTAAGTGACGGCTGAGGGGTGTCACCCCATCTCCGTCCACCTCACCCTGGTTCCTCCCGTGGGGACGGCTCCGACACTTCCTTTCCGCCTGGTCCGCTGTTACCACGGACAGGTGGGTTTTGGAGGTGGTGGGAAGAGGCCTGCCTCTGGAATTCGAGCAGGCTCCACCCTTCAGAGCCGTCGCCCGCTGGGGCTTTGGGGTCCCCAGAATCTCTACAGGCTCGCCGAGCCGACATCGCCTCCTCCTTCAGAAAAGGGTGATAAAAGAGATAGAGGACCCTTCACTAGAACCAGGGTTCGTGTCCAGGTACTTCCTGGTCCCGAACGGACGGGGCTTGGTGCCCCATCTTAGACCTACATGACCTGAACAAGTTCCTAAGGTCTCGAACCTTCAGAATGGTCACTCTGGCTCAGATAATACCATCTCTGGAACACGGCGTGGTTCTCTTCTCTGACTTCCAGGACGCGCTCTTTCACGTCCCTATCCGTCTCGTCTCATCAGAGATTCCTCCGCTTCAGAGCGGAGGGATCCCTCTTCGAGTTCCAGGCCATGCCCTTCGGCCTTTCTTCAGCTCCCAGGGTCTTCACCAAATGCATTGCAGCGGTGACAGCTTTCCTTTGCTGCCGAGGTCCAGGTGTACCTTACCTGGACGATTGGCTGATAGCAGCCCCTCCAGGTTGGAGGTGGAGCGTCCAGAAATCTGGCCTCCGGTTTGCTCTCAACTGGGCCTCCTGGTCAACGAGGCCAAGTCGGAACTCGAGCTGAAGCAGGTGATATCCTTCATCGGGCAGAGCTCGACTCTTCGAGCCAGAGCATGGCTCCAAGTGGACAGGGCCGAGGTTCTACCTCCTTGCCCAATCATTTCTGGTTGGGCAATCGCGCCTCTGCCCAGGACTTCCTGTGACTCCTGGGTCTTATGGCGGCCTGTACCAGCGTGAGTCCGTTGGGCAAGCTGGCACATGCGCCCTCCAGTGGGGTCTGGCCGGCCAGTGGTCACAGCGCTGCACCCTCTGACCAGCGTGTGGACGACCAGGAGATGTGGGAACGCTCTCCAGTGGTGGACCGCTCCATCCCATCTGCAGGAGGGTATCCCGCTTGTCCGCCTGAGCCGACGGTCTCTCTGTCGACCGACGCCTCTTTGATGGGTTGGGTGCCCATCTGGGGAACACCAGGCGCCACGGCCTCTGGTCCCCGCGGGAGTCCTGATGCCATATCAACCTGCTGGAGCTCCGTGCGGTCCGCCTAGCTCTCACCGCCTTTGCTTCCGTTTCTCGGGGTCAAGTGGTCCGAGTCCAGACGGACAATACACCACCATGTACTATCTAAACCGGCAGGGCGGGACGCCCTTGCCTCTATGCAAGGAAGCTCTCCGCATCTGGTCACTAGTCGCAAGCCTGGAGGCGGATCTCCTGGCCATTCATGTGGCAGGAGCCTCCAACACCCTGGCCGATGCCCTGAGCCGGATAGGGGCTGCATCGCATAGTGGTCTCTCCTGCCGGAGATAGTACAAGACCTGTTCTCCGGCTGGGGCACACCTCTGGTGGATCTGTTTGCCTCCAGGAGAGATTGAAGCTGAGGCTGTTTCATGCCCCCCTTCAGCAGGGCTCGCTGCAGGGGATGCCTTTCGAGGCCGTGGACCCCGGCCTCTTTACGCCTTTCCCCCATTCCCTGATTCACAGGGTCCTGCTGAAAGCGAGCAGGGACAAGGCGCAGGTGATTCTGATAGCCCCAGACTGGCCTCGCTAGTTCTGGTACCCAGATCTCCTCAGCCTCAGCTCCAGGACTGCGCAGCTTCCAGCTCGCCTGGACCTGCTCTCAGTCAATCAGGGAAGGTGTTCCATCCGGACCTTCAATCCCTGCACCTGACGGCCTGGTTCCTGAGTGGCTAGAGTTCCAGGCCTTGGGTCTTTCCGACGAGGTCCTCAACGTCGTTGAGGCGTCCCGTGAGTCGACCAGAAAATGCTATGCCTTCAAATGGAAGAGGTTCTCCATTTGGTGTCGGGAAAAGGTTGACCCTTTCTCGTGTCCTGTATGCAGCATTTGGACTATCTATGGTCCCTATTCTAGTCAAGGGCTTAGGCACGACGCACCCTTAAGGTGCACCTGGCAGCCATTTCTGCTTACCGGGCGCGGTCGGTCAGCAGTCAGTGGCGAGGAAAAGTGGTCGGCGCTTTCAAAGGCCTTGATCTCATTTCCTCCAGTGCGGAACCCCACTCCATGGGATTTACTGCTGGTACTGGCAAAGCTCATGGGCAAGCCATTCGAACCAATGCACAGGTGTGGTCTCCCACCTGTCGTGGAAAACCGCTTTCTTGGTGGCTATCACGCCAGCAGAAGGATGGGAGAACTCCGCGCTGGAGCATCGAGTCTCCTACCTGGTCTTCCACAGGGACAAGGTTGTCCCACGCCCCCACCCGAAATTCCTTCCGAAGGTGGTGGTGCCGGAGTTTCACCTTAATCAGGTATTGACTCTGCCGGTGTTCTACCCCAATCACACCTCGAGGTCAATATAGGCTCCATACTCTGACCCTAGAAGGGCGCCGCTATTATAAGGAGCGCATGGCTGAAATTCGGGAGAGGTTCGCCAGCTGTTTGTCACCTACGCTGAAGCCGCACCTGGCAGACCTGCAGCCAAGCGGACGATATAGGCAGATGGGTCACCTCCTGCATAAATCTCTGCTATGAGTTAGCGGCATGGAGCCTCCCAGAGGGATAAGAGCTCATTCTACCCGCCATATGCTGCTGCATCGGTGGCTGCTTCCAGGGATGTCCCTATCCAGGAGATCTGCAGGGCTGCTACCTGGAAGTCAGACACACCTTTATTTCCCACTACCACATCGACCTTGAGTCACGCCGGGATGCTGGTTTTGGGGCCTCAGTTCTCCAATCTTTGTTCCCAAGTAAGTATTAGGGGTGTGCGCTTGCCTCCTCCTCCCGGAGAACTGCTAGAGTTGTTAGATATGGATGAACAACATATCCATGTCCTTAGAAATACAGGTTACTCACCTGTAACAGGAGTTCTAGGAATGGTATATGTTGTTCATCCACACAAACCCACCCGACCTCCCGGCTTCAACGCACAACCTGAGCTTTCCAGCGGCCAGATCTGGCATCATGGGCGGAGCAGAGTATTACCACCCGGTGGGTGGGAGGAGCTAGCTTGAAGACCTTCCGGCAAGATTTAAAGCGGCAAGGAACCTGCCAGATAGTGTGATGAACAACATATACCATTCCTAGAACTCCTGTTACAGGTGAGTAACCTGTATTTATTGGTTGTGCCAACCCATCTGCCAATTCCTTCAGAATCCTAGGATGCATTCCATCTGGACCAGGGATTTGTTAACATTAAGTCCAACTAGTTGTTTATATATATTATCAGGGTTTAATATTATTGTCCCAGGTTCAGAAGGTCTACTACTATTATATGCATCTGTATCTTTTATATTATAAACTGAACAAAAATATTTATTCTGGATATTGGCCATTTGTTGGTTAGTAGTTGTGAGTCCTGCCTCAGTAATAAAAGGACCTATACTACTTGGGCTCTTTCTCTGATTATTACTATATGAAAAAAAACCTTTTTATTGTCCTGTACCCTGTCGGCAAGATTAACCTCACATTGAGCTTTAGCTTTTCTAATATTCGCTTTACTTTCTTAAGACATTCCTTATATTCAGTATATGTTTTTTTGATTTGGAAACTTTTAGTTTCTTATATAACCTATTTTTTTGTTGATTAATTTTTAATTGATGCAGAGAGCCAAATAGGTTTCTTAGTCCTATCCCTATGATATTTTATGGTGACAGGTAGAAATTTGGTGGTTAGGTTCTCAATCTTGGTTTTAGGGAATCCCACATAGTTTGTAAGGGTTTGTTAACAAGTTCCGCCTCCAATCCCAACTTCCTAATTTCGCTTTCATTTTATGAAACTCAGCTTTCCTAAAATTTAGCTTGGTGGTAGCTCCAGTGGGTTTAGAAAATTGTGTTTCACTTATATTAAATAAAACAGAACTATGGTCACTATTTCCCAAGGGAGTACCTGTTTCACTGAATTAACTGTGTCCCCATATTAGTAAATATTAAATCCAGAATATTATCACCCCTTGTATTTTCTAAGACCATCTGCTCTTATCCTCCGTGATCCATGATATCTATATACTGTCTCTCAGGGGCATGTGCCTGTACCTTTACCCAATCTATACTGGGTAAGTTAAAGTCACCAGTTATTAATAGCCTATTAGTAGGTTCCAGATCTCCAAGAATACGATTAGGCCTTATCGCCTTCTCGTGACATAGACGGGGCCTATATAAGAGACCCAGAATACTTTGGGTCTATTAATGGAAGTAATTTGACCCATAGGAGTTTAAGTGGACCTGTATCCCATTTAATTTCTTCTGAAGCAATATCCTCTTGAAGATATATTGCCAATCTTCCACCTTTCTATATTTTCTACAATGGGAAAATAGTTTATACCTCGATTTCTTTTTCCCATTTATCATTTTCATCCCACCATGTTTCTGTAATTAAAGCAATATGTATTTTGTTCTATTCAAAATAATATTAAGCTCATCATATTTGTTCTGCAGTTACGGGCATTAAGGAGAATTACATTCCATCCCAAGGTATTTAAAGGGGAAGATGTGGATCCATTTCAGTTATTGTTGACTGTGCCCTCCGAGCCAGTTTAAATGGAACTTAATAACCTCCAGAACTTTTTTTACCCAAAACTTTACACCAGCATAATTTCAATGAATACCGCCATTTCTGTATAGGGATATTCTGTTAAATGTCCTTGCATTGTCCACAAAGCCAATCCTTCTTCAACACAAAATTGTTTAAGCTTTCCATTAATTATTATTATTTGTTTATTTGTGTATGCTTTATGTCCCTGCATAGGAAGTATTCCAGAAATACTTGCTATGCTTTGTAAAGGTGTGTACTGTTTTCCAGGTAGTTGCTTTACAGATATCCACTAGTGGAACATCCCTGGCAGCTGCTGTGCCTCTTGTGGAATGGTCCTCAGTCCTGTTGGGGATTCCTTTCCAGCCTTACTGTAACAAAACTGGATACACTGTATTATCCATCGAGAAATTGACTTTTCGATGCTGGGTTACCCTTTTCCACATCCCATAAGTCCAGGAACAGCTGCTTTCTGTCCTGCCTTTGGTCCTTAGTGACTGTCATATAGTAGCTAAGAGCTCTCTTGACATCCAGACTGTGGAGTCTCCTTTCACCAGAGGTAAGAGTGCTCAGTGAAAAGACAGACTAATGGTTTGGTTCAAGTGCAAATCAGAGACCACCTTAAGGAGAAATTTCCTGTTTTATTCTCAGGACCACCTTATCCTTGTGGAATGAGACGCCACTGATTCTTCTTGCAGAAGCCATTGCCACTAGAAAATGATTTTCCATGTGACATATTTCAAATGAGCAGAAGACATGGGATCAAAGGAGGCCCCATGAGCTTAACTATGCACACATTCAGATCCCATGCTGGCATCGGTTCCTTATGAAGGGATGCAAATGGTTCAAGCCCTTAAAGAACCTCTTGAAGATGAGATCTGAAGCCATTGACTCATTCTGTCCAGCTGATATGTAAGCAGATGCTGCAGCCAGGTGGACCTTGAGGGTACTGGACTTCAAGCCCAGTGAATGTAAATAAGTGAGGTGGTCAGGAATAGCTGGGACCCAAGCCTGTGCTGGTACCAGTTTCCAGTTGAACACCAAATAGAAAACCTTTTCCATTTTAAGGCATAGGTTTTCTTAGTGGAGGGCTTCCTGTAACCCCTTAAATGTCCGAAACACTTTCAGAAAGATGCAGGCCTCATATTGTATGTCTTCAAGAGCCAAGCTCTTGAGCCTGAGTGACCTGAGGTTTGGATACAGGAGCCCTCGATGGAGGTTAACAGGTTGTGCCTCCGAGGAAAATATATTGGCTTGGCCACAGACACGGAGAGCAGCAGAGAGTAGCATGGCTGCCTGGCCCAGTCTGGTGCTATCAAGATCATTGATGCTGACTGGGACCTGAGCTTGAGCAATACGCTGTACACCAGAGGGAAGGGAGGAAAAGCATACAGGTGCTTATCTGACCAATTCATGGCTAGAGCGTCCAGGGGACTGTTACTCGATCTGGTGGTCTGCAACAGTATTGTGGCAGGTGGTGGTTCTGTGGATGTGAACAAGTCTACCTCTGGGGTGCCCCACCTCCTGAAAATCACTTCCACTACTTGCCTGTTCGGGGTCCATTCAATCTCAATCTCAATCTTTATTTATTTATTTAAGGTTTCTAAAACCAAGGCGCCTGTACAATACTAAATAAAACAAGTACAAATACAGTAAACGACAATATTAAAAATCATTATATGCTTTACTAAAGAGGTGAGTCTTAAAGATTCTTTAAAACTATGGACAGTGGGCTTTCTCACGACCTGACGAGGTAGAGAATTCCACAGGGTTGGGGCCATAAAACCAAATGATCTTGCCCTGAAGTTTTAAACAACCCTGGGAATCTCTAGCAATCCCTCGTCAGTGGATCGGAAAGAGCGGGAGGGACAGTAGGGATGAAGGAGATCTTTCAGGTAAACTGGTCCCTGATCATGTAGGGTCTTATTGGTCAGCAAACCGACCTTGAAGGTGAGTCGCCAGCAAACTGGCAACCAGTGCAGACCATGGAGCACAGGCGTTATATGACTGGCCTAGATGAGCCCGTCCAACAGCCTGGCTGCCGATTCTGCACTAGCTGCAGGCGGCGAATCTCAAACCCAGTAAGCCCTAGGTAGAGCGAGTTGCAGTAGTCAATGGGAGGTAACGGCTGCTGTGATGGGCCTGATTGATCTCGGACTCAGAGCATCTGCAAGGGTATTGTCCTTTCCTGGCCGATGGATTGCCTGTAGGGAAACTCCCAAGGAGTATGCCAGGCTCCAGCTTTTCATGGCTTCTGTGCAGAGAGAACCCGACCTTGTACCTCCCGCTTGTTTATGTAGTACATTGTGGTGGTGGTGTCTGTTCTGAGCTGTACCACCTTCCCCTGTACTAGTGTTGTGAAGACTTTTAGTGCCAGAAACACTGCTCTGAGTTCCAGCAGGTTTATGTGCTGGAGTGACTGTGCACTTGACCCAAGTGCCCTGGGTTGTGTAGTCCACCAAATGGGTGCCCCACCCCAGTAGAGATGCGCCTATTGTGAGAACAACTGATGGGGATCTTGCTGAAAAGGAACCCCTTCCTCAAATTGGATTCTCTTTCCACCACTGAAGTGCCTGTAACAAGGTTTTGTTCCTGGGATAAGCTTTGAGAGAGGGCTCTTCTTTGCACCGGCGTACCCACCAGGTAGAACTGGATGTCTCACATTTGAAGCCTGATGCACGTGGGACTGTGCCTTTGGCCGCAGCCATGTGGCCCAGGAGATGTTGGAACTGCCTTGTAGTTTTTGACCTGTGAAGGCTGAATGGGTCTGCAATCAGCTGGATACTTCTTGGCCTTGCAGGGTGTTGTTTCTGCCCTTATGAACTTCAGCACCTGTGAAGGTAGAAGAACAGATTGTTTTGTGGTTTATCAAGAACCCCAAGAACTCCAGAAGCCTCTGGGTGATCTGCAGGTACTGTCTGACTTGCTGTGGTGATTTTACTACCACCAGCCAGTTGTCCAAATATGGGAAAACTCTGATACCTGGTCTTGAAGGTGTGCTAGAACCACTGCCAAGCACTTGTGAACACTCTTGGAGCTGAAGTGAGACCGAATGGCAGAGTTGAAAACTGGTAGTGACCTGATGGGAGTCTGAACCGGAGGTACTTCCTGTGAGACTCTCTTATGGGGATGTGGAAATAAGCATCTTTTAGGTCCAGTGATGCTAACCAGTCTCCACTTTGAAGTGTTGGCAGAATCAATGGCAATATTACCATTTTGAACTTTGGCTTTGTCAAATGCTTGTTTAGTACCCTGAGGTCTAAGATAGGCTACCACCCCCATTTTTCTTTGTGGTAAGGAAATACCTTGAGTAAAGCCCTTTCCTTTCTGCTGAGCTGGGACAGGCTCCACTGCCTATGACAATAGCAGGTTTCTAACATCTTCCTCCACCAGCTTCTTTTCTGTGAGGGAGGATGGTCTGAATACTCTGGTTTTCAGATTAGGAAGGGATTTGAAACTCTGATATGGTCCCTGACTCACCACCTCCAGCACCCACTTGTCTGTGGTGATTTCTTGCCAAGCCTGGATGTAATAAGCCAGCCTTCCCTGACGGGTAGAGAGGAGGCGGCCTGTGAAAACATGTCAGGGTGTTTGCTTAGTCTGGGGCTGAGACTGGGGTTGAGATCCTCACCTGAGCCCCTTCTGCCCCTGCCTCCGAATTACTCTTGCTGGGGATACTGTTGGTATTGGGGTGCAGCTATTGCCTGAAAAGGGCCTGTTGTGAAAGGACCTGCCCTTGCCTCCCTCCCATAGGGCCTGGTGAATGGAGAGGCCGTCTCCTTTAGCTGAATTGTTTTTGAAGGTGGCTTTGTACTTGTCTGCCTTCTTCATATAAGCCACTGTTTTGTCTCCAAAAGGGAATTACCCTCCAGAGGGAAATCCATGGCTCTTGTTTGTGTGTCCTGGGTAAGATATGTGGCTCTTAGCCAGGCAAACCTCCTTTGGGCAACAGTATTGGCCATCCACCTACTGTAGCTGCTTTATCATTAGTATCAACAGCCATTTGAAACTGATACTTGGCTGCCTCCAAGCCAAACCTAGCAGTTTTATGCGGTCAGCTGATAAGGGTGATGTGGCCTTATCTGCCATAGCCAGGACAGATTGCCACAGTGACTTCTGATACTGTGCTGCATAGGCCTGAAAATTGTTGCCTGATGGCCAAGGAAGCTGACAAATATCTCTTCTTGGCCATACTATCAATTTTTCTGGACTCCTTTTAGTGGGTGAGAAACCAGAGGGCACCTTAGCCTTGTCACAGGCTGCTGCCTGTACCATCCCCTGATGGTCAGTGTGGTAAAACAGAAATTCTGTACCTCCTGTCCAGCTGGTATTTCTTGTCCAGTCTCTTATCAAGAGGGGACAGAGTCAGGTTTGTAAACCTTCAAAACATCCTTTTTGAAGAATTTATTCACTGGTAGGAGAGCTTTTAGTGGGAGTTAACCCTGTCATCTCAAGGTATTTCACCTCCTCCTCATCTTCAATTTCCTCACTTGTGGTGATGTCCAAGGCATAAGCCATTCTTCTAACAAAAGTGAAGTGTGAGGAATAATCTTCAGTGGTTCTGGGAGGAGAACCAAAGTCCTGCTCGGAGAAACCTCCGTTCAGTGGGTTCCCTTCATCGCCCTCAGACTCACCACAGTCCTCCTCTTCAATAAATGAGGATTTAGCTGAAGTGCCAACCTGTCCGGCTGGGGTCTGCCCAGATGGCCAGTGGAAAAGTCCTTGCAAGGCTTGTACCACCTTGAAAGCCTATGCTATCTCCTGAGGAGAAGGAGAGTTAGAGCACCCACAGAAGTCCCCTTTGTTTGTCCAGTAGGGGGTTCTGTGTGCTTATATTTTTAGTCTTTTTTTTTTTTTGAGGGAACTGGGGAGTCAGTTCAGCAGGCCTCTTAGTCATTTTAACTCCTGTCTCAGGGGTTGAATGTAGCACTGCAGTGGTTTCACTCATGGCAGAAGAGGGTGTCGGCTGGTCAGAGCCTGAGGGACCCTTAGATGGAGGAAGTTTTTCTTTAGCTGTTTCAGGTGTTTCTCCACGGTTTTCTCTGGGAAAGTTTTACAAAGTTAACAGTTTTCTTTTAGATGATCATAGCTAAAGCAGGCAACACAAAACTGTGCATATCTGCCTTAGCAAATACTTCCCCTCAATCAGAGCAGTTTTTAAAACCAGGTTCACCGGTTTGCTTTTAGAGTTTTCAGACATTTTATCGGAACCGATAAAAAAAAAAAAAAAAAAAATGTAAACCGCTTAAATAATTTTAAGTTTTAAGTAAAATTTAGTTATGTTGGTTCCAGAACCGATAAGGTACCGGCAACCACAGATAAATGAGCGAGGCTATCGGTTCAGTAACCGATAAAGCAGTTACAAAATAAAAGTTTTAAACTAAAATAAACTAACAGATTTTTTAGTCAGAAAACTCTGATAAGAACTAAAATAACTGTGTTCCCCATCGGTTATACCGAACTGGGAGGAATCGATAAAAACTAAAATTAATACTAAAATAAGGTTTAGTTAAATTACAATAAGTAAAAGGCAGCAAATGAAAGAAAAAAAAGATACTTATATAAATGTGTAAGTTCCTTCACGTCACAGGTAAAAGTTGAGAAGAGGAATTCCAAGGCCTAGACTTGACAGTGTGAGTGACAGCAGAGAGTGAAATCTGAGAGGTTTAGAACAAAGTCATTTAGTTCAAGGCAGCATTTGAAAGTTGTCACATGCAAAGGGTTCCATCATTTGCATGTGTTCTGTTCTTTCTGGGCAGTTCTGTCTTAAAGGGTCTCTGCAGAAGTTACTGAATACCTGATTATTACTAGGGTTAGAAACACTTCTTCACAGAAAGGGTGGTGACTAAATGGAACACGTTGTCGGAAGAAGTGATCTCATCGAGGATGGTCGGCAGCTTCAAGAGAGGCTAGAATAGATATTGGGGCCCTAAAGGTCATGGGAGGGAGGGATGAGGAAGGGGGGCAGGGACAACAGCCTGAGCTGTGAACCCTGCACAACAAGCAGACTAGATAGACCAAAGGTCTAATTCTGCTGACTTCTTTTTATGTTCAGATACATCTCTGCCACGTGGTGGCATTCTAACCTGCACTCTGTCAGATTTTTCTCTGCCTTTTTTTCAGTAATCATTTTTATTCATCATTTTAACAGAAGTACAGTACATCAAAACATAAGTAACACAGATAAATACATTATTTTGGTACATTTAGTCTTTTTCGTTTATGTAATAGTGTATCTATTCATTATATAAAGTTTATACCTATAACTTAATATAAATAACATGTACCAAACTAATATAAAAGTGTCTGATACAAAACTAACAACACATACATTCCCTTCCTTACTGGGCAAATTGTAGTTTATTATTTTCATTATATTTACCTCCATATAGTTTTTCGCATCTTTGGTAGATAGTCCTGAATCTGTTTCTAATTATTTACATATATATTGTCAACTGTTTCATCCAAATTGAATACTAATTTTTTAAAGACATGGTTTCATTAAAAATATTCCACCATTTATTTATTTCTACCGTTGGTAATATAATTGTATTCAGTTAGTTAGTATCATTCTTTTAAAGCTTAGGTTGCTAATTAAAAATCGATATTGGATCTGTAGTAATTCATTACATTTATTAAACAAGAAAAGGTCAGCTTTTATGGGTATTTCAGTCTCTAATCTTTTTCCAAGATATTTCTAATTTTAGTCCACCAGTTACATATATACAGGCAGGACCACATACAATGGTAAATAATTCCTTTATGTTCACATTGATGCCAACAACTGTTACTATATGTATTATTTATTTTGAATATTCGCACAAGGGTGAAATATGTATGTTCTATGGTTTTTCTTTGTTTTGTTTTTTTCTGTTGGTACATATGTTTTATGTGCTTGTTTCTTAAATTTATCCACTGTAGTTTTCGTTTGGTTCCCTTTTCTTGATTCCATTTCTTATTTGTACTAGATTTATTATTTGTAAGATTTGGAGATATTTGTCTATCTACTCCTTTATTTATAATAGAGTCTTGGTATTTTATCATTTTGTTTGCATTCTTTATATCAGTTTTAAATTTGTTTTATGTTTTTGTAGTGTATAGTAAGTGATATGATTAACTGGATAATTGTTCATTTTTTTCTTTTGAGTGCATGACATGAATTGTCCTCAATTAAACATTCCCTTCATTTATAAAACATTTTCTCTTGAAAGATCTTTATATTCAGTCCTTTTGTATTCCCCATATTTGTTTACTATCCCAGACCTCTAAGTAAAGTCAAGGTAGTGTAGTTTTTCATTAAACCTTTAATTAAATGAAACCATGTCTCTAATGGGTGTTTAATCTTTTTATATGGGAAAACATCTAAAAATAGCTGTTTTATATTAAATATCTATTTTCCATTATATTTAATTAAATCTTGTAATATTAAAGCATCACCCTCTTGTAAAAGGACCATCTCCATATCATGCTAATCACATGTGTGCTTGCATATATCTTAGTAAATCTGGACATCCTAATCCACCTTCCTTTCTAGGTATACTTGACATAGGCCATGCTATACGTGGCTTGCCTCCTCACCACATACAGTATATTTTTAAATATCTTTTTATTGTGTCAAACCACCCCATAGAAGGAGCACCTATTATATTTTGCACAACGATATATATTGTGATAATGCAATCATTTTTATGGTGTCCACTCTCCCACAAAGAGAGCAGGAGGTTTCCCAATTTGCTAATAGATTTTGTGTTTTTTGTTTAGCTTTATTGAAATTTATTTTTATATTTTTGTTTAGGTTAGGAGTTAATGTAGTTCCTAGGTATTTTATCGAAGAGTCAATTTTAAATTCTTTACAAACATTTACATCCACTTGTGTATTATTATTGGAAATTTGCATTAATACTGATTTATTTTTATTTAATTTATATCCAGATAGAAAAGAGAATATTTCAACTTCCTGTAGAAAATGTTTCAATGATGTGTTTATATATTTTTAAATCAATAAAATATTGTCTGAAAATACACTCATTTTCATGTGTGCTTGTTGTATTGTAATTACTTGGATTGCTTGATTATTTCTGATATTTGTAAAAATGGTTCAAGGCATAAAATAGTGTGGGAGAGTAGACACCCTTGGCAGACATTCATCTTTCTGAAATCTTCTGTTAAATCATTAATCTGAAATTTTACAGTTGTTGCAAAATATATCTGTCATGATCAATGTTAATAGTGAATTAGGTAGATTCCATGCTTTCAGTGTTTCCAACCTATATTCTCTATCTAGCACGTCAAATGCTTTGCTTGCATCCAATGCTATAGCATAATATAATTAATTTTGATATTGTGGAGAAGCATTTATTAAGTAAAAATTGCCTGCACTTTTCTAATTGCTTGTGCAATAAACCTCCTCTTAATAAAACCATATTGGTTTTCATGAATTATTTAATTCAGGTATATCTTTATTCTATTATTTATTAATTTAAAGAAGTTTATAGTCGCTATTTAGAATTGCTGTTGGGCGGTAGCCTTCAGGAGGAGTCTTTTGGTTTGCTGTCTTTATATACGAGTACCACTTTTGCTTGCTGTATGGTTTTGATAGAACAGCAGATTCTTCAGTTAGTTCCTCCAAAAGTTGACTGAAGCAGGTGTAATTTTTTTAAAAGGCTTGAAAGAATTCATTAGTCCATCTAACCCTGGTGTTTTATTGTGTGGAAGTGTTTTAATTGCTTCTTCAATCTCTTTTTGTAGAAAAGGGACATCTGAGAGATTACATTGTTTAAGGTTTGCTCTTTTATATGATCTTTTAATTGTTGGTTAATTTCGATTTTATTTTGAAAAATTGTTTTGTAGTGTTTCATAAATTCTGCTATTCCTTTGCCTTTTGTTATAGTATTACCTTGTTGGTCCTTTATTGTTATTGTTATAATGTTATATTTCTTTATTATTCCTAAGTCTATTCACTTAAAATTTTCTGGATTTGTCCATGTGGAAGTACTGAGGATTTGTAATCGCTTTATATGCTTTTAATGTTTCCTGATTTATTAAGCTTTGTTTTTTTTTTTTTTTTTTTTTTAACTTGCAGCATTCCATTCATTTTACATTTATTGAAGTTTTGTAATACTAATTGGTCTAATCTTTAAATTTGTTCCTTTAAATCTTGTTGATGTTTTTATTTTTATTTATTCTAATATGATATATTAGTATTGCACCTCTAATGGTGGCTTTAAAATCATCCCACAATTTACAGATTGACGTTTGCCATCATAATTAAAGAACCAATATTCTTGTATTGTATTTTTATATAAGAAACAAAGTCTTGTTCTTTAAGTAGCATGTTATTAAAGAAACATTGTTTATTATGTAACCTATCAGTAGTTATTATTCTGATTACTAAGCTGATCATTCCATGTTCAGAATTTATTATTGATTCTATATTGGCTATTGTTATTTGATGTATTAGTCCTTTTGATATACAGTAAGTATGTAATCTAAATGTGAAAACGTTTTATTTTTTCTGTCAAAGAATGTAAATTCTTTTTTAATTTGGTTAATTATGTCTCCAGGTATGTATAAGATTTTCTGTATCTAGAAAGTTATTAAGTTTATTAGCTATATATTTGTTACCACAGATAATTTAAAATCCCCAGCTATTATATTTTTTGCATTCACTTTATGCATCCCTTCTATCATATTAGCTAGAAATTGATCATAATTTGTAAATGGTGTATAGAAGCATAGAAGTTGACAGCAGATAAGGACCGCAAGGCCCATCCAGTCTGCCCATGTCTTTTCTACCTTATGATTTGGCCATTGGCCTTTGCTCTGTCAATGGCCTATCTATTCATACTCATCTGTATTGCTCCCTTATGCCTATCCCATGCCTGTTTGAAGCCCTGCACTCTATTTATATCCACCACTTCCTGAGGTAGGCCGTTCCATGCATCCACCACGCTTTCTGAAAAGAACTTCCTCACATTACCCCTTAATCGGCCTCCCTCTAATCTCATGCTGTGTCCTCTTGTTCTGCTATTTTTCTTATATTGAAACATGTTGGACTCTTTCACCTTGTTAATGCCCTTAAGGTGTTTGAATGTTTCGATCATATCACCCCTCTCCCTCCTTTGTTCTAGGGTATACATATTGAGCTGTGTTAATCTGTCCTCATATGTTTTCTGATGTAGTCCGGCACCATTTTGGTTGCCATTCTCGGACTGCCTCAGTTTGGTTAATGTCCTTGTGAAGGTGTGACCTTCAGTACTGCTGCACGAGTACTCCAGATGGGCCTAACCAGTGTCTTGTAAAGAGGGATTATTATCTCCATCTTCTGACTTCGATACCCCTACTATCACTCCAACATCCCTCTGGCCTTATCTGCTGCTTCAGTGGTCTGCTTGGATGATTTCAGGTTATCGGTGATGATGATGCCAAAGTCTCTCTCTTCGCTTGTGACTGCCAGCAACTCCTCCCAGCCTGTAGGTGGCTTCAGGGTTTCTCTTCCCTATGTGCATAAACATATCTGATTATAATTTCTAATTTATTGATACATTGACAAATAAATTCTTCCAAATGGATCCCTAAATTCATCTAATACTGTAACATCTGTTCCTTTTTGATTATATTGCCAACTCCTCAACTTTTTTGTACAAGTATTAAATATTACATGCCATCCATTTCCTTTTGATTTTTTAACATTTCTAGTTTTTCCAAATGGCTTCTTGCAGGCTATAAAACCTGCATTACTTTTCTTTATATATGTTAGAATCCTTGTTCTTTAATAGGAGTGTTAATTCCATTAACATTTAATGAGGTAATTTTAACATTACATTGATTGGCCATTAAAACCTAAAAACAATTCCATTAGTGAAAATAGGAAGTATTTAAAATCTCTTTGAGGTTCATACCTATATATTACAGTATGATTCGCCTCGCCCCTTCTCAAAATAACAATACATTACAACACGTAATATCTTACAATTGTGTATATATTCAACCATCTTAGCAATGTCACACTTACGGCTCAGAGGCTGCGAACTTTGGTTGTAGCTTGCTGTCTGATCCCACCCTCCCCATCATGCATATTATGAAAAGAAAATATAACTTTCCTGCACGTTTCTTCCTTTAAATCACATTGTTCAAATTTGTCGATTTATAAATCATAACCATTGTTTGTATACTAATTTTTTAACTTCTTACACAGCAACAACTTACATTTCATAGAGACTTATCAAATCCAAAGTAAGCACTTTAAGTAACATTATAAAATGGGTAAAAGAAATCCTTCACCTTGATTGGTCAAAAGGCGTGTCCTTACCTGTCAACAAACTGAAAGGTGGCACTACTTTCTCATACCTTAACCTTCATAAGTGAAAGGGCAGCAATATTATTCAGCAACTGATGTCTTCAATCAGCCCCTCTGCAACCAGAACTGATCTTCCACCACAAACATGACTGCTACCTTTACACTGTAAAACATTCAACTGGGCCCTAAAATAAAACCTTACCTTAAATAAAAATAAAATAAAGTAAACATTGTTTCCTTATCATCACATACTCCTTACACACACAAACAAATTAGAAGCGTTAAGTTTTTTTATAGTTTTCATTACAACTGTTTCTTTACTAATAGTGAAAATATCCTTCTGTCTTTACCTGCTCATCAGGGAAATCTCTTCTGCTTGCCTTGACAGTGAGTTAATTGAGTCACTGGCTCTAAAACAGGCCTTTGTTGTCTGCGTATACAGTATGTTGATTGAGTAACATTCTACCAGCGAACTGAGCAGAATTTTGAATCCCTGTGTTCCATGATAAACATTCTGTGTCTTGAATGAGGGAAAATAGAAAAAAAACAGGATGAAGAAAGTAGGCAATACAGTAATACTTTATAAACAAAAAGAAAAGGTGGGAAAACACAGTTATAGAGGCATACTCAAATTGCTCAAATAATACATTGCTGTCCTTCCAACTCACTGGTTTAGCATTTTCAGTGAGTTGCTGTTCAGTTAATTTTGCCACTCCTCTGCCCAAGTCCAGGGACTATTTTTTACCATATTTAAATAAAATAACATACTATTATCAAATCTTTAATAATGCCTCCAGAGTTTTGTTTGATTATTATAGAAATAGTTGTTACCCATTTTATAAGAGTATAAGATACTTCAGGTTGTGGGTTGTTTATTGATAAGAGCACTACTCTGCTGCTATAGTCACTCGGAAAGCGCCTCATGCCCAACAACACACCTGGGGGCATGCTCTTATCAATCAACAACCCACACCCTGTCGTGTCTTATTGCTTTCATATTCACTGCAACTGCATGCTGCTAATTTTCGCCACCCTTCTTGTGTGTTATCTCTTTAAAATTGCATTGCTTACTATTCTATTCCTGTGATGTTCTTAAGAAAATAATTAGATTAAGGATATTGGGGTTTTACTTTTCCCTAGGCATTTAATGAAAAATCTGTGGTAGCCTCTCTTGCAGATCTTTCAATGCTTCTTTGGGTTCTCATATACATATCTAACTCCTTCAATTATAACCTTTAACTTTGCAGGAAACATGTTCACGAGCTCTGATGTTGTTCAACCATAATTTGATTTTAATAAAATTAAATTTCTTCCTTTCTTGCACCAGTTGATATGGTAAGTCATTGAATATTAGTATATCCGTGCCGTTGGTTGCATTTTCTTTTTCTTGAAAACTGCTGACATGCATGTGTCTTTTTCACTCAATCTTAAAATGTCAAAATAATTGGACATGGTGGGGTTGCATCATCCAATCTAGTTTTTAGACCACTATGGATTGTATCAATTTCAAATTTAATCTCACGGGTCTGTATCTAGGTGGGCAGCCATAATTTGTTTATTTCCTGCAAATTTCTCGTGTTGTCCCAGGACTCAGACACTCCTAGAATTCTTATATTTTCCTTCTGGCCCTTGTGTCAATATCCATTAATTTATTCTTTAAATCCAGATTGGTTCTTCTAAACAATTCGCTTATGCTGCATTGGCTGGTAGTTTTCAGACAGCTCATTAACTGTGGATTGCAATTGTTTAATTTCAATTTTAGGTTCACTAATTTCTTTAATCAGAGCTTGTGTTTGCTGGAAATATGTTTCATATTTTTCTGCGTTCAAAAGTTGTTCCTTTTTTGTGCAAGATTGTTCATTTGATTAAATAAATTCTCAACCCAGCTTGGCGTTTTCTTGGTTGTCCCTTCAAATCAACTGTATGTATGCGGCTTTGTTTGAGATGCTTGTTTGATTCCTTTGGCGATACAGCGGTTCTGTTACATTGTTACAAGATTCTGCTGACAAGATAGTATTCAAAGAAATAGAGTTATTATTGGTCTTTTTTGTTGCTTTTAATATTTAATTCATTTTAAGTATCTTTAAATCAGTAACTTTTGAACCAGTTTTCTCAGTTTCTATAGAAGTAATTATTAGCTTCTCACCTTGTGACTGAAACTGTTTTTTCAGACCCTCTGTGTTCTTGTATTCCTTGTTCCTCATCCATCTGGTTTTCAAAAGGGTGTTATAATTCCTCCAACTGGGTCTTTGCCTCATCCTCTGTGGACTGATTTTCCAAGTGAATCATCTTTGGTTATACCTGTAAGATTTTTAGGTGTCTCCATTTTGGTTTGTGTCAGTGTTGTGGTGGCTATATTATAATTTGCCCTTCATTTTGTCACATTTGAGTTCTGCAGCTTGGAGCTCTTTGTCCTTTTCACAGGTAGATACTGTATGCTTGTTTTTCTTTTCTACCAACTTTATTTTCTCCGACTTTTAGCTTTTGTATTTGGGACATTTAGGGTTTACCAGGAACGCCTGCCATGTTTTCATCATCTGGAGTCAGATGTTCCTTTGTTTTAAAGGCAGGTGTTTCTCTGATTGTAAAATACCAGGAATAAATTAGCAGAGGTATTCAGCCTCAGGTGAGACGCTCTGCATTTAACATAATCATTTTATTTTTAGATATGATAGTTCTCGCCATCATTATCTTGGTGTTTTGCCCTAAAAGAAGGAGCCACATTTTTGTATTCTTTTTCAGTGTCATAATGCCAAATCTGAGTAGAGCTTTACTATTCTTTTCAAAAGCTCTTTTCATAGGTAGACTGTTCTAGGTCATGGAACAGTCCCTCTTAGTCTGCATTTGCAGAGCATGGTCTCACCGGAGGGAAGTGTAGCAGCAATTAGCTTACACGCTGACTGTTAGGTTGGTCGTGTAGCTCCTTCCCATACACCAAGAATCATGAATGTTCTTGGTACCAGATTTATTTCTCTGCCTAAGGAAGAAATTGCCCTGAAGAGTTCTCTTCGTCTTGCTTCAAGTAGAACAGCTTTATGTTCTTTTTCAAAGTATTTTGTTTCTCTCTTATCCCTGCCATTTTAGTCAGTGTAGGTTGTTTTTTGGGGTTTATTATAGATGTTGTAGGAGTTAGGAGGTCTGTGGACCTTTTTGTTAACGCCCACTTTTCAGTGGGCAAACTCATCTTTCTTATTACCTGTATGATGATCAAGTGTCTTCTTAAATGCTTCCATAGTTTTACTCATCACTATGTTTTCTGGTAGTGAGTCCCATATAGTAACCACTCTTTTGGGTAAACCATTTGTTTCTCCTTGCTGTTTTGTTTACATCATCTTTCAGTTTAAGCCCATGGGTACGTGTATTTTTGGTTGAGCTCTGTTTTGTCAAACCAGCGCTTTCTCCAGTTCCCAGGAACCGGAGGAAAAAAAACTTTTAGTTGCATTTTTTTCTTTTTTCAACCACACAAAACTACTTTTGTCACTTCCTTGTACTGTAATATTTGCTTCTTTTCTGTGTTTTAATCTGTTTTTCCACCTTGGTTCTCTGATCTCCAGGAGCCAAGGCACATTGGTGTCTTTCTATCTCTTTAAAAAAAAAAAGAGAGACGTTTTTATTAGTGATTCACTTTTTTTCTTAGAAACCAAACCACAGTTGTTTGTTTTTACTGTTGGGAACCATTTTTCCATGGATCTAGTCCTGTTTGGCATGTCTGACTAGCCCAAAAGAAAACAGGACTTATAGGTTTTAAAATTGTCTAAAGTGCTTTAATCTCTTGACTAAGGCAGACTGCCATGATTTGTGTTTATGTGCCTGGGTCCTGAGTGTGACATGGACAGCCAGTTCTAAGTACTTATGAATTTTTTTTGTAATATTAAATGTGTTATGGACTGTCTCTCATGAGAGATGCTGAGACAGCATGTGAGATCGCACACATACACACACACACACACACACACACACACACACAGGTTTTAGATACAAGGTGTTACCGGAAGGCCAGAAGCTAATTAGAGACTAGAACAGGCCTTAATCACTTAATCTCCTGTTTTTCTAAGTTAACTATAGCTTTAACTGCTAAGAGGGAAATCAGTATCCATTTTATGACGCTTCGAGAGGAAACCAGGTTTAGTACACTGGTGCGAATCATAAATGCTAGATGTCTGTGTGGAGAGGGTACTGCTCAAAGATGAAAGGAAATTTACAGACTTGATTGGGAAGTCACATGGGGAAATGAGTTTCTGCTGATGCAACCTTAATTAACTTTTCTTCTAAAATGATAAAACCTCCTGGGTGTATGATTTTTAATAAACAGAGGAGGAGTAGGTGACCTACACACAGGGGTTGGCAAATACAGTTTTTAAAGAGTAGTCTGTTTTTCTTCAGAGACACTTTTATCTACACTCTGACAAAGAAACATCTTTGTGCACTTTAAGCAGGTATTTAGAGAGAGACAAATCTAAGTACTGTAGTAGGAATTGCACTGTTAAACCCTTGTTCATTTATAATATCATATGGTTCTTGTTATATATAGTTCTGTATTTTATGTTTTACATATTTTTTATCTATTTTAGTAAAACTCTATTTTAGAGCCTGCTTGGTCTGTCTTTGAATTTCTTTCTTTAACAAGTGAAGTATATGTGGTTAAAGCAGACACTGTGCATACGCTTGAATGGTGATACCAAACTGGAAAAGGTAAGAGTAATCTGAGGTCTTTGAGTTTTAAGGGTTCATTTTGTACACCTGGTTAGATGCCTGTAGGCAAAGATATCTGTCCCCTCAAAACAGAAGTATCTGAGCCTGTGCATTGGGTATGTTAGCAAGAGGTTCACAGTTTGAATCCTCCATAACTGAGACCAAAAGTTGATTTGAACCCACAAAACAGACAGGAGGGTTACCCTGTTTCTGTTAACTGTTCACAAGACTGCACTCGGAGGTTGGCACTTTGGGAGTAGAGGGCTGACCTGCTGAGTGGGTTTGAGACACTAGCGCCTTTTTCTGATTATGAACTTTACAGTAGGTTTTGCCCTAAAACAGTTAAGAAAAGGGCCAAGAGATTAAACTGTATAATGGCTTCCCAGTCTACCGTTACGTCACCTAAACACACTGACAAGGGCCCTTCCTCTAAATGGTTCCTGCTTAGAAAAACAAAAAGAAAACATGTCACTGCCCCTCCTGTTGAAGAAGGCAAGGAACCATCAGTGGACTGACCTAAAATGCCCCTATGGAGGACATGGCTAAAGTCCGGCAGTTTTCCAGGCTTTCAAGCCATGGGATCGCTTATAGGAGTGTAGGTTCTCCCTCTAGTTTTGGTTCCTCCCTGATTCCAGAGGACCAAGGAGCCATGTTCACTATGGTGAGGAGGAAGAGGAGGATAACCTGTAGAGCCCAATGGCTCTCCTGAACAGGAGTTTGGTTCTCCTTCCTGGGGCCAGGAGGATTTTTCCTCATACTACGCATTTGTGAGGCAGACGGTCAACACCCTAGATCTTTCCACCCAAGAGACTGTGGACATGAAGATAAGGTGGAGTTCTTGAACGTGATTTATTTATTTAGTTTTGTTAACCGGTAGGTACCCTAGACAGCATAGCTGCCTATTTTCAAGTATGACCTGGTGGGTCTAACACCAACCAAAAGGTTGCTCCTTCTAGCACATAAGCCCCTTAAACACATAGCCATGGTACACACTCCTAGTAACCCTGTTTGTCTCTCCTCCAAATCATCTGCCCCAGAGGCACAATCTTCTGACATCCTCTCAGGGCAGGATCCTGTATCCCAGTCTCATGTCTCTGTGACTGAAGGCTTGGCTCTTAAAGACCTAGAATTTGCTAGCCTAAACCTTTCAGAAGAGGTTTTGACTGTGCTCAGAGGATCCAGGAAGCTATCAGCCAAGAAAACTTATTCCATGAAGTGGAAAAGGTTTTCAGTTTGGTGCTTAGGAAGGGACATTATTCCCTTTAGGGCAAGTCTTCCTGTCCTGCTGGACTATCTGACACACTTACATACTCTGGGCCTTCAACACTGAGAGGGCACCTAGCAGCAGTCTCAGCATATGTGTCAGCTGGCAAAGACTGATCTATGGCCTTTCACCCTGTCTTTCTAACATTTTCAAGGGTCTCAGTCACTTTCATCCTCCCTTAGGAGCCAGTCCCAGCCTAGAATCTGAACATTTGTATTGCCAAGCTCATGGAACCACCCTTTGAGCCCATGGCAACTGTAGACTTGAAGTATGTCACATGGAAAACTGTCTTCCTGGGGCCATCACTTCAGCCAGGAGAATAAAGACTTGCAAGCCTGTGCACAGATCTGGACTACATTTCATTCCACAGGGATAAGGTGGTACTTACGACCAATAGGACATTTCTCCCTAAAGTGGACTCAGACTTCCATTTGAATCAGACTATCACTTTGCCTGTTTTCTTCACTGACAATTCTAGCTCAGCTGAGCCGAAACTGCATAGCCTGGATGTCAAGAGGGCATTAGGCCACTACATTGACAGGACCAGGGCCCATAGGCCTGAGCATACCCAGCTGTTCCTCATCTATGGGAAAGTGGGTAAGGAAAAACATTCATCAGAACGAAACATTGCCCACTGGATAGTGACCTGCATACAATTCTGTTACAATAAAGTTGGCAAACAAGCTCCCCTGGGCCTCAGGGCACATTCTACCAGGGATATAGCTGCATCAGTAACGGCTGCAAGGGATATCCCACTTTAGAAATCTGCAAAGCAGCTACATGGAAAACAATACACACTTTTACTAAGATTAAGGCCTGGACATACAGTCCAGAAGTGATGCTAGATTTGGTACAGCAGTGCTGCAGAACCTGTTTTCAAGATAGGTTCTTGGCCCAACCTCCAAAGGTACTGCGTGGTAGTTTGCATTAGTTTAATCATACTGTGTGATTCCTGGGTTTAGAAGAAAAATTACTCAGCATAGTAATTTTGTTCTTCCAGGGATCACACATTATGATTAAAGCTCCCACCTTGCCTCCCCTACCTAGACCTATAGACAAAGGGACAGACTTGGTTCTGCATTTCTGTTTTGACTTTTGTGTAGTTTATGACTAAATATTTCAGTTCTTCAACCAGTTGGTTCACACTGTGGTCCCTACTTGGAATTTGTTGTTTTTTGGGGAATGTAATTAAGGGGGCTTAATCTACATAGTTAGCTGGAGGGCCTTTACCCTGTTAGGCTGCATTATGAATCTGAGCACTCAGAGTGCAGCAGTTGCTAAAGGCAGTAGTTTGAAATTGGCATGAGCCAATTAGAGTTTCATCATTTGCATAAAGTCCATCTCTCCGGCAGTTAAACACTGAAGGCTGACTGCATTAGTTTAATCATACTGTGTGATCCCTGGAAAAACAAGATTACTTATTCCCCATATGCTAACTGTTGAATTATAACTTCTTGTACGTGTTGTGAGTTGGGGAATAATATTACTGCCCGGCCTGGTAGTTATAGATCTGGATTAAGAGCGGTATACCTTTTGATTGCAACACTTGTACCTACTTCATATTGCTTTTAAATTAATATTTCAGTCTGTATGATCAGCCTCAATAAAACATTTTATGTAAAAGGAATTTATTTTGCACTGTTTGTAAAAAAAAAAACAATTTTGTAACTGTGTTGGTCTTTGAACAGCTGGAATCACTGGATAGTTTTCAGTTTTCCATTAGACCAACATACTGTAATCAGAAAACAGGACTTTCTTTACCCATTTTATAATACGACATTAATGCGTGGTCATGTAACTAGTTTTATCCAGTCATATTGCTTGTTTTATCCAAGCCAGTTTATAAGTTAAAATAACTTATGGGCGCTGCTGAGCAGCTCTTGAGGAGGCAGCAAATTTGGAGAGCTCCTCAGAAATCGTGAGAGTTATCTATATTAAAGTTGCTCTTTAGGATACTGGTTCTGGTTTTAATGCCCCTATTGTGTCTAATAACTACACAGGAAGACCCATGGGGAAAACAAAAGGCAACATGGCTGCCTCTGCCAAATGTTTTACACCGATGGGTCGACGCAATGCTGGGCCTACAGGAAGCAATGCAGCAGGGACTTCTGGTGCATCCGGTACAGGAGAGATCACACTTGCCACAGTGAACGCCACCCTCATGAAGTTGGTCTCCACCGTCAAAGACCTGGACAAGAAATGTAATGTTCTAACACCACGGGTGGCCACTCTGCAAACCAAGGTGGACATTGCTGACCGAGCTAATTAAAGTGGATGCCATGCTGATCAAAATACTATGTCTCCACAAAGTTGGTTAAAGACAACACATGGCTGCATCAAAGACTTGAAATAGTGGAGAACCAGGTTCAAGAGCGGAATTTAGGATCCTAGGATTACCCGAGGCTGCTGAGGGGATGACCCACTGGGCTTTGTGTGCACTTTTTGCCCGTATATTGGGGCTAGAAGAGGAAGAGGAATCGCTGTCATTTGGAGAGGGCCTTCCGGATTACCCTCACGAGGATCAGTAAATCAGTCTGTGCCTTGTACCTTGGTAGTAATTTGCTTAGGATCGGAGATTGAGATCGGGTGCTAGTGGAGGCCAGAAGAAAGCGCCATTGAACTACAGGAGGTGGTCGTATCTGTGTTCCCGGACTTATCTTATGAAACAAGGCAGCATCGCAAGGCTCACGATGGGCGGTAGTCGATTTTGTAGCCTGGGAGTCCAGCATCAGCTTGTCTTTCCTGCTCGCCTTAGGCTCTTCTGGCAGGATAAAGTATACGTGTTTGGCACCCTGGAGGAGGCTGAAAAATTCTTCCGATTGTAGAGCCGGAGCTCCTGAAAGCGGAACGATGGGGATTGAACAATCTGACCGACACATTTGTAATGTACTGAGCATGCTTTTACCATACTGTGTTTAAGCTTCTGACATTCTCTATTGTGCTGGGTATTATTTTTACTTGACCTAGAGCTGTAGCAACATGATTTCTGGTTTTCTGTTGATATATGGGGATATTACTGTTTAATGATACAAAACTATGCAAGGAAGTTGCTTCAGGGATTATTTATTGGGAAGCATGGTTCGGAATGCTGAGTGTGATATCCCTGTTAACTGTTCATTATTCCTGGTTTCTCTGGGTTATAGGGTGGGTAAAGGACATTGCCTACTGAATGTTGAGGCCTACATTCCTGTGTTAAGAATGTGGGGCATTGTTCTAATATTAGAATTAGATATGGGACACTTTCTGTCTCATAAGAGCGTAACAGTAATAGAATGTTCTATACTTTCTATACAGCGGTTAATAAATGTAAGAATAAATATCCTCAGGAAAGTGGGTCCTGACCTGCTCACCAACTGGCTTGGATTGCTAGTCCCTCTGAGGTACTCCTTGAGCTGTATGCATATGATATACTCTAAGAATTTATTCCTTTGTTTTGTACTTCCCCAATGTGGTGAGTGAACTTAGGGGTGACTCCTTATTCCATACTGTGATATTTGGTATTCTGTTCATTAATGATTGTTTGGACACACCTGTGCATTTATGCTGTATGTGAGCTGGATTCTTACAACAAAGCTTAATAAAATATTATACAAAAAACCAAACTTATAAAATAGCAAGGGAAGAACTTGAGGCCAAAGCACACAGCTGGTTTAGCTAAGGGGTGAGCCTACAGAAATTCAGGAGGATCCAGAGGGAGGAAGACAGGAGGACTACCTGAAGATGGCTAACTAGCAGGTAAGGCAGTCTGGCGGGCTAAAGCTCAGAATGAACTACAGCTAGCTGAGTGAATTAAAAGGGAGAAAAGGTCATTTTTTGCTATATTAGCAAGAAAAGGGACAAGGAAAGATGTGATCGCTCGGCTCAGGAAAGGGATGGGTGGATGGAGGAGAATGGAGGCAAAGCAGAGGTACTGAACAAGTACTTCTCTTGCATCTTCAGCAGGGAGAGAGAGAGGCGGACCAGTGCCAGTAGGGGAAGAAGAGGAGAAAGGAGGTGGGAAATAGAAGAATTGATAGAGGTGGACAGGGTGAGGACAGGGTTGCTAACATTGAAAGTAGATAAATCCATAGGCCCAGATGGCATACACTCAAGGGTGCTGGGAGCTGGCAGAGGAGCTTGCAGATCCCTTGGCTGACCTGTTCAACAGTTGAGTGGAGTTTGGTGGTACCATAGGACTGGAGAACAGCACATGTTGTGTCCCTCCATAACAGCGTCCAAAGTATGACCCCAGGAACTACAGACTGGTCTGTCTGACCTTAGTCATGTGCAAGCATCCAGGATAAGAGACATCAGGGTCATGTGGATGGCATCCAACTAAGCAGCAGCTGGGATACTGAGCTCCCTCTGGCCGTCTTTATTGTACAATTTTATATTGTATTTCAAAGTTTTTCGGTCAATTTCAGCAGAAAGTAGCTGTATTAATATTCTACTATTGATTTGAGATCTCATCTGTGGAATTTGAGCTTTGGTTGGACCATGATGGAGGTGGATGGGAAGCAGGCCCTAACTAAACACACTCCTCCTGCTTCCCGGAGAAGGCCGCAAAAGCAGAGAAACCAGGCCCCGACTAGGCCAGACCAAGGAGGAGATAAAATGCCACAACCCACTCCATTGTCAGAGGATAAATTCTCCAAGAGCTTAACCCTCTGAAGGATCTTCTTTGGAACTGACTGGGAGCTTAAATCATTGCAAAATGACCTTTCCTCGGTTTCTAAAAAGGTCTCAGATGTTGAAGCCAGGTCGCCCTGAACAGTGGAGATCCAGGGCTGAAAAGGAAATAGTGGAACTCAGGCAGCAAGTGAAGCGGCTGCAGCTTAAAACTGAGGACCTGGAGGGGCTAAACCGTCGAATAATTTGTTGATAATGGCCTCCTTGAGCTGGAAGAAGGCCCAGACCTCATGGCCTTCTTACAAAAGTTCTTCGTTAAAATAGTAGGCCCATCACCTATAAGCACCTCCTACCATCTGGAAAGGGCTCACCGATCCTTGCGCCCCGACCTACAGCTGGATCTCCCCTCGTCCGATAATTATAAAGTTTCTCAGTTACGTGGAAAGGCAGCATGTTTATTTGAAGGCCCGAGAACTGAAGGAGATCCTGTGGGGAACATCAAAGATCCGAATCACCCAAGACTTACCTCAAGGAGATCCGGAGAAGAGGGCAGCGTACCACCCTGTCGTATAAAAATTAATAGCAGCGGCAATTCCCTTTAGGATGGTGTACCCTGCAACGCTGAGAGTGACTGTCTGAGGTTCTACTGTTAATTTTAGTACTCCCGATGTGCCCATAAGGAACTCGCCAACAGGCTCTCGGATTTGTTCAAAGGACTGGCTGAAAGCTACCTGGTGGACTCTGGATGGTTACACTAAATACTCTATTTACTCATTTTTGTATTTTAATGTGCCTGGTTTCTCTCTCTGGCTTCTCGCCTGTGCCTCCCACGTAATTGCTTACCTGCTTCTGTCTCGGTCTCCCCGCCATGCCTCGCTTGCTGTTCTGGTCTTCCCTCGGGTTCTCCTCACGGGCTGTCTGTCGGGCTGGATGGGGACGAGTCGGGTGGTTAGGTCCCGGTCGGGGCTCCCGGTAAGTTTTTTAGTATGGGCGTTTGCAGAGGGAACTCTGTTTTGGGGTTGCTGTCTGGGAACTTCCGGGAGGTCGGGCACTGGGTCCTGTGATTATAGTGGTCCCTCCTAAAACAGCGACCCTCGGATCTGGTAGTGCTGGGCGAGCTCTCCCTGTCGCCCACTGGATTAGTGCCTGGAGTGTTGGATTTGTGATCGCCAGGGACGGCGTGGTTTCGGGTTAGTGAACCTGACAGCTGACCTCAGGGAGAACTGATGGGAGTCACGCTGGCGTCATTGGGGTGAGTGAGACTTGGCTTTCCTGGATAACTCGGGCCTAGTGGTCCTCTGTGTCTTGTTTTATTTATTTTTTTAGATGCCCTTTCCTCCTATCTCTATGTGTATTGGCATGTTTTATGTTGATGTTGGTGGGTTGGGGGACGGCGGCTATGGGGGGAGGTCTTAGTGGGCTTGCTCGCTGGATGTGGGATCGCGAGCCGCGTGTCAGGGGTTACAACCTCCACCTGGGCTGGATTTGGGAGTGACTGGGTTTGTTAGCATATGGGTCTTGCTCTCCTTCAGAATATTTTTCTACCTAGTAGGCATATGGGTACTGGCTGCTGCTTTCGGGGTGGGAGGTTCGTATGGGGGTATGGGAGGTCTGTGATGCGGTTAACGGATTATATGTGGGGCTATATTTTGGACCTCCAACTGTACATAGTTTTTGGAGGTTTATAGTCGGGTTGTTTGGGGGGGTAGGCAAGCAACAATTTTGGTCTGTCTGTCCTCTTTAGATGGGGAAGGGGGTTCTCCTGGCATATGCGGATGTCCCACCATATTTTGGACTCATGTTCGGGAGAAGGGATATGTGGGGTGAGGAGTCACGGGTTGATTCTGCACCTAATCTTTTTGTATTTGGGTCAATCTGTTTTAAAGGCCTTTTTCTGGCTGATATGACTGTTGGTGGGTTTTGGATTTTTGGGGGTGGAGGGTTACTTTGGGGTTTCGGACCTGTGTATGGGAAGTGCACCTACTACTATGTCTGATAATCACTCTGTCTGGATATCTAACTGGTTTGGTATATTTTTAAAATGGCTAGAAGCACAGCTAAGTTAGCATCGTGTTAGAGGGCTTAGGATCGGGTCAAACGCTTGCAGGCTTTTAATCACTGTTCACTGCTCCACGTTGATATTCTTTTTTTGCAGAAACACACTTATGTCGTGATGAAACTAGGTTGCTCTCTCGATCTGGTTTTTCTCAATTTTATCTTGCTGGGAACTCTTGTTTTAGTAAAGGGTGGCGTTCTTATTAAACGGCATGTACTTTTTACCAAGGACCTAGTTCTTCTGACCCAGAAAGGAGATATGTTCTAGTGAAAGGTAATTTAAACAGAGAAAGTGTTGTTTTGGCTCAGTGTATGGACCGTGGGGAAACCCTGAGTTTTTTATGACGTTAGCAAATAAGTTGGCTAGTTTATTGCCTGTCCAAATTATACTGGGACTGAATGTACCCTTTTCGTCGGACTTAGATAGGGAACCTCAAGATAGGCTTACATCTTCCCGCCTCAAAATGCTTTCCGGTGAGATGATTTCGCTTGTTAGGTCTGGGGGATCCTTGGCCTTGCCAACCCTTTCTGTCGTGTTTTTTCCTTCATTCTCAATCACATAGTACCAAGTCAAGATTAGATATGATATTAGTCAGTCTCTCTCTTCTCCCGAGGTTTCTATCGGGTATTGAACCGATTATTGTGTCGGATCATGCCATTGTTTGGGTACAAATGTTTTTAAACCTGCCAACTCTCGTGATTCCATGTGATGATTAAACACTCAAATATTAAAAGACCGTCACTGTGTCTCGGAAATCAGTTCCGGATATCCTTTTCCTGGCTGACAACGTAAACTCTACCCTCGGTTGATATGATATGGGAGCTCTAAAATGTTATCTTAGGGTGACTTTATCAAAATGGTTCTTTTAGAAAGAAGGCACGCTTAGCTAGGTCGTTGGAGTTGGTAGGTAAGATCAGGATTTAGAAACTAGATATTTGTCAACTTCCTCGCATCGACCTTAGGGAGCTTCTTTCAGCTAAGAACCAATACTCAGACCTCCTGAAAGATAAGACAGAATACTGCCTGTTGAAAACCCAGGCTAAATATCTGGATCTTGGCAAAAATCCAGTAAGTTACTAGCTTTATGCCTGCGGCTCTTGAGAGTTCGAGGATTATCCCTTCCCTGATCTCCCGTCTGGTAATAGTGTCTCTTCACCCAGAGACATTGCGGTGTCTTTAAGGAGTACTTTTCCGTCTCTATAGCCACCGGCATCCCACCCCTATAGCTAATGTCAAAGAATATATAAGAGAAATAGGTGTCCTGCGCATATTAGAATCCCAACAAGCTTAATTCTACAGCCCCTATCTAGCATTGAAGAAATAAGAAGTACTATTGCTTCCTGGTCTCTCGATATACCGGCCCGGATGGATTCTCGCAAATTTCTATAAAGTTTTGTTAAGGATTTAACACCTATTCTTCTCAAGTTATATAATTACTTCTCGGTCTCATCTGAACTTGATCCCGCCTTATTTTGAAGCTACCATAGTTTTAATTCCTAAGGCAGATAAGGACCCTCTGATCCGCTAGTTACCGCCTCTATTTCCTTCAAAACTATGATATTAAATACTAGCCAAAATACTCTGAAAGGATTAAAAGATCTGGTTGGAGCTTTGAGCCTCGAGCAGACTGGTTTTGTTCCCGGAGGTCAGCGGTTGACCATTTGAGGACCTTGTCACATATCTCTCAGCATGCCCGGTCATCTCAAGTTCTGCTGCTCTGATATCTCTTGATGCTGAGAAAGCTTTACCGGGTTGACTGGTCCTTTCTATGGATAGTAATGGGGAAATGGGCTTTCCGGCCTCCTTCTTGAATGCGATACAGGTATTTTATAGATGCCCTCCACCAAAATTTACTGTAATGGGGTCCTGTCTCCTCTTTCCGCTTTTTGCTGGTACCAGGCAGGGTTGCCCCTCTCCCCTGCTGTTTAATCTATATTTGGAACCCTGCTGATTAAACTCAAGTCCTCTCCTATGTGAAAGGTATCACGCCTACAGGCGGAATTAGTTTTGTCTGCCTATGCAGATGATGTCCTGCTCCATCTAATAGAACCTGTGTCTTCCTTAAAGGCAGCACGAGATATTATTAGGCTATTTGGTTCTTTTCGGTTACAAATTAAACATCTCCAAATGTGAAATCTTCTCTTAAATAATTATACGCTCAAACAAGATTTCCTTCCTTTCGAATGAGCTGGACTCCCAAATCAATTAAATATTTGGGAATTCACTTTTCCACTGACCCTCACTTCTCAAAAATTAAATCTGATTAGAATTAGAGACTGATTAGCCAAGACCTACAGCGCTGGTCAGCTCTCCCTATCTCACTGTGGGGCAGAATAAATATTATCAAAATGAATGTTCTCCCGGATTTTCTATCCGCTGAACCTTACTAATTCTGGATCCCTCTTTCCTTTTTCAACAGCTGCACCGACTGTTTTCTACTTTTATCTGGCAGGGGAAGAGTGCGATGTTCCTATACCACCTTGTGGAATTCCCTAAGGAGAAAGGGGAGACTTCCTAACTTCCTCCCTGTATATTGGGGCGGCCCACTTCTAAGTTAGGGAAATGGTTTTCTATGAACACTGAGAGCTCCTGCCCAATCTGGCTCCAATTGGAGAGGGCTTTTCTTCCAAATTAGAGTTGATATGTTCGCTTTATTCTACCCGACCCCAAAAATCCTCTCAGAGCTGGTCTCTGATGAGACGGTGGCGGTTTCTCTTAGAGCATGGGCACAAGTCTAAAGTCTTTTCGGATCTCTAATCACACGGATCTAGGGCAGTCGATAGTTCTCAACCCCAATATTCGAGTAGGGAATCTTTGATAGGATCAAGCTGGCTTCCACAACTCAAAGATTCTAGGTGGAACACTTGTTTGGTTTTGATTCGCTTCTACTCAGATGATATTCTTACCAGGTTTGATATACCAACCAAAAGTATTTCAAAGTGTTTCAGCTCCGCACTTGGTGGGTAATAAATCTGGCACTGAGGTCGTAGTTCGATTGTACACCCTTTCTATCTAGTATTATAAATCTGGCTTCTCAGCCTCATTCCATATCGCTGATTTACTCTTACCTCTTGGATTTTAACTCACAGGAGGAAGTTGGGGGTCCCTTGATCTGGACACGCCTTCTTCCCGATGAGGTTCCGCTCTGGAGAAATTCTTGGCCTAATTTACATAAATACCATACCCAAGATAGATTTCGCTTAGTACAATACAATATTGTTAACAACCTCTATTATACTCCCGTTAAACTTTTCACGTAAACTGATTTCGCCTCAGATTGTTTCAGGTGTTCATAGGCTGAGGGCAAATTAATTCACATTTTCTGGGAATGTTCTAAAGTTGCTCCATTGTGGTCTTCGATCTGAGACAATCTGGATTCCCTTCTGGGTCTGAGTAGGTTTTTCCGTCCCAAATTTGTGTGCTGGGTGACCTCTCAGATAGACAGTGTGGAGCGTAGATATCACATGGCCTTAATATCTATGGCTGTCAAGAAACTGGTTTTAAGATATTGGAAGGACCAGTTGGTTTTATCACACGCTGAATGGTTAAAGGAGGTAATGTTGTATCTCCAATCCGAAATTTGATTGTGTTATAAGGATCGATGGATCTATTTTCAAAAGATGGGGTAAACTGCAGTCCTTTGTTTGTCCTAATGCTTGAGCTGCTGACCTGATCCCTTGGCCTCACATAGTACATATAGTGTTTCTAGTTTTTATGTTACTGTGGTTCCTAGACCTGTCCCCTTTCCCTGGTTAAATAAGTTAAATCATTCTAGATCACAAGGTAGTAGGTAAATAGATTCTGATATCCAGAGCTCAGGGTTTTTGTGTTTGATGGTCTGTTGCTGGTGCACTTTAACTGGGGGTGGGGGGTGAGTGGTGGGGATCATATAGTTTTCTGAGGCTTGGTTGCAGGATATGTATTTCATGTTTTTCTTCACCTTTTAAACATTTCCGAATATCCTGTACAACTGTTTTATGGGGGAGGGATATGGTTTTGTTATGTTTTCTGGTTGGTTTGTTGTTACTTCTTTGTGTGGGCTGTATTGTTTGAAACTAATAAACTTAAATTTCAAAAAAAAAAAAAGGATAAGAGACCCTCAAGGGTTTATGGGAGGGAAGACGTGTCAAACAAATTTAATTGACTTCTTTGACTGAGCCACTAAAACTGGACAGCAGCCAAGCAGTGGGCATCCTTTGCCTAGTCTTCTGCATGGCCTTCTACTCTGTACCCCACAAGAGGTTGAGCAGGAAGTTGGCAGATCTAGGAGTTGGTGAGAAGTTGACTGAGTGGGTGGAAAACTGGCTGAGGGGCAGGATCTCGAGTGTGGTGGTGGGAGGTGATCTGTCCAGCACCAGGAGGTCACCATTGGGGTCCCATAGGACTCGGTGCTCAGACTGGTGGTGTTCAGTGTTTTCATCAATGACACCAAGCTTTGTGGGAGGGCGGACACAGCAGAACGTATACAAGGACGATAGGAAGATCTGGAAAGCTAGAGGTGGTCCAAGATTTGGTAGCTTGGCTTCAGTGCAAAGAAATGTGCAAGGTTATTTGCACACTGGAAACTACAAACCCAAGGACTAAGTACAGCCTGGGAAGGGTCTGGGTATCTGCATCAGGGAGGAGAAGGACCTGGGAGTAATGATTGCTAGTCACCTGAAACTATTCCACACAATGTAGGAAAGCAGCAACAAAAGGCAAATAAAATGTGTTGCATTGCCAGAGGATCAGCAGGAGGAAGTAATACTGGCTTTGTAGGTCATTAGTAAGGACGTATCTGGACTACATTGTACAGTATTGGTGCCCATACTTCCTTAAAAAGGATACAACCTGCTGGAGACGCATCCAAAGGCAAATAAGATCATCATCTGGGCCAGCAGGATAGGACATATGAGGAGAGATTGAAAGCCCTGAACATGTACTTTCTGGAGGACAGGGTAGAGAGAGAGAGAAGGGACATGATTGAGACCTTCAGGTATTTGAAAGGAATAAATAGGATAGACAAAGAGGGTCTCTTCAAGCTTAATGGGAACTGAAACACAGGGGGCGAATCTTAAGTTGGGGGTTTAGAGAGAGGTTAGGAGGCCCTTCTTCACGGAGAGAGTGGTGGTTGGTTGGAATGGCTTCCTGAGGAGGTGGTTTCATGAAATGGTAGGCAGCAAGAGAAGCTGGGATAGAGTTAAGGGAAAAATAAGGTCAAGAGAGGGGTGGACAGTGGGGAAGGGTGGTTTGGGGAGGCAGAGTCAGTAGCTGATGCTGAGGACCTGTAGCACGAGCAAACTTGATAGACCTATTGGCCTTATTCTGCTGCCTTTACATATTGGTACATTCATATGTCTTGGTCAGTCCGACTGCCTGCTGCCTTCATCATATGTTGTTACATTCGTAGGTCTTGGTCTGTCCCTTCATGCAGTGGAGAGAGATGTTTTGGTACTCTAAGGAGCCTAGGTAAGGAATCCCAGTACATTGGATCACTGCAGTAGTGTGCTGCAGTACCCTTGGGAGACTTCCTTGTTACAGTTAAGTTGGTCATTATGTACTCACAAATTCAGTCAATCATTCAGTGGTGTCAGGTCTTTAAATACTGTAGATGGCCTTGGTAAACATAGTCTGTGCACTAGTGCTCTGTCACAGTGAGAAAATTTCATCAGCTCACGCTTACAGCAGGATTCAATTTCACCTTGATTTACATCAGAGACTGCAGTGGGAATTAAGGAACCCAGACATGTCAGCCCAGTATTGCAACTGTAGTGCTACAGGTAGCTATGCCGACAAATTAGATTTGGAAATGGACTCTGGTCACTTGGAGTTGGCCAGGAGGATGATTCAGTGTCCCTGACAGTGGCAGCTGGAAGAGAACTATGGTCCATCTAGCTGTTGCCTTAGTACTCTATCAAAATCTGGGACCTAAAGTCCATACAGGGTTCTAGTCCTTACTGTTCACCCCCTGCCCTCCCTGCTGCTTCCTACCTGAGTAACCACCAACTCGTTCACACGTATCTCAGCCACGCTTGAAACCATTTATGGATTTGACACCCAGTAGATCAGCTGGCAGAGTGTCCACTGCTCCACCACCCTATCTGTGAACTAAAACATTCTCATATCTTGTTGACCCCCGACAGTTTCCACTGATGTCTCTTGGTACCGGAACCATTACTCATGCTAAATAAGTTCTCGTAGTTTATCTGATTTATACCCTTTAGGAACTTGAAGGTCTTTACCATAGCCATCACCTCTCGCCTGGTCTCCAGCAGTACACTGTCAGTGCCTTGAGATGGTCTTCATAAGATCTACCCTGTTGGCCCTGAATCACCTTGTTCACCCTATATTCATTCAGTTTGTTTTGTTGTGGTGGGTGAGCGAAGGTAAGTCCCAGAGGTGGTGGGGATAGGGCAGGGGAGCCCATCAAGAGGGGACAGCCCGCTTTTGGGATGAAAGCCTTGATTTGAAAGGGAGGGGGAAAATAATCTGCAGACTCTAACTATTGCTGAATTCAAATCCTGATAAGTGACATAGAATGACTCTCAGTGAATCAGTTTGTAAAAAGGTGAAGGAGGGCTGGCAGTATTAGCTTAGTGATGTGCCACTTTGGGGCAGGGAATGAGTCCTGAGTCCAAGTATCTCAGTCAGACCAGCAAAGTCTGTGCAGGGTCACTGAGGAGAACCTGATGACTTCATTGTGGGCTGAGGGCATCTGCTGCAGTGTGACTGCCCTGTAGTTCCCTCCAGGGAGGGAGCCATGCGGCAGAACTTCCCTTTGTGGCCTCTTTCCCAACACTCATTTGGGGTGTTGATGTGACCTGTATAAGTGGAATATATCTTTCAGCTCCTGCTGACATCACACACAGGGCCAACATCGGCCTCCTTGACCACCAGAAGGAGATGCATTCTCCTTCCAGGAGGAAGGCAGCAAATGGGGGAGGGTGGAATTAAATTAACACCCACTGGATTGGTTATTTAGTTTTCAAAAGTATATTAATTGTGATCTGTCTTTTGTGTTTATAGGTAATAATTGAAGGAGGAAGGCAGTGGAAACGTTGTTATAGCACTTACGAGAAGGATATGCTTGTTGTATGACTGCATGCCCTGGACACGGGATGCGGCTAATCCCTGCCAGAGTCACCCTCTTGGCTACCAGGTATTGTATGAGACAGTTAGCAAGCAGCATTGTCGTGTAACTGTGTAACCAGGGGTGCTTGGCTCATAACCATATAACCACTTAATGTGATGTCACCATCCATGTCCCACCTATACCAAACAGCTGACCCAGTAATGCAGATGCTAATTTGTGGACTGAAATACGGAGTCCAGTATAAAATTCAGACTGCCCTCAACTATTATCAGTTAGAAAATCGACTTGAAAAATCCTGAATCCTGATTGACTGAGAACCCTATGCAGTCATACATTTATATTTCAACAGTGCCCATTAAAAACAAGTCCCAGTTGGCACTGCCACCTTACTGTGCCTCTTTTTTTTTTTAATTGTAAGTTTTCTCTCTGGTCCCCACCAGTCTGCATGTCTTTTCAGCCATCCTCCTAGCCCTACACCGAGATCAGGCCAGGACATCCCCCATGGCCCCCCGGTGGCAGGGCTTACTAGGAGCCCCAACTCTACTCACCTCTAACAGGTGTCCTCATATGTTTTCTGACACAGTCCCTGCACCATTTTGGTTGTCCTTTCTGGACTGCCACCATTTTGTTAATGTCCTTGTGCAGGTATGGCCACCAGTACTGCACGTAGTACTCAGATGGGCCTAACTAGTGTCTTGTAAAGAGGGATTATTACTACCTCCCTCTTACGACTTGTGGTATCCCTGCTAATACACCTCAACACCTCTCTGGCATTACCTACTGCTTTAGTGGTCTGCTTGGATGATTTCAGGTCATCTGTGATGATGATGCCCAAGCCTCTTTCTTCCCTTGTGATTGCTAGCAGCTCCTCCCAACCTATAGGTAGCTTCAGGGTTTCTCTTCCCTATGTGAATGATCTTGCATTTTGTGTTAAACCCTAGTTGCCACCGTCCGACCATTTGCCAGTTTATCCGGATCTCTTCTCATTCTGCCCACCCCATCTGGATCATCTACTCTGTTGCAGATCTTGGTGTCATCTGCAAACAGACAAACCTACCCTCCAGTCCATCTGCAATGTTACTGATGAAGATATTGAAGAGGACTGGCCCCAGGCTGATCCCTGAGGTACCCACTTGTGACTTGCCTCTCTTCTGACTGTATACCATTTACCACCACTCTTGTTTTCTGCCCACCAACCAGTTTACCACCCAGTTGATCAACCTCTGACCCACCCCAAGCCTACCCAGCTTATTAATTAATCTTCTATGTGGAACAGTAATGAAAGCTTTGCTGAAGTCAAGGTAGGCAACATCAATTGCACCCCTTGGTCCACCACTCTGGTTACCCAATCAAAGGAATCTCACGAGATTAGTTTGACAGGACCTTCCTTTGTAAACCCATGCTGTCTTGGATCCTGTGCTCCTATGGATTCCAGGTGTTGCACTATCCTTCCCTGAAGGAGTGCCCCCATAATCTTGCCCACTACTAAGGTAAGACTGACTGGTCTGTAGTTCCTGCCTCCTCCCTGATTCCACTCTTGTGGAATGGGACCACATGAGCCCTTCTCCAGTCTTCTGGGACCTAGAGACTCACTAAACAGTCCTGCTAATGGCTCTGCTAGTTCCATCCTTAGCTCCTTTAGTACCCTGGGATGTGTGCCAACAGGTCCTATTTCCTTGTCCACCATGAGCTTAGTGAGCTCTTGTAGGACCCTTTCTTTTTGAAGGGACTAATGCACACCTCCCTCCCCTCCCTGTGTCCATGGTGCTGGGCTGTGGGCCCTGCCCTACCTTCTCCTCAGTAAATACTGAGCAGAAATATCTATTTAGGATTTTCCTTGGTCCTCCTCCACACACCCCCTTATCCCTTTGATCTTAGCAATACCCCTCTGGACTTTCTCCTTTCACTAATGTATTTATAGAAAGTCTTGTCTCTTTCTTTTACTGTTTGTGCTAGTGTTTCCTCGGTTTGGACCTTTGCCTGCTTTACTGCCTTCCTGCTTCCTTAGGAAAGTTTGGTATGCCTCCCTGTCTTCGTCCCACTGTGTTCCCATATATTTCCTGGAGGTCAGCCTTTGGCTCTGATCTTTTCTGCTACTGTTTTGAGAACCAAAGTGGTTTCCTCCTTCTTTTGCTCTTGCTTTTCTCCCTAACATAATGGATGTTGCTTCAGGTATTGCATCCTTAATGCTTGCCCATTTTGCCTGTACCCCCTCACCTGTGTTTCTTCTTGCCAGGGCTAGCTTAACTCTGTTGGCCATCTTATCAAAGTCGGCTCCTCTGAAGTCCCATATTTTGCCTTGGAATGGGATGATTTGGTTCTAGTGGCCAAATTGAACCACACCATGTGATGGTCACTGGCCCCAGGTGACCTTCTACCTGGAGATCTGTGATCCTTTCCTGTTAGTCAGTACTAGATCCAGGATAGCCCTGTATCTTGTAGGTTGTTGTACTAGTTGTTTGGGCCCTCCGGCAGGAATCTACTATGTGTCTAGTTCTATGGATGTTCCTGCTGGTATTGACCAATCTGTGTCAAGCATGTTGAAGTCTCCATTATCAGAACCTCCTTTAGCTGCTGTCATGTTTTGTATATCTTCTAACAGTAATGTGTCTATGTCCTCCCCTGGTCTGGAGGCCTGTAGACAACCCAGTACATATGGCTGTCCCATTTCCTGTTTCAGGGTGACCCACAGTGCTTCTTGCTCCTTATGTGTATTCTGAGTTTCTGTAGCTTTGATATATTCATTGACATAAAAGGCCACTCCTCCCCTTGCCCCAGGCCACCTGAGGGGGCAAGACACAGGATCAGTGGGCAGAATGGGACTCATTAGCTACTTGAAGAAATGTCAGTGCAAGGCAGTCATTTGTAAAGTCAGCGAAGTGAGCATTCGCTTCAAGGGTTGGGCTGGAAGTCCTGTAGTGTTGTTTCTCCTCCCGCAGCATTTTTATGTGCCCTTGGTGGGTGTTCTTCTCCACCCTTCCTGATGGCAGCCTGTGCTGCAGTACCCCACCCAACAATGTCAGCTCCCCATCGACACAGAGTGTGTGTGGGCGAGTCAGCTATAGGGGAGCAGTGCATGGAGAGAGTGAGAGAAGGCAGAGCAATATAGTGCCAACTAGAAACTTGTGATCTCCCTCTATGACTGTCTGTCTCTGTCTCTTTGCCTATTCAGTTCCTCTCTCTCTCTGTCTCTTTGCCTATTCAGTTGTAAAGGGTGGCTGTGTGAGTAATTAAGGCTACCGTGGGTCATTCCTCTGGAGTGTAGCAACGTCCCTTGGACCACACACAGATGATACTCATTAACCTCTGAGTGCCGGTTAGCAGAGAAGGCAGATAACCTGGTGACAGTGGGTCGGAGGTATGCATGGAACTGTGAGAGCTCTGACCAGTGTCAGTTGTGTGAGCTCTGTGCAGCTGTCAGTATGTGACACCGACAGGCTGTGACAGAGAGAGAAGTGGCGCCAAGTGAGATGGTTCCAGCAGCAGAGAGCAGGAAGAGCACATAATAAGCTGGTGACAGCGGATCGGAGATATGAATGGAATGGTAAGAGAGCTCTGACCCTCTCTGTGCTGCTGTCAATCTGTAAACTGTGACCGGCTGTGACAGAGAGAGCATGAGTGAGACGGCGCCTACAAGAAGAGAAACATGACACATGTCACTGTACAAGTAATATTTGTTTAGTATGTCTGTGTTGGGTTGATACTGGGACTTGTCCGGGTGAGTGGGGAACATGTCTGAGTGAGGGGAGGAGAGAGAGACAAGTTCCACTGTGCATGTTGTTAAAAAATAATTGATGGCACAAGAATGGGACTTCATGCACAGTGTTGCCCAGAGAGAGAGAGGCACACACAAGCGGAGCTGCTGGGGTGGGGGAGAGAGAAACAGTTGCATTGTGCATGTCGGGGAAAATATTCCACAGTGGGAGCAGTCATAAGCACAGTTATGTTATGAACAAAAATGGCAGCAATGCGCTAATAGTACATTTCTGCCATTTGTATGTTGATAACATAAGTGTGGTATGCCTTATATCTTGAGGACTGCTTTCTCAGGCGGTGGATACAGTACCATTTCATGAATTTACATAGATTACATAGATGTTTACAAACTCAATGAAGACCGATTGGTTCATTATAACTTGCTGGTTATGCTAGTTATACTAACATGCTAGATGACAGCAGAGTAGGTCTATTGGTCTATCAAGTCTGCTTCAGTGCTTCAGCACCCCGATTGGGTACCATAGCCATCTATCTGTCTTCTTCCACTGTTACTCCATCCTCTGCTTCACTCCTTGCCTATATGTCCCACCCCTCTTGAATCCCTCCACCATAGCTGCCTCTACCAGCTTCCTGGGCAGCGATTCCACGTTTCCACCAATCTCTCGTGAAGTACCTCCTCCTCTCCCACTAATCCTACCTCCTCAATCTTCCAACTGTGTCCTCTGGTGATTCCACCCTCCTTCAGTTGAAAAATCCTATCTTGGCTTACCTTATTTACTCCCCTGGAGGTACCTGAAGACCTCATTCATGTCCCCCAGTCCCTTCTCTCCTCCAGCAAGAACAGGTTGAGCTCCCCTAGTCGTTCCTCATATGTCATATCCCCCAGGCCCTGGATCATTCTGGTTGCTGTCCTCTGAACCCTCTTCAGGAGTTGGATGTCCCTTCTTAGGTGCGGCCTCCAGAACTGCACACAGTACTCAAGATGTGGTCTAACCAGGCTGTTGTACAGTGTCAAAATCACCTCCCTTTTTCTTGAGGTAATCCCCAGTGATGCATCCCAGCATCCTATTTGCCGTGACCGCAGCCCTCCTGCACTGCTCTGAATTATTCTTGTTAACATCCACCAAAACTCCTAGGTCTCTTTCCCTGCCGTGACCTGTAACTCACCCCGGTGTACACATAGTTGGGGTTTTCCACCCTAGGTGTAGCACTGGAGGAGGTAAATTTCAATTTCAGATGCAGGACCACCTATCCAAAGTATCAGGTCCTCTTGCAGGGCAAATCTCCCTCCTCCACCACCTCCCCCAGCTTAGAGTTGTCTGCAAGAGACTCATTTCACACCGATACTTTCCTGATATCAGAGACGAGAGGTTTAACAGGAGTGGCCCCAGGACTGATCCCCATGGGACCCCACTTATTACCTACCTAGGAGACGAGACCTCCCTCCAACCACTCACCCGCTGAGTGTGACCTGAAAGCCATTTCAATCCCCCTATGTCAATGGGCCTACCCCATCCCTCCAGCATCTCCCTTTAGGCCAGTGTGAGGAACCTAATCAAATGCCTTGCTGAAGTCCCGAACAGTACATCCACTGGTCCCCTCGTTGAGTGCTGATGTCACCCACTCCTAGAACTCTACAAGGTTTGTTTGACACGATCTACCTGGTACAAACCCATGCTGCCGATCATCCGGGTAACCCATCTCCTCCAAGAAACCTCACAGCCTTTCCTTAAGTATGCTCTCCATTATCTTCCCCACTACCGATGTCAAACTGATGGGTCTATAGTTTCCTGGCTCTTCTCTCAATCCTCTTCGGGATTGGCACAACATGTGCTTAAGCGCCCAATCCTTGGCACCCTCCTGTCTGGAGCAACAAGTTAAAGAGATCCACCAATGGCGCCACCAAACATCCACCAACTCCTCAGTACTCTTGGATGAATAGCATCAGGCCCTGAGATTTATCCTTTTAGGACTGGAGGGCTTCCCACACCCAACCGAGTAGGAATATCAGCATCTGTCCCCTCCCAGCAGAACCAGCCTGATATCTCGCCCTGGCCTGCCTCCCCAGCAGCTTGTTCTTCAGCAAGTACCCCAGCAGTCAGGTCTTTTGCACCTTCTGTGTCCTTCAACCCCTTTTTGGAAGTTCCCCAGCCTCCTCCCTCCCTAGTGAACACTGAGGCAAAGTACTCCTTCAGTACCTCCGCCTGCTCTCCAGCCCTTCCACCCACCCCCAGCTGTCCTCAACCCACTGAGCTGGCCCTGACCTTCCTCCACTCACCAGTATACCTAAAGAACCCCTTTTCCCCACCCATGAATACCCATGCGCCAGCCTCTGCTCTTTCCAGGCCTTTGTCCCCCTCACCGCTTCTGGTGACTTTCCTGGTTCTATCGGCTTCTCTCCTCTTATTTTTGTACCCACTGTACACAGCCTTCTCCTTACTGCCTCCTGGACCTCCTGGTCCACCAGCATGGTTTACTTAGACCTACCACCCTTGCGCTTCACTCTTGCACAGGTCCTGTAGCCCCGCTTATGATCTCCCACCTACCTTCCACGCCTAAACCTGTTTTTGTCTCCCACAAATGCCCCTTGAGAATTTCCCATGTTTTGTAAGTCCGCCTCTCAAAATCAAATATTATCCTTGAATGATCCCCCCAGTTTGGCCGAAACCAGACTGTGTTGTGGTCGCCCCAGCCAGGGGTTCTTCCACAACCAGATCTCGTACAAGATCCCCATCCACTTAAACCACATCCAGGATATGACCCTCCTCTTGGGTCCATCACCTGCTGATTGAGGAACGCTCCAGCAGCTTCTGCTCCCTGGTTACAATGGACTTCATAGTACCCCAACTCAGTAGCTGGCATATTAAGGTCCTCCATCAACACATCTCCTTCCCTTTCAGTCCACACTGCCCTTAATGTTAGCCAACAGGCAATCCTCCAGGTCCTCCGCTAGTCCTGGGGCCTATATACCACCCCAACTTGATCTTCCTTCCACGGGGTTCGTACAGGTGACCCATAGGGCCTCCACATTGCCTCTGCTTCCTCCACTCTCATAATCTCGATGTTATCCCCTAATGAACATTGCTACTCCTCCCTCTTCCCACCTTTCTGTCATTCCTAGCACAAGGTACCCACTCAGATTAAGGTCCTAGTCATGGCCGGGTGGCCCAAGTTTCAGTGACCGTGCTACATCCACCCCGCCCTCAAACAGCGTGGCCTGGAACTCAGACATTTTATTCCCCAGGCTCCTGGCATTTATTAGCCACCCTCCAACTCTTGTCCCTACCCTCTTTACCATATCCTCCCGACATCTTCATGTATCCGCTCCACACTTCTCCCTAGGGTACCATCTGTCCCCTTGTGGGTTGGCAGGCCAGTCCTACTCATGTATGGATGGTCGATCAGCCCAGCAGTGCCCCCTTCGCAAGTTTAAACCCCATCTAACCCGAGTGAACCATCATCCCCGCTTGAGAAACTTCCTTCCCTACTGGATTTAGGTGAAGTTTATCCGGCATACAGTCCCTTATCTTCCTAAACTCTCTCCCCAAGTTTCCCAACACCCCAATCCCCTGTGTTTCACCCTACTGCCCAAGCCAGTCATTAATCTCCTGATCTTGTGTTTGTTCTTTACAGTGGCCCTTGGCACTGGCAGGATTTCTGAGAAGGAGACTGTGCATCCATTTTCATGACAGACCTGTCCAGTTCTCAGAACCTTGCCTAAATTTCCAGCACATATTCCCTCAATATCGCTTTGTTCCCAGATGCATCAAGAAGTCCAGTGATCCTCCACAATCCTCGCCAGGTCATACACCATGAACTTGCCTATGCACAGTCAGACCGGAAATACCCACTACCTTAACTGGACTTGATTTTTCCTCACCCTGCCCTGCCCAATGAATACCCCTTGTCATGGAGTCCCCAGCAGGAGAACCATGGTGTCCCCCTTGATCTTTGTGCACCTCCTTTGGACTCCCCCATCACCTCCCCTCCTCGTGACCACTTCCCTTGGCTTCTCTCCGGACCTCTACAAGAGAACCCCTAGCCGCCCTACCCCTTTGTCACGCCTTTTATAATTGAGTTCCTGCTCCCCCAGTTTAGCCTCCACCCCACTCCCTCACCCCAGTCGAGCCTTTTCTCCAGCCCTCCCACCTCTCCAGTCCTCCCCAACATAGCATTCCCTCACCATCACCTCCTCCCTTTCCCCTTCCATGCCCACCTGCAGGTCCCCTTACCTTTGGCCCTTTCTCTAGTATGATCCTCCTCTTGAAGGATGCCTCCTCATCTCAATCTCTCCTCCTTTCTCACTGAGTTGACTCACAGCCTCCACACCTTCCCCTGCTGGTTCCCCCTTCTTTGACACTTGATTTGCCTTCTCCCTGCTAGCATACTTATTTGAATTACCAATGCCCACACCGTCCGATTCACTGATCTCTCTCCTCCACCCTCCTTTTCCTCCTCTACCCCTCACCACGCCCCTCTCCAGCCAACTTACCAATGGCTCAAATTTATTAGAGCACTGAAAGCCGACCTGCTTGTTTTTGTCCTGAGTTCCCGCATCCACTCCTCCAGTAGGCCCCTGTCAGTCCCAACCCACCTGTCTCCCCCTCCCGCCTCCTATGATTTGACCTGTTTCTCTACCAGTTACCTCCCAGGTAGCTTACCCCTTGCTACTAGCCCACACCCATAGTTTCTCCACTCCTGCCTGATGAAACGGAGGATCCGGGTCATACTCTAGCACTGCCCTCCTGCTTCCCACAGGCCCTCTGAGACATGTTTATTTCCCCAAACAACTCCAGTTTCCTCTGTACCAAGTCAGGCTCCTCTGATTTGCAATAAATGCCTACAGGCTGGGCAACCTCTCTCTCCAGGCCCAGTTTAGGACCATGGCTGTCCCGCAGCCAGTGCACCCTACAGTCCTGCCAAAGATGCCTGCTTTAATGGCTGGGAGACACTCCCAGAGGCCCTCTCCAAACATTCTTGGACGTCTCACCCTGACCAGGTCCCCACCCCCAGGTAGACTTCTACCCAACACCCACAGCTAGCCATATGGGATGATGTAGCCTGTGAAATTAAAACATAGCTCTTGGACCAAGCTGCTAAGCAGAATAAAAGAGCATGAACAGAGTTACATCCCTTAACAGTTCCAAGAATAGTCAGTCACGACTGAGAAAACTCCAGTATAACCACCCAACCAGTCAGTGACCTACCTCCACCTGGACCCTCCTTCCGAGCATTTAATAGAGGTTGGGGGTGGGTGGGTGGCAGACTAGCCCCAAGAGCAGCTGGGCTTTGTCCATGAAAAAGGCCCAGCCACGGTCCCAAAATGTCACCCTGGCTTTCATTGGGTGCTCCAACTCTGATCACTGAACTCCTCCTAGCCACCAATGTGGCTGTCCCTGGCTCCATATTTGCTCCTGATACAGCTCCTGGACAAGCTCTTCCACCGCTGATGTGGCCTGCACCATCCCTCAGACCTCTGACCTCCAAGAAGCAGCCTCCGACTGCGGCCTGCCCAGTCCCCTGCTCTCTGTGAGAGTAAGTCCAAGTATCCCAAGAGTGGCTGGGTTTGTCCCTTAAAAGGGACCAGCCATGAGTCCTGAAAATGGCGCCTTGGCTTTCTACTAGGCTGTCAAACTCAGATCACTGAACTTCTAGCCACGGCGGATGGCCTTGCTCCAAATTTGCTCCTGATACAGCTCTTGCAGCAGCTCTTTCACTGCCGATGCAGCCTGCGCCGTCTCCAGGACCTCTGAACTCCGAGGAGCAGACTGCTGATGCAGCTCTGCGCAGTCCCCCTGCTCCTCTGCAAGTAAGTCCCAAGTATACCAAGAGTGGCTGGGCTTGTCCCTTAAAGGCCCAGCCACAAGTCCCAAAAATGGTGCCCTGGTTTCCGTTGGGCACTCTGACTCAGATCACTGAACTCCTCCCAGCCACCCATGTGGCTCATGAGTCGCCTGCTCCTCTGCAAGTAAGTCCCAAGTATGTAATATAATAATCTTGTCCACCAGGAGACAAATGATAAAAAATAATCAAATCCACAGGAAATGGTGAACTACTGGGCCCAGTAAACTGTTGTTCTAGGGACATGGATATGTTGTTCATCCACACTGTCTGGCAGGTTCCTTGCCGCTTAAATCTTGCCGGAAGGTCTTCTGGCTCCTCCACCCACTCGGTGGTAAAACTCGGCCAGCCCCATGACGCCAGATCTTCCTTATCGCTTGGAAGCTCAGGTTCCTCCTTAATGCTCTGCATGTGACTGATCCTGATTCTCGATTCGCCCAAACTAATTCTTAAGTCTTCAAGCTCGGGTCAAATTACCCTCACGGCCGCGGCGGACAAATCGACTCCGGTTTCGCGGTGCCCATGGGCAGAAATGTCCAGGACGGATCCTCACTCCACATGCCTGCTGCCTTGGCCTAGATCATGACCTGCAGGCTCACGAGTTATGCCATTCTGCTGCCAGTGTCCTGAAGACTGCGCTGCCCAGTTACAGCTTGGCACCTCAGAGCGCCACCCGCCGTGAAGTCCAAGGAGGTGCCTGCTGTGTGTCCATGGTGGCTGGCTTGAGGAGCAACTCAGCAGATGATCGCCTCAAGGAGGAGGCGCCCCAGGCCACATCTTCATCTTCCTCGGTCGTGGTATTTATCCCGCCTCTCTGGGATCCTCCTCACAGCTTCTTTATGAGTTTTGACAGTCCCTCTCCACGTAAGGGAGAGGGGCCATCGACATTCTTCTCGGTCCAAAAGAAGGACTCGAAAGGTAAGTCCCACCATCGGCATTCGTGGGAGCGGGAGAGGTCCCTTCTCGGATAGTTGACACTGACTTTGGTCGTGGTTGCGGCTAAGGTCGCTGGCTTCATGGTGTTCCCTGCCAGGTCAGCTGGCTGAGACACCCGTCGGCGTGGTCGAGATTTTCTCGACCTGGACGGTCTGTCGACTGGTGAAGCCGACAACCCTTCTTCACTGGTTCCCCAGTGGAGACCGAGGACTTGCAGCGCCTCCCGTGCCCGAAGTTCCCATCAAAGCTTCCGAGCCAAGGATGAGCGGGTGTCCTCCGCCTTCCCAGACCCGCCTCGAAACACCGAGGGTCTCAGTCTCTGACCTGGTCTCGGTCCAGCCGATCCTGCCGACATCGGGCGGTCTCGGTCTTGGCACTGAGGTAAGCAGTGGCACCGCTGGTCCTCGCCTTCCTCCTCAGAAGAGGAGAGGCTTCGCAAATTGCATCAACGCCACGAGGACCTAATGTGGCAGCAGTTACTTCTGTCCAGGAACAAGCCGATGCCTTCCCCGCCATCAAGTGGTTGTCACCGAATGGTCGAAACAACCCTCGCTGTAGTCGAGGTGCCCAAGCCTGGGCCAGTAGTTCTGCCGAAACCAGCTGCCCCACCGATTGTGGTGGAACCTCCGCCTGCACAACCAAAATCAGGGCGCCGACTAGGACTCTCGGTCGGGTCAGGGTCTGCCCCACAGGTTGTCGGTCACCCTCATTCCCGACCGCCCTCGGCAGATGGAGGGTGGCTCAGGCCCCAGGCAGCTCTTTTGTAGACTCTCGGAGTCCCACGACTACCTCCCTGTTTTCCAGGCCCCTTGACCTGGAGTCCTCTGAGGGCAGTCGATGGATGAGAGCCATCGTCCTTTATGGATCTTCCTCATCTCATCTTGGAGTCCACCGGATGCAGCTCAAGCCCGTATCCAAGCAGACCAAGTATCCCTGAGCGGAGATACTGGACCAAGGATTCGCCCGGAGGCCTTTCTGGTGGCTGAAAGCCATTGTTGGCCCAGGCTTGGAGCTTTGGCAGGCCGGCTTCCTGTCCTGCGCCTTCGTCCAGGATGGCCAGGAAGTATGCGGTCCCTGCCAGCTCTTTGTCCGGTTTTTCAAGCACTCCTCCGCTGAGGGTTGGTCACCGATAGCGTTTTCCGGTGTTCTGAGGAGCTATGGGGATGTGGATAAGCCCCCGACAAGGAGTCCAAAAGTTGGACTATGCCGGGCGCAAGGTGTCACGCTGTATCCTCCCTTGGCCTTCGCCAGGCCAGCTCGGCCATACTGATGGCACACTTATCACGCCCTCATGGGCTCTCTGGATGAGGTGATCCTCATCTCCCTGCCGACCTGCAGACCACGGTCAAGCAGGTGCGGGACAAGCGAAGGCGGTGGCAAACAGCAGCTCCAAACAGCTCTGGACATTGGAGACTCCTGTGCCAGATCAGTTGCGGCCTCAGTGGCCATGTGCCACAGAGCATGGCTGAGGATATCCACCTTCACAGCAGATACCCAGCATAAACTGGCAGATGTCCCTTCCTGGGGAATGACTGTTCGGCCCTGGAGTGGAAGGCCACCTCCAGTGCTACTCTGGACTCAGTCACCTCCGCCCAGAAGGACAAGAGCCATCGCCAACAACATAAGTCTTTTCACCCTTCTGCGCCTGCAGCGTCCCAGCCCAACAGCACCAGCATCAGGGCCAGCAGGCTCTGCAGCTGCACCCCAAAGCCAAGACTGCGGCTTCCTCAGCAGGCTAGGAAGGAAAAAGGCCCAGGAGGTCCCTCGGCGGGTCCCTCCTCCAAACCTGCCCAGTGACGGGTTGAGGGTTTCGCTCCCAGCCCGTCACTCCCCTGGGTTCCCCATGGGGATGGCTCCGCCACTTCCTTTCCGCCTGGTCTGCTATCACCATGGACCACTGGGTGTTGGAGGTGGTAGGAAGGGCCTGCCCTGGAGTTCGAGCAGGCCTTGCCCTTCCGAGCCATCGCCCTCGGGGCTACGGGGTCTGCAGCCTCTCATCGGCTCACCGAGCCGACATCGCCTGCTCCCGAAAAGAGGTGATCAGGAAGGTGGCGGATCCTCCACCAGACCCGGGTTTGTGTCCAGGTACCTTCTGGTCCTGAACGGACGGGGCTGGCGCCCATTCTAGACTTGCACAACCTGAACAGGTTCCTATGGTCTCGGACCTTCAGGATGGTCACTCTGGCTCAGATAATCCCATCCTTGGAGCGAGGTGTGTGGTTCTGTTTTGTGGACCTCCAGGCGTGTTCTTTCATAGATACATAGATACATAGACAGTGTCGGCAGATAAGGCCTATGGCCCACCCAGTCTGCCCATTAGAGCTTGTAAGTTCAGTTTGTTTTCCTAGAAGTCTGTTGCCCTTACCCTCTTCATGTCCCAACTGGGTCTGGCCCCACCAGAGATTCCTCCACTTCAGAGCAGAGGGATCCTCTACTGAGTTCTGGGCTGTGCTCTTCGGCCTTCCCTAGCTCCCAGGGTCTTCACCAAATGCATGGCAGTGGTGACAGCATTCCTGCGGTGCCGAAGGGTCCGGTGTACCCCTACCTGGACGACTGGCTGATTGCAGCCTCCTCCAGAATGGAGGTGGAGCAGTCCGCAGGTCTGGCCCTCAAGTTTGCTCTCAGGTTGGCCTCCTCATCAACGAGGCCAAGTCAGAACTCGTGCCAAAGCAGGTGATACAATTCATCGGGCAGAGCTCGACTCTCTACCTGCCAGAGCACGCTCCAGTGGACAGGGCTGAGGTTCTTTCCTCCTTTGCCCAATCATTTCAGGTTGGGCAACGCGCCTGCCCGGGACTTCCTGGGCCTCATGGCGGCCTGCATCAGCGTGGTCCGTTGGTACATGCGTCCCTTCAATGGGGCTGGCCAGCCAATGGTCACAACACTTCGATCCCCTGGAGCAGCTAGTGACAGTGACCCCAGGGATGTGGAATGTTCTCCAGTGGTGGACCGCTCCAGCACATCTGCAGGAGGGCATCCGTTTGTCTGCCCGAGCCGACGGCTCTCTATCGACCGACGCCTCTCTGATGGGTTGGGGTACCCATCTGGGGAGCACAGAGTGCACGGCCTCTGGTCCCCTCGGACTCCTGATGCCACATCAACCTGCTGGAGCTTGAGCAGTCTGCCTAGCCCTCACCACCTCGCCTCCATTTCTAGGGGTCAAGTGGTTCAGGTCCAGACGGACAATACCACGACTATGTACTACATAAACCGCCAGGGTGGGACATGCTCCATGCCTCTGTGCAGGGAAGCCTCCGCATTTGGTCTCGTCTGCAGCCTGGAGGCGGATCTCCTTGCCATCCATGTGGCAGGAGCCTCCAACATTCTGGCCAATGCCCTAAGCCGGATAGGGGCTCGTCCCACAAGTGGTCTCTCCTGCCGGAGGTAGTACAAGATCTGTTATCCTACTGGGGCTTGCCTCAGGTGGACCTGTTGCCTTCAGGGAGAATTGAAGCTGAGACTGTTTCATGCCGCCCCCTCAGCGGGGCTCGCTGCAGGGGATGCCTTCTCGAGCCGTGGACCCCGGCCTCCTCTCGCTTTTCCCCATTTCCCTTGGATCCACAAGGTGCTTCTCAAGCGAGGAGGGACAAGGCGCAGGTGATTCTGGTAGCCCCAGACTGGCCCTGCCAGTTCTGGTATCCAGATCTCCTCAGTCTCAGCTCCAGGCTCTCAGTCAATCAGGGGAAGGTATTCCATCTCGACCTTCAATCCCTGCACCTAACGGCCTGGTCAAATGGAAGAGATTCTCCATTTGGTGTCAGGGCAAGGGCCTGGACCAATCCTCCTGTTCCTTGGCAAGCATTCTGGACTACCTGTGGTCCTTTCTCAGCAAGAGCTTTGGTCGGCGACCCTTAAGGTGCACCTGGCAGCCATCTCTGCTTACTGGGTGTGGGCGGAAACAGTCGGTGGTGCAGGAGAAGGTGGTCGGGTGCTTTTTCAAAGGCCTTGATCATATATCCTCCGTGCAAGAACCTCCAATTTCTGTGGGATCTACTGTTGGTATTGGCTAAGCTCATGGGCAAGCCATTCAACCGATGCCCAGGTGTGACATCTTTCACCTGTCATGGAAGACCGCCTTCTTGGTGACTATCACGTCAGCCAGAAGGATGGGAGAGCTCCAAGCGCTTCCATCGAGTCTCCTTATCTGGTCTTACATAGGGACAAGGTTGTCCTGTGCCCCTACCCAAATTCCTTCTGAAGGTGGTTTCTGAGTTTCACCTTAACCAGGTGTTGACTCTGCCGGTGTTCTACCCCAATCACACCTCTGAGGCTGAATATAGGCTTTATACTTTGGACCCTAGAAGAGTGCTCGCTTACTGATGACACAAAGCTCTGTAATAGAGTAGACACACCAGAGGGTGTAGACAGAATGAGAAGGGACCTGCAGAAACTTGAAGAATGGTCAGGGTTTGGCAGTTGAAATTAATGCAAGGAAGTGCAAGATAATGCATATAAGTACAAAAACCCTGGCACAATATATCAGTTGGGGTGTGAGGATATAGCATGCACCAAGCAGGAAAGGATCTTGGAGTTGTCATCTCTGATGACCTCAAGGCAGGAAACAGTGTGACAAGGCAGCAGGTAAAGCAAATAGATGCTGGGATGCATAGGCAGGGGCATCACCAGCAGGAAAAGGGAGGTCATAATTCCACTATACAAGACACTAGTGAGGCCGCACCTGGAGTACACTGTGCAGTTCTGGAGACCTTACCTACGTAAGGACATAGACAGGGTAGAGAAGGTTCAGAGGAGGGCAACAAAGATGGTGCATGGATTGCATCACAAGTCCTATGAGGACAGGTTGAAGGCACTGAACATGTACTCCTTGGAGGAGAGGAGGGAGAGGGATATGATAGAGACATACAAGTATCTTACAGGGAGGAACAGGGTGCAGGAATGCACTATTTTAAGCGAAAAGATGTTCCAGGACTATAGGGCATGGATGAAGTTGGAGGGAGGACGATTCAGAGGAAACGTGAGGAAGAATTTCTTCACAGAACGGGTGGTGGACAAGTGGAACACCCTGCCAGAGGAAGTGGTGGGGCTGAAACAATCACGGATTTAAGAATGCATGGGATTGACATAAAGAATTCTGGAGGTCAGGGGTAAGGGCAACAGACTTCCTGGAAAACATAAACTGAACTTACAAACTTAAATGGGCAGACTGGGTGGGCCATAGGTCCTTATCTGCTGACACTGTCTATGTATCTATGTACTGTAAGGAGCGGACGCTGAAGTTCGGGGAGAGGTTCGTCAGCTGTTTGTCACCAACGCTGAAGCTGCATCTGGCAGACCTGCAGCCAAGCGGACGATAGGCAGGTGGGTCACCTCCTGCATAGATCTCTGCTATAGGTTGGTGGCATGGAGCCTCCCAGAGGATAAGAGCCATTCTACCCGCCATACCGCTGCATCGGTGGCTACTTCCAGGGACGCCCCTATCCAGGAAATCTATAGGGCTGCTACCTGGAAGTCAGCACTCACCTTCATCACCCACTACCACGTCGACCTTGAGTCACGCCAGGATGCTGGTTTGGGGCCTCGTTCTCCAGTCTTTATTTCCTAAGTAGGCGGTGTGCGCCTTGCCTCCTCTTCCCGGAGAACTGCTAGAGTCTGCCAGACAGTGTGGATGAACAACACATCCATGTCCCTAGAAATACAGGTTACGACCTGTACAGGAGTTCTAGGAATGGTATATGTTGTTCAATCACACGACTCCACCCGGCCTCCCGGCTTCGACGCACAACCTGGCTTCCAGCGGCTAGATCTGGCGCCATGGGGGCTGGAGCCGAGAGTTTTACCACCCGGTAGTGGGAAGAGCAGCTTGAAAACCTTCTGGTAAGATTTAAAGTGGCAAGGAACCTGCCAGACAGTGTGGATGAACAACATATACCATTCCTAGAATTCCTGTTGCAGGTGAGTAACCTGTATTTACTGTAGATCAAAGACCCAGAATGTGTTAAATTCCTGAAGGTGATGTACAGTTACCTGGGGCATATGCAGGAAGTAAAACCCTTTATTAGTGTCTTCCTTGATTATATGGTTGTGAATAGTTCTCAAAGACAAGCACAGATCCCTTTAGGAACAGGGCAGATGGAAATGTGTATTCAGTGCAGCATTCCACTACTCAGAGCTTGTAGAATTTCTTTGCTGGACTTAACTTTGTTTGTGATGGCTTCCAAAAAGTTGATTTATAATGAGAATGCCAATACCTGCTGGTGATGTTTTCCATTTTCTTAGTCCAGGAAACTTTCATAGATATCATGGCCAAGAACGGTCTAGTTCTCCAAGCACAAACACATGATAATCCACAAAACTAAACTACTGACAGACACAAACACCCAGCCATACAGCCCAAGGAGGCTTGGAGGAATCTACCCAGTTACATTGTTTGAAATCAAGTGACTATCTAGTTTTGTCTTAAATTTGTCTGTTTTGCTTGCCACCAGTCCAACTGAAGTTCATTGCAAATTTTAACCACCTGACACTAAACCAGTGCTTCCTTTTGTTAGTATTAAAATTTGGACCCTTCAGTTGCAATGGATGAGCCCTTGTGCAGTACACTATCTCCCTAAGAACAAGGCCTAACTGATCCCATAAAAAGTATCTGTCAGTTCTTTGAATACGAGGCACATATCTCTCCTCACGAGCCTTCTAAATTCTAGGGAATACAACCCTAATGACTGTAGTCTATCGTGGTAAGCTTTTCCTGCTAGAGTAGAGTGTGTTGCCTTCTTTGGACCCTCTCAATTGCATTAATCTCGCCTCTGCCACCCAGAGCACAAAACTATGAACAGTATTCTATATGGGGCCTCACTAGTGAAAAAAAAGTGGGAATCATACCTCCTTGGCCCTTACTTTTAATATGCCTGTTAATGCAGTGCTAATGTCGCTGGCTTTTTTTAACCAGCTGGTTACAATGTAGTCTAAAGTTCAGGTCATTAATGACTGTAATCCAGATCCCTCTCATCCATTACTGGTTTAAGATCAACCCCCACCCTGTGCATACTTAAACATCTGATTATTTGTACCCAGGTGCATCACTGTGCAGTTACCCATATTGAAGGTCAATCTATTTTTTATTGCGCATTGTTGCAGTTCTCTAAGGGCAGCCTGTAAGGTTTCAGCATCCTTTTTTTTTTTATTGACCACTAGACCTACTCTAGTGTCATCAGCAAATTTCAAGTGTCAGACCCCGATTCAGTACACGTGGATGCAGTGTATATATTAAATAAGCATGGCCCCAATACTGAACCCCTGTGGAACCGTATAGTCACCTCCACCCATTCGAGTAGTCCCATTTAATGCACACACTCTGTGTCCTGTTTGACAGCCATGCCTCTATCCAATGTGACAAGTTCCCGGGATCCCATGGTCTATTAAGGCATCTATTAATTCTCCATGTGGCACCTTGTCGAATGCCTTGGCAAAGTCCAGGAAGAGAAATATCCAATGAATTTCTGTCGTCAAAGATTAATTAAAGCGTTTCTTAATTATATCCCTCATGTTGTACAACTCAGTGTTATAAGCATAATAACCCTCTCCAGGGGTATGGGTTATTGGGGATTAGTCAACACCATGGGTGCTGTGAGGCACTCAATCTGTGCCTCATGCCTTGCAGCGCAGCCAGGGTGTTGATTAACTTTGTGCACCCCATACCCTGTTGTGGGTTATTGTTAAATATATTATGCGGTATTTCATATATACTGTATAACAGGAAATAGTTATCATCTTTTATTTTCGCTGTTATTAGTATGAAAATAAAAACAGTAAATATTATGTGAATCACTATGTAGTAGCAGCGCTAGCAGTTCACCTGTGAAAATAAGATTATGTGAACATATGTATGTTCGGAGTGCTAAATATAACAGGTGTGAATGTAAACTGTCATATAGAGAACAGTGCATGGGGTGGAGTGCATTAACAATTTAATGCACACCTGAGTTATGGATGCCACGTAACCCCAAGAGCGAAGCACAAGGGTATGTAATAGAATCCTACACTGAGGGTGTGCATTAAATTCAACTATTTACACCACCCGTGCTTTATTTTTTATAATTTCTGGTGAGCAATTTTTTCTAACTAGAAAGTACAAAATCAAAAGCCTTCCACACACAGTACAGTGTATAACAGAAAGCATAAGATAGAGCTCTGTGATTTTAATTATTTTTTAATGCCTTTAGAGGGACAAAATGTGCTGCTGTTCTGTGCACCATATGTAATGGGAAAGTCAGGAACTAAGCATTAGGGGAAAAAAGGCAAAACAGGAAGATGGCAAACACAGTCCACAGAAGCAGACGAAAATTCAGATTTTAAAAGTTTACAAAAGAAACATCAGAGTACACTGTTTTTGGTACAGTGTTGTCAGTATTTCGACTTTCACATTAAAAGTCGAAAGAGGACTTCCGTGATGTCTTCAGCTCTATGGCTGCCTAACAGAGGAGCTCTCTTCCTAATAGCAAAAATTGCCCACTTAACTCAGACTGAGAAAATCGATCCTATTATGCAGAGAAACATAGTGGAGCATCAGCTGTTAAAAAGATTGCAAAGTAAAAATCTCAAACCAGAAGTGATCAGCCTGGATTAAGCCCTACAAGCTCAGGCACCAGTGGGAGAATCTCCAGTGAGTATGGCGGGAGACTATACTGAAGCAGAGATGAAGGCCTTATCGAGAACGAGATTTGAAACCCTCTTAACAGAAATTAAACAGTTCCGGCTGAGACTAAACTTGAATTCAACAAACTACATGCAGACCTGAATAAGCTGGACGCTAGAGTAATGACCACAGCGGAACTAATTTGTACCACAGAGGATGATTTAGTTCACATTTCTAGGGCAGTGGAGTTCCTTATCCATCAGCAAGAATCTACAACTGCTAAGTGCTTAGACCTGGAGCGTGCTCACGAAGAGACAATTTGAGAATATATGGCCTTCCCGAATTAATGGATGTTGGTGAAATGACCAATTTTATAGAAGACCTTTTCGCCATATACTTGACTTGCCTCAGGATTCGTATTCACCATTGAAAAGGCGATCGAGCGCCAGTTCCCCAGCCCACTTCCAAATCCGCTAGACCCCAATCAATTGTGGCTAAATTTAGGAGCTATAGAGAAAAGAAACAGTACTCAAAACAGCCTGGAAACAAGGCTTGAATAGACTACAATGGAGCCAGGTTATTCTTCGACCAGGACTATCCCCTCTTATTCAGCAGCAGCAGTCAGCCTATGCCCCTATTCTTAGAAAATTAAAATCACTGGGGATTAAGTTTCAAACCCCAAACCCATCTCAGCTTCGAGTCTATTGGAATCTGGTGTAGAGCTTTACTGCACCTGTGAAGAAGCAATGCAAGCGATGAAAGCTAAGGGCATATACTTGAGGAATTACCACGAGGGATGACTCGACCAGCTAACCTGCAAAATGTATGGAGAGCTACGGCATCTTCAAATACCAGTACAGCAAAACTACAGTACAGTCAATCCTATAGGACATCAAAAGTATGTTACACAGACTCACCCACCCTTTCAGACACACAGAATGAGAGGTTGGGAGGGAACTGACACATGAAGTGCTCTGGAACAGTTGGGGCTGGATTGATCCTCTTCATGGGCCCTTTGTTGGGTGACTGAATTCGAGGCATTTGTGCAGGATCTGTCGGCTGATGCGGCGCGCATTTCGCTGCACCTGCTCTCCTGCTGACTCACTTCTCCCTGTCTTCTTGTTCTTCTTTTCTTTGCTTAAAATCAGAGGATTTCTGTGCTGAGAGGGGGTCCGAAGGTGGGGGCAGAGTCTCACTGGCTTGGTTGAGACATTGAGAAGCTTCAATGTTTATACACCTGGGAGACCGATCCTGCTTTCCTGTCTAAATAAGCAAACCAACAGAAGACTTTTTGGACCGAGAGCCCTCTAGGCTTTGATTTCAACTACTGCTTTAGGTGATAGAACTGTAGCAGGACAGTTCACTTGAGATGTTTTTTTTTTCTCACTACTTTCAAGATTTATCCCTAGGTGTTTTTAAGGGAGGGAAAAGGAAACAAACAAAAAAGGAGTTTATAAATGTATGATAGAGGGCACTTTTAAGTATTAAGTACAATTTTGTGTCTAGATTTTTTGGGTTTGGGATCACAACGATAATTTCACCATGCTGTTTTGGGGGCGAAGGATCTTTAACCTGATTACATGTTATAGACAAGCAGTCTGCTGGTGCCTAAGGTTATATTACAGCAGATCTTGGAGAGGCTGCTCTATTTCACAGTTCTCCTCCCACTTTGCACACCACTGATGACGATTTCCCTATTGGGGGCAGGTTCCTGCTGATAGCGGGTTCCAGGAGGAACAAGCTACACCGAGGGCTTCTTTTCCTCTTCCTCGTGTCCATATGACGTAGCTTATAGGGAACTTCTTCTAGTGTTCCCCTACCTTGGGAGTCGATGTGTAAATAGTTGGTTTCCCGGTGAGGCATGCTCAGTTGGCTCCTCCCAGAGGAGATCTACGTTATTTGTTATAGTTTGTTTTTCTATATGTTTGTAATGTTTTGTGTTACTACAACAGATAAGTCAGTTCATAGACAAATGGAATTTAAGTCTCAAAGATGGGGCTATAACTACAGGATGCAGAAACCATGCTTAACAACAAACTGAGGAATTAGGGCAGAGCCTGTCGGACCTTGGAGAGACTGCCAAAGGTAATTTACTACGACAAGAACAGGATTGGGGTGCTACTTTTCATGTTCCAATGGGGATAAGAGTAATAATAGTATAAATGTTGTCTCCATAACGTGAATGGGCTTAATAATCCAGTGAAACGTTAAAAGATTATGTCTGCTATTGACAGGCATCCTTCTTTTGTTCTTTTACAAGAAACTCACCTCAACAGAATTGAGTATCAAAAGTTGGGGAAATTTGGATTATGATCAGGTGATAGCAGCCTCATTCAGGAAAGGAAAAGGAGAGGGACTGCCATCCTGGTCGCTAAGGAGGTTATGTTTCAGAAGACATTTAGCTATACAGACCCAGATGGTCGACTGGCTGTATTAACTGGTACTTTAGAAGGCTCCTATATAACACTGGCGTCTTTGTACGCCCCCACGGGTCCTCTAAGGAAACTCTTGTTTTTTTGTTGAATAAAATTTTAGAGCAACGAAGGGGACTTTAATTGTGGAGGGGCTTTAACCAGATATGGGAGCAAATTGACACCTCAAATACCAAAACGCTCAGACAAAATCCTACTAGTCGAGCCATCAGAGACCATTTGAAGGGGCCTTTGGATAGATGCCTGGAGGTTATTAAATAAAAAACGAAAGAATATACCTACTATTCGTACCCACATGGATCCTATGCCAGGATAGATTACTTTGTGATCTTGGGGAACATCAGAGTCAGGTCGAGGAGTGTGTCCCCATCCCTCAGTTCTCTCTGATCACGCACAATTGCTTTTAAAGCTGAGATGGGAAATACGCAAGGGACTAACCCTTTGGAAATGTAATAATTATGTGTTCAATTTAAAGGAATTCACAAAGGCTAAAGAAAGACTAAAACAAATTAGACAAGAGAATGACTCTCCTGAGATATCAAAGGCAATACTTTGGGATACAGTGAAAGCAGTCTTCAGGGAGATTGCATCAAGTATGCATCCCTCCTGAAGAAGTAACAAAATCATCAGATGGAGGAGTTGCAAAACAAATGGCCGAATTGCAACAGAGACATGCCAGGGAGATGGGGATGCACTAAAGGCACTTCTTGAGACTAAACAACAGATCTAGAAACTGATTGATATTAAAATAGAGCAGGCATTATAGAGATTGTGTCAGAGGTATCATGAGTCTGGCCCCTAGGCCACCCTTCCTTCTGGCGCACCGACTTAGGCAACAAACGCTAGATCCACGATCACTCGGATACTTGATCTGAGGTCTGGACTCCCTACTTAAAACACAGGAAGAAATTATGTCTGGGTTTAAAGATTTTACCTTGTCCTTTATAAAGCGGAACTGGCCCCTGATACCCTACAAGTGGAATCTTATCTAGGCAAGTTGCATCTACCAAAATTGGCTTAGGAGTCCAGAGGCTTTTTGGAAGCCCAATCATGATTTCAGAATTGAATTTAGCCTTTAAAACCTGAAAGTTAAAAAAATTCAAGCCCAGATGGATTTATCCCAGAATTTTTTAAGTTTTTATGAATGAACTTAGAGAACCCCTATTAGAGGCTTTTACCGAGGCCCACTCGGGAGTCACTCCCCAAATCTTGGAACTATGCAATCATTTAGAGTATTCCTAAGCCAGGAAAGGACATAATGCAGTGTAGCTCTTACACCCATATCTGTACTGAATATTGACTACAAAATGTATGCTTCAAACAACATGAAGTCTTGCTATATTATGACAATTGCAGTTTGTCCTACCATAAGAACTGCTCCGAGGTGAAAGAGTTAACTCCATTCCATGAATGGAACTTGGAGCACGAGCTCTAAAGAGAAGCTCTGTCTGGGTAGTTTCAAACCTAAACTGTCAGATTCTTTACTCCGCTCACTGAACAGTCGCCCGGAGATTTCTTCTACTGCTCGGTTCATTTCTCGGTTTAAATAGTGTTTTCTGGTTCGATTCAACCGAGAATAGTTTTATTTTAACCGCAAAACCGATCGGTTCAAGCTCTGTCTGTGGTATCGTAAGTAATTCATATTTTTATTCTGTGTGGAACTTGTAAGTTTTATCGGTTCGGTTTTGAACCGATCAGCTTGGGTTAAAACTTAAAGTTTTTAAACTTGAGATTTTAGAGTGCAGTTCCCGTTCTTATCAGTTCTAAAAAACGGATTTCATTACGCTTTTTTCCAATACCTGACACGGTTAGGAACCGATAAGGGTGTCTTGTCTGCACTGCTGTTTAAAGGGCAAGTTTTTCTGGTTAGGGCTGGCATTATGTCTGAGAAACCCAAAAGAAAAACTGGGCCCACTGGTTTCAACACTGTGATGTCTGTGGGGAAGTCTCTGCCAAGGCTGACCACACACCACATGTGTTTATTGTCTGGGGTTTGACCACCTCCATTCAGACTGCCAGATTTGTAAGAATTTCCTGCAGCCACCCTGGAAAGAGATTGGGCAGGCTCAGGGGCGAGAGGCCAAAAGTCCGCTGACCTGGATGGCCAGCCCGGTTCGGTGCCAACCGAACTGGAGGAAGTGCCCTCTGACCAGGGCCGAGACTTCTCGGCAAACTGAAAAGCTGGCTCGGATGAACCAGTTCCAGTAAAGAGAACAAGAAAGTCAGCAGGTTTGGAGCCCAAAATTTTACTCCAACTGCTGCAGAGATAGCAAGAGCTATTCAGATTGTACAGTCACTTTCTTCCGTTCCGTCCGAACTGCCACTATCTGGTAAAAGGTCGGTTCGGTCGGTTCCATCGGTTCAGGAATATGATGTTGAGGAGTTTTATGAACCAGAGGAGGGAGGATGATTATGAACAGTATGAATGTGACTTACAGGGTCTGGGTGTGCCCATTGAACCGACATCTCCCCAGACAGACCTTTAGAATCTCCCCTATGCTTTCTGAGTCCCCTCTCATTTTATGTTTTACAAAAGTTGTTGAACCCTCCAGCTTCCTTTGGAGGAAGCTGTGGATGAGCAAGAGGAGCCTGATTTTGTAGAAATGATGGATATACCAGAGTCTAGGAGATTGTCTATTCCTTTGCATAAGTCATTTAGGAAACAAACAATAAAAATCTTAAAACTCCTAATTCTGTGCCTCCTGTAGATAAAAAGATGGACAGAAGGTACACACTGTCAGGTCCTGACATAGAATTCCTTTCTCAGCAATGCAGTCATGTTAGTAGTTCAGGCTGCAGCCTGATAAGCTAATATTCCTGGCTTCACATCCTCCTGACAAGGTTTCCAGGAAGATTGATGCCATGGCAAAAACAGTACATGGCAGCGCCCTTGGGACTCAGGCAAGCAAATTATATGGCTTATGTAGCAAGGTATCAGAAATCTAGATGGGATACTGTTATGGATTTAGCTAAACAAGCCCCTGGCCAGCTTGCTAGTGAGCTGGAGCAGGTGGCTGCCGATGGCATTGAGGCTTCTAAGGTGCAGTTTCATGCTGCTGTGGATTTTAATGATGTTCTCTCTAGAGTCATGGCCACATCTGTAGCTTTCGTAGGTTGGCCTGGCTCAGGTGTACTAGCTTGTCACAGGATACCCAGACTAAGGCTATGGATTTTCCTGTAGGGAAATTCTCTGTTTGGGGAGCAGACAGAGAATTATATGAAGAAGATGGATGAATATAGGACTACCTATAAAAGTGCCCAAGCCAAGGAGCGGCAAGCCACTCCTCAGAGGCACACCCCAGGGGTAGGGGTAGGCCTTTCCACAGGCTTTTTACCAAACCCAGGCCTCCTCTGCTTATGCTCAGGGGGGTTCTTCAGAGGCAGAGGCAGGCGGGCATGGGCAGGCCTGCCCACCCTCAGCCTAAAGCACCTGCTCAAGCAGGCACCCTGATGGGGTGCCCAGGGCCGATTCTCCTTTACCAGTAGGGGCAGGTTGGCTTACTTCAGTCAGAACTGGGTGTCTTTAACTTCAGACACGTGGGTTCTGGAGTAGTAAGCCAAGGTCTGGTTCTCAGCTTCAAAAGTTCCCAAAGATGAGAATCAGGTCTTTTCCACCTGCAAGCTCTTTAGAGACCTTTACTGTAGAAGCAGAGGTCTCAACCTCTGTTAGCTCTCAGAGCGTAGAAAGGGTTCCTCCCTACACCAGGGCAAGGATCTGTACCCAGATACTTCCTTACCCCAAAAAGACAGGAGAATGGCGGCCCATTTTAGACCTCAGATATCTGAACAAGCATCTTTTGAAACCAAAGTTCAGAATGGTAACTCTGGCAATGATTTTGCCTCTCTAAGTCTAGGGACTGGCTAGCTTCCTGCACCTCAAGAATGCCTATTTTTCACGTCCTAATCAGAAGCTCCCATCGAAAGTACCTCAGATTCAACTGCCCTCAGGTCACTACCAGTTCAGAGCAATGCCCTTTGGCCTTACCTCTGCCCCAAGGGTTTTCACAAAATGTCTGCCAGTAGCAGTGGCTCACTTAAGGAGGCAAATGTTGTTTTTCCCTATCTGGACGACTGGCTCATTGTAGGCCAGTCCCCAGAACAGGTAAAATCTCACCTGCAAGTCACCCAGCAGCTTCTCACCTCCCTGGGCTTCCTACAATCTACCAAAGTCGGTTCTGGAACTAGTTCAGGTACTCACCTTCATAGGTGCAGAATTGGACACAAATCTGGCCAGAGCTTTTCTTCCCTTAGAGAGGGTAAGGAACTTGGTGGCTCTGGCCTCCCTTCACTCTGCAGGTCTCGACCAGCAAGACACTTTTTCAGCTCCTGGGGCACGTGGCTGCGCCCACAGCTGTAGTGCAGAGAGCAAGATTTCAGATGAGAGACATTCAGTTTCACTTGAGAGCCTATTGGTCTCAGAGAAAAGACCCCTTCCAAGTTGGTCCCAGTGACTCAACCTTGATCCAGGCCTCCAGTGGTGGCAGGATCAGAGCAACTTAAGACTGGGGTCCCTTCATTCCCTTTCTCACACTTTGACCCTCACACGGATGCTTCCTCCTGGGGTGGGAGCCCATGGGCGACCTCTCCACTCAGGGAGTGTGGTCCCCAGGAATCTCTGCTCCATATCAATTTGCTGGAACTCAGAGCTGTCTTTTTAGCACTTCAAGCGTTTTCTGCTTCTGTCCAGAACAAAGTGGTACAAGTCAGAACAGACAATACCACAACAATGTGGTACATCAACAAGCAGGGGGCACTCGGTCTTGGCCTTGTGCACCGAGACAATGAAGTTGTGGTCTCTGGCCTATTCCCTGAACACTTCACTCATAGCAGTTCACCTTTCAGGAAAGGACAATGTCCTAGCAGATGCTCTCAGCAGGATTTCTCAGGGCCATCACGAATGGTCTCTGGATCATCAAGTACTGGAGATAGTCTTTGCCAGATGGGGCACCCTCAGATAGATCTTTTGCAGCCCCAGACAATCACCAACTTCCACTGTTCTGTTCCAGGCCCCAGTGTTGGGCTCAGTCCCCTGACGCCTTTCTCCTGGATTGGGAAGGAAGTTTCTTATGCTTTTCCCCTTCCCTCCTGTTCAAGGTGTTAGTAAAAATCAGATCCCAGCCTTGCAGGGTGATTCTGATTGCCCCAGATTGGGCCAGGCAGCCCTGGTACCCACTCCTTCTGTCCCTGACAGTCCATCTCCCCTGTGTCTCCCCAGGAATCACAACCTATTAACCTGTGCCCAGGGGAGAGTTTGGTATCCGAACCTCAAATCCCTCAACCTCAAGGCCTGGCTCTTGAGGAGTTAGAATTGCTGACCTTCACCTCTCTCAGGGTGTTCTTGAAATCCTAAAGGCTTCTAGGAAGCCTTCCACTAGGGCTACTTATAATTCTAAGTGGAAAAGGTTCTCCATTTGGTGTTCTGGGAAACATATTTCCCCAGAATCTGCTGATTTGCCCATTGTGTTAGACTACATGGTCCATCTTAATTTTTTGGGCCTGAGACCAGCTACCCTGAGAGTTCATTTGGCAGCTGTCTCTGCTTTTGTTTCAGCAGGAAAGCCATCCTCTCTTTCCGCTCACCCTGTATTTTCCAACTTTTTAAGGGATTACTTCATACTAATCCACCTTTTGATCCGGCCCCTGCCTGGGACCTTAATGTTTGCATTGCCCAGTTAATGCAACCCCCTTTGAACCTCTGTTTTCTGCAGAGCTTAAGTATCTAACTTGGAAAACTGTTTTCCTAGTGGCTATCACTTCTGCTAGACCAGGGGTTCTCAAATGGTGAGGCCAGCCTCCTGGGAGGCCCCAACCTGTTCCAGGGAGGCTCAAGCAAGTCTGAAAAGTACTGTATTTAAATTTTGAGTTTTATGTATTTTGTGTGAAGAGATGAAGCAAACTGAAAGAAGATAATAGTAGGTGAATTTTATGTATTTATTTACTAATAGGTGACAAGGGAAAGTGAATGAGCCAAGGCTCATTTCAGGTGTACCGGGAAGGGTAGGTAGTGAAATACATTTCAAAAGGTAACTGCAAAACAAGCAAGAAATACACAATGAACAACAGTGCAAACAAATATAAACAATAAACTAATAACAGTGGTGGTAATTGATCAATTTGTCGACTGATGGCAGAACAGCCCAAATACAAGAGTTGAGCACAGAAGTGCTAAGAGCCATAGTAGGAAGGAGCCCAGTAATCCCAGAGAAGTTGCTTAGGAGCAAGGAAGGAGGGCGAGAGGCAAAGTATGTAGGAAGGTGATTTCATATATAGAGAGGAAGCAGAAAAAGTAGTCTGACCTATGAAGGTACTGCAAAAAGGGGTAACAATGGTTCAAGAATGAAAATAGCAGAGCAAGTAGGCTGTCCGGGGGACAATAAGCTGAATAATATTTTTATTGCATTTATTTGTTATTCAGACAACACCTTGGAGCACAGGAGCTCTTTTCAAAGATTTCACATCAGTATAAGACAAAGAACTGAATGAAAGAACTGAATGTGAGCCGAGTACTCAAAGGGGTTTCAATTTATTCATGGTGTACTGCGAAAGTACAGTATGTTATTTTCTTTGGGAGGCTCAAGATTATTTCAGTTTTTGGGGAGGCTCAAAATCTATTCCATGAATTTGGGGAGGCTCACTGTGACAAAGTCTAAGAACCATTTTAGCTAGACGATAAGTGAGTTGCAAGCCTTGTCAGTAAAACTGACTTTATTTCTTTCCACAGGGATAAGGTAGCCTCAGGACTAACAGGAAGTTTTTGCCTAAGGTGGTTTCAGATTTCCATCTTAACCAATCTATCTCCTTCCAGTGTTTTTCACTGAACATTCCTCTTCTGGTGAGAGGAGATTGCTACAGTTTGGACGTTAAGAGGGCCCTAAGTTACTATATAGAATCTACTAGGGTCACAGGTTCAAATCCTCCAACTTTTTCTCACTTATGGTGAGGTTGGGAAAGGAAACCTGCCACTAAGAGATCAATTGCCAGGTGGATTGTCTCTTGTATCCAATTTTGTTATCAGAAACTGGGCAGAGATCCCCTCTGGCTTGAGGGCTCATTCTACCAGAGGTACAGCCGCTCTAGCTGCTGCCAGAGACATCCCTATATTGAGATATGTCAAGCTGCTACTTGGAAACGGTACACTTTCACCAAGCATTACTCCCTGGATGTCCAGGCTAGGAGAGATGCTCGGTTTGGCACAGCTGTGCTTCAGAGCCTATTCCCAAGTAGGTTCTGTCCCTCCTCCATGGAGGTATTGCTGTGTTCGTATTGTTATAATATAGCAAGACTTCATGTTGTTTGAAGAAAAATTACTCACCTTAGTAATGTTGTTTCTTCTAATGGAGTCTTGCTATATTATGACCTCCCCCAGCCTGCCCCTCTCAGAACTTTTTATGTGTTTTCACCCTTCTTGGGGTTTGGGTGGTGTTTTCATTTTTTCCTTATATTTCTCTCATATTGTTAAATTATACTATTAGTTCTGGTCCCTGACTTGAGTCTTTGGTGTTGGGACCAGCAATGGGTGTTAATATTTAGGTAGCCAGTTGGCTAGTGTAGGTTACAGCTTCCACACAGATCTTAGTGAGTTTTGCTCAGAAGATCTGACAGTTTAGGTTTGAAACTACACAGACAGAGCTTCTCTTTAGAGCTCGTGCTCTAAGTTTCATTCATGGAATGGAGTTAACTCTTTCACCTCCGGAGCAGTTCTAATGGTAGGACAAACTGCAATTGTCATAATATAGCAAGACTCCATTAGAAGAAACAACATTACTAAGGTGAGTAATTTTTCTTCTGTATTAGTGAAACAATTGGAGGTAGTGCTCCTGGGCCTGATTAATGATGACCAAACTGGCTTTTATTTTGGGAGGCAGGCCCAGGATAACATTAAGAGAATACTGCATATTTTTCATGCTGCCCGGTCGAAGCCTTGTATAGTGCTCAGTTTAGATGCTGAGAAGGCCTTCGACCGGGTATCAGCTTCATCGGATTAACCCTAAAAGATTTGGAATCCTGATTCCTTTATTAAAAATATAAATAACATTTACTCACACCCAAAACATATGTGGAAATCAGTGGTAGAGTGACTTCCCAATCCAACTTTCCTAAGGCACCAGGCAGGATGCCCACTTTTTCCTCTATTATTTGCATTATATTTGGAACCCCTGGCCCAAATGATTTGGCAAGATGAGCTAATTCAGAGGTGGGAATTGGGAGGGAAATACACAAGCTTGCCCTTCATGCAGATGATCTGTTGATTTATTTACAAAAACTGAGCAGTCCTTAGCACCGCTGTGGCACTCTTGACAGAATTCAGTCGATTAGCTGGATACAGGGTAAACTTAACCAAAACTGAAATATTAAAATTACAGTATGAGCCCTCGGAAAGATTTTGAGGGGGTTAGCCTTCAAATGGAATCTCTCACACATTAAACACCTGGGAGTTCATTTAAGCCCTGATCCAGATCAGTTGTTCACCTCAATTTCAGTCCAATTTAAAAGATATTAAAATAGAATTAGAAAGGTGGTCTCTGGTCCCTATTCCTTTGACACAAAGGGTAGAGGCTATAAAATGATAATTCTTCCCAAATTTTTGTATTTATCACAATCAATACCTATATTTCTCCGGAGTCGTACTTTAGTGTGATGAACAGAGGGATATCCAGTTTTATGGGGACTGAAGAGTCCTAGAATCCATCGCTCAGTGTTACAGATCCCAAAAGGGAAGGGGTTTATCTCTCCCAGATTTTATATTTTACCATCACGCAGCCCAACTGAGAACAGTACTTTATTGGCTGAGCCAAACTTACTCAGCCAAGTGGAAAACCTTGGAACTGAAAGAGGGATCTTTGGAAACCTGAGACCCATCCTTCTTGGTCGGAGGGAGGTACTCCTCCTGCCATGAGGAGAACCTGACTCCAGTCCATCTTTGAATGCCTGGTTCAGAATATTGAAAGATGGGAGGGCCAGAGTGGAGGTACCTTCTGCTCTCAGTACCTTACGTGGATGACTTTTCCTTGCCAGGTGGGATGCTGGATTCAAGAGATGGGAGATGGAGAACCTGCATCTTGTATGGCATTTCTTGGAGGAGGGATTAGATCACTTCCAAACCTGGTTCTAACATTATGGTATTCCCTAGCAGAACAGATTTAGATATTTCCAAGTCAGAGATTATATTAAAAAGTCAAACGGTTGGTCACATGACCGCTTAATGGCGTGGAGAATTGTCTCCTATGAGTTCGACCCCAGTCCAACTTTAAAGGCAAATTTTGTAATCTGGCCGTTAATCCGACGCTGTGAAGTTTAATGGAATCGGTGTAGACATGGACAGGTATATTGTAGCATCCAGTAGCAATTGCAGAGATCGTGTCACTAAAATAGCAAGAAGCAGCCGGTGACGCTTCCAGTAGTGCGACAGGGCCTATCTCGGCTGTCGGCCGCCGAGATGTCCGCTATCGGGTGGGAACTCCAGCGAGCAGCTTACGGAGGTCCTCACCCCACAGCTTAACAGGGTGGAGAAGAAACAGACCGCAGACTGGCGAGCATTGATGCCCAGATCACCCAGCAGCAAGAAAGGATGGAGGAAGTGGAGGTCCGTATCTCTGCCACTGAAGACCTTGTGGCCCCGCCTCCCTCAGCATTGAGTGTACTAGAGGAAGAGGTGGCTGAGCTACAGGAGGACCTGGACTACCAGGAAAATTACTACAGAAGATCTAACCTTCATCTGAGGGGCTCCCAGAGGGAAGAGAGAAGGTGCCAACATTATAGATTTTTGTGCTAGCGCCTGCCTGCCCTAATGGGATTAAAGCCAAAGGGGAAGATACAAGCCCGAGCGTGCCCATCGAGCAGTGCTGCTGCCGCCCACCACCAGGCCAGCCACCATGTCGTGGGGTTATCTTCGCCCACAATTTCCAGGATAGACAAGAAGTATGGAATGCAGGAGCTTCAGCACGAGGGATCATGTTATTTCTGGCCCAGAATCACTTCGCCTAGGATCGGAAGAAGAGAAGGCCTTTAACGAAGTGATCGCGGAGTGTCAACAGCTGAAGCTGGAATGGTTTATGATCTTCCCAGCTACGTTACGGATCAAACACGAGGGGCTTCCTACAGCTTTTGGGAGGCAGATAAAGCAGCTGGATTTGTGGCTGACCTCAAGAAGAAGATGGGAGAGAGTGAAGAGATGCCTGAGGGTGTTGGAGTGTGCGGAGGATGTCTAATATGAACTGTCTCTCTTGAATGCATGTTTGGGCCAGGTTAGAGGACTATTAGTGGCTGTTCCAGTGATTCGCTTAGTGTGGACTCCTGAGGCGACTAAAGATGTGAAGGCATGAAGATCTGCTGAGGTCAGTAGCTCTATCCTCGGATGGCTTGGGTTCTGCTGTTAATAAATTGGAGAACTGAGGCTTATTTAAGCTGAAGCAGGCCCGCGAAGATGGCGTGGAGTGAGGCTGGAGCCGTGGTTGGAGTATCCTCAGATAGAATGGTTACGTGAGTAGCGGCTCGAGAGGCCTGGGCGTTGGATTTGATTCATGGGGCCTCTCGGAGCTGCGCTGGGGGCTGCATTACTGTGCTTCTTCTATTCATGTATACCCGCTGCAGAACTGGGACTGGTCTGAATGTTGCAAGTGAGAGAGACTGTTGAGAAGAGAGGGTTGTTTTATTTTATAGGGCAGCTGGGGGCAACGTAAGGGTAGAGAGACCACCCGGATCAAATAGTAATTAAGATGGTGGTGGACGCCAAAGCTGGGGAGGGATGCTGCTGAGGATCCATGCAGTGGAGAGACGAGATGATGGGTAGAGGGTCTTGATTTGAAACGCCCGATGGTAAATGACATATGCATATAAACTCCAACAGACATAGGTTTAAAGGAAACGATGGCCAGGAGGAAATAGAATGTTGGACTGGGCGGAGGGGAGATTGATTCAGTTCCAAGCCCACAAGGTATATCGAAGTTTTTGTTATGGAGTTGTTCATGGGTTACTTGTTATGGTTATTATAGTTATTATTGTGGTTACCAAGGTCCTAAAATATGCAGTAAGATGGAGGGGGATGGGAGGTCTGGTGGAATGGAGGAGGTTGGATGGGATGGAAGGGTGCTGCTTAGGAGGGATAGACTGTTACGATGAGTAGGAAAGAGTGAATATCATATCCTGAAATATTAGAGGGATCTCCTCTCCATCAAAAGGATGGCTGTTCTGATGGCACTACGTAGAGCTGGCACACAGGTAGCCTTAGTTCAGGAAACACACCTGACGCCTAGAACACCAGAAGCTGGTAAGGGCTGCAGGCCTTGTTATGTTGCCTCCTTTACATCCCACAAAAGGGAGTTGCTGTACTGGTGCACAAGGGTTTACCATTCAAGGTAACCAGAGGGTCAGGGATGGAAGAGACGGAGATACATCTTTGTGGAGGGACGCTGTATGAGGAGCCCATCACTTTTGGGAGTGTGTATGTCTCCGCTGTGTTTGATCCAGCTTTTACCAGAAAGTTTTGGATTTATTGACCCAGGAACAGTTTCAAGGGTTAGTGATGGGGAGACTTCAACTGCACCCAGACAGAAACCTTGACCACTCGGAGGGTTGGGGGACTGCATGCAAAAGTGGCGGGAGGGACTGAATGAGTTGGATGTCTTAGATGCTTGAGGGCTGCGAACCCTAAGGGAAAGGGAATTACCTTCTGCTCCTCCCCGCACAAAACATGGTCGGATAGACATATATATATATATATATATATATATATATATTAGTGGGGACTGGTACTCTAAATTGGCAGTCATTAGGCCTTGCCCCATATACGCCTCCGATCATGCAATGGTCATCTGCCCCTGGAGATGGTCTCCCAACAGGTGAGAACTAACAAGTGGCATTTCCGTCCTACCTGCTCAGCTCTCAGGACTTTAGGGAATATCTTAAGGCACAGTGGGATCTGTATACCTCCACGAATATGGCTTCTGCCCGTCCATCCAGGTGTTTTGGGATGCTGGGAAGGCGTTCATAAGAGGAGCTGTCATTGGGTATGTTAGCAGGTATAAAACAGTAAGCTTCAGAAGCAGGAAGAATTAAGAAATCGGTGAGGGAGTTGGAGCGCCAGATGGTGGTGGTGGGGGGCCAGTAGAAGCCCTGAATAAATCACTAATGGATGAAGTAATGATGCATCTCTTCTCTGGAAGGATAAATTCTGTGAGTGGGGCAATGAACCGGGCCCCTGCTGGTCAATTTGATTAAAAGGAGGAGGGATGTAAAGGATCAATGAAGTAAAGGATAGACAGGAGTACTGCATAAGGATACTCATGGTATCTTGGACAGTTTTGCCAGTTTTACCAAGAGCTGTACAGGTCGAAGGGGGATGTGAGATAGAATGAGGCACTTCCTGGAGGGTATAGTAGTGCCTAGGATATCTGAATCCTGGAGGGCTCGGATGGACAAAGAGCTCTCGAGGGAAGAGATTTCAGGCCATTGCCTGTTTGAAGTTGGGTAAAGCATGTGGACCGGATTGTCTACCTGCTGAATTTTACAAGGTGATGGGGAGGTGGTGGAGCACCTCTGGGCCCTCTTTAAGGAAGTTAGGAGGGAGGCCTCTACCCGCTCTATGGGTGAGGTGACTATTTATGTTATCCCCAAGCCTGGGAGGGATTTGAAGGATTGTGCCGCCTACAGACCCATATCTCTCCTCAATGCCGATGCGAACATTTTGCTAAGATCTTGGCATCCAGATTAGACGGGCTCCTCCCGAACCTGATACATGTAGACCAGACGGGTTCATCCGAGGAAGGCACCTGATCACAACGTAAGAAAGGTCTTGAATCGATACAGAGTGCCTCGAGAACACCAGGGCCCACGGTTATTATTTCCCTTAGATGCCGAGAAGGCCTTCGATCACATTGAGTGGGACTACCTGTTTGAGGTACTGGAGAGATATGGCTTTAGAGGGGAATTTAGAGGATGGTGAGGGCTCTGCAGTCCTCCTCAGGCTTCGATACTAACAAACAGGGGTATGTTGGAATGGGTCTCCCCACAGAGGGGAATCGAGGCAGGGTGCTCTTGTCACCCCCTCTTTGCTTTGGCAATCGAACCCCTGCTATTGCAATTAGACAAAGTCCTGAGGTTAGAGGAGTGGGGGGATGGCAGCACTAGCTGTCTCTGTATGCAGACGATATGATCCTCTACCTGAGGCATCCAGGGAATTCTGTGCCGCCTTGTTGAGGATTGTAGCCGACTTTGCAGAGTTCTCGGATACAGGATCAATATTGACAAGTCAGAATTGCTATTGGTGGGGACTCTGGGAATCAGGTGGGAGGAGGAGAGTGGGGCCTACGGGTGGTGTCTTCTCTTTTAAGTACTTGGGAGTGGTGATAGGAAAGCGGATAGAGGACCTGTGGTGACTGAATTACACCCCCATGATTAGGGGGTTGTTAGAGGAGTTGACACGGTGGCGTGCCTTACCCTCTCCTGGTTAGGACGCATTAACCTAATTAAAATGAATATCCTACCCGTATTCTTTATCTATTACAGATGCTTCCAGTGGGCCTTAATAACAGGACATGAAGACTCTGGAAAGGGTTTAGGAGTTTCTGTATGGGGAAGCGGGCGCTGATGTACTTGAAGAGGTTGAAGGCGCACTCACTGAAGGAGGGGTTTGAACTTCCCAGATCTGAAGCACTACTTTCTAGCAGCGCAGGTCAGGATCATTAGGACTGGCTCAATGAGGCGGATACTGCCAGTTGGTTAGACTTAGAAGAGAGAGGGGCGAGGTCGGCTGACCGCCACTTATCTGGCAGAGGCAGAAAAGGGTATGCATCCCTGGGACGCCTGAACCCTTGGTTCTTTCGTGCATTGATAGCTGGGCCAAACTAAAGGCTGCCCTGGGCAGCAGGAACAGGAGACGTTATTGCTGCCTATTACTAGAACCTTTTCAGGCCTAGCTTGGAGGATGGTAGCTTCCAGGAGTTGGAGAGGAAGGGCGCAATGTTTAGGGACTTGTGTAGAAGGGGCACCTTGCTGTCCTTTCAGGAGATACAAATTCAACAAATACAATAAATAAGTGCAATAAAATATTTTCACATCAGCCTTTTTGTGAGTATTTGTCTCATTCAGCAGTAACTTGGTGCCGGGTTCCTCCGGTTTATCTATTCTGCCTTCACCCACTGCAGCCTATGACTGAGTGTCTTGGACTGAGCCCCATTTGTGAACTCTGAACCGTCGATTGTCCCCTCTGCAATCCCCCAACCCTCAGTCTTACCTGTGTTTCTATACAGAGACCTTATAATATCTTTAACCACATTCAACTATAGATCAACAGAATATATTCTCTCACAATGCCCTTCTCAGTGTAATTTTACACAACTTGTAGTTAGTGTCCATTTGGGCAAATGAGATAATTTGCAACTTTACTCTCACTTATTGTTTCTGTGCCAATATATTTATGCTTGGCCAGCAGATTTTGAATCAAACCACACAGTGAATTATGTGATTAAAACAGTGTTACTTAAAACCCTTACAGAACTCTCTCTGTCTCACACTGTATTATTTTGGACAACCCCAAAACTGCCTGACAAATTGTCAGTATGTTTCAGTGTCTTTCTTTGATTTTTTAACTTTATTTTATTCCTTTTCAAAGTAAATACAGAGAAACCTCCTTGGTTCAGAGTACAGAGGTAGACATACAGTGAAAATTAAATAAACTGGGTTAAGAACTCTTCATCCGTCAGTACACGTAGAGAGGCAACTTCTCATAACGTGAAAGTGAGAAGGTAATCCTATAAATCACCATACAGCAAGAAACATGGACTTTATCTCAGAAATTCTTCAGTATGCTTGCACATATGCAGTATGCCAGCTGCCCTGGAGGTGGAGTCAATGCTAATGATTTTGGCATCAGCTAATCAGAGAGCAGGATAAGTGCTGCCAGTAGCTAGAGCATACCTCTCAACTGTCCCTGATTTTGACTCAAAATTTTACTCTTTACTCTGTCCTCCTAAAATTGGTGTTTGTGGCTAAACATTGTAAGCACAAAATAATGTTGAACATTAAAGTTACAGATGTGTTCTTCTTTAGAAAATGCATTTTGCACTAATCTACATATTCTACTAGCTTTCTGGGTGGATATCTTTAATTCTAAAGATGTGTCCTGATTTTGGTCCTTTGTCCCTGATTTTTATGCCTTGTCCCTAATTCATGCAGCAGAAGGTTGAGAGGTATGAGCTAGAGTGAGAGGTCAGTCAGATTAATTTCTCAGCTGACTGGGACCCTACTATCCCTCGCACCATAGGCGCCAACTACGGGAGGGGCTGAAGTCTTTCTCAGGAATATTTGTAGGGGCAAATCCCACCCCTGGGATTAACACAGTTGCAGCAGGGGTTAAATTGAGGCAGAGTGGTCTAGAGTGTCATTCTGCCTATATTAGCCAGCCACCATCACTTTCCCTTTCCCCTGCCCGACCCTCCAATCTGTGTGCACCAGGAGGATGACTCAGATGAGGGACCCAGTCACAGCATTTAGCCTACTGCTTGGGTGTGTGGTCACATGATCTTTCGGCAGGATTGGCGCCAGCAGTTGCTTTCTGTCAGTTGTTCAGCCCTAGCGGACATACTCAATTCTTTTTAGCACCATTCCATTGCAAATAGAGTTCTGGATAGGACTGGAAGTGAGCTAGGCCAGGCCCGACCATGTCGGAACAGAACCTCCTGCGCCCTGGCCCACCTGGCTGCAGAGGCCACTATTGACCTCCTCTGCATGCCTGTTGGCTGCCTCCACCTTAGCGCTCATCTATGTGACCGAGAAACTAGATAGGAGATGAGACCTCCACCCACCTACTGCTGCTGCAGGAAAACATGAGTAACTTGAGTAAATACAACAGCAGCTTTCCACCGCCAGTAATATTACAGCTTGGAGTTGGAGACTGACAGTATCCGTCCTGGCATTGATTACAATTGGTTAATAGCGTGTTCCAGTTTTTTTATAATAGCCCTGGTAGACCTTTGTATGGCTAGAAATATAAACTTGGTCAGACACCATCAAATGTCTCCATCCTCCAGACTTGGACCTTCTAATCTCGCCGCTTATCTCCACAAATATCAGGCATGTTATGCTATGAGGGCCTGGGGAGGGACCTGTGCACTTTTTTCCTCCTTGCAGTTGCTCTGTTATAATGTTCCCAGAATTTTGCTGTTGTGTTTACTTGGTCCTCGGCAGTTTTTATTAATCCTCTGCTCACTACTGTATTATCTGTAGTTATTACTTGTAAAAGTTATTCTCATGAGGCACAGGTCAGGAAGCATAGGAAACCAGGAGCAGTTGTAGAATTCACCAAAAATATTTATTTGTATTAGCAGTAACACAGAAAAATAACCTTGTTCAGTATAACTATTTACAAAGGCAAAATAAAATAGAGGAGATCCATCGGAGTTTTCCTTCAGTCTCTGTGTCCAACCTGCAAGTAGTTGCAGCTCTGTCTTATAACTCCTCCCAACCCCCATTCTTAACAAGCATCTTCCAAAGTGTCCTTGTGTGTTCCAGGCAGGTGCTGGCAGGAACACTTTGTGCCTGAGCTGAGGCCCCTTTTCCACAGCTGTTCTGCAAAAGGCTTAACAATTGTACTCAGGTAACCCCTTGAGTTTCTAACAGCTTTTGCTATCATCTGAAACTATAATTATATACATTTTAACAGTAATGCTATATATTTTCCAAACAAAGGGCTCCCAGTATCAGTTACATTTCAACATAATGATTTGGATATATTTTTATATCAGCAGATATATAAGGGAGAAAAGACAAACAGCAAGGGAAGACTGAGAGATAGCAGGAAATAATTGTGAGACTGTCGGGGTGATCAAACTAGGTCTCACAGGAAATTTTGGCTCTACAACCAAACAGACAAGAGACAGGAAAGGAATAGAATAGATCCTTGCATTTAAACTCTCCATGACAACTGGACAGGTTCCTGTTCCACTCTGTCACAGTTATGGGATTCACCTTGGGGTAAAGTTCATTAATTTATGCCCACTAGTTTATGTGGGATATTTTTAAGCATATAGCCACTTTGGTAAAAGGGAATCTACCTTATCCACAACCTTAAAATATATCCTGTAGAGCCCTGTACTGTTTTAGGCAATGGGATATTATGATAATATGTATTGCAGTATTGATACTTCCCCAATTGTTGTACCGAATGGGAGGGTGTCTGGAACTCCTATATGAGAGAAATATCTTGAATGTATTTTATGTATCTTTCTTTGTCTTGTTGCTTGTAAGTTTTGTCCTTCAAACTTATAAATAAAAAGTACAAAAAGTTTTAATTCTGCTTGACAGGTATATCTATTTCTTTTATTGCCATCTCCCTAGCTGCAAACATAGTTTTCTACAGTAGCTCTGTAACAGCGTTTTGTGTGGCGTGCCATAGTTATAATGGTTGGAAGTTTTGAAATCCTGAATGATGCATGGTCTGCCCATCTGAAATTTTATTTGAGAGTTTTGGTGTTAACAGTCCTGGCTGTAACTCATCCCAATCCCTCCCACCCTCACCAGTTGCTGAAGTCGGCATTACTGAGTTGTTGCATAGAAAATTTGTTTTCCATCCTGCTCCAAGTTTGTGTGTGTGTGTGTGTGTGTATGCATGTATTCTTTTATGTACTTATTGCACTATAAGTAGCATTAGTGTTCTCACAAGGAAAACTTCTGTACCGGGTGTGTGTGTGTTTGTGTGTGATATGTGTGTGTGTGTATATGTGTATATATATATATATATATATATATATATATATATATATATACACACACACACAACATGTGTATGTGTATATGTATATATATACATATATAAAATATATATATATATATATATATATATATATTTGTGTTCCCACTCATAGAAATAATGAAATTAAATGAGACTGTATTTAGGGATAGCCATTGGCTGATCTGTTCATAAAGCTTGACATCACATGTGCCAATAGATGCTGTAGCAGCTGCAGTTGTCATGGTAACAGGCTCAGGGTCTGTTGTGAAGCCCGTGAGGATTAGTTTTATTAAGCTTTTGTAACCTTATCAGCTGGCATCAAGATCAGTTGGTTCTTTTAAGTGCAGGAGTCCACTGGTAGAGAATGGAGAGTAGATTATAATGTACTAGCGCCTTCAAATGTCATTTATGGATGAAATTGGATAGCATACATTTTAACAGCAGACTAGAAAATTTGTTCCTATTGTTTTCTGGGATCTGAAGGGGAGGGGTGGTCACAACAGGATACACCAGTAGCTGGGGATGGGGTCAGGGTGGGTAAGTGACACCAGTCACCACAGGTCTGCAACACCTGCTGGGAAGTGGGTCAAGGTAGGTGATTGACACCATCAGAGGCTATGCCAGTAGCTGGGAGGGGGCAAGTGAGTGACACCACTTTCTGGGCAGTAGGTCAAGGTGATGAGGGACAACAAAATATAGGAAATTTAGGTAATGTGCTATCATTGGAATAGTGTTTGTTATGCTGTGCTATCTCTTAAGAAAACCCTCAAAATGCATCAGAGAGCAATAACCCCAGAGCTTGGGGCCTGGAGGCCCCAGACCCCTAGCCATTGCTTGATTCCCCCAAGAAAAATAAGTCCGCTCGTGCCTCACACTTCAGAGCCTGGGTTTGTCCAGGGTTTTTACTATGAGGGTGATAATGACCAACCAGAAAGTGAACCTTTAGAACCTGATGTATCCCTGACCAAGAGTTTGTCTCTCCTCTAATGGCCAGGAGGATTTTCTTCTCACTATACCTTCATTCAGCATATGATGGACACTCTGTTTCTCACTATTCAAGAGACCATTGACAAGGAGGAAGACTTTTAGATATGGTGGGTCTCCTCCTCTAAAAAGTTGCATTTGCCCATACATAAATCACTTCACAGAGCAAGTTTTAAAATACTTGAGAACCCCACTTCTATTTCTGGAGCGGACAAGAAAATTGAAAAAATACCAGTTGGAGAGGGGTGTCGGTAGGCATACGTGACTGTACGCAGCAGAGTACAGTAAAAAAAATCTGGCAGGGCAGCAAGTCAGGCAGGGGCAACAAAAAGAGGAAAGCATGGACATTGTGGGTCACATTGTGTCTGTCATGTTGAGCCTTTGCTCTTGTTGTTGTTTGTTTGTATGGGGCACTGATGCCACCAGCCAAATACACAAACAAGAACAACTTACCAGGCAGGCAGAAAACAAAGGAAGGAGGATTACACAAGGAAACTGATTACTGTACTTGAACCCAGACATGGCAAACGGGGGCAATGATGTGGCATGGCAGCACATATTTTGGTTTATATTTACGTAACAGGTGCGGGGCAACAGTGTATCAGTTTTGAGTACAAGTTTAAAATTCCTGGCTACACCCCTGGGAGAAATAATGTTGAATTTCTGTATATGTATCCTGAGGGTGGTGCAAGCTGCTGCTTGTGACAAAGCTAAAGTGCCTCGTCGTCAGCGTCCTCCTGAAAAGGAATCTAGAAGGCTGGATTTGATGGGTAAAAATCTTACACAACAGCTTCTCTGCTGCTTTGCCTATCTACTTACTGTATATGGCCTATGCAGCTCAATATCAAAAGCTCTCTGGAATTCTGTGCTAACTATCAGCCAACAGGGCCCAGGACTGCGCAGAAACGAATGACACTGCTTCCAGAGCCATGGCACCATGCCTGGCTAAGAACAACCAACCTCTCACAGGATACTCAGACTAAAGCTATGGATTTCCCCACGAGAATAATTCTCTGTTTGGTGGCAAAACAGAAACTTAAATGAAAAAGGAGGAGGAATAAAAACCACGTACCAAAGTAATGCTGCAAAGAAAAAGCCCCTACTTCCCAGAGATCTCAGAGCAGAGGGAACAGAGGCAGCGGTTACTACCCAGGGCCTTCTACCCAATGCTAGTGCCGCCCTGGATTACTCTAAAATGATAGGTTTCTTCAGGGAAGAGGAAGGAGAAGTCAGAGACAGGCTGGTCCCTCACCTCCTCTAGCACAGTCTAAGTAACTCTCCTGATCGCAAAAGCCAGGTCGCCTCCCTCCCCAGTAGGAGGAAGGCTGACCCACTACCTCCACCACTGGCACCTCATTACCACAGGTGCTTGGAGGTAGTGAGACAGGGACTTATTTATTTATGTCTTTGGTAACGGGTAGGTGCTCTGATCCAGAGGACCATTTTCAGGCATGACCCGGGCCACAAAGTGGCAACAAACATGGAAGGAAAGTGACATTGGTACATACAGGGCATTAGTACACACCTTAAACATGGGTGGTAGAAAAAGAAGAAAACATACAGGAGATAAGTGAATATATGCAGTAGCATTAGGATTATTTTACAGTAGGCAAATAAGTGCAAGTTTATATACAGAAGCACAGAAGATAAGTAATTATATACACTAACATTAGGATTGTTTTACAGTAGACAAATAGTGCAAGTTTTATGTACAAACAGTGCAGGTTTTATATACAAACAGTGCAGTTTATAAAACAATGGCAGGGCTAACTAGGAATCAAACTGTAAAGCTAGTGAGAGGGGTTTGTGGGGGAAGGAAGGTGATAGAGGAGCGAGCAGGAGATGGAAGAGGAGAGGAGAACAGGAGATGGAAGAGGAGAGGAAGGTGAATCCCAGAGGGGAAGTGGGGTACAAAATCCAAGGTTATCTTAGCGTGCAATGACAGCTTGCCATAGTCAGGAGCCAGGTTTTTAGGTTCCGTTTGAAGGCCGTGTGGGAGGAAGACAAGCAGACTGATGGTAGCTGGTTCCATAGGGAGGGGCTGAGATGGAGGTACAGGGTACATCTAACAGGGGACAGAGGATGCTCTAAGCGACCTCGAGGCCACTCTATCATTCAGCAGTTTTACGGAGGGACTAGTCCCGGTTCCTGAGTGAGTTGTCCACTAGGCAGCCAAGGCGTAATCAAATGCTGTTGTAGAGGAGCCACCCTAGGGACTGGTGAGAGACAAACTGACAGATGGAGTCGTATGTTGTATGTTGAAATTAGCCGTGAGCACAGGGTAGCAGATACGAGGGAGTAAACAGGGGAGTAGTGCTGCGATGGCATGGTGCGCTTTGGGAGAGGGAGGTTTTAGATGGAAAGCAGCGCCTAATTTCTGGTGGATTTTCTGCACGGTAATGTTGATGTGTTCGGTGAAGGAGAGGGAGGGGTCAAGGGTGACTCCCAGGTATTTGAAGGACTGAACTGTCTCGAGGGGAGGGCCTGCTGGGGTAAGCACTACAAATTGACTTAGCCTGCAGTTCAAGGAATTTCCTACTCAGCAGAGTCAGAAGTCACTAAAATCTCTAACTCCTACAAAGGAACTACTGTTAGAGTTCAAAGTGAAGTTCCTTCTGTCTGCCAAAGCAGTGGAAAGAGTTCCCTTCACCATGGGGAAAGATAGATAAAACCTTTATTTTTTAACAGGAGATAAACTTTAGGACTGTGAAGCCCTGTTTTGCAAAGTTGTCCTGTATAAGCAAGTGGTTACATAAGGTAGATGTGTATAGAATCTGTGGCCTCTACTCCAGATATTTCCTAACCCAGGAATAAAATGGGGACTGGTGACCCATTTTACACCTCAGGTACCTGAACAAACATCTACTCAATCCCAAATTCAGGGATGGTTACCTTGGATGTGGTGATTCCATCCCTGCAAAGGACTGACTAACTTCCCTAGGCTTAAAGGACACCTATTTCACATTCCAGTCAGGCAGTCCCACAGAAAATTCCTCATGTTTAAACTGCCTTCAGGACATTATCAGTTTGTAGCACTGCCCTTCTGCCTTTCTTCAGCGTCCAGGGTCTTCACAGGTGACTGGTAGTAGTGGCAGCCCATCTCAGAAGGCAACAGGTATCTGTTTTGCGCTACCTAGATGATTGGCTAGTAGTGGGCAAGTCTCCAAAGGAGATCAGAAACTATCTCAGCCTAACTCAGAGTACCCTGAGTCCTTAGGCTTCCCAATAAATGCTCAGAAATCCCACTTCGATCCTGTTCAGTTACTGGAATTCATTGGGGCAGAACTGGACACACAAGGGGGAAAGGCCCCGCTCCCTCTCGACAGGGCACACAACCTTCAGAATTTAGCAAATTCTTTCATCCTGGTTCAGCCAAGATCATCCAGACACTTCCTGAGGCTTATGGGCCACATGGCTTCTATCACAGCTGTGATACTAGGTGCCAGATTTCAATTGAGGGACATTCAGTATCACCTAAGGGCTCACTGGTCCCCAAAAAGATTCTGTGTCAAACTCATTCCAGTCACAAGGACTCTGCTGCAAGCCCTAGACTGGTGGAAAGACTTAGAAAATCTCAGGAAGGGTTCCTTCCAGAAAATAGACCCTTCCAGAGTACTCACTACAGATGCCTCCCTTCTAGGATGGGAGGCACACCTGGCAGATTGGTCCATAAGCCGGACGTGGTCCCCAAGGAGTCCACTTACCATAAACCTTCTCGAACTCAGCTGTTTATCTGGCAATGAAAGCCTTTGCTCCTCATCTAAAAGATCAGTCTGTCAGAACAGACAACATCACAGCAATGTTTTACATCAACAAGCGGGGGCAAAAGGTCCACAAAGCCTTACTCAGAGGCCATGAAGATTTGGCCTCTAGCCTACTCCTGAAATACAGATCTTCCCTTGTCAATCTTCACATTCATTACTGCTGGTAAGTAAGCCAGAGGCGCATCACAGGAGTTTTTTATTTTATTTTCCAGAGGAGTTACGCTCGGCGGCGCCCGCCCGAGAGTGGTGCATTGGCGTGATGCGCGGCTGTTAGGCACCGCAAACTCCTCCTCCTCCATCCCAGCTCTCTTTCTCCCGCCGTCGAGGCTACACCTGCTCGCGGAGTTTATAGAAAAGTTGGTGCACCGTAGGCCGTGTGTCGTTCTGATGCCTTCATCTCGGTTCTTTTTCCCCAACGTCATTGACTGCTAAGACGTTCTTTTCCTAATACTTTGGCGACACTGGGAGCTTTGCTATTTTATATTGTTTTTCACGTCATGTCAGGTTCAGAGGCGAAAAGTAAATCTAAGGCGAGTCGTGCCCCATGCTGAGTGCCCTGCAACTGACAGTTTTCCATCACAGACTGGCATGATGATTGTCTTAGGTGCCTGGGACCCTACCATGATATGGACCACTGCGATGCCTGTTTCTCCATGGATCGCCGCATTAGAGATGCTATGGCCAAAGTCGAAGAACTCTGCCGACTGAGAACGGCGTCGCCCACTGGCTTCCCAGACCAGACATCTTGACCTTCCTCCGGGTCCCTCCTGGGTCTACTCACGGCCTGGCGAGAGGAACCTCCTCCACTTCTAACCGTGCCGAGGAGGAGGTTTCTTCTTCAAGCTGGAGAGCGGTGTGATCCCATCCGGGTCGCACAATTGGCACCATCCGGCAGTCACCTCCTCTGAGGTGCAGGCTCCCCAGTGTTGTGGCCTCGGTTGCGGGGCCTGGCCACAGAGGACCCTACGATTTAAACTGCGATGCCTCCTGTGGAGTTGGCGCGTTTACAGTACCAGGGACTCAGGCAGTGCCGTCAGCCGGTGTCGCTTTGGGTCCTGATGCATCCATGGTGCGGGGCTCCAGTTCGCCGTTAGGCTGATTTTAGTGCTGGCGTCTGCGGCTTACCAGGGACTCGGGCAAGCGCCATTCTTGGTGTCTCCTTGGGTTCCGGCACCATCTGTGGTGCGAGGACTCAGGTGGTGCCATTTGGGTTCTGGCGGCATTTATGCCGAGGACTCCGGTGACACCGTTAGCGGTGCCGCCGGGGTCCTGGGGCTGATGGTACGGTGGACTCCAGTGGTGTCATTGGCGTTGTGGCCTTCGCGTACCGTGCCCGGCTCCGTCGTGCGTGAAGGTCCTGCAGTTGCCTCGTTGGGTTTTCTCTGCTCGACACCTCTTCAGAGGTGGATGACTTGGAGGAGACTCGACCTGGTAACCTAAGTCTTCGGACTCGGAGCCTCTCTAGGCGTGGCGCCAGGCAATGCAGTGTTCCTCTCCTGAGTCCTCACAGCAGGTTAGTCAGAGGATTCCACCGGTTGGGGTGGCCTTTAGTCTTCACGGCAGACCCTTCAGGAGTTTGGAGAGGATGCCCTCTTTTCGGAGGTCCCAGGCAGCTGCCATCTCCGGTGCTGCTGGGGTTCCTCGGCAGAGGGTGGAGGACTCTGCCTCGGTGGGTTCCTTCGGGATCTCGCTCAGCAGGGACCTCCCCACTGACATCGAGGAAGAGGGCTGCTTGAGTCCGAGGATTGAGAGGTGGGGTGAGGAGTGCCGTCGTATCCCCACTGCCCGGCGGGGTGTGGGGAGGAGTCGCAGCACTGATCCCCACCTTTCTGTTCAGGTCTCAGGCTCCTTCTGGTGGCAGTTCTGAGGTTGCCCTTCTGGACTAATGCAATCCAGGCGTCACTGGGGAGATTCCCTTCTGGGCTCTTCCTGGGTTTGCCTCCTCTCTTTCTTCTTAGCAACCTGGCATGATCTCAGGGTCCCCAATTTTGGTGGCATCACTCCCTGGATGTCGGGCCCTAGCAGAGAGTTAGGCATGTGATCTTAGGTGCCCTTCGTCCATCCCTCTACAACCACCTGCCCCTCTCCCAGGCCATGTGGGTCCTATGAGACCGTTAACTTGGGAGACGTTCAGCTACTGTAGCGGCCTTCCCATCTTATGTCAGGCCATGGATGAGCAGATTTTCTGCCCCCACCCCACCCACCGCTGGAGTCCTCGAACATTTGAGCTCCACTTCCTCCTCGACTTTCTCTCCGGAGGAAGAGGAACTTTCTGTCCACCTTTCTTCTGATGCCGATTTCGCCGACTATCAATGGTTACTTCGAGGCTGGTTTTGGAGCTTCGTATCTCCTACATCCGTAGGGACAATACAGAGCCGGCAGATGCTTGCATTCCTTAGTGAATTAAGTGCTCGACCTGGTGGTGCCTTCCTGGCAAATCCCTTCCAGGAAGCATCTATCCACCTGGCAGTCTCCAGTCACTCCTTCTTCAGCCCGGCAGACTACAAGAGATGGTATTGTGCCCCCATGAGTCTGTAGGTTCTCCACCTCACCCACTTTCGGTCCTGGCGTCCCTATACACTCCTTCCGGGCCTCATAGCCTGGCACGACAGACCCCAAGATCCGGTTCTGCTGAAGTCGGCCGGTGGGGACGAAGGGTTTTCTTCAGGTCGTCATTGATGTGCATAGCTTCACAACAGGCATCTGTGGTCGATGCTGTCTCAGGTCTTAGCATCTTTACCTGACACAGAGCAGTCTAGACAAGCCATTGCCCTCTCTGCTCAAGGTCTGGAGCTTGCAAGGCACCAGTGAGGGCATCCTATGGCGCCAGCGAGGTGACATCAGACTTGCAGGGACACGATCTGCATTAGGTGAGCGGTGGCTCGTCTCTGGCTGTCACCATTGCCCTCGTGGGGTGACTGCCTCTCTGCCTTCCGGGGACCTGCTTGTTCCCCTGCCGGGTGAGAAGCTCCTTCAGGGTGCCCTCCCTCCCCCCACCCACAGGGGACACCTCCTCGTCCTCACCAACCTTAGACTGTCCCAGTCTGCTGGTTAGGGTCTCCTCCTCCTGCTTTCCACCAGTAGGAGGCTGATGGATCTGTTCCTCAGGGTCATTTCAGGCCCCCTTCGAGGTGCTTGAGTACTCACCAGCATGGTAGAATGGTGAAGATTGACAAGGGATGATATGGAAATTACATACCTACCGTAATTCTTGATCTTCTCTTGCATCTTCACCATTCATTACTGATTCCTCCACTTTCCCTCACGGCCTCCTTCTTTGGTGTCTCCCCTCCTGCTTGTTCCTCCTCCTCCTTCGTTGGCCTTTAAGCCAAAAAAAAAAAAAAAACTTATCTTGATTTCTCCATTCTTTCTGAGCGGATCCAGTTTCCTCAAGATAAAGGGGAGCAAGTGGAGTTTATTCTATCCTGAGGAACTCTTTCTGATTGCCCTTAGGGGTACCTCTTGGTTTTCTTAACCATATTGTTCAATTCACAGTTAAAGCAGTCCTCCTATGGCCTGGTTGCTTTTGCCCTGGTCCCTCTGGCAGATATTAATCTTCTCGTATCAGTTTCTTCTGGTGGGTGCTCCGGCACTTCAATTACCTTGAGCTGATACTATTGCCTGGCCTTCAGGGAGTCGAGATGAGTTCCCCTCTATCCTTTTTCGTAAGGGTACCCTCTGTGAGCTCACCTCCTCCACACACGCATCTGTGTTAGTATTAACAAGGTGCTAAAGGACCTCTTCCTAGTTGGGTGCTCTATTTCCAGAACAATTTCTGCCTCGGTAGTCTGTGAGCTCTCAGCTAGGTTTTAAGGGTTGGGATGTCAGGAGGTTAGAGAATCTGCCCTTTATGTCTAATCTGTGAAAACAGTTCGTTGGCACCTTCTTTCAGTCCTATCAAGTGGGATCCTTGCTCCCTTGTTTTGGTTCCGAGCTTACAAGTCTTAAAACCGATATGTCAGTGGACAGTGATCTCCCTCCCAACATCCTTGTTCTCTTCCCTCTGTTCTTCCCTTTTCTCCTTTCCTTTATCTGTTCCTCCCTTGGAGCCACCCCAGACATGAGGCCCTCACGGTCCCTTAGGGTGGCATTTTCTTCCTTTCTATCTTCTTCCGTCTTATGCCTTTTCAGTTTATATCCTTTCCTTTTCTATCCCTCGGCTCTCTTGCTTCGCTGTTCTTGTCTTATCTTATTTTGCCTCTCCGGCTAACAGAACTGGGATGGAGGAGGAGAAGTCTGTGGCACCTAACAGCCACCCTGCACATCACGATCATCACTCTCGGGGGCCGCCAACTCCTCTGGAGGAAGAAAACTCCTGTGGCGGGTGCGCCCGGCTTACCATCAGTAATGAATGGTGAAGATAAAAGAGAAGATCAACAATTATGTTAGGTAAGTAATTTTCATTTTCTGACCCCAGGAATCGCTCATTATGATTGAACAAATGTAGTCAGCCTTCAGTGTTGTACTGCCATGGAGAGATGGAATGTATACAAATGATGGAACTCTAATTGGCTTTTGCCTGTTTCAGACTGCTAACCGTAGTAACTGCTGCAGTCTGAGTGCTTCAATTCTTCACTCTGCCTGCCAGTGAAGATGCCTCTGAGAACTCTCTTACACTTTCTGTCAGAAACTTTATTGGTTGATAAGTACTATTAATTTTATAATAGTTCACTTTGCTGAACCTATAGTATAGTTAGTATTATTTGGGTTTTTGGTTGTGCTTCTCGGTTCCTCATCGGTTCTAGAAATGCTATTTTCAGAGGTTTTTCCTCAAGAGTTTGAATTTTGTCTCCTTTTTACTGATTCCTTTTGGATCCTTAAAGTTTATCTTTATTTTTTATTTTTTATTTTATTTACTTGTGTTTCCTTTTCCTGTCAGGCACCGGCGGTTGTCTATTCCTTTTACTTTCAGGAACCAATTGCGGTTCTTTTTCTTTATTTAAAGGTGATAGGAAGCGTTTTTAGAGCTCTTGATGCCCTCTAGTTGTTCATTTATTGGTTACCTATTGTTCTGATATGTTTTTGACCCTTTTGTTTAATTAATATTCTAGTTTTGTTACCTTTGTAATCCCGAATTCCTCTGTATTCAGCAGTTGCTGCTCTCTGTTTTCAGAATGCCTGAACATTCTGTGACATCACAACCCCCCATTACAGGCCATTCAGATGAACAGCATGGGTTGGAAGTTTCTGATCTCATAGAATGTCTTAGAAATATGAAAATCAAGAACAGTAACTGGTGAGGAGAGTGGAACTCAGTGTAGATCTGAAGGCACCCCAAAGCTACATTATTTATTTATCAAAAATCAAATCATATCAGAATACATAACTGACAGCGAAAGGAAGATGGAAGTGCAGTTACCTATATAAAAATAATTTCCTATCTCCTTTAATATCGGTTCCAAGGAACCAACCGTGTGGTCAGGTAAACTTTAAAATTTTTAATCTGACACCAGTGTCAGAGATTCTGGACCAAAGAAAAGACAGGACCAACTGGGTTTTAAAACTTGCACTAGCTGTGGTCATCTAGTAGCTAAAGCTGATAAGCATAATCTCTCTATATTTTGCTTGGGTCCCAGTCACATTTTGCAAACTGTGCTGTGTAAAACTTTCTGCCCTGAAACCTTTAAAATGGGGCTAAAATATTATAAGAAATGGCTATCTGCTACTCCTTCTAAAAACTCTGAACAAGTAGCCTCCTCTACCTCTTCTTCTGCTTCTAAAGAAGATAAGGAAAGGCCTAAAGTCAGTGGATCCAAAATCCACGGATAAAGCTGACTTTGCAGAATCTAAAAGGTCTGTGGAGCTGGCTGGTGAGTCGGTTCCAGCGAAGAAAAACAAAAAGAAAAACATGTTGCTGCACCTCTGGCCGAAGGCTAAGGAGCTCTCAGCAGATAGGCTTGCCATGCTAATGGCTGAGGACACTGCCAAGACTCTGCAGATTTTTCAGGCACTTCAGGCTGTGGTACCAGTTCCCACACCAGTCCCACCAGTTCCTGCCCAGGTACAAACAGAACAGGAACTGACCTATGTATGGCGTCCAAGAACTGGAAGAGGAGGGAGGAGGAGGAAGGTGAGCCTATTGAACCTGAGGTGTCAGCAGGCCCGGTGGCACAGAGGCTGGGCGCTGGACGCCATACCTCACGCCATACCGATGATCCAGGTTTGAGAATGGAGTCTGGTTGTCAGGGAGCCGAGGGGAGGGGAAGCAGGACTGAGCAGCTGACAGGCAGCTCTCGTCTCCTGGAGTGTCTTCGCCCCCCTCCTGTAGTCTCTCTGCCACCCGGTCAGTAGTCCGGTGGTCAGCACAGGCGTGGGGGCGGCTGTGCACTAGGAGCACCTCGAGAGGCAGTGTGTGTGCCTCACACACCGACTGAGGCACGGGACTGGTTACGGGAGGAAAGGGAAAATCTAAAATATATATATATATATATATATATATATATAAAAGAACCTGAGTTGTCTCCTGAACAAGTGTTTGGTTCCCACCTAGGATTCCAGATGATTATACTTCACAGTATTCTTTTGTGAAGCAGATGGTGGACACCTTAAACCGTCCTATTCAGGAAACTGAGGAAGAAGAGAAAGAGGCAGACTTCCTAGAGATGATGGGGTTAGCCCCTACTAAAAGACTATTGCTATCCATGCACAAGTCTTTGAAAAACAGGTACTAAAAATCCTAAAACCCTACCTTTATTCCAGGGGTTGAAAAGAAGACTGATAAAAAGTTACCAATTGGATAGGTCCAGTGCAGCCTTTTATTTAACCACTCCGACCATGAAGGAGTGGTACATGCAACAACCTGTGACAAAGCCTGTCTTCCACCCAGCTAAGGACTCCAGAAAGCTGGACAATATGGGAAGAAGGGGTATATGGCAGTCTCACCGTTGGTGAGGCAGGCCAACTATATAGCATACACAGCACAATACCAAAAGCCCTTGTGGAACACTGTGTTGGCACTGACAGATAACATTCCAGGTGAAGTGGCAGTGGACCTGGCAGAAACTGCCAGGACAGCATTGGATGCCACCAAGTACCAATTCCATATTGCTGTGGATGCAAATGACACCGTAGCCAGGCTTATGGCCCTTACTGTCTCCATGAGGTGGTTTGATTGGCTTAGGACAACAAGTCTGACCCAAGATATACAGACAGAGCTATGGATTTCCCTGTGAGGTGATTCCGTTTTGGGGACAAGACAGAGGCCTATATGAAAAAAGTGGAGGAGTACAAAACTGCTTACAGAAGTAATTCTGTTAAAGAAGACCCTCCACTTCTTACAGGTCCCAGTACAGGAGAGGCAGGGGTAGAGGCTCCTACTTTAGACCCTTTTTTCAGGCCCAGGCAACAACAGACTACCAGTATCCCAGGGACTATTTCAGAGGTAGAGGCAGAAGGACCATGAGGAGGTCAGGACAAGCGCTTCAGGCTCAGGCCCAGCCAAAACAGAATCCCTAACAGGCTGGTACAGGTCGCCTACCCCTACCAGTAGGAGGGCAGATTGGTTCTCTTCCTCCAAGCTTGGCATGCCATCACCACAGACAAGTGGGTCTTGGGGTTGTGAGTGAAAGACTGAGTTTCAAATCCCTCCCCAAACTGAGAGCCAGGCATTTTGCCCCAGCAACCTCTGTAGACAAAGTCCTTCTGGAAGCAGAGGTAGCAAACCTACTAAACATCAGAGCAGTAGAACCCGTGCCCCTACTCCAGAGGGAAAAGGGCTCCTATTCATGATATTACCTTACTCAAAGAAAAATGAGGACTGGCGACCCATTCTGGATCTGCGACTCCTAAACAAAGCGTCTCAAACCAAGGTTCAGAATGGTCAGTCTTGCCATGATCATCTCCACACTGCAGAAAGGAGATTGACTGCCTGCTTCCACATTTCAATAATGCCAAGTCGCTGAAAGTACCTGAGGTTCAGACTCCCTCAGGTCACTGTCAGTTCACAGCCATGCTCTTCGGCCCAACTTCACCCCCAGGGCATTCCGCAGTGTCTGGCTGTAGTGGTGGACACACTTAAGAAGGTAGGGAGTGACTGTGTTCCCATACCTAAATGACTGGCTAGTTGTGAGTCAGTCCCTGCAACATGCCAAGGACTCTAGCTCTAAAAAAGCACATTAGAGTCCCTAGGATTTCTGATCAATGTACATATGTCCAAAATGCAGCCAGTACAGCTTCTGGACTTCATGAAGCAGAGTTAGACACCTGCCAGGGAAGAGCCTTCTTCCACAGGACAGGGTGGACAACATCCTGCAGCTAGCAGGCTTATTCTGACTAAACCGACCAAGGACAGCAAGAAAGTGCTTGCGGCTGCTGGGCCACATGGCAGCTTCCACAGCAGTAGTCCCAGGGTCCAGGTTTCAGATGAGTGACATACGGTTTCACTTGTGAGCTCACTGGTCCCAGAGAAGGGATTCCCTGGCCAAGTTGGTGCCAGTTTCAGACACCCTCCTACAGGTGCTGCAGTGGTGGCTGGATCAGACAATCTCAGTGAAGGAGTCCCCTTCCAACAGGAGCAGTCCTCAGTAGTGCTCACCACATATGCCTCTCTGCTGGATTGGGGTGCACATATGCTGGATCCTGCCAGTGGGATATGGTCACCCCAGGAATCCTTCCTGCACATAAATCTGGAGCTCAGGGCAATATACCTGGTTGTACAGGAATGTGCTCCTCACTTAAAAGGAAAGGTGATACAGTCAGGACAGACACCACCACCACCACATACTACATAAATAAGCAAGAGGGGACCAGGTCCACTCCACTGTGCATAGAGGCCATGAAGGTGTGCCTGGCCTACACTACAAGTGTCTGTATCAGCTGTCCACCTCCCAAGAAAGGACAATATCCTGGCAGACTGTTTCAGAAGAATCAGCCAGAACCATCACAAATGATCCCTAAATGCATAAGTGCTCCAGTCGCTATTGAGGAGGTGGGGTGCTCCAGAGATAGTTCTCTTCCCTCCATAGACAATCGTCAGCTGCCACAGTTCTGTTGCAGAACCCCAGCAAGGGCACACTTCCAGTGGATGCCTTAACACTGGATTGGTCAGGCAAATTTCTATACGTCTTCCCTCCATTCCCCTGTTGCTCAGGACTTTAATAAAATTCCGGTCATAACCAGCAGCAATGATCCTAGTGGCACCAGATTGGGCGAGATAGCCATGGTACTCACTACTGCTGGCCCTGTCTGCCTCACAGTCAATCCATCTGCCCCAGAGGCACAACCTTCTGACATCCTTTCAGGGCAGGATCCTGTATCCGAACCTCAGAGCCCTGCGACTGAAGGCACGACAGTTGAAGACTTAGAGTTTGCCAACTTAAACCTCTCTGAAGAAGTTCTGATTGTGCTCAGAGGCTCCAGGAAGCCATCCACCAAGAAAACTTATACCTTAAAATGGAAAAGATTTTCCTTCTGGTGTAGGGAAGAGAAGTGAATCCTCTGGTGTGTCTGGTGTCTCTCTGTCGTGCTGGACTATCTGACTCATTTACACTCCAAGGGCCTTGGGCCTTCCACACTGAAAGTCCATTTGGCTATAGTTTCAGCATACGTGTCAGCTGGTAAGGATAGGTACATGGCCTCTTAGCCTGTTTTAAGAAATTCTTTAAGGGACTTAACCACCTTCACCCTTCCCTTAGGAAGCCAGTTTTGGCCTGGAATCTCAATATCTGTATTGCCAAGCTCATGGAGTCTCCCCTTGAGCCCATGGCAACTGCAGACCTGAATTATGTCACATGGAAGACTGATTTCCTGGTTGCCATCACTTCAGCCAGAAGAATAAGTGAATTGCAGGTCCTGTGCAGACCAAGGCTACATATCAGTCCACAGGGACAAGATAGTACTCAGGACCAACAGGAAATTTCTTCCTAAAGTGGTCTCAGATTTTCATCTGAACTACCTATCACTTCACCAGTTTTTTCACTGAGAATTCCAGCTTATCTGAACGAGAACTGCATAGCCTGGATGTCAAGAGGGCTCCGTAGCCACTGCCTTGACAGGACCAAGGCTCATAGGCTTGAGCATTCTCAGCTATTACTCACTTATGGGAAGTGAAAAAGGCAAAGCTGCATCAAAACAAACAATTGCACACTGGATTGTAGCTTGCATACAGTTCTGTTAAAGTAAAGTAGGTAAACAAGCACCCCTGAGCCTCAGTGCACATTCTACCAGGGTACAGCTGTTTCAGTAGCAGCTACAAGAAACATTGCACTGTTAGAAATCTGCAAAGAAGCTACATGGAAAACTGTACACGCTTTACCAAGTACTATAGTTTGGACATACAGTCCAGAAGTGATGTCAGATTTGGCACAGCAGTTCTGCAGAACTTGTTCCTAAATGGGTTCTCTGCCCAACCTCCAAAGATACTGCTTGGTAGTCTGCATTTGTTTAATCATAATGATTGATTCCTGGGGTTAGAAGAAAAAATTACTCACTGTAGTAATCTTATGTCTTCCAGGGATCACGCATTATGATTAAAACTCTACTACTCCTCCTACCTGAACTTTAATAAAGGGAGCACTCTTAGTTTCTGCATCCTGCTGACTTTCTAGACATGTTGTCTACAGCTACTCTTTCAAGTTCTTCAACCAGTTGGTATTTATTGTTGTCCCCACTTTAGGATTTTAATGTTTAATGGGATGTGATTAAAGGGGTTTAATCCATAGAATTAGATAGCTAGAGGGTCTTTACCTTGTTAGGCTGTGTAAGAATCTGAAGCACTCAGAGTGCAGCAGTTTGAAATCGGCACAAGCCAATTAGAGTTCCATCATTTGCATACATTTCATCTCTTCATGGCAGTTTAAACACTGAAGGCTAACTGCATTTTTTTAATCATAATCGTGATCCCTGGAAGAAACAAGATTACTCGGTGAGTAATTTTTTCTTTCGGCCATTCACCAACTAGGCAAGGACAATATGCTGGCAGATTCTCTGAACTGTATCAGTCAGGGCCACCGTGAGTGGGCCCTGAACAGACAAGTACTGGCCACAGTATTCAAGTGGTGGAGCACTCAGAGATAACCTCTCTGCCTCCAGCCTCAATCATTAGCTGCCCTGTACTGCCACAGGCCTCCAGTTCTGGGCACAGTACTAGTGGATGCCTAAACCTGGACTGGACAGGGAAGTTCCTGTATGCCTTCCTCCTTTTCCCTTGATTCTCAGGGTCCTCCTGAAGCTCAGAACCCACCCTGCCACCATGATTCTGGTGGCACCACACTGGACAACGCAACCTTGGTATTCCTGCTCCTGGCCATGTCAGTCAAGCAACCCATTTGACTGCCTTTGAGCCACAGTTTTCTGACTCTACTTCAGATGGGAATAACATATCCCAATATAGAGTCTAGGAAATATGCTTCAGAAATTTTTTTAATGAGTACCAATACTCACCCAATGGACACTATGCATGATTGGGTGGGAACGCCAGAAGTAAGTATCCTGCCCGCGTAGCTCATGGCCACAGACAGTTGCAGGGTCGCGGTATTCAGTACCGCATGCACCCGAGGGGCACCTGTCGTCAACCCTCCCGCACGCAGATATGCTTAGGACATTTCAGAGACCGGGCGCGATCCATTGAGATGCCCGGACCCGGTCCGCTAACATATCCCTCGCCTGAGGGTCATGGATGCTCACAGAAGACACAATGTACTGTATGCCGCCAGCTCGGGCAGGTGAGTGCCTAATTGGCCACCCCAGCCCTCCTTGATGTCCCAGGGGCTGGGCGGCGTTTGGGGGCCCTGCAGTGCCCCATTTGTGGTATCGCTGGTTGCGTATCCCTGGGTGTGCATCCTTACAGCTGGGTGTTGCCCGTGTAAGGTGTGCCCACATGCCCAGCATCACACCTTTGTGAATGGCGAGTACGCACGCCCCTGCCCACCCCAGCATGTGTTGTCTCCGTGATGGGGACCGGCACGTGAATCGCTGCACGCACTCTCTGTGAATGCTGTGCGGGACCCCACCCATGGCATTCATAGTTTCATTGTGCATACAAGTTCAAAAGGCCGAGGCCCAGAACGAATTCAGCCATAGTGTGTATCGCTACCGTTCACGCGGTGCTGGCATCATGCATAGGCCCACAATTTGTAAATGCTACATTCCATAGAATAGTGCTTCATAACCTAACTGGTGATTCAAAGGAGCATTTTGTTTCAGATTTACAACACTCACACACATCCCAGTTTTGTTTTACTCACTGTATTTTAAATTAGTGAGTAAATTACTCCTACCTGCCAACATTAGCTGGAGCATTGTTGGCATCTGATCAGTTCAGTAACTAGAAAAAATCTACACTGTTTTTAAAATGTACTCCTCACTCCACTTAGTCAGACATTTATCGCATCTGAATTTGCTTTACTCACCTCACTTTCAAAATGAGGAATAAAGTACTCATCCCAGAAAATCTTATCTGGAACCCTGATAGTCTCTTTGCCTCAGACTGGTACTTGAAGTGCTAGAGTACCCAGACTCTCAGTACTCCAAACAAGTACTAAGAATCCTTCATCTGGCTAACAAACCTAGTACTAAAAGACCTTTGCTTCCAAATGGAAAATATTTTCTCTGTGGTGCAAGGACAGGCACATTCACCCCTGAAAGCTACTCTCTCTTCAGTGCTTGACTACTTGGTGCACCTACAGGCCTCATGCCTAAGTGCCTCATCCCTGAAAATCCACCTAGCAGCCATTTCAGCTTACATTTCTGCTGGGGAGGAAAAGTCTATAATTACTCATTCCATCGTTAAGAAATGTTTCAAGGGCCTGTCACACCTTCAGCCCTCACTTTATTTATTTATTTATTGAAATGTTTCACCAGGAAGGCACACTGAGAGACAAGTCACTCGTTCCTGGTGCAACCTGGAGGAAGGAGTACAGTAGGAGTGAGAACTGGGACTTGAACCTCTGCATAGCCAAATTTATGGAGCCACCTTTTGAGCATATGTCTACAGCAAAATAAAGTACATCACTTGGAAAACTGTCTTTGGTGGCAATCACCTCAGCCAGAAGGCTTTAGAGCTGCAGGCACTCTACACTGAGCTTAACTACTTTATCTCCACAAAGATAAGGTAGTTCGAACAAATAGAAAATTCTTCCCAAGGTAGTGTCAGAATTCCACCTGAACCAGTCCATAACACTCCCTGTCTTCTTCACAAACAAAGCCACTCCTGGTGAACGAAAACTACATAGTTTGGATGTGAATAGAACACTGGCCTACTACCTGGAGCACACTAAGCAGCTCAGGACTTCACACACTTAGTCCTTCCTCATCTATGGCGAGGTAGGAAAGGGCACGCTTGCCTCTGAGAGGACTGCTCTCGCTGGATAGTCTCTTGCATTCAGTTCTGTTACAGTAAGGCTGGCAAGCAGCCACCTCAAGGCCTCAAAGCCCACTCCAGTAGGGGCACTGCAGCTTTAGTGGCAGCCACAGGGACATCCCTTGCTAGATATCTGCAAAGCAGCTACCTGAAAGACTATTCACACTTTCACAAAGTGCTACTGTTTGGATGTACAGTCCAGGTCAGATACCAAATTTGGCACAGCAGTCCTGCAGAACCTGTTTCCAAAGTGGGTTCTGTACCCGCCTGCCATCTGCACTGCTTTGTAGTCTGCATATGTACAAGCATACTGAAGAATTCCTGGAGTGAGAAGAAAAAATTAATTAATGTAGTAATAGTGTTTCTTCCAAGGTATACTTCCATATGCTTGACCTCTCACGCATCCTCCCTACATAACCTGATGAGTAGTTCTGCAGTCCATATTGTAGCCACATTTTTAACTGGACTTCATACCGTAGATCTTTGTAGTTATGGGTGTTTTATAGTTTTATGTATTGTTCTTGTTCATATAGTTTAATAGTTTTCATAAGTAAGGTTGGGGCCTTTTGCCCTTTAGCTTCGAAATTGAATTTGACTGACCTCCCATTCTAGCTACAGGCAGCACTTCCTGTCCTGCTCTCTGATTGGATGATGCCAAAAATCATTAGCATTAACTCCATCTCTGGGGTAGCTGAACCCAGCTGGCATACTGTATATGTACAGGCATACTGAAGAATGCCTTGGAAGAAACAATGTTATTACGATGAGCAATTTTTCTTGTTGTGGAAAAGAAGGTCTGAGATTTGAGTCAAAGTGCATTATACTGCACCTATTTTGTCCCTATTCTCTGACTGCCCCATCCAAATCCAGTTCAGTCCCCTCCCTAGCCTTATCACCTGGCTTCTAGTGGACTTGCACTTTAATCCTGAGTCTTCCTCTACAGTTTATCCCCTATGGTGGGGTAGCAGGGTCCCCAACTACTGTGAACAAGATTGGGTCCTGTAGGAGAGGGCCTCATCTCCTTTGCAGAGCTAGAGAGGGTTGGAACCTCATGCTGCCCTGATTGGTATTTTCATCCAAATTTTTCCTATTCCCTGTGGGATGTAGATATGAGGTGTGTGCATCAACTGGCAAGCTACCGTGTTTGTCATGTCATTGTGGTGACCCTCTGTCCAGAAGCTGCTCCTGAGTGCGCTGTCACGTGTGGTCACCAAGGTGACAGTATTGGCCCTAGGTCAGTTGCCCTTGCTCCCTGGAGGAGAAAGCATTCTCTGGGATGCGAATATTCCTCCCAGCTGGCCTTGTGCACTGCAGACATGGGGTGTGTGCATCAGCTGATACGATACCATGTGGGTCATGTCACTGTCGGCATCCTCTACCCAGGAGCTGCTCCTGAGCCGCACTGCCATGTGTGGTCACCAGGGTGGTAGTATCGGCCCTGAATCAGTTGCCCTGCCTCATAGAGGAGGCATCCTCTGGGATGCTGGATCTTTCACACCCGGCTGGGCCCTGGCGGCCAGGTTTGCTTCTGAACCCAGCTCGCTGATGTTGCAAGCAGTAGTGCTGCCACTGCTTCGACGGGCTGGTTTTGAAGATTTTAATATTTTTGATGCCATGTGAACAAAATATATTAAAAAATTGCAGAAAGTGCCAGATATTTGGGACAGTGGGGAAAATTATGGCTTCCAAAATGAAGTTGTAGATGCAATCTTTCAGTGACCCTGGTTATAGATTTGAGTCCCACCTACCATGTTATCTGACATAGATTGGTTTAGAAACTGAATGTTGGCAAAAAGGCCACCTAATCTGCCCAGATGTTTCCTTCCTAATCTGTCTCCACAGACCCTAACTGGTCTTTGGCAACCCTCCTCCTTCCTCTCGGTTTTCTAATATACCCCTGTGTCTGTACCATGCATGTTTGAAGTCCCCTCTGCTTTCACCCTACCATGTCTGCTGGCAGTCTGTTCCAGCACCACCACCATTTCAGTAAAAAATATTTTCTCACATCTATCTTAAGGTCACACACACACACCTTCATCACATGCCCCTGGTCCTGGTGCTGGTGCTCTTTTCATTTGATAGACCCATCCTGTACCCTGTTTACCCTGGTGAGGAATTTGTAGATCTTACTTTGAGTTGGAGCTCTTGCAGCAGGCTACACTGTAAGGACTATGCTGCCAGGCACTAGGACCACACAGAAACATTTCTAGCTAGCAGTATGCAGTAAGGGACACATCTCCCTGACGTCGGACCACATCAGATGTCGGCCAGTGGTATGAAGGGGGCAGTCCCAAGCTCCACCTCAGTTCTTTTCCCGCCATCGACCTGCACACTTGGCTCCATGGATGCCTCCTGCTACCTGTTGTCTGCCATTTTTCGCAAGTTCGCATTCTTTTATTTTATTACCGATTTCAAGAGTTTTCTTCCGTGCATGTCTTCTCCGTCTTCCACAGAGCGGTGAAAATCAGTGTGCCAGTGGAACTGATTCTGGCCAAAGATGGCCATCAGTCAATCACAATCTTTATCCAGGTGAACCTCATAGAGCAAGCTCATTTACAAGATGGACCTGGTTAGCTCGGGGTCGAATGATACAATGCATACAAAGATGTTTACAATAGAGCAAATAACACAAGTAAAAACAATTAATGCAAGTAAGTACTCAATGTTACATCAGTCATATCAGTTCAGAGTGCTTCTGTAATATTTAAGGAGGACATAAGATGAGGCTTAGTAGGAACTTCAGTAGGGAGAAGTGATCGTCACTTGTAGAGAATTGACGCAAGCACAGAATTTCAAAAGTACTGTAATGACACAGTATCCCTAAATGTAACACTCTAAACAGAAGGATAAGGGTTTTAACAGTCAAGGAGAAAAGTAGTTACAGCTCTTTTTTGTGAAATTCGGCATGGAAATCAGATTTATGCTTGGTTTAGAATGGACACAGAAGCAGACTGCAGGAACCAATCGGAAGCCAACATCAAGAGCACCTCACGCTCCGATTGGATGGCTGCAATGCCGTGCTTTGCTAATGGAGAGTCCAAGCTAGGTTCTCAGGCAGCGTAGAGGCAGCGCCGACCCCCAGTGCCTGGGTTTCCACACTTATGGGCAGGAGCCTGTGGAGAGCATATCCTTGGTAGGATGGAGGGGAGTCAGTACTGAGTACTGCTCCACGGGTAATGGAACATCTGAAACAGCGGGAGGACCAAAACACTAGGACAACAGAATTGGGTATTCCTTGATGTCTAAAGACTCTGCTCCAACCACAGAAGTTCCGAAAGGAGTGTAATCAAACAGAGTCCCAATTTTGACACTCTAAACAGGAAAACATAGTGGTCATAACTCTTAGGCAGTAAGTAAGTGCAGCTCTTTTGTGCAAGTTTTAGACAGAAAATCAGACTTTAGCTTAGTATTGAGGGAGACACAGGAGCAGACTGCAGGAGCCAATCAGACGCCAGAGCAGAAAAGTGCTCACGTTCCGATTGGGTATCGCAAAGCTGCACCTCGCTAATACAGAGTCCAGTCTAGGTGTCTCAGGCAGAGGCTATGGAAGTGACAGCCACCGATGATCCACATTCCTCCCACCTGAGGGGCAGGGAGCCCTGAAGGGCTAGTCTCGGCAGGGAAGACAGGGACAGAGGAAAGCGATAGTAAGAGGGAATGCAGTTGAAAGGAATAATGAAGATGAAATAGGGCAGTTAAATGGTACAGGGTAGGGGAATAAGAGCCACAGATTAAGCAATAAATAAAAGACAGCAGGGTGAGTAAGGTGTAGCGGCCATGAAAGCCATGACGATATAATGACCCTACAGGGATTTCTAGAGGGAAAACATTTAAGGCATAAGATGCTCACAGTGTTAAGGTCACCAGCGGTTACAAGCAATCATAATTTCAACTACACTGGACGGATGAAGGGTCGGTATTAAGTACTGGGCCACAGACAGTGGAACATCTGAACCAGCAGGAAGACCAAAACAGCAGGACAACAGAATAGGTATTCCTTGTCCTGCCTGATTTGTTTAGCCCGTCTCATGACTCGGGAGGCCTGCCGCATTGCCGCGCACTAACTGACGCCGCACGCATCTGTCGCACTCAAGGCCTTGAAGACCCATCTCTGAAGCAGCAACTAGCCACTCTGCAGAGGATCCCTCCAGCCACAGTTCCTCTTCATCCTCAGTCCCTGAGTCTTTGACTCTTCTCACAAAAAGACCAGTGGGAAGCACCACTATAAGGAAAAACAGAGACCTAGGTCGGACTTCGCTCCAGATCTCCACGTTGGAAGGTGGCTTCCTTGAGTCCCCACTCCCACGGAGTAGAGACTCTGCCCCCCACCCCTGCAGCTCTCACTTCTTATAGGCTACCGTTGATGAAGCACCCACCTAATCCAGACATCAGGTGGGGGACTTAGGCGAGGAGCCGGGACCCTCCTGAGTCCTACACCATTCCAGTATCAGTCGGGCGTAAACCAGGGGTTACAGCAGGCTCCTCCTTGGACAGCAGGCAAGGACCTGTCATCCACCCTGCTGGAGCATCCTCCTGTGGGACTGCCCATCAGGGTCAGAGACAGGAAGAGATGCCTGGAGCAAGAACTCCCAGTCCAGAGTATGCTTCCCTAAACACAAGAGGACGGATACCTGTCATCAGACCCTAATGTACTCTATGTCTACCTCCAGGGTTGAACTGGCGACACCGCTCCACCGGCTTCTCCCAAGCCACTGTCATGGGCCCAGCTGCAAGCTAAACTGGCACCCTCACCTCCGATGCCAGATCAGCTGACATCAGAGAGTCCGACACCACCCGACCAACCTGGTGTCACCCACCCTGCCACCTGCGGGACCACTGCCAGAGACACCAGTGTCCCCATGCCTGATGACAGGGCCTTAAGGGCCCTATAGGCCCAATGCTGGGTAGACCTGACGCACCTCCCCTGGTGCCAGACACTCCATGAGTTCCCCTAGTCTCACTGTCAGGCGTAGGGACCCTGTTTACATCGTGGTGGAATACCATAAAGGGGACCTCCTGCCCCAGGAGCGCAACTTCTTTACCAGTTCCGCCTCCCTCGAATGTTCCTCAGGGACCTCCGAGACCACCCATCCCACCACCCAGGAGACAGTCGCCTCCACCCAAGGTCACATGTCTTTCTGACCTTTCGGATGAAGGATCCCCTAGGCGCCATAGGCGAAATACATCTCTCTCATAACCATGGTCCTTCTCCAGACACGGCACTGGTAAAGTTGCTCCTACACCAGATCTCCTCATTGACTCAACCAGAAGGAGTTCGATTCATCCTCCAGGTCCTCTGAGGGATTTGCCTCCCTCCTCAGCCTGACGTCCATAGTGATTTCCTGATCGCCCCGGATGAGCCCTACTTTCATGGACATGATACGCCATATTCAATTCCTGAATCAATGGGATACTGAGGACTTTGATCCAAGAGACGGCGCCTTGCCCACTTTCTGGGAATTAGTGATCCCAAGCCACTAGTTGTGCTGCCCTTGGTGGCTCCCTTTAAGATGTCACCAAGCTAGCTTGGATACACCTTTCCTCAACATCACGGTCCCAAAGAAGGTGGACAGGCTGTACAGGATTCCTAAAAATTAGTCCTTTTTGGGAGAACAACCCAAGGTTGACTGTATGGGTAACAGTGACCATTGCATGGTTAGTTTCAAGGTGAACATAACTGAGGACACGTACACTCAAAAATAAAAGTACTACATTTTAAAAGGCGGCTCCAACCAAATGAGGACCAACATAAGAAACAACTTAATTGATCAAGTGGAGGAGATCAGTGTCATGTGGGTGACTCTTGAAGCAATCCAGATAGTCTCTGACCAGTGCGCCAGAAGGGTTACAAAGCGAAAAGAAATGAAACCCTTATGGTTTTCAAAGGAAGTGGCTAAAATAGTGAAAGAAAACGGAAGGCGTTCAAGCTATACCAGGGAGCAAACAAGGAAGAAGATTTGGTATCGTACAAGGAGAAAATGAAAGAAGCCAGCAAAAATAAGACAGACAGAAGCCAGTATAGCAGAGAGGGCAAGAGAGGAGACAAATCCTTCTTTAGATACATCCAGGAAAGAAGGAAAGCAAAAGGGGGTATAGTCAAGATTACAACTCAGGAAGGGAAAACAACAGAACACAACCCAGAAAAAGCAGAAATCCTGAACAAGTACTTCTGCTTAGTATTTACTGAGGAGGACCCAGGGATGGTCCAGAAATGGCAAAACGCAACCCCCGGACAGGGATTAATACTATCCCTTTCAGAAACCAGGTACTGGAAGCACTAAATAAACTGCAGGTGACAAGGCCATGGGGCCAGATGAAATGTACCCCAGGATCTTAAAAGAACTGAGATTAGAATTGGCTGCCCCACTGGCTAAACTATTCACCAAATCCCTAAAGAGTGGGAGGCACCCAAGATAGAAAGGGGCACCGGGTCCCACTACACAAATCGGGCAGCAGGAAGGACTCTGGAAATTACAGGCCCATAAGCCTCACATCCATAGTGGGAAGTTAATGGAGACACTACTCAAACAGAGGATCATGGCATTCCTGGAGGCTAGTGGCCATCAGGACCCCAAGCAGCATGGTTTAACAATGGGTAGGTCATGCCAGACAAACCTGACTGAGTTTTTTGACTGTGTTACAAAGGTTATAGATGACGACAGGGCAGTAGATGTGGTCTTTGACTCTGTTCCACACAGAAGGCTGGTAAAGAAGCTAGACCACGAGGAGTTGGATTGAAGTAGTTGGATGGGTTAAAAACTAGTTATAGGGCAGAACTCAGAAAGTGCAGGTAAACTGAGCACTGTCATCAGAAGGTAGAGTAACCAGTGGTGTGCCCCAGGGTTTAGTACTGGGGCCCCTCTCTCATTATTTTCATAACGGACATAGCTAACGGACTACAGGAAAGGTGTGTCTGTTTGCAGACACCAAAATATGCAACAGGGTCAACACCCACAGAGAGTGGATAAGATGGAAGCTGACCTCAAGAAACTGGAAGAATGGTCTGGAGCATGGCAGTTGAGATCTAAGGCCCAAAAGTGCAAAGTCATGCACATAGGTCAAATAAATCCAAATAAAGCATATTACCTTGGAGAGGAAAGACTAGCTGCTTCCACCCAAGAGTGTGATTTGGGAATCATTATCTCAGACAACTTGAAGGCAGGTAAACAGTGCGAAAGCAGCATTAAAGGCCAGCGGTATGCTGGGATGCATTGGGAAGGAATCACAAGTAGGAAGAAGGAAGTGATCCTGCTGGTACAGATCACTGGTTAGGCCTCACCTGGAGTACAGCTGCCAGTTCTGGAGGCCCCACCTCAAAAAGGACATTGACCAAGTGGAGACGATGCAGAGAAGGGCAATATAAATGATTCAGGGATCTGCATGAGATGTCCTACGGGACAGACTGAAAGAACTGAACATGTATTCCCTGAAACAAAGAGGTGAGAAGGTGACATGATCAAACATTCAAGTACATAAAAGGCATAAACCAGGTGCAAATATATGAGCTCTTCCAGTTTAGAAGGCAGCAGAACCAGGAACATGATCTAAGGCTGCAAGGAGGGTAGTTCTCCACCATCACCAGGAAGGTTTTTTCACACAAAGAGTGGTGGATGCCTGGAACAGCCTACCTGCAGAGGTGGTGGGGGCAAGCACAGTGGTAGGTTTCAAGAATGCTTGGGACAGATACAAGGAGCCTCAAACCCAAGAGCAGTTAGAAGGCTAGGCTAAAACACAGTGGGCAGACTAGATGGACCTGGTGGTCTCCTTCGCACAACTTCTGTGTTTCTGTGGTCCTCATGGCTGCCCATGGTAGGACTAAACAGCCTCGCACATCAGCTCACAGCCCCCAGATATAAGGAATCCAAGAAGCTGAACCAATTTGGCTGCAAGGTTTACCCTCAGCCATCTGCACCATACGCTTGCTGCACTTCCTGGCAGATATGGTGCAGTATCAAAAGTCCTTATGGCAGAAAGCCCAGGAGTAGCCCAAAAGAGCCTGTCTCCTGCAGACGCCAGAACTGTTAGATGTCTCCAGTCGGGCCTGGACATAGTGTAATAAGGTTGAATAGGTCCCTGTTCCAGTTGTTACGGAGAGTTTGAATGCAAGGATCTGTTCTGTTCTTTCCTTTCCTGTCTCTTGTCTGTCTGGTTGCACAACCAGCCTCTTGTGAGACCTAGGATTTGATCACCCTGACAGTCTTAGCTGTTTCTTTGCCTCTCACTGTCTCTCAGTCTTCCCTTGCTGTTTGTCTTTCCTCCTTGCATATCTGCTGGTATAAAATATATGCAAATCATTGGAAATGTAACTGATATTGGGATCCCTTTGTTTACAAATTATATAGTGTTACTATTGAAATGTATATAATTATGGTTTGAGATGATTGTAGAAAGTTATTTGGAACTCAAGGGGTTAACCTGAGAGCAGTTTTTTAAGCCCTTTTCAGAAGCTGTGGAGAAAGGGGCCTCAGTTCTGGGACATTGTGTTCTTGCTGCACCTGCCTGCAACATACAAGAACATTTTAGAAAAAACAGGATGCTTGTTAAGGAGGGAGGTTGCAAGGACTTAAGAGACAGCTGCAATGTTTTGGGAGACACAGAGATTGAAGGAAAACTCAAATGGATCTTCTCTGTTTTATTCTGCCTTTGTAAATAGTTATTCTGAACAATTTTTTTTTTATGTTATTGCTAGTACTAATAAACACTTTTGCATTCTACAGCTGCTCGGTTTTCCTATGCTTCCCTGACCTGTAGCTCGCTACAGATGGTGTCAGCCTAAGTGGGATTATACCGCGCATACTCTAAGCCAGGAGTTTTGTGCGTGGGTACTGGACCTAGTACCAGGGAAGCTAGAGAAAGGTATGGATTCTGCAGTAGCAAGTCCAGGAGTGGTTACCAGGAGAATGGCAGCCAAACTAGCAGAGATGGAAGTCCAGCTGAGATTGTACAGCCAGCACAAGTTATGGAAAAGAACAGGCAGTGACAGAACCTGAAAGCCTGACTTGACTGCTTTTTTAAATGGTGGGCTATACAACAAAAAGAGACAGAGACGCCGAGTGAACAAGAAATTAAGTGTTTAGAAGCACAGAGGAAAGAAGAGATGCAGTGACAGGAGCAGCGGTGGCTGGATGCCTTGCAGGCTACCAAAGGCAGAGGAGCTGGCACAGTTCCAGACGAGCAACAGGACACGGGCAACTTGAAATATATTAAATTTACAAAGTTGTGTCCTCCGATGATATTGAAGCATACCTGACAACTTTTGAAGGGTTGCCGAGTTTCCAGTGGCCAATGCAGCAGTGGGCAGTCAGACTGGTACTTTATCTGACAGGAAAACCCAGCTTGCTTACAGCAGCATGGACACTGCAAAGTCAGAAAACTAAGACCTGGTGAAAGCTGAAATTCGGAAAAGGTATGACACCTCAGAGAGACCTACAGGCAGAGATTTCGATCTCTGAAGTACAACTCAGTTGACAATCCTCGAGAAGCCTTCACCCAGCTCAGAGAACTCCTGATAAAATGTCTCCAACCAGAGGGTAAACAGTCCCACAGATTGACACATTTGCTGTGAGCAATTCATCAACATCCTACCTACAGATGTGCAGCTTTGGGTAAAGGAACACTGACCAGAAAGTAGGAAAAGACTGTTTCTTGGACGAGACTACCAAGTGACCAGACAGACGCCACAACAGCGAGGTAACAGCCAGGCACTGGTAAGACACTCTTTTCCCATTTAAACTCCAAGTCTGATAAGAACTCTGGTGGGGTGACAAATCTGTTCCCAAAGATGTTATTTGCTATAACTGTAATAAGCCTGATCACGCTTCAAGAAATTGTTACAAGCAGAGTGACACTGGAGCAGATTTGTCCTTGGTAAATTGGGGCAAGTACTTAACAGATGTGAAGGTGGGGGATAAGACTGTAAAGGACTCACTGATTCAGGAAGCAGACAGACCCTAGTGCATGCTGAGGTGCTGTGACAATACTGTGCAAAGGACCAGGTACTGGTGTCATCTGCATCCACAGGAACAATCAATACTATCCCACCACCGTGACTCTGACTATTAAGAGGGTGTGACACACCAAATGAAAGTGGGGTAATACACGGTTACCTATACCCGTGATTATTGGAAATGACTGTGCAGAATTTACTGAGTTATCTCAGAGGAACTGAACCTACAGTTTCAGTAGCAGTGTAATAAGAGCTCAGGCAATGAAAATCTCAAATGGTGGGGACACTTCTTTCAGTGACTTTAATTCAGACTTGTGTGAGCACAGCCCAAGATCCGAAATCCAGGAAAGAAAGACGATGCCTGAAGAACTGTGGCAACAAAATGACTGATGGACATAAGGGGTTAACATATGAAATGTTGAAACTAAACTGATCACTGATTGTGATTTTCTTTCAGAACAAGCTAGCAATGTTTCTCTTCAGGGTTATTTTAAGCAGCTGGGTGAAACCAAACTGGGTGAACCAGTGTTTAAACAGAGTAATGGGATCTTACTTCAGATACAGCTCTGCAGCAGGTTACACCATTAGTACTGAAGCCGGCTGGGCAGGACCCCACGGAAATTTTTTAGCTAGCAGTCTTCAGCGGGACCGCTTCGACGTCGGTCCCGCCCGACATCAGGCATAGTATATAAGGAGGCGGTTCCCCCACAACTCTCAGTTCTTTCTCCGTCACGATATCGCAAGCATCGGCCTCTCGGTCACTTTCTAGGCATGGTTTGACTCAGAACTACGATGTTCTCTCTTCTCATATGGATTTGGATTCATCTGATGTCCTCTTCAAACACCTCTCTGGAAGGTCACCCATCGGGCAGCTCACGTGCAAACAGATCCCTTCAAAGATCCTCACTCAGCCTGGGCGTGCGCTGTCTAGGCCCAGAACACGACACCAAGGCCTGCTCCTTCTGCCAGGGCTTCAACAGTCGCACCAGGATCCACCGCCAGAAGGTCTTCAAGCCGCTTCTCTTGGAGGAGAAACTAAAGACCATGGATAGGAACCTTCTCCAGGGGGGCGCTAGGAAGACCCACAAACACCGGGAGAAGGAAAGACCCAGGTCCCGCGAGGGTCTCTGACTCAAGCTCCGCTCGCGGGTCAGACTGCTCTCCTTCTAGGGCTCAATCTCAGCCTCCCCGGGTTCAAGTCAGATCCTCCAGCAGCCCTCCTCTGCAGCCTCTCAAGACTTCCAGGCCATCGCTTCATCCACTCTTTCTAGGCCTCGCCTAAGTCTGGGAGCGCCACAAATCTTCCTCCCGCCATCGGGACTCGGCTGTGTCAGTGTCCCAGCTCCACGTGGTCGGACCCGGTCCCCGCAAGACTAAGGACCTGACGTCCCTAAACGGATGCCAGACCTGACGCCAGCCCATCCGACGCCTGCCAAGCAACACCGCACTCCCAGGAGCTAGCGACAGCAAGACAACCGCCGCCGCCAGGCATTCGTCCCAGGTGTCGGCCAGGGACCGACGCCGCTGCCTCAGAGAGGAGGACTGCACCACCGTCGCTGGCTGACGCCGGTCAGAAGGAATCATCGGAGGAGGATACCACCAGCCCGAGGACCAGGCGGGCGACACCGTGTCGCCTGACTCCCACGGGAACCTTCCCGTGCGGAGACCCCGGGACCCGACGCCAACCCGCGCAACAGGCCACGTGCTACCGCCCGCCGGGCCTGAATTTGGCAGAGGTAAAGGAGCTTTACCTTCTGGTGGGACACCATCAGAAGGATGTGATCGCCACGCACGCCTCCTCACCCGGCCCACCTCCACCCACTCATTCACCGCCCACGCCTCCTCCACCCAAGGGCCTGTAGGATGGTCACCAACCCCAAGGAGCCAACACCTCCTCCTAGGGGCAGATCCTCAGATAGGAGGAGACCTCCTCAAGAGCCACTTCAGGGTCACCTAGCCCTAAGAGACCCAGACGACGCTGTACACCACGCCTGCGGAGGATTCTAGATCTGACACCTCAGGGTGCTCCAAATCTCCTTCTCCCATCAGCATTCCCTCCTCAGGCCCACATGACCTCCCAGGTCTCCTCCGGATGATCCCTCCTTTCGGAGATCATGAGGCACATTCAGGAGAATATGGGGTGATGCTGAAGAGCTCGACCCTCAGGAGACAGCGCCTGCCCGCTACCTTCGCAGAAAGACCCAAAGCTCTAGGAAGCCGCCCTTGGTGGACACCTTTGCGGATGTCACCAAGGCGTGGAAACGCCCACATTTGACTCGCAGTGCCAAAGAAGGCTGACCGCCTATAAGGGGCCCCGAGGAGGACCAGTATCTGGCAAACCATCCTCTGGCCGATTCCCCTGGTCATCACTGCCTCGCATGACTGGTCTCAGAGACTCAGCACTTGAGCACCAGCCATCGGACCCGGAATCCAAGCAATTGGATGTCCTGGGTAGGCGCACGACGCTGCTGTGACTTGTGCCATCAGGTTTCTGAATTACCTCACCCACATGGTTCATTCCAGAATGCACTGTGGGGACAGGACCTGTTGAGAAGATGCCCGATGGTGGTCAAAAGGAGGAGCTTTTGAACCTCCTCTGTACGGGTTCGGATGTGGGGATCCAGGTGCACAGAGCCGCATACACACTTCATGGACTCTTCGGCCAGAGCTGCAGCCTCAGGCGTAGTGTCCCGAGACACTCTTGGCTCCGTGTCTCCGTTTTACCCTGATGTGCAGAAGAACATCCTAGACGCCCTTACAACGGTGAAGTCCTTTTGGTGAAGCCTCGAGAGGGTGATCACCAAACCTCAGGACGAGAGAAGGGAGTTAGATCTGTCCAGGCCATGTACAGATCTCAACCTAGTTCCTTTCAGAGGAACCAGAGTCGCTGTGGTCGGACACAAAGGCAACAACCATGTTCACCAACAGCAGAGGGCTCTGACCCGAAAAGCCCAGGCCAAGTCATCCCCAGGCAGAGGCCAACGAGTCGCAAAGTCAGCTCAGACTGCGGGATCTAACGCTGCCACAGCATGACTCCTTCCCGCCCCTCCCTCCTCAGGCTCAACGGGAAATGAAGGTCGGGGTCGTGATCGCATGTCACCTGCCAGGGTGGCGGTCAATCACCACCGACAGGTGTGTGCTGCAACTGGCCTAAAAGGCCACTATATAGAATTTGTAGGCAGCCCACCTACAAGACCTCCCCTGCTTTCCCGCTACTGGTCAGCACACCCTGCTCATATAGCAGGAGGTGCTCACGCTTCTGGACAAGGAAGCTTTAGAGCACGCTCCAGAGAACCAGAGAGGGCTAGGTATTATTCTCACTTCTTCCTGGTTCCAAACAAATGGGACCTACGTCCAGTTATGGACCTCAGCAACCAATCTGTCGGTCGTTTACAACAGCTTCCGCATGGTGACCCTTCCGGCCTAATTCCATGCTTGAAGTGGACGCCCATCTGGCCTTTTGGATATGCAGGACGCTTACCTGCACATTCCCATTGCTCAAGTGCACAGGAGGTTCCTGCGCCTCAAGTTTCAGAGCCGCCGCTATCAGTTCCGAGCTCTTCCCTTTGGCTGTCATCGGCACCTCGCTTTTACTTAGTGCATGGCGGTCATAGCGGCATCTCGGAGAGACAAGGCCGCTACGTGTTCCCATACCTGACGACTGGCTTCATATGGCTTCCTCCAGGAGGCACTGATGACTGCTATTCACCGCACTCCAGTCCCTTTTTCAATCACTGGGTATCCTCATCAATTACGAGAAGTCTCCTGGTACCGTCCCCAGAAACTGCAGTTCATAGGAACAGTTCTGGACACCATCAGAGGGAAAGCCTTTCTTCCCCAGACAGAGCAGAACACATCAGATCCCTCATCAGGGACCTGTCGGTGAGGAAGACTGTCCCGACAAGACTGGTCCTTCACCTGCTTGGACATATGGCTGTGCCATTGCAACAGTCCCGATGGCACGGCTCACATAACGGGTAACCCAGTGGATGCTAAGGGTGCAATGGGACCAAAGGCAAGACCATCTGCAGCAGCCAATTCGAATCACGAATGCCACGATTCGGATTGGCAGTGGTGGCTAGATCCAGAGAATCTCTCATGGGGTTCCTCTACAGCGCCTGCCTCCAACTGTGACTCTCTCCACAGACGCCTCAGGTCTGGTGGGGAGCACCTAGATGGTGTGCGGTCTCAGGGCATATGGACAGCCCAGGAATCACATCTCCACATCAACATTTTGGAGATGAGGGCAGTACTTTACGCCTGCAGGTCTTCCAGTTGGAGATTCCACTGGGTACTCTCCTGTTACAAACAGACAATACTGCGTGATGTATTACCTCAACAAACAAGGAGGCACTCACTCCTACCCGCTTTGCAGGGAGGCCATGAGAGTGTGGGAGTGGTAGTGCAACACGGCGCAAACCTAATTGCAGTACACGTCCCAGGAGTGGACAACACCATCGCAGACAGTCTGAGTCACTCTCAGGCCAGAGTCCATGAGTGGAACTTCTACAGGAGGTGGTAGAGGACCCTTCACAGATGGGGCACTCCAGAGTTAGACCTTTTCGTCTCATCCAACGAAAAACTGCCCAATTTTTGCTTGCTAGATCCAGAGCCTGGTGTTTTATGGCAGACGCTTGTCCCTCTCCTGGGCGGGCAGATTCCTCTATGCCTTCCCTCCTTTGCTGTGATCCAGAGAGTTCTCTTAAAACTTCACAGGAGCAGGCGACGCCATTTTGATAGCACCTTTCTGGCCCAGACAAATTTGGTTCCCTCTTCTGCGCTAGCTATCCCGAGAACCTCTACTTCCTTTGCCAATCAGCTCCCATCTGCTGTCTCAGGAGGAGGGTTCACTAGTCCATCCAGACTTATGTTCCTTGAACCTGCACGCTTGGCTCCTAGAGACATAGTCATGTTGCGATATGGGGTCTCGCAAGAAGTGGCAGATGTACTCTCTGCCGCCAGAAACCGGCAACCCACGTAACGTACGCCATGAAATGGTGCAGATTTTGCTTGTGGGCTCAAGCGCACGGTTTCGCCGTAGAATGTCCCAAAAGCTGGTTCTGGATTACCTGCTTTCCTTTTTCATTCCAGATTGGCTTACTCCTCGATTAAGGTGCACCTTTGTGCAGTTTCGCGCTACATGCCCCATAGGCCATCGGATGGTGGCCCAATTGGACACAGCTCATGCCTTTTTAGGGGAGTCCTCCACCTTAGGCCGCCCATCAAGGATCCGATTCCTCCTTGGGACTTGCCCTTCGTCCTGTGAGCAGCTTACGCTGCCACCTTTAGAACCAGCCGTGATTATAGCCACGCTTTGTTGTGGAAAACGTTATTTTTAGTTGTGGTTACTTCAGCAAGAAGGATCTCTGAATTGCATGCACTAATGTGCAAAGAGCCTTATTTAGTTTTCCATCAGGACAGGGTATCCTGAGGACAAACCCAAAGTTTCTGCCTAAGGTGGTTTCAGCCTCACCCTTAATCAGGATATCGACATACCAGTATATTTCCTAAGGTACACCAACCGAGGAGAAGCCCTTCTGCACACCCTTGATGTACATCGGTGCCTCAGATATTATCTGACCAGAACCAACAGTTTCAAGGTGGATCAGCTGTTTGTCTCCTTCGCTGTTAGAATGAAAGGAGCTCCTGTCTCTAAACAGTCTCTCTCAAGGTGGCTCATCCAGTGCATCACTTTCTGTTATGATAAGCTAATAAACCCTTACTGGGTGCGTTAAGGATCATTCCACGGGAGGGTGGCCACTTCCTTTGTGGCTAAGGAACGCTCTCCACCTCAGCTATTTGTGCTGCAGCCACTTGGAGCTCTGTGCATACCCTTATCAGGCATTACAGCCTGGACATCGCATCAAGGCGAAGAGCAGGGTTTGGCCTAGCCGTCCTTCAGGGACTTCTGTCCTAGGCTCGAGTAGGGTTGTGATCTCTACCTTTCCTCTTCCTGTGGCGTAAGATTGCCACTATTGCTTGGAAATCAGTCCTAATGGTGTAACCTGCTGCAAGAGCTGTATCTCGAAGTAAGATAGTACAGTTACGTAAGAACTTACCGTAACAGTAGATCTTCGAGACAGCTCTGCAAGGTACCTTCCCGCCCACCATCCCCTTCTTGTGGAGGTAGGTCATAGCCAAACATCCATCTTACGAGATGGGACGCTCTGTTTTTAGTCTTGGCCATCTGGTGGCGGATCCTCGGTCTCTCTTCTGATGTCATCCAGCTGCCAGAGTCTCCGGACGGGAGAACTGAGGATTGTGGGGGCCGCCTCCATGTGTACTACGCCTGACGTCGGGCGGGACCGATGTTGGAGGCGGTCCTCATGAAGACCAAGAATAGAGACTCTGTGGTCCTGTGCCAGACGGCTTCAGTCCTAATGGTGTAACCTGCTGCAAGAGCTGTTCTCGAGATCTACTGTTGCAGTAAGTCTTCACGTAACTGTACTTTACTGTACAGAGCCTGGGTTAAACCTCAGACACAGAACCAGATAGAACAATTGGTTATACCACAGAAATATAGAACAGAATTGTTACAGATAGCACGTGATAGTTCTGTGGCTGGTCACTCAGGGAGGATCGCACCCTTGCTAGATTGCTGTACAGATTTTACTGGCCTGAAATTCATGGAGGTGTTGCTACCTATTGCAGTTCTTGTTCTGAGTGTCAGAAAGTAGCCCCAGTGACTAGAAAAGACAAGGTGCCCTGGTGCCCCTACCCTTGATAGATGTGCCTTTTGAGAGAATTGCAATGGATGTGGGTGGCCCTTTAGACAAAAAGTAAAAAGGGTAATAGATTTATCCTGGTAGTATGCGACCATGTTATTGATACCAGAAGCAGTTCCAGTGCATACTGTCACAGCTTCAACAGTGGCAGCAGAGCTTGTAAAAGTTTCAGCAGAGTGGGCATACCTAAAGAAATTATTACTGATCAGGATAGTAATTTTGGTGCTGCATTACTTAACGAGCTGTACAGACTACTAGGTATCACTGCCATATGAACCTCCCCCATCACCCTCAGACAGACGGTCTTGTTGAGTGTTTTATCAAACCCTAAAACGCATGTTAAAAAGGTTTGTAAAAGGGAAGAGAAAGATTGGGACCAATACTTGCATTACCTACTTTTTACTTACAGAGAAGTGCCACAGGCATCAACAGGGTTTTCACCATTTGAAGTGCTGTATGGTAGGCAGCCAAGAGGGCCACTGGATATGATAAAAGAAACGTGGGAATATAATCCCACTCAGAAACAATTTATAACTTCTTATATGTGTGCCCTAAGAAAGAAGCTGGCAAAATATGTTGAAATTGCCCATGGTTATCAGGAAGAGGCCCAAAAGCAGCAGAAGGTATATTATGACAATGGGGTAAAAGAAAAAGTTTTTGAGCCAGGTGAAAGGTTTTGCTACTGTTACCCTCAACAGAAAATAAACTGTTAATGAAGTGGCAAGGCCTTATAGTGCTTAGACGTACTGGCACCGTTAACTATGAGATTGAGACCCCTGACCGAAAAAGCCTATTAAGATTTATCATGCTAACCTCCTCAAGAAATGGGTTCAAAAATGCCAAAAGCTGCTTTGCTAGTTTTACCAGAAACTGATAAAGAAGTTCTCGACTCATGGATATGTTTGTTCATCCACACTTATTGGCTTGTTGCCTTCCACTTTAAATCTTGCCGGAAGTCTTCAAGCTAGCTCCTCCCACCCACCTGGGTGGTATATACCCTGCTCCGCCCGTGACACTAGATCTTCCTTTCCACTGGAAGCTACAGGTTGCCTCCTTTGTGCTCACGTATTGTGAGGCCCTATCTTTCAAAACTTGGTTTTACTGAGATTAAAAATTGTTCGAGGTAAGCGATCGCCTCTTCGCTCATGATCAATCATGGAGGTGAGAATCTTCTCCTGGATTTACGCGATATCCTTGCGACCAAAAATGTTATACATCGATCCCCACCTCATCGCGTGCTCTACTGCCTCGGTGTCGGCCATGACAACCGTCCGCAGTTTTTGTCTGGCTCTTCATCCCAACGTCCTGACGACCGCCTTGCATGTTAAACTGGGGAGACCGAGAGAGAACCCTCTGGTGAAGTCCAAGGAGGCTAGGTGTACAGTTTCCGCAGCTGCTGGTTCCGCCAAACAGCTGGAACGCATGAAGGTGTTCGAGGAAGAAGCTGCCCGCGCTTTGACACCCTGCTTCTTCATTCCACTCAACCTAGGGCTTCACATTCTCGGGCTCCTTCAAGGAGTTGTGCCAGTCTCTCCCCACCTGGGGAGAGGCATCCGTGGGATCACGCCTCCCGATCCCAAGCGGGATAAGGAACCGAGAACGTCTTCATCTCGGTGAAGGCGCTCTTGGGACTGAGAGAGATCTCAGTTCCCAGAGCAGGTGGTCTCGACCTCGGTCGAGATCGCCTCGCTGCAGGCTTCACGGACCTTCCGCCGGGCCAGATGACCGAGGATGCGCCGATGAGGTCGAGATTGTTGTCGATCCTATCGACCCGCTGTCACCGCCTCCAGTCGCCGACTCTTTGGAAAGGACTCGGTCCTTGTCTTCCCGATGAGGAGACCCAGCCCGCTGGTGTCCCCATTGAGGATCCGGACCCCGGTTTCATTGGTCCTCCGGTGTTCCCCGAGCGACCGAGTTGGCCTGCCCGATCTTGGTTGAGGTCTAGAACCCTCTTCCGGACGGCTGAGGAAGAGCCATAAGTGCTCAAAATAGAGGCAGACACCACCAGTCGCCCTCATCCTCCTCAGATGAGGAGAGGCTCTGACGGAAACTCCAGGGCTATGAAGGCTCATATGGCAACAGCAGATGTTGTCCAGGCACAAGCCACCTCAACTCCTGCTCCGGCCATTTCTTGGCTCTCACCTTCTAGACCGAAGTTGACCCTCTGAACCGAAGCCATCTGGTCCCTTCCTCGAGGCCAGTGGACTGCCTGTTCAGCCTGCACTGCTCTCCACCGATAGTGGTGGAGCCACCACCTAAGCAGCCTGTGGAGTTCCAAAGAGGACTGACCAGAAACCGGCTTCCTGACGTCCTGTCAGTCATGGTCACCGGACCGCCCTCGGCGAGTCGAGAGTGATTTGGGCGCAGGCGCTGTACCCTGACTCTTTGGACTCTGATGTCACTGGGCTTCTCTTGTCCTGGGGATGATGAGTCGTCCGTTGGTGCAGGGATGAGGAAGGTTCTTCCTCCTTCCAAGGGATCCTTCACTCATCTCTGATTCCACAGGATATCCCTGGAACCCATCCAAAAACTCGGAGTACCTCTCATGGACATCCTCAAGAGCGGCTACCCGACGGAGGCCTTCCTGTGGCTGAGGTCATTGTTAGTCCAGCACTTGAACTGTGGCAGCGTCCTGCCTCTTATCCAGCTCCGTTTACCGCATGGACGACAAGTGGCGGTTCCATGGGGTTCCTTGTGGGGTTCACAGAGCACCCTTCAGCCGAGAGCCTTGTGACCGCCTCTGTGTTCAGGGCATACTGGTAGTTCTCCGACACTGACTGACCTCTCGGCAAAGAGTCCAGATTTCTGGACCACTCGGCATGGAAGGTCTGTGCAACTTCTTCCTTGGGCCTCCAGCAAGTTCAACTGTCATCATGGCACACTTCTCTCATGCCCTCCTCTGGTCATTAGATGAAGTCCTCCACATCTCCCGTGGACAAGCAGACCCACGGTTAAGCAGAATCCAGGCCCAGGGCAGAGCTGTTGCCAAACAGCAGCTCCAGGCGTGCCCTGGACGTCTGGCGATCTTGTGCCCGCTCAATGGCCGCAGTTGCCTCTTTTGCCACAGGGCTTGGCTGAGGCTGCTCCTCCTGGTGAATACTCAGCATAAGTTAGCTGATGTGCCCTTCCTTGGGACCGACTTGTTTGGTCCAGGAGTGTCCGTCACCTACAGCTTATAGAGTAGTCCAGTGCCACTTTGGACACCACTTCTGCTAAGAGTTCTTAGGGCAGGAACCAGCAGAAGAAAAGAAGAAGCATTTTGCACTTTTCCCTCGGTTCAGCAGTCCTCCTTCCAAGAAGGACAGCAGCATCAGCAGCAGGCTCAAGTCTGGACCCCAGCAGGCCCACAGAGGAGGCCGAGGCTCAGGTCCTGGAGCTTCCTCCTCCTCCAAGCCTGCTCAGTGACGGATGGGGGTTGCCACCCTTATACCCATCACGCCAGCTCTAGGTCTTCCACGGGGCCGGCTCTTCATTTTTTTTCCCACCTGGTCCGCTATCACCATGGACAGGTGGGTTCTCAAGTGGTCGTCAGGGACTGCTTCTAGAATTCGGCTGTACCTCCCAGGCGGCGCGTGCCCTCGGAAGAATGGATTTCATTGACACCCAGTTGGCTTTTGAGATGACATCGCTCAGCTCCTCCTCAAGGAGGCAGTGGCTCTCGTGGGCGGATCCTTCAGCAGACCTCAGACTTTGTCTCCAGGTACTTTCTGGTGCCTAGTGGTTGGGGGCTGGTGCCCTATCTAGATCTCCATGACCTGAATCAATATCTCAGGTCACGCACCTTTGATGGTCACTCTATCCCAGATCATAACATCCTTGGAGCGACACGTGGTTCTGTTCACTGGATCTGCAGGACGTGTTCTTTCACATCCCAGCCCGTCTGTCTCATCAGCGGTTCCTCCGCTTCAGGGTCGAAGGGACTTTGTATGAGTCCTGAGCCATGCTGTTCAGCCTGTCATCAGCCCCACGGGTCTTCACCAAATGCATAGCAGTGGTGGTGGCCCATCTCTGGCGTCGGGGTGTGTCGGAATTTACTCCTGCCTCGACGATTGGCTCTTGCAGGTTCCACCCAACAGGAGGTGGAGAGGTCTAGGGATCTGGCCCTCCAACCTGCTACCAACTCGGCCTCCTGATCAACGGAGGCCAAGTTGGAACTCATGCCTTCTCAGGTGATGGGCTTCATCGGGACAGAGCCTCGACTCTTGTCAAGCCAGAGCTTGGCTCCCGGAGGACAGGGCGGAGGTTCTCCTCCTTTGCCCAATCATTTCTGGTTGGGCACTTGCACCCTGCTCTTGCCTTTCTGCTTCTCTGGCTTACATGGCGGTGTGCACCTCGGTGGTCCGTTGGGCCTGGTTGTATCGCCGCCTCCAATGGGAGATGACCGCCCAGTGGACTCAGCATCACAGTCATTTCAACCAGCTGATCACTGTAGCCCAGAAGATGTGGGACGCTCTCCAGTGGTGGACCGCCCAGACCGGTTGCAGGAAGGGATCCCATTTGTCTGCGCTGAGCAGACTGTCATCCTCATGAATGATGCTTCTCATGGGCTGGGAGCTCACATGGTGGACAACAGGGCCCATGAGCTCTGGACCTCAAGAGTCCGATGCCACACCAACCTGTTGGAGCTCAGAGCAGTCAGACTGCTACTGTCAGCTTCGCCTCCTCAGCTCCGAGGTCAAGTGGCCAAGTGCAGACGGACAATACCACGACCACGTACTACCCTCAACAAGCGGTGGCACACACTCCCATCTGCTGTGCAAGGAGGCGCTCTGCATCTGAACCCTTGTGAGCCGGATGGGCGGATTTCCTAACCATCCATGCGGCAGTAGCCTTGAACCAGCTGGCAGATGCTCTCAGCGATAGGCCAGACATCCCACGAGTGGTCTCTCCATCCAGAGGTAGCTTATAACCTGTTCTCCCATTGGGGAAAACCGATCGTGGACCTGTTTGCTTTCAGTGAAAACTACTGTTGGTGTTTTATGCCCACCCTCAGCAGGGCTCACTACAGGAGATGCCTTCTTGAGGCCGTGGACCTCAGGCTCCTCTACACCTTCCTCCATTTCCCTTGATCCACAAGGTGTTACTCAGGTGAGGGACAAGGGAAGGTGATTCTGTAGCCCAGACTGGCCACGCCAGTTCTGGTATCCAGATCTCCTCAGCCTCAGCTGCAGGCCCCCGGCGTGGCTTGACACACCCGACCTGATATCTCTAAATTAGGGAAGGTATTCCATCTGGACCTTCAGTCCCTGCTCCTCACAGCCTGGTACCTGAGCTGCTAGAGTTCCAGGTTTTGGTCTTCCAAGAAGTCTCACACCGTAGTGGAGGTATCTAGAAAGGAATCCACCAGGAAATGTTATGCCTTCAAATGGAAATGATTTTCCATTTGGTATCTGTGTAAGGGCCTGTACCTTTTATCCTGTTCAATGGCTGACATTCTTGACTACCTTTGGTCTCTCTCCAAAGGGGGTCTGCTGTCATCGACTTTAAGGAATTTAGCGCCATTTCTGTTTACAGGCGAGGGCCGGTCGGCCAACATTGGTACAGGAGACAGTGGTCGGGCGCTGTTTCAAAGGCCTGGATCATATATTCCTCCGTATGTAAACCTCCACCTGGTGATCTACTGCTGGTATTGGCAAAGCTCATGGGCAAGCTTATTCGAACTAATGCACAAGTGTGAGCTGTCACACTTGTTGTGAAAGACGGCCTTCCTGGTGGCTATCATGTCTGCCAGAAGGACAGGGGGCTCCAGGTGCTTTTGGTGGACTCCTTATCTGGTCTTCCATAGGGACAAGGTTGTCCTAAGTCCCCACCGAAATTCCTTCTGAAGCTGGCGCAGAGTTTCACCTTAACCAGATGTTAACTGTGCCTGTATACTACCCTAATTGCACCTCGGAGGTCGAATACAGGCTCCATACCCTGGACCTGAGACGAGCCTCTCTCCTGTTAAAAGGAGGATGTCGGAAATTCATGGAGAGTTCTGCCAGCTGTTTGTCACCCACGCTGAAGCCACTTTCTGGTAGACTTGCAGCGAGCAGACTATTGCAAGATGGATTACATCATGCATAGGTCTGTGCTATATGTTGGCGGGCAAAGAGCCTCCCCGGAGGTATAAGAGCTCATTCTGCCCGCCTATACCGCCAGATCGGTGCTGCTTCCAGGGACATCCCTATCCAGGAAATCTGTCGAGCTGTCACCTGAAGTCAGCAAACATCTGTATCACCCACTACCACATCGACTCCCGAGTCACGCCTGGATGCTGGTTTTGGGACCTCACCCTCCGATCTCTGTTCCCTAAGTAGGGGCTAGCGCCTTGCCTCCATCCTCTTGGAGAACTGCTAGAGTCTGCCAATAAGTGTGGATGAACAACATATCCACAATTCCTAGAAGAACAGGTTACTCACCTGTAACAGTAGTTCTAGGAGTGGTATATGTTGTTCATCCACACAAACCCACCCAACCTCCCCTGCCGGTGACACACACAACCTGGCTTCCAGAGGGCTAAGATCTGCTGCCACATGGGGTGGAGCCGAGGTATATACTACCTGGGTGGGAGGAGCCAGCTTGAAGACTTCTGGCAAGATTTAAAATGGAAGGGGACATGCCAATAGGTGTGGATGCATTCATGTGTGGTGGTCATACATATACCACACTTAGAACTACTGTTACAGGTGAGTAACCTGTTCATATTGAGGTAGCTTATGATAGACTGGAACAAACTGTAACTGCTGATGCTGTAAAGGCGAATGTTTCCTTAACCCCCCAAAAACGCAGAAATTGTGAATTTATTAAAGACATTTAACAGTACTGTTTTTTTAGTCTTTGGTAACTGGTAGGCCCACTCGGCACAAGTGCCTGTTTTCAGGGGTGACCTGGGAGCACTGGGCGGTTAAGTGACTTGCTCAGAGTCGCACTAGCATGCAAGTGGAGGTTGTGGAATCAAACCAAGATCTGGTCTGTTGATGTACCAAGCTCATTCACAGCTTGTTACTTCTAACTCTAGGCTATATTGCCTGCCCACAGTACCAGGCTGAGCAAAAGGGTCGCGCACGTATTAGTGTCAAGGAATGCTTGCTCTGTTAGGCAAAAGACATACAGTTACCAAAGCGGTTAAGAGCTGATGTGGTTAAGGAAATATAAAAATAAAAAAATTTGGTATCATAGAAAAGTCGAGGAGTGCTTGGTCATCTCCAGTGGTAATTCTAAACAAAAAGAAGGGGTGTTAGAATATGCCTTGATTTTAGGAAACTTAATCAAGTGTCAGAATTTGACAGTTCTCCTGTGCCCAGAATAGATGATTTGGTGGACAGCCTGGGGAGTAACGATATCAGTACTCATGAGCTCACCAAGAGTTACTGGCAAATCCTTTTAGCTAAAGAATCCAGAGACAAACTGCATTTGCCACTCCTGTTGGATTCTGTCAGTTCACCACCATGCTGTTTGGTTTGCATGGTGCACCAGCTACATTGAAGCAGTACATGGATGTAATTTTATCATCTCACACTGGTTATTGTGCTGCATACCTGCATGATGTTGTGGTGTACAGTCCAAACTGGAAAAGCCACCTGGAACACCTATGAGCAGTTATCTAAACTATCAAAATGCAGGTCTGACTATTAATCCTACCAAGTGTGCATTGGGCATACAGGAAACCAGATATTTGGGCTGTGTGTTGGGAAATGGAGAAGTTGCTTAGAAAGTTCTAAAATAGAAGCTATAGCTAACATCCCTATCCGTAAAGCAAAGAAACATGTAAGGTCATTTTAAGACAGGTTGGTTATTATCGGAAATTTATCCTAACTTTGCAGAGTTAGCTACTCCCTAACTGAACTAACGAGAAAGCAGTACCCACATAATGTGAAATGGACCCCAGAGAGAGTGTGATTAAGCTTTTCAAGCCATTAAGGCTGCATTATGTTCAGCCCCTTTTAAGAAGCCCAGACTTTGACAAACCATTTTTGTTACAAACAGATGCATCAGAGGTAGGTCTGGGTGCAATCCTGAGTCAAATGTAAATGGAACGGAACATCCTATTTTGTACATAAGTAGCAAGTTGCATGACAGAGAGAAAAGATACTCCACCATTGAAAAGGAATGGTCAGCAGCAAAGGGGCCATGGAAACCCTTAAGTTTTATTTGCTAGGAACTCACTTTGACTTGTAACAGATAACAACCTCTGTTGGCTTAACCAAATGAAAGATACAAATTCCAGAATCACAAGGTGGCACCTGGCACTGCAGCCATTTAAATTCAAGGAGAAACACAAATCTGGTAAAGAGAATAGCAATGCTAATTTTCCGTCAAGATATGGATCAGGAATTGAGGGTTCTGAAGGTTGAAAAACAAATGTACAGTATAAACTTTACTGTTTACTGTACTGTTACATAAAAAGGATACTGCACATGTGCTTAAGTACTGAAAGAAGCTAATGTTAGAGAATTAATAGAAAGTTTTGAAACCTGTTTGATAAAACAGGTCCCTCTTGGGGATGTATGTGACAGGTTTGAATAGGAACCTGTCCCAGTTGTTATGGAGAGTTTTAATGCAAGGATCTGTTCTATTCTTTCCTTTCCTGTCTCTTGTTTGTCTGGTTGCACAGACAGATTTTCTTGTGAGACCTAGGATTTTATCACCCTGATAGTCTCACAGTTCTTTGCCTCTCACTGTCTCTTCTTCCCTTGCTTGTTTCTGTCTTTTCCTACCTTGCATATCTGCTGGTATACAAATATATTAAAATCATTATGTGGAAATGTAACTGATATTGGGATCCTTTGTTCAGAAATTATGTAGTGTTACTGTTGAAATGTATATAATTATAGTTTGAGATGATTGCAAAAGGCTATTGAAAACTCGAGGGTTAACCTGAGAGCAGTTTTTAAGCTCTTTTCAGAAGCTGTGGAGAAGGGGCCTTAGTTCTGGGACATTGTGTTCTTGCTGCACCTGCCTGCAACATACAAGAACATTTTAGAAAAATATCAGGATGCTTGTTAAGGAGTGGGGTTGCAAGGACTTAAAAGAGAGGGAGCTACAATGTTTTGGGGAGACAGAGATTGAAGGAAAACTCAGATGGAACTTCTCTGTTTATTCTGCCTTTGTAAACAGTTATTGTGAATAATTTTATTTTTTTATGTTACTGCTAGTACTAATAAACACTTTTGCTAATTCTACAACTACTCTTGGTTTTTCCTATGCTTCCTGACCTGTGCCTCGATAACACATAGGAAACACGCTTTACAGTCTTCCTATAACTCACAGACACTATAGCTAGAACAGCAGCCACCAGTGTCTGTCTGAGGAGATGTTCCTAGCTCAGAATTTCCGGCTTTAGACAGGACCTCCAGGAAACTAAGACCCTTCTGTCTCTAATATTAATTCAGCTCAAGATATTACTCAGGATAGTTTACATCTTGCTATGGATGGAGATATAACTAGTGAAGTACAGCCAAATACTGGTAATTGCCAACCCCTAATGCAGTTTGAGGTTGAAACTACTACCGACGCTATGATAACTGATCAAGAAAGCTGTAAAGAAATCTTTGTCCTTGAGATTCAATAATAAAACATCTGGATCGCTATATGTGAACCCAAGAAAGCCACTAAAACCTTATCCAGTTTTGGGGAGCCAGGATACAAGATGTTACCTTTATGTTGGATAACATATTAAAGAACGCACCACCAAATACCCTGGTGATGTCACACGGTAATAATAATATTATTTCGAGAACCTATGCAAAAATAAAACAGGAATATGTAAATATAACCAACAAAATAATCCATCTTGGATGTGTTCCAGTAATATTGGAAATTCTCCCATTCCTAGGCACACATATACAATACAAAAATTGAAAGAAATTAATAACTGGATCAGAGAATGGTGCCTGAAACAAAATATTTTATGCTTTACACACTGGTAATCATTTGCGGACAATGACAGGCTTTATTGTTGGGATGGACTGCATTTCAGCAGAAGTTGAAATAAACTTTTAGCAGAACATATTACAGCATGCATAAACAAAAATTTAAGCTGCTAAATTTGGGGGTAGAGTTATCAGACTACAAAAGCATGTCCGAGCATCAAATACCTACTGTAAACTCTGACTGCTTAGCAGACACTAAATCTAATAACAACATAAGGCAGCTATCAAGAAAAGATTAAACATCCTCGAAAAGGAACTTAAGATATTGTTCCTTAATGCCAGAAGTCTAAGAAATAAAATCAAGAATTAGGATATACTCTAATTCAGTGTGACATTGATGTATGTGCGGCAACCGAATTATTTAGCGATGGCGAATGGAACATCGACTTCCTGGTTATAATGTAATAAAATAGAAGGACAACTGGAGGTGGGATAGCCCTTTATGTAAAAAATAACATCAGAGTGTTAGGAATAGATAATAATACAGATGCCAACCTTGAATTGTGTTGGTATCAGCTAAAACACCCACTAAGGGTCTTAAAATAGGACTGGTTTACCGCCTTCCCAATTATACCTTAACTGAAAATGACTTACTGTTGTCTGCATTAGAGAATATAGACACTACAAGTGAGAGCATCTTGATGGTGATTATAATTTTCCCAGAATTTGCTGGCAATCACTGCTAAGACAAAGTTCAGATGAAAAAGATTTCTTGAAATACTGGCACTGTTGAATTTAGAACAACTAATTACCATACCCTCTAGAGGTAAAAATATTTTAGACTTGGTACTTACAAATATGCTTGAAAATATTACTAATATAAAGTATTGCCATCACTGGTGGACAGTGATCATAATATGATTTACTATGAGTACACTATCAAACAACAAATAACAAAAGGCAAAACCCTGTTTAAAGATTTTAAAAACACAGACTATAACAGCATAAAGTGTATTTAAACAACTGAGCTGAAAAAATGAATTAAATGGGAAAGAATTAATCTCAGCATGGAAGTTTGTCATAAACATATAAAGTATTACATTAAAAGTTGGGTATCTACTAGATGTAAATATCAAAAATCTGAAAGAGCCCCTTTATGGTGGACTACTAAAGTTAGAAAATTAATAAGAAAGAAACAAAATATTATAACAAATGCAAAAAGCACCCACTAACATAAACTGGAAGAAATTTATTAGCTAAAGAAACTAAAACTATTAAAAATCAGAATGCAATCTTGAACAGAATTTGGTTAAATGAGTAAAAGATAATAAACTATTTTTTAGTTATGTAGGATCTCTGAAGGATAAGCAACCATCAGTAGGCCTTTACAAACACCAGCTGAGTCATTACTGATGAAACAGGCATGGCAAATGCACTTAACGATTATTTTTGAGTGTCTATAATAAAAAGATAGTGCTACAATACAGATCCCTGAATCAGATATGACCTATGCATTATTTACAAAAATAAATTATAGACTGTATCCACAAATTAAAATCATCGAGCGCCTGGCCCTGATGGCATAACAAATGTATTTATTAAACAGCTGTTCGACTAACTAGCAGGGCCATTAACCTATCTTTTCAACACCTCTTTACAGGAAGGAAACATTAGAGGATTGGAGGATGGCTACTGTAACTCCCAATATTTAAAAAGGAATAGAGCACATGTGGCTAACTATAGACCGATTAGCCTCACATTTACACTAGGCAAACTTATGGAAAGTTTTCTTGTTAAAAGGTTAATAACATATATAGAAGAGTTAGGAATAATGGACAGCATAGCTTTTATTTGGGCAGGTCCTGTTTGACCAATCTACTCCATTTTTTCAACTGGTGAGCGAGCTTTAGACAGTGGTATACCAGTTGATGTGGTGTTTCTTAACTATGCCAAAGCGCTTGATAAGGTGTCCCATTCGATATTGCTAGAACACCTTTGCAGATCGAAAGTTCATGCTAATATAATCCAATGGGTTGAGTCCTGGCTAAATAACAGAACCCAGAGAGTGTCCATCAAAGGTCACTGCTCTAGACCAGGCTGGGTAACTAGTGGAGTCCCACAGGGCTCAGTTTTGGGTCCCATCCTTTTAACATTATGATATCTATCCTGCTCACAGATAATATCTGGATCTGCAAGTATGCAGATGACTGTAAGATGGGGTTATGTACCAACTATTAATGATGCTAGGTTGTTTCAAACAAGCATTGATAAACTAATCTTATGGGCCAAAGCAAATAAAATGGAATTCAATATAGCAATGCAAAGAATGCATTTGGGAAATAAAAACCCCATGCACAAATATAATATTGATGATAATTCATTATCGGAGGTAAAAGAGGAAAACGATCTCAGGGTTTTAATCACAAATTACTTGTTTTTACCAGACATAACCAAGAGGCTGTAAAGAAATGTAAAAACTAACAGGGTGTATATTTAGAAACATCAAAAGCAGAGACAGAGATGTTATACTGCCACTTTGTACCTCTTTGGTATGCCCTCACTTGGAGTATTGTGCCCAGTTCTGTTCCCCACAAGATATTAAATCATGAAAATGGTAGCAAAGGTGCAGAGAAGACTAACTGAAAAATTAGGACATGTCAACATCTGGGATATAGTAACAAACTTAAAATATGTAATTTGTACTCAACCCATAACAGAAGTATAAGGTGAAATGTCTAATTTATAGGTACATGAACAAACCTTATGGACTAAATGCTGTTGGTCTGACCAGACATATGGGGAGAAAGTTAACTAGATCCCATTCCTTTAAATTAATAGGAGAGCAATTATTATAGTAAGGAGGAGTAAATTCTTCACACAGCATGTCATTACTAGATGGAACACCTTGCCAAAAGACATAGTAGTGACACCTTGGATACTTAATCTATCCAGACTTTTTTTTTTTTATGAGGACAGAGAAATTTTCTTCCAGCACTAAGGTGGTAGCGAGTTCGTTAAAGGCCTGGCTCACTGAACTCAGATCCAATCAATTAAGCCATCCTGGATGCCCCTTCCATGGGTCTTTGCTATCTGGAGAGGACTCCGAGAAAATTATCACAGGCCTTCAGGATTCAGGCAAAGCAGTCCAATTCATGTATCGGATGTACAAATTGGAACCCACCCAGCAAGGTGGAAGCCTTTTCTTCGCCCGAGGTCAGACGATCCAGGGGCGACAAGCAAGAGGGACCCCTGCCGTAAAGCCCCCCTAGCTTTCAGGTGCCATGGGACCTCAGAATGCTAAGTCCTCCCAGGTCACCCTGTCCACTCCCAGAGCCTCTGCCTGACTCCCTGCCCAACCCCTCCTCCGGCAGAGTCATTGGGGAAGCGGTAGGTGGTCAGTTCTTCCTCTATTTAGAGGGATGGACCAGAGTAACATTGGATGCCTGAGTCCTTCAGATAGTAGAAAAGGGGCATGCACTTGAGTTCCTGCAGATGCCTCCAGACAATTCTCTTGCCCTTCCACCTGCTCCCATCCCATGCCACCCTCATCCACAAGGAAGTTGAGACCCTCCTGGAAAAGCAAGCCATAGAACCCATTCCCCTTTCCAGTGGGGGAAAGGGTTCATTCCCACTTCTTCTTGGTCCCCAAGAATATGAGGATCTCTGTCCCATCCCTAGACATAAGCCTTCTGAAAAACTACATCTAGTACAAGAGACTCAGAATGGTGACCCTGCAGAGTCTCCTCCCGTGCTACGTCAAGGAGACTGGTTTTGTTCCTGATATGCAGGACACCACCTCCATATCTTGGTATTCCCGGCCACAGGAGGTTCCTGCAGTTCTCTTCTAAGGGAAGCATTACCAGTTCTGGGCCTTGCCCTTCTGCCTTCCTTGGCACCACGCTGTTAACAAAGTTCTTGCAGTGGTAGCTGTGGCTTTTAGAAGACAGGGCCATTATGTGTACTCCTACTTGACAACTGGCTAACATAGAAACATAGAATTTGACGGCAGATAAGGACCGCTTGGCTCACCTAGTCTGCCCATTTCCCTACCTAGCAGATAAGCTGCAGATCCTAGTTAACCAACAGCCTACTTCCTCCCACCTCATTAGAATTGCCTTATGCCTGTCCCATGCATTCTTGAATTCCCCACTGTTTTGACTCTATGACCTCCTCAGGAAGGCTATTCCATGCACTACAACCCTCTCTGTGAAGAAATACTTCTCACATTACCTCTGAGCCATCTCCCCACCATCTTCAAATTGAGCCTCCTTGGTCTTGCACATCTTTTTCTGAAAGATGCTACCCTCTTGACTTTAATTTCCTTGAGATACTTGAAAGTTTCTATCATGTCCCCCTCTCTCCTTTCCTCGAGGCTATACATCTTCAGCTCCTTTAGTCTTTCTTCATATGTCTTCTGATGCAGACCCTGCACCATTTTGTTGCCCTCCTCTGACAGCCTCCATCCTCTCATGTCTTTTGGAGATGGGGTCTCCAGAACTGTACACAGTACTCCAGATGTAGTCTTACCAACTGTCTGTACAGAGGCCAACAACTTCCTGTTTTCTACTGGTGGTGGTGCCTCTGCCTATGCATCCCATTATCCCCCAGCCCTCCTTACTGCCTTCTCACATTTCTGGCCCACCTTTAGGTCATATAATATTACTACCCCCAGGTCCCTTTCCATTTTGTTGTTGTCAGTATTTCACCCCATTGTGTACTCTTGCCCTGGGTTTTGTTTCCAGGTGCATTACTTTGCACTTCTTTGCCTTGAATCTAAGCTGCCATACATTTGACCATTCCTACAACCTTGCCAAGTCCCTTTTCATCCTTTCCATCCCACCTTGCATATCAGCCCTATTGCAGGTCTTTGTGTCATCTGTAGAGAGACATACTTTCCCTTCCAGACCCTCTGCAATGTCACTTAAAAGACATTAAAAAGGACCGCCCCAGTACTGAACCCTCATGGTACCCCACTAGTAACCCTCCTTTCTTCACTGTGGACTCCATTTACTACTACCTGCTGTGTCCTGTTGTCCAGCCAGTGTTTCACCCAGGCTACCACCCTGGGACCCACTCCCAGGCTGGCTAATTTGTTTATTAATCTTTTGTGTGGGACCGTGTCAAATACCTTGATAAAGTCTAGGTAGGCCATGTCCACAGCCCCTCCTGGTCTACCACTTTGTCACCCAGTCAAAGAAATCAGTTAGATTTGTTTGACATGACCTTCCTGCTGTGAATCCATGCTGCCTTGGGTTCTGTACCCTGCTGGCCTCTAGGTGCTCAACATTTCTTTTCCTTCAGAAGTGATTCCATCATTTTCCCTACCACTGAGGTCAAACTGACAGGTCTTGCTCCCACTTTTGTGAAGGGAATCCCATCCGCCCTTCTCCAGTCCTCAGGTACCACACCATCCTCCCATGATTTATTAAAATGGTAGTCAGTGGTGTTACTAGTTCTTCCCTTAGTTTTTTAGAATTCTGGGTGAATTCCATCAGGCCCATTGTTTTATCCACCTTCAGTTTTAAGAGTTCTTTCAGAACCCTTTCTTCTGTGAAAGGACTAATATCAACCCCCATCCAGAGTGCTTCTGTTGATTGGATTAGGTATCTCCCCTGCTTTTCCATTGGGAGTACTGAGCAGAAATATTCATTCAGTATCCCTGCTTTTTCACTGTCGCTCTTTGCCCAACCACCTTCCTCTTTATTCAGCCTCAGTGTCCCTGCCTTAGACTCTCTTGCTCCTAATGTACCTATAAGCGGTTTTATCCCCTTTTAACGAGTTGGCTATCTTTTCCTCAGTTTGGGCCTTTGCTATTCTGACTGTCTTCCCACTTCCTTCTGCTTTAACTGGCACAGTTCTCTGTCCTGCTCCTTCTGTGTTTCCTTATACTTCCTGAATACTGTCTTTTTCTCCCTTACCTTCCCACCACTTCTTTTGAGAACCATAGTGTTTTTTCTTTCATTTTGATTTATTTGCTTCACACAAAGGTTTGTTGCCTCTGTGATGGCAGTTTGATGTTCCCCATTGTTGCTCCACCCACCTTGTTGCCTTTTTGCTAGTGCTTTTCTGAGGCACTCTCCCATTTTGACAAAATCAGCCCTCCTGAAGTCCAGTACCTTTCATTTTTATGTGGCTTGACTCTACAGCTAAGTTTTATTGTGAACCACACTGTTTGGTGGTCGCTTGTTCCCAGATGGCTACCCACTTCAAGATCTGAGATTCTCTCTCCGTCCCCATTTGAGAGTACCAGGTCTAAGATTGCTCCTCCCTCCCAGTGGGTTCCAGAACTAGTTGTCTGAGGCATGCCCCTGTAGAACATTGAGAATGGCCCTGCTCTTGGATGTGGCTGCAGCAAAGGTGCTCCAGTTAACATCTGGCATATTCAGGTCCCCATTAGCAATATCTCCCTTTCTCTGCCATCCCAAGGATGCCTTCTGTCATTCCTTGTCCGTTTCCTCCCCTGGGGCGGGGGTCTGTATGTAACCCTGTGTGGATTGTGGAGCCATTTCTAGTCTCCAGGATGACCCACAGTGCCTCTTCTCCTGCCTGTTTACCCTTTAGTTTTGTCCCTTCCCTTACACAGAGAGCTACTCCCTCTTCTTCTTCCCTCACTGTCCCTCCTGCAGATTGTGTACCCTGATACAGCCCCAACAGGGGTTGGCTTCTGTCCACCCTGTTGGAAACCTTCCACCTGTTCAGGATCTAGGCATCATACTGATTATCACAAATCGTCCCTTGGCCCCGCTATCTGCAATATATAGTGGCCATTTTGAACACCTCACAGGAAGGGCCTTTCTTCCCTGACAGGGTAGCCGGCTCAAGCACTGGCTCAGAGGGTCTCCTCTTCCCGCCAGGTTCCGGCTCAGACTATGCTCTAGCTACTCGGCCACAATGCAGCAGCATAGTGACTGTCCCATTAGCATGACTATACATAAGGTTCCCCAATGGATTCTCAGAGTTCAGTGGGACCAACAGGTGACAAGCTCGATCAGCCCATTCTGATCTCCAGAGTAGTGACTCAGACCCTTTCTTGGTGGCTGACTCCTCTCAGTTTTGGAGCTGGGTGCCCTTCCAGAGGTCTTTCCATAACAAATCTTGATGACAGACATGTGAAGTTTAGGATGGGAGCCTATCTTGTGATCGACAGACCCAGGTTCCTCCCTCCAGTGGGCAAACCTCATATCAATGTCCTGGAGATGAGCAGTTCTTTATGCTCTCCATGCATTCCAAACAGATCTTCTTCAGGACCCTGTTGATTCAGACAGCCAACATGTCCATCGCCTTTACATCAACAAACAGGGAGGACCTACTCCTATCCTCTCTGTTGGGAGGCTATGAGGTGTGGCTTTGGGCCATAGACCACAGTCTATCCTCACCGCAGTTCATGTTCCAAGAGTCCAAAACACCCTTGGCCGACAGACTCTGCTGATCTCAGGCTAAGGTCCACAAGTGGGAGCTCCTACAGTCTGTAGTGGAGGACCTATTCGAAGATGGGACGTCCAGATCTGGACTTCTTCACATCCCTGTCCAACGCCAGACTGCCCAATTTCTGTTCGCTAGATCCAGAGCCTGGTGCTTTCTGGCAAGACAGGTCCCTTTCCTGGACAGGAGATTTCTGTATGCCTTTCTTCCCTTCCAGAGGTCCTCCTCCAACTCCAAGCGGAGATTGCGGACATGATCCTAATGCCCCGCTCTGGCTTCACCACATTTGGTTCCCACTATTACAGCAGCTCACTGTGGAATCTCTGATTCCTCTGCCCCAGCCCTCCCACTTGCTATCCCAGGAGCAGGGCACTCTGGCCTATCTGGATCTCTACACCTCATGCCTGGCTCCTACAGATATAGCTCATGACCTGCCCTGGAGTTTCCCGAGGGTCACTGAGATCTTGGTCATGGCTGAAAACCTTCACTAGGGCTACTTGTACCATGAAATGGAAGCATTTCTGTCTGTGGCTTCCCCTGAGTGTGGACCCATTCACCTGTCCAGTTAACTGTATTCTGGAGTACCTCCTTTCCTCTTGGATGCCGGTCTCCACTATTCTTCCATTAAGGTGCACCTTTCACCAATTTCACCTATCCTGTACCTGTGGAGGGAAAATCGTTGCCCAGCTGGACTTGCCCTGAACCTTTCTGCGTGGCATGCTGCATCTAAACCCTCCATCAGGACGCTCTTCCCCATGGTTTCTTTTTATTTTTGTTGGAGAAGCTCAACCTGCCCCATTTGAGCCAGCCGCAGATTGCAGGCTTCCTTCTGTCATGGAAAGCGTTATTTTTAGTTGCTTACTTTTGCTCAAAGGATTTCTGAGCTTCAGGGTCTTATGTGTAAAGAGCCCTACTTGGTTTTTCACAGGGACATGGTATCTTTGAGAACCTATCCTAAATTTCTTCCCACAGTGGTGTCCGAGTTTACTCTCAATCAGGATATCCACTTACCTGTGTATTACCCGAGTATGCTAATCAGGGGAAGCCCTTCTGCACACCCTTGACATACATAGGGTACCCTTTATTATGTGGATTGTACCAGATCCATTTGGAAATCCAAACAGCTGTTCATCTCCTTTGCCCCAAGGACCTTGGGCACACCAGTGGCTAAACAGACACTATCAAAATGGCAGTGAACTGCATCACCTTTTGTTACAACAAGTTACAACAAACCCTTATCGAGGCTCGATTGAGGGCCACTCCACCAGAGGGGTTTCTGTCTCATTCGCTTCCCTCAGGAATGTATCGACATGCGGACATTTCTTGCTGCTGCTGCTACTTGAGCTCAGTGTATACTTTCATAAGGCACTGTAGCTTGGACATTGCCTCTTGCGGAGGCGGCTTTGGCCTTACTGTCCTTCAGGTACTCCTCTCATGAGGGCTTTCGCCATCTTTGACACCTCCACCCTTCCTACCAGGGTCTCTTCTATACTGCTTGGTACTCGGTCCTTATTGTGTAGCCTGCTGGTAGAGCTCCAACTCGAAGTAAGATAGTACAGTTACATAAGAACTTACTGTAACAGTAGATCTTTGAGAAGAGCTCTTGCAACAGGCGCTGCTTTCCCTCCTTCCCCTGGTCTCTTTGCTTCCTTTATTTGGGAACAGTCGAACCCTTTGGTTCTCTGATTCTTTTGCTTAGCTGGGACTCCAGCGGAGAACTGAGGTGGAGCTGGGGACTGCCCCTTTATACCACTGGCAGATGTTGGAGGTGGTCCGGCGTCAGGGAGGCGATCCACGCTGTATACTGCTAGCTAGAAATTTTCTGTTGGGTCCTAGTGCCTGGCGGCATAGTCCTTATTGTGTAGCCTACTGCAAGAGCTCTTCTCAAAGATCTACTGTTACGGTAAGTTCTTATGTAACTGTACTGTCTCTATCATGTCACCTCTCGCCTCTCTCTTCCAGGGTTGAGATCCCTTAGTCTGTCTCTCTCATAGGGTTTCTCTTGCAACCCCTGCATCATTTAGTTGCCTTTCTCTGGACTGCCTCACCCGTGTCTATGTCCTTTCTGAGGTCTGATCTCCAAAACTGGATACAGTATTTCAGGGAGGTCTCACCAGCGAGCGATACAGAGACAACACCACTTCCCTTCTGCTGTAGATACCCTCCCTATGCATCCCAGCATCCTGCTAATCCTGCCCTGTGCTTTGTCACACTGCCCTGCCACTTTGAGGTTGTCAGATATACAAACCCAGAGTCCTTTCCTAGTTGGTCCCCCCCAAAATATCTTATACTCGGTCCTGGGGTTCTCTACCCTAGCTGCATGATTTTGCACTTTTGGCTTTGAACCCCAGCTGCCTCGCTCTTGATCACTCTGAGTTTCCCAAGATCCTTGCTCATTCTCTCCACCTTTATCCTGTGTGTTCACCCTATTGCAGGCTTTTGTATCATCTGCAAAAGCACATCTTCCCTTCCAGTTCTTCTACAATGAATCTTAAATCAAGGGAGGGTGGTGTGCGTGGCCTATCTGGACTTTAGCTAGGTTCTCAACACTATCGCACAAGATAGGCTAATAGAGAAATTTACAGCCTATGGGTAGGATCCAAAGTAGTGACTTTGGTTAGAAATTAATTAATGGATAGGAGACAGAGGATGGTGGTTAACAGCATTTACTCTGTTGATGGGAGAGTGACCAGCGGAGTGCCACGGACTCGGAACTGGGGACCTGTCCTTTTCAATGTCTTCATTAGCCAATGGGATGCTGGGATGCATAGGGAGTGGGTATTTCCAGCAGGAGGAGGAGGTGTTGCAATGTATCACTCAGTGGTGAGACCCCACCTGGAGTATCGTGTCCAATTCTGGAGACCACACCTCAAATGACATAGAATGGGCAGCCTGGTGATGCTGAAGGTTGAGGCACTGGGCGCTGCACCTCATGCCATGCTGGTGACCGGGTTTGAGAATGAGCTCAGGTTGTCGGGGTCAGCAGGGGAGGGTGAGAAGTGGGATTGAGCTGCCATGAGGCGGCTCTCCTGTCCTGAGGAGAATGTGTGCCCCCCACCCCTATTTCGCTTCCATTGAGTGGAGGTCCAATGGGAAGCGTGGCAGAAAGAGGTGCAGCAGGCGTCACCAGGGGTGGGCTAGAACAGGCTGAGCTGGTACCCGGGCGTGCATGTGTGCCTCCACACGCACGCATGTTTGCCAGGGTCCCGTAGGAGAAACGGGGGAAAAGCACAAACTACATATGGGGAAAAATGACATGACAGGTTTGATGGAGTTCAGAGGAGGCAGCTAAAGTGGTGCAGGGGTGTACACCAGAACTCTACAAGGAGAGACTGAGGCATTTCAGCATGTGCACTCTGGAAGAGAGGAGAGCGAGGCACATGACAGAAACCTACAAATACCTCACATTGGAAAACGTGGCTGACAGTATAGCTTAGTGATTAGACCGTGAAGTAATGAACTGTGAATGTGCTTGGTACATCCAGCAGACCTTGGGTTGATTCCCACAACCTCCACTTGCATACTGTGTGACCCGGAGCAAGTAATTTAACCTCCCAGTGCTCCAGGTCACCCTGAAAACAGGCCTTGTGCCTAGTGGGCCTTACTGGGTTACAAAAGAATCATTCAATAAATACAAACAAGGTAAAGGAAGGGAGCTGTGACAGACAAGGAAGCTGTTAGGGCAAAGCTAGCACCAGGGCATCATGTATGGAATGACTATTTTACATGTTCAGTTCAGTAATAAACTTACGTGGACTAATGCCTTGCCCTATTAAACAAGTTAAAATATCACAGTATTCCTGGAGAATTGCATAAATGGATTGTGAATTGGTTGATGGGCAGGTGGCAGAGAATATGAGAGTAAATAGTAGGACATCTGACTGGCGAGTAATGACGAGCGCATCCCATAGGGTTAAGTACTGGTGCGTCTACTAATCAATTTCTGTGTATGGGATTCATGCGATGGTGTAAGTGGTAGGTCAGTTAAGTTTGCAAATGATATGAAGCTAGGGAAGTCATAGATTCTGAAAAAGTATACTAGATCTGAAAGATAACATCATTAGGTTAGCACAGTGGGAGAGGGAATCACAAATTAAATATAATGCAGCAAAATGTGCAGTATTCCATCTCGGAGAAAGAATCCTAGAGCAACCTATTATATAGACCAGTGGTTCTCAAATGGTGAGGCCAGCCTTCAGGGAGGTCCTGTCAGGTAATAAAATGTTAAGTTTTGGATGTTGTGTGTGAAGGATGAAGCAAACTAAATATGTGTAATGGCAGATGAATTTCATTATTTTTTTTTAGTTTAATCAGGAGTAGCACACTAAGCTGAAAGCTTTTTTACAGGTGCGACCTGGGAGCACAGGGAAGTTAAGTGACTTGCTCAGGGTCACACAGTATGCAAGTGGAAGCTGTGGGATTCAGACTGGTCTGGTCTGCTGGATGTCACCAGATATGCAGCTCAGAGCCTTAAACCACTGCGCTATACTGCCTCCTTCTCACTTACACCAGTTGGTGACCAGGAAAAGTCCATCGAGCCATTCTGGGTGTATATTTATATAGCATTAAGAGTGCGAGAAAGGAGCGTTCTACTATGGAATTAATGCATGGTTTGGGGGTTAGATGAGGTCGCAGGCAGAGTGCCTACAACTACCTAAATCCATGCATTCATTTTACAGTAGAATACCTTTGGCGTGCCTTAATGCACTTATAACATGGCAAGTGCTGTGGGATATGTCTGTGATCCAATATTTGCAAGTCAATGGCGGCGATGATGACCATTACACGCGGATCCTGAGACCCAAATTGGTGTATGGGTTAATAGCCTTTCCGGCATACTGGAGGCTTCTCAAAGTGGGATGTCTGCTACAACAGCATTTGCCGCTTTGCTTTGTCTTTACCCAAACTTATTCACTGATGCACACTATACTCCAGTCTGGGATGGTTTACCCCTCAGCCTTCCGACAGTTTACTTCCTACTGTTTTGTAAAGAATATAATTTCCTCCCAGATACCTGACAAACTGGCTCTACTGCTCAAACCTGTGACCTTTGCCTACCCACTGAGATCAGCTGACAAATCACTTCTTGTCCAACCGAGATGTAAAACCAAAATGGGGAGAATGCTTTCTTTAGCTGGGCCCCTAAACTATGGAACTCCTTCCACTGAGTCTAAGATTCTCCCTTCTCCACACAGTTTCAAACAGGAGCTTTGTAAGGCTCTTCTAAGCTCTGAACCCTTCCCCTGTCCTCTATCCACCCACTCCTGTACTGGCTCCTCCTAGTTGCCTACTGGCTCCAACCTCTACTACTCTCAAACCTGCCTGGAAATCTAGTCATTTCCTCTCTTCTAGCACTTACTCACTAGTTGTATGACTTATGACTGTTAGTTATTTGCACTTATATTTCTGTTTTGTTATTACATATAGATTCCTGCAAATGTACTGTAATTTGCTGAAAATTTTGTGTAAGTGTATTATGTCTGACTTCTACTTGTTCCATGTTGTTTTCTCATATCTACTATTGTCTGTGTACCTTTGTTGTAATCTCCGGGTCAGTACCTGAAAATAGGCAGCTATGCTGGCTAGTGCACCTGCCTGGTTAACAAAAATAAATAAAGAAATAAAACTACGATTCTGTGGCAGGGAAACTAGACATGATACATTGTGGTTGCTGAAATGAAAAAAACAAACTATGCAACATTTCAGCAACTGTTGGTTTTAAGCATGGCTCTGAAAATAAAACAGTAATGCTTATCAATAGAGAATTATGTTGCTTGCTAAACACAGAGAAGAATACTGTCTGCTGTTGAATTGTGGGTAAAATCTCTTATTGTAGTTTCTCTGCAGAATGCAACGTAGTCTATTTACAGCTGTTGTGCAAACACAGCATCATTAACTTTAATAATATTGGCTGCTTGCGGAACCGTTAACAATATTAACAGGTTATTTTGTCAGTGGCACACTTTTCTCAATTATGCACTGTCACAGAGCATCACGTATTTTCTTTTAACAGATAAGCTTCTGTTACAGTGCTCTGTGATATTAACTTGAACTTACATTTCCTGGATGGTAGTAAGCATTACAGTTCTACATTTCACATTTAAACTGTATATTAATTTCAATAAAAAAATTATATTGTTGCAGCGATTTCAAGAGATCTGTGCATGTAGGTCCATTATACTTATATTTACGAACATACAAAAGCCAGCAGAAGAAGGCCATTTGGTCTTATCAAGTCTGTTTCGTATTGCAGGGTTCACGGCTTAAGCTAATGTCCCTGCCCTCCCTCCACACTCCTCCCATCCTCCCTACCCATGATCCTACCTTCCCCATGCCTATCCTATCCTAGCTTAGCTTAAAGCTGCCCACTGTCTTCAATGAGGTGACCTCTTCCAGCAGCGCATTCCAAGTGTCCACCACCCTTTCTGTGAAGAAGTGCTTCCTGACCTCCCTCCTAAATCTTCCACCCTCTAGCTTGAGACTGTGCCACCTCATGTTGTGGTTGCCACTCAGCTTAAAGAGACTCTCCTTATCAACCTTATTTATTTCTTTCAAGTATTTGAAGGTCCCCTTTCTCCTGTCTTCCAGAGAGTACATGTTCAGTGCCTCAATCTCTCCTCATATGCCTTACCCTGCTGACCAGCTATCATCTTTGTAGCCCTGCTGTGGACCTTCTACAGCAGGTTAATGTCCTTTAAAGTGTGGGAACAAGTACTTAACTCCATACTCTAGATGCGGCCTTACAGTGACCTGTACAAGAGCAGTATAACCTCCTCTCTCCTACTACTGATCCTCCTAGATATGCATCCCAGCATCTTGTTTGCCTTTGCTGTTGCTTTCTTGCACTGCGTGGAGTGCTTCAGGTCATTAGTGATCACCACTCCCAGGTCCTTCTCCTCTGCAGATACTAGGACTCCACCCACGTGATACCCTGTCCTGGGATTCTTGGCTTCAATATGCATAACTTTGCATTTCTTGCCATTAAAGCTAAGCTGCCAGATCTTGGACCACTTCTCAGCTTTTCCAGATCTTTCTGTAGGTCCTGTATCCCTTCAGCTGTGTCCACTCTCCCACAGAGCTTGGTGTCATCCATGAACAGGCATATTTTGCCCTTAATGCCATCTCCGTGTCATTGATGAAGACATTGAAGAACACGCCCCAGCACCGGCATTGCGGGACCCCACTAGTGCCAGATTTTTTATTTTATTTTTTGAACTCTGTTTTGCCTCTAGCCTGTGGAATTCTCTCGGGCGTCCCTGCATTCTCCCCCGACTCTACCTCCGTGCCTGAGGCCTCCTGAACCCTGGAACCAGCCGGCTATCCCTTGGCTCTGGGCTCCCGAGGTAGGGCTGCCCTATCCACCCAGGGTGCTCGTTTGCAAAGTCGGGCCGGGCTGGGCTCGGCCCAGGTAAGAGTGCCACTGGCGTCTGGAGTGTGGTCAGGAGAATGCAGGTGCCATCACCTATCAACAAGCTGGGTATTTTCTTGGTCCCCCCGTTATACCCTCCTCTCCTTGGCAGAGTCCCAACGTGCAATGACACCAGGGAACATCTTGCCGTGATTCCGCAACCCTCTCTTTTGGCCCTAAAGCGGTTGCGGCCAACTCAGTCTCCACCAGAGGCGCAGTGGTGCCGGCCATAGTCCCTGGCCGGCCGCCCCGAGGAAGGAGGCTGTCCTTGGACGCTCAAGCCTTCCTCTCCCCTGCACAACCCTCAGCAGTCAGGCTCATTCCCAAACCGGGTCACGGCGTGGCGCAAGGTATGGCGTCCAGCGCCTCAGCCCTCAGCGCCACCAGGCGGCTTCTGAGTGCCAGATAACTCTTCCCCCAGCCACCCTCTGGTTCTGTCCCTCCAACCAGTTTTCCACCCATCTGGCCATCTTTTCCCCAACCACAAGGACCCAACTTCCTGATCAACCTTTTGTGGGGCACAGAGTCAAGGCCTTGCTGAAATCAAGATAGAGGATGTCTACTGCTTGGCCCCTGTCTTGATACAGTCAAAGAAGTCAATCAGATTTGTTTGACATGATCTCTCTCCCCCAATTATGAACCCATGCTGCCCGCATCCTGAAGACCATGGTCCTAGATATTCCACCAACCTTTCCTTTAATATGGTTTCCATGAGCTTGCCCACAGTGGAGGTCAGACTGACTGGTCTGTAATTCCCTGGGTCATCCTTGGGACCACTTTTGTGGAGGGGCATTACATGTGCTGTTCTTCAGTTCTGCGTTACTACTCCTAACTCTAGTGAATTATTAAATAGGTCTGCCAGTGGCCCTGCCAGCTCCTCAGCCAGTTCCTTTAGTACCCTTGGATGTACTCTGTCTGGGACTGATGATTTGTCAGCCTTCAATGCCAGCAGTCCCTCCCTCCCTCCCTCACTCTATCCTCCTCTATCACTATGTCTGTGTTCCCTCCACCCCGCTCCTCTTTTTTCCTCACTGAGGGCACTGATCCGTCCTTCTCCCTGGTGAAGATGGAACAGAAGTATTCATTTATGTCGCCTGTTTTCCCCATTATCCTCCACCCACTCCACCCCCTTTCTTAGGCCTAACAATCCCTTCCTTCTTGCACTTTTTCTCTCATATATATCAAAAGCCTTCTCCCCATTCTTAATTCCTTCAGCTATCTGCAGCTCCTTCTGTGCCTTTGCTCTCTGGACTTCCTTACTCGACTCACTAGCCAACCTTAGGTAATTTTCCTATCCACCTCTCTCTCTTGGTCTTCCTGAATTTTCTATAGGCCAACCTCTTTTCCCTTACTGTCTGGGCAGCCCAGAACTAAACCAACTGGGCACTTTGGCCCTTGTGTTCTTCCCCTCAGCCTAACACACTCATCTGTGGCAACAGTATTCCTTCATAATGATGGACCACTCCATATCTGCTCTGATGCCGCCAGATGGCTTTTTAGCACTTCACCCATATTTTGCTCAGGCTGCAGCATGGCATTAATCTAGCTTTTGCTGCTTACAATCCTCAAGGACTCCAGGCTTCGACTGTGAACTGGCTGAAGAGTTGACCAGTTGTCCTTCAGGGGCTGTGCTCTGGTTGATCTCTTAATCTATGGAGATCCCATAGAACTAGTCCAAGTAGGCTAAGTACCCTCTCACAGAAATCCTGGACAGGGGCGATTCCCCTGAGGTTGCCTTCCGCACTGTAGCAGTGGCAGTATCTAGCCTCCTGCATGGCACTCTCGACCTGTGTGTGTTCGCAAGTATATGTGATCCTAAATGGTTTCTTGTCCATTTTCTCAGACCACCCTCAGCTGAGGGGTTGATGGCCTACTCCGTTTTCTACAGCCAGATCCACAGCTGAATGTGTGCTCAGCATGTATACCCAGAGGGTGTAACCAAGGGTGGCTGACCTAGAAACACATACATCCAAAGTGTTTGCACTCAGCAGAAATCGCCACAAATAAGCTCAAATATATACATAGTAACACACATAGTAACATAGTAAAAGTCAAGACTAGGCCTCATGGTTCTATCATGCCTGCTCGGAAGCCAGCTCCTCACTGGGAGCTTGCTTCTCCACCCGCCTAAACCAGAGGTGTCTTTCCCGGCTTCAGTATCCCCTGTACCTGTCCCAACCCTTCTTGAATCCTTCCACGTGTTTTCTTCACCAGACTCCTGGTCATCGGTTCCATGGTTCCACCACCCTCTCAGTGAAGTAGTTTCTCGTCGCACCCTCTGTACTCCCCCCAGCTTCCACTTGTGTCCGTGGTAGTTCCCCTTCTTAAAAGCCTGAGCACCTCCTTAGCTCCGTCCTTGTTATCCCCTTCACATGCCAAGACTTCTATCATGTCCCCTGTCCCTCCTCTCTCCCAGTGTGTACAGCTTAAGTTGCTAGTCTCTCCTCAAGGGCCCCTACCCTACATGCTAAATCATCCTGGTCACCCTCACTCTGGATACCTCTCCAATAGCGCTATGTCTTTCTTAGGTGGGGTCTCCCAGAACTGCACACAGTACTCAAGATGCGGCCTAATCAGGGCATTCTACAGAGGGTCACTTCCCTCTTCCTGGAGGTAATTCCCTGGTTATGCAGCCCAGTATCCTGTTTACTTTTATGCGGCTCTTGACAGTTCTCAGTGTGAATTTTGCTGTCTACTACTACCCTGGGTCCTCTGGCCCTATGTGGCTTGCAGTGTGACCCCAGGTGTATGCATGGCCAGGTTTCTGACCCCAGATGCAACACCCTGCATTGAACTTCAATCCCACTTCCTTGACCACCCTCCCCTGGGTGTCCAGATCCTCCTGAGGGCCTTTCTCCTCCACCCTGTCCGCCAGTGCTCCCAGTTTTGAGTCATCTACAAAGAGACTCTGCCTACTCTTAACACCTCTCCCTATCTCTGAAACATGAGAATTGAACAGGAGTGGCCCCAGGACCCGAACCCTGGGGGACCCACTGGTGACCCATCTGGAAGGAGACTATCCTCAACCACCACTCTCTGTATTCACCCTGTAGCCAATTTCCACACACCTGAGCAACTGCCCCCACCCCATCCCCACCCCAGCTTTAGCAGGCCATTATAGGGTATCGAATCAACGCCTTAATGAAATCCAGATAGGATGTCCACCGGCCTGTGCCTGTCCAGCACCTGCCACCCAGTCATAAAACTCCACCAGTTTGGACTTGGCACCACCTCCTCTGAAAAACCATACTGTCTGTTATCCAGGTGCCCCAACCTTACCAGCTGCCCCCACGCCTCTCTTGATAATGCCCTCTATATCCTTGCCTCGACAGACATTAGGCTAACAGGCCTATAGTTCCCCATCTCCTCTCTGGGACCCCCTTTGTGGATAGGTACCACATGAGCCACCTTCCAGTCTTGAGGCACCCACCTGTCCTCAGAGAGATGTTGTTGAAGGCGAGGCCAGTGGAGCTGCCAGCGCATCCGCCAGTTTGCTTCAGTACCATCGGATGCAGCCCATCTGGCTCAGCACCTTCTCAGTCTTTAGCGACCAGATGGCCTCTCTCACCCTATCCACTGTGATTTGCGCCCCTCTCCTCCGCCTCCTCCTCATGCCGCCTCCCCCTCTAGATTTGGCCTGTCCCCTACCCCAGCCTCTGCTAGTCTTCAGTCTCTAACTGACCTCCTGGTTCTGTGGGCTCCCTTCCTTGCCATCGGGATGGAAGGATCCCTGCCTCCCAGTAAGACCGAGGCAAAGTACTCATTTAGTACCTCTGCTTGTTTCCTGCTTCCTGTGCAATTCTCCCAAGTCCTAATCCTGCTGATCTGTGCCCTCATTTTTCTTTTCTCCCCTATGTATCTATAGAACCCTCCCCCACATGGATATCCCTGGCCAGGTTTTGCTCCTTCCTCACCTTAGCCTCCCCTTACCACCCTGGTGACCTTCCTGGCCAGTAACCGCATTCTCCTCTCCCTTACCCCTTGGAGTTTTAAGTGCTCATAGGCAGCCTTTTTTTCCCTCATCGCCTCCTGCATCTCTTGGGTCCCACCAACCGTCATTCTGACCCCACCATTCCCAGCCTTATCTTTGGCGGGCATGTACCCTGCAATGTCTTTTAATTCAGGCAGTAATCTTCAAGACAGCTTTCACCTTTTGGAAAATACGACTATGACCATGAGGCAGAACACACTGTCTTTATTTGTGTGGAAGGACCTCCGTGCCTGGACCCTTGTGCGCAGCTTGGATGTTGATCTCTTGGTGATTCATGTAGCGGGTCACCAGCCAGCTAGCAGATGCCCTCAGCGATTGGGTGAGGTGTCTCACAGTGGTTTCTGCATCAGGTGGTGGTGAACAGCCTGTTCTCTCGATGGGCACTCCTTTGGTGAGCCTTTTCACCTTCTGGAGAACACCAAATGAGGCTGTTCTGTGCCAACCCCACAGTGTGGGACACAGGTGCTGGATGCCTTCAAGAGACCCTGACATGAGGCCTCCTTTATGCCATCCCCTTTGCTCTGATACTCAAAGTGTTGGTCAAGATGCAGAGGGACAAGGTGTGGATGATCCTGGTAGTCCTGACTGACCATGCCAATTTTGGTAGCCAGATCTCCTCAGCCTTAGCAGTAGGCCTCCGTGGTGATTGCTGTACTCCCGGACCTGCTTTCCTGTCACAAGGGGACTGTCCGGCATCCGGATCTTCAGTCCCTGCACCCAACAGTCTGGTTCCGGAGTGGCTAGAGTTCCAAGGTTTGGGTCTTTCTGAAGATGTTCTCCATGTCGTGGAGACCTTCAGACAGAGTCAACCCATCAGTACTACACCTTCAGATGGGCGGTTTTCCATTTGGTGCCAGGGCAGGAGATGGACCCACTGGCGTGCCCTTTGGCTGCATTCATCACACTCATTTGGTCCCTCTCTTAGTCAGGCCTAAGGTCAGTGACCTAAAGGTGCTTCTAGCAGCCTCTTTGTATACTGGTGCGGGCTGGCATGCCAATGGTGGAGCAGAAGACTCTGCATACACCAGTGTGGGCTGGTGTGAACAGTGGTGCAGGAGAATGCGGTGGGGTATTTTTTTAAAGGCCTTGAATCACCTGTCCCGCCAGTGCAGGGAATCACCACCACCTTGGGACATGTTGTTGGTAATGGCAGTGCTCATGAGCAAGCTATTAAACTGCTGCACAGATGTGAGATGTCACACCTGTTGTGCAAGACCATCTTCTTGGTGGCTGTCACCTCTGTTAGAAGGATCGCGAGCTCAGACGCTCTCAAGGAGTATCCTTATCTGGTGTTCCACGAGGACAAGGTTGCCATTCACCCAAAGTTCCTCCGAAGGTTGTGTGCATTTCACTGTAACCAGGTGATTAACCTCATGGTGTATTTCACCAGTCCAACCTTGGAAGCCGAGCACAGGCTCCATACTTTTGGACCTGGCGCCTCACTAAGTTTAAGAGCGCACAGCTGGAGTTGAGGGAGATGTTTGCCAGCTATTTGTCACCTACACTGAAGCTGCACTTGCAGATCAGCAGCTAAGCAGACAGTTGGCAAGTGGGTTGGCTGGTAGGGAGCCTCCTGTAGTGGCTCATTCACCCAGCCATACTGCTACCTCGGTGGCTGTTTCCAGGATGTCCTCTCTTAGAGATCTGCAGGGCTGCTACTGGGAGTCAGCACACACCTTCATTTCCACAACACATTGACCTCAAGTCATGCTGAGATGTCTGGTTTGGGACCTCAGTTCTCTAATCCCTGTTTGCCAGATAGGGGTGCACCTTGCCCCTCTTCCCGAAGAACTGCTAGAAATCTGCCTGAGTGTGGATAGTGCACCATGTCCGTGCCCCAAGAAATCAGGGTTACTCACCTGTAACCATAGTTCTAGAAGTGGTATATGGTACACATCCACACAACCCACCCTGACCTCCCTGGCAAGTGGCACACGGATCCTGCTCCGCATGCAAGATCTAACATGATGGGGTGGAGCCAAGGAGTGTGCCACTTGGGTGGTTTGAGGAGCTTAGCTTGAAGATGTTCCAGCTAGAATTAAAGGGAAAGGAAGATTACCTAAGTGTGGATATGCACCATATACCACTCTTAGAGCTATGGTTACAGGTAAGTAACCCTCCTTTTCTGGGCACCCTTTATTAAGTCCCAGCAGTAAATGAATAGCCCAGTGACAATTAAGCAGTGAGGCATCGGGGGATTAGGTTGAGATAATGGCCCACCTTGGGTCGATTCTGAAGAACAAAAGAAGTGACAGGTGCTTCCACCACTCGAGAAGGCTGTTAGTCCACTGTAATGCACTCCTGGAGTGCCTTTTTTAAATGGGTCCATTGTAGTATGCTGGATATATTTTTTAAATATATTTTGTTGAAGCTACTTTCAGCTGGGCCATTGTCCTGGGATAATAGCCAGCTGAAAGGACCCTCTTGGCCAATCAGGAGCCAGCATTCTTCTGGCCATTTCATAATGTGAATGACACAGAAAAAATAAATTCTGTCAGGCTTCTTTTGAATTTTCTTTTATTCACTTTACAATGTTTCCATAGAAAATGATGCATACAACTGAATTTACATAATCATAGGCATATGTTAGCATCAGTATGACTCATCAGTTGCCAAGTAGTACATCATGTGGGTACATTCCAGAACGTCTCCATCGGAGATTATACAGCTTATATACTTAGGAAGGCTAGCCACATTAAACTTGTGAGGTAAAGACAAAATTAGGTACTAGTTTAAGGATGGTTACTGTAGCTCTAGGCCACTATCCCACTTAATTATCTGTCAGCTTAAGGAATATTATTCCCCACCTCTTATACTCCCTCCTCAATCACTAGCCATCTTATTATTAACATAGAAAAAATATTACATCAGATTCCCATTCCATCAAATATTCTTTCTAGTAAACACACAGTGCTTAAGTTGATACCTTACAACATATTCCCTCAAGGGGAAATTTAAAACAAAACATTTAAGGTTATAAAGTCCTGGAGTAAATCCTTAAACATCCATCGACCTCGTGGTCAACTCGGGAAAATGCAATATACAGATCCAGACTTGGTTAGTCCTCATCATCCTCAGAATCTATAGGCAGTCCCGAATTCTCCGGTGGTCTCGATCGGAATTCTTGGGCAATAGCTCGACCTTTTCTTGGCTTTATCTGGATTGTTAAATTGGTACACCTTTCTCCCATATGTCAGCCGTAGACGGCCAGGGCAAAAGCGAGTGCACCACACCCAGGCTCCGAGTTGTTTACTTAGTGGGTCAAACATTTTCCTCCTGGTCCGAGTTGCAAATGACCAGTCAGGAAATATTTTAATCTCCTGGCCTCCATCACTATTGGATAAGACATCCTCGCCCACTGAAGAATTTTGTCTCTGGTAACTGGCCCATCTGTTATCAGGAGGATTGTCGTGGGGTCTCACGATCTAGCTGGGCCCTTCTGAAGTTGATCTGGAATGCCTGTCTTAAGTAATCTGCCTCAAGCTGTGGGTCCATAGGAACAGAGGTAATTAGCCAATTCTTTAAATGCAGCCAGTATGTCCTCCTTCAGTATCCTCCTTGACCCCCACCAACCTTAGATTCATGGCCCGCTCTGAGTTTTCAAGTCTCTCCATGCAGCACGCAGATAGTTTATCTCCGAGGTTGCTTTAGTGAGAGCTGCCTTGGTCAGTTGCAATCGGTGTCAGCTTCTTGCGCTGCTTTGGTAGTAGACTCAATTTTGCATCTTGTGCGCCAGTCGATCGAGGACCTGTTCCAACTTTTGGTCCATCTCGCAGACTGCATTTAGCCGGTCTCCCAGGGGAGTATCTTTCTCCACTTGGGCCCGCTTGCCTGTCTCGGCCTCCCGATTGACTTGATGCTGGCAAGGGAGCCAATTTTTGGAACGATCCGTAACTGTTCCTTTCGGTCTACCCTTCATAATTTGGCATCTACTTGTTCAGCAGGTAATGAGCTATCGAGTTTTAGGGCTTTACTATATCCAAAAGAGGTTTATTTAAGATTTTGCATAGCTTGGGAGGAAGCTGCGGTTGCGAATGCGGCTCTTTAGCACCCCTCTGTCAGGCTTACTGTAATTTCTTTTACTATTGGTTCCAATGTTGTCACCATGAGACCCTCCCAAGAGTGAGAATAATAACCTTATGTTTATCTCTGTTCTTTTTTTTGTTCTTTCAGGCACTAATTTGGTTTGACCTTTTCTTTCAATATGCATAGATTCTTTTATATTGTGTTTTCTGTTACAGCCTTATTGTCTAAACAGTTCATTGTGAAGCAATGATGTATGAAGTGAGAGCCAAATTTGATGAGCACGTTCTATACTTATACTTCATGCCAGTCCACAGTTTTGTAAGGAGAACTATGTTGAGCCTACAAAGGAAACAGAACATTGTTTAACCAGGGTAGCACACTAAGCTGAAGCTTGTTTCCAGATGTGACCTGGGAGCACAAGGAAGTTAAGTGACTTGCTCAGGATCACACAGTATATACCTAAGCGGCTGTGGATTCAAACCCAGGTCTCCAGATTTGCAGCTCAGAGCCTTAACCCACTGCTATACTGCCTCCTTAAGACATTTTTCTAGTAGACTTTTTAAAAATAATACAGATTCAAGTTCTGTTATTGTTCTATATATACCAGCCTTTTAGCTGTCCCAATGGGCATTTCTGATTTACACATAGGTGGTAGTGGCCATATTAGAACTGTATGATGTGGTTTAGATCTTCTTTGGGGTTATCTCAGTCATCCGGTACCACCGTAGAAACTTCACCGTCGGTGAATGGAAATCCACCGGAAGATTTTCAGCAGGAAAATGGGCCGCCCACACCATCAACGTCAGCCGGCGTCACCAACCCGTTATAAGGCGTAGGCAGCCCCACTCTCCCCTCAGTTCTTTCCGGTGTCGACTTGCAAGCACGGTCTCTGTGGAAGAAGCCGTTGCAGGGTTCATGCCTTTTGGCCTCGGCCTAGATTTACTGCAACCTTAACAAATCTCTTTTAGAGATTTATTTTCTTTTTCATTTATGTGAGAGTTAAACCCTCTACCTCTCTCTCTTCCGTTGCTGCGCTGCAGAAAAGATTGCCTCAACGGCGAGCACTCTGTGTGTCTGCTGTCTTGGGCCTGACCATGACACCTCCAACTGTGAGCTCTGCCAGCAGTTTAATCAAACTACCCTAAGGTGGCGAGGAAGCTCTAAAAACTGTCATGGAACAACGAGGCAGCCATCTCTGGGTCGGGGTCCTCCGGGCACCGGCCCAGTACCTTCCTCGCCCAAGAGTTCCAAGGCCTTGCAGGAAAAGGTAAGTCATGGTGGGGGGTAGTGTCGCAGAAAGACTGGGATCACGACCGCTTCCCGGTGGCCATCCATTCCCCATCGGCTTACCTTCTTTGAAGGGCTCCTCGTCATAGCTGCTACCGACAAAGAGACCAGCTGTCCAGGCCTCGGTTACCTTCAGGCCCATACCGCCAGCTCCTCCGCCTGACTCTCTGGGCATTCAACTGTCGACTTCCAGGTCATCTGCCCCTCCTCCGTCGATAGCGGAAGCTCGTAAGTCAACAACTACCCTTCACTGCCTGCTTCTTCTTCTCCTAAGGCTCCAGGCTCGTTAGTTAGTTTGCCGGGTCATCAGCCAATGTGCCGTCGACTTCTCCCCTTTGTGAACATTGGACCTGAATGATGTTCTCATCGTTTTTCAACGTCCTGGTCAACAATTTGTGCCCTTACCAGACCATCGTCACCGGCTCCCTCGCGCCGCAGCATGGTCGACATCTGTTCAGTCGGCCCAGAGAATCTACCCACAGGCCATCAATGGCACATACATTTGCCGATCCAGAGGAGGATGCGACATTGAGGAGGAGTACCACCTGATCTCATCCTCCCAAGGAGATGGTGGAAGAAGAGGAGGAGGACCAGTACCTTACCTCAGACAAGTCCAGTGCCTCTTCAGTCAGTAATGATTATGTTAGGCCTACCCCCAGGTCCCCACCTGAGGATGTCACCTTCTTTAATTTCATGAAGCAGCTGTCTTCACCATGGGAAGGATGCCACCAGAAAGGTTCTCTGGGACTACTTGGAGATCCAGAATCTCCCCAAAATCATTCTTCTATGCTTCTGGCATTTCAAAATGCTACTACGGTCCAGCCTGGTGGTGCTGAGGGTTGAGGCGCTGGACGCAGCACCTGGCACCACACTGGCGACCTGGGTTCAGGAACGGGCCTGGGTTGTCGGGGGTTGGCAGGGGAGGCGAGAGGATCAAGTGTCTGGTACTGCTCTCCTCTCCCAGGGGTGGGTTGTTGGGCGCCTGGCGCAGTAGCGGCCTCTGGTGGAGACCGGAGGTGGCACAGGCTCCAGTGGCATCAACCCACGAGGATGCCATTGCATGCCACATCCCATGGGGTGAAAATGGAAAAAGGCCCTATCTCTGGTAGGCAAAGTGGGTCCCGTGACTCCGCACCCATGCCCACCGTCGGGTCCTTGCCTCCTCCGGTGCCTCGTACCTGGCTGATTCTAGATAGGCGCTAGAAAAAGTCGGTGGTCCCCCAGGTACTCAGAGCTTGGGGGGTTGAGTGGTCCGGGTGGCGAGTTCCACCCGCCAGAGGCTGGAGAGACTTCAGACAGGGCAGGAGAAAGCAGATCATTGAGTAGCCACACGGAGAGAGTCCAAGAATGGTGACTGTGGAGCATAGATAATGGGTACAAAAAAAATGCTACCGTGGCAGCCTGGCACAGACCAGACATGGTGCCAGCTATGCCTCATAGAGCGATAAGCTTTATAATGCCTGCAGGGCCTTCCTCACATTGCTGCCCAGTGAGGCTGACTCTGTAGTTATTAAGGCAGCACACTACAGGTCTAAGATGCCCAAACATCTTAGCTCCCTTCCCCAGACAAGGAGTCCTTAGCATTGACCTTTGGGGAAAAGACAATATGCTTCTTCAACCCTAGGCCTGAGGCTTGCCATCTACCTGTCTCACGGTGAAATACCAGAACATGAACTGGAGAAAATGTAAGGCTGCCACCCAAGCCCATCTTGAGAGTGCCCAGAAGCAGGAGATCTTATCTGTGTCAGTCCTCACCATTCATCACAGATGGGTATCTGGCGAGTCAGGACCCCAGGGCGTTTTTTTTTTTTTAAGGTAGGCAGAGCCGACACACCATCAGGGCGCCTGCGGCCGGCGCCTGGGTTAGCCGCTAGGGCCAGTCGACCCTGCCTGCCTGCCTGCCAGTTCTTCTGGCTCACTGCAGGAGGTCACCATGTGGAAGCTGTAGAATTTGAGGCCTGCTTGCGATTTTCTCCGTGACGCTTATCTCGTTCCGTCCGTCTGTTATCCTGCCGGTTCTGTGTTGTCATTGATCGCCTGCAAGATCTTTCCATTATTATTCTTTTGCGACGTTGAGTCTGTTTTTGGAGTCCCCGTAGGTCATGTCTCGGTCGGGGGCAAGAAATCTTCCAAGCGGATCAGCCCCTATGAGACAGTGCCCATCGTGAAATTTCCCCATCACCGACCAGCAAGACCAGTGTCCCCGTTTCCTTGGCCCACTTCACGACATGGATTAGTGGATTCTTCATGGACCGCTGGGTCCTCGAACAACGCGTGTGAAAAGTGGGGAGAGCTCGCCGACTTTTGGGGTCAGGTGCGCTCGTCGGGCCAAACCACGCTCTCTCGGCCTTTCCTCCGGGTCCCCTCCTGGTTCTATACAGACCGAGGAGGAGGAGCCTCAGCTACTGATAGCCCTAGCCGTTGCTGAGGCTTCTTCCGTGGCGTGGGAGGCCCGTCCGCTCCCTTCGAGAGGTGGGTGGGAGGCGCCGCCATGTGTCGCCTCTTGGGGTGAAGGCTCCTGGTGTCACTCCTGTGGCTCGGAAGGCCCGGGTGGCGCCGTCCCTCTATGCCATCGGCCGGTGCTGTTGGAGTCCCTCGGCGCCCGTTCGTGAGTACCATGGCCCTGATGGGGCCGTGCGTGGCGCCGACTTGTCACAGCGTTGTGACCTCCTGTTGAAGCTGTTCACGAGTGCCGACACTGTTAGCGGCACCGTGAGATCTCTCGATGCCGTCCTTTGCCACATCTAGCCTCTAGCCAAGGTTGAGCTACGGCACTGTGTCCTCGAGGCTCGGCACCATAGACACCTTAGGGTCTCTCAGTGGGTGCCGTCTTCAGTCATCGCCCCTGCCCTCGGCGCCGCTCGCGGCTGTATCCCTTCAGGGCCATCTCAGCGCCACTAGTCCCCGGTGCTGTTCACTGCACCAGGGGCGGGTAGTGCCGTCGGCGTCAATGGTGCTGCTGGGACTGTCATCGGTGCGTCTCCATCCTTGGCGCGCTCACGGGCTCGTGGGACCCAGATGGTGCCGTGACTGGTCCAGCTATGAATCTCTGGCTCAGGCTGGGGCCGTGCCTCCCTCAGATTCCGCTCGCGGGATTGCAGGAGGCACTGGCACTGACTCTCAGGCACAAGCTGTAGTCTCTGGGCCTAGTGGTAAGGATGGCTCTGCCACTTCCTCCCGCAGTTTGGCACAGGGCCTCGGACTCTGCCTCCTCAGAGACAGAGTCGAGGCTCTGAGTCGGACGTGCAGTCTGACCCTCGGGTTGGCTGTTGGAGTGGGCAGCACGGTAGTCTCTTCGACAAGTCGAGTCAGCCCCTTCTGAGGTGAGGTCGGTGGCTACCCGAGACTAGGGTCAAGGGTGCTGACCAGCAGGCAGTGGTGCGGGCCACTATAGCTCTGCAGCCTGGTCTTGGCCGGTTTCAATGACCCCTCGGTTGTGGTACCACCTCTGGTGGTGTGCCTTGATCACCCAACTTTGGGGCCGATCCAGACCTCACGGGAGGTGCTGCACCCTGGGTAGCCCCTTTGGGGCTGCCCAGAGATCACTACCTAGGCTGGCCCTCTCGAGGAGGAGGAAGGCTCTTTCCAGACTCCGGGTCGAGGGTGTGGGGTCGGCCGTCTGCCTTTTCTGGGGTCCACCGGGCCTGGGAGAAGCCGTAGTGCTGATCTCCGCTCTTCCTCCTCGGTCTCTTTGAGAGTCCCGTTCTTTTGGGGCAGGGGACCGTTCTTCTGGACCTACTCTGTTGATCGCCTCACAGGAGTTCTTCCGGGCTCAGCCAAGGCAGTGCCGATGTGGTTGTTCAGCTGTCGGCTGTGGGGTCTTCTGGGGCACCTTCTTCTGCGGGTGCCCACGGTCCTCCTTACCCAGGTGGAGGTCAGCGACATCTCTTCTCGCTCTGTCCCCATCCCTCTGCCACACTCCTCCGCTTCCAGGCATCCTCGGTCCTAGTGGGCCTCTCACCTGGGAGCAGTTCAGAGCAGTGGCTGCTCAGTTCCCTGCTTATGTTGGGGCAATGGACAGCCAGGTTTTCAACCTCCTCTGTGCAGCCACCCACTGAACAGATGGTGACCTCCAGCTCCTCATCCCCCTCTTCAGGGAGGGAACCCTCTGTCCACATCTCTCCGGCTGCTGATCTCTCTTAGTATCAGCGATTCCTCGTGAGGATGTTGGAGGATTTGCACCTTACTCCTTCCACTATTAGCAATCCTGAACACTCGACGCACACCTTTCTAGGCGATTTAAGTGAGGCCACCCTTGTGGTGCCGCCTGGCTGGCTCCCTTTCGGGAGGCGTTGTTGCGTTCCTGGCAGAGGCCCTTCTCCGGGTTCCTGCCCCAAGGGATCTCAGCTAGAGGTATTATGCACCCAGTCTCCAGGTTCATGCCTCATCCACAGTCTGGATTGATGTAGTTGGATACTCCTGATGGGCTTGCGCCCTTCACTGTGACCGGCCCCAGATCAAGACTCCTTGGTTTTGATTTCTGGGGTGGGAGGCTTTCTACTCGCAGTTACTTCTCTCTATCTCTGCACATCAGGCCCACTATGCAGCCTACAACAGGTACTTGTGGTCCAGGCTAGGTCAGCTCCTAGCCTGGTTGCCTGACACAGAGCAAACCAGACAAGCCATTGCACTCTGCACATGGCTTGGAAGTTAGCAAGGCACCAAGCAGGGGCATCTTATGCCAGCAGAGGTAGCTACCGGTCGTGGGACAGTGATCTGCACTAGGCGGGACAGCATGGCTACGTCTTTCCTGGTTGTCACCCTTGGCCCGGCGTAGGGTGATTAACTCCATCCCACCAGGGAACCTACCTTTTCTCCCACAGAGTGAGACTGCGCATGCGGGCAACTTCCTTCCCCTCCGGAGACTCTCTCTCTCTCCCCACTCTCGGGCCTCTCTCCAGCCTGAAGGTTCCCCCATAGTGTGTCAACCACTGGGGCTAAGGGACTTTGTCCCTTAGGGTGTAAAAACCCCCTTCAGGGGCTCGGTACTCACCCATCTGTGATGAATGGTGAAGACTGACACAGATAAGATATGAAAATTACGTACCTACCTTAATTATGATCTTTCTTGTATCTTCACCATTCATCACAACCTCCCTCCATCCCCTGGGGCCTCAGTCTGTGGGTCCCCTCCTCTCTGTGTCTCCCCTCTCCTCCTTAGGAGTGGGTAAAATAGGGACACACAGGGAGTATTTTCAAGAAGGTGGATGGCTAGTGGCACTCCTTCTCCAGTACCTTGTCTCCACTTCTGTGGGGTTGGAGTTAGATAGGTGCCTTCCTTCTCTCCTCCCCCCCTGTTTCCATCAACCTATTTCTCCTAAAAAAAAAAACTTTTTCACCAAAAATCTTTCCTTGAGAGGTGCTGAATCCCTGTATCCTGTCCTTCCAGAATAGCCGACTCTGCTCATCTGGAGTGTTTGCCAGCTATTCCGTGCCTTGAATTCTGGCAGAAACTTTGCTCTCCTTGCAGTTCCTATACAATCTGAGCGGACCAGGGTCCAGGATGTCTTATCCTTCTCCCTCTCTCCTAGATTCTTTACCCTCCACCCCCTCTTCCTCTTCCAGAGATGGGGCCCTCCCAATCCCTTTTAGTTTCTAACCTCTTTCTTTTCTGTCCTCTCAGTCGTTATTTCTCCTTTTAGTTCATACATCTTTTCCTTTTCTGTCCCTTGGACTCCTTGTCCCACCCTCCACTCCTTCCTCTTACCTCTCCGATGACTCGGAACTGGCAGGCAAGCGGAGTTGACACAGCTAACGGTCAACCCGCAAGCGCCCACGCAGTGCAGTAGCCCGGGCGGCGCCCGATGGTGTGTCAGCTCCGCCTACCTTAAAAAAAAGCTCCCGGGTCCTGACCTCGGCCAGATACCATTCAGATGAATGGTGAAGATACAGAAAGATCATAATTACTTGGTAGGTACGTAATTTTCATTTACTTCTTCTTCAGGCCATTTATGATCTCTGATACTACTGCCAGGCGGCTGCCACTGGCATATTCCTTCATAGGCATTCATGGCTCCGTGTTTCTGGGTTCACAGCTGACATGCAAAGCAAAGTGCTTAATGCCCTGTCAGTGGCAACAAGCTTTTCAGTCCAGATGTCTGGACATAATTAATGATCTGCAGGCCTCAGGGCGCGTTAAATCCATCCACTCCTCTACCACCCAGCAGCTTGGTAGGGGATGCTCTGCTTTTCATAGACAGGCCAACAGACTGGCTCAGGCCCCGTGCTCAGGGGTGGCGCAGATCCCAGTCCTGTTTGCCTGCCCCTCCCATTCAGGGCAGCCAAATGTCCTAGAACTGTGGGACCACCTTCCTCAGCTAGCCGCATCAGCTTGACTCCTTGCTAGTCCACCTTCCTCAGGTGCAAACCCAGGAGGTGGTGGTCAGAGGTCGGTTCTCCTTCCACTTAGAACAGTGGAGAATCATAACTTAAGATGCTTGGATCCTGCAGATCATAGTGTGTGGTCACACTCTGGAGCACCTCCAACAGCCTCAGACCCCCCCCACCACTCATTTTCCCCGGCTCATCTTCCTGTTCTCAGGAGGAATGCAGTCTCTCCTGCACAAGCAGGCTGTAGAACTGCTGCTAAGTGGCAGAGAAACCTGGGATTCTATTCCAGGTTTTCCTTATCATGAAAGACCGAGCTCTGAGGCCCATTCTCGATTTGAAAGACCTCAATCTCTCTGTCCAGTACAAAAGTTCGGATGGTAACATTACGGGCCTCTTGCCTCTCCTCAAGCCAGGGGATTGGCTATGCTCACTGGACATGCAGGGCGCTTACCTGTACACAGCAATCTTTTACCCTGCAGGAGGTTTCTTTTCACTTCACCTTTCAGGAGGAGCATTACCATTTCAAGGTATTGCCTTGATTGTCTTTCTTCTGCGCTGTGTCTTTACTAAGTGCTTAGTAGCAGCCCTCAGAAGGGAGGGACTGTACATCTTTTTACCTGGACAATTGGCTTCTCAAGGCCCCATCCAGAGAACAGCTGTTACTGACCCTGGGGCAGACTCTACAACTCTTCCAGTCCTTGGCATATAACGGTCAACCTCCCCAAGTCTGATCTAGTACCATCCCAAGGATTGCAATACATTAGGGTGATTCTTGATTCCAAGCAGGAAAAGTCCTTCTTACCCCCAAGACAGGGCAGAATGCCTTATAGCTGAGGCTCAGAAAGTAGCTCAGAGTCGCTGCGTTCCTGCCAGGCTATACCTGAGACTCCTGGGTCTAATAGCCACAGCCATTCCCACGTTCCACTGGCCAGGCTCCACATGTGCACACTTCAGTGGACCCTCAGGGTGCAGTGGGACCAGCAGTTGGTCCCTAATTGGCAATTAAGGAGGCAGTATAGCGCAGTGGTTTAAGGCTCTGAGCTGCAAATCTGGTGACATCCAGCAGACCAGACCTGGGTTTGAATCCCACAGCTTCCACTTGCATACTGTGTGACCCTGAGCAAGTCACTTAACTTCCTGTGCTCCCAGGTCGCACCTGTAAAAAGCTTTCAGCTTAGTGTGCTACTCCTGGTTAAACAACTAAAAAAAAAAAAATTAGACGAGTTGGTCCAGCTGGTATTGGTCGCTTTTCCGGTCCGCAAGGTGCTCCAGCAGTGGATGGACCTCTCAAATCTCCTTCAAGGGGTTCCTCCAGATCACTTCCTGCATCAGATCCTCACCACGGATGCTTCAGGGCTAGGCTGTGGAGTGCACCTGGGCCCATTTCAGACTTGGGGTTCCTGGTCCCAGCAGGAGGCCACCCTGCATATCGGTGCCCTGGAGATGAGGCGGTGCTGTGTGCTATGCAGACATTCCAGGAGCATCTTGCTCCAGGTCAGCTGTTGGTGCAGTGAGACAATCTGAGTGTAGTGTACTTCATCGACAAATGGGTGGGACTCGTCATACCCCTTTGCAGGGAGGCTATGCAAGTGTGGTACTGGGCTCTGGAACACAGCCTGTAAGTCTCGGCAGTCCACATGCCAGGCATTTTAAACACCGTGGCGGACAGTCTCAACAGGACTCAGTCCAGCATGCATGTATGGTAGCTTCTCTCATCCGTAGCAGAAGATCTGTTCGGCAGATGGGGTTGTCCAGAGTTGGACCTTTTCGCATAGCTACTCTGTGCAAAACTGCCCAATTTCTGCTTGCTAGATCCGAGGTCTGGAGTTTTCTGGTGAGACACATTGTCCCTCTCCTGGAGGGAGATTTCTGTATGCATTCCTCCATTTCCACTAATACAGAGGGTGCTGATCAAGCTGCAAATGGAAGGAGCCAGCATGTTCCTGGTAGCCCCATTCTGACCTTGCCAGGTCTGGTTCCTCTGCTGTGGCAGTTGGCGAAAGAGCCACTGGTTCCTCTGCCCTTTGCAGGAATCTACGGACTCAGTATTGGGGATGCTGGTCCATCCCAACCTCAAGTCCCTTCATCTGCATCGTGGCTCCTGAGGACATTGTCATTGCCAGGTTTGGGGTCTCTAGCAGGGTAGAGGATGTCCTGGTTGCCACCTGCTAGTCTTCCACCCGTGCCACTTATGCCATGAAGTGGAAGCAGTTTGCCATCTGGAGCTGCAAAGCATTCTATAGACCCTTTCACATGTCCTGGATTACCCGATTTCTTTTTCCGACTCGGTCTCAGTATTCCTCCCTCAAGGTCCACCTTTGGGCTATTTCTACTTTTCATGAGCCCATGGGTGATAGCTCAGTTGGATGCTTCCTGTACTTTCCTGAGGGGCATCCTGCATCTGAAACCCCAATCTGTTCTCCTGTCTCGGCTTAGGACTTAAACTTTATTTTGGAAAAGTTGTCCCTATCTCCTTTTGAGCCAATTGTGACTTACGCTGTCTTTCTTGTAAGGCGCTGTTTTTGGTTGCTGTTATTTCTGCTTGGAGGATTTCAGAGCTTCAGGCCCTCTGGTGCGAGGAGCCTTATTTGATTTTTCACAAAGACAGGGTGTCCTTGCACACAAATCCTAAGTTCTTACCAAAGGCGGTTTGAGTTTACACTCAGTCTATTCACCTTCATGTTTACTTTCCAGTGTGCTAATCCAGAGGAAGCACTGCTCCATGTTAGATGTGGGCAGAACTATGAAGCATTATCTGCTCAGGACTAAGGAGTCCAAAAGTCTAAGCAGTTGTTTGCTTCTTTCACCCAGGTAGTGAGGGCATTTCTGTTACTGCGCAGTGTTGATTCAAATGGTTGGCGGTGCATTTATTCTGCTACAAGTACAGCAAGAACTGCCTAGTGATGCCAAAACTCATTCCACCAGAGGCATGGCTACCTCGGTGGCTTGTTTCAAGGGGTCTCAGCTGCGGATATCTGTGCGGCTGCCACCTGGAGCACAGTCCACACATTTAGCAAGCATTAAAGTCTGGACATTACCTCTAGAGCCCATGATAGTTTTGGCAGGGCTGTGCTGCAGGGCTCTTGTCTTAAGCTTATAGAGTCCCTTGTCAGGTACAGTCCCCAAGGTCTTCTGTCTTAAGTTTAAGAAGTTCCTTGGATGGAGCTTGTCCCAGCTGTACAAAATATTGCTAGCTAGGCCTAGGATACAGCTGAGAGAAGTCACTCAGAACCCATACACAAAAAGCACATTGGAGGCCTGGTTTACAATTCTGGAGCTTAGAGGCTTTAAATCAGTGGGGTACTTATTACTCTCCTAGCCCATAATCAATCATTTTACCCAGCTAGATTAGATAGTGGCTTCAGAGCGTTGGGAGAGGGGATCCTCACAATCTGTCATCTGCTTAAAGAAGGTATAATCTGCAGCTGAAGAGGTCCAGCAGAGATTTGACCTACCAAACCATGACAGATTTATATACATGCAGGCATTGAACTATATCGGGACTGTCCATAAAGAGGCCTTGGCTCTGGGATCCCAGACACCGATTTTAGGTATCTTGAGAAGGGCCTTGGAGGGCAGGCCCCATTAAACCATATTATATCTCAGCTATATAAAGCTCTATTTTTATTAAAGGATAATTCCTCGACCTACCTTAAACAAAATGGGAGGAGATTTGGGCAGTGCCATCCGAGACGGCAAGTATGGGAAAATCACATAAAACGCTCTACAGTCAAACACCTCATCATATGGGTGGAAGGAATTTAACTGGAATGTGACAGTTAGATTCTTTAGAATTCGACTGCTGTGGCCAGATATAACTCCGGGCTGATGCTTCCTGCTGGAGAAGGCGTGGCACCTCCATTCCTACAAATTCACATGTGTTTAGGGGTGTCCTGTGTTAAGACCTTTTTTGTGGATTTGGAGGCGCTGTCAGAGATGATAGTATGTCCCATTCCACTCACACAGAACCTATTTTCCTTAAACTGATACCTCCAGCACACAAGGACTTGACCACTGAAAGCTCCTGGATATAGCACTCCTTGTGGTCAAAAGGCAATTACTCACTGCTGGCTTTCAGACCTACCCTCACTTTACAAGATTGGCAAGTTATTATGGCAGAAATGTGTCATAGGGAGAGAATAGCTGCACAACTCTCACAGGCTAAAGAGACATTTTAAGTCAATTGGAGAAAGTGGGTGTTGTATCATAATGAAATATAACCCAATAATTATCTCATAGAACCCCTCTGCTATAAACAAGCTGAATCAGCAATTTAGGTGAGTGGTGAAGTGTTCCATGTGGGCTGATAGGAAATCAGTTCTTAGACTGAAGTGAGTGATCCCAGGGTCGACCTACCATATTATGAAATAATTATGAATTAACTTTCTTTTGTATGTACAATGGACTGTACCGGACTCATTAGCCAGACCCCAACTTTTATGTGGTTTCTATTTTTTCCTACATATGTAAAGTTCTTAAATATGTAGAATTGTTTAATATTGTAGTTTACCTGTGCAAAAAGAGAAAGTATTTTATTTCATAAATAAAAAGTTATTAAAAAAAAAAAGTTCCTTGGTTGGATGGATTGTTTCAACTCCTGTCTTAAGTTTATGGAGTTCTAGCCTCTCAGACTGCCTGATCCTACCTATCACTGCTTGTACTGGTTCTCTGCGGTGGTGCGGATGACTGAGATAACTTGAAGAAGACAGAACAGTTGCGTAAGAACTTACCATAACAGTAGATCTTTGAGGGATCTCAGTCATCAGGTATCTTTCCCTCCACCGTTCCCCTTCTTGGGCGCCTTTTCAGGACCTGGCTATCTGTTGTTCCATACTTTGATTTAGAGCTGGGTCCCTCTGTCTCTCCTCGATTCCCCAGGGCATGAGCCTTGCTCCTTTTGTCTCCGGGGAGAATGAGGGAGAGTGGGGTCACCTACACCTACATAGGGTTGGTGACGCTGACTGGCGTGGCATCCCCAGTTGTACTGCTGAAAATCTTCCGTAGGGATTCCCATTCACCGACAGTGAAGTTCCTGTGGTGGTGCCTGATGACTGAGATCCTCGAAGATCTACTGTTATGGTAAGTTCTTATGTAACTGTACTTTCTTACTAAGCTGTTACCTTGTGAACACTGTGGTTGAGAGGGTCATCAACTACATCACGTAGTTCTAAAATGGTACCACCAGCTTGAAAATCAGAAATGAGAACTGACATTGCAAAAGGCATGTATAGATGGAACAGTAACCGAATGGAACCAGTACAGTGCTAGCCATCGCCACCTTCAGCGGTGGTGCACCACCCGGTGAACAACGGAGTAATTAGTACTAGAAATGCCACATTAAGATGAATGCAGCTTTTCAGAATGGTATTGGTCCATCTTATTCATTAAGTGGACTCTGTTGAAGGTGTACCATCTGTGTAGATCTGCCTTGTGAGCCCGGAAATATGTTGTGGGAGTTAAAGCACGCTGTGGAGGAATGTAGTATTCTATATACAAAATAAAAAAACAATGGTTACACGCAGAGAGGAACACAGTATTGGAGATGGAGGGAGGAGACTTGCTATGGAGTAGTATATAATCTGGCAGCTCAAAAAAAAACATGCTATTTATATTTAAATAAATGTTTGATTGTAGAGCTGAAATGTGTTGTTAAAAAAAAAAGGGCAAATATTTTTGCTGTGGGCTTTACTAATAGATGGTTTACTGTAGCTGATTAGAAAGGGGAAAAAGTGTATCACTTCAAGCTCAGTATTCAATGGCACAGTGATTAGGTTTTTGTGTGTGTACTATGTGTTCTGATACTTGTTTTACCAATGCATCGAATGGATTTGATGCACAGGTAAAACCAACCAAGATGCAGGAATTTCCCTGCCCATTTTATCACACAGCACGCCATCGGCCTTGCAGTCAAGATCTTCCAGCGAGTCATTCATCTCTCTTCCATCAGCTACATCCTGCAGTAAAAAGTGGACATTATTTATCAGGGAAAACTACTGTCGCTGGAAAGTTTAATACCTTTTATTGGACCAATATATGTCTTGTTACAAAGATGATAAAGTACACAAGCTTTCAGGGCCTCACAGGTCCCTTCTTCAGGTGAATAGCAAACTAGGCAACACAAAGCATTTATACATTGTGATGCATTGTTTAAAAAATAATTATGATTGAATAGTTCAGAAAATTTAACAGGAAGGGTTGATGGCAGGAAGTGCTAAGAAAATATCTTGGCTCTTCCTGCCATCAACCTTCCTGTATTAAATTTTTCTCAACTATTCTATCGTGAATTATTTTTTAAACAATGCAGCTTATGTATATAAATGTTGTTTTATTTAGTTTTTTGTTGACCGGTAAGTGCACTAGACAACTCCTGCCTATTTTCAGGCACGACCGGAGGGAATACAGATAAATGGCAACTGACCTTGAACCAGATGAAGCTCTAGTTTATGTTGCCTAGTTTGCTATTCACCTGAAGAAAGGACCTGTGAGACCCCAAAGCTTGTGTACTATTCCATCTTTATGCAAGGCATATGTTGGTCCAATAAACAATATCAAACCTTCCAGCGACATCCGTCTTCCAAGGACCACTACAGCTAAAATCCTTTTCCAGAATAATTACTGATAGGACATTTGCAGAAGTACTGTATTCTTACTGAGTTCAGACACTGCTTCTGAGCCTCGAAAATGCCAGCGTCCTGAAAGTCATATACAACATCCACTTAGCATGCTTTTCCTTGAGGCTTACTAATTTGAGATTGATATTTAGCTCAGTGGCCCTGACAACAGTGTTTTCAGAAACTACACCAGCATACCATGTGGTGAAGTTCTGTTTTAGAAAATCTTTGAAGATTTTGTTACTAGAACTGTCTAGTGGCTATAGTGCATCGGTACATGGTGCTGGTACATAGATAGGGATGAAGCTGCTGTTGGTATGTGCTCTGAACAAGTCCATAATGCAGAATGCTTTTGCTCATGTGGTAAACCAAGATGCTGTTTAGTAAAGTTGTGCGGGCACAAGAATTTTATCAATGAATTGCAGCATTGTGTCTTCGTTGGCCTGTGATTCAAGGAGTAGGTAATGTGAAAATCTGTTGGGAATTTGTGGAGGGTTGACAAGCCTCAGTTTTCCCTTTATAAATCACTTAGAGTAGTAACATGTCCCTGCCATGGTACAGGCTAGCATGATTGAAACTTATTAATTTTTGCCCTGTACCCACGTAGTTCAGCCTCCACTCCCAGCTCTCCACCCAGCCCCCACGTGACTTAACTTGGGCAGCAATCCTCCCAGGCCTGCCCCCAAGGTGGGTCCTGAGTGGTGCTCCCCAACAGAGTCCATGTTAAGTTCCTGGCAGTCCTCCAATATCGTGATGCCTCTTTGGTGTGCGTCCCAGAGCAGGGCTGCAGGGTCTGCCAAGCCCGGCGGAACACTACTCTAGGTCAGTGGCCCAGTACCACAGGTGGAGGAGTGTGACTGATGGAGCAGAGCATCATTAATGGGGCTGGCATTTTCATGCTTAATCCCATTGGAGGTGTGACGTGCAGTGGTGGGCGGCGCCAACACCAACGTCTGGCACGCCTCCCTACTACTAGAGCTCGACTATTGCTCTCCCCGGCCTCTGCCAGAGATCAGTCGGCGCGGACACTCACTCATCCCTCGGAGAAGAGAGCAGTCCATCGGATGCTCAATTCCTCCCGCTCTCTGACTCTTGGGTCCATTCCGAGCTTGGGGCAATGGCGCCATAAGCAGAAGCCCTAAAGTCCTGTGATAGCTACCTGTTTGGAGACTGTCACAGCCATAGTTCACTCAGATCAGAGCAGCATATTGACACCTGTCTCATCCATATTTATCATAAGTTCAGGGGTATCAACTCTTGCGCAAGGCCTTGGCACTTCTACCCAGATAGAGCTTGTTTAAGAGCCACCAACGCCTCCAGGATAACTTTAAAAACAAAATATTCAGAGGTAAAGTAGCTTGCATTTCTCATGAGCTTAGTATTTCTTCTCCCTATTATTTATTATTGAGGGCATATCCATGAAAACTGGATCTCTGTTCCATGAGGGTCCATGTGTTCCTATTGCTCATTCCCAACCTGCTGTCATATATATCCTGCTTGGGACATCAAAGTTATTCCCTTAGAAACCAGCTGTGATGTCACAACAGATCATTATGATTTCAAGCAAGGAATAAGCTGTCGGGTAGATGAACTTTAGGGATTAAGATCATGTTTTGTGGGAACTTCCTCAGTAATAAATGGGAGGAGAAGTCTATAGAAGGTAAATGAAATAAGCTGAATTGTGTCTTAGTAGTTATTTTTCCAAAATCTTCCAAGAGGAGTCAGCAGCTGTTTAATTTACAGAAGTCACTAGGGGTTTCTGGCTGCTTTAGTTTAGCTTACTAATGCAGAAACCGCCTTGCACTTGCAGGTGAGGTTTAAGTGACCACCGTTCTCCACTAGCAAATGAAGGGAATTTGCTTGACAATCTAAGTGCCACAGCATGAACAACATGGGTATTTATAACTGCCTCAGCATGGAGAGATTTTACCACATGGCTGAGTTTTTCTCCAGCTCCTCAGCCACTAGGTTTCTGAGGGAGGAGAGAGGACAGTAGAGTCGGGTCAGAAGTTTTCAGAGCTCAGTGAGGTAGTCTGCTTTGTATTTTCTCCCTGTCCCTAGTTAATTTTGTACCAGGCTCACTCTGCTGGTACTGAATTGCAACCATTACCCTGTTCTCTGTGGTATACTCCCCAGCTCAAATCTTGTTTCTGGTTTATATGTGGCATATGATGAGGCTGGCTTTTCTTAGGAGCTGGTGAGGACTAGTCACTAATTCCTTTGTAACTGAAGCACTTTCCATTATACTCACCCAGAACTAGCAGCCAGATTGCTACTACCAATGTCTCGATAGCATATGGATATTTTCTTTTCACTGCTTTTGGAGACTGTATCCATTTCATTTTCGACATTTTTGCAGCATGACATAGAAACAAAGACTTTGACGGCAGATAAGGACTGCTTGGCCCACACAGTTTGCTCATTTCCCTACCTAATGGATAAGCTGCAGATCCTAGTTAACCAACAGCGTATTTCTTCCCTACCCCCCTTTACTTTCTCTTTATGCCCCTTCTAGCTGTGTTGGGCTCCTTTCTTTGAGGGATCCTTAGGCTGTGTGTTCCGTGGTTCTGCCCCAGGTACCTCCCTCCAAGTGCTGGTTAGCCTTTCCCCATCCTAACATAGAAACATAGAATTTGACAGCAGATAAGGACCGCTTGGCCCACCTAGTCTGCCGTTTTCCTACCTAACAGATAAGCTGCAGATCCTAGTTAGCCAACAGCTTACTTCCTCTACCCCCACTAGGACTGCCTTATGCCTGTCCCATGCATTCTTAAAGTCCCCACTGTTCTTGACTCCACAACCTCCTCAGGGAGGCTGTTCCATGCATCCACAACCCTCTCAGTGAAAAATACTTCCTCACATTACCCCTGAGCTGTCCCCTCTATCTTCAAATTGTGCCCCCTTGTTCTTCCACATCTCTTTTTCTGGAAGATGCTACCTCTTTGGACTTTAATTCCCTTGAGGTACTTGAAAGTTTCTATCATGTCCCCTCTCTCCTTCTTTCTTCAAAGTATACATATTAAACTCCTTTAGTCTTTCTTAGTATGTCTTCTGGTGCAGACCCTGCACCATTTTGGTGCCCTCCTCTGGACAGCCTCCACTCTGTCTATGTCTTTGCAGAGATGGAGCCTGCCTCGGTTTACCCCAGGTGGGAAGGACCCATCCCTTAATCCCCTCTCACATCTCAAGTATGCGTCGGAGGCGTCTCCAGCCCCATCCATGGAGCCTGGTTAAGGGTTATCTCGGGACAACGGGTCCCATCTACAGGAGCCCAACACAAGGTTTTCCGTTTTCTTGATCCCAGCCCACAGGGCGATCTGCCGCATGAGGGGCCAAGGCGATGCACATCGAGGCAGCTAACCTCCAGCTCCCGGCAGGCGTCCTCCTCCCTTGTATGCTGTCTGCTGCACCTCCACCCGTGGTCACCCAGGTGGCAGTATCATGGCCAGGACGAGCAACCATGAGCACTCAATCCTCCTCCCCAACCCGGCCTCAGCGCCCGGAGTCCGTTCCGAACCGGGTGCGCTGGCGTCATAAGCGGTAACCGCCCGCACCCGTCGGGCCAGCTGTCCCATGCATTCTTGAATTCTCCCACAGTTTTAGACCCACAACTTCCTCAGGAAGGCGGTTCCGTGCATCCACCACCCTCTCTGTGAAAAATACTTCCTCACATTGTCCCTGAGCCGTCCCCCTCTATCTTCAAATTGTGTCCTTGTTCTTGCATCTCTTTTTCTGAAGATGCTACCCTCTTGGACTTTGTTGATTCCACTAGATACTTAAAGTTTCAGTCATGTCCCCCTTTCTTTTCCTCAAGGGTATACCCTATTAGTCTGCGTTTCCAGTACAGCGTGTAACAAGAGGTCAGAATCCTGAAACCTCATACCTTTTATTATATTGTGCCTAAAGGGATTAGATGAGATTTGTGTAATTGCTGTTCTAGAGATATGGATATGTTGTTCATCCACACTGCCTGGCAGGTTCCTTGCTGCTTTAAATCTTGCCGGAAGGTCTTCAAGCTGGCTCATCCCATCCACCAGGTGGTAAAACTCTCGGCTCCGCCCCATGAAGCCAGATCGTCCTTACCACTTGGAAGCTCAGGTTCCCTCTGAGCAGCTCTGCGTATAGACTGGATCCTAATTCTTGGTTCGCCCGAAAAGAATTCTAAAGGTTTCAAGACTTGGTCTAATTACTCCCTCGCGGCTGCAATGGACAAATCGACTCCCAGTTTGGCGGTGCCCATGTGGGCGAAAATGTCCAGGGCCGGACCCGCTCCGCGTGCATCTACTGCCTTGGCCTAGATCACGACCTGCAGGCCTCACGAGTTATGTCGATAGTTTTGATAGCGTCCTTGAAGACCGCGCTGCCTGGTTACAGCTTGGGTGCCCCTAGAGCGCTACCCGCCAGTGAAGTGTCCAAGGAGGCCCGTTGGGCGGTGTCGGCGACTGGCTCAACTGAGCTACTCGAGCAGATGATTGCCCTCGGAGGAGGCAGCCCAGGCGCATCCTCATCTTCCTCGGTCGTGGCATTTATCTCGCTCTCTCTGGGATCCTCCAACACAGCTTCTTTTAAGGGCTTTGCAATCCTTCTTCACGAAGGAGAGGGCCATCGGACACTCTTCTCAGTCCAAAAGAAGGATCACGAAGGTAAGTCCCACTGTTGGCGTTACGTGGGGGCGGAGGTCCCCTTCCCTGGACAATCGATACTCTACTTCAGTCGAGGCTGTGGCTAAGGCCGCTGGCTTCCACGGTGTCCCGATCAGGTCAGCGGCCGAGACACCCGTCGGCTTGGTGAGACTTTCTCAACTTGCCAGACAGGCTGTCGACTGGTGAAGCCGACAACCCTTCTTCACGGTTCCCCGGTGGAGACCAAGACTTGACTGCACCTCCTTTGCTGGGTCCCTGGTCAAGGCTCCCAAGCTGAGGGAAGAGCAGGTGTCCCCGCACCGTCCCAGACCCACCCTCAGAAGCACGAGGTCTCAGTCTCTGACCTCGTCTTGGTCCAGTCGATCCGCCGACATCAGCAGTCTCAGTCTCGGCACCGAGGTGGCGGTGGTGCCGCTCATCCTCGTCTTCCTCCTTGGAAAGGAGGCTTTAGGCAGATTGCGTCGAGGCTACAAGGACTTAGTGTGGCAGCAGTTACTTTTGTCAGGAACAAGCCGGCGCCATCGCCTTCCCGACCATCAAGTGGCTGTCACCCGAAAGCCAAAACAACCCCTCGTTGTGATCCGAGGTGCCCAAGCCTGGGCGGTTGTTCGGCCAAAACTAGCTGCCCACCAATTGTGGTGGAACCCCGCCTCCACAGCCAAAATCGGGTCACCGACCAAGGACTCTCAGTCGGGTCAGGTCTGCCCTACAGGTTGTCGGTCACCCTCACTCCCGACCGTCCTCGGCAGGTGGAGGGTGGCTCAGGCCCAGGCAGTTCTTTGTGGACTCTTAGGAGTCCAACGACTCCTCCCTGTTTCCCAGGCCCCTTGACCTGGAAGTCCTCGAGAGGGCAGTCGATGGACGAGCCCATCATCGTTTATGGGTCTGCTTCAGCTCATCTCGAGTCCACTGGGATGCAGCTCAAGCCCGTATCCAAGCGGGCCAAGTATCCCCTGATGGAGATACTGGACGAAGGATTCACCAAGAGCCTTTCTGGTGGCTGAAGCCATTGTTGGCCCAGACTTGGAGCTCTGGCAGCGGCCGGCTTCCTGCCCTCGCCTTGACCAGGATGGCCAGGAAGTATCACGGTCCCTACCAGCTCTTTGTCCAGTTTTGAGCACCCCTCTGCGGAGGGTTGGTCACCGATAAGCGTTTTCTGGTGTTCGGGAACACTAGGGATGTGAATAAGCCCCCGACAAGAGTCAAAAGCTGGACTATGCGGGTGCAAGGTGTCGCTCGTCCTCCTAGGCGTCCGCCAGGCCAGCTCGGCCGTGCTGATGGCCACTTCTCCCATGCCCTCATGGGCTCCCTGGATAGGTGATCCTCAACTCCCGGCTGACCTGCAGACCACGGTCAAGCAGGTGCAGGACCAGGGAAAGCGGTGACAAAACAGCAGCTCCAAATGGCTCTGGACATTGGAGACTCCTGTGCCAGATCAGTTGCGACCACAGTGGCCATCGCCACAGAGCATGGCTGAGGATATCCACCTTCACGGCGGATCCCAGCATAAAGTGGTGGGCGTCCTTCTTGGGACTGACCTGTTTGGCCCTGGGTGGAGAGACCAACTCCGGATGATGAAAAAGTCCAATGCCACCTTGGACTCGGTCACTTCCATGAAAGGACAAGGGTGATCATCAACAACATAAGTCCTTTGCCCTTCTGCTGCTGCACGTCCGGCCCAACAACACCAGCATCAGGGCCAGCAGGCTCGTGTTTGGCATCCCAAAGCCAGGCTGCGGCTTCCTCTAACAGGAAGCAGGGAGGAAAGGCCCAGGAGGTCCCTCGTCCAGTCCCTCCTCCAAGCCTGCCCAGTGACGGGTTAAGGGTGTCGCCCCAGGTTCCCCCGTGGGAGGGCGGCTCCGCCACTTCCTTTCCACCTGATCCACTATCACCACGGACCGCTGGGTGTTGGAGGTGGTAGGAAAGGGCCTGGCTCTGAGTTAGAGCAGGACCCGCCTTTCGAAGTCAGCGCCCTCGGGGAGCTCTGAGCTGCGCAGCCTCTCTCTGTCGGCTCGCAAGCCGATATTGCCCTACTCCCTCGAAAAGAGGTGATCAGGAAGGTGGCGGATCCTCCACCAGACCGGGTTTGTGTCCAGGTACTTCCTGGTCCCGAAGCAGACGGGGGGCTGGCGCCCATTCTAGACCTTCACGACCTGAACAGGTTCCCAAGGTCTTGAAGCTTCAGGATGGTCACTCTGGCTCAGATCATTCCATCCTTGGAGCGAGGCATGTGGTTCTGTTGTCTGGACCTCCAGGGCCGCGTTCTTTCATGTCCCAATCCGTCCGTCCACCAGAGATTCCTCGCTTCAGGGCAGAGGATCTCTACAAGTTCCGGGCCATGCCCTGCGGCCTTTCCCTAGCTCCCAGGGTCTTCACCAAATGCATGGCAGTGGTGACAGCATTCCTGTGGCACCTAAGGGTCGGGTGTACCCCTACCTGGGCGACTGGCTGATTGCAGCCTTCTCCAGAATGGAGTGGGGCGGTCAGAGATCTGGCCTCCAGGTTTGCTCTCAGGTTGGCCTCCTCATCAACAAGGCCAAGTCGGGGCTCGTGCCAAAGCAGGTGATACAATTCATCGGGGCAGAGCTCGACTCTGTATGAGCAGAACACGGCTCCGGCGGACAGGGCCAAGGTTCTTTCCTCTTGCCCAATCATTTCAGGTTGGGCAATTGCGTGCTACCGGGACTTCCTGCACCTCCTGGGCCTCATGGCGGCCTGCACCAGCATGGCCCATTGGTACATGCGTCCCCTTCAATGGGGTCTGGCCAGCCAATGGTCACAGCACTCCGATCCCTTGGATCAGCTAGTGACAGTGACCCAGGGGATGTGGAATGCACTCCAGTGGTGGACCGTTCCAGCACATCTGCAGGAGGGCATCCCATTTGTCCGCCCTGAGCCGACGGTCTCTCTACCGACTGTTGCCTCTCCGATGAGTTGGGGTGCCCATCTGGGGAGCACAGAGCACTACGACCTCTGGTCCCCTCAGGAGTCCCGATGCCACATCAACCTGCTGGAGCCGAGTAGTTCATCTAGCCCTCACCGCCTTCGCTCCGTTTCTACGGGGTCAAGTGGTTCAGGTCCAGGCCGGACAGCACCACGACCATGTACTACTAAACCACCAGGGCGGGATCGCTCCATGCCTCTGTGCAGGAAGCTCTCCGGCTTTTGGTCACTAAGTCGCAGCCTGGGCGGATATCCTTGCCATCCATGTGGCAGGGCCTCAACATTCTGGCCGATGCCCTAAGCTGGATAAGGGGCTGCGTCCCCAGTAAGTCTCTCCTGCCGGAGTAGTACAAGATCTGTTCTCCCACTGGGGCATGCCTCAGGTGGACCTGTTTGCCTCAGGAAGAATCGAAGCTGAGACTGTTTCATGCCGCCCGCTCAGCAGGGGCTCGCTGCAGGGGATGCATTCTCGAGGCCGTGGACCCCAGGCCTCTTCTACACTTTCCCCATTTCCGTTGATCCTCAAGGTGCTTCTCAAAGGCGAGGAGGGACAAGGCGCAGGTGATTCTGGTAGCCCCAGACTGGCCCCCAATTCTGGTATCAGATCTTCTCAGTCTCAGCTCCAGGCTCCGAGTGGCTTCCAGCCTGCCGGACCTGATCTCAGTCAGTCAGGAAGGTATTCCATCCGGACCTTCAATCCCTGCACCTGACGGCCTGGTTCCTGGCGGCTAGAGTTCCAGGCCTTGGGTCTTTCTGGCGAGGTCCTCAATGTTGTTGAGGCATCCCGTGAAGAGTCGACCAGGAAATGCTATGCCTTTAAATGGAAGAGATTCCATTTGGTGTCAGGGCAAGGGCCTGGACCCTTCCTCCTGTTCCTTGGCTAGCATTCTGGACTACCTGTGGTCCCTTTCTCAGCAAGGGCTTCAGTCGGCGACCCTCACGGTGCACCTGGCAGCCATCTTTGCTTACGGCGCGGGCGGGAAGCAGTTGGTGGTGCAGGAGAAGGTGGCGGGCGCTTTTTCAAAGGCCTTGATCACATATCCCCATCGGTGCGAGAACCTCCCACCTCCGTGGGATCTACTGCTTGTATTGGCCAAGCTCATGGGCAAGCCATTCGAACCGATGCACAGGTGTGACATCTCTCACCTGTCGTGGAAGACCACCTTCTTGGTGGCTATCACGTCAGCCAGAAGGATGGGAGAGCTCCAGGTGCTTTCCATCGAGTTTCCTTATCTGGTCTTCCACAGGGACAAGATTGTCCTGCGCCCCCACCGAAATTCTTTCCGGGTGGTGTCGGAGTTTCACCTTAACCAGGTATTGACTCTGCGGTGTTCTACCCCAATCACACCTCGGAGGCGAATATAGGCTTCATACTTTGGACTGAAGAGCGCCTCGCTTACTACAAGGAGCTGACGGGTGAAGTTCGGGAGAGGTTGCCAGCTGTTTGTCACCTATACTGAAGCCACACCTGGTAGACCTGCAGCCAAGCAGACGATAGGCAGGCGGGTCACCTCCTGCTTAGATCTCTGCTACAGGTTGGCGGGCATGGAGCCTCCAGAGGGATAAGGCTCATTCACCACCCGCCCTTACGCTGCATGGGCGGCTGCTTTAGGGGCGTCCCTATCCAGGAAATCTGCAGGGCTGCTACCTGGAAGTCAGCACACACCTTCATCACCCACTACCACATCGACCTTGAGTCATGCCGGGATGCTGGTTTTGGGGCCTCGGTTCTCAGTCTTTATTTCCTAAGGGGTGTCCTTGCCTCCCTCCTCCGGAGAACTGCTAGAGTCTGCCAGACAGTGTGGCTGAACAACATATCCATGTCCCTAAAATACAGGTTACTCACCTATAACAGGAGTTCTAGGAATGGTATATTGTTCATCCACATGACCCACCCGCCTCCCCAGCTTGACACACAACCTGGCTTCCAGCGGGCTAGATCTGACATCATGGGGTGGAGCCGAGTTTTACCACCTGGGTGGGTGGGAGGAGCCAGCTTGAAGACCTTCCCAAGATTTAAGCGGCAAGGAACCTGCCAGACAGTGTGGATGAACAACATATACCATTCCTAGAACTTCTGTTACAGGTGAGTAACCTGTATTTACGTGGCTGGACAACTAATTGACAGCTGACTTCTAACATTGGGCTATGGCTGACTCAGAGGTACTGATGTGCCAGTCATGTAAATTTTGTTGGTTGTGACTGTGTTTCAGAGGCAGAATCGCTACATATAAATGGCACAAATTTTACCTGCTATACAGTATGATGTATTCATAGTCAAAGGGCAGGAAGTGGAAGACTACCTGCTTCTTGGTCAACACTGAGGCAGCATGTAGACCTGTAGAAAAAGTGCACTTGAGCCCTACAGTTGATGTGATCAACATGCCTGCTGTATGTAAGTGATGCATCTAGACAGATTTCTAGATATTTTAATATGTTGACTTGCTCAGTACTGTTACCATCTGATGTTATGCTTTCCAATGGATTAGCTGAATGAGTTCAAAGTTCCTGGATCCAAACACCATAGACATAGTTTTGGTTGCATTAAGGATTGACTACTCTATATTTTAAAGACTGTGATGTGTTTAATAGTTGGATCCTCAATAGCTGTGAAGTAACTATAACTGGAGGGTTCCAAAGCTGTCTGTTTCTGGAAGAGGCGAGTCTGTTCCATAATAATGTTACAGCTCTGGGGGATGGAGCCTTTTAGGGATGCATGATAAATCCAGCCATAAATAAACAGACCAGTGACAACGTTGGGAAAAGAAAAGAAATTACATTGTCTGACCGAATCTTTTGTCTGCACCAGAAATGCTGCTGGTATCAGTAAGTGATAATATGGGGTTCTTCACATAGTGTAGCTGCTAGGGAATCCACTGGCCATGCTAAGAACATGGTTCATGCTCAACCCCTGAGTCATCTCTGTGAGCAGAAATGAGACTGAGTTAGCATCCCAAAGAATGCTTTCTGTCATGGGAGTGGGTGAGCTAGTCAACATGCTGTGCTATCTCCTACTATGGCCAAGGGAAGCTGGCGTGAGGAGCAGTGGACGGTAACATTGGGTACTTGCTGAATCACAAGTGACACTAGTCAGGCAGTGCCTCAGTGCAGCAGCAGTGCTACCCACAAAGCTGGGGACACAGATTTGGGAATGAGCCTGGATCACTGGGGCAGCCTGAGGGAGGAGGATTGAGTGTCCCATAGGATGCTCTCCTGCTCTGGGCAGGAGGGATGCCAGTTCCGCTGCTAGACTGCCACCTGCTTGACCCATAGGTAGCGGTACATTTGGTGCAACAAGAGTTAGGACATTAGCTGGCACCATGCAGGAGATGCTTGTGTGTGTGTATACACTAGGCACCCGTCAATGGCATCTTGAGGACTGGAAGAAAACAGAAGAAAGGTCCCAGCACATGGCATGAAGCTGTCACTCCTAGACCCATTGCTGTTGACTGTCACTGTTCTGCCAACCCACAGATAGGCCCATGCAGGTCACGGCTGACACTTCCATGTGTCAGTTTGTAAAAATGGTAGAAGGAAATCCTCAGGCAACCAGGTGAGTGATAAAAGAGGGCAAATGGATCTGGGATGTAGCCTGTCAGATGGGGGCAGTGTTGCAGGAGGGGAAAATCAATATTAGAAAAAGTGAAGTCATCAGGCCGGCCTACTGGCACAGTAGTAGCGTCCACAGCACCACTGACCTGGGTTCTGGAACAAACCTGGATTGTCGCTTGCTGGCTGAGGGAAGGAGCACTGAGCATCCCAACTTCTGCTGCCTTCTGGGGAGGGAGGGACACAGGTTCTGCTGTTAGATTGCCACCTGGGTAACCTCATGTGGCAGTGTAGTCAGAGCAGCAGGAGGGAGGCGCTAGCTGGTGCAGTGCAGGCGTCTTTAGTATGGCATGCACTAGATGCCCTTGCTGCTGGTGTCCCTAAGGGCTGGGAGTAACAGGAAAGGAAAAGCCCCAGTGCTTGCAGCATAAAGTTATCACTCTAGGGCCCCACCACTTCTGACTGCCCACTGGGCCCCCACATATGAGAGGGGCCAGAGGAGATTTATGGTGACAACATTCCCACCATGGAGGTAATGCCCTACAATGAGAAAGTGCCCGTGTGTACCTGCTGGGGACCAGGCAAGCCACAGGAAAGGGAGTGGATAGGGCTCTAAGGTAGCCTGGCAGATGTGGGCAGCACTGGAGAAGGGGGAAAACTATAAACAAAAGTGACACCAGAAGAACTAATAATAAAACCGGATGAGGTCAGTCCACTAAGTATGAAACCTGAAGTAAAGGGACCCCAGCTTGGAATAATCCTGATGGAAGACAAGGCAAAGGTGGACCTGGTGGTGTGACAAAAGGGTGTCTGTGCAGGTGTGAAGCAAAAAACAAAATGCAATCATTTTGGCATTTGGGTACAAATTGCAGGGTGAGCACCTTTGCAGAGTTCTGCAGTGAGCCTAGTTTTACGGGTTTCCATTACAATCTGTATAAACCTCATTCCTGTCCATCACTGGATACACTTAGCTAACAACATTGCACAAAAAGCTGATCCTGTACTCACTTTGGGAGTCATTTGCAAATTCCAAAATAAACTGGTCTTCAAACCTAACTTCCCACCTAGGTAGTTCCAAGAGTTGAGTTTCTAGTTTTAAGTGTCACTGATGTCTGTTGAATAAAACACACACGCACTATAATGAAGAGAATTTATCTAATTTCAGTTACTTTGGGATTTCTTTTCCTTTGTTACCTGAGACTGAAGCCATTTGCATCTGAACAAAATTGTTGTCCTAAAGAATTCATCTGCTGCTGCTCCTTAGTACCCCTCCCACAAATCCATGAACATTCTTTACTTATGACATCATAATTACTTACCTGGCAGAAAACTGTGAGTCTGTTGTTAACATAACCAAAAATAAAAAGCTACCCAGCCCCACCTCCCATTTTACTACTTCATTTGGATGCTGGGAAGGTGTTTGACAGGTGGTGGAAATTTTATTCTAAGGGCATGGATGTAGTTCACATGCACACTCTGGAAGTTCCACCCAGGCAGTATATCCTCTGGCTCTGTCCTGTGAAGTCGTATCTTTCTTTCCACTGGAGGTGACAAGTCTCTCCTCCTTCATACTCTGCAGCATTTGAGGTTTACCATAGTGATTTGGCTATATTCTTCAAGCTTATTTGAGATCGAGCTCTTTGATTCAGAACTATGCTCCCTTCGCTCTGGCTCTGCATTATCAATGGAAGAGGAGGAAGCAAAGTCATCTTGCAGCTTCAAGTTTTACATCACATGTCAACAAAGATGTCGAACACCGACCCCACCCCAGTCCTGCATCTACTGTCTTGGATCATAACACAGTGGAGGGATATGGCCTTTGTCAGGTGATGCTTCCAGCATCGCTGGAAGATCGCATGCAGGGCTTCTCCAGGCCCACCAGCCAACAGGGACCCAGAACTTCGACCCTAAGCCACCAGAGGGCTTCGGCTGGCCAGATCGGCAACAGAACTGGCGGCTTTAGAGGAGGCGGCTACAGCTGCCGTGGTGAGTACATTGTCGGCTCGCCGCTGCTGCTCCCAGTTGGGGCCAGCTTTGAAAAGTCCTTCTCATATGGGTCCCTTGATATTTGCCAGGCCTCCAGGCCTTGCGGTGAGTCCTGTTCACCATGGCAAGAAGCACAAGCTCCACCGTGCTGGTCGTGGGACCGTGGAGAGATTGCTGTCCTCCCGCTTTTGACTCTGGTTGAGCTCCCCTGATCAAAGAATTGGTCAGTAGCCTCGATGGCCCTCTGGGCTTGTTGACCTCAACACTGGCTGAGAAAGCTGTCTAGATCTTCTTGAGCCTCTTAACCAGTTGTCTGAGGCTCAAGATTAGTCTCCCAGAGCTCAGTTCTCCCGGTCCTCACCCAGGAGAACATGGCCCGATCAGTCTCCTGACAGATTCCACTCAGGACCGGCTTCTACTGGTGGTTGTGCCTCCTAAGTCTATGCTTGTAAATATGGCTCAGCATGTGGTTTACAGCAAACCTCCGGAGGCTTCTCCTCAGTGCTGGGTTGAGGTCGAGGCACCATTCTAGGGACATGGATATGTTGTTCTATCCACACTTACTGGCAGGTTCCTTGCCACTTTAATTCTTGCGGATGGTCTTAAAACTGGCTCCTCCCACCCACTGGTGGTAAAACTCGCTCCGCCCACGCGCCGTAGATCTTCCTTGGGGTTCCCTCCTTAGCGCTCTGCGTTTAGGCTGAATCCAAATTCTTCGGTTAAACCAAAACTTACTAGATTTGGTCTTTTTCTTCCTTCACGGCTGCGATGGACAAATCGACTCTGATTTCGGTAGTGCCCTTGTGGGCAGAAGATGTCTCGGACCGATCCGCACTCCACATCGTTTACTGCCTTGGAGCCGATCACGATCCACAGGCCTGCGGATTGTGCAAGTTCCTCTTGGTCAACTTTCTCGAAGACGTGCTGCTAGACTTCAACTTGGGCTCCGAGAGACGTATTCCTCTGGTAAAGTCGAAGGAGGCCCGCTGGTGGTGTCCAGGGCGCAGGCTTGGCTGAGCAACTTGAGCAAATGATCACCCTCGAGGAGGCTGCCCAGGCTGCATCTTCTTCTTCGGTCACGCATTTATCTCGCCTCCTTGGGCCCTCCTACTCTGCTTCTTTCAAGGAGCTTTGTCAGTCCCTCTCTACTAAGGGAGAGGGGCCATCGACATTCCTCTCGGTCTAAGAAAAGGACTCTAAGGGTAAGTCCCACTGTTGGCGTTCATGGGAGCGGAGAGGTCCTCTTCCCTGGAGAGTCGACACTCAACTCGGTCGAGGTTGCAGCTAAGGCGCTGGCTTCACGGTGTCCCCGTCAGGTCAGCCGGCCGAGACATCCATCGACACAGTCGAGATTTTTCTCGACCCTGGCCGGGCTGTCGACTGGAGAAGCCGACAACCCTTCTTCACCAGTTCCCCGGTGGAGACCGAGGACTTGCCTGTGCCTCCTGTGCCGAGTCCCCGGTTAAGGTTCCAGAGCCGATGGAGGAGGGGTTTCCCGCTCCCTCCCAGACCCACCTCGGAAACACCAAGGTCTTGGTCTCAGACCTCTTTCGTCCAGCCGATCCCCGCCAACATCGGGCGGTCTCGGCACAGAGGGAAGCGGTGGCGCCTCATCCTCATCATTGTCCTTCTTGGAGAATAGGCTCCAGCACTACAAGGATCTGATGTGACAGCAACTCCTTTGACCAGGAACAGGCCGACTCCGTTGCCTTCCCGGCCATTAAGTGGCTGTCACCTGAGTGGTCGAAACAACCCCTCTTGGTCATCGAGGAGCGAAGCCGCGCCGATTGTTCGGCCGAAACCAGCTGCACCACACATTGTGGTGGAACCCCATCTCGCAACCAAAAACTGGGGCTCTGACCAAGGATTCTCGGTCAGGTCAGGGGTTGCCCCATCAGTTATCAGTCACCCTCACTCCCGATCGCCCCTCGGCAGGTGGAGGGTGGCTCAGGCCTCTGTAGCTGCTTGCAGACTCCTCGGAGTCTGGACGATGACTCTTCCTGTTCTCCAGGCCTCTCGACCTGGAGTCCACTGGGGACAGTCGTGGACGAGAACCCATCCTCGTCTCATGGGATTGCTTTGGCTCGCCTCAGAATCTACTGGGATGAAGCTTGAACATGTGTCAAAGTGGGCAAATAGTATCCCTCACAGAGATACTGGACCAAGGGGATTCTCCCACGAGGCCTTTCCTGTGGCCTGAAGCCATTGTTGGCCTGGCTCTGGAGCTATGGCAGCAGCCAGCTTCATGTCCAGCTTCCTCAGCCAGGATGGCCAGGAAGTATGCCGCTCCACCGCTCACTCTCCAGATTCTCAGAGCACCCCTCTGCAGAGGGGTTGGTGACAGACAGTGTTTTCCGCGCCCAGAAATGCTGCGGACGTGGACAAGCCACCGTAAAGAGTCCAAGAAACTGGACTACCCAGGCGTAAAGTCTGCGCTGCGTCCTCCTTAGGCCTTCGTGGCCAGTTTGGCTGTACTGATGGCACACTTTCCCACGCCCTTTGGGCTCCTGGATGAGGTGATTCTCATCTCCCGCTGACCTCCAGACTACGGTCAAGCAGGTGAGATCAGGAAGGGCGGTGGCAAAGCAACAGCTCCAAAATGCTCTTGACATTGGAGACTCTTGTCCCGGTCAGTAGCAGCCACAGTGGCCATGTACACTGCAGAGCTTGGCTGTGGATCTGCACCTTCCTGGGTACCGACTTGTTCGGTCCCGGGTGGAGGGTCATTTGCAGAGGATCGAAAGTCCAATGCCACCTTGGACTCGGTCACATCTGCCCAGAAGGACAAGGCGTCAGCAGCAGCGCGCCCTTCGGCCTTCTGCCCTTGTGGCACGTCCGCCTAGCAACACCAGCATCAGGGCCAGCAGGCTCGCAGTTGGCACCCCAAAGCCAAGCCTGCAGCTTCCTCCAGCAGGAAGCCGGAGGAAAGGCCCGGAGGTCCCTCGGCGGTCCTTCCTCCAAGCCTGTCCAGTGACTGGTTGAGGGATACCACCATGGGGATAGCTCCGCCACTTCCTTTCCATCTGGCCCGCTATCACCGCGGACCGCTGGGTGTTGGAAGTGGTAGGAAGGGTCTGCCTCTGGAATTCGAGCAGACCCCACCCTATCGAGCCGCCACCCCACGGGGGCTATGGGTCTTGGTCTTTTTGTCTGCTCAGATGTCATTATTGCTCTGCTTCTCCAGAAGGAGGTGATCAGGAGGTGGCGGATCCTCCACCAGACTCAGGGTTTGTGTCCACGTATTTCCTGGTCCCAAACAGACGGGGTTGGCCATTCTAGACCTACATGACCTGAACAAGTTCCTAAGGTCTCAACCTTCAGGATGGTCACTTGCACAGATCATTCCATCCTTGGACCGAGGCATGTGGTTCTGTTCTCTGGACCTCTAGGGACGTGTTCTTTCACGTCCCAATCACGTCCGCCCCACCAGCAATTCATCCACTTCAGAGTGGAGGGGTCCTTTATGAGTTCCGGGCCATGCCTTCAGCCTTCTTCAGCTCCCAGGGTCTTCTCCAAATGCACGGCAGTGGTGACAGCATTTCTGCGGTGTCAAGAGTCCGGTGTACCCTCACCTGGATGACTGGCTGATTGCAGCCCCTCTAAACCGGAGGTGGAGCGTCCAGGGATCTGGCCCTCCAGGTCTGCTCCAGATTAGCCTCCTCATCAACGAGGCCAAGTCGGAACTCGTACAACACAGGTGATTCAATTCATCGGGCAGAGCTTGACTCTCCTCGAGCCACAGCACGCTCCCGGCGGACAGGGCTGAGGTTCTTTCCTCCTTGCCCAATCATTTCTGGTTGGGCAGCTGCGCCTGCCTGGGACTTCCTGTGCCTCCTGGGCCTCATGGCAGCCTGCACCAGCATGATCCATTGGGCCTCTAAGTACATGCGCCCCTAGATTGGGGACTGGCCTCCAGTGGTCACAGTACTCCGTCCTCTGCACCAGCCAGTGGCGGTGACCCAGGAGATGTGGAACACTCTCCAGTGGTGGATCGTTCCAGCTCATCTGCAGGAGGGTATCCCGCTTGTCTGCCCCGAGCTGATGGTCACTCTCACGACCGACACCTCTCTGATGGGTTGGGTGCCCATCTGGGGAAGCAGAGTGCATGGCCTCTGGTCCCCTCAGGAGTCTCGATGCCACATCAACCTGCTGGAGCTTCGAGGTCCGACTAGCCCTCACCGCCTTCGCTCTGCTTGTACGGGGTCATGGGTCCAGGTCCAGACAGACAACACCACGACCATGTACTACTTAAACTGCCAGGGTGGGACGCGCCTCTTGACCCTGTGCAAGGAAGCTCCACACTTGGTCCCTCGTGGGCAGACTGGAGGTGGATCTCCTTGCCATCCATGTGGTGGGAGCTCCAACATTCTGGCCGATGCCCTAAGCCGGATAGGTGCTGCATCTCACGAGTGGCCTGTCCTGCTGGAGGTAGTACGATCTGTTCTCCCACTAGGGCACACCTCAGGTGGACTTGTTTGCCTCCAGGGAGAATCGTCTGAGGCTGTTTCATGCTTGCCCCCTCAGCAGGGGCTCGCTGCATGGGATGCCTTCTCGAGGCCGTGGACCCCGGCCTTCTTCACCTTTTCCCCATTTCCTTTGATCCACAAGGTGCTTCTCAAGGTGCAGAGGGACAAGGTGCAGGTGATTCTGGCAGCCCCAGACTGGCCCCGCCAGTTCTGGTATCCAGATCTCCTCAGCCTCAGTTGCAGGCTTCCGTGGTGGCTTCCAGCATGCCCAGACCTGATCTCAGTCAACCAGGGAAGGTTCTCCACCTGGACCTTCAATCCCTGCACCTGGCGGCCTGGTTCCTGAGCAGCTAGAGTTCCAGGCCTTGGGTCTTTCCGACGAGGTCCTCAACGCTGTTGAGGCATCCCGTAGGAGTCGACTCAGAAAATGCTACACTTTCAAATGGATGAGAGTCTCCATTTGGTGTCAGGATAAGGGTTGGACCCTTCCTCCTGTTCCTTGGCCAGAATTTTGACTACCTATGGTCCCTTTCTCAGCTAGGGCTTCAGTCGATGACCCTTAAGGTGCACCTAGCAGCCATCTCTGCTTACTGGCGGGCCGGAAGCAGTCAGTGGCACAGGAGAAGGTGTTCAGGTGCTTTTGAAAGACCTTGATCACATATCCCTCCAGTGAGAACCTCCGCCTCCGTGGGATCTACTGCTGGTATTGGCTAAGCTCATTGGCAAGCCATTCGAACCGATGCACAGGTGTGACATCTCTCACCTGTCGTGAAAGACCACCTTCTTGGTGGCTATCATGTCAGCCAGAAGGATGGGGCTGCCCAGGCACTTTCCATCGAGTCTCCTTATCTGGTCTTCCACAGGGACAAAGTTGTCCCTGCGCCCACCCGAAATTCCTTCCGAAGGTGGTGTCGGAGTTTCACCTTAACCAGGTGTTGACTCTGCCGTGTTCAACCCCAGTCACACCTCAAAGGCTGAATATAGGCTCCATACTCTGGACCCTAGAGGAGGGCTTTCTTATTATAAGGAGCGGACGGCTGAAGTTCGAGGAGAGGTTCGCCAGCTGTTTGTCACCTACGCTGAAGCCGCACGTAGCAGACCTGCAGCCAAGCGGACGATAAGCAGGTGGGTCACCTCCTGCCTAGATCTCTCTATAGGTTGGCGGGCATGGAGCATCCCAGAGGATAAGAGCTCATTCTACCCAAATACATCTGCTTCCGTGGCCGCTTCAGGGATGTCCCTATCCAGGAGATCTGCAGGGCTGCTACCTGGAAGTCAGTCATGCTGGGATACTGGTTTTGGGACCTCAGTTCTCCAGTCCTTATTTCCCAAGTAGGAGGTTTGCGCTTTGCCTCCTCCTCCCGGAGAACTGCTAGAATCTGCCAGTACGTGTGGATAGAACAACATATCAATGTCCTAAATACAGGTTACTCACCTGTAACAGGAGTTCTAGGAATGGTATATGTTGTTCATCCACACAACCCACCTGACCTCCCGGCGACGCACAGCCTGGCTTCCAGCGGCTACATCTGGTGTCATGGGGTGGAGCCGAGTGTTTTACCACCCGGTGGGTGGGAAGAGCCAGCTTGAAGACCTTCTGGCAAGATTTAAAGCAGCAAGGAACCTGCCAGTAAGTGTGGATGAACAACATATACCATTCCTAGAACTCCTGTTACAGGTGAGTAACCTGTATTTTTGTGCTCTGTCTCGCATGACCAAGTGAAATCCCTGTTAGTGCTTCTCTACCTCCTTGTCTTCTAGAGAGAGAAGCACCACCACAGGATATGGACGCTATGAGGAGCATCTTTGCCAATGGTGGGTGGGGCACTGCCCCTGATCTTCGGTGACCTGGCAGCTGCCAGTGATGCCCACACCAATTCATCATTAATAGATGTCTCTTTGCGTCTGCCTCTCCACCCTTGCTGGTGAAGCTGTCTCCACTGCAGCCATGGTGGGAGCCCTGACTAAGGACTCCATGCTGCAGTCATCTTGCTATGTCAGCTGTCAGTTGAAATCTCCCATTCGAATACACTCTGCTGGTCCACAGTAGCAAACAGTTTAGGGCTATTTTTGAAGAGTCCTTGACCACTCAGACAGGTTGTTCATGTTGTCATTGAGAACCCATACCTTTACGGAGCTTCAGTCAAGGAACTGTCCACCGACCGTGAGCGAGTGTCATTTGGGGCTGTCCTCTGCCTTATGTTGGAGTCCATGAATGTGTCCTTGAGCCAGTCCAGAAGCGAGCTAAATACCCCTTTACTGATATCCTGTACAAGGACGATTCCCGTGAGCCTGCCTTTCCGTGGCTGAGGTTATTTTGGGACTGGCCCTGGAACTTTTGCATCATCCTGTCCAGCACCCACCACCCTTATGTGGTCCACTAGTATGTGGTCCCTACACGTCTCTTTTGGTGTTCTCGAACCTCCCCATAGCCAATAGATTGGTCTCAGACACAGCCTTCTGGAAGTCTGTGGCCAAGGGACATGGAAAAGGCTCCCCCAAAAAAAAAAAGAGGAGTCAAAGAATTTTGATCATGCTGCTAAAAAGGTCTACACTGCCTCCTGTTTGGGTCTGCATTATGCTAGATATGCTGTCCTTATGGCCAACTTTGGTAACTTCCTGCTGAGTGTTGGAGAAATCCTTCAGCTCCCTGCTGACAAGCAGTTGCTGGTGAATTTGGTCAAGGACCAGGGTCAAGCGGCTAGAAACCAGCTCCAAACTACCTTGAACATGGATGATTCCTGTGCCTATACCTTGGCAGTGGCCATCATGATGTGTCCCAGTCTGGCTGAGGCTCTCCACCTTCATGCCGGATACTTGGCACAAGGTGGCCAATGTCCCTCTTTAGGACCAACCTCTTTAGCCCTGGGGTGCAAGGACATTTCACCAGATTAGAGAAGTCCATTGTTACCCTGGACTCTGTGACTTCATCCCAAAAGGACCCTAAGGCTCAGAAGTCTAAAAGGAAGAACTTCCAATACCGGTCCTTTCAGTCACAGCAGCCTGAGCAGGGGCATTACCAAGCCTGCTGCCCCATGGCCAAGTTACTGGCCAGGGCTGACAAGAGGTGGGGTAGGGACGTGGTGCCCAGAGGCTGGTGCCCCAAAGCTGTCCTGTGACCGGTCGGGGTGTCATCCTCCCACTTGTCCTGTCCCTGGCCCATCTCCCTGTGGGAGGTTGGTTACACCACTTCTGGCCACATTGGTCTGTCATTGCTACAGACAAGTGGGCACTGGAGGTGATAGGCACAGGGCTGCCTCTCAACTTTGAGGCTCTCCCACCTTACTGACTCCACGCCCTCGGAGTCCTCAATGTTACAGGACATGTTGTCCACTCTAAGGGAGGACATCGCTCAGCTCCTGGCAAAAGGAGCCATAGCTCATGTCCCAGACATCCTTGCAGGTAAGAGTATACGTCCATGTACTTTCTGGTCCCAAAACGGGCTGAGGGCTGGTACCTCATACTGGATCTGCACAGTCTGAACCAGTTCATGCAGAAGTGCAAGTTCCAGATAGTCACTCTGAGCCAGATCTTACCATCCCTGGAGCAGGGCATGTGGTTCTGCTTCTTGATCTACAGGGCGTGTTCTTCCACATTTGCGCCATCCATTCCACTGGCTGATACCTTCGTTTCTATGCAGAAGGGTCCTCTGTCAGTTCTAGGTCATGCCCTTCGGCTTCTCGTCCATGCCTAAGGTCTTCACCAAGCACATGGCAGTGGTGGCAGCCTTCCTGTAGTGTAAGGATGCATCCCTACCTGGATGACTGGCTGATAGCTGGGCTGTCCATGAAGGCCATGAAGCAGTCCTAGGATCTGGCCTCCAGAGCTGAAGGACTTGGACTTGCTGGTCAACCAGGGCAAGTCCAAACTGATACCCTTGCAGGTTTATCAAGTTCATCATGGCAGAACTAGAGACTCTCGGGGCCAAGGCCCATCTCTATGCAGACCGCTCAGGACCTTACCTCCTTGCCCGATCATTTCAGGTTGGGCTTCACACCTCCACGAGATATTCTGTGGCTGCTGGGGTACATGGGATTCACCACTAGCATGGTCTATTGGGCACACTGATGGATGCACCACCTGCCGTGGGAGCTGGGCTTCTCTGGTCCCAGTGTCTAGGTCATCTGGACCAGCCAGTCTTAGGGACCCAACCAATGTAGGATGCCATCCAGTGGTGGCTGGTCCCTCACAATCTGGAGAAAGGAATCCCGTTTGTCACTACCTCAGATCGGATGTATAACCCGGGCGTTAGTTTTGATGACGGCTTGACCCTGAAATCTCAGGTGTCAGCTGTCACAAATCCTCATTTTACCATCTGAGGAATATCATCTTGGTGAAACACCTGGTTCTACTGGATGACCTTCCAGCGTTGGTCCATACCTTCATTACTACCTGTCTTGACTACTGCAATGCCCTCTACCTAGGGCTGTCTGGGTTGATATCTGCCATGAAGCTGGTGCAGAATGCTGCAGCCAGGCTGTTGACTGGTGTCGCCTAGGACCAGTCACATTACACCAAAGCGCGCGAACTGCACTAGCCGCCAGTTCAGTGGCAGATCACCTATAAGGTATGCTTGCTTACCTTAAGCCCTACATGAACAGGGACCCGACTACCTAAAGATCTCCTGACTCCTACTCCCCAATGGTCCTCTGTCATCCGCTGATGAGGGATTGCTAGAGGTTCCCAGGGTTACTTAAAATCCTCTGGAGCGTGAGCATTTCCATTTGCAGCACTAATCCTGTGGAATTCACTACCTCGTCAGTTAAGAGAATGCCTGACTGTCTGTAATTTTAAAACTATGTTAAAAACTTATTTATTTCAGTTGGCTTTTCCAGAATGATTTTAAATAATTTATATTGCTTTCTTGTTTAATATTGTGGCTATTGTTGTGTGCAGCATCTTCATTTTGAAAGGCGCTGTATAAATAAAGAATTGCTTGTTTGCTTGTCCATCCAGAGCCAATCGTTGGACACACACGATGGACATGTCTCTGGTGTGGAGCACCTGGGAGATCACAGAGCCCACAGGTTCTGGTCACCCAGGAGTCCGTCTCCACATCAGCCTGCTGGAGCTCCATGCAGTGTTGGTGGCTCTCATGGAATTTGCTCCTGTGGTCAGGGGTCCAGTCATGCAGGTCCAGCCGTGATAATACCATGGCCATGTTTTACCTGAACAGGCAGGGTAGAACTCAATAGTGAGCACAAAGATGAGCACACACAGACCAAAGTCGGGATCAGCTGTACACTGGCAGAACACTTGCAGAGAAACACAAAAACAGCGATGCTCTCGGAGACCAAATTATAATTATTTATTAGAAGTGACGTGCCAAGAACATTTCCCAGCACTTTGAGGGAAGAATTCCTCTTCACCGGGTTGGGGGAGTCCAACAATGTGTTAGCAATTTAAAGTGCTTAGTCCTAATCACATGGTGTACATAACTTTGTGTACACATACTAGTAATTACAATTCCAGCAAGTAAAATGCATTCAGACAATTCTTGCAATGGAATGTATTCAAAAGTACAATGTGACAAATACACATATACTAAATACATATAAAAACACATTATACTTTTGTTGCTACTCCCTTTTCTTTGTTGGAAGGTCCTCCACATTTGGACCCTTGTGTGCAGCCTGGATGCAGATCTTCTGGAGATCCGTGTTGCAGGAGAGTGAACATTTAGCTGGCAGATGCTCTCAGCCAAGTGAGAGAGACATCACACGAGTGGTCCTTTCATCAAGAGGTGGTAAGCCACCTGTTCTCCTGGTGGGGTACCTCTCTGATGGATCTGTTTGTCTCCTAGGAGAACAGAAAGCTGAGGCTGTTTGTGCCCACCCCTCTGTGCAGGACACTGCTGGGGATGCCTTTGCAAGCACTAGACCCCAGGCCTCATGTGCACCTTCCCTCCCTTCCCATTGATCCACAAAGTGGTGGCCAAGGCCTAGAAGCACAAGGCGAGATGATCCTGATGGCTCCAGACTGGCCCAGACAGTTCTGATGTTTGCATCTCCTCTTCATCTGGACTTGCTGACAAGACAACAGGGAAGATCTTTTTTTTTTTAATACTTTGTATTTATACCCCAACTATCTCTTCTCTCCATTCTCTCAGACATCCTCTAATTGCACCCCCTGGTCACGTGATCTGCCCCTAGAGTACCTATGGTTCCACTAGCCTTAGGTACCGGATAACCCCGGTGGGTGGAGGGAACTGGGTACTTTACCTCCTCAGAACCAGCACACTTGAGTCGTGGAACCTGTACAGTGGGGTCCGCCGCTCTGAGCCCTAAGACATGTAGGGAGGAGTCATCGCTAGAAGAGACTGAGGTGTTTTTTCCTTGTTCTCACTAGACGTTGGCATGCAATGGGGCCAATGAACTGGGAGGCGACTGAAACATGCCTCTTGCTCCGCCCCCGCCGACATCAACCCAATGCCCCTTTGCTGCACCGACTACCAAATCTACCACCTGTGCTCCCCAGATGGCGGTATTGCAACAGGAGCATGCAGAGGACCCCCACAGAGAAGGAGAGCAGCTGTTGGAGCTCCATCCTTCTCCTCCCCGCCAACCCCGCCAGCCGAGCTGGTTCCTGAACCAGGGTCACTGGCCTGGCGCGAGGTGTTGCGCCGCCTCAACCCTCTGCGCCACCGGGCTGGCCAGGAAGATGATCTTCAGGTCACACTTATGGAGCTTAGGTGATGTCAGGAGCCCACAGAAGCTTTTCTGCAACAGTTTATTAGGGGCTGCCCACGCCATCTGGTTCGTCACACTCCTATATTCCTCAGTTCTTTGCTGCGTTGACCACTTTCGACGGACTCCACAGAAGGTTTGTAGCTCAGTTCGACCACCAAAACTACTTAACTTTTTTTCTTTGATACTTGCCTTTGAATCATTTTAGTTTAAAGTGATTATTCTGTCCTTTGTATGTTGAGAACTCATCCCTCGTTAAGCTCTTCTGTTGCTGCAGAAAAGATTTCTTCAACCGATGAACTTGAACTCTGTATCTGCTGTCTTGGGCCTGGCCACAACGTTCTTGTCTGTGAGTTCTGCCTGAAGTTCAGCCTCACCATCTGGTGCCAGCGCAAGAAAACCACACAGAGAAGTTCCTCATGGAGAAACAGGCAGCCAGCAGAGAGCAGGGGTTCTCTGGCACCCCTCCCTCCCATTGCTGGCATCTTCTTCTTCAGGCTGTCAGGCCACCAAGGCCCAGAACAAATTCTCGTGGAAACATTCTCGCAGACAATGACTGGCCTAAGGATTGCCCCCCGCTAGTGATCCCGTACCAATTGGATTCTTCCTCCTTTTCTCCGGGATCACTCCATCAACCTCCTTGACGCCTGCACCTCGCTTCATGCAGGCCTCTGCTCCTGTCATGCCCCCAATGGAGGAGTCATCTCCAGCCGTCACGCCGGAGACCTGTCGAGGTTCGAGGTACTTGAGCGCTGGGCCCAGCCGCCTCCACTAGTAGTAGCGGTGTTATTGCAACTGGCTCCACACCCTTCCATCTATGCCTGTGTTGATGACAGTTCCTTTTCCTACTGTCAACCCCAACGCTATTCTTTTACTCCATTACCACCTCTCTCATACAACAGTTTGTTCCATGACCTGGGCCGTCTTCCTCCATGCTGTTGGGTACTGCATTGTGCCAGTTTGACCTGGTCACCTGACGCTTTCTAGAAAACCGTCTGTACCTGCTTCAGAGCAGGCCTACACCGAGGAGAATACCTCCTGACCTCATCTTGCCTGAGGATGAGGAGGAAGACACTGAAGTGAAATCCTCTGATAGGTGAACTGTGTTCTCCAGGAGTGAGGACTCGTCAACAACTAACCCCCACCCCAGGAGGACTCCCAGCCAAGAAATGCTGCACTTAACCAGACCAGGGCAGGGTGTGAGTATAGGGCTTCTACCCCAATATAACATGAGGAAGACTGGTTTGCTCGCACTCCAGAGCTCAATTATTAAAAGTCATACTTCAGTTCTGGAGTGCAAGTAAACCAGTCTTCCTTCCCCGCTAGAGGACTCCTCTTCTTCAACATTATGAAGCAGGTCTCCTCCATTACGGATTCCAGACTGAGGAAGAGGATGTCACAGGAGGAATCTGGTGGATTTCTTGGAGATCCCAGAATCTCCACCCAAAATTATTTCTCCTCTGCTGCCAGCTGAATGATGATGGCACTGCTGTCTGGCACAGGTCCAGCCTGTTACCAGCCATGTCCAGGAAGGCTGATAAACTTTACCAGGTGCTTCAGGAGCTGCAGCCCAGCTGGAAACTGAGACTGTGGTAAATAAGGCTGCTCATTACAGGACTAAGGCTCTTTAGCACCTTAGTTCCCTGCCCCTGACTGGGAATCTAGGAGACTGGACCTCTAGGCAAGTAGACTTTTGCCTCTGCTACCGTAGGCTTTTAGAATTGCCAGTTACTTGGCTCACTTGATCAAGTACCAGAATACCTTCTGGAGGAAGAGCAGAGGTTTTGTGAAGCCCTCCCTGAAGGTTCTCAGAGGAAGAGCTTATCAAGGTTCTCCAGGCTCCGAAGATGTCAGTGAGCTTCTCCTCAGAGCCACCTATGATATTGCTGATATCACCGCCAGGGCAGTTGCCTCCGGCATTTGCCTTAAAAACACTCCTGGCTTAGAGCCTTGGGCTTTGCAGCTGATGTCCAGCAAAGGTGGTGAATACCCCTTTTGTGGGGGATGTGCAGGATATTATCAGTGACCTCTAAGCCTCCGTCAGGGCCATTTGGTCTGTCAGTCCCTTTATCATACCCAGCAGGGTAGACTGAGGCCCTCCTTTTGTAAGGCCTCTCACAAGTCTGGTTCTGGCATTAGACTCAAGGTAAGCGAGGGTCAGCTCTCTGCCTCCCCTTCCTTCACCTCTGGATCTTACTTCAAGTGGGAGCTCTTGCAGCAGTCTATAACCATTAGGACTAACACTGCAGGCCTTGGGTAGGACCCACCAGAAAAACTTAGCTAGCAGTTCCGAGCAGTGACCGCCCCTGACATCAGCTCCACCCTGACATCGGTCACACCATAAAAGGGGCAGACCCCATCTCCACCTCAGTTCATTTCCGCTGCCGCAACCTGCTCACATTGGGAAAATCTTGGCATTTGCTTTCAGCAGTTCCAGCGAAAGTTTCTTAGAATTTCTTCAAAATTTCCTTTTTTCCTGTCTTATGTCATCACCATCATCGGTCTCTTCTTCCGGGCCTAGGAGACTGTAAGTCTTGGCGCCAAGATCCGATCAAAGGACAGTCACGCCAAGTGTGTCTTCTGCCTGGGACCAGACCATGACAGTGCAGCTTGCAAGATCTGCAGAGGCTTCACCAGCAGGGCGCCATCCGACGCCTGAAGGTCCTCAAAGCCTACCTGTTAGAACAACAAATGGATGTCCTGCAAACCTCAGAGAGCGAGGGAAAGCACTGTGACAAGTCCTGTAAGCAGTTCCGAGACAAGGACCATAGCGGTCCCTCACTGTTCCTGTTCCCGCTCTCCTCCCAGGAAAGCCTCGCTTTCTCCGCTCGAGCACCCCGACCGCCCAGTACATCCTTGCAATGAGGATTCCTCCAAGTCGAGCCTTCTCGCCAAGGATCTGCTGTCAGTCAAGGTGGGAACTTCAGGAAAGGAGTCCTCTAAACCTATGATCGCGCCGCTGTGCATCTCTTCCGTCCAGAAGGACTCTTCAAAAGCCTTTTCGTATAAGCCTTAGCCCCACCAAGAAGGCCTCAGCTTTGCCCAGTTCGTCAAGCACTCTAAGGATCTAGACACCCAGGCAAAACCTCTTGAGCCCCGCTCCCGGATCCGGCCTCTATGAAACCGACATCAGCTAAAGCACCCGATGCCGCCTGAGGTACTTGCTGCGGAAGACATTCCTGTGGAGGGGCGCGGTTAAGGTTCTGTCACCAGCCCCTTGATTTTCCACCCACAGGGCTCTTGGGGACTCCTTTCCTTATGCCTTCCCGGATCTTCCGGCTTCCTGGTCCCCTTGTTAGGGGACGGCGTTCTGTATTCAACAAGGAGGAGTTGCAGGAACTCTTCTCCTTCTGGTGGAGTCAGGTAGAAGGAGGAGACCCCGCTGAAGCGGACCCGACATTGTTTCCTGATCGGCGGACAACCAGGAGCCCTAGGGTCTACCGTTGGTTCGCAGGAGAAGACCCTCGAGCGGCCTTATCCCTGCTATCCCAGGCGCTCATTCCGGTCCCAGTCTGGGGACCATCGGCGCCCTTCCTGATCAGGCAATCATCATCGGTCGGCCCAGGGCCGATCCCACAACCACCGTAGATCTTCTTCCAGGCGGGCTCGCTCCTCTTAGGACGGCGTCAGTCACTGCTTTGTCGTCAGTCCCAAAGCCGTTATCTGTCTCGGACCGGCATCGATCGACTAGTCACCGACACTGGGGTGGGGTAGTCCAAGATGCAGCTCAGGCTCCTCTTGTCCTAGTAGCAAGTCTTCTTCTTCCTCTTCCTCGTCGTTCCCAGGTGTTGGGGTTCCCCTGGGGATAAGGACCACCGCCGCCTCCTGACAATCCGACTTTTATGGATGTCATGAGGCACATCCAGGCGTCTAATGAGTGGGAGACTAAGGACCTGGATATGGAATGCCGGCGACTGGCCCGTTACGAGACAGAAGGAGCCCAAGCCTCTTGTGGTGCCTCCTTTGGTGGACACTTTCCAAGACCTCCAGAATAACTTGGAAGCATCCAGCATCAGTCCGGTGTTTCCAAGAAGTCAGACAGGTGGTACAAGGCCCAGAGGGATGAGCCTTTTTGGCAGAGCAGCCCTCAGGCGGATTCTTTAGTTATCACGGCTGCGCAGGACAAATCCAAGCAGCCCAAGCATCTCAGCCTCCTAACCAGGAATCCATTATTTGGACCAGGTGGGCAAGAGGTCTACTCTACCTCCACCTGATCCATTCACTTCCTGAACTTCCTCGCATATGGTCCAGTACCAGAATGCACTTTGGAAGAGGAGACAAGAGCTGGCCAATACCTTATCAGACTCCTCAGAAGCAGAGCTCCTGAATATTCTCAAATCGGGCTCTGACGTAGGCACCATGTCCTTGGCCTTTACGATACTGTGGATACGGCAGCCAGAACGTCGCATCAGATGTCTGTCTCTGGCGCCATGCCTGGTTGAGAGTCTCAGGTTTTCACCAGGATCTGCAGTCCGGATTGGGACCTCCCATTCCAGGGTTCCATCCTCTTTGGGCAGGAGATGGAGGCTCTCATCTCATCTCCAGGAGTCGGGCAAGTCTATCTGGTCCATCCGACAGATGTATCGAGGGACCAGAAACGTGTTAGACGCCTGCCTTTTGTAAGCCCTCAAGCCCGTAGCAGTCAGCAAGGTCAAGAGAAGTGGCTTCAAGATGAAAGCCGGCAACCAGCATCCTGGAGGACTCCTTTTCGAGGCTCAAAGGCCCACAAGCCTCTCTGCCCACCCTCGTCTCCCTCCCAATGATTCCTTCCAACCCCTCCGGAGGAGACCAGGAGGCGGGGGCCACGCGCTCCTTCATCTGGAGGGATGGAGCTCCATAACAGCGGACCAGTGGGTTCTGGACATTATAAGGAGGGACACGCTGGAGTTCACTGAGATCCTTCCAGAAATTCCACCAAGGTCCTCCAGGTATCCTTCTTCTCATATCCCCTTATAGAAGGAGAGATTCAGGTCCTCTTGCAAAACAGAGCGATAAAACCAGTTCCTCTGCAGCAGTGAGGAAGGAGGTGTTACTCCCACTTCTTCCTAGTTCCAAAAGACATGAAGACCTTCGCCCATCCTGGACCTCAGTTCTCTAAAGGTCTATATCGACAACAAGGTTCAGGATGGTGACGCTCCCAGGTCTCATTTCTCTGCTACATCAGGGAGACTGGCTCTGTTCCTTGGATATGTAAGATGCGTATATGCACATCGGGTTTTCCCTCACAGGAAGTACTTGAGGTTCCACTTCCGGGAGCACTACCAATTTCAGGTTCTTCCATTCGGCCTCTCTTCCACTCCTTGAGTCCTCACCAAGTGCCTGGCTGTGGTAGCTGTGGCTGTAGGCACCAGGGACATTCGTCTTCCTTACCTCGACGATTGGCTGCTCACAGCCCGTCAAGGATGTGTCTTCTTCAGGCTCTCGGAACACTTATACTCTGTTCCGAGATGTGGGATCACCCTGAACCTTCCATGGTCTTCCCCAGAACCCAGCCAAAGACTCGCTCTTTATTGGAGCAGTCCTGGATTCAGTCCAGGGCATGGCTTTTCTTTCTTCAGAGAGAGGAGAGTGCTTATGGAGATAGCCAGATCAGTCCTAGTAACCTCTCAGGTCTAGGCCAGGACCTTTCTCAGACTTCTGGGGCACATGGCGGCCATCCCTGTCACTCCTTTGGCCTGCCTCACGTGAGGTCCCACAATGGATGCTCTGGGTGCAGTGGGATCAAAGCTCCGACGGCCTAGACCACATAGTCAGGATCGCAGAGCCAGTCAGGAGGACCCTGCTTTGGTGGTTGGACCCCTCAATCTGGAGAAAGGGTCCCCTTCTGTCAGGAGCCTCAAGTCAGACTCTAACAGCAGATGCATCTGATTTGGGGTGGGGCACACCTAGGGTCTGCCAAACTCAAGGGGTCTGGACCCCAGTGGAGCGCACCCTCCACATCAGTGTTCTGGAAATGCGAGTGGTCCTCAGTGCTCTAAAAGACTTTCAAGAGGACCTTGTCCCAGGTCTCTTCTCGCTCAGACAGACAATATGGCGGTCATCTTTACATCAACAAGCAGGGAACTCCCTCCTACCCCCTGTGCAGGAGTCAGTGAGAATCTGGTACTGGGCTGGAGCGTCACATTTGTCTGTCCGGGGTGCATGTTCCAGGTGCCCAAAATGACTTGGCAGACAGCCTAAGCAGGTCTTAGTTCAAACATCGAGTGGAAGTTGCTACAGTGAGTAGCGAACCAGCTCTTCGGCACTTGGGGTCGTCCGTGTTTGCAGTTCATTTGCATCACCAGTTAAGGAAAAGGTCCAGCTCCCCATACGACGCACAGGGAAACGCCAGACCTCACCCAACAGCTAACGACCAAATCTGACCAATGGAAAATCATGTACACAATGCTCGCAGTTTGGGAAACAAGATCCCAAACCTGCAGGCAATAATGACAGAGGCTAAACTGGACATAGTAGCAATTAGTGAGATTTACCAGTAACCACACTTGGGAGACTTCAGTATCTGACTAGGTACTGTTCAGAAGAGACCGAGGTGCAAAAGGGGTGGGTGTAGTGGCCCTGAATGTCAATGAAAATATCAAAGCTACAGAAATTCAGAATACACATAAGGAGCCAGAAGAACTGTGGGTCACCCTGGAAACAGGAAATGGGACAGCCATAAGAACTGGGGTTGTCTACAGGCCCCCAGACCGGGGAGGACATAGTCATATTACTGTTAGAAGATGTACAAAACATGAAAGCTAAAGGGTAGGTTCTGATAATGGGAGACTTCAACATGCCAGATACAGATTGGTCTATACTAGCAGAAACCTCTGCCAGAACTAGACACATGGTGGATTCCCTGCAAGGAAGGCCTCAAACAACTGGTACAACAACCCACAAGAGACAGGGCTATCCTAGATCTAGTACTGACTAACAGGAAAGGATCACAGATCTCCAGGTAGATCACCACCTGGGGGCCAATGACCATCACATAGTATGGTTCAATTTGGCCACTACAACTAAATCATCCCATTCCAAGGCAAATATATTGGGCTTCAGAGGAGCTGACTTTGATAAGATGGCCAACAGAGTTAAGCGAGCCCTGGCAAAAGAAATACAGGTTGAGGGGTACAGGCAAAGTGGGCAAGCATTAAGGATGCAATACTTGAAGCAACATCCCATTGTGTTAGACAGAAAAGGAAGTGCAAAAGAAGGTTGGTTCTCAGAAACAGTAGCAGAAAAGGTCAGAGCCAAAAGGCTGCCTTCAGGAAATATAAGGAACACAGTGCGATGAAGATAGGAGGCATTCCAAACTTTCCTAAGGGAAGTAGGGAAGGCAATAAGGCAGGCAAAGGCCTAAACCAAGGAAACACTAGCACAGACAGTAAAGAAGGTGACAAGACTTTCTATAGATACATTAGTGAAGGGAGAAAGTCCAGAGGAGGTATTGCTAAGATCAAAGGAGATAAGGGGCGTTTGAGGAGAAGACCATGTAAAAGCATCTATCCTAAATAGATACTTCTGCTCAGTATTTACTGAAGAGGAGGTAGGGCAGGGCCCACAGCTCAACACCATGGACACGGGGAGGAGGTGAGCACTTGTCCCTTCACAAATGAAAGGCTCCTACAAGAGCCTCGATAAGCTCCAGGGTGGACAAGGCAATGGGACCTAATGGCATACATCCCAGGGTACTAAAGGAGCTAAGGGTGGAACTAGAAGAGCCATTATCAAAACTGTTTAGTGAGTCTCTGAGCACAGGAGAGTCCCAGAAGACTGGAGAAGGCTCATGTGATCCTGCTCACGAGATGGTAGCAGGGAGGAGGCGAGGAACCACAGACCAGTCAGTCTTACCTCAGTAGTGGGCAAGATTAGGGAGGCACTCCTTAAGGAAAGGATAGTGAACAATACCTGGAATCGTGGGAGCACAGGATCCAAGACAACATGGGTTTACAAAAGGAAGGTCCTGACAAACTAATCTCATAGATTTCTTTGACTGGGTAACCAGAGTGGAGGACCAAGGAGGAGTAGTTGATGTCGCCTATCTTGACTTCAGCAAAGCTTTCAATACTGTTCCATGTAGAAGATTGATTAGTAAGCTGGGTGGGTCAGGGTGGTCAGAAGTTGGTCAACTGGGTGGCAAACTGGTTGACTGGCAGAAAACAGAGAGTGGTGGTAGACGGTATACTGTTAGAAGAGATGCAGGTCACAAGTGGGGTACCTCAGGGATCAGCCTTGGGGCCAGTCCTCTTCACTATCTTCATCAGTGACATTGCAGATGGACTGGAGGGTAAGGTTTGTCTGTTGGAGATGACACCAAGATCTGCAACAGAGTAGATGATCTGGGTGGAGTGGGTAGAATGAGAAGAGATCTGGATAAAGTAGCAAAATGGTCAGAAGAGTGGCAACTGGGGTTTAATGCAAAGAAGTGCATAATCATGCACATAGGAAGAGAAACCCTGAAGCCACCTATAGGCTGGGAGGAGTTGCTGGCAGTCACAAGGGAAGAAAGAGACTTGGGCATCATCATCACCGATGACCTGAAGTCATTCAAGCAGACCACTAAAGCAGTAGGTTAGGCTAGGGGATGTTAGGGTGTATTAGTAGGGGTATCACAAGTCGAAGAGGAGGTAATGATCCTCTTCACAAAACACTGGTTAGGCCCATCTGGAGTACTGCGTGCAGTACTGGAGGCCACACCTTCACAAGGACATTAACCAAATTGAGGCAGTCCAGAGAAGGGCAACCAAAATGGTGCAGGGACTGCATCAGAAAACATTTGAGGACAGATTAATGGAGCTCAATATGTATACCCTAGAGAAAAGGAGGAGAGAGGTGGTATGATCAAAACATTCAAACACCTTAAGGGCATTAACAAGGTGAAAGAGTCTAACACGTTTCAGTATAAGAAAATAGCAGGACAAAAGGGCAGAGCATGAGATTAGAGGAGGCTGATTAAGGGGTAATGTGAGGAAGTTCTTTTCACAGAAAGGGTGGTGGATGCATGGAACGGCCTACCTCAGGAAGTGGTGGATATGAATACAGTGCAGGGCTTCAAACAGGCATGGGATAGGCATAAGGGAGCAATAAAGATGAGTATGAATAGATGGGCCATTGACAGAGCAAAGGCCGATGGCACATTTATAAAGTAGAAAAGAAATGGGCAGACTGGATGGGCCCTTAGGTCTTATCTGCTATCTGCTGTCAAATTCTATGTCCAGAGCTAGACCTTTTGTGTCTCCACGCAAAGCCAAACTGCCAGTTTTCTAGCTCGCGAGAGCACGTGGCTGGTGTTTTCTGGCCAGATGTGTTGTCCCTTTGTTGGCAGGGAGGTTCCTTTATGCCTTCCTCCCGAGAGTCTTCAGATTGCCTCACTATGGCCTCGGCAGATTTGGTTCCCACTAATTCAGTGGTTGTCCTCGAACCTCCAGTTCCGCTACCGATATGCTCGCAGTTGCTGTCCCAAGATCAGGACAGACTGGTTCATCCAGGTCTCGGTCTCTGCACCTTCATGCTTGGCTCCTGCAGATGTAGCCAAATTCAGGTACGGGTTTCCCAAGAGGTGGCGGATGTCCTTGTCGCCAAAGAAGCGCTCACCCACTCCACTTATGCTGTGAAGTGGAAGGCTTTGTTTAGGGCCCTGCCTCACCATCTGGACCCACTTACCTGTCCGGTGAACTCAGCATTACTGTACCAATAAGCCTTTTTTTTTTTTAGTTGTTTAGCCAGGTATAGCACACTAAGCTGAAAGCTTGTTTACAGGTGCAACCTGGGAGCACAGGGAAGTTAAGTGACTTGCTCAGGGTCACACAGTATGCAAGTGGAGGCTGTGGGATTCAAACTCAGGTCTGGTCTGCTGGATTTCTCCAGATTTGCAGCTCAGAGCCTTAAACCACTGCGCTATACTGCCTCTTCTATAAAGGTGCACATGTGGGCCATCTCAGCATATCATGTCCTCTTGGGAGATAGAACCTTGGCCCAACTGGACGTGGCCCTCACCTTCTTACAGGGTATCTTACATTTGAGACCTCCCATTAGGGATCCTAACCTCCTTGGGACCTCCTTTTTGTGTTGGAGAAGCTCACTCTCCCTCCTTTTGAATCAGCGGCTGATTGTGAGCTCGTTATCTTTCCTGGAAGGCTTGTTTTTAGTTGTTATTACTTTGGCTCAAGGGTTTCCGAGCTACAGGCCCTGATGTGTAAGGAGCCTTATTTAGTTTTTCACAGGAAAGGTTTCCTTAGAACAGATCTTAAGTTCTTCCCAAAGTGATCTCGGAGTTGACCTCAACCAGTGGGTTGACCTTCTAGTCTATTATTCTACCCCTGCCAGTAGGAGAGGCTCTCCTACACACATTGGATGTTCACAGGGCGCTGAGGTACTACTCAAGCACACAGCTGCACACCGTAAATCGGAGCAACTGTTTGTGGCCTTCACACACAACACCTGGGGCAAACCAGTGTCTAAGCAACTATTTCCAGGTGGCTTGTCCGCTGTATTGTACTTTGTTACGAAAAGCACAACAGACCTCTTCCGGCCAGGTTAGAGGTCTTTACACCAGAGGGATTTCTACCTCTTTTGCTTCCTTAAAGAATGTCTCTATAAGAGCGTTGTGCTGCTGCCACTTGGAATTCAGTGCACACCTTTGTGAAGCACTATAGCCTGGACATTGCCTCCAGGTGTCAGTGCCAGTTTTGGCTTGACAGGCCTTCAGGAACTCTTGTCCTGATTTGCTGTATGTCAGCCATTTTCTTATTTCCTCCTCCCGAGTTAGCCACCTCCTTGGCACGGGACTGCCTGGGAATCTGTCCTAATGGTTTATAGCCTGCTGCAAGAGCTCTCACTCAAAGTAAGATAGTACAGTTACATAAGAACTTACCGTAACAGTAGGTCTTGAGAGGAGCTCTTGCAGCAGCTCTCTTTCGCCTCTTCTTCCCGGTAAGGTTTACAGCATGTCTTCGACAAGCTCGCCTGGTTCGCCTGCTAGGGTCCATTCATGGGTGTTGGTGGGGTAACTGAGGTGGGGCCGGGGTCTGCCCCTTTGTGGCATGATTGACTTGAGGGGCAGTCCTGCTGGGTACTGCTAGCTAAGTTTTTCCGGTGGGTCCCAAGGCCTGGGGTTAGTCCTAATGGTTATAGCCTGCTGCAGGAGCTCCTCTCCTGAAGATCTACTGTTATGGTAAGTTCTTACGTAACTGTACTTTCCTCTGCTGAGCAGTCCAGAGGAGGAGGTGCAGCCCCAGCCGCTGGTTCAGCCTCTGCCTGACTCCTTAACAGACCCCCCCCGTCTCAAGTCAGGAGGTTGTGGTCGGAGGTTGGCTGTCCCTCCATCTGTCTCAGTGGAGAACCATTACAACAGATGCTTGGTTCCTGCAGATAATTGAAAAGGACTATGCTCCAGAACTTCCGGAACAGCCTCCAGTCCCCACCTCTTATCCTTCAGGCCACACAGGGTGCTCAGAGAAAGGAGGTACTCACCTTGCTGCACAAGTAGGCCATAGAACCACTGCCCAGGCATCAAGGAACAAGGGACTCTAGTCCAGGTTCTTCCTGGTTCCTAAAGAACAGGGGACTTGAGTCCCATTCTAGACTTCAAAAAGCTGAACGTTTTTATTCAGTACAAAAACTCTGGATGGTCACTTTCCATGGCCTTCTTCTCTGCTCAAGCAGGGTGACTAGCTATGCACCCTCGATATGCAGGATGCCTATCTGCATATCATGGTTTGCCCCTCACAGCCTATACAGATTATACCTGCGGATCTTCTTCTGGAACTTAGCCATCAGGCCTCAGGATCCCACAGGAGCTTTTTCTGCAGCAGTCTGTTGGGAAGCCTATTCCAATGTCTGGCTCTGATGTCACACACCTTATATAAGCAGGTGCCCGCTTTCTCCTCAGTTCTTTCTCGCCATCAACCATTCGTGGCACAGACTCCACAAAAGCTTTGTCACTCAGTTCGACCACCAAAAGTTACATACCCTTTTTCTTTACTTACCTTTGAACCTCTTTAATCTCTTTTGATTTTTTGTCCTTTGTATGTTGGAAAACTGATCCTTTGTCGGATCTTTCTGTTGCTGCCGCTGCAGAAAGATTTCTTCAACCAATGAACACAAACTGTCTCAGGCCTAGCCATAACGTTCTTGGTTGTGATTCCTGCCTGAAGTTCAATGTCACCATGCAACACCAATGTAAGAAAGCCCTGCAAAAGTTCCTCATGGAGCAGCAACAGGCAGCCAGTGAGCAAAAGGTCTTCCGGGCCCTCTCCTCTCAGTCGCCGGCATCTTCTTCAGACTCTCAGGCTGCAAAGGCCTGGACAAATCCTTGGAGAAACGCTGTCGACGGGACAAGGATCGGTGATCTCGATCCCGATGGGTTTCTCTTCTCCAGGGATCACTTTGTTGACCGCCGGGCACGTGGGTGCCTTGCCCGTGCAGGCCTCTGCTTCGATCAGGTACCCCATGAAGGACTCTCCTCCTAGTCGTTTTAGGGCTGCAGAGGAACCGTCGGCCCCCAGTCCTGCCATCGAAACCTCTTGAACCTCGAGATCCTCAGGCGCTGGGCCCAACCATTTCTACTATTGTTAGTGGTTCGTCATCTGAGCTGGGCCTTGCGCCACCTCCATCGATGCCTGTGTCAATGACAGTTCCCTTCCTGATGTCAACCTCAATGCTTTTCTTTCCTCTTTGCTATGTTTCTCATTCAGTTTGTTCCACGGCTGGGCGTTATCACCCTACGCTGTGGTGCTGCTTCTGTGTCTCACGCCAGTTCGGTCTGTGTGTCCTGTGCATTCCAGAGAGCCCGATCCCTGCTTCAAGAACAGTCCATCGTCAAAGAGGCATACCATCCTGACCTCATCCTCCTGAGGATGAGGAGAAAGATACTGAAGTCATTCCTCCTGTGCTGCTGGCACTGAATGATGCTGCTGCTGTGGCCTGGCACAGGCCAACCTAGTTCAACTATGCAGAAGGGCTGACAAGCCTTACCAGGCACTTCTGCACTTGCCCTTTATGTTGCCCAGCCAGAAACCAACTCAGTGGTTATCAAGGCAGCTCATGACAGAATTAAGGCCCATAAGCACTTGAGTTAACTCCCTTCCCCTTGACCAGGGATTTGCCTCTGTCATGCTGGGCCTTAGGATTGCCATTACTGTGGAGTTACCTGATAAGTACCAGAATACCCTCTGGCGGAAGGGAAAGCTACTGCCCAGGCCCTCCTGAAGGTTCCCGGAAACTAGATCCTCTCAAAGTGCTCCAGGCCTAGGAAGATGTCAGTAATCATCTCCTTAGAGCCACCTATGATATCGTGGATACTACTGCCAAGGCAGCTGCCTCTGGCATTTGCCTCAGAAGACACTCCTGGCTTAAAGTCTCTGACTTTGCAAATGACATTCAGCAAAAGGTGTTGGATGCCCTTTTTGGGTCACAAATTTTTGGCCCAGATGTGTAGGATATTATCAATGAACTGCAAGCATCTGGCAGGGCTACTCTGTCTGTCTACTCCCTTTACCATACCCAGCCCAGGAGTAGACCGAGGCCCTCCTTTGTAAGGTATCCACAAAACGGGTTTCTGAACCAAGCTCCAGGGCAAACACAGAGCCAGCTGTGCCTTGTCTGTCCCTCTTCCACCTCTGCTTCTCTGCCAAGCAATCCAGAGGAGGAGGTGTGGCCCCAGCTGCCGGTTCAACTCCAGTTTGACTCCTTGACAGACCCCTACCTTGTCCCAAGCCAGGAGGTGGTGGTCAGAGGTCAGTTCTCCCTCTATCTGTCTCAGTGAAGAACCATTACAATAGATGCTTGTATCCTGCAGATAGTCGAAAGGACAACTTCTAGAACAGCCTCCAGATGTTCCCCAGTCCCTATGTCTTATCGTCCAGACCACATAGAGGTGTCCATGGAGGAGGTGCTCACCTTGCTGCACAAACAGGCTATAGAACCAGTGCCAAGGCATCAGAGGAACAAGGGGCTCTCCTACAGGTTTCTGGACCTCAAGGAGCTGAACCTTTTTATCCTGTAAAAAATTCCAGATGGTCACTCTGCACGGCCTTCTTCCTCAGCTCAAGCAGGACGACTGGCTGTCTCCCTCGATATGCAGGAGCCTATCTGCATGTGATGGTTCCCTCCCTCCACAGATGATACCTGCAGATCTCACTTCAAGAAGGCTCTTGCAGCAGGTTACATCATAAGCACTGAAGCCAGCAGGCACCAGGACCCCACGGAAAACTTCTAACTAGCAGTCTTATAGTGGAGGACTGTCCCTTGTGGTATAAAGGCAGCCCCAGCATCTGCTCCAGTTCTTTTCGATGTCGACCCACGCTATTTGGACCTCCACAGGCGCCTTTTGCTCAAATCGACCGCCATTTTATCGCATTACCCATGCTTTATTTTTAGTATTTTTTTGTGCATGTCTTCTCCTTCTTTGTCTGTCAAACAGCGTGAGCGAAGTGTGCTTGTAGCAACTGCCCACAAGAATGACCATTGGTAATGCTTTTCCACTAGGCCCGAACCACGACATGAGGACTGCCAGGTCTTCAGTAAACGCTCACCCGGCTTTGCCAGCCTGAAGATCTTGGAATCTCCTTGCTACAGCAGAAACTTCTTTCGATGGAAGGAACTTCACCAGTACCTCCTCTTCCCTGGCGATGGGCCGAAGAAATCTTCAGGGAAAGCGAACACGAGAGAAGCACAGAGAGAAACCCCAGTTTTCTTCCTGCTCCAGGTCCTTGTGCAATTCTGGCACCCGACCATGGGTCTTCCTACGTGGGAGGTCGGCCCTCCACTCCATCATCCCTCTCTCCTCCAGGCTGCCAGTGGTCAAACCACCCACTCTGGTTTCTGTCAAGCGGTGGTTCCTTGAGATTTGGGTCTCCGACCTCAGTCTCTCAGCCCCTGAAGCTCAGGGCCATTCTGAACACTGGTACTCAGCCAGGTGGCTCGACCGGGTCTTCTGTTCCGGTGGTGGGTCCTGCCTTTCGCCTCCCGGTCAAGGCGTCCTGCAAGTCGGTTCCAAGGTCAAGGATCAATGTCACCTCGTAATGCCTGGGGCATACAGTCCTCCCCGAAAGGGTAATGCCTCTGCCCTGCTCAGTAGTCAGCTCCCCTATTCGAGCTTCTCCTCTAGGCTGGCACCGCTGCCTCCCCAGACTGGCATCAACTGACATCTGTCCCATTGACACTGGTTTCACAGGTGCCAACCCGACAGCGCTGCAATCATTGTCCCATGACCTCACCCAGCCAATGCCAGTGGGACCAGCGCCCGACCTTCGACTCCAGTCACACTGAGGCCAGGAGTTCTTTACCTTGGGACCAGATGCCAGTTAACTTTCGTGCCAGGGTTACCACAACGGACAAACTGATGCTGGGGCCTTCTAAGCCTGCCCTCGGTTGCGGTTACACCGACCCCTGCCAACTTACCACCTGCAGAGATTAATGCTCTTTTTCTGCCTTGTGTGCATATTTTAATGACAAGGAAGCCCAGAAGGAGCTCTCAACTCCTCAGGCCCCTCCTAAGAAAGCTCCGACGCGACCTCTAGAGAGCCTATGCCACAGCTGGATACTGGTCATTCTAGGCTTAAGTCTAAGCCTCAGCACTCATCCTCTCCCTCACCAGATTTGGGTGAGTCAGGGATACTCTTCCTCCTCCTCGTACAATGACTCTGGAGATTTGGACATTCCTTCAGAGCCGGAGAAGCCCAAGGACACCCGCCATCTCCCCGAAACAACCCAACATTCATGGCTGTGATGAGGCACATCCAGGCTCTCATGGGCTGGGACACTGAGGAAGTGGACCCAGAGCAAGGTCAGTTAGCCACTTCTTCTTCATAAGAAGGAGACCCTGCCTCTAATCGTTCCCCATCATCGACTTTTTAAGGATGTCAACAGGGTAGCTTGGAAACGCCCATCTTCTACCCTGCTGACGTCCAAAAGGTGGATCGCTTGTATAATGCCCCAAAGGATGAACCCTTTACGGGAGCACCCAGAGGCTGATCGGTCATTACTAATGTGGTCCATGACCATTCAAAACATCCCGACATCTCAGTCAGCCTTCTGATAAGGACTCTAGACAGACAAACTATTTCACCAAAAATATCTGTTCCTCTGCCACCTGTGCCATCTGTTCCACTCCTTGCCCGACCCTCTCCTCCAGTAGAATCCCTAGGGAGGTGGTGGTGGGGGAGTTGATTCTCTTTACAGGAAGGTTGGGGCAGGATAACCACAGACCAGTGGGTCCTCCAATTAGTGGAACAGGGACATATGCTAGAACTGTTGGAAATTCCTCCAGACAATCCTCCAGCTTCCTCCCATTACCCCCACAGGCCCATCTCGATTTGATCCAAAGCGAGATAGGCAGTTCTGCAGAAGCAGGCCATCGAACCCGCTCCTATGGCACAACGCGGAGGGGTTTCTTTCAGGTTTTTTTTTAATTCAATCTTTTATTCTGTATTTGAGTTCAGCAACTCTACAGGCAGCAGTACAACAACATTAATAGTATTTTGTTGCATCACAGGGCATTGCTTACAAGCTTTAGTGGATGCAGTGGAGGAAACTAAGTTAATACCTTATTACATCAATTTCCAGGAACTTCATTATTACTGAATTTAAAACTCTGACTTTGAGCTGTGTTATTGGCAGCTGGCATGACTGATTTGACCGTCCCCTTGATTTTTTTGGTCCTAATGGTGACCGAAGAGCTCCTCATGCCAAGGCCAGGGACACTGCTGGGCAAAGAAGACCAAATTACAGTAACATTAGACAGCTTAAGGAACAAAACATCATAATGAACTAGTTGATAAGAGATCCATTTTTGCCACTGAACATCAGATTTCTGTATTCTGTCCATCATCTTAGCGGAGATTACGCCGAGAGCATGTATCTCCCTGGTTAAGATTAGCCAGGCTTCTTTGGTGGGTATTTTGTGAACCAGAGTCTAGTGACAATTTTATGGGCTACTATTATGAATTTTGATATTTGTTTTAAAGAGTTCTTGACAATTTGCAGACCTTCTGGTTTAATAAAGGTCAATACAAAAGTGTGTGTGGGGGGTGAATAGATCAACGATGTCATAGATTGCCCTTAGCTCCTCGAGAATCTCCATCCAAAATTGGATAACATTGGACATGACCAAAGAACATGACTCTGATTTGCTCTTTCCTCCCACCCCTCAACACTTTACTTCCCCAATTCTCCCATACTGGCCAGCTTTAAATATAATTATGAAACTCAGATCTCGCTCTTTCTATGAAACAAGCTTAGACCTGAGTTTCTAATTTTAGAGTTTCATAGTTTGGGATCAAGTGCAGAAGACTGAGGTCCATAATGAACTTGCCACCATTCACACTTAAATGGTGGAACAAAATAATCTTTTTACCCATAAAGATATCTAAACTATTTTTAAAAACTGTCATACTTCCACTCTCTACCACATGTCTTGGTAATGTATTCCAAATGTTAACGTCTCTCTGAGTGAACCACTGGCTTCTTTTGACAGTATTATTTCTTTCTCCCAAAAGTCTTAGGTTATGTGACCTTGTATCCTTATAAGGAATTGTATTTTTGTTTAAACCAATCAGCTCAAATAGTTGTGGGTTATTGTGGGCTTTAAAATAAGACACCCTTTGGCCAGCCAGTGGCGCTGAGGTTTGAGGCGCTGGACACCACACCGGCGACCTGGGTTCTGGGAATGAGCCTGGGTTGTTGGGGGTCAGCAGTGAAGGGAGATGACTGAGCGTCCTGAGGACAGCTTTATCTCCGGGAGGGATGGGGTCCTTATACAGCGCTCAGCTTCTCTCTGGTGGAAGCCGGAGACACAACAAGCGCCAAAGGAGCAGACATAGGAGTGGGGGAGTGGCAGGCGTCAGAATAACACCTTGACATCAGTCGCTGGCCACTTCCCAGGAAAAGGGAAAGAAATGCATCTTGGCTCCGGTAGATGGAGCACTGAGCACCTGCCCTAATTTAAGCCGCCCTCCTGGCACCCTCCCGACGGCGTTACTGCAGTGTCAGGGGTGTATGGGCCCACCCTCGCCCCTGCACGGGGTAAACCAAGGCATGGGCGTAAGGAGGACTGACTAGCTAGGTGTGCGGACTGCAGGGATGACTCTTGGTGCTCCCGAGGAGACCAGAGCTGATGTGAAGTAAGGAGGAATAAATAAGAAAAAAAATCTGACACACCCACCCTCAAACGTCTGTATTCCATGGAGTGTACTCCTGCCAATATGGGAGGGAAAGCTTTTAAAGCTGGCAGACTCATACCAGGCCTGCTCTGTTATTAAGACCTGCATTTCCTGCTCCCATCTAATTCTGATTGAGTTGGTTGAGTCTCCCGTCTTTCATTTAAGGCCTTATATATTTTACTGATTAAGTGGTTTGAGGTTGTACTTCTGATATGTGCTTTGAGAAGCTGTAATATTGGGGGTTCTCAGTCAGTGCCACAAGTGACTGTTCATTGGTTAGAGACATGCTTTAAGATGTAGATAAGAAATAAAATATCTATGGGTAGTGGTATTCCCTTTGTAGAGAAACAAAGGGAGAAGTCCTGTCCTACCCACTAACCGAGGAAAGAAATTCTGTATCTGCCATTGGGCTATGTATGGGCCAAGAAGATCTGCAATGAAGTCTGTATTGTATCTCAGAGTACCCAAGAACATTTTTCTGGAAATGTTAAGTATTCATTACTGACATTAAGCCATATCTTCAGGGGTTCTCTGGTAAATTTCGGAAATGTGTTAGTCTCTGGCACTTAGAAGGGGTCCCAAAGAGGAGCTCTTGGGTATTCAATAAATCTCCCATGTTAATTCTGTTTCCAGTGGGCATCATATTGTTTGTTTATCCAGTTTAAAACCACCTTTAACTGAGCCACCATCACATATTTTCTAAGATCAGGAAAAATAAGTCCCTTTTTTCTAGCCAGCAGCAGAACAGAGTCTCTAATTTGAGAGTCCCCCGCCAAAAACAAAATGTGATGATAGTCTGTCCCACGCTGGAAATATGTTTTGGTCGGGGTGAAAGGAGTGTCTGAAGCAAAACAGTATGCAGGGGAATACATTCTGCTTGATTTTATCTATTTTACTTAAAAAACTCCGTGGGAGACGTGACCAATGTGTCAGATCTTCCGCCAGTTTTGGAGTGAGGGGTTCCAAATTGAGTAGTTCTGCATGTACTGGGTTTCTAGTGAGCTGTGTTCCCAGGTATCTCATCTCTTGTCTATGCCACTTAAAGGAAAGTCTTTTTAAAATGGGGGGTAGTTGTATGTTAAGACCTCTGTTTTGTTTTATTTATTTTGTACCCTGCTAATTTGCCAAATATTTGTAGTTGTCTCCAGACTTCTGAGATAGATTGCTCAGGTTCTGTGAGTGCTGAAGGAATATCATCAGCAAAGAGTGATATCTTCTGCCGACATCCCCCCAGAGGCAGGCCTCAATTCCCTGTGCAGATCTGATGATAACCAGGGTTCAGATATAAAGCAAATAACATTAGAGACATTGGCATCCCTGCCAAGTGCCTCTGTAGAGCTGGAATACTCTGACAGGGCCCCATCCACCTTAACATTCGCTTTAGGAGGTATATATATATATATATATATATATGTAGCTGTTTAATGAGTTGTTAAGGGAATCCAAAATGCCCCAGGGTCTGCCATAGAAATGACGAGCTAACCCAGTCGAACGCCTTTTCAGCCAAGTCCCAATAGTACTAAAGGAATTTGTCTTTCTATGGCATAATCTATTAGAAGATGTGTACGTCGATGGCATCATGGGCCTGTCTACCCTGTTGAAATCCACTTGATCAGAATCAATGATACTTAGTAACAATTGATCTGTTCTAGAGGCCATAGCCTACATGAACATCTTGTATTCATAATTTAGCATTGAAATGGGATGGATCGAGGAGCGTATTTAAAGATCTTTCTGGGGTTTGGAGGTATGGTGATATGCTTGCATACTGTCATGTGGGGAGGTTCTCCTTCTGAACAGCATGCAAAGCTGGAGTAATATGGGGAGAAAGTTTCTGAATTTGTTATAAAATACAGAAGGATATCCATCCGGCCTGGTGTAAGGGTCTGGGGGTTTTAAGAACTTGGAACAGATCCAGAAACAAATGATTTGATACCTTTTATTGGACCAACATGCATGTTACAGAAAAGAACAAAGTGCTCTAGCTTTGAACCAACCAGGTCCTTCTTCAGAAGCTTTGTGGCAGTTTTTTCAAATATCCCATACTATTAACACCAGATTATATTAAAAAGAGAAATAATTCTCATTGGTTTAACATATACATTTAAAACATAACAGAAGATTACGTCAGAGAAGCTAATTAACACCAGTATGCCTTTAACTGAGGAGCCTCAGAAGGGCAAAGGTTATCAAGAATTCTCTACAGCTAGAGAGTTCTTGTCACATAAATTTTAAAATGTCTCAGTATGCTAAGAAAGCATTCTAGTGATAAAAACCTTGGGGTGGCATTCCTCTAATACATGTAAGATGAGCTTACAACTTACATTCCAATTGTTCTGGTATATTAAAGAACAAATAATGAGAGACAAAATCCTGAAATTAGGTATAACTGCAAGTTGAAAACAAGCCTCAGATTAACCTACATATATACATGATGCATGAAAGTATCACTTGTAAGTGTAAGTGCCAAATAAAAATACTTGTCAAGGACCCCAAGAAAACGAGACCATGAGCCTGATAAGTGCAGATTTCTACACAGAGTCCGTGTATAATAAAATGCACAGGATCAGTCTAAGTAATCTAAATGAAAACCCAAAGGAATTACACCTTTTATGAACCCCCAAGTAAATGAGATATGCATCTTAATATGAGCAGTTAAAATGTGACAGTGTGTAATCCAACCACTGACAACTAACAGAAGGAAGTAAATGTACACTATATGTGAAACTAAGTGTCCTAGCCACATAACAATTGCCCCATGCCACGCTTCCCCACACATATGTGTGTACATACACCACACCCCCACACATACACACACACCTGCATACCCCACACAACCACAACACACAACAAATATAACAAACACACTCCACACACCACACCCAACAAACAAACACACACACACACCATACCCACAACACACACCAAACACACATACATACATACATCAGTATACACACACACTCAAACGCATCACCACAGTGTTAAGGTGAGAAGTCAACATGTAGATGACCATAAGCTTACAAAATCAAAGGCCCGCTGAAGAACTAAAGTGTTTATGTCCATCTTTTAAAGTAAAGGTCTGTGTAAGTTTAAGTGGAATAATGTGTCATATAACCAACATCAATGTTCAGTCCATCCGCACCATATTGAGAAGTAAAATAAGTCTAATTTCAGAAGCCCGCCTCTGTTGTGTACTGTTGAAATGTCCTTTTAAGACCATCACAGACATATCTGAGATTGAGTGGTCATCCTGGGAGAAGTGCTGGGCTACTGGTTTCTCAATCATCCTGTGATTAATAGAATGTCTGTGTGAATTCATTCTAGTACGGAGTTGTTGGCTTCAAACAACATGAAGTCTTGCTATAGTCTGACATATGCAGTGAGTCCCAACCTTGAACTACTCCGGAGGTGAAAGAGTTAACTTTCCATGCCAGGCATGGAACACAGAGCTCGAGCTCTGTTGAAACTCTGTCTGTTGTTCTTCAAACTCAACCGTCAGATTCTTTACTCCGCCTCACTGAACAGTCGCTCTGGAGATTTCTCCTTCTGCTCGGTTCATTTTGTCAGTTAAAGTATTGTTTTTCTCAGTTTTGACCGACTTAAACCGTAACCGGTCGGTTCAGGCTCTGTCTGTGGTATTTGTGAGTACCAGATAGGTTTTACATTAATTCTCTTCTGTGTGGAACTTGTAACGGTTTATCGGTTCAGTTTGAACCGATCAGGTTGTTTAAAATATCTTAATCTGTGATTTAGAGTGTGGTTACTGGTTCTTATCGGTTCTAAAAAAACGGATTTTATTACGTTTTTCCACGACCGGTGACACGGTTGGGAACCCGAAAAAGAGGTCTTACCTGGCGGATTGCCATAAACGGGTAAGTTTGGTTAGGACTGGCACTATGTCTGAAAACCCAAAAGAAAACCGGCCCACTGGGTTTCAACACTGCAGTGTGTGTGGGAAGTCTTTGCCAAGGCTGACCCCACACCCCTGTGTTTATTGTCTGGGGTTTGACCACCTCAATGCAGACTGCCAGATTTGTAAATATTTTCCTGCAGCTACCCTAGAAAGAGAGTTGATAGACTCAGGGAAAGGAGGCCAAAAAGTCAGCTGAACGGATGGTCAGCCGGTTCGGTTCCAACCGAACCGGAGGGAGTGCCTCTGACCAGGCGAGACTTCTTTGGGCAAGGAGATCCGACTCTGAGGAGTCGGTTCCAGCAAAAGAACTAGGAAATCAGCTGGTGGAGCCAAAACTTTCCTCCAACCGCTGAAGAAATAGCCAAAGCGATTAAAATTGTCCAGTCATTCTCGGAACACCGAACCGGCACCATCAGGTAAGCTCCCTGTTCTGCCGGTTCCACCGGTTCAAGAGTATGGTTTAGAGGAATATTATGAACCGGAGGAGGGGAAGAGGAGTATGAGGAGAGTGAATGTGGATTTGAAAGTCTGGAGTGCCCATTGACCCGGACATCTCCCAGACAGACCTTCAGGAGTGTCTCCTCCTAGGCTTTCTGAGTCCTCTTCTCATTTTATGTTTTATAAAAAGTGGTTGAAACCTCCAGCTCCCTATGGAGGAAGCTGTGGATGATCAAGAGGAGCCTGACTATGTGGAAATGATGGATATCCCAGCTCTAGGAGACTGTCTATTCCTTGCATAAATCTTTTGGGAAACGGACATTTAAAATTCTAAGAACTCCTCACACTATACCTCCTGTGGATAAGAGAATGGACAAGAGGTACACATTGTCAGGCTCTGATAGGAGTTCCTTACACAACAATGCAGCCATGTTGGGGTAGTCAGGCTGCAGCCTGTGACAAGGCAAATATTCCTTGACTTCACACCCCTGGACAAGGGACTCCAGGAGGATTGATGCCATGGCAAAGAAACAGTACATGGCAGCATCCTTGGGACTCAGACAGGCAAATTATATGGCTTATGTTGCTAGATATCAGAAATCCAGATGGGATACTGTTATGGCTCTAGCAAAACAGGTCCCTGGCCAGCTTGCCAAGGAGCTGGAGCAGGTGGCTGCTGATGGTATTGAGGCATCCAAGGTGCAATTCCATGCTGCAGTGGGACTCAAATGATGTGTCATCAAGAGTCATGGCTATATCTGTGGCACTTCTCGCAGAATGGCTTGGCTCAGATGTACTAGCCTGTCACAGGATACCCAGACTAAGGCCATGGATTTTCCTAGTTGGGTAATTCTCTGTTTGGGAGCAGACAGAGAATTACATGAAGAAAATGGATGAGTATAGGACCACCTATAGGAGTGCACAGGCCAAGGAAAGGCAGGCCACCCTCAAAGGCAGCTTCCCAGGGGCAGGGGCAGGCCTTTCATAGGCCTTTTACCAAGCCCAGGCCTCCCTTCTGCTTATGCCCAGAGGGGGTTCTTTAGAGGGAGAGGCAGACGGGTATAAGCAGGCCTGCTTCCACCCCTCAGCCCAAAGCCCTGCCAAGCAGGCACCTGATGGGGTTGCCAGGGCCGATTCTCAGCTACCTGTAGGGGGCAGGCTGGCTTACTTTGTCCAGGACTGGGAGTCTCTGACATCAGACAAGTGGGTCCTGGAAGTAGTAGTCAGGGACTGGTTCTCAGCTTCAAAAGTTTCCAAAGATGAGAACCAGATCCTTTCCACCTGCAAATCCACCAGAGGCACTTGCCCTAGAGGCAGAGGTCTCTTCCTCCTGGCTCTCAGAGCTGTGGAAAGGGTTCCACCCCTACACCAGGGCAAAGGGTTGTAATCCAGGTACTTCCTTACCCCGAAAAGACAGAGAATGGCGGCCCATCCTGGATCTCAGATACTTAAACAAGCACCTTTAAAACCAAAATTCAAAATGGTGACTCTGAAATTATTCTACCCTCTCCAAGGCCAAGGGACTGGCTAGCGTCCCTGACCTCAGGGTGCCTACTCCATATTCTCATCAGAAGCTCCCATCAAAGTACCTCAGGTTCGAGCTGCCCTCAGTCCATTACCAGTTCAGAGCAATGCCCTTTGGCCTCACCTCTGCTCCAAGGGTATTCACAAAATGCCTGGCAGTAGCAGTTGCTTCTCTAAGAAGGCAAAAATTGCCATCTTCCTTACCTGGACGACTGGCTCATAGTAGGCCAGTCCCAGACACAAGCCAAGTCACACCTACAGATAACTCAGCAACTGCTCACCCTCTAGGTTTCCTTCTGAATCTTTCAAAGTCAGTTCTAGAGCCTGTCCAGCTCCTCACCTTCATAGGCGCAGAGCTGAACACAGAGAAAGCCAGAGCCTTCCTTCCTTTGGACAGGGCAAGGACCCTGGTCTCTCTGGCCTCCTCCTTCACCCTGCAGGTCTCTCGACCAGCAAGGCATTTTCTACAGCTCCTGGGGCACATGGCTGCTTCTACAGCAGTAGTGCAGGGAGCAAGATTTCAGATGAGGGACATTCAGTTCCATTTGAGAGCCTTTGGTCTCAAAGGCAAGACCTCTAACCAAATTGATCCCAGTGAATCGAACCCTGATCCAGGCCCTACAGTGGTGGCAGGATCAGAGCAATCTGAGACAGTGGGTTCCTTTTGTCACTCAGTCTCACTCCTTAATCCTTACTACAGATGCCTCCCTCTTGGGGTGGGAGCTCACATGGGCGACCTCACTACCCAGGGGTTGTGGTCCCCTCAGGAATCTCTGCTCCACATCAATCTGTTGGAACTCAGAGCAGTTTTTGTAGCACTTCAAGATTTTCCAAATCTGTTCAGAACAAAGTTGTACAGGTCAGAAAACAACAACACCACCACAATGTGGTAAATCAACAAGCAAGGGCACTCAGTCTCGGCCTTGTGCACTGAAGCAGTGAAGTTGTGGTCTCTGGCTTACTCCCTAAACACCTCCCTACAGCAGTTCACCTCCCAGGCAAGGACAATGTCCTGGCAGATGCTCTCAGCAGGATTTCCCAGGGCCATCACGAATGGTCACTGGACCCCTGGTCTTGGAGGTGATATTTGCCAGATGGAGCACCCCGCAGATGGATCTTTTGCAGCCCCAGACAATCACCAACTTCCCTTTTTGCTGCAGGCCCCAGTGTTGGGCTCAGTCCCTCTGGATGCCTTAGTTCTCAATTGGAAGGAAGTTTCTCTATGCTTTTCCCCATCCCTCTCCTGTTCAAAGTGCTAGTCAAAATCAGATCTCAACCCTGCAAGATGATCCTGATTGCTCAGATTGGGCCAGACAACCCTGGTATCCACTCCTACTGTCCTTAGCAGTCCATCTTCCCTGTGTCTTCCCAGGAATCACAACCTGTTAACCTGTGCCCAGGGAGGGTTTGGTACCGAACCTCAGATCTCTCAATCTCAAGGCCTGGCTCTTGAAGAGTTAGAGTTTACTGATTTACACCTCTCCCAAGGTGTAATGGATATCCTGAAGGCTTCTAGAAAACCTTCCACCAGGGCTACTTATAATTCCAAATGGAAGAGGTTTTCCATATGGTGCTCTGAAAGCATATTTCCAGAATCTGTTGATTTACCCACAGTCCTGGATTATATGGTCCACTTAAATACCTTTGGGGCTGAGACTAGCTACTCTAAAAGTGCATCTGGCAGCTGTGTCTGCTTTTTCAACAGGTAAGCCCTCTTCTCTTTCAGCTCACCCTGTATTCTCCAAGTTTTCAGGGATTGCTTCACACCAACCCTCGATTTAGGGACCCTGCCCCGCCTGGGATCTTTAGTGTTTGCATTGCTCAGCTTATGCAACCCCCTTTGAGCCTTTGTCTTCAGCAGAGCTTAAGTACTTGACTTGGAAGACTGTGTTCTGGTAGCCATCACTTCTGCCAGACGCATAAGTGAATTACAAGCTTTGTCAGTGGAGCCTGATTTTATCTCCTTTCATAGAGATAAGGTGGTCCTCAGGACTAACAGGAAGTTCTTCCCTAAGGTGGTTTCAGATTTCCACCTTAATCAATCTTCATCTCTTCCAGTGTACCTCACTGACCATTCCTCCTCTGGCGAGAGGAGGCTGTACAGCAGATGTGAAGAGCCCTTAGTTTGCTACATGGGCGTACCAAGGGTCACAGGTTTGACTCCTCCAGCTGTTCCTCACTTATGGTGAGGCTGGTAAAGGAAACCTGCCACTAAAAGATCCATTGCCAGGTGGATTGTCTCTTGTATCAATTTTGCTAAGAAAACTAGGTAAGGTTCCTCCCTCAGGCTGATGGCTCACTCTACCAGAGGTACAGCTGCTTCCTAGCTGCTGCCAGGGACATCCCTATTCTAGAGATATGTCAAGCAGCTACCTGGAAAACAGTTCACACTTTACAAGCATTACTCCCTGGACATCCAGGCTAGGAGTGATGCTCGGTTCAGCACAGCTGTGCTTCAGAGCCTATTTCCTGAGTAGGTTCTGTCCTCGTCCATGGAGGTACTGCTTTGTAGTCTGCATATGTCAGAATATAGCAAGACTTGATGTTGTTTGAAGAAAAATTACTCACCTTAGTAATGTTGTTTCTTCTAATGGAGTCTTGCTATATTCTGACCTCCCCGCCTGCCCTCTCAGAACCTCTGTTTTTGGGACGTGGGTGGGCAGTGCAGTGTTGGCACTTAGTAGGTGCCCACCTTGTTGTTTTTCACCCCTCCTTTCTTGGGGTGTCTTGTGTTGTGTTTTTCATTTTTGGGTCTCCTGACTTGAGTCTTTGTTTTGGGGCCAAAACAAATGTGTTCTTTTATTTAGTAGCCAGTTGGCTAGTGTGAGGTTTACAGCTTCCACAGGACTTCAGTGAGTTTAGCTCGTAGAGATGTGGACGGTTTGAGTTTGAAGAACAGCAGACAGAGTTTCAACCGAGCTCAAGCTCAGCTGCTCCATGCCTGGCATGGAAAATTAACTCTTTCACCTCCGGAGCAGTTCGAAGGTTGGGACTCACTGCATATGTCAGAATATAGCAAAACTCCATTAGAAGAAACAACATTACTAAGGTGAGTAATTTTTTCTTGTCTCCCCACATAACCTGTAGAGGACATTTCTTGCATTGGATAAAATAGACCACATTACTTGATGTACATGTATAATTCCCTGTATCCTGAATAGTCTGTTTTGTGATATAACCACACAGTCTGAAGTGGAAATGAGGTTACATGTGCATTGATGACGGGTCGTGTACAATATGATGTCATGGTATTCTGTTCGGTTCAAGTTGACTCCTAATAATCTGGTTGGCTAAATTAGGTGGTTGTTTAAAGATAGTAGTGGTAGTTCTTGAAAAATACAGTTAAGGGGTTCATCCTCACTAATTATTGGATGGAGATCCTAATTATCTTACATGAGAGTTCAAGGTCAGGATGGTATGTGACTACTAAGGGTATTCTGTTGGTAAGTCATCTGTTCCTTATATTGCAGTAGCTGTTCTCTTGGGACCTGTGTTGCACGCTCCACTGCTCTGTCAATTTCTCTGGATGAGTGTCCCTGCTCAATAAAGGTGTTTTTTCTCATCGCCAGATGTGTGTCTCTGTCTTTCTCATTTGAACAGAGGCGATGGTACCAAGTGCTTGACTATATATGACAGATTTCTTTGTGTGGCTCGGTGATTACTTTTCTTGTGTAAATATCTCTGTCTGTCTGTTGGTTTCTGTAAAGACAGGTATGTAGGGTTCCATCCTAAATAGTGACAGTGGTATCCAGAAAATGTACACTTGTGGCAGAATATTCTAGGAGAAAGCTTTATAGTTGGGTGGAGGTTATTATGTTTTTGTCTCTCATTATTTGTTCTTTAATATACCTGGACAATTGGAATGTAAGTTGTAAGCTCATCTTACATGTATTAGAGAATGCCACTCCAAGGCTTTTATCACTAGAATGCTTTCTTGGCATACTGAGACAATTTTAAAATTTATGTGACAAGAACTCTCTGGGTGTAGAGAATTCTTGATAACCTTTGCCCTTCTGAGGCTCCTCAGTTAAAGGCATACTGGTGTTAATTAGCTTCTCTGACGTAATCTTCTGTTATGTTTTAAATGTATATGTTAAACCAATGAGAATTATTTCTCTTTTTAATATAATCTGGTGTTAATAGTATGGGATATTTGAAAAAACTGCCACAAAGCTTCTGAAGAAGGACCTGGTTGGTTCGAAAGCTAGAGCACTTTGTTCTTTTCTATAACATCCATGTTGGTCCAATAAAGGTATCAAATCATTTGTTTCTGGATCTGTTCTTAAAAGGACCAATACGGCACCTACAGTTTTTAAGAACTTGGAGTAATTTTCCTTCTCTAATTGGTACCAATAATGGCTCAGCCTGTTGTGGGGTAATACCTGGTATTAGTAAGCTTTGTAAATAAGATTTAATGGTATCGGGGGTCCTCTTCTTTGGTATGCAATTTGTGGTAAAACTGCTATAAGATGAGCCTAATTTCCAGGGGTCTCTTTGCTAGCCTCCCTGTTTTAGGATCTATCATAGTCGTTATATTAGCTCTGGATCTCTGCTCTCTCAATTTTATTGCTAGATTTCTTGAGGCCTTTGGCCCTCCTCATGTCGTCTTAACTTTAAATAAAATAATTTTGCTCTGTGGACTGGTCTATAATTTTTTTTTGAGTTTTTGCTTTACCATGCTGAGATGTTGTTGTATTGTACAATCATTTTGATCTGGCCAATTCTGTAAATGTACTAGTTCCTCTTGTAAGTCCTTGTATGTTTTTTTTCCCCTGTCGTGTTTTTTTTTTTGCAGAGAATCGATGATCTCTCCCTTAAAACTACTTTTAAAGTATCCCACAAAATTGTGGGGCAACTTCCTGTTGTATGTTATCTTGTTTAATTCTAGGAACAGCCTCTTGGATTAGATCGAGAAACTAGAGCCCCAAAAGTGGGCAATGTTCATGCGCCTAATTGATTGGCTTGTATTGTGCCCCTAAGTCCATCTTAATGTATGGGGTGCATGATCCGAGTAAGGTGCAGTGGCGTCATGCCCATAGGGCCCGAGGGGCATGTGCCCCAAATATTGTTGTGAAGGCTATTAAAAATATGTATTTAGCATTTTATTCTTTTATTGTCCGTGGCCAAAAAAAACAGGTGCTTTTCAAAGACTTTTGGTGGGGGCCAGGAGTGGGGGTTCTGATCAGAGTCAATTGGTGTGTGTGTGGAAGACTGGGTGAGAGCTTCCAGCGGTTTAAAAAAATGACTTGCTCCCGCTGAGCTGGCGACTGGATTCGGGCTGAGCTGAGCCCTGTGAAAACAAAGAGAGAGAGAGACCGTCACAACAGACAGTTGATTGGTGGTAGCTGACAGCAGCAATCACAGCTAAGGCGCAAAGACATTGCTCACGTGGCAAATTGGTTGCCATTCATCATTGTCGGTCAATTGAGTGCCATTCTCTGATCTGACAGTCATTTGAGTAGAGAGGAATTGTCAATCGGCACTGAAGGAGTGCTGTCGGTTGGTCGGTGTGTACCTCCAGATCAGAAAAGACTGAGTTCCTCTTGAGTCCTGGCTTTTACTAGTAGAAAAAGATCAGTACCACAGGGAAGGAACTTGGAAGCAAGGTGAAGTAGTAGTTTTTAAATTTAACCCAGCACTGCCAAATGCCACGCCATGAGCAACCGCCCCACCTCCCTGTATCAGAGCAGAGGTACCCACCGTAACACTTTCCTAATTCCAAGATCTCTCACAAAAAATCCTGCTTTGCTTATTTATTTTTAATCTTTCCTGATTTATTATTCTATTTGAAAGGAGGTTATTATATTGATTATCAATATAATCTTTTTCAAATAGAATAATAAAATAATTGACTTTATCGTTATTGTGGCCCACCTCTCCCTGTCAATGATGAGTCTGTATTTAGCAAGCTCATTTCTCCTTCTAGTTTAATATTTTAGCCATGTGGCTAGTACAGCAAGCAATTCTACTGCTAACTCAAATTCTGGAGTGGAACTTGACAGAATCCATACTCCTGTTCTGAGATCGTACTGTGAATTTTACCTACTCCCATGTGTATGTTTTTTTGCTATATGATACAGTTAACAACTATGGTTATGCGGGTGAAATGGCGAAAAGAGGGACATGTAAAGGCACTGTCCGTTTTAATTTGAAATAGCATGGAATAATTTCGTTAGAACAGAACTAACTACTCAGCATGAATGTATATTGTTTTCAATGTTGTGCTCAAAATTTAAAAAAAAAAACTTTTATGTAATTCATGCAGCAAGTGTGATGGGTGAGTTTTCTTTTTATTTTGCTGAAAGTACTGGGCACATTTGTTGAGGCATCAGAATTTTTATGTGCTTTAGCATCAGAGGTGTCAGCTGTAGTTACAGCTGCTATCCATGTTTGTTGGCCTGATAGGATAACTGCAGGATGCTCAAGCTGTTTTTACATTTTTTTTAACTGTCACTTGGTAGACGGAACATTCAGTGCTATATTCTGCACATATTAATAGATCTAGGCTGGCTCCACAGTGGTAACCTCATCACCTCTAGTGTTAGCTTTATTGTGGATTCAATCATCAATTCACTGGTGATATCTGAATCTCGAGGATGAAACTTTCAGGGTCTGACTGTGAATACATGTGACACATTTGACTGTACTGTAATTTATTATGCCATTATTTATGCATCTAGGAATTAATCTGGTTTTGTTGTGTATTTAAAGCTGCTACATCCTATTACTATTGTCTGAAGAAGATAACTGCAAACCATCTTTACTAGGGCTGGCTGTGATTTAGTGCAAGAGCTACAAATAGATCTGTTAGAATTTGATTATAGAACAGTACTTGTAACGCAAAAAAATTTAAAAGAAAATTGCCTTAGTAAATAAACACAATGTTCTATTACAGTATGAATCAACGTTTACCTCAGTGTTTATAAGTGCTTACAAATACTCTGCCACAACTACTATAAGTCCTAACTATAAAAATAATACTCTGCAGTATGCATTAATCTGTACAAGTACATCAAACCGCAACATGAACTCGTTTTTAAGTGCAACTTTTAGTATCGGACAGTTGTCCAATTGTTGATCGTGCTTAATGTTCGTTGAGTGATGAAAAGCTTTTCTGTTCAATTCCATCCTAACTGATCAATCGCTCCAACCAGGATTCGAACCGAGATCACATACAGTTGAGAATGACCAACTCAAGATTGAGGTTTCCAGTACAGTTTTCTCTTGCAAAACATAGATGTGTAATATCTTAAACAAAATAAGAAACCAGCTAGTGTAAACTGTTCTTTTTGACATCCTGTGGAGTGGAGCAGTTAACCAGTGAGGGTGGTGGTGGTGTTTTAAGAAAAAAAAATCGATGAATTAGTGTGAATCCATCTCGCTAACTCAATGTTCAGTTTCATAACAGGCTGCTTCATTAATACAAACTTATCTGGCATGACTTAGAAAGCACACTATCAATGGGTATAGTACAGATTGAATAAAAGTGCATTTTATTTTTATTCTGAGCTCACATTGAAAAACAATGTACATTTATTCTAAGTAGTTCTAGCAATGTTACTCCATAACATTTCAAACTAAGATGTATGGTTCCAACAACTGGATGTTTGCAATCCCCTTTCTTTCATAGTATTTGTCCTGCTGGCATCCCTCATAGGTGACAGGTTCACTCCAGGTAATAGGGGCTCGGGGCTGACCTGTCACTAACACAGATCAATTTTCTGCTGTTACTATGGGATCTATTTTAAACGGACCGTTACTGTTCCGAGGTTGCTGGGTGTGAAGTGAACCTTTACAGTTTAAGCACAGTCGAGAATGGAGAAAAAGCAGATTGGTAGAATAACAATATAATGGTGATGAAGTGGTGAGGATGCTTGCTAATGCTAGCCTCCTATACCTTAAACTAGCGAGAGATGATTGATGTGAAATCTGAATGCAGGGCTATAAAATTAGCATTTTTCCAGTAACTCCAGGGCAATTATCATTTGTTGTCTTATAGATTCCTTTTTTCTATAGAAACTGAATTGCCTGGGTCTCTTGAAAAATCAGTGCAAGTCTATGGGAACCATTTTCCTGTAGAGTGCTCAATTTTCCTGTAAAGCACAGGAATGGTTGTAGATCTGTGAGTTGTTTTATGTATTACTTACTAAGGGCAAAGCAGACCTGAAATATTCTGATGGGGATGGGGGATGCAGAGGGAGGGAGGAGATTATTGAAGGATAGGAGAGGGCAAAGGCTGTGGGTGTGAGTTGTTACCTAGAATAAAACTTTATTGTGCTGTATAGGTCAAAAGCTAATAAAATGTGAAACTCATCTTTCTAGTTAGTGACCCAGGCAGATAAAGCAGTACGCTGCTGCTCATGCTTCCATGCTATGCATGGGAATTGAGATTTGTGTACCAACCCAGGTCCTTGTGTATTGGGTGACCAAAGATCAGATCTCTCTTTCTGGGGAGGTAAGCAGTGCTGTGTCGCTCCTGAAGGGGTTTGTGACTGATCTGCCAAGTTTGGTCTCTGACATGTGAGCAAAGGTTGGACTGATGCACTTGTGCCATGAGGGAACGATGCCACCCTGATGGCTTCTGGAATGAAGAAAAAGGGAAAGATGATCGGTGATAGCTTTGCTCTTTACCTGGGTCCTCATTGCAGGCTGTCACTCACTGCTTGTCCTCCACCCAACTGGAGTCGGTCTTCATAGGGTATCCATCTTGGGGTGAGTAATGAGTGCATGTTGGGTGAGACTGAACTGGTGAACATGATAGGGTTATCTCCACTGTGTAAAAATGGGTATTAAAAATTGCAAATCTGCTTCAAACACTTGTTGATTAAATACTCATGTCTGGGTAAGGTATGTCTGCTTTGAAATGGCCTCATAGCCTTTCATAACCACTGTATTGAAAGCACTTCTTAAGCCACAATCAGTTCAGCATTTATTAACCATTCACAGTGAGGTGAGGTGAAATGGAGGAATGTTAAGGAAATCTCAAGATGGTTAAACTGGGGGACAGAGAGTTTAAGGCCCTGTACACACTAGAACTTTTAAACTGTGACTGGAGTTGTATACTGTGAACTTTTCATTGTTAAAATCTTCCCTTCCCATGGTCAAACCTGGGAATGAGCTAATGTTCAGTCACTGTGCTTTTCCAAAGTACAGAATTTTACATAAACAAAAAGTGCAACAGATGCTGGGTCATTATTATTCAAATATAACATTTGTAGTTGACTATAATGAACTGAAAATTGAAATGGTGAATTCCTATCATTTAGAAGTTAATGGATCATCTACAGGGGACTAAATAGTTATGTGGTTATATATGATAAAACTGAACTTGTGCATTTTGCAAGTCTTTATGATAAAAGATTTTGCAAAATGCATAAGTTCTGACTAATTTAAAAAATGTATACAAAAGGTAACACTGTAAGTAGAATGAACAAAGGACAAAAACAATTGATCATTTCTCTAACCTATATCAGTATTATAATAATAATAGTTTTATTTGTACAGTGCCTTTCTATTTCCAAGGTGTCTTACAGATTAAAAGAATTTAAAACAAACATTAAAATCCAAAATCTTAAACATAAATAAAAATCATATTCAGAATTCAGTTGTTTTCTACAAGGCCTTTTGCCAAAGAAAAGTTTTAATCTCTCTTAAATTCCACCATGGAGGTGCACTCCGTAACCGACGGGGTAGAGAATTCAAAGGGTGGCACAGCATGAAAAAGCTCTAGAGTCAGATGATTTAAGGTTCACCTTGGAATCTCTAGCAACCCTCGTCGGCTGAGCAGAGTGATCGACCAGGAGTGAGAACCAGAAGTTCTTTCAGATTGGCCACTTATGTCACTTAGCTTGTTGGGGAACAGCTTTCTGGACTGCTAAAAGTCATCAAATGCACCATTTGACTTCAATTTTTCAAACTTTTCCCAGGGGGTATGCCCCGGACCCCACTAGAAAGGTTGAGATTTGCCTCCACAATTTCTGACTGCATGACACCCTTGGTAAGGTGGCACCGTGCCACGTCACAGATGGCATCTAAATGTTCAGCCATCGTGATGAAGTAATCCAGTTGAGCCCGCTCCTTGCATGAAGCCTGGTGGGTGTACTCTCTTGTTTTGGGGAAGAAATGTCTCCAGGTGTCCACCAGACCAAAGAAGGTAATGGTTTGTTTGTGTATTTTGTAGGGCATTTATTTTGTGGCCAGGGGGCAGAGTCCAGAGTGGGGTTTAAAGTGATATTTAAATCACCCCTAGTATCAGCTGTCCCTCCATTAGGGACAATAAATCCGCACAAATGTTACTGCCAGTGGCTTTCTTGACCCTGGTGGAAATGTACTGATGCCAGCATAATGGGTCTTGAGTACAGCATAGAAACATAGAATCTGACAGCAGATAAGGACCGCTTGGCCCACCTAGTCTACCCATTTCCTACCTAACGGATATGCTGCAGATCCTAGTTACCCAACAGCCTACTTCCTCCTACCCCCACTAGAATTGCCTTTTATCTGTCCCATGCATTCTTGACTTCCCCACTGTTTTGACTCTAAGAACTCCTCAGGAAGGCTGTTCCATGCATCTACAACCTCTCTGTGAAGAAGTACTTCCTCAAATTACCTCTGAGCCATCCCCCTACTATCTTCAAATTGTGCCTCCTTGTTCTTGCACATCTCTTTTTTGAAAGCCTCTACCCCTTGGACTTTGTTGATTCCCTTGAGGTATTTGAAAGTTTCTATCATGTCCCTCCTTCCCTCGAGGCTATATACATCTTAAGCTCCTTTAGTCTTTCTTCATATGTTTTCTGGTGCAGACCCTGCACCATTTTGGTGCCTCCTCTGGACAGCTTCCACCCTGTTTATGTCTTTGTGGAGATGGGGTCTCAGAACTGTACATAGTACTCAGATGTGGTCTTACCAACTGTCTGTACAGAGGGCCAACAACTTCCTGTTTTCTACTGGTGATGCTTCTCCCTATGCATCCCAGTATCCCCCAACCCTCCTTACTGCCTTCTCACATTGCTGGCTCACCTTTAGATCATCTGATATGACTACCCCAGGTCCCTTTCCATTTTGTAGTTGTCAGTATCTCACCCCATTGTGTACTCTTGCCCTGGGTTTTTGTTTCCCAGGTGCATTACTTTAGTACTTCTTTGCCTTGAATCTAAGCTGCCATACATTTGACCATTCCTCCAATCTACCAAGTCCCTTTTCATCCTTTCCACCCCACCTTACATATCAACCCTTTTGCAGATCTTTGTGTCATCTACAAAGAGACATACCTTCACCTCCAGTCCCTCTGCAATGTCACTTATAAAGATATTAAAAGGACCGGCCCCAGTACTGAACCCTCGGTACCCCACTAGTAACCCTCCTTTTTCACTGTGGACTCCATTTACTATTACCCACTGTGTCCTTTTGTCCAGCCAGTGTTTTCCCAGGCTACCACCCTGGGACCCACTCCCAGGCTGGCTAATTATTAATCTTTGTTGGGACTGTGTCAAATGCCTTGCTAAAGTCTAGGTAGGCCATGTCACAGCCTCTCCCTGGTCTACTGCTTTGATCACCCAGTCAAAGAAATCAGTTAGATTTGTTTGACATGACCTTCCTGCTGTGAATCCATGCTGCCTTGGGTCCTGTGCCCACTGTCCTCTAGGCACTCAACAATTCTTTCCTTCAGAAGTGATTCCATCATTTTCCCTACTACTGATGTCAAACTGACAGGTCTGTAGTTTCCTGCCTCTGTCTTGCTCCCACATTTGTGAAGGGAATCACATCCGCCCTTCTCCAGTCCTTGGGTATCACACCATCCTCCCATGATTTATTAAAAATGGTAGTCAGTGGTGTTACTAGTTCTTCCTTAGTTCTTTTAGAATTCTGGGGTGAATCCAATCAGGCCCCATTGCTTTATCCACCTTCAGCTTTTTTGAATACTCTGTTTATTAACAGTTTAAATTTACAAGCACACTTGGACAAATAAAAACACACAAGAAACAAAAGAAAAAAAAAATACAGATGCAATCGTGTGTGCTATTTGATTCTACCATAAGAAAAAATCACATTCTGACTTCATTCCATTATCTTCTGTTTATACATTTCTATTTACTAATATCTTTCTTCTCCTAGATCCTCCTACTTTCAGAAATATTCGTAAATCCAAAGCCTCTACTGGAATCTCTCCCCCAAGTTTTATATGCTTAATCCCATCCTGAGCATCACCATTTCAGACACACTCGAAGAGGTTAGAAAGGGTGACCACTCTCATGAAGGTCTCCTCCCTATCCCTAACAGCCTGTGTTAGCCTTTCCAGCATGAGAGGCCGAAGGATCAGCTGGCGCCAATGCAGTACTGTAGGCCTGGTCCCTGAGACCCAGGTGTTCAGAATTCGTGACGTGCTAACACAAACATGACCCTCATCTATCTGGGAAGTGGCACCCTCCTCCTCCTCTTCTACCACCTCAACCCCAAACAAACATGTCAGGATCCCATGCCAGCTGACAACCAGCTATCGGTTCACCTCGGTCACTGCCTCCTCCAGAACTTAACCAAAACTGGACAAGTCCAGAAACAATGGATGTAAAGTACCCATATCTCTGTTACACCTCCCACATTGCGGGGATATCGCAGGGTGAGCCCTGTGCACTACAGCTGGGGGCGGTACAGCCTATGCAAAAACTTGAAAAAGGCCTCCTTAAACTTATTACAAACCATTATGCCCTCCGGCATATGTGAAGCCACTTTCAGTTCTCTCAGAGATTTGTTGCCTAAATCCCTTTCCCATAAAGCTTTTGTACACCCAGTCAGATCTGGCAGTCTTTGTTTACCCTGTTTAGCGGCCTTCCCCATAAAACCTTTCGGGTCTTTTTTGGCCTGATACACCAATTGTTCAACCATGTTCGATTCCAATCCTTCCCTGCAGCTCTTGTCTAACCTCCCACAAAGGCTCTTGGCTGCAGATATCTGCACAAGTGGGATTCCCCAACAACAAATTTTGCCTAATCTTCTCAAATGCACAGAGCTCCCTTTCTCTAACAGATTACCCACACTGACTACCCGTCGCCTTTCCCATTCTTGAAACCACCATCCTCCATCCCTGGCAAACAAAAGGGTTATTTTCTATCGGTAACAGTATAGTTTCCCTTGCCCCAATCTTTTCTCCTCCGGAGCTGTTCCCATGCCTCCAGCATCTCCCTAACCAAGGGATTGCGCTCCCCAGCCCTCTGTATACCGAGGTCCCCTACTATGCAAATAAGCAGTGAGTCTCCTGAATCCCCCATTGTTCTAGCTCCACCCAGCTAGCTACCGGTGGTCGGTGTACCCAGTCAGCAATCCCTCTCTGTTGCACACAAATAATAATTAACCAAACCGAGAAATTAAGCCCTCCTTTAGTCCTTTCTGCCTTGAGTCACTTTATACTGATTAGAGGTTTGCTTCCTGCCATATGAATTCTGAGAACCCTTTTCTATTCTTTTAACATCTCCCATAGTTAATCTCAACTGCAACATTTGTATAAGGTACAAAATTCGGGAAGGATGTTCATTTTTATCAGATTAATCCTCCTAGCCAGAAAGGAAGTTGCATCTACCTTCTAAGATCTGCAAGGATCAACTTAATCAGAGGAGGTAATTCAACTTATAAATCCCCCACTTCCGACCTACCCTTACACCTAAATACTTAAAATCCGACTGAACCAGTTTGAGTCCTGTCTGCTGTAGTTCCAGACCAGCATCCGGAGAACGCATCATTTCAGATTTTCCTATGTGATTCTTATACCCAGAGAATCTTGAAAATTCATCAATGATGGACAGCAGTGGCATCATGGACCTCTGTGGATTTCCAACAAACAAAAGCACATCATCGGTCGCACAATGCCACCTTATGCTCTGTCCCCATGCCCCGATCCCTTCCATCCCGATGCTGACGTATCGCCACTGCCAGTGGTTCAATCGCCAGGAGCAAACAGAAGAGAGACAGTGGGCATCCCGCTGTACCTCTCCCTAATCCAAATTGCTCCGACAGGCATCCATTAACCATAACTCGTGCACTCGCCCAACCTACAAAAGAATCACCCAGACCAAACGGGCCATCGCCTCAAACAGGTAATCCCACTCCACCCTATCAAGCGCTTTTCAGCATCAAAGAGACCACCCCACCTTCTCTAGTTTGGTCAGCCCTCCATATTACATTAAGTAACCTCGCATATTATGATCGACTGATCGGCCTTAATGAACCCAGTCTGGTCTGGGTGAACAGGATATTCTCCAGCCTGGTAGCCAAAACCTTAGCTAGAATTTTCAAATCGACGTTAAGTAACAAGATGGGTCTATATGCTGCGCAGTCAGCCAACCGTGTCTCGGATTTGGGTATCAGACAAATAGTTGCATCATAAGAATGTGGCAGTACCGAACCTCTCCTTCCCCTCAGTCTTAAACACCTCACACATTACTCCAGCCATCTGGCCACCTAAAATTCTGTAGTACTCAATAGGGAATCCATCTGGGCCACTGGCCTTTCCTGTTGCATTTTTGGATGTCCTAAAATTTCTTACCTTGAAATAGGCTGTCCCAACAATTCCATCTGCCTAGCTGTCAGCAGATTTAAGCCATCAAGAATCTCCATTATATGAACCTCTTTTCCTTTATGTTCAGTCCCATATAGTGACTCGTAGAATTTCCTGAAACATTCCCCTATGTCCTCTGGGCTGGTGCAGATCCTCCCTTCCCCATTTCGCAGCTTTAATATACATGTTGAATGTTTGCCTCCTTTCATCAGTATCACCAACAAAGGTCCCGCTTATTACCCCATTCGAAAATCTTCCTCTGGCAATAAACAATGATTTCCCACCTCCTCTCTCAGCAGTATATTAAGAGCCTCCTAGCTGTAAGCAATAACCTGGGGGTTCCCCCTTTCTCCCCTCACAGCCCGCTCCTCCAGCTCCTTAACTTGCCGCTCCAGTTCCTCTCGCTTGCACCTATTTTGCTTTGCCACATAGGCTATAATAGCCCCTCATAAAAGCCTTACTGGCCTCCCAAAAAGTAGTTCCAGAGATGTCCATGCGGGAATTTGGTCCCTTGTATAGTTGCCACTTGCTCCACTAAATATTCCCTAAAGGCCTGGTTTTTAGTCAAGTACGGGGAATTTCCAAAGTGGGGTGCCTCTAGACGCCCCTGCCCACCAACTTCAGTTTCACTATGGCATGGTCTGAAATATGGATGGGACTATGAGAAATTTCCTGCATCCTACCCACCCAACTTCTAGGGAGATAAATGTAGTCCAGGAGGCCATGTTTTATGAGGATTGGAATAAAATGTACTGTATATTCCCTCACCCCGGGTTGGCCGACTGCCAGCCATCCACTAGGTCCAGACACGCCACCCCAATCTGCCACTGATTCATAACCTCCGACATACACCCTTCCCTCAGAATGTTCCATACATGCATCCATAGTCCAATTGAAAATCGCCTCCCATAATGAGCCCTGAAACTGCTCCCTAACCAGCAAGTCCAGCAAAGAGATAAAATTGAGGTTCATACATCGCCAGGCGCAAATACACCCAAATGTAATCTTCTCTCCCTTTTAAATACACCAGTAAATAAAAATGTACCTGCTTTATCCAGGGTCATGCACCACTCTCTTGACCTCAGAAAAGAGGTTCTTATGCAAGAGTATTGCAACACTCGCTTATGGGAAGAGAAGGAAGCTGCATAACACTTACCCACCCAGTTCCACTCAGCTGTCACATGTTCTAAGTCTGTCAGGTGGGTTTCCTGCAGCAGGGCCATCTGAGCCCCGCCCCTTTTCAGTGCGGTCAAAAGCAATACCTCTTTACCGGCTTGCAATACCTTTTACATTCCATGAAATTACATGTAGATTTGAGACGCCACCCATGTTTCATAATATAGCACTTCCAATTCCTCCTCTCTTCTTAGCCCATTTCGCCTTTCCATCTCCTATGAATGGCAGCATAATAGACAACAGTACAGAATGTCATTACATTTCACATCAGCGATTGCATCTATAAACAACACAACAATACTAGCAGTAGTAACAGTTTTAACAATAACAACACTTTTAACTGTTACTCTATATACCCTCCGTTCTCCCTCCACCAAATGTCCTCATTTCCCCTTCACATAACACACATTTCAGTAAATCTTGCTTCCAGTGTTTGTCCCCACCTTATTCCCCCTCCTCTATACATTTTAATACCAAAGTCTCTCCTCTCGTGCTTTAGTCTTTCCTCACAAAGCAAAAACAGTGTACTCATTGACCCTACCTCCTCCTCTCCACTCCTCCTCTACCGGCTATCACCTAATTGCTAATGTAGCACAAGTGTCTTAAAAAGACAGGACCCCTCCTCAACTGAAATACCGGCCCATCGTTCGCCTCCCACAGCCACTCCTCCCCTGCGTTTTACCCCAGCAAACAGATCACAGCCTTAACACTTACCCCAGTGGAGTTCCCTCGTATACTGCTGCCCCTCCCCGAATGCACTCTCTCAGAAACGTCCCAGCCCAATATACATCATTCAGAAGTTTTATCCCTAGCCCAAGAGACTAATAATTTCTCCCCACGAGGCCTAACTGGCAGAGGCCAACATTCAAACCTACCAGCCCGGCAATTACACCTCGAACCTTCCTGGACTGAAGAAAAGTTGCACCAGCGTGGCCTTCAGATCCACTCTTCATCCTTCCCTCCCTCCTCCTTTCAGTCCCCCGTGCCTCAACCTTTTTAAACTTACAAATAATCTACTCACCCTCCTTACAACCCTCCTTGTTTTACAGATATCCCCCCATACAAACAACATTGAAAACCCCATATTCCATCTATGGAGAAATAGGGTGGAGCCAGCGCCTTCCATACACGCGTAAACCTGCTCTCCACCATCCTCTGACAGATTTGTACCAAGACTTTAGGCCCATTATCCAACAATGTCTACTTCAGCAGGGTCTCCTGGAATGGAAAACTCTGTCTCCAACATTGAGTCCTAAATGGAAAGTAAACATAAGTCCAAATGAGTCTTGCACCTTTAATTTAACTGACCGTTCATACTCCATATTATATACAAAGGAGGAAAGTGAATAGAACAAATTTATAAGGTTAGCCAGTCCACCCTGCTCTTTCATGTATCAGCATAGCAAGGTGAAATGAGAAAAACCCTCTCATGTCCTCTCCAAATGACACTCTCCCAATACCTCTCCACCCCACTTTCTTTTTCAAGGCCTTCACAAATTCTTCAGCTTTCTCCAGCTTCCAAAACAAGAAAGTCACCCCTCATGCCTAATTTTCAATGTGGCGGGATACACCAGGAAATTCTCAATCTTCAGGCCTCTCAGCTGTACCATGATTCCATTAAGCGATTTCCTCTTTTAAGCAGCCTTGCAGAGTAGTCCTGCAGATGAATAACCGGCTTCCTTCATAACTAAGTGTGCCCTTCACTCTGTAAGCCTGAGGTCGCCTCTGATCCTGAAAGTTATGGAACCTCATAATTATTTGACGCAGCGGTTGACCTGCAGGTGGACGTGGCATCACAGCAGGATGAGCCCGCCCAGTTTCACCCTTCCGGCTTGGTATGCAGGCCCAGCAGCTCCGCAAAACTCTGCTGCAGAAATCCAGAGCATCCCCACCTTCCTGCCCTCTGGCAGCCCTCTCAGATGCAGGTTAAGGTGCTTGTGATAATTATCCTGATAATCATAGGCTTCCTTAAACTCCTACAGCTTTTGAGTGCCCTAACCTGCCCAGGCATTCGTCCTCCAACCTCAATATCCGTTCCTCTGCTTCCTAAGCCTAGAACTCTGCTGAGTCTGCTGCTCCAAAACTTCTTGCAGCCGACTATCTAATTGGTCCTTGAGCTTTATTAGTCAGTAGCTCAAAGAGCACCGAATCACATGGCCAGTCAGCTCCCTTCACAACGCGGTAACCTCCGCAGCAGAGAGAGACACCAGGCCCGAGTTTTCTCCTGTGGGACTGTCGCAGTCTTTTACGCCGCTTTTCCCATGGCTCGCTGGTTTCTAACGGGGTGGGGGTCAGAAATTGATCCATGTTAGTTTCCTGCACCAGTAGATGCAATCGCTGATCTGTACAAAGGTCATTTTAATTTATTTTACTATTATTTGGTAGCCGTCGTATGGAGCTACTCAGGAAACGTGACTGCTCGTAGCTAGGTGCTCATCAGCCTCTTCCTCCTTCAGTTTTAAGAGTTCTTTCAGAACCTTTCTTCTGTGAAAGGACTAATATCAGCCCCTATCTAGAGTGCTTCTGTTGACTGGATTATGTCTCTTCCCTGCTTTTCCATTGTGAATACTGAGCAGGAAATATTCGTTTCCAGTATCCCTGCTTTTCACTGTCGCCTCTGCCCACCTTCCTATTTATTCAGCCTCAGTATCCCTGCCTTCGTCTTCCTTTGCTCCCTAATGTACCTATAAAAGATTTTATCCCCTTCTTAACTGAGTTGGCTATCTTTTCCTCAGTTTGGGCTTTTGCTATTCTGACTGCCTTCCCGCTTCCTTCTGCTTTAACTGGTACAGTTCTCTGTCCTCTCCTTCTGTGTTTCCTTATACTTCCTGAATGCTATCTTTTCTCCCTTACCTTCCCCACCACTTCTTTTGAGAACCATAATGTTTTTTCCTTTCATTTTGATTTGTTTATTTGCTTCACACAAAGGCTTGTTGCATCTGTGATGGCAGTTTTGATGTTTCCCATTGTTGCTCCACCTCACTGTCTTGCCTGTTTGCTAGTGTTTTTCTGAGGCACTCTCCCATTTTGACAGGATCAGCCCTCCTGAAGTCCAGTACCTTCACTTTTGTGTGGCTCGACTCTGCAGCTAAGTTTATAGTGAACCATACTGTTTGGTGGTCGCTTGTTCCCAGATGGCTACCACTTCAAGATCAGAGATTCTCTCTCCTTCGCCTATTGAGAGTACCAGGTCTAAGATTGCTCCTCTCCGAGTGGGTTCCAAAACTAGCTGTCTGAGGCATGCCCCTGTAGGGCATCAAGAATGGCCTTGCTCTTGGATGTGGCTGCAGCAAAGGTGCTCCAGTTAACATCTAGCATATTCAGGTCCCCATCAGCAATATCTCACCTTTCTCTGCTATCCCAAGGATACCTTCTGTCATTTCCTTGTCCATCTCCTTCCCTGGAGGCGGGGGTCTGTATACAACCCTGTGCAGATTATGACCCATTTCCAGTCTCCACTCCAGGGTGACCCACAGTGCCTCCTCTCCTCCCTGTTTACCCTTTAGTGCCTCCTCTCCTCCCTGTTTACCCTTTAGTTCTGTTGCTTTGATCCCTTCCCTTACAAAGAGATACTCATCATCCTCTTCTTCCCTCCCTGTCCTCCTGTAGATTGTGTACCCTGGTATGTTGACATCCCAGTCATGGTTCTCTGTGTACCATGTTTCTGTGACTGCCATGATATCCAGGCATCCCTCTTCCATCAAGGCAACCATTTTGGGGAGCTTTTACCTGAACCGTGGGCATTGGTACTCGTACCCTCCATTTTTTTCTGGCGTTACAGAGTGCTGCCCACACCGCCATGTTTTAAGTGGGTAGTCAGCTATTGCGGCAAACTGCCCAAACCATTTGCTATTGTTTGCTGTGTATTTCCGCTGCTTACAGCAATCTATGAATGCCTTCTATAGCGGGCATTTGGGCACCATTAGCGGTAATTATCAACAGCAACACCTAACCAGCTCGGCCAGTCCATATGTTTAAGCGTTCCTACTCAGGCTTGAGAGAGGAGGAGTTTGACATGCTCTCTCACCTCAGTGACGAGGAGGAAGCAGAGCCCGATTGGATGATGCTGATCAGGTGGTACAGCAGCTCCTGTAGCCGACAGGAGGATGATGTAAGAGCTGTACTGTTATCTGCACTGTTAACTCTCGGCGAGCCATGGAGCAGCACCGACTGTACTCCCAAACTGGGATGCAAGTAAAGTACTGTAATTCAATGTCATCTCACTTCTGCACAACTGTGATGTGATGTCTTATACAGTATTTATTTTATTTTATTTTTAGTTGTTTAAGCAGGTATAGCACACTAAGCTGAAAGCTTTTTATAGCAACAACCTGGGAGCACAAGGAGGTTAAGTGACTTGCTCAGGGTCACACAGTATGCAAGTGGAAGCTGTGGATTCAAACCAGGTCTAGTCTGCTGGATGTCACCAGATTTGCAGCTCAGAGCCTTAGACCACTCGCTATACTGCCTCTACACATAGCATAGTACACATAGCACTGCATTCCATTAACACGTCTTTGGGGTTTTCTAGCATTTCTTAGCATTTTTTTTTCATCAAAGCATAATACCGACCATCGATTTATAATGGGCAGAATGTAGTTACACAAATGTGCCCGTTATAAGCGGTGCCGACTATATTTCTTTTGCCCCATCCCTGTCCTTACTGCCTTTGTCTTTTCTCCATTTACCCTTCCCTTATTCCTATCGACTGCTCTATCTTGGTGTTTACCTCACTAACTACCCTGATTCTTTTGGGGGCCTAGGATTTCCTTTCTTCTTTTCAGTGCCTCCCCTTTGGCTAATTTAAATGCTTGCCAATTAAGCATTTAAACCTATCACCTAGGATCCTGCTTCCTTCAGGATAGATGCAGACCATCGCACCTGTATAGGCCTGCATTCCTCCAGGTGGAGCCCCAGTCCCCAATGAAGCCAAATCCCTGAGCTCTGCACCAGTTTTTCAATCAGTCATTGAATCCGTGGGTTCAGAGTACCCTAGCCTCATCCATGCCATAGACAGGTAGCACTTCTGAGAAAGTTACCGTGTCTGCTACTTGTCTAAGGCCCCTCCCCAACTCCACAAACTCCTGTTGCACTGCTTTGATCCCATTCTCAGCCAGGTCATTCGTCCCTCAGTGGATAGCGACATCCAGCTCACTCCCCTTGCAGCTGCTCCCACGATCCTGATGATTCATTTGCTGTCCTCAAGCCATGGTGCCAGGCAGGCAGGCAACTTACCTCCTTTCCCTTCCTCCCCCAGTTCTACCCCTTAACAATTGGAGTCCCCCACCAGGAGTTGTTCCTTCCTCTGTGGGGTCCTGTGCCACCCTCCTGTGGGTCTCCATTGTGGAGGTTCTCAGCATCCTCCTTGGTCTTCACTGCGGGTGCCTCCATAGAGGAACCATGCTCCACCAGACTGGTGAAGAATTGTGGAGAGGCACAACTGGAGGGATCGCCTCTGTTCCACTACCCTTACCCTCCCTGAGCCCACCGTGGTCCAACCACTCCACTTTCTTGGCAACCTCTGAGGTGGTGGCAGTGGTCTGGGTGGTCCCTGGGTGGGGAGCAGGTTTATGAATCATTGCCAGGTCGGCATGGGAGCAATCTCCTCCCTCAGACCAGAGAGGTGTCTGCAAATAGGGCAAACGCATGTTTCCAGAATGCCTCCTGGAAGACTGCTGCTCCACAGCCAGTACATTGCACTGCTCCCCACATGTCTGTTGTCCCTTCCTGTTACAGATGCTTTTTTTTTTTGTTCTTGTTTTAGTGTGTGCAAGCTTGTGAGTGTCTCTACCCCTATTCAGTGTGCTGTGCCTTTAAGGATATGAACAGGTGTATGTTGTTAGCAGTTTTGGGAAGTGATGTCAGAACCCCTGCTATAAAGGAAGTTACATGCTTGGGATGGGTGGGTGTGGGGAAGGGTGGCATGCCTATCACTGTGGCATAGCACCCTTCGGGTCACTGATCTCTTTATGTTTTCAAAAGGCATTTCCTGGGAGAATAGAATCGTCACCCCTCTCCCCTTTTCCCACCCTTGTAGGCTGATTCTGCTGCAGCATTATACCCAAAGAGTTTAAATGTTTGTTCGTCCGAGGACATAGGTGTTTCCTGCAATAAAATTATCCCGGTCTTTCTTTTCTAAAAATTTGAAATGGCAGGAGCAGCTCAATCAATTTCCTATCCATTTACATTCATACATAGTAGTAAAGACTGACTTGGCCATTTGTGCAATCAGCCAGGCCTTGAATGAATGTAAAATATCCACAAGGAGTAAGTCGCAACGAGACCTCAAGCACCAAAAGTAATAGGTCAGTTCAGCTGTGAAGACAAAGCACAGTCTACAATTGAGTGTAACCCCTGCAAATGGGGGTTCCCAAAAGACTTCAGGAGCTTGCTTGAATGCTCCAAGCCTGAATGGTGTTTGGCATTTAAGCCATTTATCAGTGAGTGTTTTAGAGCCTCTGGTACTGTCTCTTTAAGAGCTGTCTGCTTGCAGACATAATTAGTTGTATGGGGGACTGTGCTTCTCTCTGAGTACCACTTGAGCTGCTGCCAATTCACTTCATTTTGCAGTCACTAGGGTGCAAAGGGAACCTATCTGAAAGATGTAACTGTTTGCCAGAAATTATTTAGAGTAATAATGAAATTACAGTTTGTCTAACCTGCTTTCTTTGCAGTCAGAACTGTGTCTGCTAGTTCCCCATTCTAGTTTTGAACTGCTGAACTGGACCAATCAGTGTGGGGTAAGCTAGCTCTAAAATGGTGCCTTGGAGCGAATCAGAACTTGGACTCATAATCTGAGCCAGCCACAAGAGGATTGTATGGGCAGTGACTCTGGGAGATGTAGTTTAGACTTCAGTGCCTTTTTGGACCAACAGCAGCAGTCTATTGTGAGTGACAGCCAATCCAGTCAAGAACTGGGAGGAACTCAAAGGAAGTGCCAGTTTTGTCGGTTGGAGCTTCAGTTGAGCTTTGGCAGTGAAGAAGGAAGGAGCCCTGTGCTTTTCAGTGTGCAGTTTTAGTCAAAAAGCGTGTGTAAGGCCAGAGTTCCGGTCTGCAGCTTGTGTAACAGCTTGTTAGGACTGATCCGTCCTGTGAAAAGAATCAAAGGATCTCTGAAGAGTAGAAACCAGGCTCACCCTGTAGAAGACTGGAGGAATTCCGAAAATTGCACTTGGTCTGTCAGGAACTGAATCTGCTGTGTGTTCTCCGGTATTGTGCAGTAATTGCGATCGGGATACAGATGCAGCCTGCCTGGTATAGTGCTTTCTTTTATATGGATGTGTGAAGAGGTTTGTGTACCTCAAGTGAGCCCTGCTGACATTGAAGGACCCTATCTTATTTGGAGGTCGTGAGTACTAATTCAGGGTCGCTCCCTGTTGAATTGCCACATTAAATCCAAATGGAATTACTGTACTGCTGACTGTTTAATTCTCCTTTTCTCTGTGTGAAAAGGGCCCCTACCAGCTACCACAGTTTGGACTAGCCACTAGGGCTTGGGTACCCAGGGACAGTAACTGATAAGGGATAGGCCTGTGCACAGAGCCATAGATAGATATTAGGAGTGATAAGCTAATTAACCTGATTTCCCCTGTCCTTGTTATATCCCCCAAATAAATCAGAGCTGCTCGTTTCAGCAAAGTTATACTGCCTGAGGTATTTGTCTATGTTAAAGTACTGTACTGTGATTGTTGCACTGTATCTCATTTCACAGGAGGTCCCAGTGCGGAACCAGACCTGGGGTAAGTGTATACTGTGAAGGTAATTCTGATATATTGTGTGGGCCACTAGTGGGAAGAAAGGGGTTGCAGTGTCCCAGAGGGCTGTGACCAGTTAGTTTAACTATTGCAAACCCTGACCTCTGGGTGGAGGCACCCGCCATTGGATCCAGGCCCCTCAACCTGTTAGTGGCAAATCAGGCAGGGTAGTAGCCCCTGGGATAGCGCCATCTAGGGGTTACATGAGTATCTCAGAATTCAGCAGAGGACTGCAATTTATTCAATAAATGGTCTTTCACAGTGAAAATCAGACAAGTAGCAAAGCAGTGTATCGAACTTCCATGGAGTAAAACAAACACCCCTAACTACACGACTCTACATAAGTCTTCAAGGCGCACCTCCTGTGGATATTTTGCTTTAAGGTTAGCCACCTTCTTTAAGTGCTGCCACGATTGGTTTGTGGTTCCGTGTGATTTGCGGTGTACCCTTTTGGATTTGCTTGAATGAATGTACCCTGTTCGTGAGAATTGTTGTATATCCCTTCTCCCCATGCTCGTGCTATTTCACCCTGTATACAATATTATTATACATTCAGTTGTGTTGCCTGTAATTTCTAATTATCTGAGGCGGGAGATCAGAGGGCTGTGGGTTCAGTTCCGCATCTGGCACTTGGGTTAACATCCCAGTACTGACACTGTAGTGCAGCATGAGAGGTGCTGCACTTCTGAGGTGCCGTCTGGATGAGACGTTAAACCGAGGTCCCATCTGCCTGGATTGGTGGTAGTTCAGGTGTATGTTAAAGATCCATGGCACTTATCGAAAAGAGTAGAGAATTTTTATTGAAAAACAATATAAGAAAACAAAGCCAAGGTAATATATAACACTATAAACATATTGCTTACTACCTATGAAAACGGAAAAAGAAAATCAGAATATCCAATGTACGTGTGAAAAAGAAAAGAAAATGTACACTCAAAAAAATTGTTCACCATAGAATCAAACTCCCCCGCCCCACATACATGATACTGGAAGGAAAGAAAAAGAAAATGCCAGACCTTATAAAACCCATATTCAGGTAACCCCTTCAAACAAAATGATCGGTAAAGCCCTCCACCAAAATGCCACTAAAGGCGAGGAAGAGTTTTCTTCTCTAAACAATAAATTCTAGATTTCACTTCTGATATGTTCTTGGAGTGCAAGTAAAGCAATCGATTTCTGTTGTAACACAAACAAACAGCGGTTGTGCCAGATGCACCATTTGCAGACTGCAACAACACCCACAAAGTACCTGGAAAAAAATCTTCCAACTTGGTCCAAAGTCCCCATAAACCAATTCAGTATAAGTCAAACTGGAAAACACAGGTAAGCCCCATGACTGACTCAATTTAGACCATAAAGGGCAATATATGGGCACTCAAAAAAAAAGAGGTGTTGCATAGATTCTAGTTGACAAACACATGAATCACGAATACAGTAACGTTCAGACAATTGTTTATGTTTCTGATTTCCTTTGACGTTCAATTTGTTGTGACAACATAACCAAAAACATCCCACATCTTTGTTGGAATTCTGTTCTAATAATTGTTTAACCAAATACTGTGAATCACAAGGTACTGTAAAAACAGGCTGCACTAAGAACATGGTGTGCAGAATAGAGGAGTATAACGCTTCCTATTTCGTAATAACTTCACATCAGGGGACACTTTCCAAAGTTTAAGTTTTTAAACACTTCAACAAGGTATACAGAGGAACCTAATGGAATTCTTGTAAAGGGTTTCCAAACAGGAGCCTGCCATTTTCAAAAAAATATTGGGAGCAGGATGTAAGGCTAAGGACCCAACAATCTGTCCTGTTGTCTAAACTAGGAAAAAGTTAGCATGCACAAAGATAGAAAAATAAAAAAGCACGGGTTTATCATTTGCAGACCCCCTGTTTTATAGGCCAGTAAGTGACTGACCTCTTAACAGGGTTTAGTCTACTACCCCAAAGCAATTGGAAAAATAAATTATACAGCCGGGCTTCAAGAAAAAAGGAAGAGGAAAACATAACTAACAAGTAAACAGAGTGGCAAGATACAAGTTTTAAGTAAAAAAAATCTGTTTCTCCGGGTCATAGGAAACCGCTCACCGAACAATTTTAGATCAGCAACCTCCATAGCCGAACACCAGTTCAAACAACATGAAGTCTTGCTATATTCTGACATATGCAGTGAGTCCCAACCCGAACTGCTCCGGAGGTGAAAGAGTTAACTTTCCATGCCAGGCATGGAACACAGAGCTCGAGCTCGGTTGAAACTCTGTCTGTTGTTCTTCAAACTCAAACCGTCAGATTCTTTACTCTGCCTCACTGAACAGTCGCTCTGGAGATTTCTCCTTCTGCTCGGTTCATTTTGTCGGTTAAAGTATTGTTTTTCTCGGTTTTCGACCGAAATTAAACTGCAACCGGTCGGTTCAGACTCTGTCTATGTATTGTGAGTACTAGATAGGCTTTACATTGATTCTATTCTGTGTGGAACTTGTAAGCGGTTTATCGGTTCGGTTTGAACCAATCAGGTTATTTAAAATATATTAATCTGTCATTTAGAGTGTGGTTACCAGTTCTTATCGGTTCTAAAAAAAACTAATTTATTACGTTTTTTCCCGACCAATGACACGGTTGGAACCGATAAGAAGGGTCTTACCTGGCGGATTGCCATAAATAGGTAAGTTTGGTTAGGACTGGCACTATGTCTGAAACCCAAAAAACCGGGCCCACTGGGTTTCAACACTGCAGTGTGTGTGGGGAAGTCTTTGTCAAGGCCGACCCCACACCACCTGTGTTTATTGTCTGGGGTTTGACCACCTCAATGCAATGCCAGATTTGTAAAAATTTTCCTGCAGCTACCTAGAAAAGAGAGTTGGTAGGCTCAGGGAAGGGAGGCCAAAGGCCGCTGGAACGGATGGCCAGCCCGGTTCGGTTCCAACCGAACCGGAGGAGTGCCCTCTGACCAGGCGGAGACTTCCTTGGGCAAAGGAAGATCCGACTCCAGGTCGGTTCCAGCAAGAGGACTAGGAAATCAGCTGGTGTGGGCCAAACTTTCCTCTCCAACCGCTGAAGAAATAACAAGCGATTAAAATTGTCCAGTCACTTTCCCAGTTCCGACCGAACCGGCACCATCAGGTAAGCGTCCAGTTCGGCCGGTTCCACCAGTTCAAGAGTATGATGTAGGGAATATTATTAACCGGAGGAGGAAGAGGGTATGAGGAGAGTGAATGGATTTGAAAGTCTGGATGTGCCCATTGACCGGACATCTCCCCAGACAGACCTTCAGGAGTGTCTCCTCCTAGGCTTTCTGAGTCCCTTCTCATTTTATGTTTTATAAGAAAGTGGTTGAAACCCTCCAGCTCCCTATGGAGGAAGCTGTGGATGATCAGAGAGAGCCTGACTATGTGGAAATGATGGATATCCCAGAGTCAAGGAGGCTGTCTATCCTTTGCATAAATCTTCGGAAACAGACAGTTAAAATTCTAAAACTCCTCACACTATACCTCCTGTTGATAAGAGAATGGACAAAGGTACACATTGTCAGGCTCTGATACGGAGTTCCTTACACAACAATGCAGCCATGTTGGGGTAGTGCAGGTTGCAGCCTGTGACAAGGCAAATATTCCCTTGGCTTCACGCACCCTTGACAAGGACTCCAGGAGGATTGATGCCATGGCAAAGAAACAGTACATGGCAGCATCCTTGGGACTCAGACAGGCAAATTATATGGCTTATGTTGCTATATATCAGAAATCCAGATGGGATACTGTTATGGCTCTAGCAAACAGGTCCCTGGCCAGCATCAAGGAGCTGGAGCAGGTGGCTGCTGATGGTATTGAGGCATCAAGGTGCAATTCCATGCTGCAGTGGACTCTAATGATGTGTCATCAAGAGTCATGGCTACATCTGTGGCACTTTGCAGAATGGCTTGTCTCAGATGTACTAGCCTGTCTCAGGATACCCAGACTAAGGCCATGGATTTCCTGTTGTGGGTAATTCTCTGTTTGGGGAGCAGACAGAAATTACATGAAAAAAATTGGATGAGTATAGGACCACCTATAGGAGTGCACAGGCCAAAGAAAGGCAGGCCACTCCTCAAGGCAGCTTTGCAGGGGCAGGCCTTTTCATGGCCTTTTACAAGCCAGGCCTCCTCTTCTGCTTATGCCCAGAGGGTTCTTTAGAGGGAGAGGCAGGCCGGGTATAAGCAGGCCTGCTTCCATCCCTCAGCCCAAAGCCCCTGCCAAGCAGGCACCTAATGGGGTTGCCAGGGCCCGATTCTCAGCTACCCATAGGGGCAGGCTGGCTTACTTTGTCCAGGACTGGCGTCTCTAACATCAGACAAGTGGGTCCTGGAAGTAGTAAGCCAGGGACTGGTTCTCAGCTTCAAAAATTTCCAGATGAGAACCAGATCTCTTCCACTGCAATCTATCAGAGACACTTGCCCTAGAGGCAGAGGTCTCTTCCCTCCTGGCTCTCAGAGCTGTGGAAAGGGTTCCACCCCTACACCAGGGCAAAGGGTTGTACTCAGGTACTTCCTTACCCCAAAAGACAGGAGAATGGCGGCCCATCCTGGATCTCAGATATTTAAACAAGCACCTTTTAAAACCAAAATTCAAAATGGTGACTCTGGGAATTATTCTACCCTCTCTAAGGCCAGGGGGACTGGCTAAGCGTCCCTGGACCTCAAGGATGCCTACTTCCATATTCTCATCAGAAGCTCCCAGTCGAAAGTACCTCAGGTTGAGAGCTGCCCTCAGGCCATTACCAGTTCAGGCAATGCCTTTGGCCTCACTCTGCTCAAGGGTATTCACAAAATGCCTGGCAGTAGCATTTGTTGTTGCCCTAAGAAGGCAAAATTGCCATCTTCCATACCTGGACGACTGGCTCATAGTAGGCCAGTCTCCAGACCAAGTCAAGATTACATCTACAGATAACTCAGCAACTGCTCACCTCTCTAGGTTTCCTTCTAGATCTTTCAAAGTCAGTTCTAGAACCTGTCCAACTCCTCACCTCATAGAGCATGAGCTGAACACAGAGGAAGCCAGAGCCTTCCTTCTTTTGGACAGGGGCAAGGACCCTGGTCTCTCTGGCCTCCTCCTTCACCCTGCAGGTCTCTGACCAGCAAGGCATTTTCTACAGCTCCTGGGGCACTGGCTGCTTCTACAGCAGTAGTGCAGGGAGCAAGATTTCAGATGAGGGACATCCAGTTCCATTTGAGAGCCTTTTGGTCTCAAAGGAAAGACCCTCTAACCAAATTGATCCCAGTAACTCGAACCCTGATCCAGGTCCTACAGTGGTGGCAGGATCAGAGCAATCTGAGACAAGGGGTTCCTTTGTCACTCAGTCTCACTCCTTAATCCTTACTTCAGATGCATCCCTCTTGGGGTGGGAGCTCCATGGGCGACTCACTACCCAGGGATTGTGGTCCCCTCAGGAATCTCTGCTCCACATCAATCTGTTGGAACTCAGAGCAGTTTTCTAGCTCTTCAAGTTTTTCCAAATCTGTTCAGAACAAAGTTGTACAGGTCAGAACAGACAACACCACCACAATGTGGTACATCAAGCAAGGGGCACTCGGTCTGCGACGCTTGTGCAGCAAAGCAATGAAGTTGTGGTCTCTGGCTACTCCTGAACACCCCCTTATGGCAGTTCACCTCCCAGGCAAGGACAATGTCCTAGCAGATGCTCTCAGCAGGATTCCTAGAGCCATCGCTGAATGGTCACTGGACCCCTGGTCCTGGAGGTGATATTTGCCAGATGGGGCACCCATGAGATAGATCTTTCTGCAGCCCCAGACAATCACCAACTTCCCTTTTTGCTGCAGGCCCCCAGTGTTGGGCTCAGTCCCTCTGGATGCCTTAGTTCTCAATTGGAAGGAAGTTTCTCCTATGCTTCCCCGTTCAAAGTGTTAGTCAAAATCAGATCTCAATCCTACAAGATGATCCTGATTGCTCCAGATTAGGCCAGACAACCCTGGTATCCCTCCTACTGTCCTAGCAGTCCATCTTCCCCTGTGTCTTCCCAGGAATCACAACCTGTTAACCTGTGCTCAGGGAGGGTTTGGTACCAGATCTCAAATCTCTCAATCTCAAGGCCTGGCTCTTGAAGAGTTAGGTTTGCTGATCTACCTCTCCCAAGGTGTAATGGATATACTAAAGGCTTCTAGAAGCCTTCACCAGAGCTACCTATAATTCCAAATGGAAGAGGTTTTCCATATGGTGCTCTGGGAAGCATATTTCCCCAGAATCTGCTGATTTACCCACAGTCCCGGATTATATGGTCCATTTAAATACCTTGGGCTGAGACCAGCTACCTAAAAGTACATTTGGCAGCTGTGTCTGCTTTTATTTCAACAGGTAAACCCTCTTCTCTTTCAGCTCATCCTGTATTCTCCAAGTTTTTAGGGATTGCTTCACCAACCCTCCATTCAGGGACCCTGCCCCTGCCTGGGATCTTAATGTTTGCATTGCTCAGCTATGCAACCCCTTGAGCCTCTGTCTTCAGCAGAGCTAAGTTCTTGACTTGGAAGACTGTGTTTCTGGTAGCCATCACTTCTGCCAGATGCATAAGTGAATTACAAGCTTTGTCAGTGGAGCCTGACTTTATCTCATTTCATAGAGATAAGGTGGTCCTCAGGACTAACAGGAAGTTCTTGCCTAAGGTGGTTTCAGATTTCTACCTTAATCAATCTATATCTCTTCCAGTGTACTTCACTGACCATTCCTCCTCTGGCGAGAGGAGGCTGCACAGCAGATGTGAAGAGAGCCTTAGTTACTACATAGGCGTGCCGAGGGTCACAGGTTTGACTCCCTCCAACTGTTCCTCACTTATGGTGAGGTTGGTAAAGGAAACCTGCCACTAAAAGATCCATTGCCAGGTGGATTGTCTCTTGTATCCAATTTTGCTATGAAAAGCTGGGTAAGGTTCCTCCCTCAGGCCGAGGGCTCTCTCTACCAGAGGTACAGCTGCTTCCTGGCTGCTGCCAGGGACATCCCTATTCTAGAGATATGTCAAGCAGCTACCTGGAAACAGTTCACACTTTTACAGGCATTACTCCCTGGACATCCAGGCTAGGAGTGATGCTCGGTTTAGCACAGCTGTGCTTCAGAGCCTATTTCCTAAGTAGGTTCTGTCCCCCTCCATGGAGGTACTGCTGTGTAGTCTGCATATGTCATAATATAGCAAGACTTCATGTTGTTTGAAAAAAATTACTCACCTTAGTAATGTTGTTTCTTCTAATGGAGTCTTGCTATGTATGACCTTCGCTTGCCCCTCTCAGAACCTCTGTTTTTGGGATGTGGGTGGCAGTGCAGTGTTGGCATAGTAGATGCCCACCTTGTTGTTTTCACCCCTCTTTCTTTGGGGTGACTTGTGTGTGTTTTATATTTTGGGTCTCCTGTCTTGAGTCTTTGTTTTGGACCAAAAATGTGTTTTATGTTTAGTAGCCAGTTGGCTAGTGTGGGTTTACAGCTTCCACACAGGACCTCAGTGAGTTTAGCTCGTAAAGATCTGACGGTTTGAGTTTGAAGAACAACAGACAGAGTTTCAACGAGCTCTAGCTCTGCGTTCCATGCCTGGCATGGAAAGTTAACTCTTTCACCTCGGAGCAGTTCAAGGTTGGGACTCACTGCATATGTCATAATATAGCAAGACTCCATTAGAAGAAACAACATTACTAAGGTAGAGTAATTTTTTCTTACGTGCCTGCATCAATTGGACCAAATATAACCCCCAATATGCAAATTTTCTGAGAATGAATAGCAATCCCTCCAATTGTTGGCAATCTATCCAGTAAAGGAATGTGCACAGCACATCCCACACTCTTTGGGTATTTAAAGCAGATCCAGAAATCCGGGAAAAGGAATGAACAATCTCAATAGCCCGTTCCCAGAAGCCGGATCAGCTACCAGAATGCAAACATCATCCGCGTGAAGGCCAAAACACACGGAAAAACAAGGTCAGGAGTTAAGGAGATATGATGAATATCAACCTCCTCCTAACGTCAAAGAAGTGGATCAATGGAAAAGCCATTATAACGGGGACTTAGAGGACAGCCTTGGGACCCTCTCTTAATAGGGACACGGGAACCTCAGAACCATTAACCAATAGCGTGGTGTAAGCCGATCTATACAAAATTTAATCCAGCCCAGCAAAACCGCAGGGACCCCATACTTTTGCAATACAGAAAATAAATACTCATGTGGCACCTGGTGAAAGCCTTGGTTTGGTCTAAACTGAAAACATAACCTTGAGTGGTAGTCCATCAAAGACCTCTCTTAAAATTTTCAGGTTGGAGATCATGGAGCCACCAGGATTACACAAGTCTCGTGCAGAAATTATGAGCCTCCACCTGAGCTAGCCTATTAGAAACTATTTTGCACAAAATCTTCCAATCCGAATTTAATAAACTAATCAGTCACCAGTTATCTAGCTTAGTTTTATCACGTGTCTGTTTACACAAAAAATTACATAACTGTTTGAAAAAGCAAGGGGAATAAGGCAATCGCCTTGTAAAATAGTATTATAAACCTGGAGTTAAATACGGTAGTAATAAGGATTTAGTTTTCTTATAAAATTTGTTAGGAATCCATCAGGTCCAGGGGTAACTGTATTTTTCAGATGACTTATAACTGAATCAACTTCTGCAGAGGTAACCTGCTGATTTGAGAGTATAGAACACTCTGGGGAGAGAGAGGAACTTCAAAGGAATCAAAAGCTCTCCCAGGAATGCGAATCATAAGCTCGTCCATATAATGAGTTAGTATGGAAAGAAACTTCCTCCAAATATTATGGTTATCAGTAATCGTGATACCAGAATGAGTAACCAAAGCAGACATATATTTAGATGCCACCTGTTGGTGGCTACTATCATCTGGATTAATAATTTAGCAGAACCCTTCCGTTATATTTCTGTTCCAGGAAAAGCGATGTCGTTCTCTCATACTGAGAAGCCCACATCTCTGCTTTAACCTATCGGATTTGGTCTGAATAGTCTAAACCCCATTTAGATTGCCAAGACATTAGTCTTTGTAGGTGGCGCCGATATTTAAGATACTTAAAATAACGATCAGAAGATACTTTTTAGAAGAATGTTTACAAAATTTCAAATTTCCACTTTAGTATCTTGCCTGACAAAAGGCCGAATTATCATACACCAAAACAGAAATCTTATCTTGGTGAAGCCTGAACAGGTCTTGCCACCCACCTTCATCAGTCAACACAGAAATATTCATTTTCCAAAAGGAGTTATAGGTTTGTTAAGTGGAAAACCAGTGTGCAACAGTAATAAACAAGTGATCTGAAAATTCACAAGGTACCACGAATACCGTACATCATTCAACCAGTGGGAAATAAAAAAATAATTCATGTGGAAGATCTGCCTCGATGAAAAGTGTGTTCTGGAGGGTGACACCAAAAGAAGCCCCATCCATAAATCAGCAATAGCGTACAAAGTGTTAGAAAATTGGAATCCGAATATAATTTTTGAGTAAGGCCAGTTTATCAGATAAAGACAGAATACAGTTAAAATCTCAGCCAAAATCACAGATTTGGAAGAATGAAGAAACTGCTGGATCTGTTTCAGCGTATGAACCCTCTGGGTCTTAACTTGAGGGTTGTAAATATTAATAAGTCTCCATTCTTGTCGTTGGAAAACAATATCCAGGATCAAGACTCAACCCTGAATTAAATCAATTAACCTAGTGACCTGAATTTCTACCCCTGAACCAGTATCCCTACTCCAGAAACAACTCTTCAGCTAGAGACCAAAAGGACAGACCATTCCTCCACTCTCTAGAGGCTTTCCCAATCTCCTGTAAAGAATGGAGCCTAGTGTCTTGTAAAAATGATGTGCAAGGGAAAGACAAAAGAAATGAAAAAATGGCCCGGCGTCTCTTATCATTTTAAGACTATTAGCATTTAAGCTCCTAAAGATATAAAGTCCCCATCATGGTTAGAGAGAAATCAAGATTTTTCCTACCACGACCCTTACCGGAGATTTAAGCTTGCATCTCTTTTTTTATTCAATTGGACAGCCCCAGAACTTGCTCAGAGTCAGTGAACATCTCAACCTGAGAAGGCAGCAGTGAGGAGGCATCAGAATCCTCCTCAGTATCCAGTTGCTTTAGCTTAGAAATCGCAAACCGGTTGGAAACTGTCAGGAGTCAGAGGAACCACGGTAGATAGAGTACTCCTTTAGTCGAGAGCTCCTTGTCAGTCTCCTGTTTCCCTGGGACCCAGTCAGTATCCCCAGGGGCGGATGTTGTCCTTCATAGAAGGAGAACTACAGTACAAGAGATGGAAGCCTGTACCTCCTCCACAACTGGGAGGAGGATAAAGCCTGGGGCAGAGAACCAGGGTCCTCAGGCCGTAAGGGTTTACTGGATGAAGGCACAGTCAAGTGGAGATTCCAACCTAGGATTCCCAAGGGAGAGGAGGATCAGCAGGGGGTGGAGGTATCACTGCAGTATCAAAAGGTTGAAACTGGGGCCTTGCCTGGCAGAGCTTCTGAGCTTGGTAACCGTCTCATGCTAGGAATCGGAGGCGGTCAGGGTTATTATGGGAAGCCCACGGAAATCTTTAAAAGAATGAGAGGTTTCCTCGCACAAATTACAATATTCAGGGTGTGGGCAGTCGATACTGACATGGCCAGAACCAAGATGTGTAGAACATTTCAGCTGGTCACAGGCACTACTGAGATGGGTCTGGGCTCCACACGGAAACAAGATTTGACAGCGCAGGATAGAAAACAAAACCTCGATCTCTACCCAAATAAAACAACTGGGCAAGTGTTGAATAGTCCCATTGATTATAGGCAACTTAACCTATGTTTCCACCCGCTGTCCAGAAACATTCTGAATCAATAATCGGATCGGGTAAACCCAAAACAGAACATTTAGAGGACAACCATTTTACAATATCTTCTATAGCCACCCCTCATTTTTAAACAAAACTGTAATAGATTTTATAGATGGTTTAGTAAGGGACTAGCAAAAAGGGGACCACAAAGAGTATGGCGAACAGCTTGATATCTGTTCAAAAGTATCTAACTTAGATGCATTCTTAAAACTAACATCAAAGTAATTATCTCCAGATGTATGAATTAAAGCATAAATTTCAGAGGGAAAGAAATGGAGACTTGATTTAAGCAAAGTTTTCCCTACATAAAGGCGATCAGGGGAAGATGTCCAGGCCACCCCTATAGCGAGGCGAACAGCATTCAGCCGTTTAGCCTGTTCAGGAGAATGGAACAAACCAGCAAAAGTTTTAGTCCAGGGAGGCCCCAAAGCCGGGCCGGAATCCTTAATGTGCAGTTCTATTACCCTCAATTCAAGGGTAGGAGAGAGGTTCAGGTAGGGAATCAGATACTGGCATTGAAGCAGGCGCACCCCAGTCTCGACTAAGTCAACATGGGAAGAAGCAGGAGGCAAAGGAACAGCAGCAGCAGGCAGGATGGGGTAAGCAATACAGCTCCTTCAGTGTGCAAGTCAGAGCATTGAAGTAAACCGGTGTAGATACCTGTCCTCTTTCCGCCTGCCAGGAGGCGGTTGCGATAAAAGTAAACCACGAAGGAACCTCAAGTGGGTCTGAGATGTCCAATAAATCTCCTCGGGAGCAGGGACAGGCCATGCAGGAGAGGTCCAAGAATCATCAAGGGGACTTCTTCCACCTGCACCCAAGTGCTGCTGTAATAGTGATTCCAGAAGCCGGGGGTGGAAATCAAACCCACCACCAACTGGGCTAGATACAAACAGGCCCAGTAAACCGGACTGCGATCCTCACAACATCAGAAGAAACACTCGTAATGTGTACAGTACCTTTCAGACAGGCAGACTCTCCTGGGAGAACTGGAGTAGAGCGACACAACACTGGCTTCCAGGCGTCTGCAACACTAGCCGACCCTTCCAACTCCTGAGGTGCAAAACTTAGGCAGGATGTGGTGTGGGGAGCCTGAGAGACTTCAGTCACTTGCCTACCCTCAATTCACTGCCAGTCTCCCTGCTCCCAGCAAACAATCATCACATAGCAGGATACTGCCAGCACTTCCTGGTTCCTGCTGGGCTCCGTGAACACTCAAGCGTCTCTTGCGTCGCGGGGTAACTGACCTCCCGCCATGAGTCGGGCAAGGAGAAGCCCCGGCAGCGCTGCCCAAGAGGAGAGACCATGTACAGTGGAACAAACTGTCCGAGGGAGAGAAGACAACGCCAGCCCCTGAATCCTTTGTAAGTCTAATCCAGCCACTACCACGTCAATTGAAAGAGAAGAGAATCCTGAGGCAAAAACCATCTGTTTGGCAGTGTGAAGCTTCATCCATTATTCGGTAAGATCAACAGGCATGGTCTCCGGAAGCCCAGAGATAGGGAGGAGACCATCTCCCCTATCTCCGCACATCCTCTTGCTCCGTCTCGGAGCCCCAAGTAGCCATCGCGATAGCGCTTCCCCACTGGTCACAGCGCAACCGCAATGGAGTAGAATTTCCCTGGTGTCCTGGCCAAATTTCCCTCATTCACTAAAAATACCACCAACAGCTTAATCTGGTTCAAGGTCAGTTGGCATTCATCAGTATCCCCTCCCGGGTGCGTGCCAGAAAATAGGCAGGATTTGTCTAGTGCACTTACCGGTCAACAAAACTAAATAAATAAATAAATAATTGAAACAGTATATGGTGGCTGCCTGTGTTGATATATAAAGCCATAATCAGTCCACGTGTTTAAAACTACACAAGGATCAAATAAACTCTAAGCTATACCAAGAATAGTCAACCATTTGCAGGTCTGTTGCTGATTAACTCTACTCGTTTCTATACCTGCTAAAATAACCAGATGCCAACAGAGCATCAACTGTTTCCTACAAGTGAATATATCTGGTATAGTATGTCTCTAAACATGATTAAACAAATATGTAACTCCCAAGGTAGGAAAGGTTGTTTACCTCTTCTATAAAGGGCAGATAAAATCGCTCTGTGGGGAATCTCAAAGGCAAAGCCAAGGGCCCCAGCACCACTGTTTCCTGGTACCTAGTGGTGCAATAGGCCACTGAAATAAAAATGAGGAGCTGGAACCCTCAGAAATAGTCCCCAGACACCTCATCTCCAGTAGGGCCTTGCGGATACGTCAACCACTTGGATGAAATTCTGACCAAGCATTGAATTATGCCTCTAATCCTGGGCTATTATTTAATAGGATAATAGCAGTTGGAGAGCTATCTGTTAGATTGGGGCGGGGATGACACATGGGTGTCTTTGGAGTTTTCTCTTCAGTTTTCAGACCTTCCTCCTTCTATCGACCTAGGAATATTAAAAATCTGTATTTCCACATACCCCACCATGCACCATCCTTCCCCAAACACCATTGCATACCCCTGTGAGCAGAGTTGCCTCCGCATCAAATAAACATTTTTGTCCTTTTATGAGTCTCTACGGTGTTCCTCACCGGCGCAGGTTGTTGGAATCGTTGCAAATGTTTTTAACATCTTCAAATGTCGCTTAGCTCTGTCTGTTTCTGGAGTTAGAATCTCGTGCAGTGTCCCAAACAGCATCACGGAGGCCTTGTTGAGTTTTCTTAGATGATGATTCATCCTGAGAGAATTGAGCGAGTTCCTTGATTTGGGAGCGCTTTGTGGCTTCCTTTGGTGACTCAAATGTTTAGGGGTCATCTGGAAACATGATGGTTAGTCACGCTGGATATGGAGTGGTATATTTGAGTTGCTGTTGCTTTAAGAGATGAAGTATTGTACGTAGGCTCTGCGTTTAGCTGAGACAGATGGGGAGTAACCATTATCAAAGTAAATCAGCCTATTTTGTATTTAGTGTCCTGCATTCTCAAGCCCTAGTGAGTATTGTTTGCTTTGTGGCAAAATTTAAGAATATCATTATAATAGAGCGGGGCCGTCTGTCTGAGGCTGATTTCGTCAAGAGGGCCCTATGTACTGCTCTATATCAATTTCAATGCTGGGTCTAGTTCAGCGAGTGCATGGAGGAGCTCCTCCACAAATTTTAGGAGATCTTTCCCTCTTCATCCTCAGGAACCCCAGGTATTCTCAAGTTATTCCTCGCTATCTGTTTTCCAGATCCTCATATTTCTCTCTTAAGGTATGCTGTTCATCTAGCAAATGCACAATCATGCGTTCAAGTCCATCAGTCCAGTTATGTCGATTTCTGTATGCTGTGCTTCAACTTCTGTGACTCGGGCTGAGAGTTTACTTGTTTCTGTGGTTAATTGTGTCCCAAAAATACGAACCTCGGTCCTGAACTCCTGTAGCTGTGTTAGAATGATAGCATTACTAGGTTGATGACACGAGGTCCTGTTTGAAGCCACCATGTCTGGTAGGATCACTGCAGGGCTTGCTGGAGGCGAGATAATCCTGTAGAATCCTTAGTTCTGGGGGTATGTGCAGTTCATTTTTTGCCTCCCATTCAACGTTGTGACTCTCCTTGATGATTTCTTTTAGTTATTTTATGGTTTTAGATGTGGAGAGTCTGCTTTTAGCCCAGGATCCGTAGAGCTAGCTTTTACCCTTTCATTCCGATCGGTGACATCACGGAAGTCACAGGAAGGGTTTCTACTCGCATTTGTTCCTGGTACCTAAGAAAATGGCGGAGATCTGTGCCCCATTCTGGACCTGAGCCATCTGAAACAAATTCATAGAGTACAAAAGATTCAGGATGGTCACTCTTCCTGGCCTTCTCCCTTACTTCATCAAGGGATCGGCTCTGCTCCCTGGATATGCAGGACACTTGCCTCCACATTTTGGTGTTTCCACTGAGCAGGAGGTTCCTGCACTTCTGCTCCCCAAAACCATTACCAGTTTCCAGCCCTGCCCTTGGTCCGTCCTCAGCCATCCACGAGTCTTTACAAAATGCCTAGAGGTAGTGGCAGCAGCCTTAAGGAGGAAGGCTACTACGTCTTCCCTTACCTAGGCGACTGGCTTCTGACAGCTCCTACCAAGGAAAAGTTGCTCAGAACCATGAAGACCACCTTTTCCCTGTTTTGGGTCCTGGGATAACCCTCAACCTTCAAAATCATACCCTTGGCCAAGTCAAGACTCCAGTACATAGAGGCGATTCTGGACACCGAGCAAGGCAAGACTTTTCTTCCACCAGATAGAGGCAGAACACCTTCAGACTTAAGCTTGACTGGTCTCATTGTCTTAGCAAGTCCCAGCCAGAATGGTTCTCAGACTGCTGGAACATATGGCAGTGGCCATTGCCACAGTACCTTTGGCTCGCCTGCACATGAGAGTAGCCCAGTGGAACCTCCAGGTTCAATAGAACCAACGTTCAGATGACTTGGACTTCCCAATGTCAGAATCCAACTCGGTTCATCAGACCATGAAGTGGTGACTGAATTCCTCCAACCTTTCCAAGGGAGTTCCTTTCAGTTAGAGTCACCTCAGCAAATTCTGACCACAGGCAGCGTCTGGCGGGCTGGGGTGCCCGTCCGGCAGACTCCAGGGTCCTAGTCCCTTTGGAGCAGCATCTCCATATCAGTGTTTTGGAGATGCGAGCAATACTATATTCTTTCAAGCCTTTCAGATGCATCTGCTCCGGGTCACCTCAAATCCAGGTGGACAACATGTCAAGCAAGGGGAATGCATCTTACCCCCTCTGCAGAAAGCCTTGAGAGTGTGGTATTGGGCCATAGAGGCATCACCTGAGCCAGATGGCTGTGCATCTTCCAGACATTCAAAACACCTTGGCCAGCAGTCTTAAGCCGTTCCCAGTTCAAAGTTCACGAATGGGAACTTCTGACAACAGTGGCAGAAGATCTCTTTGACAGTGGGGCTGCCCAGAGCTGGACCTATTTGCGTCCCTATCGATACAAAACTGCCCAATTCTGCTCGCTTAGATCCGGGTCCTGGCGTTTTTGGTGAGGCGGTTGTCCCTTTCCGGACAGGGTTTCTTTTTATTTTTTATGCCTTCCCGCTTCCTGTTACTGCAGAAAGTCCTGCTCAAATTGAAGTCAGAAGGCGGTGATAATTCTAATAGTCCCATTCTGGTCACGGCAGATTTGGTTTCCACTTCTACAGCAGCTCACAGTGGAACCCTTGTTCCCTCACAGGAGCAGGGAACCCTTGTCCATCTGGATCTAAAGTCTCTCTACCTTCATGTATGGCTCCTGCAGCCTTAGCCATTGCTTGTTTGGGTGTCCCCCAGGTGGCAGAGGTTCTAGTGGCTGCCAGAAAACCCTCTACTAGATCTCGTATGCCATGAAGTGGAAGCAGTTCTGCATATGGGCCTCCACTCCCATCTGGATCCTTTTACTTGTCCGGAGAATCTCGTTCTACAGTATCTCCTTTCTTATCTAACTCAGGCCTGTGTTACTCATCCATTGAGGTGCATCTTTCAGCCATCTCTGTGTACCATGGACCAATGGATGGCAAGACCCTTACCAGCTTGACTTATTCTGCACTTTTTATGGGGGCATCATGCATCTAAAGCCTCCATCAGGACCTTGCCCCCCCCTTGGGATCTGTTATTCATCTTAGAAAAAGGTATGTTGCCTCCCTTTGAGCCTGCTGCAAGCTGTGGAAACCGCATTTTGTCATGGAAAGTGTTTTTATTTGCTGTTACTTCTGCTGAAGGATTTCCGAGCTCCAGGCTCTGATGTCTAAAGAGCCTTATTTAGTTTTCCACAAGGACCGAGTTTCCTTGAAAACCAATCCTAAGTTCCTTCCTAAGGTGGAGTCTGAGTTTACTCTGAATCAGGACATCCATGTTCCTGTGTACTACCCAGAGTATTCTAACTTGGGGGCCTTACTACATACTCTGGGAGAAAAGATAGCATTCAGTAAGTATAAGAAATGCAGAAGGAGCAGGACATGAAACTGTATCAGTTAAAGCAGAAGAGGCAGGGGAAGGCAGTCAGAAAAACAAAGGCCCAAACCAAGGAAAAGATAGCCAACTCTGTTAGAAGGGGATAAAAACTTTTATAGGTACATTAGGGAGCAAAGAAAGACTAAGGCAGGATACTGAGGCTGAGTTAAGAAGAAGGTGGTTGGGCAGAGAGCAACAGTGAAAAGCAGGATACTGAGCGGTATTTCTGCTCAGTATTCACAGTGGAAAAGCAGGGGAGATACCTGAGCCAGTCGATAGAAGCACTCTGGATAGTAGGGTTGTTATTAGTCCTTTCACAGAAGAAAGGGTTCTGAAAGAACTCTTAAAACTGAAGGTGGATAAAGCAATGGGGCCCTGATGGGATTCACCCCAGAATTCTAAAAGAACTAAGGAAGAACTAGTAACACCATTGACTACCCTTTTTAATAAATTATGGGAGGATGGAGTGGTGCCAGAGGACTGGAGGAGGGTGGATGTGATTCCCTTCACAAAGTGGGAGCAAGACAGAGGCAGGAAACTACAGACCTGTCAGTTTGACCTCAGTGGTAGGAAAATGATAGAATCAATTCTGAAGGAAAGAATTGTTGAGTACCTAGAGGCCAGTGGGGCACAGTTCAAGTTCAAGTTTATTGCAAGAAAACTCCATTGAGCAAGCTCATTCACAAGGAGGTCCTGTGACATAAACACTTAAAGTACAAACACAGATAGGTAATAACAGTATATACATGAAATGTCGTTACATGATACAGGCTGGATATACATACAAGGGTACCACATAGGGTGACCACAGCTGGTAAACATTGATATGAGACAGGGAGCGACTTACAGGTTGCATACTGATAAATGAAACATGATAACTGGTGTGTGCAATACATATATTTTGGCAGCTAGAACAAACAACAGACTACAACTGATATGGGGAGGAGTGATTTGATAGAGTAGCAGTGGACGTAAGCATAGATAAAGCCAGGAGTAGAAGGGGAATGGAAAGCAGTTAATATGACAAATCAATTATACCTTACCAGTGGATAAATATGGCACACATGGGAAGGAAGAGACTTAATGACAGTTACAGGTGTCTTTTATTTTGGCTGAACTTAGCGATTTGTAGAAGTTTATTGAAACTACGTTAGTTAGTTTCAGTACAGTTTGTAATTGGTTCCAAATGGAGGAAGGGCATATGCAATAGTACGTTTACCAAAGGAATCCGCGTCCTTGGTATGTCAAGCATAATAAAGTCAGATTTTCTTAGCAGTATGCACTATGTGAGATACTAATAATGGAAGAGAGATAGCGTGCCAATTTCTGCAGGAGCAGTTTAAGAGTCCATAGCCCAGCATGGAGCAGGAATCTAGTAGTAACCAACAGCTGCATATAAGTCACAGTGGTGCGAACAGTAAGTGGAGTTGGTAATGAACCGTAACGACGGTGATAAAGGATGTCCAGTTTACTTAGATTTGCAAGAGTGGTGGAGGAATAGATTACATCGCCATAGTCAGTAGGGGAGAAAAGTGGCCTGTACAAGCTTTTTTGAGTTTCAGGGAAAAGGGCCTATTTCTGTAGAAGAAACCTAACCTTGCTTTTAACCTTCTAGAGACATCTTCGACGTGGTCATTGAAAGATAATTTTTATCGATCCAGATACCAGATATTTAAATTTGGTTACAACTTTCAGGGCTCTTTTAGCGTGGTGACAATGAAGTCTTGGCAAGGGTATTGGGGGCCTGTGACAGCACTGTGGGAGAATATCATCGCTTTAGTCTTCTTAACATTGAGCAGAAGCTTTGCCTTATTAAGATTATGCTCAAGTTGTGCTAAGTCCGCTTGAAGCACTCCTTAACTTCAGATAATGATGAGCCAGAAGTATACAACACAGTATCATCTGCAAAAAGTGCAGATTGGACGTAGATATGTTAGCATCTAAGTCATTAATGTACAAAGAAAACAAGATAGGGCCTAAGATGGATCCTGGGGACTCCTCTTGCAACTGGCAAGGCAGCAGCAAAAAGCTTCCGCCTTTACTTTTGGAATCTTCCAGTTAGGTAGCTAGAGAACCACTGGGTGGTATGGTATGTGGCACCCAACTTTGCAAGGCAATTGACTAATAGTTTGTGATCAACAGTATCAAAAGCTTTGCAGAGGTCCAAAAGACTGCACCAGTTACCTTCTTAGCATCTATAGCAGAGATCCAATCATTGGTTACTTTTGCTAGTGCAGTGATTGTGCTATGATTAGCCGGAATCCAGATTGAGCTGGGTTAATGAGAGAGAAGGTTTCCAAGTGAGATTTTAACTGAATATGGATCAGTTTTTAGAACTTTAGAAAGGATAGGCAATATGGAGATAGGTCTATAGTTGTTTACATCGCATGGGTCACCAGATTTAAATAGAGGAGAATATGTGCTGATTTCCAGCAGGGCGGCACAGTAGCAGATGTAATGGAAGACTGAAGATGTGAAGAATTGGGGCAGTGAGATGGGCATGGCTGACCTTAGGAAAGGGCTCCAAGCCATCGGCTCCCAGTGCTTTTCTTGGTGTCTAAGTTAAGAAGAGAATCTTCTACTCTTTATAAGTTTTCTCGTGCAGTTGGAAGGGCTGGGTGCAGGACCAGATGTAGGGGAGGGGTATGCTGGCTCACCGCAGCACCAGCATAAGGTGACGAGTCAAAAGCTAATCCAGCTGTGGCAAAGGGGAGTTAAGTTCCTCCAGGATTAGGACTTATTTTCCACAATCTTGCCACTTGCAACTATCTTTGTTGGGACAGAGGGGCCATGGGCGTCCTTCTATAACCTTGATAGTCTTCCATATTTCTGAGGGTTACCTTTAGCTTGTTCGAGTAGAAATATAATAGTTAGCTTTCACACAGTTATTCCTGGCTGTTCTAAAGGCCTGCCAATCGAAGATTCTTTGGAATGTCTAGCTTTAGCCCAGAGCTTATCTCGAGCTATAAGGGCTGCCTTGAGATCAGGTGAACCAAGAGTTGGAATTGTTCCTACCTTTACTTTGATGAAAGGGGCATGCTTATTTATTATTGTAGTGAGTTTGTTCATTAGGATGTAAACTGCCTTGTTGACATCTTTGGCTAGGTAGAGATCTTGCCATCTGATCATGCTCAGGTCAGATAGGAAGTTTACTGCACTGAATTTGGAAAGGATCTTTTGTTATAAAGATGGGTTTCACAGGAACCAAGGCAGCATGGATTCACAGCAGGATGGTCTGTCAGACAAATCTAATTGATTTCTTTGACTGGGTGACCAAAGTAGATATACCAGGAGGGTCTGTGGACATTGCCTACCTAGGCTTTAGCAAGGCATTTGACACAGTCCCGCACAAAGATTAATAAACAAATTAGCCAGCCTTGGTGGGTCCCAGGGTGGTAGCCTGGGTAAAACACTGGCTGGACAACACGACACAGCGGGTAATAGTAAACTGAGTCCACAGTGAAGAAAGGGTGTTACTAGTGGGTACTGCAGGGTTCAGTACTGGGGCTGGTCTTTTAATGTCTTTATAAGTGACATTGCAGAGAGACTAGAAGGAAAGTATGTTTCTTTGCAGATGACACAAAGATCTGCAACAGGGTTGATAATGAGAGGTGGGGTGGAAAGGATGAAAAGGGTTTGCAAGGTTGGAGGAATGATCAAATGTATGGCAGCTTAGACTCAACGCAAAGAAGTGCAAAGTAATGCACCTGTTAAACAAAACCCAGGGAAGAGTACACAATGGGGGTGAGATACTGACAACAACAAAAATGGAAAGGGACCTGGGATAGTCATATCAGACAACCTAAAGGTGGGCCAGCAATGTGAGAAGGCAGTAAGGAGGGCTGGGGGATACTGGGATGCATGGGAGAGGCATCACCAGTAGAAAACAGGAAGTTGTTGGCACTCTTTACAAACAGTCGGTAAGACCACATATGGAGTTCTGCGTACAGTTCTGGAGACCCCGTCTCTACAAAGACATAGACAGGGTGGAGGATCTGCACCAGAAGACATATGAAGAAAGACTAAATGAGCTTAAGATTTTATTTATTGTTTTATTTTAGTCTTTGGTAACGGTAAGCCCACTAGGCACAAGTGCCTGTTTTCAGGGGCGACCTGGGAATACTGGCGGTTAAGTGACTTGCTCAGATTCACACAGTATGCAAGTGGAGGTTGTGAGAATCAAACTCAGGTCTGGTCTGCTGGATGTACCAAGCTCGTTAGCACCTCGTTCCTCTAACCATAGCCTCGAGGAAAGGAGGGAGAGGGGTGACGTGATAGAAACTTTCAGATACCTCAGGGAATCAACAAAGTCCAAGAGGGTAGCATCTTTCAGAAACAGAGATGTGCAAGAACAAGGGGCACAATTTGAAGATAGAGGGGCGAGCTCAGAGGTCAATGTGAGGAAGTATTTCTTCACTGAGAGGGTTGTAGATGCATGGAATGGCCGTCCTGAGGAGGTCGTAGAGTCAAAAAACAGTGGGGAAATTCATGAATGCATGGGACAGACATAAGGCAATTCTAGTGGGGGTAGGAGGAAGTAGGCTCTGCAGCTTATCCATTAGGTAGGGAAATGGGCAGACTAGGTGGGCCAAGCGGTCCTCATCTGCCATCAAATTCTGCATTTCTATGTTTCATCGAGTGCTTCATTATTATTTGGCCGCACCGAGCCATCAGAAAACTGATCAGTTGTTTGTTGCATTTGCCCTGAGAAAAGAAGGGCTTCAGTTTCTAAACAGTGTTTGTTGAAATGGTTAATTGCATTGTTTACTGCTACCACAAATATGACAAGCCTTACTGGGCTCGGTTAAAGGTTGTTCTACCGGGGAGGGTAGCTACCTCGTTTGCATTTTTTCAGAAATGTGCCCATTACCGACATCTTTGCAGCAGCCACTTGGAATTCTGCCCACACCTTCATCCGACATTACAGTCTGGACATTGTTTCTAGGCGTAGGGCAGGTTTGGACTGGCTGTCCTTCAGGGCCTACTCTCTCTGGGGTCAGCCCTCTCACTGCTTGGGACTCGGTCCTTGTGGTGTAACCTGCTTCAAGAGCCCCCTCAAGTGAGATAGTACAATTCGTAAGAACTTACCGTAACAGTAGATCTTCGAGGAGCTCTTGCAGCAGGTGCTGCTTCCTCCCCTGCATCCCCTAGTGACAGCTTCTCCATCCTTTTCCTCGAATTTAGAGGAACGGCTCTGTTCTCCATTTTCTGTGTGCTGGGGTCTCCGGATACCAGAAGGTACATCGGGTGAGCCAACGTCAATGGGCGGTTCCCCTATAGACTGCTAGCTAGAAGTTTTCTGTGGGTCCTGGCACCTGCCGCTCAGTCCTTATGGTGTAACCTGCTGCAAGAGCTCCTCTCAAGATCTACTGTTATGGTGAGTTTTTACATAACTACTTTCTTGTTCCAGGCAGTGGTCCAGTTAAGAGGTGTACCGGTATATTTTATGCCCGTTTACCATCTATTATGACCGTGTAAGAATTCCTGGTCAGTCCATAGGATTCACACGTGTGCACTTGTGCACATTAAGTTCCGCTGTGAAAATTTACCTTTTTTGCTGTTTAAAAAAAAAAAAAAGAGACAGCTAGCAACCTGGATGTAGTCTGTACTGTAGGCAGCGCCAACCATGTTAGAAGGAACTTATTGCATCTTCTTGAGCGGATGACGGTCCTCTTCAGATGTGTCAATCACACCCTACTAGAACAGAATGGTGCCGCCAATGATGGTGAGGTGACAACTGATCATGCTGTTGTTTTTGTTGCCACATCAACTGACAACATCTCCATCCAGTCCATCCTTCCCTAATCCCTTACCTTAGTAATTCATTACCACTGCGGCCGTCTGCTCACTCACTCAGCCTCACTTTGTTGACTGCTGCTGCCCTGCTCCATCCACCACCCCACCACTGTAGTGAGTGCAGCCTGTGTTTACAAACTGCAGTTATACCAAGTTTGCTTGCTGGCCCCATAAATGTCTGTGAGCTGCTGCTACTGCAACTCAGGCCACCCAGCCTGATGTAAAGTATTGTGTGTCCTGGCTGGACAGGCTGCTGCTGTGGTTCAATTCCAGGCTTCTACCATGTCCCACTTAACTAGTCTGCGCCTATGGTCTACTACCGGTCTGACCATTTGACCAACCGCCAGAGAAGCGCAGCATGGTGAGCAGCAGCCAGCCTAGCTGCAGATTGGGCAGCCTGAGCTGAGCTGAGCCTGAGAGGGCACGGCATCCTGTTCAGTATTCACAGGCTGTTAGCCTCTTCGAGCAAGAAGGAATCCTGCTGTCCTAGGTTCACATTGACAGGACAAGAACACAGGTTGATGTTGCCAATTGCACCAGGAGAAGTGTGGTTTTGTTTAGTGTCCTCTGCTCTGTCCTCAGGCTCCGAAGAGACAACAGCTAGCCTCTCCATCCTGGCTAGTACCCACGCTATGATATGATGCAGACAGATGTGGTTGCAGTCGAAGAAGGCAATATGGAAGAGAGGGCAGACTTTGTGCAAAGTGCTGCTACTGTTTGTTGCAGTTGACGCGGTGCAGTGGCATACACCATTTTACTCAAACTGTCGGACTGACAGATCGGGCAGAGGAAAGGAACACTGGGGGCTGAAAGTGGCATGAATCATGGGTCGGGCTCGGCTGTCATCACATCTCACTCACATCCATCGAGTCATCGATGTCAGAACTGGAGCTGGAGGACTGGAAGCAGGTTGGATGGAATTGGAGCGGATAAGCTTTAGCACTTGTTACTTCTGGTTCGTCAGCCAGCAAAAAATGGTGGTATATTTATTCGTTCAGTAAACAGCTTCTGGTAGGTGGCAATGCTACAGAATGGAGCTCCAAACATCAAAAGAAAGGTAAGGGTAAACAGTGTGCTCAGGGACAACAATATTGCTAGCTAAACCTACAGACAGTATGTGAAACATGGCAAGGCAATGCAACCGGTTGGTGACTACACTAAGACCACACACTTACAGAAATCATGCCAAACATGACTGCATGATGGGGGCTGCAGATCAGGAACAGACCATGAAGGGTGAGGCTGCAGCCTGGTGCATGAGGCAGCTGAAGAATGAGTGAAGCAGAATTAGGTCTTCAAATGAAATTTTTTATTTTTCACAATGTGGTCTGAAGTCTCTGCTCTGAAATGTTATCTATAGCAGTCTAGCAGTCTGTGGTTGTAGAGGTACCCACCCCATGTAAGGTGTGGTGGTATTTTCCTGTAGTCTGCAGCCCCAGAAGCAAGATTCTAGAAGAATTATGGCTCATAGCCTTTTCAGCGGCAACCCAAGACTTCATTCAGTGCTTGAGCCTAGAGAGACTCAAGTTAGCTATATAGCAGCAACCACACCCACCACACAGAAGTTCAAGTTATTGGCAGGAAATTACAGTACTCCATTGAGCAGGCTCATTTGCAAGGTGGTCCTGAAGCATTAGTATGAACAAGTAAAAAAAAAATGACAAATGCAATAAAACAATGAAAATACAAGTGGAAGGACTGAAAGAGGAAACTAGGTATGTACAATTGAGAGCTATACACAGTAGGAGCATTGCAATGCAGCAGTACATGAAGTTAGTAAAATAGTTGAGAGTATATACAATGAAAACTATACACAGCAGGCATTGCGGTACAGTAAATTGGCAAGAAAGAAAAATACATTGTCATACGTGGAAGGCACAGGCAGTCATTTGCACAACAGGTAGGTGAAATACATTGTAACATGTGGAAGGCACAGGCAGTCAGAACAGCAAAGGCCCAAACCGAGGAAAAGATAGCCAACTCAGTTAAGAAGGGGGATAAAACCTTTATAGGTACATCAGGGAGCCAAGGAAGACCTAAGGGAGGGGTTAGGGAGGCTTAATAAAGGGAGGGAGGGTGGGCCGAGGGTGACTGTGAAAGGCAGAGATACTAAACAAATATTTTGCTCAGTATTTACAAAGGAAGTGGGGAGTACCTAAAACAAAGAGTAGAAACACTCTGGATACAGAAGTTGATACCAGCCCATTTACAGAAGAAAGGGTTCTGAAAGAACTCTTAAAACTGAAGGTGGACAAAGCAATGGGGCCTGATGGGATTCATCCCAGAATTCTAAAAGAACTAAGGGTAGAACTAGTGACACCACTGACTACCCTCGTTAACAAATCATGGGAGGATGGGGTGGTACCCGAGGACTGGAGAAGGGCAGATGTGATTCCCTTACAAAGTGAGAGCAAGGCAGAAGCAGGAAACTACAGACTTGTTAGTTTAACACTCAGTGGTAGGGAAAATGATGGGATGACTTCTGAAGGAAAGAATTGCCGAGTATCTAGAGGCCAGAGGGCACAGGACCCAAGGCAGCATGGATTCACAGCGGAAGGTCATGCCAGACAAATCTGATAGATTTCTTTGACTGGGTGACCAAAGTAGTAGATCAGGAGGGCTGTGGACATGGCTTATCTAGACTTTAGCAAGGCATTTGACCCAGTCCCACACAAAAGATTAATATACAAGTTAGCCAGCCTGGAGTGGGTCCCAAGATGACAGCCTGGGTAAAGAATTGGCTGGAGAATAGGACACAGAGAGTAATAGTAAAATGGAGTCCACTCTGAAGAAAGGGGTTACTAGTGGGCACAACGAGGTTCAGTATTAGATCGGTCCTCTTCAATGTCTTTATGTAGCGACATTGCAGAGGGACTGGAAGGAAAGGTATGTCTCTTTGCAGATGACACAAGATCTGCAACAGAGTTGATGCACAAGGTGAGGTGGAAAGGATGAGAAGGGACTTGGCAAGGTTAGAGGAATGGTCAAATGTATGGCAGCTTAGATTCAATACTAAGAAGTGCAGTCAGTGCACCTGGGAAACAAAACCCAGGGAAGAGTACACAATGGGGGGTGAGATACTAACAACAACAAAAATGGAAAGGGACCTGGGGGTAGATATATCAGATGACCTAAAGGTGGGCAAGCAATGTGAGAGGGCAGCAAGGAGGGCTGGGGGATACTGGGATGCATGGAGAGGCATCTCTAGTAGAAAACAGGAAGTTATTATCCCTCTGTACAGACAGTTGGTGAGACCCCATCTGGAGTACTGGCGCAGTTCTGGAGACCCAATCTCCACAAAGACATAGACAGGATGGAAGCTGTCCAGAGGAGGGCAACTGAAATGGTGCAGGGTCTGCACGGAAGACATATGAAGAGAGACTTAAGGAGCTAAATATGTATAGCCTGAGGAAAGGAGGGAGAGGGAGGACATGATAGTAACTTTCAAGTACCTCAAGGGAATCAACAAAGTCCAAGAGGGTAGCATCTTTCAAAAAAAGAGGTGCAAGAACAAGGGGCACAATTTGAAGATAGAAGGGGGCGGCTCAGAGGTGAATTTAAGGAAGTATTTTTTACAGAGAGGTTGTGGATGCATGGAACGGCCTTCCGAGGAGGTTGTGGAGTCAAAACAGTGGTGGAACTCAAGCATGCATGGGACAGTCATAAGGCAATTCTGGGGGTAGGAAGAAGTAGGCTGGATTAACTAGCATCTGCAGCTTATCCATTAGGTAGGAAATGGAGCGAGACTGGGTGGGCCAGCGGTCCTTATCTGCGTCAAAATCTATGTTTCTATCTTTCTATGTTTAGCCATAGCATGTAATAGAGCAGAGGTGGATAAAGGGTTCATCAAATAGAGGGGAAGCTATTACATGGGAGCACTGTTACTCAAATCCTGCAGCTTTGATAGGCGGTTGCTAAGCAGGGTAACAGTGGAGAGGATAGAAGAATGGGTAGTAGGTGTGGAATTAGGTGAAGTAGTTAGTGAAGGCAGGGAGTCGATAAGATGGTAAGGAGAGGAAGTGGAGATAGGAGAAGGTATAGGCTAATCATGCTAGTTAAGTTTAGTCAGGGAGGCTGGAGGAGGATGAGGCAGGAGAAGGAAACAGAGGGCAAGCTTTTAGTAGGGTGGAGGCGGAGTCCGGATCATTTAATGGTGAGCAGGGTGGGGTAGGGAAGCATGGGTAGTGGAGAGAGCCTTGAGAGGAAGTGATATCCAGTTAGTTACGGGAAGAGCACTACTTGACAGATTTACTCAAGGCATACCCAGCTGATCAGTGGCATGCACAGGGGTCACGATTTGTTGGCAAGCAGGCTTTTGAAGCTGCCCGGGATTCATTTCTGCAGTTTGAGGCTGGACTGTGCTTTGTCCAGGCAGCTGGGAGTGCATGGGCTTATGACCCAACCCTCCGAGGCAGAAATGGGTGCTGTGGGACATCTAGCATAATGTAGGTAGCACTACATGGGAGTATAAGCAAGCAGAGCCAAAAAAGATTTGTTATTGGGGGTAAGCAGGAGGTCTTTGTATAGCCAGGTTAGGGTGTGATGGAGCCATCTAGTGGCAATGGAAGTCAAGTCCAGGGAGACATATAGGTCACAATGATAGGTGCTGGCGATGAGCCTCTGTAATGAAGTTCATCACCCTATGGTAAAATATGTCTAGTTGGTGTAGCAGAGTGTGAGCACCAGCTATAAAGAATGTCAGCATAGTGGTGGAGTGGCATGAAGGTTGTTTGAACCAAATGTAATCTGGCTTCTGTGGTAAAAAGAAATTTGTTCCTGTAAACAAAACCAATTCTTTTGTCATAGTTTTTTAAGTTAGTGAGACGAGGTGGGCAGAGAAGGTTAGATGTTGGTCTAGTTTGCAGCCTAGATATTTGAATTTGTTTACGACCTCCACTCAGTCAGTCAATCAGACTTTATTTAACCAGGCAATTACATCGTTGAGCAAGCTCATTTGCAAGATGATCCTGGACACAGAGTACAATTACATTTACAGTATTCAATTGCAAACCATAAAATAGCAGACAGGGAACAATCTAATTCTTAATTACAACAACAATTAATACGGGAAAAATCACACATTGCAGTCAGTATACATACACAGGCAGTTCATATTAATATGTTTGGGAACAGTGAAGCGAGAAAGGAAAGGAAGACATGGAGACACAGGAGCCAGAGGGATGACGGGCACAAGAAGAAAGGGCGTGGCAATCCTTCTAGAGAAGGTCACCTGGAGGGATTTTCAAAGGGAGGGGGGAGGGAGGGGGCTAGAAGGAGTTGGTTGCGGTAATAGGAAGCGACCAGCAGGAGATAAGCTGGCCAAGGGGGTCCAAGACCTGGGTGAGAATTCAGACTATATGTCAATGATTACCTGAAACAGTTGCACGAGTCTTCAGGCATTGGTAGTAGCTGTCTGAATACGAGAGACTGGGCAGGAAGGAGAGTTTAAGTACTTTTATGTTTTTCCAAAGTGATGGAAGGAAAGAACTGATTCTAGTTGAGCCAGAAGGCATGTCCCTGTCCTTGGTAGCTGAGGAGGACAAGGGTAGAGTTCCGTGAGGGCCACGTATACCTCTTGGACCGCTCGAACAGGTTACCAATGTAGGGTGGGAGTTTGTTGGAAAGTACCTGAAGAGCCACATGAGGATGTTTCTTTGCCTCCACATGATGAGAGATGACAGTCAATTGCCTGGTATAGCAGGCAGTGGTGAGTCTGAAGGCATGTCGAGTATAAATCCAAGGCATGATGGTAGAGTGTGTCAAGCTTTTAGGCGCATACTGGGGGCAGTGACTGTCTAGAATGTCAGCGTAGTTAAGCAAAGGGAAGATTTTGAACCAACTTTTTCTGGCTTTGAGAGTGAGCAGAAGTCTTATTCAGTAGAATATGCCCAGATGCTGTCTTAGTTGTTTTGTTAGTTCACTTAGATGTACACTGAAACTAAGTTTGTTATCCAACCGACTCCCAGATATTTGAATTTATCCACTATTTCCAGAGATTCACCAAAGAGGGAGATAATCTGGGGATACCAGGTGTTCCCATATTGGGGGGATCAAGCAACCAATCAAAATCTTTATTTATCCAGGCGGGCACAATTGAGCAAGGCTCATTTGCAAGGTGGACCCGGTCATGAATACTCAAAGTACAGTACAGAAGCAGGAATACAAAAAGCAATAATATACAAGGAAGAAAAAGTATATACAGTACAAGGTTGAAATAAAAAAAAAAAACATTATTTTACAGTTGAAGTCAGCAGATGTACAATCAACCATAGGCGTACAGAGGTTATAACTATAAGCAGAGATCTTTTGAGTGAGGGCCGGCAACTACACATATAGGGGGAATGAGGCCGTGTATGGGGTGGCAGGTAAGTAAGAGAAGAGGAGGGATATATTACAGACGACTGGGGAAAATTGAGCTAAAACCACAGAAAGTGACAATGGCTGTTGTGTACTTGTTTATTATAATGACGGAGGAGGGTAGATAATTGGGGCATTACTATGGATGGGGTGGGACTTTAGCCAGGCTGGAGTGGACAGGGAACTGTGGGTGCAGCAGGAAGAGTTAATAGGAAAAACTGAGAGCCTGGGGTAGAAACATGGTGGCGTCCAGGATGGAAGGGAGTTATGAATTAGTGGGCTAGCGGTGAAAAACATTTACAAGGTGCTTTCATGTAGCGATCGTAGAGAGCGCCTTGAAGATATTCAGGCTAACGGCAGCTCAGCTTCAAGTTCCTTTGTAAACCGCTCCACAGTGTGGGTAAAGAGAAGCTTAGAGCAGCTTTACAAACAGGTTTTGACCCTTGAACTTGAGAGAAATTAGGGAAAAGCTCCTTAGAACGAGGGTGCCTAACACTAACTGGGAATACAATCTGAGACATATGAGGGAGTTTGTTGGTCACCGCCTGAAGGCCCATAGGGTGGCATTTTATTTCTTCTATAGTGAAGGGAAGTCCAGCCTAACGATGAGTACAGGGAGCAGTGGTGTGTGGAAAATGGAAGGCCAGTAATGAACCTGATAGCTATGTGGTAGAGGGTGTCCAACTTAGCCAGTGCAGAGGCAGTAGTTAGCAAAGGTAGGAAGGTTGTTTGAACCAGCTTTCTCCTGGCTTCGAGAGTGAGCAGAAGTCTTATTCAGTAGAATATGCCCAGATGCTGTCTTAATTGTTTTGTTAGTTCACTTAGATGTACACTGAAACTGAGTTTGTTATCCAACCAGACTCCCAGATATTTGAATTTATCCACTATTTCCAGAGATGATCATGGCTTTTGTTTTTGGCATTGAGCAAGAGCTTAAGGCTCCAGCAAGTTATGCTGGGCGTGATAAAGTCTTGCTGTAACTCTGTGAGAAAGGTCTAGAGAGGGATTGGTTGTGTAAAGGTCTTGTGTCATCTGTGAAGAGATGAACATTTCCTGCAAGAATGCCAGAATCAATGCGGTTAATATAGAGAACTAAGAGGACAGGCCTCAAAATGGAACCTTAAGTGTACACCTCGGGCAGGGCTTTGAGTGGTGACAGTTCCACTTGTGCATTAATTTGTTGCCTTCGATTCGTGATGTAGCAGTGGAACCATTTTACTGCAGCAGGGGTTAGGCCAATGCAGCCTCAGAGTATCAAGCAGGATGGAGGATCAACTGTGTCGAAGGTTTTACTGAGGTCAAGGAAAAGCAGATAATCATCCAGGAGTTTTTGGGGGGACAGGGATATAAGCTCATTTTGGATGGCTGTCATATGGATGGAATAGAAGTAAATCACTTTTGTTTTGTTTGTCTTTTTGCACTTTAGAAGTTTGGACTGTGCAAGGCTGAGCTGTGGAGATCTAATTCAGACTGGAGTTCCACACGAAGCTCGGCTGCCAAGGCTTGGATATGTATAGCACAGTATTGTCATGAATAGGTGGAGTTTAGCGCTGTGAATACTGTTTCCAGTGGTGTTGATATATGGCATGAATAGGAGAGGACCAAGGATCAAGCCTTGGGGTACTCCTTTAGAACAGGGAGGAGGCGGGGAGAGGAACTGCCTGCTTTACCTGCTGCAGTCTATTTGTCAGGTAGCTGTTGAACCAAGACTGCTGAAAGTCGAAATGCCATGCCAGTTCAGTATGTGTCGGAGTAAAGTGTGATCGACGGTATTGAAGGCTTTACTGTGGTCCAAAAACAGCTCCTATGACTTGTTTCTTGTCCATAGCAGTGAGCCAGTCATTTGTAACATAGGCTAGGGCTAAGTTAGTGCTGTGGGCTGGTCTGAGCCGGACTGCTGTGATGGGTTTATAAGGTTTGTTGTTTCCAAGTTAGGCCCTTAGGTGTGCATTTATCAGCTTCTAGAGCTTAGAGAGCAGGGAAGAATTGATATAGGGTGGTAGCTATTCAAACAACATGAAGTCTTGCTGTATTCTGACTATTGCAGTGATCACCAACCTTTGAACTGCCCATGAGAACAAAGATTAACTTTCCATGCAGGGCATGGAATGCTGGCTCGACTCGGTTGAAGCCTCTGTGTGCTGTTGTTTAAACTTCAACCGTCAGATTCTTTACTCTGCCTCACTGAACAGTCGCGAGATTTCTCCTTCACTCTGTTCAAAAAGTCGGTTAAAGTGTTGTTTTTGCTTGGTTTCTACCGAATTTCGCTACTGAGCCTGTCGGTTTAAATCTCTGTCTGTGGTACCGTAAGTGCTAGATAGGTTTTGTATTAGTTTTCTGTGTGGAACTTGTAAACATTGGATCGGTTCGGTTTGAACCAATCAGGTTTGTGTTAAAAAACTTCTGTCCTTAGAGTATGGTAACCGGTCCGTGACGGTTCTAAAAAAAACGGATTTGATTATGTTTTTTCCATGACCCGCAACACGGTCAGGAACTGATAGGAGTGTCTTGCCTGGCGGATTGCCAAAAAAGGGTAAGTTGTGTTTAGGATTGGCCATGTCTGAGAAACCCAAGAAAAAAATGGGCCCACTGGTTTCAACATCAGAGTGCGTGGGAAGCCTTTGCTAAGGCTGATCCCCACACCACCTGTGTTTATTGTCTGGGGTTTGACCAGCTCAATTCAGACTGCCAAATTTGTAAAGTTTTCCCAGAGCTACCCTGATAAGAGAGTAGGTAGTCTGCGGGAAGGGAGGCTGAGAAGTCCGCTGACCGGATGGCCAGCCCGTTCAGTTCCGACCGAACCAGAAGGGTGCCCTTTGACCAGGCGAAACTTCTTCGGCAAAGGAGAACTGATTCTGAAGAGTCAGTTCTGGTTAAAAAGAAAGAAAAGGGAAAAATCATCCAGTTCGGATCCACAAGTTCTTTCTCCACCCGCTGATGAAATAGCCAAAGCAATAAGGATAGTTCAGTCGCTAACTGGTTCCCGCCAAACCGGCACCATCTGTCAGGGCTCGGTTCGGTCGGTTCCCCGGTTCCGGATTATACTTTAGAAGAATTTTATGAACCGGAGGAGGGAGAGTATGAAGATAATGATGATGATGGTGACTATGAAAGTCTGATGTGCCTATTGACCCGGACATCTCCCCAGTCAGACCTTCAGGTGTTTCTCCTCCCTAGGCTTTCTGAGTCCCTTCCCACTTTATGTTTTACAAGAAAGTGGCTGAAACCTCCAGCTTCCTATGGAAGAAGCAGTAGAGGATAAGGAGGAGCCTGATTTTGTTGAGATGATGGACATCCCAGAGTCCAGAAGATTGTCTATTCCCTCCATAAATCTTTTGGGAAACAGACATTTAAAATTCTAAAACTCTAATTCCTTACCTCCTGTGGACAGAAGAATGGACAAGAGGTATACCCTTTCAGGCTCGGACACGAGTTCCTTTCCCAACAATGCAGCCATGTTGGGGTAGTGCAGCTGCTGCCTGTGATAAGGCAACTATTCCTTGGCTACACTCCGCAGATAAGGACTCAAGAGGATTGATGCCATGGCAAAGAAATAGTACATGGCAGCATCCTTGGGACTCAGGCAGGCTAACCATATGGCCTACATAGCTAGATACCAGAAGTCCAGGTGGGACACTGTGCTGGCTCTGGCTAAACAGGCCCCTGACCAGCTTGCCAAGGAGCTGGAGCAGGTGGCTGTGGATGGGATTGAGGCATCCAAGGTGCAGTTTCATGCTGCTGTGGACTCCAATGATGTTTCATCTAGAGTCATGGCTACATCTGTGGCCTTAGGAGGATAGCTTGGCTCAGATGTACTAGCCTATCACTGGATACCCAGGCTAAGGCCATGGATTTTCCTGTCATTGATAATAATTCTCTGTTTGGGGGCAGACAGAGAACTACATGAAGAAGATGGACTAGTACAGGACCACCTACAGGAGTGCTCAGGCCAAAGAAAGGCAAGCCACTGCTCAGAGGCAGCATTCCAGGGCAGGGGCAGGCACTTCAAAGACCTTTTACAAGCCCAGGCCTCCTCTTCTGCTTATGCTCAGAGGGGTTCTTTAGAGGAGAGGCAGACGGGATGAGCAGGCCTACTTCCACCCCTCAGCCTAAGCCCCAGCCAAGCAGACACCCTGATGGGTCTGCTCACGATTCGCTAATACCTGTAGGGGCAGACTGGCTTACTTTGTCCAGGACTGGAAGTCTTTAACATCAGACAAGTGGGTCCTAGAAGTAGTAAGCCAGGAACTGGTTCTCAGCTCAAAAAATTCCCAAAATGAGAACCAGAACCTTTCCACCTGCAAATCCATCAGAGACCCTTGCCCTAGAGGCAGAGGTTTCTTCCCTCTTGGCTCTCAGAGCCATAGAAGGGTTCCTACCACTCACAGGGCAAAGGATTGTACTCTAGGTACTTCCTAACCCCCAAAAAGACAGGAGAATGGCGGCCCATCCTGGATCTGAGATATCTAAACAAGCACCTTTTAAAGCCAAAATTCAAAATGGTGACTCTGGGAATAATTCTGCGTCTCTAAGGCCAGGAGACTGGCTAGCCTCCCTGGACCTCAAAGATGCCTATTTTCACATTCCATCAGGTGCTCCCACAGAAAGTACCTCAGGTTCGAGTTGCCCTCAGGCCACTATCAATTCAAACAATGCCTTTGGTCTAACATCAGCCCCAGGGTGTTCACAAAGTGCCTGGCAGTAGTGGTTGCTTTCCTAAGGAGAAAAAGATCTCCATCTTTCCATGCTGGACGACTGGCTCATAGTGGGTCAGTCCCAGACCAAGTCAAGTCACATCTTCAGATAACTCAGCAACTGCTCACTTCCTTAGGATTCCTCCTAAACCTTCCAAAGTCAGTTCTTGAGCCAGTACAGCTCCTCACCTTTATAGGGGCAGAGCTGGATACAATAGAGCAAAGCCTTCCTTCCCTGGACAGGCAATGACCCCTATAGAACTGCCCTCTTCTTTCACCCTTCAGGTGTCCGAACACAAGGCTTCTTGCAGCTCCTGGGCCACATGGCAGCCTCTACAGCAGTGGTCCAGGGGCAGATTCCAGATGAGGGACATTCAGTTCCACTTAAGAGCCTTCTGGTCCCAAAGAAAGGATTCCCTTACCAAACTAGTCCCAGTTACTCGAACCTGATCCAGGCCTTGCAGTGGTGGCAGGATCAGGACAATTGAACAGGGGTTCCTTTGTCACTCAGTCTCATTCACTAATCTCACCACAGACACCTCCCTCTTGGGCTGGGGAGCCCACTTAGGGATCTTACCACCCAAGGGCTGTGGTCACCTCAAGAATCTCTGCTTCACATCAATCTCTTGAACTCAGAGCAGTGTTTCTGGCACTGCAAGCTTTTTCCAAATCTGTACAGAACAAGGTGGTCCAGATCAAACAGACAGTACCACCACAATGTGGTATACCAACAAGCAAGGAGGCACTCGGTCACGGCCTTGTGCACAGAAGCAATGAAGTTGTGGTCTCTGGCCTGTTCTCTGCAAGCCTCTGATAGCAGTTCACCTCCCAGGGAAGGACAATGTCTAGCAGATGCTCGTAGCAGGATATCTCTCAGGGCCACCACGAATGGTCCCTAGATCCCTAATTTTGAAAGTGATTTTCTTGAGATGGGGCACTCCACAGATAGATATTTTGCAGCCCAGACAATCACCAACTTCCCTCTTCTGTTGCAGACCCCCAGTCTTGGGCTCAGTCCCCTGGATGCTCTGGTTCTGAATTGGGAAGGAAGTTCCTGTATGCTTTCCCTTCCTCTCCTGTTCAAGGTGCTAGTCAAGATCAGGTCTCAACCATACAAAGTGATTCTGATCGCTCCAGACTGGGCCAGACAGCCTGGTATCCACTGTTGCTGTCCTTAGCAGTCCATCTTCTCCTGTCTGTTCCGGAATTACAACCTGTTGACATCCTTTCAGGGAAGGATTTGGTATCCGAATCTCAAATCGCTCAATCTCAAGGCCTGGCTCTTGAAGAGTTAGAGTTTGCTGACCTGCACTCTCTCAAGGTGTTCTGGATATTCTTAAGGCTTCAAAGCCTTCTACCAGAAAGACTTACAGCTCCAAATGGAAAAGGTTCACTATTTGGTGTTCTAATAAGCATATTTCCAGAATCTGCTGGGTTGCCTACAGTCCTGGACTATATGGTTTATCTTAATGGCTTGGGACTTAGACCAACTACACTTAAAGTGCATCTGGCAGCTGTTTCTGCCATCTTGTCAGTAGGCAAGTCCTCTCTCTATCAGCCCATCCTGTATTTGGTAATTCTTCAAGGGATTGCTGCACACCAATCCCACCTTTAGGGATCCTGCTCCTGCTTGGGACCTTAATGTTTGCATTGCTCAGCTTATGCAACCCCTTTGAGCCTTTGTCCTCTGCAGAGCTTAAATACTTGACTTGGAAAACTGTGTTTTTGGTAGCCATTACCTCTGCCAGGCGCATCAGTGAATTGCAAGCCCTGTCAGTGGAGCCTGATTTCATCTCTTTCTATAGAGATAAAGTGGTCCTAAGAACTAACAGGAAGTTTTGCCTAAGGTGGTTTCAGATTTCCACCTGAATCAGTCTATGTCTCCCTGTTTTCTTCACTGACCATTCCTCTTCTGGAGAGGAGGTTGCACAGCCTGGACGTAAAAGGGCCCTTAGCTACTACATAGAGCGCACCAAGGGTCACAGGTTTGAGTCCTCAGTTGTTCCTCACTTATGGGAGGCTGGTAAGGGCAAACGTGCCACTGAAAGATCTATTGCCAGGTGGATTGTCTCTTGTATACAATTGCTCATGAAAACTGGGTAGAACCCCACCCTCAGGCCTGAGGGCTCACTCTACTAGAGGTACAGCTGCTTCCTGGCTACTTCCAGGGATATTCCTATCTTAGAAATCTGTCAAGCAGCCACCTGGAAAACAGTCAATACATTCACCAAGCATTACTCTCTGGATATCCAGGCTAGGAGTGATGCTCGGTTTTCACAGCAGTACTTCAGAGCCTTTTCCCCAAAGTAGGTTCTGTCCCTCCATGGAGGTACTGCTTGGTAGTCTGTAATAGTCAGAATACAGCAAGACTTCATGTTGTTTGAAGAAAAAATTACTCACCTTAGTAATGTTGTTTCTTCTAATGGAGTCTTGCTGTATTCTGACCCTCCTCCCTCTCAGAACCTGTTTTTGGGATATGGGTCGGCAGTAGCAGTGTTGGCACCTACAGGTGCCCTTTTTGGGGGTTTCCTGACTTGAGTCTTTGCTTTGAAACCAAAAACCCTTATTTAACAAATTTAGTGCCAGTTGGCTAGTGTGAGTTTTACAGTTTCCACACAGAACGCCTAGTGAGTATAGCTCAGAAGATCTGACGGTTGGAGTTTAAACAACAGCAGACAGAGGCTTCAACTGAGCTCGAGTCAGCTGCCCATGCCCTGCATAGAAAGTTAACTCTCTGTTCTCCGGGCAGTTCAAGGGTTGGTGATCACTGCAATAGTCAGAATACAGCAAGACTCCATTAGAAGAAACAACATTACTAAGGTGAATAATTTTTCTTCAGGTCCATTGGATCACCTGATTTAAACAATGCGAGAACCTGGGCAATTTTCCAAGGCTTGGGCAGAGTAGAGGAACTGATGGATGTATTAAACAGGTACAAGATGGGGCCGTTAGAGGAAATGAGGCCCTATTCCATCAATAACAGCGCTTTGCTAACATTTAGATGGAGGAGGAGGTTCCTACCTCTTTGAACTGGAAAGGGGTAAAGGAGAAGCTGTGTTTAGACAGGGCTGGGGAATGCCTGGTAAGTTGGATATTAAGGTTGCTGTTTTGAGGTTTCAGCAAGGCCTGCTGTGAAGAAGTGGTCCTTAAAGCTGTGGAGGATGTCAGATTTATTGGAGATGGTCTTGCCTTTAAGGGAGATCTTACGGGCAGTGTGAAAAGGTTTGTTGCCTTTCGCTGATTTAATGATTTGCCAGAATTTGCTGGAATTTCCTTAGCAGAGTCGAAAGCTGATAGGAAATAGTTCATTTTTAGTCCCTGATGAGTTTGGTGCACTCTAGCATGACAGACCTGAATGCCACCAGCCCAATGGATGTTTGGTCCTCCTGGCTGTGGCCCAGAGGTGGTCCTTGTACTAAGTGCTGCCTTTAATTCAGCTGTGAACCAAGGGCTCATATTCTGCATTTTAACAAGGGGCATGCCTGTTCATGATGTCGCTTAAGGTGGGGTGAAGGCTGGATGAAGTTTTTCAATAAGTGATAGCCAAGCAGCTAGGAATAGTTCAGTTTCTGAATCGTGGTGATGGTCAAAGAAGCAGAACTGGAAATGGAAACTCAGTGTCTGAGAATCAGATACCAGAGCTGGTGAGGCACATTTTGATGACATAATAAGTCAGGCTGTGACTAAGAACGAGCATACTGGCTCCAAAATCCAGACCCGTACTATCAAGAATGGAAGCTCAAGTTCCAATGGCTGGAGGTGATCAAAGAGGGTGATGTCCTCTGCTTGAGATGTTCCATCTGCTTCAGGGTACATGGCAGTGAGAGCTCTTTGCGCAACAAGGATTAGGTTAGTGCCAAAGTCCATGCCACACTGGGTCTGCCACCGCCACTGTGCTACAAATGCCATAATTATGCAGCATTTTTCTTAGAAAGTCTCCCCTGCTGACTGTAATTAACTGGACAAGTCCACACCACTACTGGTTTCTGTTTTTGTGTCTTAGTGTTTACTTGTGTAACCCCTGTTACCCGGGTTACTAGAATCCCAGTAAGACCTAGTGGTAGGCAGGAAGGCAGCTTGTGAAACTCCAGTTAAATGGATTTCACACTGTCTCACTCTGTTCTCAGTCTCAGCTGAGACTGAGGGATGACATCATTTAGAACTGTCGAGCTGCATAAGCCACACTGGAATGTTGCAGTTGGAGGTTAGAGTAGAATGTTGGGGAATTTGAAGTCAAGTCTGTATAGTTCAGTGGAGTTGGCAGTCTGAAAGAGGGCTGTGCTGTAAGCAGGCCCTCAGAGCTCTAGCTCTGTCAAAGAGCTACTTTTGTTGTATAGGTGTGTGTTTTCACCTGAAGAGGAACACAAGAAGAGCATATTGAAGTGGTGGAGACCGCTTTCAATGGTTCAGGGCCCCATCCTGTGGGGATGGGGAAGGTATCAGCCTGTTTCTAGGGGCAACCCCCGTCCGGCTAGGGAAAAGAAGCTGCCTAGTTTAAGTTCGTGCTGAGGCACCAGAATTTCTGGACGAGATTCCTTGAGGAGGAAACGCCCTGTGGGGCACCTGCAACCAAAGGGTGAGTTCGCCTGCTAAAGGGCCATGTTTTCACCTGCATCAGTATGAAACTAAAGGGACTGTTACTCATGGGTCAGGAAAAGGCAGCCAAGTACAGTTTGGAAGATGTGGGGATTGGACTGCTTGACTTGTGGGGGTCTAGAGTAATGGACAAAGCCACTTATTAAGTATGTTCAAGTCCAGCACAAATGGGATGTAAAGACAGTAGATTGAATGTGAAATACATTTAAAAGAATCTACACAGCAAAGCGTGTTAAGAATGAGTGTTACAGTCCGAGAAATGGCGGGTATGAATTATGGGAGCGAGGTGGAGACCCTCATCAGTAGTAAACAAATTCACCCTCACGGAATTGTTCTGGGACACCTGTTGCTTTCTCTCAGGTACTTGGCCAGTGCCTGAGGAAAGTACCCAGATGTGGGATTGATGAGGAAGATTCCTTATGGAGCAGAAGTGCTCATAGGTGGTTTAGGGAGCCACCAGTAAATGTTTCCATGCTATATGGAAGTGTCCAAGTGACTGGCAAGGAGCCAGCCATGGAAACCCAGAGCAGTATACAAGTTTGGGCTGTGTGCCCAGTTTGTTTCAGAGCCTGAGGGCCAAAGTGAATGAGGATGTGTTCTGGTCTCCTTAAATCTGCATTACCAGGAGTGTAGCCCTTGGGGTCCATCTATGCTTTGTTTATTCTGCTGGATGTGAATAAAAGTCACACTTTAGAATCCCACTTCTGGTATTGGACATTACAGTTATTGCTTCCTTTGTCCTGAGTTACTTGGGTGCCCCTGTGCAGAGTAGCCAAACCTAGCTAATGTGCCAAGTGATATATTCGCCCCGAACCCAGCCCACCAGGTAGAGCTGTCAAATAGAAACGGCATACATAGGTGGGAGTTACATCAGAACGGACAGTCGATTTAATGAGTCCCGGTCCGGCACGCAGGCCCCATAATTTACTTGTTTAGAAGATTTCCGTGATCTGTCGCCTAAAATGAACTATCCTGACCAGCAGCTCAGCTGTAAATGTGCTATTATCTGCATGTGGTGCTGGCTCTTGACTGGCTGTTTTAAGAAAATGTTGGGGGCTGGCTATCTGAGAGATTGAGCCGCAGCATGGAAGGTTGGAATTAAGGGCTCACTCAGCTCATGCTGCTCACACAGCACAGAATCGGAATGGTGAGCTGAGGCCATGACTCGTGAGAGTGAGGGCTGAGGCTACCAGGGCTGCAGTGGCAATGGGCAGCAGCCGCCAGGCCAGCTACTAGTGAGCTAGTTTTTAGATAGAGAAATGTGTAAACTAAGTCAGTAGGCTTTACAAAGACAGAAAATCGCCCTCCTCTGATACTTCCAGATTTACCTGAACTAGGGAAAATTCTGAATCTTATTTTTAACTTAATTTGGTGGCGTCATCATGCACGTGTGTCATGTGTGCTCAGCTCATACTTAGCATCATTTCTCTAATTTTCCAATGAATAGTCAGCTCTCAGCAATAAGCAAACGAACGAGAGTCAAGAACACAAGTCAGCAGTACGCAGCAGTAGCAAGAGGAAAATTACAGACAGCGCCACACCACTGATGAAGATGTAAAGAAGATAGAATGCTGCTTCAATTTCAGTGGTCCAGCAGGAGACATCTCAAAACAGAATATGGCTGTACCGACAAGAGAAGAGACTTTTCAGAACAGTGTACTTTACTGCAAAGGAGGAACTTACTTCTGAGACAGTTAACAGTATTTTATTACTACAAAACCTTAATGGTTTAGATACTGGTTTTCAGAATCTTAGTTGGGACTCAGTAACTGATATACAGGAATACTTTAAATTGGTTATTGATAACAAATTAAAAGAAGTTAGGCAAGTCATCTGTATATGGAGTGATAACAGATGAAAGCACAGATCTATCCATTCATAAAAGTTGACTGTGTATGTCAGGTATGTGAAAATGGGGCTGCAGGACAGATATTTGTCACTGAGGATCCCAGATGGGCAAGCAGAAACTATCACACAAAATGATTGGAGACGCTAAAGTCTGTTGGTATTTCAAATGAAAAGTTTTTAGCCTGGAATCTGATGGGGCATCAGTAATTGTAGGAGTCAGAAGTGGAGTTGGGGTGAGGCTGAAAAGTAAATGTCCATTACTAGGTTTTTATACGGAAAAAGAAGGCCAAGGCCCATCTAGATTTTCCCCACACAAATGTGGGCAATTTATATTGTTAGGTTCCGGTTTAGCCAATAGTCAAGACCCTTTTAAGATTCACTACTACCTGAATCAACCAATTTCTGTGGCAGTTTATTTCAGAGTCTAGATGCCCTTACTGAAAAGAAGTTGAGTCTAAGGTTGGTTCTGGCTTGGGGACTATAAGTTTCTTGGTATGGCGTCTAGGGACAGTTCAGCCTAGTGGTAAAAAGTAAGCCCACATTTGTTCATGAGATCTGGGGTTTTCAGTAACTTGTATACTAAAAGTAGGTCCCTCTAATTCTTATGTTATATAATGAGTTTAAACCTGTTGCTTGGAGTCTGGTGTGATAGGAGCTATTTGATAGTCTCATGATCATCCTAGCTGCCCGCCTCTGGCTCCTCTCTAGTCTGTCAGTATCACCCTGTGATGAGGGCTCCAGAATGGTGAACCATAGTCGATGAGTGGTCTGACACATGCCCTGTAAAGAGGAATCAGACATTGCTCAGATCTTGTAACAAAGGAGCGCTACCTGCCTAAATAATCCATTAGTCATGTTAGCCACTTTTTAAAGTGGTCAGTGGATGGAGTCTGGAATTAACCAATATTCCCAAATCCCTTTTTGTTGATAGATTTAAGCAAACTCTTATTTATATAGTAGGTATTTTGGGGTTGTGTGTCCCAAATGCAAGACCACACATCCGTCAGTGTTAAATTCCATTTTGTTATCTAGGGCCCACTTTTCAATATTTTGTAAATCTAATTTAAGTGAATCAGAATTTTATTATCCACCAGTCCCCAAGTTTTAAATCGTCGGCAAATTTGGACAGCCAATTATGGAAACATAGAATTTGATGGCAGATAAGGACCGCTGGCCCACCTTTTTCTGCCCATTTCTCTACCTGATGGATAAGCTGAAGATTCTAGTTAAACAGCTTACTCTCACCCCCCACTAGAATTGCCTTATGTTCACCCATGCATTCTGAATTCTCCCACTGTTCCTGACTCCACAACCTCCTCAGGAAGGCTGTTCCATGCATCCATAACCTCTCTGTGAAAAATACTTTCTAACATTACCTCTGAGCCGTACCCTCTCTATCTTCAAATTGTGCCCCTGTTCTTGCACATCTCTTCTTCTGATAGATACTACTCTCTTGTACTTTAATTCCTGAGATACTTGAAAGTTTCTATCATATCCCCCCTGTCCCTCCTTTCCTCAATGGTATACATATTAAGCTGCTTTAGTCTCTCCTTGTCTGTCTTCTGGTACATATCCTGCACCATTTTGGCTGCCTCCTCTGAACAGCCTCAACTCTGTCTTTTGTGGAGATGGGGTCTCCAGAATTGCACGCTGTGCTCCAGATGGGGTCTCATTTGCATGTCACTATTGTAAATATTGAATAAAATGAGGCAAAGCACCAAGCCCTGAGGAACCCCACTAGTGACTCGCCAAGGTTTGAAAAGCTGTCATTTATGGCAACTCTCTGGGTTCTGTTGGTCAGCCATACATTTACCCAGTTAACTAAATAATAGGAAACCTAAAGTTTCCAGTTTTTTAATGAGATGACCATGAGGGATGTTGTTAAGGGCCTTACTGTAATCCAGCAAAAGAACATCAATTGTTGTTTATTATCCGGTCCCTGACAATAGATCCGAACTTGTTGCTGCTACTGGAGGAGAGGGTGGTGGAGGGGGCTCATGCTTGGTGGGTCCCCCACCCCACACTCCCCATCGGCTCCGCCTTAAGCCACTATCCTGGAGTGCCTGGACCGAAGAAAGAAAGAGGCACCAACTTGGTGGCTGGAGTCGGGCTGTCCTCCCATCCGCTGCTTCACTGATCGCTCTCTGTAGCTGCAAGCTGGTGGATTTTAGTTGGAGCCCTGCTGAGTGAACCGGGTGATTGCTTATGCTGAGAGGGATGGCGTGGCGAAGGTTTTGTTCTGGCCACTGTGCTGCAATTTGCAGTAGTAGTGGTGGTGGTACTGCTCTTGGGGTTCAATTGGTAGTACATCCATAACTGGACTGCTTTATCGGGACTTGGTACTCTGACTATTCTTGACGCTCTTTTTCAGACAATAACACCTATGCCTGATTGGTCCTCTACCGTGTGACGTTGTTCTGCCTGTAAAATGCGAGAGGAGTGCCCAATGGTAGATGCAAACTTTTGCTACTACTGGAAGAGAGGGTGGAGAAGGTGGCTCTGCTAGTGGGTCCCACCCTCTACCGCCGCCGCTGCTTCACACTATCCCGGAGCACCTGACTGAAGAATGAGGCGCTACCTTGGTGGCTGGAGTCAGGCTGTCCTCCTGTCCGCTGCTTCACTGATTGCTCTCTGAAGCTGCAGGCTGGCTGATTTTAAGTTGGGCGCCGCTGAGTGAAGCAGGTGATTGCTTGTACTAGGAGGAATGACGGGAAGGTTTTTGTTCTAGCTTGCTGTGCTACAATTTGCAATAGGCTAAGTGGTGGTGCTATTGCTCTGAAGTTCAGTTGTCCCTCCCACGTGCTCCCATTCCTCCTCCCTTAATGGGCTTAAGCCATTCCCACCTGTGTGTCGGCCTGACTTAGTGTGGGATTGGCTGGATCCTCTGCCACCTGTAGGAGCTGCCTCCTGGCTTGGACTGGAACTTGATGGTTATTTTGTCCTGCATTTATATCCCTGGAGGCCAATTACTCCCCTGACCTCTCATTTTTACTGTGTGGACTGACCATTGGTTTACAGATTATTAGCCACGGTGTATTCTTTGAATTTTTTACTGTCTCTGAATAATTTTACTGTCTGTGCATGCTTTCTTGTCTTCACTACCTCATTAGGGGCTAATTCTTTTGTATTCTTAAGGTTCTGCTTTTGCCTGTATTCTTGCTTTGGAACTCTTATGCTGGGTGGCCTCTATTATGGAATCAGTTAATCCTGAGGTGCCTCGGTCCTGGTGGGTGTGTGACAGTAGATCAAGCTGTTGTCCTATTTGCCTGTTTCTCTGAGCCTTCTGGGTGGCTGGTGTGGTCTGGGTGGCCCTGCTTCCGGTGCTATTCAGCAGGGCCACTTGTGAACATAGGGCATACATGAGGAGCAGCTTGCATGTCATGGGGCTCCTAAGCTTTGCATGAACAGGATTGTGCTCTTCCCTATCACTAATGTCCTCGCTGTTGACCTATTTACTGTACTGTTCCTTCTTCTTCTCATTGTGGACAGTGCCCTCCCATGGTACAATGCAGGGTCTCACCAGGGTCACCTGAAGAGATGAACTTCACATTCTCTAACTTTAATAGCCTGTGACAGACAGCTTCCTGGCCCATCTGTTGCCTTAACTTAGTGTGCTTCCTGTATCCTGTCATTGTGGTTAGGCATACTGGTCGTAAGCAGTCCACTAGGCTGCCCCCCGGGCATCTCCTCTGGCTTCTTTGGTGACCCTAGTGCTTGCAGGGGATGTGGAGCTTAACCCTGGTCCTCTTTCCCCAGCCTTCTCCTCTCCTTTGGGTTGGCTGTCTGGCAATAGGCAAAAATTAGCTCATCTTAATATCCACAGCCTTCTGCCCAACCTGGCTGAACTCCTTCCTTGGTCACCCATTATAGCCTGACATCCTTGGGATAACTGAACCTTGGCTTAAACCCTCTACCTCTGATTTGGCCTGTATGTTCCTGGCTTTGATTTTGTTAGGCAGGACCATCCAGGGTAAAGAGGAGGTGGTATCTTGATCTACTATAGGAGTCACCTCAACCTGTCAATGTTGGCCTGCCCTCAACCAGTCACAGTCTTCTTGTGAACTGCTGCATACTGTGCTGCTACTCAAGAACACAATGACGGTACACATTGTGTGTACCACAATCCCCTATGGGTGGTGTCTTGGGTTTATCTTCCCTCTTGATTCTGTTGGCTCAAGGACAGGGAACAATGAGCTATTGATCCTAGGAGAGCTTAACCTAAACTGGCTTGAGGCTATACCAAGCAGTATGAGTCACAGCTTGTAGGTTTCTTTGTCCCAACTCATTAAGGATCCCACTAGGTGGTCTTCCACTGGAAGCACCTGCTCTCTCCTGGACTGGGTCTGTCCAACAGGCCCGAGAGGATTAGCTCTGCCTGGTACCCTTCCTGACTCCATTTCGGACCATGCCTCTGTATATTGCTTATGGAAGGTCTCCGCCTCAATAATTCCTCCTAAAATCATCCAAGTCAGGGACTTCTCCAGGTTTGATCAGGTGTCTTTCCACGAGGATCTCATGCTCACGAACTGGTCTGCAGTAATGGATGCCCAGAGTACTTCCTCTGCAGTCTGTCATTTCCTCAGCATCTTTGGGGTTTTGCAGGACAGGCATGCCCCTCTTGTCAGACGGAGGGTAAAGGGGCTGCTACTAAATGGTTGCATGGGAGCTTCCTTGCACTCATGAGGACTAGAGACAAATGCTGGGCCAATTTAAGGTCTCAGTGGACCAGGCCATATTTCAGCAATACCGAAGGCTCAGAAATGAATGCAAAAGGTGATCAGGGCTGCCAAAAGTGAATTTTGTAAAGCCACCATACGGACTTCAGCCAAGGACCCCAGGGGCTTCTGGAGGAATATCAAAAACATTGTGAGTGGCTCCTCCACTTGTGAGGCTCCTGACATGCTTATCGATGGTGCTAGCTGTAATAATCCGCTGACCATTGCCAATGCATTTAACTCACATTTCTCTGACCTGTCCGCCTTCACTCTTTTCTCCTCCAGTGGTTGTAACAGCAACGGCCAGGTCCTGCCGCCTCAACAGGCCCCTACCCCCATCTGTTGTCTCTACTTTAAGATCAGACGGCACAAGAGATGCAGAGACTGCTCTCCCCTTTCTTGTGGTGGTCATGATGGTATGGAACCAAAGCACCTCTGCCTGGCTGCTGCCTTCATTGCCTCCCTGTGGCCCCATATAGTCAACCTATCCTTAGCCTCTGGGGCTATCCCTGACATATGGAAGGTGGTGAGGGTTGTCCCTGTACTCAAACAGGGCAACCCAAGGATTCTTGACAACTATCGGCCAATTGCCATTTTGGCTGCAATCAGTAAGCTTCTTGAGAAAGTTGTGCGGGCAACCTCACGGAATATATTCAGTCTCATGAGCTACTGTCTCCCTCGCAGCATGGCTTTCGTAAGGGCACAGTACAACCTCTGCCCTGGTCACTGTCACTTCAGGGATAAGGGTGCTATGGACCAGGGCAGACTCTCGGTGCCATCTTTATTGATCTCTCAAGGCCTTTGACCTAGTTGACCATGACCTCCTCTGGTCTCAACTTAGGTCTCTTGGTCTATCCCCTTCTGACCTTTCTTGGTTCTCCAATTACCTTCAGGGCAGGCAGCAACTCACCAAATACAGTAAGGTGCTCTCGGACACCACCACTGTATTCTCAGGTGTTCACCAGGGTAAGTCCTTGGGCCCTGCTCTACTCCATCTGTCAACGATCTTCCTCCGCTCCTGCCTCCTGCAGGTCCATCCTGTATGCTGATGACCTGGTTATCCTCACTCATTCCTGGGACATTGGGGTCATTAATCACCAATTGAGTGAGGATTCAGGGTATCCAGTCCTGGATAACGTCCCACAAGTTGGTCCTAAACCTTAAAAGACTCAGGCCATGCTGTTTGGATCCCTGGCCAAGCTTAAGGCCTCCTGTCCCTCTGTGCATCTTGGATAATGAAGGTGCTCCGTTCTTGTCACTGACTCGTCAAATACCTTGAGGTGACACTCGATCTTCAGCTTGACCTTGGTCACCATATCCATAATGTGTGTCAGACTGTTAATTGGAAATTGGGTCTAGCTTACAGGGCAAAAATTATCTTGCTTCAGCTGCTCACCTAGCACTGGCCAGAGGGCTGTTTCTACACCTCATGCTATGGGCTCCTGCTGTTTGCCCATACCTCCAGGGTCCACCTGACCAGGTGAACCGTGGCATACAGTAACATTTGTCGCTTTGATCTTGCAGCCCCTCTCACTCATCATTGTGACTTGTATAGTAGCTAAACTGGCTTTCTCCTCCCAACTGCCTAAATTTTGTTCTGGGCTGCTTCACGGTAAGTTCTGAGCACTGGCACCTCCCTGGATTGCGGAACTCCTTGTGCCTGCTGTCCCTCTGCCTACTCCCTCAGGTCTCTAGGCCCTGCTATCCTTAAGGTTCCTGCTCGCATACTCAAATGGAGACAGGGACTTTTCTTCTTCTGCCCCTAGACTATGGAATTTCTTTTCTGTACAGGTCCGCTCCTCTCTCTCCCATGGTGCTCTGAACCTCCCTGTGGAAACACCCAGGCATGTGAGGCATATGACTGCCTTAAACTTCCTGATTACCCTGGTCCCCTGCACTGCACTTGTTTATATCATCTCCTTTACTTTGGTTCAGGTCCTGCTGTGTCGCCTGCCCGCCTGGGTGTGGCCTTGTGTAAAATGTGTTAATTTCTCCACTGCTGTTGCCTGCATTTGTCCTGACTTAAATACTGCTGGGGCTCCTGTACTGTTGATATCTGTATATAATGCTTAGAATATTGTCTTCAAACAACATGAAGTCTTGCTGTAGTCCGACAGTAGCAGTGAGTCCCAACCTTAACTGCCCCGGAGATGAAAGAGTTAAATTTCCATGCCAGGCATGGAACACAGCCTAAACTCGGTTGAGACTCTGTCTTTGCTGTTTAAACTCAAACCCGTCAGATTCTTTACTCCTCCTCACTGAACAGTCACTCCGAAATTTCTCCTTCTGCTCGGTTCAGTTTGTCGGTTAAAAGACACTGCTTTCTCGTTTTCTATCGATTTAAACCGTGAACTCGTCGGTTCAGTCTCTGTCTGTGGTATTTGTGAGTACTAGATAGGTTATATTTTATTCTGTTCTGTGTGGAACTTGTAAGCGGTTCATAGGTTCGGTTTGAACCGATCAAGTTGTTGAAAATCTTAATTTGTACTTTTAGAGTGTGGTTACCGGTTCTTATCGGTTCTAAAAAAATGGATTTTATTACGTTTTCCACGACCCGTGACACGGTCAGGAACCGATAAGAGGGTCTTGCCCATGGATTGCCATTAAAAGGTAAGTTTGGTAAGGACTGGCACAATGTCTGAGAAACCCAAAAGAAAACCGGGCCCACTGGGTTTCAACACTGTGGTGTGGTGGAAGTCTTTGCTAAGGCTGACCCCACACCACCTGTGTTTATTGTCTAGGGTTTGACCACCTCAATGCAGACTGCTAGATTTGTAAAATTTCCCTGCAGCTACCCTAGAAAAGAGAGTTGGTAGGCTCAGGAAGGAGGCCAAAAGGCCGCTGAACCGGATGGCCAGCCGGTTCGGTTCAAACTGAACCAGAAGAGTGCCCTCTGACCAGGGCGAGACTTCTTCGGGCAAAAGGAGAGCGATTCTGAGGATTCGATTCTGGCTAAGAGAACTAGAAAAGAAAAATCAGCTGGTGTGGAGCCAAACTTTCTCTCCAACCGCTTGAAGAAATAGCCAAAGCGATCAAAATTAGTAATGCTTCAGCCCACCCAACCGCACCATCAGGCAGGCGCTGTCTCAGCGGTTCCACCGGGTTCAAGAGTATGATTTAGAGGAATTTTATGAACTGGAGGAGGAGGAAGAGGAGTATGAGGAAAGGAATGTGGTTTTGAAAGTCTGGATGTGCCTGTTGCCCCGACATCTCCCCAGACAGACCTTCAGGAGTGTCTCCTCCAGGCTTTCTGGTCCCCTCCCATTTCATGTTTTATAAAAGTGGTTGAAACCCTCCAGCTTCCTATGGAAGAAGCTGTGATGACCAGGAGGAGCCTGACTATGTGGAAATGATGGCTATCCCAGAGTCTAGGAGGCTGTCTATTCCTCACACAAATCTTTTGGGAAACAGGCATTTAAGATTTTCAAGACTCTAATACTATATCCTGTGGATAAGAGAATGGACAAGAGGTATACATTGTCAGGCTCAGATCACGGAGTTCCTTACACAACAATGCAGCCATGTTAGTAGTGCAGGCTGCAGCCTGTGATAAGGCAAATATTCCTTGGCTTCACACCCCCCAGACAAGGACTCCAGGAGGATTGATGCCATGGCAAAGAAACAGTACATGGCAGCATCCTTGGGACTCAGACAGGCCAATTATATGGCCTATACTGCTAGGTATCAAATCCAGATGGGACACTGTTATGGCTTTAGCAAAACAGGTCCCCGCCAGCTTGCCAAGGAGCTGGAGCAGGTGGCTGCTGATGGTATTGAGGCATCCAAGGTGCAATTTCATGCTGCTTTGGACTCCAATGATGTGTCATCTAGAGTCATGGCTACATCTGTGGCACTTGAGAATGGCTTGGCTCAGATGTACTAGCCTGTCACAGGGTACCCAGACTAAGGCCATGGATTTTCCTGTTGTGGTAATTCTCTGTTTGGGGAGCAGACAGAAATTACATGAAAAATGGACGAATATAGGACCACCTATAGGAGTGCACAGGCCAAGGAAGGCAGGCCACTCCTCAGAGGCAGCATCCCAGAGGCAGGGGCAGGCCTTTTCATAGGCCTTTCTACCAAGCCCAGGCCTCTCTTCTGCTTATGCCCAGAGGGGTTCTTTAGAGGGAGAGGCAGACGGGTACAAGCAGACCTGCTTCCATCCCTCAGCCAAAATCCCTGCCAAACAGGCACCCTGATGGGTTGGCCAGGGCCGGTTCTCCACTACCTGTAGGGGCAGGCTGCCTTACTTTGTCCAGGACTGGAGTCTCTGACATCAGACAAATGGGTCCTGGAAGTAGTAAGCCAGGGACTGGTTCTCAGCTTCAAAAGTTTCCAAAGATGAGAACCAGATCCTTTCCACCTGCAAATCCCTCAGAGACACTTGCCCTAGAGGCAGAGGTCTCTTCCTCCTAGCTCTCAGAGCTGTGGAAGGGTTCCACCCCTACACCAGGGCAAAGGGTTGTACTCCAGGTACTTCCTTACCCCAAAAAGACAGGAGAATGGGCCCATCCTGGATCTCAGATACTTAAACAAGCACCTTTTAAAACCAGAATTCAAAATGGTGACTCTGGGAATTATTCTACCTCTCTCAGGCCAGGGGACTGGCTAGTGTCCCTGGACCTCAAGGATGCCTACTTCCATATTCTCATCAGAAGCTCCCATAGAAAGTACCTCAGATTCGAGCTGCCCTCAGGCCATTACCAGTTCAGAGCAATGCCCTTTGGTCTGACCTCTGCTCCAGGGGTAGTCACAAATGCCTAGCAGTGGTAGTTGCTTCTCTAAGAAGGCAAAGGATTGCCATCTTCCCTTACCTGGACGACTGGCTTATAGTAGGCCAGTCCCCAGACCAAGTCAAGTTACACTTACAAATAACTCAGCAACTGCTCACCTCTCTGGGTTTCCTTCTGAATATTTCAAAGTCAGTTCTAGAGCCTGTCCAACTCCTCACCTTCATAGGCGCAGAGCTAGACACAGAAAAGGCCATAGATTTTCTTCCCCTGGACAGCGCAAGGACCCTTGTCTCTCTGGCCTCCTCATTCACCCTGCAGGTGTCTCGACCAGCAGGACATTTTCTACAGCTCCTGGGGCACATGGCTGCTTCCACAGCAGTAGTGCAAGGAGCAAGATTTCAGATGAGGGAAATTCAGTTCCATTTGAGAGCCTTTGGTCTCAGAGGAAGGACCCTCTGACCAAACTGATCCCAGTGACTCGAACCCTGATCCAGGCCCTCAGTGGTGGCAGGATCAGAACAATCTAAGACAAGGGTTCCCTTTGTCACTCAGTCTCACTTCTTTAATCCTTACTACAGATGCCTCTCTTGGGGTGGGGGCTCACTTGGGCACCTGACCACCCAGGGTTGTGGTCCCCTCAGGAATCTCTGCTTCACATCAATCTGTTGGAACTCAGAGCAGTATTTCTAGCACTTTAGCTTTTTCCAAATCTGTTCAGACAAAGTTATCCAGGTCAGAACAGACAACACCACCACAATGTGGTACATCAACAAGCAAGGAGGCACTCGATCTACGGCCTTGTGCAGAAGCAATGAAGTTGTGGTCTCTGGCTTATTCCCTGAACACCTCCCTCATGGCAGTTCACCTCCCAGGCAAGGACAATGTCCTGCAGATGCTCTCAGCCAGGATATCCCAGGGCCATCACAGATGGTCACTGGATCCCTGGTCTTGGAGGTGATATTTTCCAGATGGGACACCCACAGATAGATCTTTTGCAGCCCCAGACAATCACCAACTTCCCTCTTTTGCTGCAGGCCCCCAGTGTTGGGCTCAGTCCCCTGGATGCCTTAGTTCTCAGTTGGGAAGGAAGTTCCTGTATGCTTCCCCTTCCTCTCCTGTTCAAAGTGCTAGTCAGAATCAGATCTCAACCATGTAAGATGATCCTGATTGCTCCAGACTGGGCCAGACAGCCCTGGTATCCATCCTACTGTCCTTAGCAGTCCATCTTCCCTGTGTCTTCCCAGGAATTTATTTATTTATTTATTTAAAGTTTCGAATTACAACCTTTGAGTCAGTGACTCCTTTGCAAAGGCTCCACATCAGGAAACAGACATGTTAAGCAAGATAAAACAACAATAGTAATACATATTAATATACAGAGGTGATTACAATAAGACAGATACATAATAACATGTAATGGGTAGTTACATTTGGGGTTGCTATTGCATCCCAGGTCATTAGAACATGCAACATTTATGTAAACTTGTGAGTACTTTCCAAATGTGTTTAACAACATTGCAGACAACAGGCATTGTCTCAGGTTGGATAATCAACCCTGCATCTAGGTGGCATATCATGCTTAGGTGCAGCTACATGTCTCTGAATCTAGGAGGTGCCTCTTGATGCTGGCTTTGAACAGGCTTATACTTTCGGCCTGTGAGATGAGTGGGGAGTTCATTGAGCCAGGAGGTGCCCGATAACCAAATGACCTTTGGCCTAGCGTGGTCCTTCTAAGGGGACTAAGGTATGTGATTTAGCTGGCTGTCTTGGGGTGATCCTGTGAGTGTTAAGTTTTATTAGAGGGTGGAGTCCATTGGGTGCCATCCCCAGTTGGATTTTCTTGGCTTGGAGGCAGGTATGGTATTTTAGCCTGCCTGAGAAAGTCAGCCAGTTAGCTTTTTGTAGAGGTCGCAGGTATGAGTTGGTTTGTCGCTATCTGTAACCAGACGGCTGGCTGTTATAAGGGCCAGATTGATTCGTTTTAGTGTATGTGGGTCAGCTGCTCCTATATTGTTATTCCATAGTCTACCAGCAATAGAACCAGGCTACTTACTGCCAGACGTAGGGCGTGGGGTGGAGGCATTGTCTATGCCTAAAGAGAGTCCCTAGTCTCATGCTTACTGAGAGAGAGAGTGGTCAATGTGCTTGTGATAGGTCAGAGATGTGTCTAGCGTGATGCCCAGATATTTGAAGTGTGAAATTTGGACAATTTGGTGCCCTGGTGGTTGGTGATGTTTAGTTGGGAGCTATAGTAGGGGCTTTGTCTGTGTGCAAAGATCATGGATTTTGTTTTGCTGTAGTTTAGTACTAACCATTGCTTCATGAACCAGTGTTCTATTTCCTGGAAATTAGTTTGGATATTGTGCTGAAGGGCATTTGGGGTGGAATCTTTCCAATAGATTACTGCATCATCTGCATAAAGTAGAAGCTTACGCTGCAGGCGCTTGGGATGGCATTCAGGAAGAGGTGAATAGAACGGGCCTAGGATTGATCCTTGGGTCGCCCGACTTGACTGTGAGTTTGGAGGATAGAGTGGTGTTTATTTTACTTCTTGTGTCCGTCGGTGAGGTAGTTCTTGAACCAGAGTATGGTGTCTGGGGCAAGGTTGAGTGAGGGAAGTAGGTGTAATAGTAAATCATGATTTACAGTGTTGAATGCTTTAGTTAGATCTATGAATATTGCTCCTGCTAAGTCACCCGCGTCAAGAGCATCATGGATATGGGCGTAGTGCGAGGAGTGCCGTGGTGGTACTATGCCTGTTCTGAAGCCATGTTGTTCTTGGCAGAGCAGGAAGTGCTTTGTCAGGTACTCAGTGAGTTGGTCTGACACTATTCTTTCGAGGGCTTTTGAGAGGGGAAGAATCGTGATTGGCCTGTAGTTACCAGGGTCAGTTGGATCACCCTTTTAGTAAAGGTGCGATGATACTCCTTTCAGAGAGTTGGGGAATTGCCCTAGGCTTAGTGAGAGGTTGAATATTTTAGTTAGGTGAGGATAGTCCATCTAGTGTCAGCCGAAGGATCTTGAGGTCTAAGTTATCACTGCTATATCTTTTGTTTTTAGGGCTTGTGTGAGGTAGCGCTGGTCTTATTGCAAGAGATAGAATTGAACCGGAAAGGTGGGATGCTGTGCCTAGGGTAGGGGTGGGTGGTAACAAGGTGGGTGGGTCAAAGAAGTTTGGAGGAGAATGTGACTGAGGTCTGTGAAGGAATTATTCAGAATGTTGGCCATTACGGTGGGGTCTTGTGAGAGTGTACCATTATAGGTTATTTGGGTTGGCGGTTGGTTATCTGATTTCCCACAGTTCTTTGATGTTGCTCCAAAATTTGTTCCTGAGCCCCAGGAACTGTTAGGGCTTGTTTGTAGTGGTTTGCCTTAGCTAGTCGAATGGCCCTGGTGCACTTATTTCTCGCCTCCTATAGAGCTGTCTGTCATGGGGACTTTGGAATTGAGAGCTTTATACCAGAGATTGTCTCTATGTAGCATCTGGTCTAGTAGGGGTTGTGTTATCCACGGTGTGTCCCTAGTTTTTAGAAACTTTTGGAGGGGACATATTTGCAACCTGTTAACCTGTGCTCAGGGAGGGTTTGGTACCGAATCTCAAATCTCTCAATCTCAAGGCCTGGCTCTTGAAGAGTTAGAGTTTGTTGATTTACACCTCTCCCAAGGTGTAATGGATATTCTGAGGCTTCTAGGAAATCTTCCACCAGGACTACTTATAATTCCAAGTGGAAAAGATTTTCCATGTGGTGCTCTGGGAAGCATATTTCCAAGAGTCTGCTGATCTGCCCACAGTCGTTGATTATATGGTCCATTTAAATAGCTTGTGCTGAGACCAGCTACACTGAAGGGGCATCTGGCAGCTGTTTCTGCTTTTATTTCAGCAGGTAAGCCCTCTCCTCTTTCAGCTCACCCTGTATTCTCCAAGTTTTTCAAGGAATTGCTTCACACAACCCTCCATTCAGGGACCCTGCCCCTGCTTGGGACCTTAATGTTTGCATTGCTCAGCTTATGCAACCCCTTTGAGCCTTTGTCTTCAGCAGAGCTTAAGTACTTGACTTGGAAAACTGTTTCTGGTAGCCATCACTTTTGCCAGACGCATAAGTGAGTTATGAGCTTTGTCAGTGGAGCCTGATTTTATCTCCTTTCATAGAGATAAGATGGTCCTCAGGACTAACAGGAAGTTTTGCCTAAGGTGGTTTCAGATTTCCACCTTAATCAATCTATGTCTCTTCCTGTGTACTTCACTGACCATTCCTCCTCTGGCGAGAGGAGGCTGCACAGTTTAGATGTGAAAAAGCCCTTAGCTACTACATAGGCGTACCAAGGGTCACAGGTTTGACTCCCTCCAACTGTTCCTCACTTATGGTGAGGTTGATAAAGGAACCTGCCACAAAAGATCCATTGCCAGGTGGATTGTCTCTTGTATCCAGTTTTGTTATGAAAAACTGGGTAAGGTTCCACCTCAGGCCTGAGGGCTCACTCTACCAGAGGTATAGCTGCTTCCCTGGCTGCTGCCAGGGACATCCCTATTCTAGAGATATGTCAAGCAGCTACCTGGAAAACAGTTCACACTTTTACAAGCATTACTCCTGGATATGCAGGCTAGGAGTGATGCTCGGTTTAAGCACAGCTGTGCTTCAGAGCCTATTACCTAAGTAGGTTCTGTCCCTTCTCCATGGAGGTACTGCTTGTTAGTCTGCTACTGTCAGAATACAGCAAGACTTCATGTTGTTTGAAGAAAAATTACTCACCTTAGTAATGTTGTTTCTTCTAATGGAGTCTTGCTGTATTCTGACCTCCCCCAGCCTGCCCCTCTCAGAACCTCTGTTTTTGGGATGTGGGTGGGCAGTGGCAGTGTTGGCACTCAGTAGGTGCCCACCTTGTTGTTTCACCCCTTTTCTTGGGTGAGTGGGTGTTGTGTTTTCATTTTTGGGTCTCCTGACTTGAGTCTTTGTTTTGGGACCCAAAAATGTGTTTTATGTTTGGTAGCCAGTTGGCTAGTGTAGGTTTACAGCTTCCACACAGGACCTTAGTGAGTTTAGCTCGTAGAAGATCTGCGGTTTGAGTTGAAACAGCAACAGACAGACTCTCAACCGAGCTCGAGCTCAGCGTTCCATGCCTGGCATGGAAAGTTAACTCTTTCATCTCTGGGGCAGTTCAAGGTTGGGACTCACTGCTACTGTCAGAATATAGCAAGACTCCATTAGAAGAAACAACATTACTAAGGTGAGTAATTTTTTCTTAGTGTCTCTGTATTTATTCTGTATCTGACTTTGCCACTGTGTAATCTGAATTATCTTACTGTGTCTGTCATGCTTCTCCTAACCTCAGTGTATACCTGCCTTGCCTGTGTCATGTTGTACTCTGAATGAAATCGTAAATTCCTGTACTCTCCCAGGTCGTACCTGAAAATAGGCACATGTTTTGTCTAGTGTACTTAGCTGGTCAACAAATGCTAAATAAATAAATAAATTATTGTAAAAGGATAACAAATTTGTGGTGCAGGAATGCTCAGCTCGAACCCATGCTGCGTATTGTCTTCAATATTTAATTCCCTCATTTCTTTCTCGAATAGTGATCTTGTCATATTTTCCATGGTTTTGCAGACAATCAATATAAGACTTACGGGCAGTAATTCTGAGTATTAGATCTACTTCCTTTCTTGTGTATCGGGTGACAGATGCTGTTAACCAGTCTACAGGAATTTCTGCTTTTGTAAAGATTTATTAAATATTATTTTTAACGGAATTGATATTGCTTCTGCAGTTTCAATGAGAAATCTAGCCGCTAATTAGATCGGGCCCTGGACTAGTAGTTTTTTTTTAAGATTTGAGGAGTAGAGCAATATCTGAAGGATGATGTTATAAATGTGACTTGATTTAGGATTCACCGTAGGATCATCTTGGGGCATAGAAATGTTTATTTGAGAAGACTGAGGAAGTAAGTGTTAAAAAGATTGTCTATGTCAATGTCTGACTGCACGATGTAACCATTATGTGTGATTGGCCCTACCTTTCTGGAGTTTCCTTTTATTGTTTAAATAGGAAAAAAGTGTTCGTATCCATCCTTGGTGTGTGCTAATTTAAATTCTATTTTCATTTTAGCTTGCTTAATAATGTTTTTAGTTTTGTAGAGTTTTTGTAATGTACATAAACTATGCTTTTGTCCATAGGTTGACTGGATTTGAGTTTTATAAAAGTTTTCTTTTTCCTTTTGATTTGTGATCTAATGGATTTATTTAGCCATTTGATATCCTGCCCATTTGTTATTTTTATTTTTATGGGTACATGATTTTCCTCAAGTTTATGAATCATGTTTTTAGTTTAATCCACGACTGCTCACTGAGAGTCCATAGAAAGCCTTTTCCCACCGAGTGTTGTTGATTTTGTTGATAATGTTTTTAAAATTAGCACCATCATAATTCATATATGTTGTCTTTTTTTAGATGGCGATGTTCTCCTTTTAATTCAGACAAGACTGAGTAGTGGTCACTATTCCTAGTGGGTCCAGTATCTGAATATTAGTGAGTTTATGGCTCATATTTGTGATAAGAAGGTCAAGAATGTTACTACCTCTGTTGGGGAGGGAATACATTGTGATAAGCCATTTTCAGCTAACATGCCCAAGAAATCAGCATCAATTTTATTGCTACTTGTATTTGTGGGCCAGTCTATATGGGGCATGTTGAAATCTCCCAAAATTATTACATCCTTTGATCAGAGAAATGGGCACTATCCTTTAGCAATTCATATTTATAGGTTGAATCTGACATTGGGGGTTATAACAGTTGCCTATGATTATTTGTGGAAGTCCTTTTAACTGTACTGCCACCCAAATGCTTTCAGTGTTAGTTTGGAATGGTATTTCACAGTAGGGGATATCTTCTCTTACATAAAGACAGACTTTTTATCAATTCTATTTTATGATAGAGTTTATAACCCATCATTTGTTGATTCCACAGAGAGTTAGAATCCCACCAGGTTTCTGTTATTCCTGTTATACCCAAATGTAACGATTTGCTTTTCGCCTCCAACTCCATTAATTTGGAAAGGTTCAGAGATCGGGCATTCAGTGACAGTATTCTGCATGTTCTATGCAACTGGTTATTGAGGTGGTAAGAGATGTAGGTAAATTCCATTCTCCCACTTCGTGTTCAGTTTAAATGATTTTTATTGATAACATTTAATAAGGATTTCCCCAACATGGTACTGCCTCTTCTGCAAAGGAGCTGTCCTTCCCAACTGTACAAGGGGGTTTTCTACAAAATTTACCAGTGGCTATATAGGGAATGTTTTGTTTAATACACCATTTACGTAACCATTCATTAGTTTGTTTGACCCTTGTAGTAACAAACTGAGTAGCTCTGGGAACAGGTAAGATCACAGACCGATACATCCTTTATCAACAAGCAAGTTGTTGAGTGCAGTATAGTCCTGTTTCGATTTATTATGGCTCGTGCTCTGGACATTATTTGTACCAGCATGCATGATGACTAAAGGATTTGTGCCTGAGTTGTGTAGAATGCTGGGAATTGTAGCAGTAATATCCGATACTTTTGCCCTCTAAAACTAGAACAGGTGCGATTACCTTGTCAGGGTTGCAAATGACCCTGTCTAAGTGCTTGATTATGGAATCACCTAGTACAAAATCTGTTTGGGTTTAGAAATAGGATTTGAAGAGGTGGGAAGTGTTATGGAAGGCACTGAGGGATTAGTAATGTTCTTGGCTTGCTTTGAAGCAGATCTGGGAGATTTTAAGATGGTCTGCTTAGAATTGTGAACTGAAGAGTTTATGTCACTGGGCATTTCCTGTGGCTCAGTGTCAGATGTCGTGAGGGCCCTGGAGAATATGTAGTGCAGCTAGCTTCATATAGTGCAGGTTTGGGAGATTTTACAATATTTTGCACAGCACAGGGAACAGAAATGTCTGTGTTTCTGGGCATATCCTGAGGCTCTCGTCAGTTAGTGATGTAAATCTGTTTTGTAGAGGAAGCTGAATAGGATGATGGGTCTGACCCTCTGCGTTTGGTTTTGGAATTGGTAACCAAGGCCCAGTCCTCTGTGAGGGACTGGGGATGACTGACTACTGATTCCAGAGTAGGAGAATCAACAGTGGAAGTTGTAAGGTTTTTTGGGGGCACTGCTGAAGATATAGTGTTCTACAGCTCATCAATAACATTTTCAAGGTTTTCTGTGTCTATGTTGACTGTTTCCCTATCAAGGAGACTGGCTGTTTGCTCCTGAAGGATGTTTATTGGCAAACATTTATCACAGGTGAAGTCACTAGTAGGGGCTCCTGGCATTACATTAGACAAAGGCTGCACTGTTTGATGGGATCATCCATTGTGCCAGTAGTGTGCAGCATAGCTGGAATATGTACTTAGTCACTGATGGACGTAGGTTTTGTGCTCAGTTCCCAGCGGACACAGCAGACATGCCAGCAGCGTGGTCACTGCACGCAGTGACGCCAAGACTTGTCGCTACCACCCTGCTCACTGCAGGGCGAGCTTATATTAAGCAAAGACCCGGAAGGGATCACGGGGGTCTCAGGTCTTTTGCAACCAAGCGATATTAAATGCTAAAAATTATTTTATTCACTCTATGCATTACCCACTCATACGTGGAAAGGCACAGACTCGCTGTAAATGCAGTCAGAAGGCTAATTAAAACAGTTAGTGTTAGCGTATAGTTCAGCTCAGAGTTATTTGAACTACACACTCTTTTCCTGCTTTCGCTATCCATTCTTAGTCCATTTTCATTGCCTTGCACATAAATTGCCTTTGGCATGCAGTGATTCAGCAAAGCCTGCCACCTGGCCACTTACTACGACAGGTTAACACATACCTGCGATCTCTATCAACGCTCAGCCTGGTTTAATTTCCAAGGGCATCTCTACTATTAGACTTGCCTAATAGCAAAAAAATCGCTATGGGCTCCTCACCCCTGGCTGTAACCTACTCCTCTCTCCACGGGCAGCACAGGTGGGCAACCAGACACACTAACAAAACTGCTTTCCAAGTCCCTTTTATAGAACCACTGCTGGTCAAAGGCCTTTCAAATACAGGGCTCCTTTGTGGATGAACTCCATCCCCTGTTCCCTCCTATCCTTACACAGGTTGGGCCCTTCCAAAAAGAACTGCACACCCACATTCTGGTTTCATCAAACTGCAACTGCCGTAACACTGTTGTAACCTTCCATCTATTTCCTGTCCTGCACCTTGGCACATACGACAATGCCCATTGGGCAGCTTTCCGGTCTCTACTATTTTCCAGCTCTCCTTTGGTCCCTCCCTGGGCCTGTTTCTCACTTTCTCCTCCATAGCTCTGTTGCTCCTATCTCCCGTATTTATTTTTCTCCTCAGACTTATCTCTAACATTTTGGTTACTCCCATGTATCATGTAGACAGCTCTCGGCATCTAAACCATCTCTTCAAGGCGCATTTCTCCCCCACTACTCATGCACCTAGCCCGCTCCTTCTTGCGCGCCCATCCACCTGTTTGCATGGGGCTTCCAGCCAACACCTCAAATAGGCATTAAATGCAAAATATACTAGGTACCTTAGTCTCCATTAGGAGTGGTAGTGCTAATTCGCCTGCTTGTTACTCCGATCGCCCATCAACTTTGTAACCTTTTGGGATTTCGGCTCTGTAGCCTATTGTATTGTACCTGCCTCTGTGTATTTGTTTACTGTACTGTCCTTATTCCTGCTTTGTTATTGTATTGTATATATTCCTGCTCCCCCTTCCCCAGGGCGCATCTGGAATCCAGTGGTTACCGCTCAGCATGCCTTTCTGGTAAAACTCTTTAAAAATAAATAAATAAATGCATTTACAATGTTTATTGTAATGCTTTTGTAACCTACAAATGGGGGTTCCCAAAGACTTCAGGAGCTTGCTTGAATGCTCCAAGCCTGAATGGTGTTTGGCGTTTAAGCCACTTATCAGTGAGTGTTTTAGAACCTCTGGTACTGTCTCTTTAAGAGCTGTCTTCTTGCAGACATAATTAGTTTGTATGGGGACTGTGTGCTTCTCTTGTTTGAGTACCACTCGAGCTGCTGCCAATTCACTCCATTTTGCAGTCACTAGAGTGCAAAGGAACCTATCTGAAAGATGTAACTGTTTGCCAGAAATCATTTACAGTAATAATGAAATTACAGTTTGTCTAACCTGCTTTCTTTGCAGTCAGAACTGTATCTGCCTAGTTCCCCATTCTGGTTTTGAACTGCTGAACTGGACCAATCAGTGTGGGGTAAGCTAGCTCTAAAATGGTGCCTTGGACGAATCAGAACTTGGACTCATAATCTGAGCCAGCCACAGAGGATTGTATAGGCAGTGACTCTGGGAGATGTAGTTTAGACTTCAGTGCCTTTTTGGACCAACAGCAGCAGTCTATTGTGGTGACAGCCAATCCAGTCAAGAACTGGGAGGAACTCAAAGGAAGTGCCCGATTTTGTCGGTTGGAGTTTCAGTTGAGCTTTGGCAGTGAAGAAGGAAGGGCCCTGTGCTTTTTCAGTGTGCAGTTTTAGTCAAAAAGCGTGTAAGGCCCAGAGTTCGGTCTGCAGCTTGTGTAACAGCTTGTTAGGACTGAATCCGTCCTGTGAAAAGAATCAAAGGATCTCTGAAGAGTAGAAACCAGGCTCACCCTGTAGAAGACTGGAGGAATTGCTGAAAATTGCACTCTGTCGGGTCAGGAACTGAATCTGCTGTGTGTTCTCCGGGTATTGTGCAGTAATTGCGATCGGGATACAGATGCAGCCTGCCTGGTATAGTGCTTTCTTTTATATGGATGTGTGAAGAGGTTTGTGTACCTCAAGTGAGCCCTGCTGACATTGAAGGACCCTATCTTATTTGGAGGTCGTGAGTACTAATTCAGGGTCAGCTCCCTGTTGAATTGCCACATTAAATCCAAATGGAATTACTGTACTGCTGACTGTTTAATTCTCCTTTCTCTGTGTGAAAGGGCCCCTACCAGCTGCCACGGTTTGGACTAGCCACTAGGGCTTGGGTACCCAGGGACAGTAACTGATAGGGATAGGCCTGTGCACAGAGCCATAGGTAGATTATTAGAGTGATAAGCTAATTAACCTGATTTCCCTGTCCTTGTTATATCCCCTAAATAAATCAGAGCTGCTTTTTTCAGCAAAAGTATACTGCCTGAGGTATTTGTCTATGTTAAAGTACTGTACTGTGATTGTTGCACTGTATCTCATTTCACAGGAGGTCCCAGTGCCGAACCAGACCTGGGGTAAGTGTATACTGTGAAGGTAATTCTGATATATTGTGGGCCACTAGTGGGAAGAAAGGGGTTGCAGTGTCCCAGAGGCTGTGACCAAGTTAGTTTAACTATTGCAAACCCTGACCTCTGGGTGGAGGCACCCGCCATTGGATCCAGGCCCTCAACCTGTTAGTGGCCAATCAGGCAGGGGTAGTAGCCCTGGGATAGCGCCACCTAGGGGTTACACTTTGTTATTAGATAACACCCTATTGTATAATTAATGTCATTGTTCATCAGTCAATCAATCAATCAAAATCTTTATTTATCAAAGCGGGCACCATTGAGCAAGGCTCATTTGCAAGGTGGACCTGGTCATGAATACACCAAAGTACAGTACAGAAGCAGGTATACAAAAGCAATAATACACAAGGAAGAAAATATATATACAATGTATACAGTACAGTACAAGGTTGAAATTAAAAAAAAAAGGACTTCGGTGGACGTCACGAATATGACTGCACGCCTAGCCGAGGTGCTCCTCCACAGCCCCATGAAAAGAGAAAGATCTAAGTTATATTCCTGTTCACCGGTAATTTTGAAGGTCCTCTTAACATCCTGACTTGGCGGGAAATCATTGAAACCGAAAAATTCAAAAGCGAATGCAGCAGTTAGTAAAATGAAGCAGTTGGTACTTGGAGAGGCCTTGGAGGATCTAACAGCGCTACCGCCCAGAGGCGCCAGATCTCTGAATCGACGGAATCAGAGGAAGAGTTGTCCTTGGAGAAAACACACCAGATACCCTGCAACAAATTTTGAAAATGGTCACAAAGATAGACACTTCCTGACTGACCTTAAAATGATGCGAGTCCTGGATTGTAAAGTTTCTGAGAACGTGGCTAAAGTAGTAGAGCTTACAGAGGTCCAGGACACTAGTAAATGCCTCCTCCTCTATCTCCTGTGATGGGATCGGGAAAACCAGCAAAGAATGGAAGATCTGGAAAATAGGTCCCACTGTAACAATTTCAGGATACATGGGGTCCCGGAGGGCAAGAAGAGGGTTTGCTACTATGGAGGACTTTGTGCAACAGTTGCTTCGATCAGTGCTCTCGATTCTCCGGACCTAAATTTGGACATTGACAGGATCCACCGATCACTGGCTGCCAAACCTTCGGATCCTGCAGCGAAACCACGCTTTGATTATAAGGATGGTGTACTACCAAAGCACAGATTGGCTGCTGAAAGAAGCATGGAGACTTAGAAACTTAAAGTACCATGACACACCTATATTTTTTTATCAGGATTTCTTGAGAGCACTACAAGCGGGAGAGGCAGAGGGCTAGAGGCATTGTGAAGGAACTGAAGGCCGAAAGACATACGAGCCAGATCCTCTACCCGGCCAGGTTGAAAATACATTTAGAATGAGGAATAAGAACTTTCCCTTCCTGGTCGAAGCGATCCCACTTTTAAAGGAATTAGATATTCCAGTGCCAAATTTGGAAGTGGAAATCTTAGAGAAAAACTTCGATCTGAAACGTGGTCTGTCCGATCGAGAGGAACCAACAGGAAAGAGGTTTGCTAGGAACCATCCCGCTGAGGCAGCTCAGATGTTGGCAAATTGTTGAAACGCAGACCAAAGAGAACAAGAAGGCAATATGAACCCACAAAAGATCGCTCACAGAGGAGATAAGTCATGAACTTTATTATGCTGGGACTAAATTAATTTTTTCCAATGGTTCTGTCTTTCTTCCTCCTCCAGAGTGGGTTAAGGGCAGGAGGGGCTGTATTCGTGGAGCTTAGTTGGCGGGGTTTGGGATTGGTAAGGAGGAGCCTAATGTATCGGGGTGGGGGGCTGTCTTTCTCACTTTTGCTCGCTTTACATGAAATGGCCTGGCAATGGCGACTGGTAGTTTAAAGCAAAGGCATGCAAGGGATCTGGGAAGCCAAGGCCTTTCGACACTGTTTGGCCGCATCCCGCCCCGTGGCACGTATGGGAAGCCTTCAGAACATAGGGTGCTTAATTTGAACTCAGTAACCTTCACTAGACGCTTAGACACGAAGTGCCTGTGCATTGTCCTGGCCTTTGCGATTGCATTCAGCTCCTTGTGGGCGGATGAACAGGGGTTTGTTGGTGGATGGGTACCAACCACAGATTCACATTGAGTAACGAACCGAAAGTGGGAGAGGAGGAAGGAGGGGAGATTGCCATTTTTAAAATATAGATCCTAAATGGACTGGGAGCGAGGGCGGGGTAGAGGAATGCTGGCGCCCTAAAGTGGATAGCCGTGGTGGCTACAGGAAAGCACGTTGAGGTACAGAAGTACGGGGCCAGGGGAACGCCCCTGCTTTCACTTATTACAATGGCCAGGGCTGGGGAAAGAAGGTTTTATGCACAAAAGATGGCCTCGAACGATTGGCTCTATGTAGAGGGGATTCCAGGCTCCATGGTATCAGAGAGATCTATGGGGCTCCGGGAGGTCATAGTAAGTGACCGCAGGGGCAGATGAAGGCATGACCAATGAGGAAAACAGCCATGGATTCTATATGTGGGAATGGGGGCTGATTTTGTAACTGATGGAACTAGGGATCAGAGGAGAGGTAAAGTGCCAATGGGAACTCCTATAATAAAAAAAAAAAAAAGAGGATAATCATGCTCCAGGGAATAAGGGGCGGGGGGGGGGCAACGGGGTGCGGCTAGATAGGGTGACATCAGTTCCTAGTGGCAAAGTCCACGCACGGTGGGCGTGAACAGCCACAACCTCCACTAAACAACCGGAGGTGGTCAAGATTCGCAGCTAGCCATAAAGGCTAGTACTTTCCTTGGAAGATGGAATAAAGTTAATAGAGGTGTTTTAGAATAGTTCCCGGTTATCAGGAACAAGTTATTGTTGGTATTCATCCATATGTTGTTGGGCATATGCCACTCTGTTTTTATTTATTACTTTATAAAAGTGCAAAGTCTTGTGAGCCAAAACTTAATGTAAAGGAGGGCTGGCACCTTGGACTGGTCAGTGGGAGGGAACTTAATGGGCACCGTGTCAAGGGTACAGTAGTGCGATGAATGCTTTTAAGATGACACAGCTAAACATTATATCTTATAATGTCAAGGGCATTAACTCGCCAATTAAATGCACTAGATTGTTGGTCGAGTTAAAACACTTAAAGTGCGACATAGCTTTATTACAAGAAACGCACTTAAGCCAGAGTGGAGCACAACAAACTCATGAAAGCATGGGTGGGTCGGGTGGAGGTGGCATCACACTAAACAGCAAAAAGGCTGGAGTGGCGGTCCTTCAGGAGGATTGCCCATTTCAGATTCAAGAAGTGGAAGCAGCTGTCTCAGGTAGATTTATCAAGGTAACTGGTAGCATTCAGGTCAACTGATCCACTTAATAAATGTGTATGCTCCCAGTATAGTAAGGATAGGTTTTTGGACGCAGATATCTCAAAATAGGGGGCTTGTGGGGACAGATAGTCCTGGGGACTTCAATGCTGTGCTTTGTCCCACCTTGGACCGCTTCATCTAGGCAGACATCCACTAATAGAATAGCTACTAGAAAACTGAAGCTATTGTTGGAGGATGGGGGTTTATCTGATGTGTGGAGATCAATGCATGGATCAGAACATGACTATACATATTATTCTCCAGCCCAGAGGTCATACTCATGGATAGACATGATTTGGATGCTGAAATCAGACCTTTTCTGGTGTACCGCCCCACCATATACCCCATAACGTTGTCTGATCATGCGCCATTGGGTATGTAGGTATCCTGGGTAGTTCGGTAGGAAACGGTATGGAAGCTGAATACCTTCTTGTTAAATGATAAGTATTTCAGCAACATATTTCTTGTACACTGAAAGACTACTATCTGATTCTCCCATAGAGGACACATCACCTTTGATTTGGTGGGACATGATGAAGGCGGTGGTAAGGGACAAATAATAAGCTATGCTCGAACAAGAAGAGTTGCAGCAATAAAAAGGATAGAGTTAACACAGGCAATAGGGACATGGGAGAGAAGCATAAGGCCAACCCGACAAACTCAAGGGTGCTAGGTGAATTAACCAAGGCCCGAGAAGCTTTGCAGGTTTTGATAATAAAAGGCGGAGGCATTCTAAGGTTTTCAACCAAAAGTACTACGAAGGGGGCCCAGGGCATCGCTGTTAGCCACTCGGCTTAAAAGGTGCAAGCAATAGATGCATACAAAGTATCAGAAATAGGACTACCCTAGCTAAAAATGACAGCGCCTCTAGACACCGCAAGAGTGCAATTTTGGCAGTATTATGAGAAATTAAATAGTGAAAATAAACAACCACGAGGTATTATGGGAAACAGAAGAGTTCCTCCAGATGTTGACCCTCCCAAGCTCCCATAGAAGATCAAAACGCTCTCTGCACCCATTACTGAACAAGAGCTATACTCGGTGATAAATAGGCTGCCGGCTGGTAAATCCCCGGGCCCTGACGGGTACCCAGTGGAGTTCTACAGGACATTTAAGAAACTACTAGTGCCTAAGCTGAAATTGATCATGAACTCTATCCTAGAAGAGGAGCAGCTTCCACAATCCTGGACAGAGGCTCTGATTTCGGTTATTCCCAAAGCTGGAAACCGGTAGATTCATCGCTTTACAGGCCAATATCGTTATTGAACCAGGATTTTAAATTTTTAACTAAAATAATGGTCAATAGACTACAGCAATGCATTGAACACCTTGTCCACCCGGACCAAGTTGGCTTCATACCACACCGCCACCTCCGACAATATAAGAAGATTATTAAACATAATAACAGCCCAGGTAGAAACAAATACACCCCAGGTATCGCTTTTCTTGACGCAGAGAAAGCATTGATCATGTCAATTTGACATATTTGAGAGAAATACTATCACATATGGGAATAGGGGTAATTTTCTAAAATGGACCATGCTAGCTTACAAAATCCATCCACCAGGGTCTGAGTGAATGGGACAGTTTCAGAGGCCCTAAAGTTGGACGCAGTACAAGGCAGGGCTGTCCCTGTCCCTGCTGTTATTTGCATTAAGTATAGAGCCCTTTGGTTCAAGCCATAAGGCAAGATAATAATATAGAGGGGATTAAAGCAAACTGTGGATGAATAAAGTTCTATGTACACAGATTACACCCTAATTTATATAATAATCTAGGACTTCTCTCCCACACTCTTACTGCTCCTGAACAGATTTGGGAGAATGTCAGGATTTAAGGTGAATGAGAGGAAGTCTGAAATGCTGATGATTAGGAAGGATGGAGGGATTTCAGAATGTAAATTTGAGCTAGCCCTTCTCCGTGGCCAAAGACAGGATAAGATACCTGGACATACAGATACCCACCAAACTATCAAAGTTATACTTGTTTAACTATGGGACACTAAACAACAAGTCTTTAGGACTTGAACCGCTGGCAAGACATGCCATTGACCCTTTATAACAGAGTCAAAACAGTTAAGATGAACATACTGCCCAGATATTTGTTTCTGTTCATGAATCTGCCGATCCGTTTAACGAGGAGATTGGAAGGAATTGAGACAGAGACTGAGCAAATTTATTTGGGCGGATGGCGTCCCAGAAAGAGATGGAGTTATTGTCAGAGGCCAGGGAGAAGGGGCCCTGGTGGTCCCACATTTATTTATAATTATTACTTGGCAGCTCAGACCCTACCAATACTGCACATGATATCCCCGGCCACAAGGCTAGTTGGGTTGAGATGGAGCAAAACGCATTTCCAGAGATGCCTCTCAAATATTTGGTATAGATAGCCCTCAGACCAGACATAAATAAAATCAAAAATAGATGGACCAAGCATACCCTAGAATTCTGGCTCCAGACAGGACAGAAATGGAAACCCTGACACCAGTGTGGTCTTATATACCTTTGACCTATCTGCCCACTTCCCTTTAAATAATAAAGACAGTATTTTTTAAACTGGAAAAGACAAGGGCTAACCCATCTCACCCAATTCCTACATGGAAATGTCTTGAAAAGTTTCACAGACCTGCAACAGGAATTTAACCTTCCCAGGCAAAATCTTTAGAAATATTTGCAATGCAGACACTACATCAAGGCTAGGGTAGGCCTGATGGCCTTATCCATAGATACATAGATACATAGATCATAGACAGTGTCGGCAGATAAGGGCCTATGGCCCACCTAGTCTGCCCATTTGAGCTTGTAAGTTCAGTTTGTTTTCCTAGAAGTCTGTTTCCCTTACCCTGCCCTCTAGAATTCCTTTATGTCCATCCCATGCATTCTTCAATCCTGTGATTGTTTCCAGCCCCCACCACTTCCTCTGGCAGGGTGTTCCACTTGTCCACCACCCATTCTGTGAAGAAATTCTTTCTCATGTTTCCTCTGAATCATCCTCCTCCAACTTCATCCCATGCCCTCTAGTCCTGAAACATCTTTTTCGCTTAAAATAGTGTTTCCTGCACCCTGTTCCTCCCTGTAAGATACTTGTATGTCTCTATCATATCCTCTCTCCCCCTCTCCTCCAGGGAGTACATGTTCAGTCCTTCAACCTGTCTTCATAGGACTTGTGATGCAACCCATGCACCATCTTTGTTGCCCTCCTCTGAACCTTCTCTACCCTGTCTATGTCCTTACGTGAGGTATGGTCTCCAGAACTGTACACTGTACTCCAGGTGGGGCCTCACTAGTGTCTTGTATAGCGGAATTATTACCTCCCTTTTCCTGCTGGTGATGCCCCTGCTCATACATCCCAGCATCCTATTTGCTTTACCTGATGCCTTGTCACACTGTTTCCCTACCTTGAGGTCATCAGAGATGACAACCCCAAGATCCCTTTCCTGCTTGGTGCATGCTATATCCTCACCCCCAACATATCCAGCCCCATAACACCATCCCTGGTAGGAACATACCAGAAAGCATAAACCAGGGATATGAGAGGGTTCACTTCTTATATCTACAAGGCGTTACAGGAGGTGAGGGCACCTTACAGATTATATGTACACAGGAGGGTGAGGGCACCTTACAGATTACATAGAACAGAAGTGGGAAGAAGAACTAGACATAAAATTGTCAGAGAAGGAGTGGCGAGGGATTTGGCTAGAGGTGAGCAAAACATCCAACTCCCCAATATGGAGGGAACACTGTTGGAAGGTGGTAAGTAGATTTTTATAACCCGATAATTTCCCAATATTATACAACACACCTCCCCGATAGCTGTTGGAGGAATTGTAGAGGCAAGCACCACCACCATATACTTTGGAGATGCCCACAACTCACTAATTATTGGAATGAAATAACTCCGGCCATTAAGGACATATTTCATTTGGAGGGAAATCTGGGTCCAGAGAATATGGTACTGGGCCTCCCACCACCTGAGATGAGGTTGGGCGCCCAAAAGTACTTATCTTACATCTTGATAGCAGCAGCCTCAAAGACTATCTCACAGCACTGGCTTACCACCCACTCCCCCAACATTGTCTCAATGGGTAACTAATGTAAATCATATTAAAGAGTCTGAAGGAGCCACAGCATGTTTGAGGTTGATCACTGACAAGTTTAACTCCAGATGGTTACCTTATTGTGATTTTACAGAAACAGATTGGCACTCCGGTGCTAGAGCAGTATACTTCCGTGGTAAAGAGAAGAGGATGAAGGGATTGCCACCGCAGTCACCCCACCCCCAATGTGGCAGCTGGGTGCTGTCGATTGAAAATAGCACAACTAGATCAACCAGGATGCCAGCCTCCTATAAGTTGAAATGGAATAGACTTTGACAGGGAATTAATTTCTAAAGACCCTAGAAAATATAATTTAAAGGTCACATGATCATAACTTTGCACAAAACAGGTTATGCAGTTATTTTTATTACTCTTTTTTTTTTTTTTTTTATTGTTCAGTGGATATGGTAGTTATATTGTCTGAAATGAAGTACATTACCTGGAGGTTAACTGAACTACTGGGCATAATACCAGCTCATTCAAGCAGGAACACAGAGGGAGTTAAAGGTGGACATTCTCTTGATCAAAATTGATTCATGTGGAAAGACAATTAAGTAACTGAAACATGGAACTTGTCTCTGTGAAAACAGCACATAGCTATGATAGACTTATATACAACAAACCTAATATGCTGCAACGTATACTATGTATGTAATGTCAGTCTAACCTTGGTATATGCTCTCTATGTTTGGAAGATTGAATACAGATAAATGTACTGTATATTTTAACAAAATTAATAAAAATATTTGGTAAGTTAAAAAAAAATGAAATAAAAAAGCATTATTTTACAATTGAAGAAGTCAGCAGATGTACAATCAACCAAAGGCATACAGGGTTATAAGCAGAGATCTTTTGAGTGAGGCAGCCGGCAACTACATATATAGGGGAAAGAGGCCGTGTATGGGGTGGCAGGTTAGAGAGGTAAAGAAGAGGGGGATATTACTTCATTTACTAGGGGAAAAGCGGGTTAAAACCACAGAAAGTGACGATGGCTGTCGGTACTTGTTTATTATGATAATGACGGAGGAGGGGTAGATAATTGGGACACTACTATGGATGGGGTGGGACTTTAGCCAGGCTGGAGCGGACAGGGAAGAGTTAATAGGGAAAGAGTGAAAGCCAGGGTAGAAACATGGCGAGCATCAGGATGGAAAGGGGAGTTGCGAATTAGTGGCTAGCGTGGAAAACATTTACAAGGTGTTTTCATATAGCGATCGAGAGCGCCTTGAAGATATTCAAGCCATGAGGGCAGCTCAGCTTCAAGTTCCTTTGTAAACTGCTCCACAATGTGGGTAAAGAGAAGCTTAGAGCAACCTTTTGCCAAACGAAGTTTTGACCCTTGGAACTTGAGGCAATTAGGGAATAGCTCCTTAGAGCATAGGTGCCCAACACACTCCAGGGAATACAATTTGAGACATATGAGGTTCATGATGTCATGATGTCTATAACATTTGCCTGCCACACTTTGTACTGACGACGCGAGTCGTTGAAAAGAGTCCCTGACTCAAAGATTCTTAGACCTCAGTAAATAAATAAATAAAAGAAGTATCCTACATGAATCAGTTTAGAAGTTCATTTTCTTCTGTCTGCAGTCAGTGTTCAACATCTGCTGTTCGGTACAGCAAACTTGAAAGCATTTAAAGTTGCTTGGTGACTCACGGGAGGTCACGTGATGGCAGCTGGCTGAATGGCAGTAAGGGCCTAGAGCTCTCTCCTCCAACCCTCCTAATTGCCACAATCTGCATCTTTTGCTTCAGTAAACTGACCAGACTCTCAGTATTGAGTTATTTACATTCGGATCTCTGATTCTTGGACGGTTTCTTGTCTGCACGTTGGGCTGAGTGAGGAGATGGAAGTAGATAGGAAGCAGGCCGCAGCTACATACGCCTCCTGCGACCCCAGAAAAGTCGGCGAAAAAACGCTGGAGCCAAGGGTTTGGGGTCGGAGAAGGCCGGAGACAAACCCCCAGGCCGGCCCCTCTTACAGAAGATAAGTTCATGCAGGAAATGGCCCCAGTTAAAACTCTCCTTCAGGAGGTGACAGCGGAATTAAAGTCGATAAGGGGCGACCTTCCTCCCTCACTATGAGGGTGTCAGACTCGGAGGCCAGAATCTTTTCAGTGGAGCAGTGGAGGGCAAGGTGGACACGAGGTAACTGGCTGTCCCAGCAGATTCGGAAGCTGCAACTAAAAGCTGAAGATTTGAGGGCCGAGTCGCGAACTACCTCCTTATTTTGGGTTTACCAGAGTTGGAAGAAGGACCGGACCTGATAGTTTTGCAGCGGTTTCTTGTCAAAGTAGTTGGTCCTCCCCAATCAACCCAAGTTATCACCTCAGAGGGCTCACAGGTCGCTGAGGCCCCGACCGCCAGCTGTCCCCGTCCTATAATCATAAAATTTTTGAGTTACATTGAGAGGCAACATGTATTTAATAAATCCCGGGAGCTTCAGGAGATTACATGGGGTTCGAATGAAGCTGAGGATTGCCCAGGATCTTCCTAAGGAGATGAGAGTGAGAAGGGCCACGTTTCATTCCACGGTGCAGAAGCTAATCGCGGCTCTATCCCTTTCAGGATGATTTACCCTGCTACCCTCAAAGTTTCAGTGGGCAGTGCTACTTACAGTCTTGAATACCCAGAGACTGCACATAAAGAACTGGCTACCAAACTCCCGGACTTGTTTAAGGCTAATGGTTGAACTGAATGGCAAATAATGTGTTCAGGGGATTTGGCCTAAGACTATTTCAATGATACTCCGCTCTGTATACAGGGGATTTTTTTAAAGCTAGTTGGTTGGGTAAATTTTACCTGCTCTGGTTATTTCCTCTGGTTTTGCTGGTGAGATCCGGGCTGGCTAAGTGGGGATGGGGATGGGCCGAGACAGCTGGTCCTTTGGCCTTCTCCTGGAACACCCTTTTTTGGGGTGGAGTTTCCCAGGGAACTGTTTTTATCTGCAGGACCCGGTTTTGGTCCGCTTACATTTTGTGCCCCTGGAAACACGATGAACTGGTAGAAGTCGCGTTCTTTTCTGCGGTTCGCCAACTCGAGATGAACTTCTCTCCCACTTTATTTTAAGGGTGAGTAATGGACCCTGCTATGGGGATTCTCACCTTTAGACATTTTAAAGTGGGAGTTGAGGCTTGGGGTGGTGCAGGCGTGGTGATTGGATGGGGGTTCTGGGCCTAGCCTTTGGGGCAGCTGAATCATGAGCCTATGGATGGGGGCATGCCAGTTCAGTCCCATCTGCAGGGTCTTTGCAGGGCTTCCCAGGATGGTTTAGGGTGGGTTTTTCTTAGCAGGGGTGTTATTGGATGTTTTGTTTCTCTGTTCACTCCCTGCAGGATGGGTGGGGCTGGATCTCGGGTGGGTACGTGTCCCCAGAGCATTGGTCCTTCTGTGAGATCTTTAAATGTTTTCAGTCTGGGGACATGTTGTACATAGTTGTTTGAGGGGTTATGGAGGGTTTTTTGGAGGGGGGAGAGGGAAGCCTGCCAATCAATGTTATTCTGTGATTACATACTATCTGTAATTTTCTCTGTGAAGCTAGGGAATTCTTGTCGGGATCCCTGTGGCAGGCTTTGGGGCTTGTTGCATCATATGCAGTTATTTGATGGGGTTTGAAGAGGGTAGTTTGGGGGAGGTTCCTGCCAAGCCTCATTTTGGGGCGTAATTGTATCCTAATCGTGGTTAAATTTCATAATCAGTTGTTATTGTCAATAGGCATCTTTGGGCAGGATGGGTATGGGAGTTTGGGGATCAAGTGTGCCTATATTTTGCTGTATTTCTGGATGTTCTGATAAATATTCCTTTTATGCTGTTTTTAGAATGGTTACTGGAGATGTTAAAATAGTGTCGTGGAATGTGCGCGGCTTAGGAAAAGGTCAAAAGAACTCAGGTATTTAATCACTGCTCTTTGCTACAAATTGATATTTTATTTTTACAGGAGACCCATCTGAAAGGTGGGGAGGCTAAGTGGCTATCTCGTTCTGGTTTTTCACAGGTATATGTAGCGACTGGATCCAATTATAGCAGAGGCGTAGCTATTCTTATTAAAAAACATGTAATATTTGTGAGAGACCTGGTAGTGGAAGACCCGGAGGGGAGGTTTATTTTGGTTAAGGGCACACTCAGCGGGAGGTAGTAACTCTAGGTTCTGTTTATGGGCCTGTTGGGGAAGTTCTGAATTCTTTATGGATCTCGCTGATAAAATCAGTGCTCTCCTGCCCTCGCAAATTATCCTGGGGAGACTGAACGTTCCACCTTCCTACCTTATGGATAGAGACCCACAAGATAATCGCCCCGACAAAACACACAACGAGCTCTATATGACTTTTCGCAGATGTTGGGGATATGTGACCCTGGAGACTCTCTAACCCCTCTCTTTGGGCTTTCTTTCTTCTCCCAATCTCATGGATCGTGGTTAGAATCGATTACATTCTACTTAGCAAATCTCGCTCTCCGGGCTCCGTCAGTCTGGCATTGAGCCGATTATCCTTTCGGATCATGCCATAGTCTGGATTAAACTTTCTAAGTTCTGAGTTTCACCGTGACACAGCTTGGAGACTTAATACCCAATTACTTAAGGATCCTCAGACGGTGACACAAATAGGGTCCTGATTCTCTTCATGGCGGATAATCTGGATCCGCCTCTGAGGTTTGATATTATTTGGTGTGCTCTAAAATGTTATCTCAGGGCAAGTTGATTGGTTAGCTGCTGCAAGGAAGAAGGCCTGATTAGAGCGAGCAGTTGCCTTAATGAATAGAATCAGGTCTGGAGTCTGCTCAATCTTCACCTCTCCGCTGTCTTCTTTAGAAGCCCTTGTAGCAGCCAAAATGAATACATGGACCTTCTTAAAGAGAAGGCAGAATATTGCCTGATCAGAACCCAGGCCAAATACATTGATCAGGGGAAAGCTGGAAGGCTCCTAGCTTTGCGCCTTCGTCGTTGGAGGGTTCCAGGATAATCCCGACCCTGCAAACGCCACCGTTCTGTGGAAACCTCTCCTAGGGAATTGTACTAATTTTTGAAGAGTATTATAAGGATCTATATAGCCGCCCGCTTCCCCTGCCTCCCTGCCAGATATTGAGGCATATTTAGACGGTCTTGATATCCTCAGCTTATGTCTTCTCATGAAGAAATTTTGACTGCTCCTCTTTCTCTAGAGGAAATAGAAAGAGTTATTGCTTCTATGAACTTGGATAAGGCACCGGACCAGACGGATTTCCATTAACTTTTACAAAGCTCTTTCCAAAGATCTTGCTCCCATACTTCTCAAATTATATGAGTATCTTTCTCTTCCCATGTTATAGACCCTTCTCTTCTTGAAGCCACTATTATTTTAATTCCCAAACCGGTAAGAACCCTATGGACCCAGTGAATTATAGGCCCATATCCCTTCAAAACTATGACATGAAGATTCTTTCTAAATTCTGGCCGAGAGGATCAGGCGGTCTGGACCCAACTGCTCAGTCCAGAGCAAGTGGGTTTTGCATTCTAGATCTTCGCTGATCACTTAAGAACCCTCTTTCACATATCTCAGTATCGCCAGTACATCCCAACGCCTCATGGTTTTAGTTTCTGTTGGATGCAGAGAAAGCATTTGATCGGGTGGATTGGTCCTTCCTTTGGGCTGTGATGGCTAGAATGGGTTTTCCAGGTCCTTTCTTGGAATGGGTTCAGACTTTTTATAAAGCCCCTCAGCCAGAATATATTGTAATGGAGTTTTTCCATCGATATTCCGGTTGTTCACGGGCACTAGGCAGGGTTGCCCTCTTTCGCCCTTTCTATTTAATTTGTATTTAGAACCCCTTCTCATTAAACTTAAATCTTCAGTGCTTGTCAGGGGATGCGTGGTGGGTCAACAAGAGCTGGTCCTTTCTGCTTATGCAGATGATATTCTCCTGCATATTGAATCCCTGCAGATTCCCTTAGACATGCACTGGACGTTCTTAACCAATATGGGCCCTTTCTCAATATAAACTGAACATTGCCAAATCTGAAATTTTTCCCTTACATGCCTATACATATAAGCAAGAGTTTGCGAACTTTGGTATGAGGTGGTCTCCCAGATCGATTAAATATTTAGGGATCCAATTTACAGCGGACCCCTCCTGCTTAGGAAGCTCAACTTAGATGATCTCAAGAGTCTTGTTCAGCAGGATCTGACACGGTGGTCTGCTCTTCCTATCTCCCTCTGGGGCCGGATCAATATTATTAAAATGAATGTTTTACCGCATTTTCTATCCTCTTAACCTGCTTAACCTTTGGCTACCTGTTTCATATTTTCAGCAATACCATGAGATGTTTTCTAGTTTTGTCTGGCGAGGAATGGGAGTGAGGCGGTCTTTCACTAAGCTTTCTCTTCCTAAAGACAAGGGCGGGCTCGGCTCCCAAATCTTCTGCTTTACCACTGGGCAGCCCAACTTGCTAAGTTGGGTAGATGGTTTTCGACTAATCCGGACTCTTTTCGTCCGATTTGGCTTCAAATTGAGAGGACGGTCTTTCGGAGTTAGGTTGGATCCTATGCCATGTTTTATACTCCTCTTTCAGTGCTTTCACAATGGATAGATGACCGTTCGATTCTTGGATCTCTTAAATCTCTTTTTCAGTGCTGGCATTTTGTAAATGTATTCCCGCCCGGATTTAAGTCAACCGATTATTTATTTATTTTTTAATTTGCCTTTACCGCCTTCCTAGCTGCCGGCCACCCGATGCTTCAGCCCGGTCACGGGCGAGCCAGCTTCCACCCCCAAATCGGCCTTGGGTCCTCCGATACCCGTGGCTTACCCCACAGGCGGGGCTGCGGGATGGAGAGGCGAGACATCCCGGGGAGACCGTAATCGGTCGGAGGACTGGCCTGGGGCTAACTGCCGCCGCAGGCTTCATGGAGGGCGGCCAGCAACCGCCCATTTCCTCTTTTCCAGGAAGGCGGGGTTGTGCAATGACGCCTGACGCCCGCCTTCTATACTCTTGAGCGCAGCAGCTGCAGGCTCCTGGCCTCCGCTTAGAGTCCCATCGCCTGGATGCTGCCCCAGCCCTCCCCTCGGAGAAGGAGAGCAGTCCAACGACGCCGATCCATCTCCCGGCCAGCCCTCCGCGACTCTGGTCCATTCCCGAACCGGGTCGCCGGGCCGCAAGCGGAATTCACCGCTGCGTCCGACGGGCCGGCTTTAAGTCAACCGATTATGTTGAACCCCAATATTAAGTTGGTTCAGTTACGATTACTCCCGAGTGGCTTTCACAACTTAAGGATGTTAACTTAGAAACACCATACCACGGATCCCTTCTTTCATCAGGGACATTCTCACAGATATGCTATTCAAGGTCATGATTTTCAAAGTCTACCAGTTGAGACACCTTGTGATTGGAAAATTTGGTGCCCTTTTAAGGAGCCAAGATTCGCCTTCCTTTCTCAAATAGTGGGCCTTGCTTCCAAACCGCATGCTATCTCACTAATACATTCTTTTCTTCTAAATTATAAATTCCTGAACCTTTGAGGGCTCTAGTACCTGGTCCCCATTGGTACCTGAGGTTGGGTTGACTGGTCCCGTATTTGGAAGGATCTTCACAAATATCACTTGCAGAACAGACTCAGGATTACCCAATATTATATAGTGAATGACTTATATTATACTCCCAAAAGCTTTTCAAAATTAGGAAACATCCCACTCCACTTTGCTCTAGATGTAGCAGGGAGGGAGATTCTTTACATATTTTTGGTATTGTAGTAAAGTTGCCCCCATGGTCTTCTATCCGGACAATTTAGATCCTCTATTAGGTCTCTCAGAATGTTTTACTCCTCAGATTTGTACTCTGGGTGACTATGCTAGTATAGATAGTGTGGGCGTAGATACCATATTGCGTTGGTATCCGCTGCAGTTAAAAAGATGGTCCTAGACACTGGACTGATCAATTGGTACTGTCCTATGCGATGGCTATCAGAGCTCTCTGCTTACTTCAAATTTTGAAAAACTAGTAGCCAGTGTGCGTCGTATGGACCTGTTTCTGAAAAGTGGGGTAAGCTGCATGCATTGTATTTGCACCAATAGTTCCTGGCCTTTTACCCTATGCCCGTAACGGCACTCCAGTTTGTCATATAGGGTGATTTTGTATCAAATAACTTGGGGAGTGGACTACTCCTGCACAGTTTTTTATATTAAATATCCAGATTGGAGGTGTTACTTGTTTGCACACTTGACTGGGGTGGGTTGGATGGTTTGAGGGTGGGTTTGGGGTGGGGATGGGGATTGGGGAAGTGGGTTGATGGGTGGAGGGGTGGTGGGAGGTCTTTGTATTATTGTTTTTGTTGATGTCTTTGGGGGCTTTGGGTTGGTTGTTTTTGGTTTCTTTTCTTTGTTACACCTTGTATTCCCTACTGAGTTGTATATTCCTGTGATGACTGTTTGTTTTGTGTGTAAAATCAATAAACTTAAATTTCAAAAAAAGTTGCTTGGTGACCCTGTCATTAAACTGAAGGAACCCACACCTGTTCAGTGGCTCTTGATGTGGTTGTTAAATGTTTCCGTCAATTTTGTTGACACTGTCACAGCTAAGCACAGAGTGGGAACCGTTACCCACTCACTGCTAAACTTTTTCTGCACTTTAAACTGCCATGGTGACAGCATTTATGCCTGATGTTCACGATGTAGTTAGTGTGCTTTTTACTCGCTCCAGAAGGAACCATTATCATTTAGTGTGGTCATACTACTTGTTGAGGGTTGTGTGGCTGGTTTAACAGCACTGTGTGAAACTGATGGTGAGCACTTAACAAGTATTGAAGAAGATAGTGTCAACAGTATTACTGTATTCAGAGGTAGCCAGGTTGAACTTGTCAATTACAGTGAACAAGCTAAATCAGAATTAAAAAATGAAGACATATTACAAAACTAAAATGAAAACAGCAAATATTGCAGAATTCTAGCTGATATAACTGTAACATTTTAAACATTTTGGAACTTTGCTAGAGCCCAGTCTACTTCGGTATGCAAGTGCAACTGATGTGATTACTGTCCTTGATGACTTAGCATACCGATTCAAGAAGGCAAAACATCATAGTAGATCATGATCAGGGCCCCTACTTTTTACTGCGGCACAGTGGGATTAAGTTCTGCGGCAAGCTACCATTGCCGCAGAACTCTGATGGTGGTTTGTAATTTCTGTGGAAGTTCTTACAAGCACTAACAAACAACCACATCATAGCAGTCAGCTTGTCATCCTGACTTCACTTTCATGACAGTGGTTATAGCAATCAGGATGGGGAAAGCACAGTAACACTAGTTCAAAATAACAGACTTATAAAATAATTTTATGCCTAAAAAGCAAAACAAATGTCTCTCCTTAAGGCCTAGCCTGTTGCATAAATGAGATATGCAGAGGGATCTTATGTGATAAACAATGTATTTATATGCATGCTATTTATCCCACTAATGTGGTCTCCACTGTCTATCACTTATATATTTGTATGTGCTTACACCACTCATGAGGTTCCCTACTGTGTAACACTTATATATTTATATGAAATCTATAACATACATAAAATGTGTGTGTGGGTGAGAGAGACAGAGATACTGTATGTGTGTGTGTGTGTGTGTATATATATATATTTTTTTTTTTATTTCCATGAATTTGCATCCTCATTCATACAGGTCCCATTGGAAATGAAATAGAGAGTATTGCAAAACTCATTTTCCATGTCAGCCTGCCTTCCCTGACACACTGCGTAACACCATCAGGCCATGACATGCATATGAACCGATAAGCTAGATAGTGCTCTCCAGCCCATCACAGTGTGTCCACCATGTGACAGAACACTGCACCACACCTTTCCAGACTCCGAGCAATGATGTATTCCACCAATCCTTGTGCTGCCCAGCCAGCTCCCAGAGCTAATCTCTGAACCTGAGTTGCCGCATCGGAAACACAGCATGCTACCCTCTGGCCCAACAGCTGTCCCTGCACACAACATTTCTCCATAACTTTTAGGTGATTCTATCAACCAATGACAATATGTAATCAATAACCCTGGCAAAATGCATACAGTGCAATTATTAATTTAACAGGTCTATTCTTTCAGCAGGTCTACACATTATTATATTCCACTTTTCTGGGCATAATTATTTTACTTTTCTTAAAATGACAGTTAAATTCATTTTACCAGTTATTCATTTCAGATGGCATCTCTATACCTTAAAGGCACAAATAGGTTTGTACAAAGTGAGGTATGGACTTAACAGGTCTGTGCTATTGACAAGATTTTGTTTGTTGGCCCTAGTGCAATAATGTAAGACTGAAAATTGTATTACGCTGTAGTGCAGATTGAGCAAATATCACCATGCATGATGTGCTGGGCCACCGCTCTGGCAGGGAGCTGTGGTAGATAAGGACTGTTCATTTCTGTTGCAGATTGCAGCCATTTCATTACTAATGTATGATGTTATAGCAATGATAACATCACATTCTGAGCATATAGGGGTTTAGGATATAAAAAAGGGGAAGGGAAACAGATTCTATGGATAAACAGAAATATTAATAAAAACTCACCAAGAAGAGTGAATTCATGCAACGCAGAAGTTTTATGCAAAATTCTGCGGCTGCAGAATTTAGGGCCTGATCAGATGACCTCCTCCAGATTCAGTATCTGAACAGGGTATGGGCAGAAGGATCAAGCAAGGTGGCAGTGGCAGCAGCAGTCGGCACAGAAACAGATGATCTTCCACGGAGTGGTCTCTTGCAGCAGATAATACACTTGGTTGTCGCCAGAGGTCGCTGTGGTGGACGGCAGCTCTTCTAGTAGTCTTTCCAGGGCCGCCCACACATGACATCACCTTCCCTGTTTCCAATATAAGTGTGGAGGTCCCTGATATCCTCAGTTAATTTTTCCCGCTGCCTTCAGCTCCGCAGACATAGCAGCTAGTGCAACCCAGTAGCAGTCCACAAGATTTGAGCTAACATCGACAAGTGTCCAAAGAATCTACAAGCAAGATAGCGCTTATTTCATTCCTGCTGTTGCAGTAGAAAAATTTACCATTTTGACAGCCACACCACTTGTGTAAGGTGTCTTGGACCACACACACCACCACCTCCTGCATACATTGCCAGGATTTTCAGCCAGGCAACCCATTGTCAAGGGCTGCAGAAAATCAAAATCATTTAATGGAGCAGAAATTGTCTCTCATGGAGAATCAGGCTTGTCCCAAGAGCTCCCTATCCACTGATTTCATAAACGGCACAAAAAAAGAGAAGGAGAAGCCCTCCTCAACCTCTGTGCCTAAATGCTTGTCGACGGTCACTGTTACAGGTGCCCCACTGTCAATGATGTGTTTACACACTGCCTCCTCGCTGACGGGAGGTTACACCTCTTGTTGACTGCACTTTCCAGTGCTTTAACGGCAGTCTGTGATGAACCCCTTGTGAGTTCTGTCGACGCCTCCCATAGATGGTGACTTCATTTTCACATTCTACTCATCTTCCCCAGTGTCTCTGTCGACAAAGAGTCTCATTCCATTGGGGACACCCTACTGCATTTGCTATGCATTCTGCCCTCCCACCTCACAGGTGTATTCCTACAGGGGCCAGGTGGACAGGGATTGGGACCCTGGGCTTTACCACCCAGTTGTAAGGCCTGCTTAGACTACACGTCCAATCCCTCTACAATCCCCTTTGGTTTCTCAGAAACCCCCATCCTTCTATGGACATTGCCTCAGTAGTTCAGCAGGTTTTGCATGCCATCCGCATACTCAGCCCTCCGATCCAGGGGAATCAAGTCACCCATCCCATTCCCCTACTTCACTGCCTAAATGCTTCCAGGGTGACAGAGACCCTCGCCACCCTGGTCACCTCCCTTGTATGTGGATGATTACCTATCAGACGAGGTTGAATTTCATGTAGATTTTACCAGAGATCTGGAGTATGAGGAATTCCAGGACCTAGATTTCAGCCCCAGTCCCTCTTTCAGATATTTCTTCCTTAAATGAGAATTTATCCCGACAGGCAGCTGCGTGTCTCCCAGTGACCCTTCCTTCCATGAGATGATGGTCCAGATTCAGAAGGTCATGCGATTCTCCACTACCAAACTTGACAAACAATGTAAGGATATGGCAGACTATCTAGTACTACCAGAGGAACCAATCTTAGTGGTACCCTCACTTATACAAACCTACTAAAATGGTATACTTGCAGCCTGAACCAGTCTTCCACTGTTACAGCTATTCCCCACAAGGTGGATCGCTTCTACCAGGCTCCTCTGACCACCCTTTCTATTCAATTCAATTCAAAGTTTATTTTACCAGGATAACACCATTGAGACAGCTCATTTGCAAGGAGGTCCTGGGGGACACAAGTACAATACAAAATACAGAACAGTTACAGTGGTACAATACAAATTCAGCTGAAATACTATATACAAGAAGAGCAGACAAAAGGAAGTTAACTAGGTACGATACTGAACAGCAAAATGTTTCGAGTCTAATACAGGTAAAACTAGTTGAGTACAACAATTATGAAAAATCATAGGTGCAAAAAAGTAAATTGGAACAATAGAAGAGGACATAGAGTGCAAGGTTGAGGGATTTATAGCAACAGAGGATGGTCAAAGGCGAAAAGTAATACAGGTTACAGAAATATAACTGGAGGGAGGAGAGCAGGTGTGGGGAAGGGAGGGAGGGATGAAGACTAGAAAGCTAAGAAGCATCGAAAGGAGGAGACAGGGGTGGCGAATGATAGTCAAGTGCTCAGTACTATGCTGGATGAGGGGAATAGAGGGGTTGGAAGCAAACTGGGCCAGAGGGGGAAGTGGGGGAGTATTGGGAGGATTATGCCAGGAGTCAGAGAGATATACATGATTACAGTAAGCAGGTTCAGGCATAGCAGTTACATTCGTCCTTCAACATGCGCCCACTATCCACTACTCCTGAAGCAGATTCAGTAATGATTACTGCCGCTAATGATCGCATTTAAATGACCGAAACACATGAGCACCTTACCTCCTGATAAAGACTCCGTAGAGATAGACTATCTGGGAAAAACGTATTCCAGGCAGGTACCATGAATCTCAGAATCCTAAATTATATGGGACATATGGTCAAAACCAGCATACACTCTGGTCCTCTGCCATTGAATTAGTCAATAAACTCCCTCCTTCACAGGAAGGGAACATCTACTGGCTACAATATCTACTGGCAGTTCCATCTCCCGACACCTACTTGTCAGGATATGATGCAGTCGATACTTCAGTCTGCATGTCAGCAACAGGCAATACCTTGTGTCACCATGCTTGGCTTCAGATCTCAGGCTTTACACCTGATGTACAGCATAGAGTGGTCATTGCCCCTTTAATGGGTCTAAACTTTTTGTCCAGGTACCCAATCACTGTAGGTGATCTCCAGTCTTCACTCCCGCTCCCGCCCTCTTGGTTGGGCTGGTCAGCCTGCCTTCCAGTGACCAACTGGGGCTCTGTCCCTGCTTCCTTGACCAGGCCTTGAAGCCGGGTCATTTTGCCCTCCTTAGAGGCCTGGCAAACAATCACATCGGACGAGTGGGTACTTCAGATCATTGAGGGGTCACACTCTGGAACTTATTACGCCTCCCCTCACCCCCCCCGCCTCTGTCCACTACCCATGTGACCACATTCCTATTCTCCAAGAGGAACTACAGGCTCTTTTTATAAAGAAGGCTGTTTATCCGTACTCCCAGCAGAACACCAAAAGGGGTTTTACCTATTTCTTCCTGGTACCCAAACTAACTGGAGCTCTCAAGACTGATACTAGACCTCAGACAATTGAACCTGCACATCCAGTACAAAAGGTTCCGCATGATCACCCTAAATTCCATTATACCAATGTTGAAACAAGGGATTGGCTATGTGCCCGAAATATGAAGGATGCCTACCTGCATATCCCCATCCATCCTGTTCACCACAGGTTTCTTCATTTTCATCTGTTGGGACACTACCAATTCTCGAGCACTCCCGTTTGGCCTCTCATCTGCCCCGAGAGTGTTTACCAAGTGCCTCAGCAGTAGTGGCAACAGCCCTACAACGGGACGACACTTTGTCTTCCCATATCTTGATGACTGGCTCCAAAGGCAGGGTCCAAAACTATCTGCTTTCCTCCCTACCAGCAACCCTAACTCTGTTCCACGCTCTGAGATTACAGTCAGTTGGCCAAAGTCCAATTCGACCCCTACACAGTTGCTCCAATATATAGAGCCGGTCTTAGACACCGCTTCACCAGGCCTGCCTCCCCCGACCGACAGACAAGACAAGCTTCATCTCTGGCTTCTCAGATACAAACCCAGAAAGTAGTCTCTAGGACACATGGCTGCTACTATCCCTACAGCAGCACTTGCCTGACTTCACACGATACCAGTCCATTGGAATTCTCCAAAATCAGTGGTCTCAAAGAACAGGAAATTTCAAGATAAAATCAGAGTCATTCCTACATTGCGGTCCTCCCTAGTATGGTGGACCCTCCGAATAAGCTATGTCAAAGGCGTGTCTTCCAATCCCTGCCGCTCCAGCTGTCATTGACCACGAAGCATCCCTAGAAGGGTGGGTGTGCACCTGGTCCTTACAGGACACAAGGCAAGTGAACAGTTCTACCCTCCTCTCCACATCAATCTGCTGGAGATGAGGGCGTGTCTACTTTGCCCTCCAGGCTTTTCAACCTCACTTGTCCCTGGACTGTTGCTGATTCAATCAGACCAACACCTCAGTAGTTTTCTACCTCAACAAACAAGTTGATGCAAAGTCCCTCGCTCTATACGAGAGGCAGCTTGCAGTCTGGCAGGAGGCCACCGCAACACCTCGTATCGACAGCTGTCTATCTACTAGGATGCCACAACCTCCTGAGTCACCAGTCCTCCACACATGAATGGACACTTCATCATGAAGTGCTTCAGAAAATCTTTCATCTGTCGGGGACCCGCAACTGGATCTGTTTGCTTCCCCAGTCAGTCAGTGTCTCTCCAAACACTATTCCATTATCCTGAGCAAAGAGACAGTCTGTAGATGCCTGTCCCAATCATGGACAGGAGTCTTCTTTATGCCCCCCACCCCGTCCTCTCTCCTGCTACGGGCTCTACTGAAATTATAACTCAAACCTGTCACCATAATTCTCATAGCCCCTCTGTGGCCTCAGTAGGTGCGGTTTCCCTCCTTCAACAGTTCTTAGTGGAGGAACCCATTCTGTTGCCAGTATGACCAGATCTCTTGACTCAGAATCAAGAGACCCTTCTACATCCCAACCTGAAGGGCACTACACCTTCACGCTTGGCACCTGAGGACATTTTCATAGCATATCTACAAGTGTCCTCCCTGTTGCTAATATTTTACTGGCCTCATGTAAACCAGCAACTAGAAACTTATAATGCCAAATGTAAGCTGCTTCCATTTAGGCTGCCTCCCAGTCATTGGATCCTTATTCTTGTTGACTGATAAAAGTATTGGATTACCTGGCCTCGATTGCTAAGAAAGGACTCGGCTATTCCTCTATCAGAGTCCATTTGGCCTCCATTTCGTCCTTCCATGAACCTCTTGATAGCAGATTACTGTGTCAACATCATCTATCCAAAATGTTTTTAAGAGGAACGTTACATATTGTTACCCATCAGAAGACCCACTCCTGGGACTTCTGGTAACATCAGCAGCTTGATGGCAGCATAGCTTGGGACTCTCCTTACCCCAATCGCAAAACCAAAGGCATCCATCAGATAAAACCAATGCAATCACCAGCTAAAGTGAGCGTTCCAGAGTAACAATAATGAAGGGCCCCAGACTCCAGCACAGAAACTTCAGATGCTGCTACAAGGAGAGAAAGCAGCATGAAGCTTGGACCCTTCAACGATGAAGGAATCGTGGCATCTGCTAACAAAACAGAGGAGGGCTGTAATCATGATCGAGACTATACTGCAAACAGTCAAAACAGTAGCCAAAATAGGTAACTCCATAACGATGCTAAGGGCCGACACTGGGAACATTGAATGTAGAGTAGATAAACTCGAGGTGGGGCTAAATGCAGTCATCGATAATCAGACGACACACCCCGCCTCTTATTGTTCCTCATTGCGGCTAGGGAACGAGAGAGGATGTGCAAGATTGATGATATGGAAGGGAGAAGTCAGGCGCCAAAATCTGAGAGTGTACGGGCATATCTGAAGGCGCAGAGAAAGGTTCCAGACTTGATTACATTCCTTCAGGGGGTCCTGAGAGGTCTCGAAACTCATGGAGGGCTTTGACTCAACCATGGATTGAGCTCATCACCACCAGCCCAGAGGCCCTCTAACCTGAATGCCCGCCCGAAATCCTTTGTGGCCAAAATGACAGCCTACTGCTCTAGGAGGAGATTCTCCATCGAGCATGGAGAATGAAGTCGGTCATATATGGAAAGCAAGAATTATGGTTGATAATTACTACACTGCCCAAGTGCAGGAGGTCAGATCCACCATGTGGCTGGTACTCAAGCAACTAAGGGGAGAAATGTAAAGGCCCAAATGTTACTCCCAGCTCAGCCTAAAAGTAGAAACCAGTAGGGTACCAAAGTATGCATGACCCTGAGGCTACTTCAAAGTTCCTAAAGAAATGGGGTGACACCACCCCAACTTGGAAAGGAGCACCTGGAGAAGGAGCTGAAACATGCAACATGGTCGGTTGCTCACAGAGGAATGGCCCAGACACGCCAACCAAGCCTCCCCATACATCGAATCTGGAGGGCTGATATCTCCGCCTCCTGAAGCCCTACAACTCACGGATTTAGCTTGCAGACTTGGACCAACAATCTACAGAGGAGATTGAGACACCTCTCCACACCACCGAGTCGTAGAATGGCTCCTTCTTCATTCTAGATGTGCAGCGTGACTGGACACTTTCTCTGCAGACTCCATAAAGAGGAACAAAGGTACATTATTTAAATGAATCGATAAAGAGTTTTAAAACCCTTGATCCTCCGGGGCTGAAGCTGCGCCATCGGGGACCCTAGTGCCTGGGAGTCCGCTACCATAGCTGTTTTCGCTAGTGGGGACCTCTACAATCGCCCTTGTGAGCCTACCCACGCCTGAGACATCTATACGCAAGGCTCAGCCCGCTTGGGCCTGGACATGCTCATAGAGGGAAGAGACTCTATAATGTCAATGATTAAAACATGTGCACAAATAGAAGGTTAGACATTAAATAGAAAGCTGGTTTTTCTTTTGCTTTTTTATTATTTACTTTTTTTTTTTTCAGGGACTGTGGAAGGATATGGAAATGTTATCATAACTGCATACTACTGTTAAGAACAGTTGCCCCATTTAGCACTGACAATGGATGCCTTATAAAATAAGAGGGAAAAGCATAGAGGGAGGCTCCTCACAGAATGCAGGGACATTAGGGGGCTGGGGCTTAACCATCTGAAACAGGAGGGGGAATGCTAATTGTTTTGACGCTGACCATACCTCTGGGACAAGGACCATGATCCTACAGTGTCCCAAGAGAGAGGTTATGCCCAAACCAGCCACAAGGGCAAAGTGTCCTGAAGGTGACATGCACCAGCCCGCAACCTAAAAAATGGGCTGACCTAGAAAGTCAAAGAACTCCTTATTCCATAGTACCAGATCTGAAGGTACAGACAATGGAATTTATAATTCACATGAATTGAATGATCGATTTCACGGAGAAGCCACGCTTGGGGGGAACACTCTTCCTAAGGGCTTTCTCCAAGAGGAAACATGTGGAACAATTTGAGTAACTTGTTTTGTTATTCAGTTAATTCAGCCTAATGTTGTAGGCAAGGTTATACTCTCATCTGGTGGGAGAAAGTTAAAATGTTATTTTATCTAATTATTAGAACCTCAAAGTTTTGGGCTGAATGTTACCTAATATTTATAACTCATAATAGGCAAGAGGTCAGGTTTACAAGATTAAAGGATAGACACCAGAAAAAGAAGGTAAATGCTGATACTAGCAAAGGAATTGAGCAGAAACTGGGCTTGGGGAATGCGAGGTCTATATACAGCAGTGTAACTAATAATAATCCAGTAGATAGGTTTAGTCATCCTCAATATGGGTCAAGTTAACTCCAGGATTATGTCATACAGTGTGAGCAGGATTAATCATCCCATAAAAGAAAGCAAATGCAAAAACTCCTCAGGGACCGAAACTGTGAGATCAGCTTTATCCAAGAGACACATTTAATGCTAAATGAGAGCCAGAAGCTAAAGAGTAAAAGGTTCCCAAAGCTGTATCATGCATCCCTGGATAGGAACGGAAGAGGGAGGGCGTCCTTCTGTCTGCATCCCTCCCTTTGAAGAGGAGGAGGTTATTACAGATGCAGAGGCGGATATGTTATGATAATAGGGAAAATTTCAGACATGGAGGTCACCCTCCTGAATGTCTAAGCTCCCTTGGGATCGCATATCTCTTTTTTGGAGCTCTTCAAGTTAATCTCAGAGAAAGCAAAGGGAGCTCTTATTATGGGGGTTGGAATGCGATACTTAATCGAATGATGGACACCACGTCCTGTATTCCAGCACCATATAACAGAATAGCCAGACCACTGGAAAAATAAATGGCTTGGTGGATGTTTGGAGGATAAAATATCTGGTAGCGAAAGATTTCACCTTTTACTCTGCAAGACACAAAATATACTCAAGACTAGATAGGTTTGTGATATTCACTAAGGATATACATTTATTCAAATCCATGTGGTGGGAACGGAGACACTTTCGGACCATCAGCCAAACTTATGGATGTAGAGCTACAACTCCCAAAAAGCCTACTCATGGAGGCTGAATACAAGTCTGCTGAGAAGTGAAGAGGTGAGGAGGAGATCCAAGGTTGATAAAACAGACTGTTCAAGTAAATGAAGGTCCAGACACAACCCCACAGATCCTGTAGGATACAGTTAAGACAATGATCAGGGGAAATTAATCTCTATAGCAAGCCACAGAAAAGGGAAAGGATCAAAAAAAAGATACCATAAAACACCAGTTTCAGAGCTTAGAACAACAACAAAAACTAAGTTCTATAAACTGAGAGAGGGAGATAAAATCATAAAAACAAACTACAAAAAATGCAGAGAGGAAATAGAGAATCCCTACATTACTTAAAACAAACATTCTATGAGGGGTCCCAGGCCACTAGGCTACTTGCCTATCATCTGAGAGCAAAGGGACAGCAAGGCCACTATCACGGGTCCCAAACATCCATTAACAAAGCAGGTCTCTCACAAGAGGGAACAGAAAGCAGACTCACTGGTCGTATATTATAAGCAGCTCTACCAGGCACCTACCAACACCTACCCAGGGAGACTGAAGAGTTTCTGAAAGGACTGAAACTCCCTAGGCTTACAGAGCTGCAGATGCAAGCGCTGAAAGCACCCATTTCCCAGACTGAGGTAAATAAAATAATTAAGAACCTTAAAGTGGGCAAATGCCCGGGACTGATGGCTTCGGGCAGTGAACTATAAAAGACTTTCACAGCCAAATAACACCCTTGTTCAAGCACATATAACCAAGTGTGGCAGGATGGGGAGAGAGAGTCTCCTTCTGGAATTACACTACCATTTCTGTTATCCCCAAAGAGAGGAAAGACCTAACAGAATGTGGCTCTTATAGGCCAATATCCCTTCTAAATGTAGACTACAAAATTTTCACAGCAATAACAGCGGATAGACTTAACCCCATTATGACAAAAATTATACACCCAGATCAGACAGGCTTTATAGCGGCCAGACAGGCTCCAGAGGGAGTGAGAAGAACCATTAACATAATAGAAAACATTAATAAAATCGTATCCCATCCTGTGTTACACAAGCCTAGATGCTGAAAAGGCATTTGACAGGGTCACCTGAATTTTTGTTTGCAGTTCTTCCAGAATGGGCTTCCTGAGTCCTTTCTGGGAGCCATTGGGACCCTGTACACCTCCCCACAGGCATGCGTGAGGGTGAACTGTGGAGTCACGCAGAGGTTCGATCTAGGCGGGGTACTAGGCTGGGCTGCCCACTGTTGCCCTTACTCTTTGTCATATATATTGAACCCCTGGCACAGGCCTTGAGAGAAGAGAGTGAGGTAGAGGAATCACTATAGGGGAGAGGAGCATAAATATCCGCTACTCAATGATGTACATCTCCAACCCAGACAGATCTATCCCCAAATTATGGACCATACTAGATAAATTTGGACAGTACTCTGATACTTCCTTAACAAAACAAAAACAAACTACTTAGTTTTTTCTATCACCCAGCCCTGGGGTGAAAAACAGCTGCTTCCTGAACTGGAACACCCAGAAAATAAAATACTTAGGTACCCAAATCCTAAACACCTAGTGAACCTGTAGTCCATAAACTATGAGCCCTGATAGATCAACTCGGACAGGATATTAAGAGATGGGACTTGCTCAACCTACCTCTTTATTCCAAAATTCAATCAGTTACAATGTCTGTTCTGCCCAAATTCCTGTACTTTATCCAGTGCCTCCTGTAAAAATTCACCATAACCAATTTCAAATCTGACAGAGAATGCTTACCAAATTTATATGGCACTATAGAAGACCCAGGATTAACATCCAAGTAATGCAGTCCAATAAAAAACTGGAGGCAGGCACGTTCCCAACTGAGAGGACTATTACTAGCCACCCAAAATGAAATGGGCATTGCTTTGGTCCATGGGAGAATACTCAGCCCAGTGGAAGTTAATAGAAGTGAGCTCACGGAGGGGCCTCTGGGGCAAGGGGTGGCCATGCCAGAAACCCCAAATAGTGATAACAGCTCACTACTGTTTACGGTAAGACACACGCTGTGGGCAATAAAAGGCTATGACACAAGCATAAATTACATAAGGACCTCTGGCGTTGAGATGGTTTGCCTGGGACCTGGAGTTCTTACCTACAAAGCTAGATCATACCTTTAGATGATGGAGAGACTTGGCCTTTACACTCTGAACCACTTCCTAGATGACCCTAATATAGCAGACTTTGGCCAGCTCAAGGATAAATATTTGCTTAGACAATCCGACCACTATAGATTCCTTTAAGTTAGAACATATATACAGACCTTGCAGAACAGAGATCAGGAGCAAACCTCACAGAGTTTGCTGGGGTTATAACTGAGATAGTGGGCTCTCATAAGCAAAAAGGACTTGTCTCGCCATCTATGGGGCAGTGAGGGACAGAATAGGAAATCAGGCCACAAACACGAAAACAAAATGGGAGCATGAATTAGGGGAGCAGATCTCAGAGAAAGAAAAGGAGTAAGCCCTAACCTAAGCTCACAAAACTACTTATTCCCCTATATGAGGGAATAAGAGGAAGATCAAAATTAGATTTTTCATTACTTCAGTCATTAAATCAGAATGGGAAGAACTTTCCACCAGCATGCTGGAGGGATGGGGGACCCCAGGGCTGATCACCTTCACATTTTCTGGTCATGCCCAAAACTGGGGAGTTCTGGAGAGACAACACAAAGTTTAAAGAAATATTCACAATCTCGGCACCTATTTGCCCAAAGCACTTGATACTAGGGAGGTTGGGGGCAAGATCTACCTTTGGAATATTCTGCTTGCTTCAGCACATAAGACCATATCAAGAAGATGGCTCTGCCCAGATCCTCCAGAGTTATGGCAATGGGCACACACTGTCCAGAGATTCAAGACGTGGAGGAGTTGACCCACAAGATTAATTCCAGAACACAGAGCTTTGTGGGTCGCTGAACTCCATGGATGATGCAACGGGGGGTCCTGATACTATTATAACCGGAGATGGTCAGAGGAGGTAAATTAATATAATCCTACAGAAATTTGATCTGCTGTAAGGCAAAAAAACTCCTATAGTCAAGGTTAGAACTGAAAGTTAGACTTGATTCAGTGTATTGACTGTATAAGTTAAATGATTGATACTGTAACCTATGTTTTATTATCTTTTAATTGACAATACATATATAAATTACAGTGTATTATGTGAATTGAACCTGTGCTTAAATATGCAGTAACCTTGAATTAAAAAGACCCACTCCTCATGGGATCTCAATTTCCTAATAGAGTAATTAACTCTTGAACCTTTGAACCGGTGGCCACTTGTGACCTCTGTTTTCTTTCTTTAAAACACTATTCTTAGTGGCCGTCACTTGACTTGGTGTATTTTCGAGCTTCATGCTCTCATGTATAGAGAACCTTACTTAATTTTTCACAAAACAGAGTGGCTATTCGCACTCAGCCCTTCCTTTCTACCTAAGGTAGTGTCCGAACACACCTTAAATCAACTTGAGCCACCGTATATTATCCTGAACACTCCAATCAAGGTGAATACCTTCTACATACTCTAGATGTCCATCATATATTGCGATACTATACTAATCAAACTAAATCGATTAGGAAGACCTCTCAACTTTTTGTTACCTTTGCCTCAAATAGGGAAGGTCTCCCAGTCACTAAACAAACCCTCTCCAGTTGGCTAGCACTGTATCACATTTTGCTACACAAAATACAACAAGCCATTACCAGGACCTGTCCAAGCCCATTCTACCAGAGCAGTGACCACCACAGCGGCCTGCTTTAAAGGGACCTCTATCACGGATATCTGCAATGCGCCTACCTGGTCCACAATTCATACTTTCACAAAGCATTACATCTTCGACGTTGCTTCATGCTGTAGGATGGCCTTGACCGAGCTGTCCTACAAGGCCTCCTGTCATAATGACCACCCTACTTGGGTTTACTGCTTGAATTCATCCCAGTGATTACCTGCTGCAAGAGACTGGTGGAAGATCGCACACAGCCACGTAAGACTCCACTGTAACAGCAGATCTTAGAGGAGTGTCTCTGCAGCAGGTACGATCCCACCCTCCATCCCCTCCTTATCTAGGAGAACAAATTCTGGTCCAAGGACTTATGGGTTGGGATACCTATGATGCCTCTGCTTCCCTCGGTACTACGCTTAACGAACTGAATCTGGTGGGAAACTGAGGCTACCAGGGACCACCCACACTTATATAGGAAACAGGAAGATGATGTCATGTGTAGGCGGCCCCTGGAAAAGACTGCTAGAAGAGCTGCGGTGCGCCTCAGTGACCTCTGGCGATGACCTAAGCGTATAACCTGCTGCAAGAGACACTCTTCAAAGATCTACTGTTATGGTAAGGTCTTACGAATTGTACTTTTAGAGGTGCAGCCAGATGAGGATGTGGATCAGAATGATGACATTGTAAACTGTGCACTGCTGGACAGAAGTGAACGGTTTAAACCCTCCTACCCCCAAAATGGGACAGGGTTAAAAAGAGGTGGCCCATACTTAAGGGATGATGCTTGGTAGTTACAGTAACATAGATGCGCAGCAGCTGTGTCAAAGGATGTTCATTAAAAACAGAAATGCTAGATAATTTGATGAGCATTTCACTGGGGACCGACCATGCAGGACTGTGAGGTTGTACTTAATAAAACTATTGCTGTTTGGAAAGCAGAGAAAAGACTGTGACAGGAAAGAATGTTTCAGCCTACAAGTCTAGGCTGTACTGCACCTGCTTCACCTGCCATCAGTGCAGCTGCTGCCAGTGCCACTGCCACCAGAACCACACCTGCTGCCGATGATCCTGATGAAGGTGTTGTTTTGCTGGAGCCAGGTGAGGAGTAGCAGCTACTAGCTAGCAATTTAGCACTGCTGGACCACTCTCATCAATGGTCTGAAACTCATAAAATTAATCTGATTAGTGAGTCAGTGATAAATTAGTCTCACTGACTCACTCAGACTAGATAGATGCTGCTGTGTTGTTGTGTAAGCAAGTTAAGACTTAAGTTGAAACTGTAAGCATTGCATCATGCATCCTATTTCCTATCCATCCTAGAGAGAGACTCTAGAGTAAATGACCACATTGAGGACCCCCCAACTCCCCAAATTCGCTATGTAAAATTGTCGCACAGTTGAGGCTCGGGCTGCAGTTTGCCAGCTTAAATGTTTGGTAAGGGAAGTGTGAGCAAGTTTGGTTTGGTTTGGCATGGCAGTGCATATACTGTTGAAATGAAATGCTATGGGATTTATTGAGATAATTAATTTAAACATAATAACACTAAACAGTTTGTGTATAGTTTAACTTAGTGTGGCTTGTATTTAATGACTTATTTGCCAGCAGTGACTAGTTCCAGGCATTCAGCACAGTGCTGGCTGCCTGGGCATCTGTCCTGATGTTCACTTCAACTGTTTTCCTGCACTTGAAAAGGGAATTGCAAGGCAGCAAGCAACAGCATTGTTTTTTCAGCCAGCCATTTTCATGACAAGTCCGCGATGATGCTGATCATGCTGCATTGTCTTTGTCTCTGGCTTGTGTTTGTATAATAGTTGTGTCTGTGTGTCATCACTTCATATTCACTGATGTGATGATTTTATTTATTTAGTTTTTGTTGACCGGCACGTGCAGACTGATGTAAGACTGATGTGACAGTCTGTGATGCTCAGCCACTGGCAAGTTTTGTGTGTGTGTGTGGTGGCACAGTGGCACTGGCAAACAACCACTCACCATCTGGTCCATGTACTCCACCGCATCACCACCAGTCTACTACTCCACACCACACCCATGTGAGCGAGGCCAGCTCTCTGGTCATGCCCCCAAAAAACAAAACCACTGCTGCAGTGTACGTGTGCAATGTACCTACCGGTATACGTGCACGGTGTACAGCCGACCATGATGTTTTGTGGGCGGTCATCCATGTCACTATGCCATTGACAGCCTGCAGTGCAGACAGTGCTCCAATGCGCCCAGCCCAGTAGTGATTGGTCTGAGGGCTGTCTGACCTGGCACGCATGATCATGGCACATACACTGCAGTTGCAGACTGTACAGTGCACTTTAGCAGGCAAACTGGCACTAAAAAGTTAAAACTACCAGCCCAGCCTGTCCCCACCCCCTCACCAGGGCCCAAACCACACGCTGGTGACTCAGCAGGCATTAGGCTTAGACTGATGCTGTGCTTTGTCTGGCAGTACTTTCTGACTAATAAAAAGGCAAAACAACAAAACACCAAGGAGTCCGTGCATGTATGCCATTTTTATTATTGAAGCAGAAAGACAGTGGATTTAAAACAGTGAACTTTTACTTTTAGCAAGCAGAGTTGCTTCATCAATTAATTAATGTTTTAACCTTTGTGTTTGTGAAGATATTGTCCCTGTTCTTGATAAATATATATTAGCAACAAAGCAACAATATTAGTTGTCTTTTATTAAATACACTTTCTCTCTCCCAGTGACCCTCCCCTACTTCTCTAAGGTTTCACTTTCTCTTTCTCATTTAAAGGGTAGTACCTCATTCCTGAGGCTTGTGCATGACAATGACAATTAGGACCTCGGGGACCCTATCATGCATTATCATACTCACTCTATCACCAACGGACCTTTGTGCACCAGGTTGCCTCCTTCCTCCCATCTAAACCACCAGGCTACGATCCTTAATTTGTATGTCTCAATCACCTCCCCCTACCCAGGGACCCAAAAGTTACACCCAGCATTGGCGTCACAGGACCTGGTCACAGTGCTGTCACCTAAAAGATTCCTCCTTGGTACCGCTCATCCCTGGATTCATTGCCCACTTTAACACCACTAAATTAGTTGCGTCCAGCAAAGGCAACAGTCAGAAATTATAAAACTCTGCTGGACCACATTACTCACCTGCTGCTACTACTACTTTTGGTCAATATACACCCAAGCCCAGGCCACCTCATAATCAGAACATGCTGCCACAAAATCAGATGGGCTCATGCGGTCCGCTTTAAACATCTGCAGCTACTTCTCAAATTGGACAGTCTGAGAGTGTGGGTTACTCGGCATAACCCCGACATCCTCTCAGTGGTGGAAACATGGCTAACACCCAAGATAACGGATCCCTGGGTGCATGATATTCAGGCAAGACTGACTCTGGAAAAGAGGTGATGGCTCTGTCGCCTGTATCAAGGATTCTCTCCAGGGCATGTCCTACCCCTCCCCAGCCACAATGTCAACCTGCAAAATCTGCCCATCAGACTTCTGCTGGGAGCTCACAGCAAGACACTTAAGATACTCACAGTCTACACCCACCCACAATAAAAGTGGCAGAAACCGGTGATCTGATGGACTTCATCAGTACCCTGAGCCTAAACTCTGAAATTGTGATACTAGTGGACTTCAGCATCTGCTGGCTCTCTCCTGCTGCTGCCACTGTCAAGGACACTGTGACTGCCATCCACTTCTCCCAAATGATCGAGACACCAACAAGAGTCAATTACAAACTGGTACCAGCACTTTTCTGGACTGGGTTCTTTCCAACCGACCTGCATATGTCTCCAGTACCACCACCATCCTCCCGATTCCCTAAGTGATCACTCCCCATTGTATGCACCTGGAACAACTACTACTGCAAACCCCACCCAGAACTGTAGCCAGCCGTGTGTTTTAAAGGGCACCTGCCTCAGCTGAAAGCAGACCTGCAATGCCTTGATTGGTCTGACCTCTGTGGAGCCAAGGACGGATGATGCCCTCAGCCTCTTCATTATGCAGTTCAATACCACTTGTGATAAACACACCCCGTGAAAACAAGAAAAATAAATGAACCCTGCATCCCCTGGAGTACTCCGGACCTCCTACTTCATCTTAGCACTAGAGACTACCTGAGGCAAAGGTGCGAGCACATGGTACACCTGCCAACATCCAACAGTATAAAAAGCTAGAAACAAGTGTACAAAGTCTATTAGACTTGCCAGAAGCTTGTACAATAAAGAAGCTCTTTCCAACTCCTGGAATAGCAGCAAGTCTTTTGGGCCAGCCTCAATGACATAACAGGTAAGGATCCCAAACTGCTCCAACTATGCTCATGGTCGAAGATGTACCTTCCTTGACCCTCTCACACATTGCAACTCGCTGAACAGTGCATTCACGGACCTAAGTGGAGTGCTCCTGGCAGTCTACTTCAACCTCACCCCCACCCCGAAAGATTCTAATTGCAAACTAACTCCAACCAGCAACCTTCCATTATTTTAATTTAAAGAAGCGCCCAAAACAGAGGCACTGGGGAAATCAAGACACAGTGGGAACACCCTGACCTTAAATTTTTGCCCTGGCCTCAAGAAGTCCTGAGTCCCTTGACTTCAATAATTAACCTGCCTCTCACTATTCCTCCAGTGATAGAAATCGTGATTGTAACCCCAGTCCACAAAAGTGGGGACCGGGCATTGTACAGCTACTACAGGCCAATCTCCATACTCCTGCCACTTTCCAAAGCACTTGAATAGAGGTGGCAGATCAGCTTGTGGAGCACCTAAGCCTGCACCAACTCCTTTGCCCTGAGCAGCATGGGTTCTGGGCGGGACACAACACCTTTATGGCTTTGCTGTAATTTATTGGCTTCATCCACTGAGCTTTAGACCAAGGCCAGCTGGTGGGGGCTGCATTTATCGACCTATCAAAAGCATTTGATACGGTGCATCATATGCTCCTCCTGAGCAGCTAACTGATACCAGACTCTCTCCAGATACAGTTCAGTGGTTCAACAGCTATCTCTGCAATCGCCACAGCTGGTCAAGATTGAGACGCCATCTCCCATAGCAGGTCGGTCCGCCTCAGGGGTCCCACAAGGATCAGTCCTGGGGCCCCTAATGTTCAGCATTTTCCTAAACAATCTCCCAGCCTCCGTCTCTGTTGTATGCTCCTGTACACTGACGACACGGTCATTTTCACCAGCAGTCCTCACCCGAGCACCTACACCTCCAACTTGATTTCTCCTCCTCAAGCTTGGTTTAAAGGACACGACTAGTACTCAACTATAAAAAACAAAGACCATGATCTACTCCAGCCCCTTTAGTAAGCATAAGGCCTTCCTCTGTCTGTCAAGAATGACAGTGGTGACACACTGATCTCGTACAACAGTTTTAAGTACCTGGGTATCACAATTGACTCCACCCTGTCCTCCTCCCAGCACATAGACAATACCGCAGAGGCCATTAATTCCAGAATTGGGATACTCTTCCATCACAAACACAGCCTAACAAACAAAGCCCTGAACCTGCCCATCAATAGTTCAGTTGTCTTCATCGATTATGACCTGGCCATATACGGGTCGGTAACAGAAACTGCTGTCCGTTGCATCTCTTTGGCACTAAATAAAGCTCTGCCACCTCCTCACAGGTGCTGCAAGAGTTGCGCACACCTGTGAACTCTATGCTCTGGCAGGTTGGCTCCAACTGAAGAACAGAATTAAATACCAAACCTGCCTACTTGCCAAAAAGTCTCACTTAAATCTGCTGCCACCAGGAGTTCAGAACCTGTTCACACAATCACGCGAGGTGCTAGGCTGACCAGAAACTCCAACAATCAAATCTTTGGTGAACTTTGATGGCGCACTGCATTGGTACAACATGCATTCTCCTACCGCGCACACCACTGGATCTACGCACTACCACCTGCAGTCTCCGGAGTAGCAACTATTGGTGCCTTCAAGCGAAGTTTCATCAGCATCTCATTGTTATAACTCACAACTGTGACGGCTTCATCTAACTTTTAGTACACACAAGTGAAGTCTTCACCAGCACCTTGTTATCAAGGATACCTGTGACTTCATCCGCTTAACCCCCCAATAGTAATCACCTGCTGCACTTAGATGCACCTCTTGACCCAGAGGGCACCTCCTCCCAACCTCGGCACTTCACTGATTCCCCCACCCCGGACACATCTCATAGCACACCCTCCCTCCATTTCTCCACTGTGTCACCTTTGTCTGTTACCTTCTGTGTCTGTCTTCCCAGGGTGTGCAAACTCACGGATGCAGGCATACATTGTACAATGCCTCAGCAGTTTCTGCTAGTGAACCTCTTCTGTAACTTGCTGTACCATCTCTGTAAATGTATAAATTGTTCTCTCGCTATTTTCTGTTCAACTGACGTGGAACCTACAAAAGAGCATCTGCTCACAGGTGTTATCCAAGAACTTGATAAATAAAAATAAATTATTACTTTTATACAGAGTTAGTTGACTGAGTTCATTCATGATCATCCAGAAGTTGATTCAATTCTGAATCTGGTCTGCACTGCTCAGAACACGGCAGGTCGGACGACTCTGTCTGTCTGCTGTTAGCCTGTGTTGGCTGGCTGGCACAGCTGCATAGTAAAACTAAGTATGTGGTCTTTGTAGGAGGAAGGTTTAATTTGAATTTGACTGTGATGACATGCCTTGACTTGTATCTGCATGACTGACTGCATCTTAGATTCTTTCTAAAAAGAAAAAAACCAGAAAAAAAATAAGAAAGAAATAAAGCCTAGGCCTAGCTGGCCCAGGCTTAGTTTGTTGCTGCTGCTATGATTCTAGCTAAACTGAAAAGAAAAGCAAATCATCTTAACCTATTTTTGAGTGATGTGGTCTCTTGTCTCTGTAACTGTTTGAATGTCATCATTACATAAGAAATTTATTATTATTAGTGTTCATTAGCTATTTTTAAAATATACAAACTTCGAGATCTGTCTGTCGTGTTGTCCACCAGAACAGTGTGACCGTGTCACAAAATACTACCTGGCAGAGCCGAAATACTACCAGCTTGGAAAACTAGGACGCTTTGACTTCCTGACCTAAAACTTATCTGGAGCACTGGTTCCAGCGTGAGCATTACCACTCCAGGGTATTGCCCTTTGGCATATTCTCTGCACCACGGGTATTTACCAAGTGCTTAGCAGCTACAGCAGCAGCCCTCGGCGTGAAGGCCTCAATGTGTTCCCCATACCTGGATGGCTGCTTACTGAAAGCCCAATCCAGGGAGCTCCTGTTGTTAACTCTCAGATGCACCCTGCAGTTATTCGGGTCATTGGCGTCACTGTCAATCAGGCGAAGTCTTGCTGACCCCGCCTCAGTGGTTGCAGTACATAGGGGCAGTCCTGACTCTACTGGGCAAGGCCTTCTCCTCAAGATAGGGTGGACCGCCTTATTATCCAGGCCCAGGAGGTGGCTCCGAGCTCCCATGTCCCAGCCAGGACATTCCTCAAGCTACTAGGCCTAATGGTTGCGGCCATTGTTACGGTCCCTCTGGCCAGGTCTCCAGAGGATCCCTCTGGGTTCAGTGGGATCAGCGCCAGATGATCTAGATCAGCTGGTCCTGTTTCCCTCGCCAGTATGCAAAGTGCTTCACTGGTGGATGGACCCAGCCAATCTCTAAAAGGATCCTTTCATCCCCCATCCTCACCACAGATGCTTCGGGCCTGGGTTGGGGAGCCCATCTAGGTTCTTATCAGAGCCAGGGTCTCTGGTCCTACTGGAAGACTCACCTCTACATAAATGTCCTAGAAATGAGGGAAGTTCTGTATGCCTTGCAGAACATTCTCTCTTCGAGCCCTCAGCTAGTATAGTCAGGCAATCTCACTGTGGTCATTTACCTCAACAAGTAAAGTGGACTGATTCCTATCCTCTGTGCCTGGAAGCAATGAGGGTCTGGTACTAGGCTCTAGGTTACAGTTTAGAGCGGTCAGCCATCCATGCCAGGTGTCCAAAATGCCTTGGTGGACAGCCTCAGCAGGTCATGCTCCAAAATGCACAAGGGGAATTGTTGACCTCAGTTGCAGAAGACGTGAGTTTGACAGGTGGGGCCATCCAGAGTTGGACCTTTTGCATCCCCACTCAGTGCAAAACTTCTGCATTTCTGCTCGCTAGATCCAGGTCCTGGAGTTTTGTGGTGAGATGTGTTGCCCTCTCTTGGTGAGGGAGGTTTCTATATGCCTTTCTGTCCTTTTCTCTGATTCAGAGGTGCTCATCAAGCTACAGGTGGAAGGTGCCACTCTGGTGGCTCCATTCTGGCATCTGCAGGTGTGATTTCATCACTGCAGCAATTGACTGTGGAATTTCCAGTTCCCTACCCTCTGTAGGGATCTGTTGACACAGGTTCAGTGGACCCTGGTCCATCCAGACCTCAGATCCCTCCACCTGCATTCATGACTCCTGAGGACATAGCCATTGCTCACTTTGGTGTCTCACAGAAGGTGGCTGATGTCCTGATGGCTGCCAGAAAGCCTTCACCAGGGCAACCTCTGGCTGTGAAATGGAGCAGTTTTGCTATCTGGCTGCTGCTCATAGCCTGGATCCTTTCACCTGTCTGGTGAACCAGGTTCTGGAGTATCTCCTGAACTTGTCTGATGCAGGATACTCCTCTTTTAAAGTGCATCTGTTATTTGATATTCCACAAAGACAGGGTCTTTTGAGTGCTGACCCTAAGTTTTTTTCCTATAGTGGTATCTGAATTTACCCTAAATAAGTCCATCCACCTGCCTGTTTATTTTCAGAGCATGCCAATCCAAGGGAAGCATTGCTCCATACTTTAGATGTGCATTAAATTTTGAGTTACTATACACACTGTATGAGGGGTTGTAGGAAGTCCTCTCAGTTGTTTTTCTTCACCTCTGTCAGACAGAAGCTCCAGATCTTACTTCGAGGGCTCTTGCAGTAGGTAATTACATACAGGACTGGCGTCAGCAGGCAGCAGGACCCTACGGAAAAATTTCTAGCTAGCAGTCCCTGGCGAGGACGGCTCCCTCGTCAGGTGACCGGAGTCAGGAGGCGTCGGTATAAAGGCGGTCCCTGACGCCCGCCTTCAGTTCTTTCCGCCTAGCCTCGCAGTGTCTCATGGACAAGATTGTGTCATCAGCCCAATCTTCGCCGGTTTTACCAAAATAATTTGTTTTTTCTACTAACATCAGGTACCATTGTCAGCGTATGTCATCCCCTACACCCTCTGAGCACAAAATAGTGCGATTCGTGCGGCGCCCAACTGCCGCTGCAAGGACGTGCCATGTGCCTGTTCTGCCTAGGCCCGATCACCTGGTCGAAGTGCCAGCACTGCCTCAGCTTCAGCGGCTACCTGGAAAAGGCGCAGCAATCCCTGGAAGCCCATATTTTGAAGAAAAAGATGAGTTCAGTGGAGAAGGAGCTCAAAAAACTGAGGCAGGTGTCCACTTCCCCAAAGGCCATCGGAAGAAGGATAAGGAGAGGCACCGACAAGGCTCCTCTACTGTATCTCCCTCGGGAGCCACCGGGACACAGGTGACATCTCCTCCGGGGACCTCTCCTCGACGGCTGCCTCAGGTTTCCGAGGGCATCTGCCTGCCCATCTGCTCACGCTCGGGCCTTTCGGGTGCCTCCGGGTGGTGGGCCTCCGCCTCAGTTCAGCTGCAGGCTTACGGCCTACTGGCGTGGCGACTCCGATAGGTCAGCGTCGGCTCCTCCAGCGTCCGTGCAGAAGGCCGGTAGGCGCATGACCCTTGAGCGGCCAGGCGCTCCGTTCCATCGGACCAGGCCGATCCTTCTCCTTGGCCTGCCTCGGTGAAGGCTCCCATAAGCCGGATGCCGCCTCCAGCGCCTGCCGGAGCTCGCTAAAGCCGCACGCCTGTTCATCCGGACGTCCGGTTGGTGACGGAACCACGATGGACCCCCCATGTCTGTCGTACCTGGATCTCCGCAACCTTCGCTGCCGTCTGGGACCCAGAGTCCCCGGGATTTTTCCTCCATCTCGGGTGACGCTGGGGACCTTCCTCCGCCAGACCATCCCCAGGTTGGTGTGCGGATCTAATGCCGCCCGATGCCGGTTCCACCAGCGCGTTCTACCATCTCCAGGAGACATCCTGCTTCAGGATGTCCTCCGCCGGGCCCTCCGCCCTCCAACGTGGACCCGCCCGTGAGGCCACTGGCTCGCCGCGTGCTCCGCAGCTCCCCCAGCTCCCAGGTACCCTCCGCCCTATCTCGACGCTGACGTACTCAGGACCATAGTATCCGCACCGCAGTACACAACGCTGGTCTTTCTGATGCCGCAGTACCCGATGCCACAATATCCGATGATGGGCTTTCCGCGGCGGGTTTTGGATACTCTCCATATGGGTACAACCTGTATCCTTATCCCCGCCCCCTCCTCCTCCTCCATTGCCCCCACAGCCGACGGTGGACCTGCAGGAGACTCTGGCCTCCTGGTGGGCTGAGGCCAAGGCTCAGCTCACCAGGGAGGTCGAGAGCTGCCTTCCGACAATGGTGCCGTCTCAGGTTCCTGTACGTCCAAGGTGCACACCCTCACCACCTCCGGACTCCAGGGCTCTTCCATCCAGGTCCAGAGGGGCAGGACATGCTTCCGGGCTTCCCAAGGGGTCCATTCCCCTGGTCGAAAGGGAGTCTTTTCCTCTTCCTCCTCCTTTTCCTCTTCACCCTCGGACTCCTCGGATTCTTCAGGATTGTTGCTTCAAGAGGGCTCACGAGCCATGCCTCCGTGAAGCCCAGGCCAGGACTCCTCCGAAGTCTCCTCCAGAAGATCCTTCTTTACGGAGTTGCTAAGGAAAATCCAGGAGGTTCATCAGTGGCACTCCTTGGAACCGGATCCTCAGCATCTGAAACTCGCTGAACATCTGGGTCTGCTCATGACCGCTCCTGCCTTGGTGCCACCCTGATAGAGCCTCATGCCAACCTCATCACCACCATATGGAAACAGCCATCGGCTTTAGCCCCACTTCCAAGTAAGTCGAATAGGCTATATCAGGCTCCAGAGGGTGTTGATTTCTGATTCTCACCCCGTGCCAACTCGGTTGTGATTAGCGCTCACACGGCCGGTCGGCCAACCCAAAACACCTCAGCCTGCCACCACCTGACAAGGAATCCCGCCTTCTGGACCAGTATGGAAAGAAGATCTTTGCTTCCTCCACGCTGGGGATCAGGGCCCTGAATGATGTTGGCCATATGGGGACTACCAGAAGCCATTCTGACTCAGGTGGAAGCCAATTGGACTCCCTGCCAGACTCCCAAGTCAAGCAGGAGTTGGCTGATCATGTCCACTCTGCTCGTCGGCCAGTCGACACATGCTTCGTGCGACATACGATGCAGTGGACACTGCTGGCCGGACTCAGCTTTTGCCTTAGGCCTACAGCGTCATGCTTGAGCTCTGCGTGTCAGGTTGGTCCTGGAGGTGCAATCTGCTATCCAGGAAGCGCTCGGGGGTTTTGTGCTGCAGTGATGTCGGGACATCATCACTAGTTTGCAAGAGAAGGGATGGCACTGAAGTCAGTCTATTCCATGTACCATCCCCATCAGCAGCAGTGCCGTCCCTTTCGCGAGACGGAATCGCCCAAGGCAAAACACCGGCCCCACAGCTGCTAAGCCCCCACCCAGAAAAGCAGCGAGTGCTTCAGCTGCAGCGCTGCCCCACACCACCTGACTCCTTCCCTCTCCCACAACCTCCGGACTCCCGGAGGAACCGGTAAGAGGGAGGTTTTCCTCCACCTTCCGGGCTGGGAGAGGATAACAGCAGATTCTTGGGTGCTCCAGCTTATCGCAGAAGGACACTCGATAGAGTTTCTTCAGAAATCACCTCACCGCCCCTCTGTAGTCGTCGTGATTCAAGGGAATATCTTCTCTTGGTCCAGGAGGAAATTTCAGCTCTACTGCTGAAACACGCAATAGAACCCATCCCCTTCATCTGCAAGGGATGGGTTACTATTCCCATTTCTTCCTGGTCCCAAAGAAGACAGGAGATCTCAGACCAGTTCTGGATCTCCGTTCCCTGAATCTTTTGTGGAATACAAAGGTTCAGGATGCTCTCTTTGCAGAGCCTTCTGCCCCTCCTCTGGCCGGGTCAATGGCTGTGTGCTTTGGATATGCAGGATGCTTACTTGCACATTTCCATTCACCCGTCTCACCGGAATACCTCCGTTTTGTGTTCTAGGGACTACTACCAATTCAAAGGCGCTTCCGTTTGGTATATTCTCGACACGCGGTATTCACCAAATGCCTGGCAATGGTGGTGGCCCACCCATGCATCGGGGGTGCAGGTTTCTCCGCATCTGAATGATTGGCTCCCGGTGGCCTCGCCCAGAGAGGAACTCCTGCTGCCTCTCCCTTACCCAGCAGGTCTTTGCCTGCCTGGGTATTACCATCAACCATTCCAAGTCCCATCTGATCCCATCCCAGAGACTACAAGTTTATTGGGGTGATTCTTGACAGAACCACGGGCAGGGCCTTCCTGCCACCGGACAGGGCATCCACCCTCCAGACTCAAATAAGTCTGCTGTCCGCCGGGCAGGTCTCTGCAAGGTTGGTCCCTTGCCTTCTCAGGCTCTGGCAGCTGCTATCCCGACAGTTCTCGCTCCGACTCCACATGAGAATATATCAGTGGACTCTATGCTCCCAATGGGATCAGTTAGTGACCACCTAGATCACCCAGTTCTGGTCTTCTCACTGATGCTTCGAGACTTGCAATGGTGGATGCTTTGAGAGAACCTGTTTCGGGAGTTCCTTTCTTTCATCCCAACCCTCCCAGACTCTAACCACAGATGCCTCGAGGCGAAGGTTGGGGAGCCCATCTAGGGCCTCATCGGACCCAGGGCTCCTGGTCCAAGCTCGAACAAGCTCTCCACATCAGTGTGCTCGAGCTCCAGGCAGTGTTGTCACGATCTCCAAGCCCTTCACCAGTACATCCTTCCCGCCACCTAGCCATTCAGACAGACAACATATGCATGGTTTGGTACATCAACAAACAGGGAGGGACTCGGTCCTACCCTCTGTGCAGGAGGCAATGAGGGTTTGGGATTGGGCAACACATCCCACCTTCACCTCCACGGCAATCCACATTCGGGAGTCGACAACACCCTGGCAGAAAAACTAAGTCGCTCTTTGCTCTGACTCACGAGTGGGAACTGGACCAAGGGGTCCTAGACGATATCTTCCGACTTTGGGGAACACCACAGGTCGACCTGTTCACATCCCTCTACAGCAAAAACTTCCCATCTTCTGCTCGCTCATTCCAGAGCGAGGCACTTCTGGAGGGATGCTCTGTCTGTAGACTGGAAGGGTAGATTCATCTATGCCTTTCCCCAATTCCACTTATCCCACGAGTCTTGCAGAAACTAGCCTCAGAAGGAGCACGAATGATTCTGATTGCTCCTTTCTGGCCCAGGCAAGTTTGGTTCTCTCTTCTACAACAATATTCAGAGGATCATCCTCTTCCTCTTCCTCTGTCTCGAGGTTTACTGACCCAGGATCAGGGGACCCTGGTCCATCCAGGCCTTAAATCTCTTCAGCTGCGCTCATGGCTCCTGCAGACGTAGCTCAATCCCATTTTGGGGTGTCTCCAAGTGCAGAGATTTTGGTGGAGGCCAGAAACCCTCCACTAGATCCACTTACGCCATGAAATGGAAAAGATTCACTATCTGGGCCTTCTAAGAACGCGAACCTTTTCTCCTGTTCAGCGGGGCTTCTGCTGGAGTATCTACGCATCTGTTTGACCTGGGTCTCAGTCATTCCTCTCTGAAGGTACACATGGCGGCCATCTCGGCCTATCATGTCCCCTTGCAGACAAAACTTTTGCTCAAATAGAGGTCTCTAAGACCTTTCTCAGAGGGGTCCTCCATCTGAGACCCCTATCCGTACTCCTGCTTCCCTTGGGACTTGAACTTTGTTCTTGAGAAACTTACTCTGCCTCCCTTGAACTGGCAGCTTCTGCAGATTTGAAGTTCCTTTGTGGAAGACACTCTTCCTGGTGGCCATTACTTCCGCTTGGAGAATTTCTGAGCTCAGGCCCTGATGTGCAAAATCCCATACTTGATTTTCACAAGGAACGTGTTGCTCTTCGCATTAATCGTAAGTTTCTCCCTAAAGTAGTAGCAGAGTCTACTCTAAATCAGTCCATAGAGTTACCCACCTTTTCATGCAGTACTCTAATCAAGGGAGTATTTACTCCATACTATGGATGTTCACTGATTCTGAGATACTACACCAATAGGACGTAAGGATCTCAGAAAGACTGATCAACTGTTCATCACTTTTGCTCATAAATGGGAAGGCAGTGCTGTTTCTAAACAATGCCTTTCTAAGTGGTTGGCTCATTGCATCACTTTGTTATAACAAATACAGCAAGACCCTCCGGTCAAGAAAGAGGCCACTCCACCAGAGGAGTAGCTGCCCCAGCGGCTTGTTTCAAGAATGTGTCAGGCAGATATCTGTGCTGCCGCCACCTGGACTTCTGTCCATAACTTACTAAACACTACAGTTTGGATATTGCCTTTCCCGTAGAGCAGGCTTTGGGCTGGCTGCAAGGCCTCTTATCTTGAAGCTTGCACAGCTAGAACTGCTTCTTGGAGTAGTTTTCCTCCTCCCAGTGCCTCTCTTTGTTCCAGACTGCAGGATTAGTCCTGTATGTAATTACCTACTGCAAGAGCCCTCTCGAAGTAAGATAGTACAGTTACGTAAGAACTTACCATAACAGTAGATCTTAGAGACTCTTGCAGTAGGTAATACCTTCTGCTCCTCCAACCCCAGGCTTTTTCAGCTCCTTTCCAGTGATGGAAATATCCGCCTCTCTGCCTGGGCCTTTCTGGTCTATGGCATGAAAAACCGGAAGGCGGGGTCAGGGGACCCGCCTTTATAACGACATCTCCTGACGCCAGTCATCTGATGGGGGCAGTCCTCTCAGGAGACTGCTAACTAGAAATTTTTTCATGGGGTCCTGCTGCCTGCTGACATCAGTCCTATATGTATTACCTACTGCAAGAGCCTCTCTTAAGAATCTACTGTTACGGTAAGTTCTTACATAACTGTACTTTTCGAAACCATGGTTGTCCAAATGGTTGGCCAACTATATTATTTCTTGTTACAGGAAGCATGGTAAGGAACTTCCTGGGTTGTTGTGGCTATCCCACCAGGGTCATGGTCAACCTTTCAGTTGTCTGCTTCAGGGTCATGTCTGCAGTCAAGATTTGCGCTGCTGCCACTTGGAATACACTTTCACCAAGCACTACATTCTGGACAATGTCTCCAGAAGAAGGGCAGATTTTGGCCTAGCTGTGCTTCAGGGCCTCTTCTTAGGCCTCTCCCTCCTGCCACCCAAACTTTCCTTGCTTTTAGCACTGTCTGGGACTCGCTCCATAGGTGTGACCTGATGACAGAGATATCCACGAAGAAGATAGAACAGTTACGTTAGAACTTATTGTAACAGTAGACCTTAGAGGGAATCTTTGTCATCAGGTCATGCCATCCCTCCCTCCATCCTCCTTTCTCTCTCTCTACTGTCTGGCTGTCCTGTTGCTCCAGCCTTTCTGCTAGCTGGGCACCTGCTGTTTTCTCCTTAGTTCCCTGGGTGGGACTCCTGTATCCCTGGCTCCGGCTGAGAAAGAACTGAAGAGGAAGTGGGGCCACCTGTGCTTATATAGGGTGTATGACGCCTGAGCCTGATGTTGTGTGGAGGTCCTTAATAGACTGCTGCAGAAAAGCTTCTGTGGCATCCTGACGCATGATGGCTATGTTCCATAGGTGTGACCTGATGACAGACATTTCTTTTCAGAATCTACTGTTACTGAACTTATTCTTACATGACTGTTCTGTCCTGCAGCTGATCTTCAGTCCCTGCATCTCATGTTCTGATTCCTGAGCAGTTAGAGTTCCAGGCGCTTGGTCTTCGGAAGTAATACTCCACAATGTAGAGGCCTCCAAAAATTCACTCACTGGTGCTACATCTTTAAATGGAAGACAGTTTCATTTGGTGTCGGATCAAGGATCTAGGTCTCCTTGCCTACCCTATGGCAATCATCCTGGTGTACTTCTGGTCCCTCTGTTAGATGGGGCTGAGCAACGACCCTCTGGTGCATCTGGCAGCCATCTTTACATATGTGGTGCAGGCTGGTATGTTGACGGTGACCCAGGAGAAGGTAGTCTGGTGCTTTTTCAAGGGCCTTGACCACATCTCCGTCGTGAACCACCACCACTGTGAGATTACTGCTAGTGTTGGCTGTGCTCATGGGCAAGCCATTTGAGCATATGCATGGAAGACTGGTGGTTATCATGTCAGCCAGAAGGATCAGTGAGCTCCAGGCTCTTGGTAGAGTCTGCTTATCTGGTCTTCCACAAAGACAAGGTCATCCTTCACTCCCACCAGAAGTTCCTTCTGATGGTTGTATCAGAGTTTCACCTTAACCAGGTGATTAACTTACTGGCCCAAACTCAGAAGCCAATTGCAGGCTCCATATGGGCACTTCCTTATTGTAAGGAGTGCATGGCTGATTTCAGGGTGAGGTTCACCAGCTGTTTGTCACTTACACTGAAGCCATGCCTGGCAGATTAGCTGCAAAGCAGATGATTGGCAGGTGGATAACATTCTGCATCGATATCTGCTATAGGTTGGCTGGTAGGAGCCTCACTAGGGCCTATGGCTCATTCCACCAGACATACTGCTGCCTCCAGAGATATCCCAATACAGGAAATCTGTAGGGCTGCTACCAGCAGGAAAGCAAACACCTTCATTTCTCACTACAGCACGACCTTGAATCACATTAGGATGCTGCTTTTAGGACTTCGGTTCTCCAGTCTCTATTCATCAAATAGGGATGCACACCTTGCCCCTCCTTCTGTAGAACTGCTAGAGTCTACCAGAGTGTAGATAGTGAACTATATCCACGCCTCTTAGAAATATAGGTTACTCACCTCTGTAACCTTAGTTCTAGGGATGGTATCCAGTTTACATCCACACAAACCACCTAGCCTCCCTGGCAAAGAAGCACCCAGATCCTGCTCCCAGCAATATCTTATGTCACTGGGTGAAGCCAGAGTATATTCCGCTTAGGTGGTGGGTGGAGCATAGCTTAAAAGTCAGACAAATGCGCATTTCCAGTGGAACTGCCAGAGCGTGGATGTGAAATGTATACCACTGTATGATTACAGGTGATTAACCTATATTTTGCCACCCTATGAAAAATTCCCCAACCACATTTTGTGCATGAAGTACAACAATAATATGATACCCCATTGGCCCATGTCAAAATTAATGGGCTAGACTCAGACACGTTTTTTTAACACAGCAGTACTTCACAGGGATGACCATTGTCACCCTGCATTTTGCTTTATACCTAGAGCCATTAGCTCAGGCTGTTTATTTTATTCTTTGATAAATGGGTAAAGTCCATTAGGCACAGCTGCTTGTTTTCAGGGGCGACCTGGGAGCACTTGGGAGGTTGAGAGACTTGCCCAGAGCTCATTGATGCAAGTGGAGGTTTTGGAAAGCAAACCCAGGTCTGTCTGCTGGATACACCAAGCTCATTCACAGCTCATTACTCTAACCTCTAGGCTATTCTGCTCAATAGACTAGATCCACAGATCAGTCATGGAGCTGGGGGTGGCATCATAAATTAGGTCTTTAAGCAGATGACCTGCTTATTCCTACCTGGACCAAACTTTGGCTTCTTTGGGAGTTGTTGTCCACGCTCATCACTTTAGCCTGCTTACCTAAACACAGAAAAACTGAGGTTTTACCAGTTCACCAATACACTTTGGTTTGCATCCAAGGGTTCTGAGGGAGTTGAGGGATGAGTTGGCAACACATTTTGCTAGTTATTTAACTTGTCATTAGATACAAGGTGTGTTTTGAGTGATTGGAGGACAGCAGATGTAGTACCACTGCACAAAGGAGGCTGCAAGGAGGAGGCAGGGAATTACAGACCTGTCAGCCTTTACGCCAGTGGTGGGCAAGGTGATGGAGGTGTTAATAAAGGAAGGAGTGGTAAAATATTTATTTATTTAACTTTTGTAACCGTTAGGCCCACTGAGACCTTGGAGAAAAAAGAAACAAAGCCAAACAGAGCTCTGATACATACAGTGAATCAAGGTTTACAGAGTACAACAGGAAGGACACATATTACATTGTAGACAGACACCAAGCAGTAGCTTGGACATTTTTGTCAGGACAACATGGAGAAACAGACATTGTGTATTTACTAGATATTTATATGTATTTACAAAATCACACATGCCCACACAATGCAAAGCATCATGGGCTGCATATGCAAATCACCACAGAATGTTATGCTGGTCCAACTTTAAGCAGAATTGCATGGTGCCGAAAGGCCTCTCACACAGTTTGCAAAGAGTGCTTACAGAAGACATAGACACGTGTTTCGCCTTACCAGGACTCATCAGTATGCCTCGCCTGTTTGACACCCCAGTGGGTTGGACCCTACCCTAAGACAGTGTGTCTTGGATATGTTGTGGTGAACCCATTAAAATAAAAAACTATTTAAAGACAAAGAACCTCTGTGCAAACACTGAGGCAAGGGTTACCCTAAAGGGCATTTGGCTGATCACCTGAACTGGCACCTGAACTGGCACAACTCAGGGCGCATAAGGAATTTTAAAACATGCTTAGTTGTGTACTACTTTAATAGCGGTGGAAATCTTGGGGCAGAGTCCACATTCTGACTTCACACAGCAAATACTGTTTGTATCACTTGTCACTGCTATATCCTGATCTCCAGTAACCCTCCGCCCACCCAATACACACACACACACACACACACACTCTCCTTCCAGAAAACCAACATTTGTAAGAGTTTCCAGGCATGCTATACAGGATTTGTTGATTCAGTCTTGCCTGTCTTTGAATTAGAAGCTAATTTGGCTGTGTTCAATTAAAGGGCAGTGTCCTAATTCTAAAGTCAGTCTTCTCCTTAGAGCCCCACTCTTTGGTCTTTGGCTGGAGGCACTAGTACCCAGTGAGAGCAACACCTTCAGTTAGGGTGTTGAGAATGGTGCTGGCACCAGCACATGACACTGTGTACTGTGTCCAGTAACTATTGCTGATGCCCTAACAAGCTCATTTCTATTTTCCTGCTGTTGAAGATGCAGTATAGAGTAAAACATTGTACCTTAGTCTGCACAGCCTCTTTCTCTTCCATTTATTCTTTTTCGATTGATATGCGGTCCAAAAAGTAAGTAAGCTAGCTTACTGGGCCATTTTTCTACATTGTGGATGTAGCGTAGTATGCCTACTCTGACCAGCTGCCAGATTAGCACCCTCCATGCTTGAGATTGATGGGGTAATCACACAGGACCCGAAGGTTATAGCTGACACATTCAATACTGCCTTCATTGACCTCGGCAGTGTTCTCCCTCCAGTACTTTTTGGGCAGCAGTTAATGCCAGGAATGTAGAGAGAGAGGAGACCAACCCCATGGACCCCTCACCCCTTCTACTTTAAAATTATTACTAAACCAGAAGCCAGAAAATGTATACAAAGGGTACTTGGAAAATCTAGATTTAGCGGCACTCCTTGACCTTAAGCTAGTCGCTTTAACCCTGGAAGACATACTGTCACCACTTACTAAGATATTGAATCTATCATTAAGACTTGCCTAATTCCCCAAAAGGTGGAAATCTGCCTTGGTTACACCATTCATAAGAGCAGTGACAGGGCTCAGTATGCTAACTGTAGATCTGTTTTGATCCTCCCCTTTTAAAGCTCTTGAGCACATTATGTCTGACCAGCTGGTTGAGTACTTGGAAAATATCAGATTCAGTGCCTTCTGCAGCACAGTTTTCAAAAGGCCACAGTACCGCTACTGCATTACTTTACTTTGCCGGGTTACATCCATAATGCACTCAACCAAGGGCAGTTGGTGGGGATGTCTTTATAGTACTCACTAAGGCCTTTGATACTGTCAATCACACCTGCTGCTTCAGCAAATCTCCAGTACTGGGCTGACAGATAATGCTATAGGCTAGTTTAATAGCTACCTAGAAAACTGATTGCAACAGGTGAAAATAAATGGTATCCTGTCTGAAAGTCAACAAGTCCGCTCAGGCGTCCCAAGGATCCATATTAGGCCCTTCCTGTTCAGCCTCTTCCTAAATCGCCTCCCTGTTGCGTGCCCTGACAGGATTCTCCTTTACATGGATGATGCTGTGATCTTCACTTGTAACACTGACCCAGTTCTTCTTGAGAAACAACTACAGCGCAATTTTGCGAGTGTTGAAGATTGGTTCATGGAGCATAAGCTTCTATTAAACTACAAAAAGACCAAAGTTATGAAGTTCAGAAACTCTCATAACAAACATAGATCCCGCTTGCTCACAATACAGAACAACGCTAAGACCCCCTTGATCAGGTACAATCGCTCAGATACCCAAATGGCTCAACTCCTCCACAGCGACATCTCTCTAAATCAAAACTGGGTCCTTTCAAGTATTGACTTTGCTAGCGCCTTATGGTGTCGACTCATGCCAAAAAAAAAACACCTGATGGTTCGGACCTCCAGCCATATTACCCAATGGTGATGAATGGTGAAGATACACAGAAAGATCAGGAATTACGGTAAGTATGTAATTTTCATTTTATTCAGGTACCAGGAGTTTGGGGGTGGGAGGTAAGAGATAACGACTCCCTTCTAGTGATTACTGGAGAAACTGAAGTGATCAATCATTAGACATTTGAATTTGATGATGTGAGTCAACTTCATTATGGGGACTGGGAAGTTCTCTGCCTCCTCTCTTCCTAGTGGACTCTTGCAGTGAATGGGGCAGATTGAGTATAGAGCCCTTGGATTAAGACCCAATTTTAACAAAACAATCGCATTTAGGCTTGTTTCTCTTTTGGACTGAGGGTGGGAAAGTGGTACTGTTTGGAAAGCTGTACAGGATTATTTATCAAGGCTCTTACAAATAAATGACTACCAGGCTAATTTACATACTGCCAACACCTCAGTACTAACCCACTCTAAGTCACCATAATGGCTAATTTAATTTGAAGTGAGGTGATAACTCCACAGTAACCACCAAATATATGAGACTACATGATGTCATAACTAAGAGAGAGGAGGTCGCACCTTCACAAGGACATATAACCAAACTGAGAGCAGTCCAGAGAAGGGCAACCAAAATGGTGCCGGACTACATCAGAAAACATATGAGGACAGATTAACGGAGCTCAATATGTATACCCTTGAGCAAAGGAGGAGAGAGGTGATGTGATCAAACAGTCAAACACCTTAAGGGCATTAACAAGCTGAAAGAGTCTAACATGTTTCAATATAAGAAAAATAGCAGGACAAGAGGACACAGCATGAGATTAGAGCATTAGTTCTAGGGACATGGATATCTTGTTCATCCACACTGTCTGGCAGGTTCCTTGCTGCTTTAAATCTTGCTGGAAGGTCTTCAGGCTGGCTCCTCCCACCCACCGGGTGGTAAAACTCGGCTCAGCCCATGGCATGAATCTTCCTTACGCTTGCAAGCTCAGGTTCCCTCCTTAGCACTCTACGCTTAGACTGGATCCTAACTCTTCGGTTCGTCTCAAATTAGTTTTGAAGTTTTCTAACTCGGTCTTCTTATCCCTTGTGGCTGCGATGGACAAATTGATTCCTGGATTTCGGAGCGCCCTGGCGGTAGAAGATGTCCAGGACTATCACGACTCCACGTGTGTCTACTGCCTCGACCTAGACCACGACCCGCGGGTCTGCGGTTGTGCCGCTCCCTTCGCCAACGTCCTGGAGGATCAACGCTACTGTCCGACCAGCCTCGGGCACCCCGAAGCTGCTACCAGCCTGTAAAATCAAAAGAGGCTCGTTAAGCGGTGTCCGCTGGCGGCTGGCTCTCGGCTGGAGCAGCTGGAGCACATGATCGCCTCGAGGAGGGAGGCGCCCAGGCCACATCTTCCTCCTCCTCGTGCGCGCTTATCCCGCTCTCTCTGAGTTCCTCTTATTCGCTTCGTTCAAGGAGCTTCGGCCAGTCCCTTTCCACGAAGTGAGAAAGGCCATCGGGACATTCCGCTCGGCCCAAGAAGAGGGAGTCGGGGTAAGTCCCATCATCGGCGCTCAGGGAGCGGGAGAGCTCTCCTTCCTGGACAGCTGACCGTCGACTTCAGACAAGGTTGCGGCTCAGGCCGCTGGCTTCTGGCGTCCCGTCAGGCCAGCCTGCTGAGACACCCATCCCGTCGGCCGGGCGGTCGACTAGTGAAACCGACAACCCCTCTTCACGGTTTCCCAGTGGAGACTGAGGATCTGCCCGAGCCTTGGTGGCAGTCCCGGTTAAAGTGCAAGACGAAGGAAGAGCGGGTGTCCCCGCTCCTTCCCAGGCCCGCCCTTGGTTTCACCAAGGTCTCGGTCTCTGGACTTTACATCTCGGTCAAACGCTCCCGCTGACATCCAGCGGTCTCTTCTTTTTAAATAAAGTGGCGTTTTCGTCGCTCCTCCGTCCTCCTCCTTGGATGAGGAGAGGCTTCGGAGACCAACGGGCCGGCGTTGCGAGGAGCTTATGTGGCAGCAGTTACTGTTGTCTGGGGAGTAAGTCCACTCCATTCATTCCTGGCTATCAAGTGTGGCTTCGCCTGTATGGCAACAACCGCTCACCGCAGTTGAGATGCCCATTTCTGGGCGGTTGTTCGACCAAATCTAGCTGCCCCACCGATTGTGGTGGAACCTCGGTCGGGTCACAGCCTGCCCCACAGGCTGTCGGTCACCCTCACTCCCGACTGTCCTCGGCAGGTGGAGGGTGGCTCAGGCCGAGGCAGCTCTTTGCAGACTCTTTGGAGTCGATGGCGACTCCTTCCTGTTCCCCAGGCGGGTCGGCCTGGAGTCCTCGAGGGCCAGTCTCTGGGCGATAGCCCATCGTCCTTCATGGGTCTGCTTCGGCTCATCTCTGGGGTCTACGGGATGCAGCTCCAGCCCGTGCCCAAGCGGGCCAGAGTATCCCTGACAGAGATACTAGACCAGGGATTCTCCCACGGAGGCTTTCCTGTGGCTGAGGCCATTGTGTCGCCCAGCCTTGGAGCTTTGGCAGTGGCCTGCTTCCTGTCCTCGCCCTCAGCCAGGATGGCCAGGAAGTATCGGTCTCTACCGGCTCTTTGCCCAGTTTCTCGTGGCACCCCTCTGCGGGGTTAGTCACCGATAGTGTCTTCTGGCATTCCGGAAATGCTCAGGGCGTGGATAGGCCCCTCGACAAGAGTCCAAAAGGCTGGACTATGCCGGGCAAGTGTACGCCATCGTCCTCCCTCGACCTCCAACAGGCCAGCTCAGCCGTGCTGATGGCACACTTCTCCCACGCCCTCATGGGCTCCTGGATGAGGTGATCCCTCATCTCCGGGCCGACCTGCGGACTCACGGTCCGGCAGATGTGGGACCAGGGTAGAGGCGGTGGCGAGCAGCAGCTTCAGACTGCTCTGGACATAGGTGATTCCTGTGCCAGGTCAGTAGCGGCGCGGTGGCCATGCACCGCGAGGGCATGGCTGAGGATATCCACCTTCATGGCGGATACCCAGCACAGTTGGCGGACGCCCCTTCTGGGACTGACCTCTTTCGCCCTGGAGTGGAGGGACACCTCCAATGGATCGAAAAGTCCAATGTCACTCTGGACTAGGTCTCCTCGCCCAGAGGGACAAAGGCCCGCCGACAACAACAGCGTAAGTCCTTTAGATCGCCGGCCCCTGCGTGCACGACCGCCCAACAGCACCAGCACATGGGCCAGCAGGCTCGCCATCCCAAACCCAAGCCAGTGGCTTCTCCAATAAGGAGGGATCTCTTACGAGTTCTGGGCCATGCCCTTCGCCTCTTTCTAGCTCCCAGGGTCTTCACCAAATGCAGGGCAGTGGTGACAGCATTCCTGGCGGTGCCGAAGGTCCGGGTGTACCCCTACCTGGTTGACTGGCTGTTTGCAGCCCCTCCAGAGACAGAGGTGGAGCGGTCCAGAGATCTGGCTCTCCAGGTTTGCTCTCAGATTGGCCTCCTCATCAACGAGGCCAAGTTGGAACCTAGTGCCGAAGCAGGGAGCAAGGAGGTAAAGGCCCAGGAGGTCCTTGGCGGTACCTCCGCGCTAGTGACGGGTTGAGGTGTCACCCCAACCCGCCGCCCTTCCTGGGTTCCCCCATGGGAGGACGGCCCCACTCTTTCTCCGCCTGGTCCGCCATCACCACGGACTGTTGGGTGTTGAGGGTGGTAGGAAAGGGCCTGCCTCTGGGTCCGAGCAGACCCCTCCCTTCGAGCCGCCCCCTGGGGCCACGGGTCCGTAAGCCTCGCTATCGGCCCGCTGGCTTTACATGCCCTGCTCCTCGAGAAAGAGGTGATCAGGAAGGTGGTGGATCCTCCTCCAGACCGGGGTTTGTGTCCAGGTTTTCCTGGTCCCCAAACGGATGGGGGGCTGGCGTCCCAATCTCGACCTGAACAGGTTCCTAAGGCCTTGGACCTTCAGGATGGTCACTCTGGCTCAGATATCCCATCCTTGGAACTAGGCTTGTGGTTTTGTTCCCTGGACCTCCAGGATGCGTTCTTCGTTCGATCCGTCCGTCTCATCAGAGATTCCTCCGGCTTCAGAGCGGAGGGATCTCTTTACAGATTCGGGCCATGCCCTTTGGCCTCTTTCTAGCTCCCAGGGTCTTCACCAAATGCAGGGCAGCGGTGACAGCATTCCTGCGGCACTGAAGGGTCCGGGTGCACCCCTACCTGGTCGACTGGCTGTTTGCAGCCCTCCAGAGCGGAGGTGGAATGGTCCAGAGATCTGGCCCTCCAGGTTTGCTCTCAGATTGGCCTCCTCATCAACAAGACCAAACTGGAACTCATGCGAGAAGCAAGTACACTACATCAGGGCAGAGCTCGACTCTCTTGAGCCAGAGCTCGACTCCCGGTGGACAGAGCGAGGTTTTTCCTCCTTGCCCAATCATTTTTGGTTGGGCAATTGCATGCCAGGGACTACCTCGCCTCCTGGGCCTCATAGCAGCCTGCACCAGCGTGGCCCATTGGGCCCGTTGGTACATGCATCCCTTCAATGGGGACTGGCCAGCCAGTGGTCACAATGCTAGATCCATTGGATCAGTTGGTGACAGTGACCCAGGAAATGTGGCGCTCTCCAGTGGTGGACCATTCTGGCACATCTGCAGGAGGGCTTCCCGTTCGTCAGCCCAGTCGACAGTCTCTCTATCGACTGATGCATCTCTGATGGGTTGGGGTGCCCATCTGGGGAGCACAGGCGCATGGCCTCTGGTCCCCTCGGGAGTCCTGATGCCATATCAACCTGCTGGAGCTCGGGCGATCCGCCTGCTCTCACCACCTTCGGCTCCGTTTCTGCGGGGTCAAGTGGTTCAGGTCCAGATGGACAATACCACGACCATGTACTACCCTAAACCGCCAGGGGCGGACGTGCTCCATGCTGTTGTGCAGGAAGCTCTCGCTATGGTCTCTTGCACAGCCTGGAGGCGGATCTCCTAGCCATTCACATGGCAGGAGCCTCCCAACACCCTGGCCGATGCCCTAAGCCGGATAAGGGCTGCTCTCATGAGTGGTCTCTCCTGCCGGAGGTAGTACCAAGACCTCTTCTCCCACTGGGGCATGCCTCAGGTGGACCTGTTTGCCTCCAGGGAGAATGCAAGCTGAGACTTTCATGCCGCCCCCTCAGCAGTGCCGCTGCAGGGGATGCCTTCGAGCCGTGGACCCCGGACTTCTTCTACTCGCTTTCCCCATTTCCTTGATCCACAAGGTGCTTCTCCAAGGCTAGGGAGGGATAAGGCGCAGGTGATTTCTCAGCAGGCCCCAGACTGGCCCCCGGGCCAGTTCTGGTATCCAGATCTCCTCAGTCTCAGCTCCAGGCTCCCGAGGCGGCTTCCAGCCTGCCCGGACCTGATCTCAGTTATCAGGGAAGGTATTCCATCTGGACCTTTAATCTCTGCACCTGACGGCCTGGTTCTTGAGCGGCTAGAGTTCCAGGCCTTGGGTCTTCTCGAAGATGTCCTCAACATCGTTGAGGCGTCCCATAAGGGGTCTCCCAGAAAATGCTATGCCTTCAAATGGAAGAGATTCTCCATTTGGTGTCAGGAAAGGGCCTGGACCCTTCCTCCTGTTCCTTGGCAAGCATTCGGACTACCTGTGGTCCTTTTCTCAACAGGGCTTGATCGATGACCCTTAAGGTGCACCTGGCAGCCATCTCTGCTTACGGGCGAGGGCGAAAGCAGTCGGTGCTAGAGAAGGTGGTCTGGCACTTCTTCTAAGGCCTTGATCACATTTCCCCTCCGGTGCGAGAACCTCCACCTCCGTGAGATCTACTGCTGGTATTGGCCAAGCTCATGGGCAAGGCATTGAACCATGCACAGGTGCGATATCCCCACCTGTTGTGGAAGTCCGCCTTCTTGGTGGCTATCTCGTCAACCAGAAGGAAGTCTGCACATACCGTTATTACCCACTACCACATGCGACCTTGAGTCACACGAATGCTGGTTTTGGGGCCTCGGTTCTCAGACATATTTCCCAAGTAAGTATCGAGGGTTGATAGCCTTGCCTCCTCCTCCGGAGAACTGCTAGGAGTCTGCCAGACAGTGTGGATGAACAACATATTCATGTCCCTAGAAATACAGGTTACTGACCTGTAACGAGAGTTCGAGGAATGGTATGTTGTTCATCCTCGACTCCACCCGACCTCCCGGCTTCGACGTTATAACCTGGCTTCCAGCTGGCTAGATCTGGCGCCATGGGGCGGAGCTGAGAGTTTTACCACACCGGTGGGTGGGAGGAGCCAGCTTGAAGACCTTCCAGCAAGATTTAAAGCGGCAAGGAACCTGCCAGACAGTGTGTATGAACAACATATACCATTCCTAGAACTCCTGTTGCAGGTGAGTAACCTGTATTTCTCAAGCTTTGTCATGGTGAGCCTCTCCAAAGCCATGGAAGAGATTTTGAGCCTCCCCAAACATTGAAATAACTTTGGGCCTCCCCATAAAAAAAAATAACATCTTAGCACAGTACCTCAGGAAAAAAGAAACTCTTTGAGTAGTTAGCTCTCATTTTATACAACTTATTGTACCCCCTCCTTGTAACCCTCCCCAGGCCAGCCTACTTGCTCCACTGTTTTGACTCTCAAACCATTGTTACCCCTTGCTGCAGTGCTCTTCATTAGTCAGACTGCTTTCTCTGTCTGTTTCCCTCTATCTGGAATAACATTTCTACCCACCTGTCTCCCTCTTCCCTGCTCTGAAGTATCCTCTCAGAGATCATTTTGATTCCTCCTGCTCTTTGCTCCTACAATGTAAGCTGCTTAAGCTTTGTATTTGGATTGTTCAGCCACCAATGTAATTGATCAGTTGTTACTTCTCAATATTTGTTCATTGTTCCTATTTGTTTTGCACTATTATTCATTTTGTATTGCTTTGTTTTGTAGTTGCCTTTTAAATTTTATTCACTCCCTACACCTCCAAAGATGCAGCTTGAAATGAGCCTTGGCTCAGAGTGTCTTTCCTGTCACCAATTTGTAAATAAATGCATAAATCCACCTACTATTATCTTTTTCAGATTGCCTCATCCCTTCACACAAAAATACCTAAAACTCAAAATTTAAATATAGTTCTTTTCAGACTTGGTTGAGCCTCCCTGGAAAGGTTGGGGCCTCCCTAGGGAGGCTGGACTCCTCATTTGAGAAACCCTGGATTAGAGGGAGGCCCATTAAGGTGAAGTAGAGGAAGTTCTTTTTCACAGAAAGGGTGGTGGATGCATGGAACGGCCTACCCCAGGAAGTGGTGGATATGAATACAGTGCAGGGCTTCAAACAGGCATGAGATAGGCATATGAGCAATACAGATGAGAATGAATAGATGGACCATTGACAGAGCAAAGGCTGATGGCACATTCATAAGGTAGAAAAAGAAATGGGCAGACTGGATGTCAACTTCTGTGTTTCTCCTTCCCCTAGTGGATGTCTCATGGAACAGGTTGAGCATGTGACGCAAGCAGGTTGCCATGATGCAATTTTTAAACCCTATTCTCTTATTACTTTGTACATCCCACGCTTTAGGGTGCATGGATTGCCCTAGAAACCCAGACATTGCCAGTGTCTGATCGGTTTACCTATGCCGATAAACAACATTGTTGTCGGCGTTCAGCATAGAGACATCCTCGATGTCAACAGGTAAAATTTCACCTCTCAGACATTGATCCGCTTTTCTGTCGGGGCTGTGCCTCCCTTCTATGGATTAACTTCAAATGGAGTTAACTCCAAGGGGAGAAACCCCAAGAGAAATTTACTGGCAAGTACCCCACAGAGCATTTTCAAACATGTCAAAATGTCGCTGTGTGATTTTGCCCTTCTGTCGGCATACCTCTGATTCTTACCCTCCCAATGGCTACCGAGGGTATTTTCTTGGAATAGCTGTTGTGAAAGGAGGGAAGTTAGATTCCTCCCTACCATGGAAGTCAATATTCCAACATTGTTTTTGGTGTACTACGTGTTTGGTGCCTACAGGACCCCAGGAGAGATCCTTACATCTGATGATGTGAACCCTTCTTCGAGGAAGATCCTGATTAGTTTTGTTATTTTTACTATTTGGGGACTCACCCTGTTGGAGAGCTCCCAACACAGTAACCAGTTCTAGGGTTTGTTTTGAAATGTTTAAAATGTAAATTGATGATGTATTTTATCTATTCTTACTTAACACTCAGAGGGAGAATATACAATGTTTGGGAAAGAGTTGGGGTCAATTGAAACCAGAAGATAATGTGTAGGGTTACAAGATTATAAACTAGCAGATGAAACACTGTCTACATATGTTACATATTGTGTAAGCGGGCTTGTTGCCAGCTTAACAGTGCCTAGGGTAGAATCATTGGGGAGTCGCTGACAAAAAGTCACAGACACCACAGAATTTCCGATGGATAAACAGTCATTACTAATATCCCTGAATGTAAATGGGATGCATACCCCCATCAAGCGTACAAGACTTGCTCCATTTTTTTTTTTGGAGAGAGAACCCAAAATTGATTTTATTACAAGAGAGACACCTGTCCCTGTCTGAACATGCATCCTTATATCGTCTATCTCAATATAGTGTATAGTGGAACGTCATTGTTCATGAAAAGCTAGTGCTCTCACAATGTTGTTCTGCTGCTCTCGTGATGTCACGCGGGATATTAGAAACGACTTTAGTTCTGCTGTCACCGGACGTCCACATTGTGTCCTCGAGCAGCAATTTGACAGTTAGGCATACAGGCACTTACACAAACTAGCTGGCGTCTGGGCAGTACTACCACCTACCCCTTTTCTCTCTTCCCGCAGATCATGAATTGCTGCTGCTGTCTGTGAGTTTTTAACCACTGCAAATGTAAATGCTTAAAGCAACTGTAGTTGTTAGATAATTTAACTTTTACCGCCTCAGTAAAAATGATTTTAAAAAGAAAGATGTGTTAATGTTTTTGTTTTTTCAGGGGATGTTCCACTATACACTATACAACCCAGTAGATGCGTATTGATGCAGGGTTGTTCTTTCTCTAGTTGGTACTATGACAACGGATTACCTCTCCGAGGTAATACATCGCCATAGTACCAACTCGGAGAAGGAATAGCCCTGTTGTTAACTGTTACTCATGCACTAACCTATGTGTTAAATTATGATTATAAACTCTATATGTCAATACTAGCCCATAGAATAGAAAACTGTCTTCCAGCTTTAATTGACTTAGATCGGGTAGGATTGGTTAAAGGCTGTCAAACTCATGACACAGTCTGTCTTCGCACATACCTATTATTAAAGTATGTCAATATACAACAAATTCCAATGGTTATATTAGGGTTGGATGCAGAGAAGGCCTTTGACAGGGTTGTCTGGTCTTTTCTGTGGGTGACCTTCTCTCAATTTGGATTTGCACCCAGAGTTTATCACTCAACTACAAAACATATATACCTCTCCCATGGCACATTTGAAATTAGGACGGGCCCTCTCAGATCCCTTTGAATTATCACGAGAACAAAACAAGGGTGCCCTCTGTCACTTATTATTTCTGTTATACCTAGAACCTCTAGCAGAATCCATAAGATGCCACCCAGATATAGAAGGAATAACTCTAGGGGTCCAGATAAACTATCACTTTGCAGATGATATCTTGCTTACATTGACCTCCCTGACCAATCTATCCCTCGGTATGGGAACTACTATGAGCATTTGAATTAATAGCGGATATAAAATAAATGATCAAAATAGACGTTTTGTTGTATAACTACAAACCCTCACAACACCTAAGGCACTCTACCGGAGGAGCACTGTGGAGCCGAGCAAGATGGCAACCAGAAGTTGAGTGCTTGGTACAAGTGAGGACATGTGTTGAGTTAAGTAATTTTTCCATTAAATCAGCTCTTGGAGCTATAAAACTGTGTGGGAAGGACTGCTTGTTAAATGGGGAACCCACGGAAAGATAAACACCAATCTGAAGGAGCTAAAAGTAAAACTCTGAGCAGGGTGTCTGCCACGAGGTGGCTCTACAGTCCCAATCCAAAGGGCTGAAGACTGCGTGAGGAAACATTGCAGTTGATCGGCCACAAACTAAATAGGCTGATCCCATTGGTGGCCAGGCTGTCTGATAAATGTGACAGACTTAGTAATTAGGTGACCAGCGTGGAGTCCTCACTGGAAGCGTGATTACAGCGACAGCGGAGACAACAAGCGGGCCGATGCAGCATGGCAGCAGTCTCAAATATTAACGAATGGCCACCAACGTATCAGTAGAGGCCCCAGAAAACCAAACCAGGGCTATGAATATTTGCCTGCTCGGGATTCGTGAAGGATGTGAAGGGCATCGTCTCTTGTTCATACAAGACTGGATGGGGCAGCAATCTGGTGAGGAGGCCATTAAGCACATCCAGAGGATCTAGAAAACTTATCAGATCACACCATGCGGTAAGTCTGACAATCTGGAAGCCCGCCTATGGTGGTGGCCGGATTACAGACTGAGTAGGTATGGGGACTACCTAATGGCCTATGGCATGGCAACAAATAATGCTCCTTTGTGATGGTAATATAGTCAGACTGTACTCTGATGTGAGCTGTATACGAGGCAACGCAGAAAGCAATTTGACAGTACTAGAGTGATTTTGAGGGAGGCTGGATATACCACATGGAATTATTTTCCCAGCACGCTCTTCAGATCGCATTTGAAGGGAAAGTCTTTGTGTTTTCTGATTCATGGACGCTATGAGATAGGTGCAATAACAGATCCCTAAAAGACCTAGGAGGTGCAAAGAGAAGAAACTTATCGAATGATGACAAGTCATGAAGATCCATGGACCAAACTTTATTTTGAAGATCTTATTGGTGGGTAGGCCCTTCAGTGTTATGTGGTACATTTCAGTTTAAAATTAGTTTTTCACATTGGGCTTAGTCCACCTCTATAAATCAAGATAGATATTGAAGTAATATTTTTCAAGGTTCAGTTATCTACTATGTTGATGTTTTCCAGACCATTATAGTACCTCATTTCTGTGCGTTGATACGAAGTTTAGAATTATCCAGAAAATGTTACAAGTTAGCAGCATATTTTTATTTGTTGCTCGGTTCAGGAGATGCTGTTGTAGATTATAGGTATCCAAGCTAATAGTTAGTATGTTAGTACTAAATAAGCACTATCTGAATGGAATTGCACTATAGGTGCTCGTAATAGAGTAATGCATGGGTATTTTTCTCACTTCCTTTTAAGGAAGAAGAATGCAATATTACTATAATACCGACTTTAAGACTATCGCCATGCTGCTCATGGGCTCACAAACACAGCTACTATTGGATGTCATAATATTGACTTATTGATCTAGCCCTCATAGATGGATCTCAGAGCAGTAGATGTACTATTTGTTTATATTAAGAGGAATGGCAACCTTAATGTGTATTGTCTGAGGACATCTGAAATATCTCTGTTGTATAATGTTCTACATTGTTTATTTTTTCATTTAACTGGTTTTACCTCCTTGCAGCCACAGTCCTGCTTCCAATCCAGCCACTGCTCCACTCCGCTGACGACCCAGGCTCGCATGCCCAGCTGGCAACACAGGCCACACCTACTGAAAGGGCTCCCCATGGCCTCCTCCGCACCTGGTGAGGAAACCAGTACCAGCACATGCTTCCAGGCATCGTCGGCTGGCAGAGCTGCGCCATCAAGCTGCTGTGGGAACCATGCTGCCATATTTTCCCTGTTCTTTCTCCCGTAGGAACCCGGATGTGCGACGCGCCGCACATACGCAGACGCCTGCTGCGGTCTTCTTCTGTTACACTGCCGCGGTAATTCTCCAGGGGTCGCCGAGCACGTGTAAAGTCCCCAGCCCACCCCAGGACTGAGAGAGTTGTCTCCCAACGCCAATCGCAGTCCTCCCTTCCGACCCATGATGATCCGAAGCTTGTTCCCGAACCCGGTCGCCGCAGCACAAGGTGTGGGGGCCCAGCGCCTCAAGCCTCAGCGCCACTGGCCGTTACATTGTTTATTTGAAATAATAAACATAAAGTTAAAAGACACTCCTACCCATTTAAATGGCATAGAGTGGCTGTGAGATACTAGGTATAAAACTGGGGAAAAGTTTAATAGTTGCAAATATAGGGGATACATGATGGGCAGGAGGATATGGAAAATATTCTGACTCCTGCAGAGTGAGCTCTGTATTCTCACGAGTGCCAAGGCACAAATGAGAATGCATAGCTCACAGTGTGAGTCAGAATATTTTCCATATCCCACCATCTGCACATCATGTATGCGGTTTATACCACTGGGGTGAGAGCTTTAGGAACATTTTTTTGTTTCTGTGTGTTTCCTGCTCATTGTGTCTTGGGGTTCTAAATGGACTGGGAGTGATTAACACAGCTGAGTGTTTTGGAAAGCTAATTGAATGATTCAGAGCCTCACTGAGAAAGACAAACTGCTGCAGGTAGCAGTAAGAGACAGAAACTGCTTTGTAAAAGTGTCATTTAGAATTCAGGTTGTTTTCAGGCTGAGATCAGCACAGTCATGGGCTAGGAGTGTTAGAAACTCAGTGGGACAGAGCTGAGTGTGTTTTGCAAAGCTAATTGAGTAAGTTGCAGCTTTAGTAAGATAGAGAAACTGTTTTTGAAGCAGTTTCCTTTAGAATGCTATCTGCAGTGCAGATAGTCTCACTTCAGTGACATCAACAGAGTGAGGATAAATGTGATACCCTCACTCTGGTGATGTCATCAGAGTTATCCTCACTCCAGAGAAAATAACACAAATTATTCCACTGGAATAGCTCTCACCCAGTGGTATAAACTAAATTATGAACCCCTAACACAGCAAATAACGGAAGACCTGTCAAGATGGTCACAAGTGCCAGTGAGCTTTTTAACAGGTTGCAGCGATTCAACAAAACAAACTTCCCTGAATTCTTTTCTTACAAACATTGCCCATTACCAATAGTGACATGTATTTTGGAGCCTGGGACAAACTCATCTCTAGGTTCATATGAAAAGGGGTCCCCACGTATCCGCTATACAATGCTTTAGCTCTCCGGATAAAGGAGGTTTGAACTTACCTAGTTTTAAAACATACACCTGACCGCACAACTGTGAATCCTTTTGAACTGGCTAAATCCCCAATATGTAGCATACTGAAATTAACAGAACTAACACTAAATGACCTGTTTGATCTCAGGATATCTATTTGGAGAGCCACCACAATGCCTCCCACTGAGTAGGTTTTCCAGTACACCGGGAACCTTTCCACAGCTGGCTGTGGACACTCAAGCACTACCTGAGCTGGCAGTAGAGGTTATATCTGAGGGCACTTGCACAAGATACCTCATTTCGACCAAATCAGATAGATGGAAGAATACTCCTTTGGCAGCAGTACCGATTAAGATATGTGTTCCAAGTAGTTGAGCAGCAGGTCTACTCCCTTTTGTTTAGCTGCAATCTAAGTATAGCCTACCCTGAAGCAAATTTCATGATTATCTACAACTAAAATCATATTTACAAAGTACATGAGGAGGGACTGGCAGCATTAGTGGAAAGGCCGCCCAGCTGATGAAGCTGATTTGCAGTTAAGGTGGGGCATCACCAGGCATCTTATCAGTAACCTACATAAAGCAATCAGGGAAAACCCAGACTCAACAGAATCAATTAGAATAGCAAGGGTTCAGGAGATGAAAGCAGATCTATCTAATGAGCGCTGCTTGAGAGCCTCTCTACCTCTATATAAAGTGTCCACTGCCCCATATTGGAAAGAATATGCATGGAAGCTGAGGTGCGCTTCTTCACACTCCAGCTGTGATATCAAGATTCTTGGGTGATCCTTGGGAAGGTGTTGGAGGGAATGTGGCATGGATCAAGCAGATCATAGTCTTATTATGTGGGCATACCCATCTAACTTCATATTGGCAAGAGATACTAGGGGAGGTCAGGAAATTTATGAATGTGAAGAACTACTTACCATATATTTTTACTCCCCGAAGAAGTCAAAGTGATCCATAATACCTAAAGGCAGACCACTATTTCGATTCTGGCAGTACACAAAATAATCATTTGACTGTGCTTGACCAAAGTTGATCCTACATAAGAAACATGGGTGACAGTGGTAAGAGAGGTATACACCCTAGAGCAACTCTCAGCTGGAATAGTAGATGGGCGGCAGTCATTTGAGATTAGCTGGAGGAAATGGGTTCTTCACCAATTAGAAAGATACCCTGATTTTGTGCCCTGAGTTATGACCAATGTCAATGCAGTCAGAGACACCTTACTGAATGATTGTTATACTTACTATGGTTGTAACTCCCTCAAATAAATAGATTAAAGAAGCCGCATTTATCAGGGTTCTAGTTGCACTTGCATAGGTGTAAACTGGTGAAAATTCATGAGAAGATCCGATAGTATAAATTGAAATCTAAATGCCTTGACTATATTACATAGTCTGTAATATGTAGATGAATAGCCCAGGCAAATTCTACAGTAATATGTAAATGTATTGTCTTTCTGTGTAACTCAAACTATTAAATGATATAGTGTAACCCACTGAAGCGTTCTTCTGAAAAATAAAGAACTATTAATAAAAATAAAAAAAGAACCTGCATAAAAAGCGTTACAACTGATTCTGTTGCCAACAGTATATGACTATGAGGCATGGGCTTGGACCTGAATCTTGTGCTCAGACAGGAGTCTAGGGGAAGGGGATGGCCATTAAGGTTTACAACCCCAAGGAACACCGTACCACTGATTCACCAAGACTCCTTAGACTCCAAACCCACAGGAGGCTGGTCAAAAACATCAGGAAGATCATCTGTGCATTGAATGAGATTTGCTGATTGCTGCAGCTAGGTCTGATTAATGCCAATGCCAAAATACTCCACTGTCCTATCGCAGATACTAAGTGAATATCAGATACAAATCTGAGGGCAACCTGTTACTTGTCCGAACACCAATTACAATTTCTGACTTGGAAAGGACTTGGGATACTGATCACTCATGACCTTAGTGTTTCAGCACAGTGTAGCAGCAGCTAGTAAGGCTTAGAGAATTAGGAGTTCTGTTTTTAGGAATATAAATAGTAGAGACAAGAATGTCATCATTCCTGTACTCTTCTCTGGTGAGACCAATTTGGAATATTGTGTTCAGTTTTGGGTACTTTATAAAATCAAAACACTAAATCAGTTGAAAGAGTCCAAGAAGAATGACAAGGAAAAACAGTTATTTAGGGCACTTAGATTACAAGTTTAGGTTAAGCACCTGGGCCTCTTTAGTATGGAATATCATAGACTAAGAAGCGATTTATGCACTGTATTCAAGGCACTTTTGGATAGTGACCTCTGGGAAATTGTAGGATTAGTAAGGAATAATAATAGCTGTCACATATTTCATCAGTTTCAGCTAAGGCGAGACCTGTAGAAACAACCAACAAGGAAATTGGTTGAACCAAAGGGTTATAAACATTTGGAACAGATTACCTCAAGATGTGGTTAATAGCTCTTCACTACAGTGTTTAAGAAATCTCTAGATGAGTTTATGGGGGATAAAATGTTTGTTTACTCTAGGTAAATATGGACGAGTCCATATGGCCTTAGGGCTCCTGACTCTTATTTTTCTGTGATTCTGTAAATGAATATGTAACTCCCTCACCCTTGCCTTTTTAGCAAAAACGACAGGTGGCATGCTGTTGAAGCTGACAGCAGTACCTGGTGGACTGGGTTCGGGGAGGACTGAGGGTTACCGGCACAGGGGACCAGGGTTTCTCTATTCTGCACAGGGGCACCTAAGTAAATCCAACACAGGAAGCAATAACTGTAATGTCCAGAACCAGGAATGGGATTCTCCAGTGTGGCTTTTATTCACATCCAAGCTGAACAAACAATGCGTGACGGATCCCCACGGGCTACATTCCTGGTAATGCAGATTAGAGACAACAGAACACTTTTCACTATTTCCAGCCCTCAGGCTCTGAACCCACCAGGCACACAGCCCGGATTTGCACGCAGCTTTGGGTACAGCCCGACTTGTACACTATTTGGGGTTTCCCCACTGGCCCGCTCCCCAGCCAGCCACTTGATCCGTGCACCATTTTGGGAAAAGAACCAATTATCCTGTTGTGGCTCCCCAAACCACCTTAGAGCCTTTGACTCCTAGAGAATTTTTCCTTCCAAGCCCGTCTGGGTACTTCCCTCATCACTGGCAAGTGCATGAGGCAAAGTAGAAATCACAGAGCAAATCCGTAGAGGTGGACTTGGTCACAAAAGATGGGGGTCTCCACATCCAGCTCCACAATCCATACCCGGCCATTTCTCTGGCAACTAAACAATCTCTTTTACTGAAAGCTTGGCAATGTAGATTACTGGGTAGGCGTGTGTCACATCTCCTCTACATGTCTTTGACTTCCCAATAAGCGCGGACTTGAACATACTTTTTACTTTTTGGCTAAGCCTATTACTCTAGGCCTCCCACTATTTCAGTAGTCCAATCCCCATTATCCACACAAGTCCCAGGGTGAAAACATAGGCCCTTTCAGGAAGAGCAGACACTCACCCTCCGGTTGCAGGTGCCCCAGGTGATTCTCAAATCTTCTTGTTCCCCAAAAACTCTGGAACAAATAGGCAGCTTCTCCATTAGTAGCAGAACCAGGGGTTGCCCCAGGAATATGCAGGAAACCCTTTCCTGCTGCCATCCCGGAGGGAGTGGGCACTGAGACCCATAACAGCGGTCTCCACCACTTCAAACTTCTTCTGTGTCTCTCTTTTAGTGGAGACACACCCTTTACCTAAATGTAGCCCTCTGTCAGGGCTGAGGCTCCAAGAGCCTACACTGAGCTGCTGTGCTGCTTTCACAGCAAGCTCCCAACTCCAACTGACCTACAGAATACTGTTCAAACCTCCCAACATTCTACTCAGCTCCCTGCTGCAGATTCCATTGTAGCTCATGCAACTACGGTAGTTCTATAGTGATGTAGTCCCTCAGTCTCAGCTGAGGCTGAGAACAGAGTGAGACAGTGTGAAATCCATTTAACTTCGAGGTTTCACAAGCTGCCTTCCCTGCCTACCACTAGGTCTTTGGGATTCACAAGTAACCGAAGGGGTAACAAAGGGGTTACAATATGGGTTTCTAAACTTAATATTTTTATAGTGTCTGCTAGAGGACTGTAACAGACAGAAAGGAGTGTCCTTGAGGAAAGGGTTATTTGGGAAGTATGAAACTTCCTCCACCTCTCATTGCTGAAATTAATTTGGATGATAAGTTAGTGAGCCCTAGACAAATTTGTCTCTGCCACTGCCCCCACCTGCTGGCAAGAAGGTCAGAAGAAAACCTGACTTGTGTTCTATGTTACTGGCCTGTTCTGATTAGGGGCCATGCTATGTTACCGCCTGTTCTGATTAGGGGCCATGTTACAGCTTTCCTAGTTACCCCTGCTGCCGTTACTTTAATACTGTTTTATTACTTTAAGCAGTTTACAGATTGTTAGCGGCTACTACTTTGTGCAGCAGTGGGTATAACCAACACCAACCTATCTGTTGCTCTATACGCGGTAGACTGTGTAGACAACTGTACTGTACTGTATGCCTAACTACTGTACTTCTGCCCCATGCTGTAATTACCCAGCCTCACTTCTATTGCAGTTGTTGATATAATTTTGAAATTTTGCATTGTTTATGTAAACTTATTGTTACAATGATTTCCCACCCTTGAGCTTCTGGGTGTGTCTCTGCCGATCAAGTATTTCTGACTTGATCCCAGGTCACACCTGAAAATAGACACTTGACTGTCTGGCGTGCTTACCGTAAACAAAAAGCTAAATAAATTGTTGATACCTTTGAGTATGTGAAATACTGAGCTCATGTCCCTGTCTGTTTTTGTTTTTTTCCCCGCCAGGGTAAACATGTTAAGGGCCTCCAGCCTCTCCTCCTGGTAGTTAACCCTCACACTGCTAATCATTTTGGTGGTTTTTCGTAGCACTCTTTGTCTGCCTCAGTGCCCTGTTTGTATTGGGAAGCCAAAACTATGCAGTAGTGCAGTGGGCCTAGTAGGGTCCTGTTAACTGCCAGGTTTACTTCCCTGCTCTGCTGGTCACCTCCTTTGATGCATCCCAGCTTTCTGCTGGCCCTCTTGACTGTGGCTGCACACTACTTCCCTGTTTCACCTCTTTGTCTATCATGGCCCCAGACCCTTTTCCTCCTTGAGAGCAGTAAAAGAGCCCACACAATGTGTAGGTCCTACCTCAGTTTCTCCTTCTCAAGGGTAGCACCATGCATTTGGCTACACTGAATATGAAACTCCAGGAGTCAGAAAAAAATCATCCAGCTTGTTTAGGTCTTCTGGAGCGTGTTTCATCCTGAAGGGAGTCCACCATGTTGGTCAACCAATTGCCATTTGAGTTTGATTTTAATTTATTTAAACACACATTACAATGACCCCAAAGGGTAACTGAAGCAATGTAATTGATAGACATACAATAAATTAAAACAAAAACATATTGTGACTACATAAATTAGAACAGCCAAGTCAGACTTGTACATTGTGTCCATAAGGTCAAATTGCCCCAGAACATAAAATGTTTTTTAAAGATGTCTTTTACTGTGTTGATCTTGAAACTCCCATCATTCCAGTGGTAGAACATTAGATCTTACTTTGAGAGGGTTCCTGCAGTAGGTCTTCACATATGGACTAGCCCCCTGGCGTCAGGTTCCAGCAACCAAACTTGTAGATAGCAATCATCAGCGGGGACTGTCCCCGGCGTCGGATGGCCTAGCGTAGCCCGACTATAAAGGACGGTCCCCGTGCCGACCACTAGTTTTTTCCGCCACCTCAGTTCGGCTCACGAGAGTTAGAACAGTGATCTAACGCCTGCAAGTCCAGTCAAGCTTTTTATTCATATTATAACGTTTTTCCTCATTTGATTTGACCGATTGTATGTCGACTTGTCCAAAGAAGTGCTCTTAAGTGCAGAGCTCCGTCCATGCAGGGATGACCATTCCATTGCCTCTTGTGTCTAGGGCCCCAAGCACAACTCCGACGAGTGTGCTATCTGCCAGACCTTCAATCAAGCAGCTAGGACCAGGTGTAAGTGGACCCTCGAGGCCACCTTCTTACCTGACAGCTGGTGTGTCGATGAAAAGGAGCTCCAGGAGTTGAGGGAAAGGTCGTTGTCGCCATCCCCAAGAAGAAGAAGTAAGCACCGGGACAGGAGTCCATCACCACCGGGAGGCCTGCTCCAGAAACCATGAGTACTACTTCAGGTATCCTGTCCGTCTGTTTGGGCCAGGCACCTTCTCCCTCTCCTGCCAAGGTGACGGGTGGCAGGGAGTAGCCTCTGTGGAGTCTCTGTTGTGTCTCCTCCCAGCACTGCCGATAAGTCACCCTCGATTCGAGTCGACAGGTGGCGGCCTTAACCAATAAGCCTAGCAGCATCCTTCCTGCTTCCTCTAGCCCAGTTGAGTGCGATAGTTGGGACAGCGGATCTTCCATCACCCGCCCGGACCCTTCCACTCACCGTCGGGCTCCCGTGTGGCTCCCAGTGCTGGACTGAGTGTGCTGCAGAGAGACTCTTCATCCCTCTGGGTCCTTCACCTCAGGAGTCACCACCCGATCCTGTCTTGTCCCTGCGTCCAGGATCACTCCTTGACTTTCGTTGAGGTCCCTCTGAATTACCCCCTTTGCCAGGTCTTTTGCCGCCTCGGACAGGAGTTCATCACCCGACCAGGGATTCTTCTATGGAGCCTCCTCCCTCGGGACCATCGGGGGCCCTTCCGGATCCCACGCCACCTTGTGGCCCTTTACCCTCCCAGTGGGTCCAGTCAAACCTCCAGGTGGTCTTCGAGGTCAGACCCCATGTGGCGCTGCCGCCCGGGCAGCCCACTGTCGCAACTCCTAGTACCAGACACCAGGCCACGGCCTCTGTCGCCGGGATACCCTGGGTACACACCTTATTATAATCCAGGATTGCCAGGTTTACAATACCCTTCTTGGCAATACCCGCAGTACCCAGGCTACCTGGGCTTCAGCCTCCTCCTCCACCTCCAGTGCCAGATCGTAGTCGATATCCACTTAGTAGCAGGATGCCAGGACCCAGCTCATCCCAGAGCTAAGGCAGTCTTTGGGGGACAGCCCCCACCCTAGGGCCCCTCCCTCACCGACACCTTCCGGACGTGCAGCGAGTGCTGTACCAGTAGGTCCCTCTGGGTGAGACCCTACCATCCCCAGCGGTTCTGAGCCTTCTGACAATGACTCCGACCCTTGGGACCTTCAGTCCCCAGTTGAGGTACCATCCAAGGAGTCCCCAAAATCTCCTCCAGAGGATCCTCCTTTGGGGACCTTTGCACACTATTCAGGCAGCAGGAGGCTGGCCTTCAAAAGTGGATCCCCAGTGTAAGAGACTGGCGGAATATTTAGATCTAGCCACCACAGATCCCCTGCCCCCAGATGGGTCCTCACGAGGATCTGGTGACTACTGTCTGGCAGCAGCTGGCATCCATTCCTGCTTTCTCCAGAAAGGCAGATCGTACCTACTATCCCCAGAGGGATTCCACATCTTACCACTCATCCTAAAGCTGACTCTATGGTGATTACTGCCACCCACGACCAGTCAGCTCAGCCAAAGCATTTGAGTTCCTCACCTCCTGACAAGGACTCTGGGCGGTTGGATCAGTTTGGCTGGAAGGTTCATTTCTCCTCCTCCTCCTCCTCCTGCACCATCCGGTCCCTCAACTATGTTTCACGTGGTGGCATTCCAGAAGGCCTCTCTCCGAACTGGAGAGGACCTTCAGGAGTTCAGGATGAGTCACTCGAAACAAGTTACTGATGAAGTCAGAATGGGCAGAATCTACTTGTCATCATGCTTTGTGTCAGCGTGTATGACTCAGTAGACTGAGTGGCTAGAGGCGGCAGCCGCGGGCATCTGCATCCATCACCTTTCTTGGCTTAGGATTGCAGGTTTGGCACAAGGCGTCCAGTCCTCCTCCTTGGTGCCCTTTTAGGGTTCCATCCTTTTGGCAACAGCAAAGATATAATTACCAGGCTGCAAGAGGCAGATGCTCGCTCGGAGATGCGCTCCATGTACCGGATGGGGCAGAAGAAGCCTTTTCATCGATAAGGGAGATGGAATAAGAACCAGGGTAAATGTCAGGGGCAGCGGCAGGCCCTGGTTCTGGGAGCCCAAACCCCAGGCCAGATTCCCTAAGCTGGCCTCCAGGGCTAGCTCCCCTCCCCTCGGCGTACTGACTCCTTTCCCCTCCTCCCTACCTCCAGCAGTCAGGAAGAACCACGGTGGGAGGAGAGTCTGCCTCCACCTTGAGGGGTGGAGGTTAGTCACTGCAGATTCATGGGTGTTACAACTCATCCAGCGAGGTCACTCGATAGAGTTTACAGAGATTCCTACCCTCATCCTCTGGGACAGTCTTTTTATCCAAGGATCAGATTCCCATAGTCTTCCAGGAGATTCGGGCCCTCCTGTTAAAAGCGGCATGGAACCCGTCCCTCAAAACCAGCTAGGAAGGAAATTTTACTCCCATTTCTTCCTAGTTCCAAAAGACAGGTGATCTGAGACTGATCCTGGACCTCAGCATGCTCAACCTTTTACGTCGAGTACAAGGGTTTTGCATGCTGACCCTTCAGGGCTTCTTCCTGCTCCAAACAAATTATTGGCTTTGCTCCCTAGACATGCAGGATGCTTACCTGCATATCCCTGTCCTCCGACCCACTGCTGCTTCCTCCATTTTATTTTTCAGGAGAACTGTTTTCAATTCCGAGCACTCCTTTGACCTTTACTCGGCCCTTGGGTGTTCACCAAGTCTTTAGCTGTGGTTCTTGGCTTTTCTTCGCCCATCCAGAACATTTACATTTTCCGTACCCTGGATGACTGGCTTACTCGCAGTACAAATCTCGAACAGCCTGAAAGAGTCTCTCTTTTTCCTCTGAGCTTGTTTGCTCTTCTGGGCATCACGGTCAAGTTGCCCAAGTCCCTGCTAGTACCATCACAACAGCTCCAATTCACTGGAGCAGTACTAGACACAGTTCAGAGCAAGGCTTTTCTGCCATCAGATAGGCCGAGACCTTAGTTTCTCAAGGCACTCTCGTGGTTCAGGCTCGGTGGATTCCAGCACTGCACCATCTTCCGTCTTTGGGACTGATAGCAGCAGCCATTTTGGACGGTCCCCTGGCAAGACTTCACATGAGGGTCACCAGTGGTCTCTTTGATTCCAATGGAATCAGAGGGGACAGACGACATGAACCAGAAGGTCATGATCTTCAACTGCCTACAGAGAGTCTTCGCTGGTGGCAAGATCTTTCAATCTTTACAGGGGCCCTTTTCATTCCCATATCCCACCCAGATCCTTACCATGGGCGCTCAGACTTGGGCTGGGGAGCCTATCTGAGGGTTCACAAGACCCAAGGGTCTTGGTCCAACCAGGAGCTTCTGCTCCATATTAGCGTTCTGGAGACCAGAGCAGTTCTGTCGCCCTCAGGCATTCCAGTCCCTCCTGTTGCCGGGATCACTTACGTATCCAGATGGACAGCATGTCCACAGTCTGGTACATCAGCAAACAAGAAGGAACTCGCTCATACCCTCTCTACAGAGAAGCAATGAGGGTCTGGTGCTGGGCGATTCAGCACAGCCTTTTCTTGATATCAGTCCACGTTCAGGTGTAAGCAACGTCCTGGCGGACAATCTCAGTTGATCAGTAGCCAGGGCTCACAAGTGGGAGTTAAAGCTAGAGATGGTCGACGATCTCTTTCTTCGATGGGGTCGACCAGAGATGGATCTATTCACCTCCGCATTCAAAGCAAAACACCCAACTTTGCTCGCTTGTTCCCGGGCATGGTGCTTTTTGTCGAGAAGCTTGTCTCTCTCTCTTGGACAGGGAGGTTTCTTTACACCTTTCCTCTCATTCAGAAGGTTCTGGTGAAACTTTAGGAGGAAGGAGCACATTTAGTTTGATTGCTCCTCTCTGGCCTTCCTGTATTTGGTTCCCTCTCTTGCAGCATCTGGCTAGAACCTCCGGTTCCCCTGCCATTATCCATGACCTTCTGACTCAGGAGCAGGGCACCCTGGTGCATCCGAGCCTTCAGTCTCTCCACCTTCATCGTGGCACCTGTGGACATAGCGGCCTCTCGCTATAGTGTTTCTTCTCACAGATTGCTCCTATCTTGGTAGAAACCAGGAAAACCTTCTACCAGATCCACCTTCAGCATGAAGTGGAAAGATTCTTGATCTGGCCTCTAGCAAGGAGCTGGGATACCTTTTCATGTTCGGCTGCTCAGATGTTAGAGTACCTTGCACATTTATCAGAGATGGGCCTTAGTTATTCCTGCAGTAAGGTCCATCTCTCTGCGGTCGACCTGCCACCTCCTGGAGGAAGGCAAAACTTTAGCTCAATTGGAGGTCGCCAAAGCTTTCTGAAGGCATCCTCCACTTAAAACCTTTGGTCTGGAATCCCTGTCCCCCCTGGGACCTGAATTTTATGCTAGAAAAGCTGACCTTGCCCCTTTTGAACCAGCCTCTAGCTGTGACATGCGCTTCCTTTCTTGGAAGAAACAAATTTGACGGCAGATAAGGACTGCTTGGCCCACCTAATCTGCCCATTTCCCTCTGATGGATAAGCTGTAGATTCTAGTTAATCAACAGCTTACTTCTCTACCCCCACTAGAAATTGCCTTATGCCTGACCCATGCATTTTGAATTCTCCACTGTTCCTGACTCCACAACCTCCTCAGGAAGGCTGTTCCATGCATCCACAACCCCTCTGTGAAAAAATGCTTTCTAACATTACCTCTGAGCCATCCCCTCTCTTCAGATTGTGCCCCTTGTTCTTGCACATCTCTTCTTCTGAAAGATGCTACCCTCTTGTACTTTAATTCCCTTTAGATACTTGAAAGTTTATATGATGTCCCCTCTCCCTCCTTTCCTCAAGGGTATACTTATTAAGCTGCTTTAGTCTCTCTTCATTATGTCTTCTGGTGCAGACCCTGCACCATTCTGGTTCCCTCCTCTGAACAGCCTCCACTCTGTCTTTGCAGAGATGGGGTCTCCAGAATTGCATGCAGTACTCCAGATGGGGTCTCACTAACTGTCTGTACAGAGGAATAACAAACTTCCTGTTTTCTACTGTTGTTGTCTCTCCCTTTGCATCCCAGTATCCCCCAGCCCTTCTTACTGCCTTCTCACATTGCTTGCCACCTTTAGGTCATCTGATATATTACTCCTAGGTCTCTTTCGACTTTTGTTGTTGTTAATAACGGACCCCATTCAGTACTGTTCCCCTGGGTTTTGTTTCCCAGCTGCATTACCTTGCACTTCTTTGCATTGAATCTGAGCTGCCACATATTTGACCATTTCTCCAACCTTGCCAAGTCCCTTTTCATCCTTTCCACCCCACCTTGTGTATCAACCCTGTTGCAGATCTTTGTGTCATCTGCAAAGAGACATACCTTTCCTTCCAGGTGCTCTCCAATTTCACTTATAAAGACATTAAAGAGGACCAGTCCCAGTACCGAACCCTGCGGTACTCCGCTAGTTACCCCCTTTCTTCACTGTGGACTCTGTTTACTATTGGCAACTGCGTCCTGTTGTCCAGCCAGTTTTTTATCCAGGCTACCACCTTGGGACCCACTCCAAGGCTGGCTAACTTGTATATTAATCTTTGTGTGAGACTGTGTCAAATGCCTTGCTAAATCTAGGTAGACCATATCCACAGCCCTCCTGGTCTACTACTTTGGTCATCCAGTCAAATAAATCTATTAGGTTCATCTGGCGTGACCTTTCTGCTGTGAAACCATGCTGCCTTGGGTCCTGTGCCCCACTGGCCTTTAGGTACACAACAGTTATTTCCTTCAGAAGTAATTCTATCATTTTCCCTACCACTGAAGTCAAACTAACTGGTCTGTAGTTTCCAGCCTCTGCAGTGCTCCCACTCTTGTGAAGTAGAATCACATTTGCCCTCCTTCAGTCCTCAGGCACCACCCCATCTTCCCATGATTTGTTAAAGAGAATAGTCAGTGGTGTTACTAGTTCTCCTTCATTCTTTTAGAATTTTGGGTGAATCCATCAGGCTCCATTGCTTTGTCACCCTCAGTTTCAAGAGTTCTTTCAAAACCCTTTCTTCTGTGAATAGACTGGTATCAACCCCTATTCAGAGTTTCTCTCTTGTTTGGTTTAGGTACCTCCTCTCCTCTTCCATTGTGAATACTGGAGCAGATAGAAACAGAAGCAGGTAGGAAGACTTTGTTTTTATTTGCAGTCATGTCCATGCAGACAGATTTCAGAACTTCAGGTGTTTGTCTGTAAGGAATCAGATTTGATTTTCCATAGGGACAGGTAGTCCTTCGGACTAACCCTTCATTTCTTCCCAAGGTAGTTTCAGAAACCACTATTTCTAGAGTGTCGAACTGCCAGTCTAATATCTAACATTCTTGGGGAATACCTTCTGCACACTCTTGAGTGCACAGGATTCTAATTATTACAAGACTGGACTAAAGAGGTCTAAGACAAATCGGCTCTTTGTGGCCTTTGCTCTTAGTGCCAGGGCAAGGCCATTTCCAAACAGACCATTTCTAGGTGGTTGGCTAACTGCACCTGCTTCACTTACCAAAAGCATGGGAAATCCTTCGGGGGGTGGTTAAGGGTCACTCCACTAGGGTGTTGCTACTTCTGCCGCCTTTTTCAGGAGTGTGTCCACTGCAGAGATCTGTGCAGTGCCACGTGGTCGTCTGTCCACATCTTCACTAAGCAGTACAGTCTGGACATTGCCTCTAGGCCAGAACTGGCTTTGGTCTTGCAGTTCTGCGAGGCCTCCTGTCATAACTAGCAGTTGCCGACTTCTCCTCCTCCTGGATGTACCTCCATATTATTTCTTTTGGACTGCTTGGTATTCAGTCCTGTATGTGAACCTACTGCAGGAACCTCTGAAGTAAGATATTGCAGTTCCGTAAGAACTTACCATAACAGTAGGTCTTGAGAGGTTCCTGCAGTAGGTGTAGTTTCCACCCACCTTCCCCTACTCCTTGATCGTTTCTTTCATTTTCATCCTGCCTAGCACTTGGGTCTAGAGGAAGCATAATCCTAGGAGTCTGCACTCCTTTTTTCCTTCTACTTACCTTTCTCGGTCTCAGTGGAAAGAACTGGAGGACAGGCGTGGGACCGTGCCTTTTTTATAGTCGGGCTGACGTTGCGTCACCTGACATTGGGGGCAGTCCTGCTGATGATTGCTATCTACAAGTTTGCTGTTTCAACCTAATGCCAGGGAAACAGTCCTATATGTGAAGACCTACTGCAGGAACCTCTCTCAAGATCTACTATTACGGTAAGTTCTTATGTAACTGCAGTTTTCTGCTGTAGTAAGCAGTTCCCTCAGATGGTGCTCCAAGCTAATTTGATGGCTCAGTCCTAAAGATTTGTTGTTTATAAAGTATTACCAATGTTGGTTTTTTTTCCATTTTCTCTTTTCCCTCTCATTGCCCCAGAGTTACCTCTCCTTCAGGCCGCCTAGGACCCGGCGTTCCCTACTAACTCCCTTGGCCACCTACCTCATATCTGCAGCCTTCCTCGGGCAAGTCCGGTGTAACCCTTGCACGGATGGGTCCCCTCCTCTGAGGGAAGGCACCAGCGGGGCAGAACCAGCACACTACTATTGTCTCAGACCCTCGGAGCTGCTGAGGCAATTGTGGCTCTCAGGGAGTATTCAGGAAGCCGGGACCGGCGTCAGTCATCGGTTAACTTCGGTGCAGTTTTCTCGCTTTTTCTTGTTCCCCTCCCATCTAGTTCGTCGCTACATGCATTGCCTCTAGTCTCCACTAGGGGCCTCTGCCTGGCGAGATACTCCTAACCCACCCCAGAACAGGGAGAGCAGTCCGTCGGACGCTCAGTCCTGCCTCCCCTGCCGACCCCGAGTCCGTTCCGAACCGGGTGCGCCAGTGTGGGTCGGTAAGGCGAGCGCCTCAACCCTCATCGCCACGGGCCGGCACCAATGTTGGTTTTGACAACATGGGCCAAAAATTATTCACCGAGGTGCTCCTCTCCTTGCTCTCTCGTAGCCCACTCCACAACCTCTCCCCTCGGAGGAAGGTTGTGGAAATCAAAGTGGTTAATTCAAGCTACGCCAGGACAGCTGTAAGGCAATTCTAGGGTGGGGTAGAAAAGTAGGCTGCTGGTTAACTAGGATCTGCAGCTTTATCCATTAGGTAAGGAAATGGGCAGACTGGGTGGTCAGCGGTCCTTATCTGCCGTCAAATTCTATGTTTCTATATTCAACCTCTTCCTACTTAACTGAAGTTGTCCCAGACATGTGGAAGGGGCTGAAGTAGTTCCAGTTTTCAAGCAGAAATCCTAAAATTATGGGTAACTATCACCCCATTGCAGTACTATTGGTGATCAACAAGGTCCTTAGAGTTTTTGCCTCCTATGTCATAGTACCTTTACTTCCAAAATGTACATGCCCCAGAGCAGCATGGCTCTGAAAGGCGCATTGCTCCTCCACCTCTGTTATCTCTGCCATCAGGGCTGCTGTGGACTGTAGCAGACTTTCAGGAGTGATTTTGTGGACCTTTCTGAAGCTTTTGACATGGTGGACCATAAGGCCTTTGTCTCAAGCTTCAGTCCTCTGGATTGTCCGCCCATGCTGTTGCCTAGATCATACTTCAAGGATGTCTGTTCCCTTAAGCCATACATTTGGAACAACAGTCATCAGGCAGTGGGACCACCACACAAGCGTTTGCCAACTAGAATTGTGCGTTGACATCACCGTCGGTGCATATATAACTGTGGGCGGCCTACTCTCTCAGTTTTATTTTATTTTGTTTTGTGCATTTGCTTGTACATGCATGAGGCGATCTTGAAACAGTATGACTTTTTGGAGGTGTGGCCCTCTTAGGAATGCAGTGCTCAGTGTAGCAGGTGCGACCTTACGGACCAATACATGCCGAGCTGTGTATGACAGCAGTTCGGCTGTGCTGGTCTTCACTTCAAACAAAAGGTCCGCTACAATCAGCGGTGGTAGCGTGTGAGTGATTAACATACTGATGTCTTCAGTCTTTCAGCACAGCTGAACTGCTGTCATACATAGCTCGGCATGAAATCCCTCCCTTCCTCCCTCTGCTAATCTCCTTCCCTCCCTGGTTGTTGTTCTCCCTGGCCCCGTTGCTGTGCCAAGGGGTGCCCAATCCCCATGGCTCATGCGCCCCCCAGCACACTGTGTGGCTGACAGGGTTGCCCAATCCCCTGTTGGCTATAGCCCCAACAGACAACCAGTTGGCATGCTGAGAGCCCACCCAGCGTGCTCATGCCTCCCCACGCATTCACTGTATGGCTGATGGGTGTTGCCCAGTTCCTAATGGCTCCAGCCCCCAAACAAACACGTAGGTGGCATGCTGAGGCCCCCAACATACCAAAAGTGCCCGTGACATCTTTTGTTTTAAAATTCCTGTGAAGAAGAAAGCGGTCCCTGATGAGGTACTCTGTTGGGACATGGATGCTGAAGGGACATAGATACAACTGTGGGGGGCTGCATAAATGCCCAACACCATTGCAAATACCTACAAGTGAACGTTCGGCATTGGCAAATGCTTGTATTTATTTAAACTTTGTTGACCAAATAAGTGCAGTGAGCCAAGGCCCTTTTTCATGTACGACTTGGGACCATAAATTACAGCCCTGATGTAACACAAATCTAATCAATAACATAACAATACAACAAGGAATCTATAATTATAACAGGTACATAAATACATAATACATGAGAACAGTACAGTGCATTCAGTGTCATTAGAAACATTCACATTTCAATTGACTAAGAAATGTTTCTTCAAACAGTGTTTAAAACTTCATGACCAATCCACCTTTGTAAGATGTTCCAGTTTCTAGCTGCACTAACTGCAAAAGCACACACACACCATTTTGTGTTGGTATTAGGTGTAATGAGTTTTACAGTGAGTTCCATTAGAACGTAATAACCTTTCAACTGTTTTAATTTGGTGCATTGTAAATAAAGGGACTCTGCCTTCTGCCCTAGGACATTATCTGTCAAGCTGTTTAGGTTGTAAAGGCAGCTTAACTTGAGGTTCTTTTTATCCATTGATTAGCCTTGTCAAACCTGTTGCAGAAATGCTATCAATGTAAATTTTTCTATACAGAAAGTTTCTTTCATCGCCTCTGTATGACTTCCAAGCCATCAGTGCTCTTCGATACTGCGGTGTGGAAGATTTTCAGGAACGACATCCACGGAAGTGCGTATCTGTAGCCTCTGCCTCTCATGACATCTGGCCCGTGAGTTTTGCCAGGGCTTTAACCAAGCCACCTCAGTGACACTGTCTGAAAGACCTAGAAACATTTTTGCTTAAGAAAACATTGTGGCCAGACATGGAGAAACTAAACCAGGGTGAAAACAGGCATTGTCGCTCCTTCTATGAGCTCACAGTTGTCAAAGCAGAAAGACCGCGAAAAGCAGAAGTCTTTGTCAACTCTTAAACACACACGACAGGGATAAGGAAAAGCATTCTCTCCTGCAAGATCCCAGTCGTTGTTGTGGCCTTCAGGTATTCTTTGTCTCCATCTGCTTCAGTGGCGGTAACTACAGCCCCCTGACTGTGATCAGACACCAAGTTAGGGCTCTGACTTTGGCACTACTGGGCTTACTACATAAGTCATCCGGTGTTGGCCAGTCATCAACCATTCTGAGTACGGCCCCTGGACAGAGGTGCTGTTGACTCTCAGACAGTACTGGCTTCTTGCTCGGAGATGATTTGACTCCTTTTGCTGGGCCTGCTGTCACAGTTCATGTTGCAGTTGATGGGATTGCTGCCTATTCAAGCCCCTTTACTGATGCTTCTAGTTCACTGCCTATTCCTTTGTCGCATAGGCTTATCGACGATAATTTGTAGTATAATCCAGACCTTCATGATGGAGGAGGATTATGTTGAGGAGAACAGATGTGGGAACAGTCATATAATCCCATTTCAGTTCTACTTTGTCTTCTGTGGTAGAGACTCTGCGTATATACTCAAGGTCTCCTTCTGAGGCTCCCTCTTTTAGGTCTTTAATGCAGCAAATTCAGACTGAGCTGGGATTTGCAGTGGAAGATTATGATTCCACTAAAAGAATTTAATAGCATTTTAGAAGTGCCATACACTCCCTCATTCCCATACCTTCTATTTTCCAACTTTGGAGGATGCTACCTTTGCTGCCTGGCACAGGCCAAATACTATCCTACAGTACTTTGCAAAGCTGATAAGCAGTATCCTCAAGCCTACTGCTAAACCATATTATGCCACACAACCAGAAACAGATTCTGTGATGGTTATGGCTACTCATGACAGATCTAAAGCACCCAAGCATCTTAGTTCGCTGTCACCTGATAAGGAATCTAGACATCTTGATGTCATGGGAAAATAATTTATGCTGCAGCCTCATTGAGCCTTAGAATATCAAGCCCATATAATTAAATAAAAATTCAAACTGGAAGAATGCCAAGGGAGCTGCACAGGCCTTACCAGATGGTTCTGCACAAAACTGAGTTACTAAAACAGTTAAATGCTGGTGCTGAGGTAGATAAGCACCTATTATGCCCAGCCTATGATGTCTGGATGCCTCTGCAGGGATGCTGCTTGTGGCATTTGCATGAGATGATATTCATGGATAAGAGTGACTGGCTTTGCCACCGATTTCTAGCAGGCAGTGTTAAATGTGCCATTTAAGGGCAAGAAACTATTTGGTTATGATGCTGAAGAATAAGAAGTCTTCAGTCATGCAAAATGACTCTCAGGTCGGTTAAGTCCCTCTTTCCCATACCTGCAAGAGGTAGAGGGTCTTTCTGCAACACTGCTGCCAGAGGTGGTTGTGCCACCTTCCATCAGCCCTCAGAACCAGAGGTAGTAGTGCCTTCCAGGCACCCTCTCCTCAATTGCCTACTCCAAAACCATTGGAACTGTAGGTTCTGCCCCTGCTGGTTCAGTCTGACTCCATTCCTCATACACACCATCCACTCCTATCTCCAGGGGTGGCTGTAGTGGAGTTGTATCTCCATTCATTTACTAAAATGGAGGCAGTTAAGCCACAGACAAATGGGTATTGGAGATAGTTGAAAAGGGTATGCTCTGGAGCTTTTAACAACTCCTCTAGTGCATCCTCCACCTCCTTCCAGCTATCCTCCAAAACATATAGGCAGCCGCTCCAGTCTTACTGAGCGAACCCTTCCGCTGCAGAAGGCTGTCCTGCCATCCCTCCTAGAGCAGCTGGAGGAGCTTCTTGCTAGGTGAGCCCTGCCGTGCCTCGGGAACAATTCAGGAGCTCTGATTGGAGAAGTCATGTAACCTAGCCAGAGATTGGCTGCTGAGGTTATGAGCTTCCCTGCCCGTTGGCTGCCTTGCTCAGGAACTCAAGCTTTCAGGGACCTGCTGTAGCACCAGCTTAGCTTTGTTCCCAAGCTTTGAATCTCTCTTGAAATTCTTCCCACACACCCACCCCTTCCATTGTGCTCTTTAAATAGACATGCTTCCTATCAGCAATTGCGGTGCTGCTTCCTTATTAGCCCTCTCTCTGTTCACATACTGTTAAGGAGCAACTCATCACTTCCTGCCCTATCCAGCACATAACAAATCATCCTGTACTGTCTGGGGTTACTTGTGTGTTTCATTTACTTTAAAGGAACACGTTACACCCTGCTGCTGTTCCAACTGCTAAGACAGAAATACTAGCACCCCATTTGTACCTCTACCTGTTCTGTTCTTAGTAAAAAGTTGTAGCTAATCTTTTTTTCTCGCTCTTACGAATTCTAGTTACCTGATAGACAATAGTGCTCCTTGGTTGAAACTCTCTGACTAAAATTGCAATAGTCCCTTCTGTGATTGCTGTGGCAGCATTCTACAATGACAGGGAGTAGTCCATTTGCTTGTATTTTCTTCCTGTTGCTCATAACAAAATTGTATCCCCCAGTGACTACTTCATTATTCTGAGTGATTCTCATCTAGGAGTATAATGAATGCCTATCTTTTCTGGGGTGCTTAGTGTGCATATTACACCACACCTCTGAGTATTACCCTGAACCTCCCTCAGCAGGCCTTCTAACTGCATAGGGATAGACACTACCTGTCCATTATTCCGTATAGCCTCATACCTGCCTAGGCTGGCAAATGCTTCTCTTCCTTATGTGCTGAGTTCCACGGATCCATGTTTCTCCCCAGCTGCATAACATATACTAAGCCCATCTCTACAGTAGGAATCCCAACCACCTTCTCAATCAGGACACTCTTTTTGCTTCCTTGGGTCCTTTGGCAACATAACCCCCTTCTAAAACCACTGACTATTACACCCACAAAAGGCTAAAACTGGATCTTCAACCTACTATTGAATGCCCTAAAAAATTCTCTTGATACTATTCATCTGCACAGGTAATTTCAACTGAACCCTGGCCTCCTATCCCATTTCTTCCCTAAAATTACCCACTTAAAAGGATTAAGTCTAATCCATATCAGTGCTTGCAGCTAAATCTGGAAATTTGATGCAATACAAACCTGGATTAACCATACTGTGCCTGATATCCTGGTGGTGACAGAAACCTGGTTAAGGTCTTCCACCCAAGATTTTGAAATAAACATCCCTCGTTATAATGTTTTCAGAGCTGACAGAATATCGCGAGGAGGAAGGGGTAGCTATATACGTTAGGGACAAGTTTGTTACCTCCATCCTGAGGCTAGTACCCTACCAAAGGAATTCAAGTGCATTACTCTGAAAGTGCAGCTCTCTGGTGCTCCCAGTCTGTATAATTGGATGGTACAGACCCCCACTGCAGGGCTAAAAGTGTTGCAGCAGTTATCCAGTAATCTAGACTCCATGGCGTCCGAAGTTGTTATAATGGGTAATCTGAATATGGATTGACTCTCCACGTCTTCCTTGCCACTAAAGAACTTTATGGCAAGTTTGGACTTGACAACTAATAAACGAAGTTACCAGGCCCAATATTAAAAATCCTGACCGTCAGTACAGTACTGGACTTAATTCTAGTGACTAAGCCACATCTTTTTACACATTCTGGGGTGTTCTTTAATGATCTGAGTGATCACTGTGTTATAGCCGATGTGAAGTCTGTTGGTAAGGCAGCCTCTTCCTCCAAATTCACCTTAAAGAGATGTCAATGGAACTTTGACCCCATCACCTTTCTCATGAATTTCCAACACGCCCCAGTGGCAAGAGTTTTATTTGGCATTTTCTGTCGGGGAGGCCTTCCAGCGATTATCCTTGGGACCATAGATAAGCATGCACCCATTATAAAATCCATACTAGGAAGAGGTTCGTACAATGGTTTACGGCCAGCCTGAAAGAAGCATTATGGCACAGGGACACCCTATGGAAAAGGGCAAGGACAACTAAAGAGATTTGGGGATTATGGTTTCAAAGGACATGAAATTTACATCACATTGTAGGCACATATCACAAAGGGAACAACATCTTAAACTGCATCTTTAGGCATATTAAAGCAAGAAGCAGGGAAATTATCTTGCCTCTTTACACATTTGGTGAGGCCTGTATTGGAGTATGGAGCCCAGGTTTGGTCTCCCTAGAAAAGGGAAACATGGCTATGTTGGAAAGGATCCAAAGAGGGCCACAAGACGAATAGCAAACATGAAAGGCAAATCGTACCAAGAAAGACTGGACCAATTAAATCTGTTTTCCCAGGAGTACAGAAGAAAAGGGGAGATATGTGTCTAGTTCACAAGGCATGGAAAAACAATGACTTATGGGACAACCTGGGCCTAGAAACAGCTATTAAAGTATATAGCACTAGATCCCACCCATTACAGTTAAAGGCAAGACAAACAAAGCTTTTGAGATCAAGAAATTGGTTTAGCCAGAGGGTGGTAAATGATTGGAACAGATTGCCCACTGAGGTGGTGGCTAGTAGCACTACACAGTCCTTTAAACATAAACTGGACAAATTTTACAAATGTTAATTAATATCCATGGTGAGCATAATGGACGTAAGTCTTCAGGCTCAGTATAATTACTATGATTCCAAACTTCCTGCAGATTGGGCATCCTTCCGAGCTGCCAGAAACCGTGCACTGAACTAGTCAGGGCTGAGAAAGTAAACTTCTTTCGTTCGACGCTTGCTTCATCTTCAGCTTGCCTTCAAAATTTTGTAAAACACCAAAAGATGTCACAGGCCACAACTCCGGTAGCAGAATCCCACCTAAAATCTCTACAGGAGGGTCCACTTTTATGGACAAACATGTAATACTCGACCTGCTCAATAACCATTTTGCAACAGCAGGGTTGGCATTCGATACTGGCCTGCCAATAACCTCCGAGACCAGCTGAGTCAGCAGAAGCCCAATGGTCTGATACCCGTCCACTAATACCCTGCCTTCACCTTCTGCCCGGTCACGATAAAGCAGTTGAGGATCCCCTACTACAGTTGGATACCAAGAAAAGTCGAGAGCAGAACGCATCGAGCCTTTCTTCCTAAAATTAGAATACTATGTGTCATCCACCCCATCACCCATCTCTTTAACTTCTCCTTTGCTCTGGGTTCTCTCCTCCATTTGGAAAACAGCAAATGTCATTCTGTTTATACAAATGGGGTCATTCAGTGACCCTAAATAACTATTGTCCCATTTCCTTGCTTCCCATACTGTCCAAGTTGCTCAAAAGTTGTCAATTCCCAACTCAGGCAATTCATGGAAAATTACAACCTGCTCTGTCCGGTCCAATCTGGGTTCAGGCCTCATCAGTAGCACAACCTCAGCTCTTGCTAAGGTCACAAATGACTGGCTGCCCACATTGGACTTCAAAACTACGTATGTGCTTTGTTTCTTGACCTTAGTAAGGCCTTTGATATGGTGGACCATAATCTGCTTTTGGTCGCTTTACAAAATATTAGGTCCGACAGCTTGACACAAAATGATTCACAAACTATCTCTCTGACCATTGTCAACTGGTCAAGGCCAATGGGGACCTCCTCCCCAATGAAGCTTCTCCTTAGAGGTGTACCACAAGGGTCTATCCTTGGCCCCTACTGTTTGCCATCTACATAAACAACCTAAGTAGTGGAATCAAATCAGCAAAAATTCATTTGTTTACTGACGATACAGTGCTTTACATTGCTAGGCCATCTCCAGAGCTTGCATGCTCTGACCTGCAAGTTAATTTAACCTTCTTCAAAGCAACCTGTTACATTTAAAACTACGGGTGAATGCCAGAAGGGCCGAAGACCATGCTCCTTGCCCCTCAGCGAATATTTCCATCTCTCTAATCTCAGGAACTGTCCCACATGTTACCCTGTTGGGTGAGCCACTTGAGTATGTGGAGAAATTCAAATATCTGGGTGTGTGGGTAGACTACAAACTCTCCTTTTCAGTCCATCTTAAGGAACTATCCAGAAAATTAAGACAAAGGCTTGGGGTCTTCTATCGTATCAGACATTTCCTTACACAAGAAGCTAAAAAATGGTTAGTCCAGACAATCCTTATGCTTCTCCTAGACTATGCTGACTTTTATATGGACAAAGTGCAAGTGTGGCACTCACTAAACTGGATGTCCTCTACCATCGTGCACATAGATTCATTACAGGGTCCTCCTCCTCTACCCAGAATTGTTCACTTTACTCCTCCGTAGGTTGGAACGAACTCACTCACTCGTAGGCAGGCCAAAAATGCAGTCCTATGGACTTATAGAGCCATTAACAACATGTTTCACGGATATACCTTTGATTGCCTGCCTGTCTGCCTTCCTGGTATTGATCCATTAAGTCATTCCTACATTATACTTATAATCCCAAAGGGCAGAACATGCCTCGGCCATGTGGCAATAAGCTATCCCCTCCTGATCCTCTGGAATAAGGTACAAAAACCCTGAGGCTGGCCCAGCTGTGACACTGTCTCTTTTCAAAAGTATTTACTCAAGCTCCTTCATAGACAAGTGTAATTGCTTCCGCTGATGCCTTGCAAATTCTCTGCTGCCACAGCTTACTCATGTAGGTTGCCCCCATTGGCATCGTCTTTTCCTTACCCAATGCAGCTACTCCCCAGTGTGTATCAAATTGTTATCTACCTGTCAGGGCTTCTATAATTCCTCCCTGCCCCCCACCGGAGAGGTCACCTGGACCTCAGTCATGTATTGCACTATCTGCTCTAATGTTTTACTGTGTACATTTTGTATACATATAAATACTGTTTTACACTTCCGGCTTTTAGGCACATGTCTGACTGTACATAATAACTGTAATATGTTGGTTGTGCATTTTCATCCTGTAAATTCACATATGTATGTGTTGTTTCTATATAAAACTGTTTCTGTGAATTGTTCGAGGCCCACCTTGGAAATGAGTATACTCAATGATGCTAGCCTGGTTAAATAAAAATTGATTGATTGATATATTGTTGCTGAAAGAGGAAATACAATCACTGATACAAAATGTGCTATAGAACCAGTTCCTCCAACTCAGAAGAATCAAGGGTTCTATTCAGGTACTTCCTAGTTCCCAAATTGATAGGAGATCTGAGGCCTGCACTAGATCTGAGGGGCTCGGCTTCTTTACAGAATACAAGACATTTTGTGTGGTCTCCCTTCAAACTTTCATTCCCTTTTAAAACTCAGGGACTGGCTATGTTCCCTGGATAGAAGGGACACTCATCTTCATATCCAGATCACAAAAATCACAGACAGTATCTATGCTTTATGCTGAGAGGTAGCGCTACCAATTCATTGTTGCCCTGTGGCTTATCCTCTGTGCCATACTCTTTACCAAATACTTAGCTGTGGTGACATACCTGGACGACTGGCTTGTAAAGGCTGGCTTCAGTGACAGTCTTCTGCAGACCCTGTCTTGAACTAGGACAGCTCTTTGAGGACTTAGGAGTCTCAGTCAGTATCCGAAGTCAATCGTAACATCATGTCAGTGGCTGCAATACATAGGTGCAGTTCTAGACAGGTGCTCATGGCAAAGGCTTCCTGCCATTAGACAGGGCAGAATGCATTACTGCTGAAGCCTAGCTTCTCTACAACAGTCATAAGTTCCAAGCCAGAAATTTCTTTTGTCTCCTGGACCTTATGGCAGTGGCCATTGTTACAGCACCTCTGGCATACCTTCATATGCACATTCCACCTGGATCAACTGGTCCTTGTCACATCCCCATTGAGAAAAAACCTGCTATGGTGGAGGGACCACACCAGCATGTTAAAGGGCCTTCCTTTGTGACTCAATACCTAAACAAATCGTCTCCATGGATGCATCCAGCTCCTTTGGGGGCTCATCTAGAGCCCTAACAAACACAGGGCTTATGCAGCCAACTGGAAACCAGTTTGCGCATCAGTGTCCTGGAGATGCATGTTATACTGTAGTCTGTGCGCATTACAGCAGCACCTAAAACAAGGTCCTCTGGTGATCCAGATGGACAATATAGTCCACTACATCAGTAAACAGGCAGGGACTCACTTTTATCCCCTATGCTGGTAAGCAGTGAGAATCTAGTACTGAGCACTGTACCACGACCTGGAGCTATCAGTTATGCATCTCCCAGGTGCCCAAGCGTCTTGGCAGATAAGCTAAGCAGGTCATCGTCCTGGATGCATGAATGAGGGACGTCTTACGCAGTGGCGAAGACATATTTGCAAAATGGGGTCATCCAAAGCTGGACCTTTTTGTGTCCCCATACAGCACAAAACTGCTTTGTTTCTGCTTGCTCGCTCCAGGGACTGGAGTTTCTAGGGACGTGGATATGATGTACTAGCCATACTTCTGGCAGTGTTCCTTTCCCTTTAAGGCTTGCTGGAGCGTCTTCAAGCTGGCTTCTCCACCCACCTGGGTGACAACCCCTCGGCACTATCCCATGACATCAGAGCTTCCTTTACGCTGGAAGAAGAAGGTTCCGTCCTTGCCACTGTTCACGCTGAGTAGGTCCTTTGCTTCAAAATTTTGCAAAATTTTGCGACTCCACTGCATTTTCAGGTGATTTTCCATTTTCGTCATGGATGACTCTAAGTCAGCACCTGATTTTTAAAAATGCAGTATGGGCAGAAGATGTCCTAGACTGACCCGCACACCTTGTGTGTCTACTGCCTGGGCATTTGGCCTCTGTCACATCTTGTATCCTAGTACTTTAGAAGACAGTCACACTAGGCTACTTTTAGGGTGCTCAGATGAGCAGGGTCCCCAGTTCAGTTGAAAGGCGTCCATCGGTGGTGTCCAAGGCTGCTGCTCAGCGGTGGAGTATGCCGCTTTGGCCTTTGTGCCACTTGGTGACACCTTCACAGGGGCATTCAGAGATTTGTGCCAGTCTCTTCCCATTATTGGACAGGGCCCTCTAAAGGCACAGAATCCAAATCTGGAAAGAAAGAGACAAAAAGAAGTCTCTCCATTAGTCATGGGATTGCAGTGCTCTCAGGCCTTGGATTCTCACGCTGCTGTGGAGGTTTCGACTGGTGTGATTCTTAAGCCCAGACCACTGGCTCCACAGTCTCCCCATTGGGCCAGATGGTCAAGACGCCTGTTAACCAACCTGTCTTTTGTCAAGTCTGTCGACGCATTGTCGCACGATGAGGCCATCACTCTGGTCCTACCTGTCACTCTTAGGGTGAGTCGGACCAGCCCACTGATCCAGTCCATAACTGGGTACACAGTGAACCATGACTGGGATGTCAACATACCAGGGTACACAATCTACAGGAGGGACAGGGAGGGTAAAAGAGGAGGAGGAGTAGCTCTCAACATAAGGCAGGGATAAAAGCAACAGAACTAAAGGGTAAACAGGGAGGAGGGAGGCACTGTGGGTCACCTTGAGACAGGAAATGGCACCACAATCCACACAGGGTTGCATACAGACCTCTGTCTTGGGGAGAACATGGACAAGGAAATGACAGGAGGCATCCTTAGAGTGGCAGAAAAAGGAGAGATATTGTTGATGGGGAACCTGAATATGGCAAATTTTAACTGGAGCACATTTGCTGCAGCTACATCCAAGAGCAGAGTTATTCTCAATGCCCTACAGGGCATACCTCATTCAGCTAGTGTTGAAACCCACTCAGGAGGAGCAGTCTGGTATCTCTCAAACTGGGACAGTGAGAGGATCTCGAATTTAGAAGTGGGTAGCCATCTAGGAACAAGTGACCACCAGACAGTGTGGTTCACAATAAACACAGTCATAGAGTCAAGCCATACAAAGCAAGGGTACTGGCCTTCGGAGGGCTGACTTTGGCAGAATGGGAGAGTGCCTAAGGAATGCACTAGCAAAAAGGCAGGAAGGAGGGTGGAAGAACAAAATCAGAACTGCCATCACAGAGGCAATAAACCTTTGTGTGAAGCAAATAAACAAAACAAAATGAAGGAAAACCATTATGGTTCTCAAAAGAGGTATGGGAAGGTTAGGGAGAAAAGATAGCATTCAGAAAGTATAAGGAATCACAGAAGGAAGCTGGGAAGGCAGTCAGAATAGCAAAGGCCCAAACCGAGGAAAAGATAGTCAACTCAGTTAGAAAGCGTTAAAACCTTTAATAGGTACATTTAGTGAGCGAAGAAAGACCAAGGAAGGGATAGTGAGTTTTAATAAAGGGAGGGGTGGGCAGAGGGTGACCGTGAAAAGGCAGATATACTGAATGAATACTTTTGTTCAGTATTCACAAAAGAAAAAGGGTGGGATGTTCCTAAACCAAACAATAGAAGCACTCTTTGATGGGGGTTGATATCAGTCCATTCTCAGAAGAAGGGTCTTGAAAGAACTCTCAAAACTAAAGGTGGACAAGGCAATGGGGCCTGACGGATTCACCCAGAGTCTGAAAGAACTAAGGGAGAACTAGTGATATCACTGGGTCTAGTACAAATTCCCAACTCTAAATCTCCCGACTTGTAAATTCCGTCTCTGATTTACCGACTTAAATTATCCTGTATGGTTATTTACCTGTAATTGTATTCTACCAACAACTAGTGCCCTCATATGTACTGTGTGTTGAGCTAAAAGTATACACCTACAACAATGTAATTTTGCTCGTAATTGAATTAAGCTGACGATTTGTTAACAACTTCATCAACTGTCAGTCAGCAACTCACTACATAATAAATCAGTAATTGAATGCGGCGTTTCTTGTGGTCTGTTCACGTAGCAGTGTCTGATTTGGTTCCTCAAGTGTGCGCAGTTGTGCCTTCATGACAGGGGGAATATGAAACCTTAAGTGTTAATGACTTCTTTTTATGTGCAAGAACGACATTGTGCTGATTTGTATTACTGGTGTTGTCAGCACAGGAAGGAGGATGTAGAGGAAGAGCTTCTACTGTGCTTATTGACGGTCAGCACCACTTAAGATCTACCGTAAACGTAACCATGCCCCTGATGCAACAAATGCCCCAGTTGCCACTGCAGTTGCCTCTTTGAAACATCACACACTTACTACACATGATACCCAAGCGCAGCTCATCCAGACAGAGCTTTCAGAAGTGTCAGAGGAGGTGAGGCATAATATACCAGACCTGCATTCACTAAGGCAGAGTGGTCAAGCGTGCGGTTCTCCCACTAGTTTACTGCTTGATGTCAGTTCTCAGCTTTTCAGCAATTTGTTTGTCAAGGATTTACGTGCTATTTTGTTTGTTTCCTCCTAGCCCCACCGCATTCCCCCCAAACACAAAAATACTGTCCCCAAAACACAAAACATGCCTTTTTTTTTTACAGTCCATTTCTGATACTGCTGGCTCACTGTTAAACTGCTCTGTGTCCCAATGGTGTCCACTCATGCACGGCTTCCCATTTAAAATGCTGGCAGAGAGATTTTGTTTGTTTCAGATCTCAGCTTGTTCATGACGGGATATGTACTTACGGGAAAATTATTGTCGGCATGAAGTACAACACAGGCAATTGGAGTTGGCAAAGTACTGTCACGGACAATTGTCGGAATTCATACCCATCCCACATCACTGACTACCTTTTTAACAAATCATAGGAGGATGGTGTGGTACCAGAGGGTGAGGCTGGAAACTACAGACCTGTTTGATTAGTGCCCAAGAGGTGGATAGGCAGAAAAGGCAAAATTCAGCAGAAGGGCAGACAGCAAGGAGAACCAGGGATAAAGGACAACCAAGGAAGGGGCTGGAGAGAACAGCAAAACAATCTAGGAGGTCAAATCATGGAAAGCCATGTATGCAAATGCCAGGAGCCTTAGCAACAAGATGGAAGATCTGGAGGCTGTCATGGTGCAGTCAGACCTGGACATTGTGGCCATCACTGAAACCTGGTATAATGATAACCACGACTGGGAGATGGCCATACCTGGCTACAACATATTCAGAAGAGACAGAGCAGGCAGGAAGGGAGGAGGAGGCACTGTATGTGAAAAATGACATAAGGGCCACAGAGATCCAGGAGGAACAAAATGGGGGAGAGATACTGTGGGTTAAGCTGGAAAGGAAAATGGGGACAGCCATCCGCACAGGTGTGATCTATAGACCACCAGCCCAGGAGGAAGAAACAGATAGGAGCTGATGCTAGCCATCCAAAGGATGGCAGACAAGGGTGAGGTAGTACTGGTTGAGACTTCAATATTCCAGACGTGGACTGGAGCATCCCAGCAGCAGCATCAACTAGGAACAGATTTATCCTGGACTCCTTCAGGGGTGCCTTCCTCAAGCAACTGGTCATGGAACCAACTCCGCAGAAGGCAATACTGGACCTTGTGCTCACAAACAGGGACAGTGTGATGGGAGTAACAGTGGGGAACACCTGGGAAACAGTGACCACCAGTCATTGTGGTTTGAAATCACAGAAAGAGCAGAACCAAACCACACAAAAACACGATCCTGGATTTTAGGGGGCAGACTTTGGGAAAATGGGGAGATACTTGAAAGAGGCATTAAGGGAATGGGACAGGAATCAGGGGTTGAGGAACAGTAGGGTATTTAAAATGGGAATTACAAGAACAACAGAATTATGCATTAAGCAGGTTAGCAAGAGGAAAGGAAGAGGAGACCATTATGGTTTTCCAAAGAGGTAGCAAAGAAAGTGAAAGCCAAAAAGATTGCATTCAGGCAATACAAAAAGACACAGGCAGAAAGGGATAGGGAGAAGTACCAGGAGAAGCAAAGGGAGGCAGGGAGGTCAGTAAGGAAGCCAAAGCTCAGACAGAAGCACACATTGCAAAATCAGTGGGTAGAGGGGACAAAACCTTTACAGGCACGTATGAAAAAAAGAAAGACAAAGGAGGGATAGTGACACTGAAGGGGGAGGATGGGGCTGCGGAGGACGACAACAGTAAAGCTGACATATTGAACAGGTATTTCTGCTCAGTCTTTACTGAGGAAGAGGAGGAGGATAATGGGTCTGAAGGAGCACAAGGGGTGAGAATGGTGCAGAATGGACACAAGTCCCTTACATGAGAAAGGGTCCCAAGGAACTGGAAGTAATAAGAGTTGATAAAGCAATGGGGCCAGATGGGTGCACCCCAGGATCCTTAAAGAACTAAGAGAGGTGGTGGCTGAACCTCTAGCTATCCTGTTTAGCCGATCACTGGAAACAGGGGAGGCACCCAAAGACTGGAGGACAGCAGATGTAGTCCCTTATACAAAGTGGGAACAAAGAGGAAGCAGGGAACTACAGACCAGTCAGCCTCACCTCGGTAGTGGGGAAGATCATGGAAGCACTACTGAAGGAGAGATTGGTGGAACATCTGGCTGTCAATGGACCACAGGACCCAAGGCAGCATGGTTTCACCAGGGGAGGTCATGTCAGACCAATCTCGTTGAATGTTTTGACTGGGTGACTAGGGAGGTGGATCAGGGAGGGCAGTGGACATGGCCTATCTGGACTTCAGCAAGGCCTTTGACACTGTGCCACATAGAAGACTATTACACAAACTGGGGAATATGGGTGTGGGCAGGACAGTAGTGTGGTGGGTAGGTAACTGGCTGGGTGGCAGGACACAGAGGGTGGTGGTAAATGGCTGTCTCTCCACAGAGGGAAGAGTGACCAGAGGGGTACCACAGGGATCAGTGCTGGGACCGGTCCTATTCAACATCTTCATCAGTGACATTGCGCAGGACCTAGAAGGCAGAATTTCACTGTTTGCTGATGACACAAAACTCTGTAACAGAGTAGACACACCAGAGGGTGTAGACGGAATGAGAAGGACCTGCAGAAACTTGAAGAATGGTCGGGTTTGGCAGTTGAAATTCAGTGCAAAGAAGTGCAAGATAATGCATATGGGGCACAAAACCCTGGCACAATATATCAGTTGAGGGGTGAGGATATAGCATGCACCAAGCAGGAAAGGGATCTTGGGGTTATCATCTCTGATGACCTCAAGGTAGGGAAACAGTGTGACAAGGCAGCAGGTAAAGCAAATAGGGATGCTGGGATGTATAGGCAGGGGCATCACCAGCAGGAAAAGGGAGGTCATAATTCCGCTTATACAAGACACTAGTGAGGCCCCACCTGAGTACAGTGTACAGTTCTGAGACCATACCCACGTAAGGACATCGACAGGGTAGAGAAGGTTCGAGAGGAGGCAAACAAAGATGGTGCATGGATTGCACTCACAAGTCCTATGAAGACAGGTTGAAGGAACTGAACATGTACTCCTGGAGGAGAGGAGGGATATGATAGAGACATACAAGTATCTTACAGGGAGGAACAGGGTGCAGGAATACACTATTTTTAAGCGAAAAAGATGTTCCAGGACTAGTGGGCATGGGATGAAGTTGGAGGGAGGACGATTCAGAGGAAACGTGAGGAAGAATTTCTTCACAGAACGGGTGGTGGACAAGTGGAACACCCTGCCAGAGGAATTGGTGGGGCTGAAACAATCATGGGATAGACATAAAAGAATTCCGGAGGTCAGGGGTAGGGCAACAGACTTCTAGGAAAACATAAACTGAACTTACAAGCTCAAATGGGCAGACTGGGTGGGCCATAGGCCCTTATCTGCCGACACTGTCTATGTATCTATGTATCTCACTGGTAGGGAAAATGATGGAATCATTTCTGAAAGAAAGAATTAAGTACCTGTAGGCTATCAGGGCACAGGACCCAAGGCAGCATGGATTCACAACAGGAAGGTCATGTCAGATGAATCTAATAGATTTCTTTGACTGGGTGACCAAAGTAGTAGACCTGGGAGGGCTGTGGACATGGCCTACCTAGACTTTAGCAAGGTATTTGACACAGTCCCACACAAAGATTAATAAACAAGTTATCCAGCCTAGGAGGGGTCCCAGGGTGGTAGCCTTGATTAAAAATTGTCTGGACAAGAGGACTGAGGGTAACAGTAAATGGTGTCCACTCTGAAGAAAGGGGTTGGTAGCGAGTATCGGAGGGTTCAGTATTGGGCCGGTCCTCTTTAATGTCTTTATAAGTGACATTGCAGAGGGACTGGAAGGAAAAGTATGCCTCTTTGCAGATGACACAAAGATCTGTAACAGGGTTGATACACAAGTAGGGGGTGGAAAGAATGAGAAGGGACTTGGCAAGGTTGGAGGAACGGTCAAAATATGGCATCTTAGATTCAGTGCAAGAAATGCACCTGGGAAACAAAACCCAGGGAAGAGTACACAGTGGGGGATGGGGAGGTACTAACAACAGCAATAATGGAAAGGGACACTGGGAATAATTATATCAGACAACCTAAAGGTAGGCAGGCAGTGTGAGAAGGCAGGAGGGCTGGGGGATACTGGGATGCATAGGGAGGCATAACCAGTAGAAAGCAGTAAGTTGTCATCCCTCTGTACAGAGAGTTGGTGAGACCCCATCTGAGAGTACTGGGTGCAGTTCTGATGCAGGGTCTGCACCAGAAACCATACAAGAGAGAGAGTCTAAAGAAGCTTAATATGCATACCCTCAAGGAAAGGAGGAAGAGGGGGACATAATAGAAATTTTCAAGTACCCCAGTGAATCAACAAAGTCCAAGAGGGTAACGTCTTTCAGAAAAGAGATGTGCAAGAACAAGGGGCACAGTTTAAAGATAGAGAGGGGACAGCTAGTGGCAACGTGAGGAAGTATTTTTTCACAGAGAGGGTGGTGAGCATGGAATGGCCTTCCTGAGGAGGTTGTGGTGTCAAAACAGTGGGGAATTCAAGAATGCATGGGACAAACATGGCAATTATAGTGGGGGATAGTAGGCTGTTGGGTAACTGGGATCTGCAGCTTATCCAATAGGTAGGGAAATGGGCAGACTGGGTGGGCCAAGAGGTCCTTGTCTGCCGTCAAAATCTATGTTTCTGTGTAGCCCTTGGGATCCGATTACCCAGAAGGATCTTGCAACAAACAGAAGTAAAGGGGACTCCAGCACTTACGGTGTGCACAACCTCAGGAGTGTAAGTGAAGTTAAAAACAAGCAGGCTTCACTCTCAGAGGGTGAGGAGGTTAGCAACAAAGTTCAAGCCACGGACACCGGGTCTCATTAAAAATATGATCTTCCTTCGAGAGGGCTCTTGCAGTAGATAATCACCTTGTGGATTGAGTGCCCCTGGTGTCAGGACCACATGGAAACCTTGTCCAGAAGTATCTGACGGGACTGCCACGGACGTCATGTGGCTGACGTCAGCATGACCTATATAGTAGACAGTCCCCACAACCGCCTTCCAGTTCTTTCCCACAGTCGACCTGAACAGTCAGATGTCATGGAGATTATGCGCTGCAGTTCGACTGCTTGATCGGATGATTATCCATTTACTTCTTTTCATTTTCAATCATTTTCATTTAATTTGTGCGTGTAAATGGTCTCTCAAACGTTGGAGCACAGGAATAAGTGTACCTGTACAGTGCACAACTGCCGCAAAGGATTCCCACTCCTCTGCCTCTTTTGCTTAGGGCCTGGAGCACAAGGTCGAGGACTGTGAGACCTGTCAGCTTTTAACCCAGCAGGCCCTCGAGGCTCATTTACATAAGCAACTAATGGCCACCATGGAGAAAGAGCTCAGAAATTGTGCAGCGCCACCCCACCACACTGAATCCAGGCATGAGAAGAAGAAGAGAGAGAGAGGCTTGGGACCAGGATTGGTCCCCACGTGTCTGAAGCTGCCTGTGGGCCCTTTGGATAAGTGGCAGTCTTCTTCCTCCAGGAAGTCTGCTGCTGCAGTCCAGTCTGCCTCGCTTAGGAGCAGTTCAGACCCCTGCCGCCACCGTTTCTGGTGGCTGTAGGGAACCTCGGCTGCACTTAGGCCCATCTCCACTGTGGGAGGGGTTACGCGCTGAGAGGAGCCGCTAAGTCATTCCACGGACCCTCTGACGAGCACCTAGATCAGGCTGTGGTGTCAGGCTCCATGACCCAAACAAATAAGATCCCTGTAGGCTGGCTTTCTCTGTGGGCTGAGATACAGATATGAGGAGTCCAAATGATGACGAAACACATGTCTGTGACTCTGTTCTCAGCCTTTGCTGATTGTATTGTGAGGCCTTCTGGCACCATGCAATTTTGCTTAAAGTTGAACCAGTCCAAATTTATTCATGGGCATTTGCATTATTGGGGTATGTGCAATTTGTGTTTTCTTTAAAATCTGTCTGTATGGCCAGTATTCTCCGGGATAACACATGCCCTTGTGCATTTGCTCTGGGGTTCTTTTGTAATTCTGTTCTCTCTCTACTTTGGGGTGCCTACGACCCAAACAAATAAGGTCCACTTGGCTGACTCCCTCATCCTGAGGTGAGATACAGATATGGTACACTGAGGAATCCAAATGAGGATGAAACACATGTCTGTGTCTACTGTTCTCAGCCTTTGCTGATTGTATTGTGAGGCCTTCTGGCACCATGCAATTTTGCTTAAAGTGAAGCCAGCCCAGATTTATTCATGGCATTTGCATATACTTTCCATGATGCTTTGCATTATTGGGGTATGTGCAATTTGTGTTTTCTTTAAAATTTGGATGTATGGCCAATATCCTCAGGGATAACCCATGCCCCAGTGCATTTCCTCTTGGGTTCTTTTGTAGTTCTCTTCTCAGAGAGAAATTCAGGCTGTATTACAGAAGCGAGCAATAGAACCTGTTCCGTGCACCAGGTAGGAAGGGGTATTACTCCCACTTCTTCCTGGTCCCCAAAAATATGGAAGATTGCGTCCCATTCTGGACCTTGGCACTCTGAACCTGCACATAGAGTACAAAGGTTCCAGATGCTGACCCTCCCGGTCTGCTGCCTGTCCTCAGCATGAGGTCAGTGGCTATGCGGCTCTGGATATGCAGGATGGTTACCTGCACATCCCTATATTTAGGGCCCATCGTCGCTACCTACAGTTCTCCTTCCAGAGAACATTACAGTTCAAGGCTCTGCCCTTGGCCTTCCTCGGCACCTCGGGTTTTCACAGAAGTGCCTGGTGGTGGTGGCAGTGGCCCTGAGGCATCAGGGCCACTGTCTGTTCCTACTTCGACAACTGGCTACTGTCAGACCATCGAGGGAACAGCTGGAACTCTCCTGTCTGCAACCCTGGACCTGTTTCGTCAGGTTGGGATTACTGTAAATATTCAAAAGTCCCAGCTTTTTCCTTCCTAAGGCCTGCAGTTCATTGGGGAGGCGTTGGACACAGTCCTGGGTATGGCTTTTCCTCCTCTGGACAGGGCGGAAACCCGCGGAGGCAGGCCCGTGTGGTGGCCTCCAGCAGGAAGGTCTTGGCCAGGTCAATTCTTCAGCTATTGGGCCTGATGGCAGCAGCCATCCCCACGTGCCTTTAGCCAAGCTTCACATGCGTGTATCACAGTGGACGCTCAGGGCACAGTGAAATCAGAGGTCAGACGACTTAGACCAGATGGTCATGGTCTCTGATTCCATGCAGAAGGATCTCTCATGGTGGCAGGATCTTTCCAATCTCACCAAGGGGTCTTTTTCAGCCCTTCTCCCACCCAAACCCTGACAACAGATGCATCAGGGACAGGATGGGGTGCTCATTTGGGAGACCACAGGACTCAAGGTACGTGGTCCCTAGTGGAGTCTTCTCTGCACATCAGTGTTTTGCAGATGAGGGCAGTGTTGTACACTCTCCAAGCTTTCCAACATCTGTTTCTCCAGGGTACTCTGCTGGTCCAATCAGACTACATGTGCGTGGTCTGATATCTCAACAAACAGGGAGGCCCTGTTTGTACCCTCTATGCAGGGAGGTGATGCAGATGTGGAATTGGGCTGTTCTGCATTGGATTCACCTCACAGTCGTTCACGTTCCAAGCGTACAAAACACCCTAGCGGACAGTCTCAGCTGCACCACAGTAAGGCCCAGGTGGGAGCTCAAGCAGCGGTGGTTGACCACATATTTGATCTGTGGGGCCAGGCGGAACTGGATCTGTTCGCCTTCCCATACAATGCAAAACTACCCAAGTTTTGCTTGCTAGCTCAGCCCCAGGGTATGGTGTTTTCTGGTGAGACGCGCTATCTCTTTGCTGGATAGGGAGGTTCTTGTCGCCTTCCCTCCCTTTCCAGTTCTGCAGAGGGTGCTGCTCAAGCTACGGGCAGAGGGAGCCTGCATGGTTCTGATGCCCTTTTGGCCAAGTCAGGTTTGGTTTCCACTCTTTCAGCAGCTACCAGTGGAGCCTCGGTTCCCCTGCCTCTCTGCACGACCTCCTGACCCAGGAGGAGGCACGCTAGTCCATCCTGGACTGATGTCCCTTCACCTTCACGCGTGACACCTTAGGACATAGCTGCTTTGCACATTGGAGTCTCATCCAGGTAGGCAGGTACTCATAGAGGCCAGAAAGCCAGCTACGAGGACCACTTATGAAATGGAAGCGGTTTTCCATTTGGGCCACTGTGAAGGGTTGGGACCCCTTCTCGTGCCCCCTCCCCCCATCAGTCGTGGAGTATCTACTCCATCTCTATGACTTCGGCCTAAGCTATTCTTCACTGAAGGTCCATTTGTCGGCTTTCTCTGCCTACCACATACCTTGGTGGATCATCCAAGGACACTAGCACAGTTGGAAGTATCAAAGACTTTCCTGAAGGGATTTTGCACCTCAGACCCCTGATGGCAGCCCTCGCCACCATGGGATCCGAATTTTATGTTGGAAAAGTTGACCTGCCTCCTTTTGAACCCGGCTGGTTCTTGTAACATAAGTTACTTATCTTGGAAACCACTTTTAATGAGTGCCAGCCACTTCAAGCTTGAAGGATTTCAGAGCTTCAGGCCCTGATTTGTAAGGAACCTTATTTAATTCTTCACAGAGACGGGTGCATCTCCATACCAGCCCTAAGTTTTGCGTAAAGTGGTTTCTAAATTTATGTTGAACCATTCAATTCAACTACCAGTGCATTCCAATCGGGAGAGGCACTTCTTCACACTTTAGATGTTCATAGAATCTTGCATTATTACACTAGCAGGACAGTCTGTCTGAAAATCGGATCAGCTTTTCATTTCTTTTAGCCAAGAGAGGTGTAGCAGTTACAAACAATGTTTATCCAAATGGCTGGCAAACTGCATTACTTTTTGTTACCAGACATATGGTAAAATCCTCCGGGGGAGGTTAAAGGGCATTCCACCAGGGTATGGCTGCCTCCACTGCTTATTTCAGGGCGTGTCTGCCGCTGACATCTGTTTTCAGTTTTCTTCTGATTTCGACTGCTTGGGACTCAGTCCTCAAGGTGATTACCTACTGCAAGAGCCCTCTCGAAGTAAGGTAGTACAGTTATGTAAGAACTTACCATAACAGTAGATCTGCGAGAGAGGCTCTTGCAGTAAGTAACCTTTCAGTCCCTCCATCCCTAATGTATTCTGCTCTTTCTTCATGGGCTCATTGTGAGCTCCGGGAGCCTCTTGTCCTTTCTCCTGTCACATCTCCTCGGACGTCTCTGGTGGGCGGATTGGATGGCAGGCGTGGGTACTGCCCACTATATAGGTTCACACTGGCGTCCAGCCACGTGACGTCCGGTGGGCAGTCCCCATCAGATACTGCTGGCTAAGGTTTCCATGTGGTCCTGACGCCAGGGCTGCTCAGTCCTCAAGGTGATTACCTACTGCAAGAGCCTCTCAAGATCTACTGTTACGGTAAGTTCTTACGTGGCTGTGCTTTTTATTGTCAGCAATAAACATTTATGAACATTCAGCTCGATAGCCAAAATGGCAGAAACACGTAAGCTTCATCAACAGTTGCGGTATGTCCACAGACATTTTGGGCACTTAGGTTTGTTGTTTTTAGCCAGGCAGGCCTGGGTTGTGGATTTAATAAGTTACATAGATACATAGACAGTGTCGGCAGATAAGGGCCTATGGCCCACCCAGTCTGCCCGTTTGAGCTTGTAAGTTCAGTTTATGATTTCCAAGAAGTTTGTTGCCCTTACCCTGACCTCCAGAATTCCTTTATGTCTATCCATGCATTCTTAAATCCGTGATTGTTTCAGCCTCCACCGCTTCCTCTGGCAGGGTGTTCCACTTGTCCGCCACCCATTCTGTGAAGAAATTCTTCCTCACGTTTCCTCTGAATTGTCCTCCCTCCAACTTCATCCATGCCCTCTAGTCCTGGAACATCTTTTTCGCTTAAAAATAGTGTATTCCTGCACCCTGTTCCTCCCTGTAAGATACTTGTATATCTCTATCATATCCCTCTCTCCCTCCTTTCCTCCAGGGAGTACATGTTCATTTCCTTCAACCTGTCCTCATAGGACTTGTGATGCAATCCATGCACCATCTTTGTTGCCCTCCTCTGAACCTTCTCTACCCTGTCTATGTCCTTACGTGGTAAGGTCTCCAGAACTGTACAGTGTACTCCAGAATAGCGGCTTTGTCTGAGTAAGTGTGAGTCAGTTAATTGCTGCTTTGTTTGTTACTGCTATGGACTGCCATTATGGGCACTTACAGTGTTTTTCCATGTGACTGCCTGCCTTTAGGCCATTGTATGTACTACCAATCTTGCAACGAGTGGGTAAGCTAAGTTCCATTGATCAATTTGCACTCTAGAAATGTTTTGCCATTTTGGCTGTCGAGTTGAATGTTCACAATGTTTACATCTTTTGCTGACAATAAAACATATTTTAATGAGACCTTGGGTCCGTGAGCTTGAACTTTGGTGTTAACCTCCTGCCCCTCTGAGTGAGCCCTGCTAGCTTTTACCCCGAGGATCCTTTGCTTTTGCGGTTCCCTCCGAGTCCCAGAGTTGAGCAACCAGTGCCAGCATCAGTGTTCCTGCTCTCAGCATTGAGAAAAGTGGTGCCCCTCTACTCTTCTTTTTCCCCTCAGATGAGGAGAGCTCCACCACAAAATGCACTGAACTCATGTGGCATCAGCTCATGCTGGCCGAGGTTAAGCCGATTCTGGACCCAGCCTACTCTGGTTCTGTCTGTTCCGGCTTCTCTGCTCATCCAGGTGGATCCGCTGCCTAAGCAACTGCCAGTGGGTCCCGTTCCCCAAAGATGGCTGTACCACTCCGGGCTTCCTTATTGTCTGTCACCATGACTCCTGACAGACTCCGTGGGTTCAACAGGGACTTTGGTGGTTGACCACTTTTGGATGAATCCTCTGAGTCTGAGGGCTTCTCCCTACACTCCCATCCATTGGACTCAGAGGCAGGAGAGGATTTGTTCACAGAGCAGGTTCCGCCTCTTTTGCCTATCAAAAATGGGCTAAGTACCCTTTGACCGAGATTCTCTACTGAGGTGACTCCCATAGGGTGGCCTTCCTGGTCACTGAGGCCATTCTTAGCCCTACTCTGGAGCTTTGGCAGCACCCATGCCTCTTGTCCTGTGCCATTGGCATGGATGGCCCACAGGTGAGTGGTCCCAGCCAGTTCCTTGTCGGGTTTCACCGAACATCCTTCGGCCGAGGTCAGGGTAGCCAACTCGGTCTTTCAGTGTACCGGCAATGTCAGGGACGTGGACAAGGAATCCAAGAATTGGATCATATGATTATATGACCAGTGGGCTACTAAGGCAGATACAGCATTCTTTTGTCTCAAGATCTGAACAGTATCTGATCCCAATTTACAGGGCATGTGTCAGACCACTCATTGATTTTGGTTCTCAATGGAGACATTGATAGATTGGAGAGGATCCAAAGACATACAACTAATATGGTCCCTAGATTACCAACAAGTACCTATCATTGTAGACTGCAAATGATGCCATATTTTTGTCAGTGTCAGTGGCTCAGTAGGTAGCACACTCGCCTCTGAGGCCAGGAGATCAGAGGGCTGTGGCTTCAGTTCCCACATCTGGCACTTGGGTTAATATCCAGTACTGACACTGTAGTGCAGCATGAGAGGTGTGCTGCACTTCTGAGGTGCCGTCTTTCGGATGAGGCGTTAAACCGAGGTCCCATCTGCTTGGATTGGTGGTAGTTCAGGTGGATGTTGAAGATCCCATGGCATTAATCAAAAGAGTAGGGAGTTTTTATTGTATTATTAAACATAATTAGAACAACTCAGTGTAATCAATTATACAAAGTAAGAACCAAAAACTTAATCTAACAAATTTATACAATAATCAGAGTAATTATCAGATTATTTTTATACATTATTTGAACTTAATAAAATGAAAAAACCCTTTCCACATTTTAGTAACTGAGTCTGTACTGTCCTTCGAGCATCCTGAGCGTAAATCCTCGAGAGTTCCTGTGAAACCAAAATACTAAAACAAAAATAAGGCATTTTCTTTGATATATTACCCACTGACACCTCGCTTGCTATAAATAATAACGTAAACATCCAAAAAAATAATGACAGTGTTTCTTCATGAAAATCAGAAAGAGTCGCTGGATAAACCCCTAAAACCAAGATTTGATATGTAAGAAAATTCAGCCACTTAAAACCCCAAAGTGCGACAAATAAACCCACAAACCCTTTGCATAGGAACAGTGTAAAGAAAATGCTCCATCGATTCCTCAGTATTTATACAATCCAAGTAAGGACACTCCTTTCTTCAATGGCTTTGTACTTGCATTACCCCTAACATTTAAACGGCCATAGAATATTAGCCACTGTGTTTCCCATTGCATTTGAGGCAATCTCACGACAGTTAAGTTGGGCCAATACTTTAGAGATTCAAAGAAGAAGGGCAATTCTTAAAACATGGCTCTAAAGGAAGTAAATTTGCCATTACCACCTGATAAAATTCTTTCATGCTGTTACTCAGAATTGTCTCTTCTCTATTTTCCATTTATATAATTTTTGTGCAGCTGGTCTAAAATACTGTGGAATATAAATGTGAGGATTTATTTTTGGAGCCAAAGAGCCAATTCCTAAAGTATTTGTCCAATGATCTGGAAATCCATTTATCCCCACTCCTGCTTCTAATCGTAAGCCACTTTTCACTGAACACATAATGAATAAAGAGTGAGCAAAAATCACTGGATCCACCATCCCAAGACCTCCTTGTTTTTACTTAAATATGTATAGCTTCTTTTAATGGGGTTTAATCTATTACCCCAAACCATTTGAAAGAATAAACCATACAGTTTAGTTTCTAGATGCACTGGGGCGGAAAATCATAGCTACATACTGAACACATGGTAAAAGAAACTGTTTGATAACATGTATGCGTTTCAGTTTGGACAATTTCCACTTTTTCCATCTATTGACTTTATTCTCCACTGTTTTGAGGCTATATCCCAATTTTCAACTGGTATGTTCTGGGGGCCAAAATGTATGCCCATAACTTTAGGGAGTTCTGGAAAAATGGATACCACCCTGCCACTTCCTTATGACCTGTTGCTCCGATAAATAAACCTTTTGTTTTGTGCACATTTATTTTGCATTGAAACTTTGAAAAAGCCTCAAATCGGTCAAAAAATGTGCACATATGAATGATCTACGAAATATACAATCAAATCATCTGCATAGGCCTGTGCCAGAAGATGTTTGTCTTAACGATACCATCAGAAATACCTGGCCACAATGGAACAGTAGTTAATTTTTGTAGTGGGGATCCAAAGAAAAGATATAGAGTAGGGGGCTAAGAGGGCAACCTTGACGAACTCCAGTATGTAAATGAAAACATTTTGCAGTCTGACCTTACCGAAGGGAACATAATATTATGTTCATATAATTTTAATTATATTAACAATGTGCAATGGAACTCCATAATGTATTAACGTTAGAAATAAAAAGGCAAATATACCCTATCAAAAGCCTTTTCCAAATCAGCGACCATCATACATTCGTGACTCCCACTTCAGAAAGATGTTCAATAACTTCTCGTATGATTATTAAGGCTGTCTGAATTTGCCTATTAGGTATCCCACTAAACTGGTAAGGAGAAATTACCCATCTGGCGTAATTTTTAACGATTATTCAAAATACTGGTGAAGATTTTATAATCTGAATTTAAGAGGTAATTGGTCACCAATTTTTAATATTTTGTCTGTCTCCAGATTTGAATAAGTAAATCAGCAATCCTCAGAAAAGAGGGAAAGAAAACAGCAGTTTCCATAAAATACTGGAATAAAATATACAAGCATTGACTCAATTCCTTTGAAAAACTTTATACAGATTATTGAAAGGCCATCCTTACCGGTGAAATGTTTAATTTCAAATTCCTAATTACTTTTATTATTTCTTCTTGTGTAATTGGATCCAATAATGTTGAGATTTCTGCTAACCTGGGGGGCTTAGATGTTTTAAGATATGAAAGCATTTCTGCCTCTGTAATAAGAGAGGGGGTGTCTAGAGTTCGAAAATGCCCAATAATTGTTTCTCTGAGCTGAGCAACCGTGGTGCCAAAGAGCCATCAGGTTTTGCAAAGAATCAATATTAGAAGAAGCCTTCAGATTTTACAGGTTTCAAAAGGGTCCCCAATGGGGATTTTTTATGCTATTGGAAAAAATAACCTGTAGGGTTTTGCTCTATCATATTGGAAATTCCTCATTTCCTCCTTTATTTTACTAATCTGGTCTGAATAGTCTAAGTGAGAGACATATGCAATTGTCATAAGTTTCTGCAGTTGTTGCCTAAGGACAAATATCTCAAAACTTAAAAATTTTTGTTTTGCCCTTGCCTTTAAACCAATTACATAATTCGAACTTAGTTGTTAACCACCAATCTCCTAAATCCTCATAAAAAGCCACTGACAACCTGGCTGCTAGAATATGTTTCACCCGGACTGTATATATGGTATATCTAACATAGTGTTATTCAGTTTCCACCTGAGCTGCCTCGTTCAGGGGAACCTGTAGATAATGAACTACAAGAAAGTAATAAATGATCAGAAAATTCACAGTGGATCATCTTAAAGGAATCCAGTTGTACATTATGAGAGACAAACATTAGTCTATTAGGGAAAACAATTTCCCTTTGTAAATGAATACCTTGGCCCTTGAGAGAAAGGAGATACAGTTAAATAAACCTGCTATTTTAACTATATTAGCTAGCATGTGAGAATCACAATAAATTTTCTTTTCTTCTGATTAGGTGAGTCAGAAATTGTGCAATTAAAGTCACCTCCCCAAAGCACCTTAACTGATGTCACCAAGTAGGGTTGAACAGCTTTTAAACAAGAAACTCTACCAGCTTTTGTCTGTGGATTGTAGATGTTAATAAATCGATAGCATATATCATGCCATTTCCCATCTAATATCAAGACTCTCCTGGAATAAGATCTACTAAATTATGAAGTTTAAAGGAATAAGTATTGAATAAAATCCCAATACCATCTGCTGTATCAGTTCAAAGGACCAATAGGAAGGGCCCCCACCCAATCCGTTTGAAAGTAGTGAGTTGTTCTGCTGAGTACATCCAGGTTTCCTGTAAAAACATACTGATAAATTTTGGTATTTATATAGTGAAAAGGGCTTGCCTCTTAACTATATTAAGCAAACTATGAGTGTTCAAAGAGCCCCATGACCACTGCATTAAGCTTTATAAAAAAAGAACTACTTTATCATTTTTTCTCTTTTTTTTTCTTTTCTTTATAGTTATCCACTGGCTGAGATCGAGTGGAAGATTTTGGGAGTCTGAATCTCCTAATTCCATCTCTGTATCTCCCCAAGGAGTAAACAATGCAACATAACAGTTGCTAGTCTCTATGGGAGGAGTAGGGGGTTTGGGATGCAAATGCCTAGATGATCTGCGTTGGGGTAGTGAAGGCCCTAATATTTAAAGCCTTAGATGCTTCCTCAAGTCTCCACGAAACCTCAGAGTAACACACAGGGAAATCAAAAGCTCAGGTGGGCCCATACTTGATTTTTTAATGACTTCCATAACCAAAACAGTTTGTTCCACCTTGTCTGCTATTCCTAGGATTTGTCAATGGGGGTACTACACCAAGGGTCTGAACTTTGGTTTGAGAAGAAGAAACAGGTAGAGGGTTGTGAGCTAGGAGGAAATTGTGCAGCATCCTGAGCTTGCTGAATTAAAAGCTCTGAATTTATACAGGATGTTTTATTTTTGCAGCCCAAGGGCAAACCCGAAAAGAGTGGCCAGATTCTTCACAAAGCTCACATTTGAGCTGATTGTGACAATACATAGTTGTGTGTCCAACCTCCCCACAGTTGTCTAGCAATGGTTGGTCACAAACACTGAGAAGTGTGTTTAGCCCCACATCTGTAGCAAGCCGCGGTTGTCCACTATAAAAACAAACCCCTCTGTCTTTTTCCTAATAGAAAGGAATTGGGAATATGGACTACCCCTGTCTCAGATTGCCTCAGTTTAGTTTTGTATTTCCATCCTCCCGTCCAAAACTGTTCAGAATCTAGGATAGGTTCCGGCCCATAAAATTTCACACTTAAGGGACAACAAAATGATATATCTTCACATGAACCCCCTCGTTTCTAAACATGACCGTAACATGTTTTATCAGGGGTTTAGTTAAAGGAATCACTAAGAAGGGGTCCATAGAGGAAGAATTTAACCTGGTTGTACCTATCCCAGAATAAGTCCAATGCATGTGGTGTCCTAAAACTGATGTCAAAATTATCCTCCAGAGATATTAATAAATGCATACACATCTTTTGGGGTAAAATGCAAGGACTCTTTTAATAAGGTTTTCCCAATGTAGTGTCTATCTGTCGATCCTCCAAACCCCTTTATAACGAAATCGAACGCATTCTGGCGAGGTGCTGCTTCTTTTTTAGTGTTAGAAAATAATTCAGACATAAGTGGTTTCTGGAGCGGATTCCGTTGGAGAGGGTGTGAGAAGAAGTAGGCTCCTGCAGGGTGTTACCAAATCTGTATTCAACGAGGAAGGTAAAGATATCTGTGACTCCAGGGATGTAGCTCTCAGTGAAGTTTTCTACCTCTAAACAGTTTTATTGTCCTGCAAATCTTGCTCCAGCTTTTGCTGTTGTAAGTCGGTTTCCACTCTGGTGAATGCTGAGAGGGTATAATCAGAGTCCCAAGTCGGATCAGGCTTCCATATGCCTGCTGCATTTTGCTTCAACCTGCTCCTTTGAGTGCTTTATCAGGGGACCAGAGCTCTGAAACATTATGTGTTTGTAGACCAGATTTTATAAGAGGTATTTCTTTTTTTTTTGGAAAGAAGAATTCAGTAATTCCAGTTTGGGAAACAGCTGAGGACTGATAAACTACATTATGCTGAGCCCCATGCTTTTAAAAGCGAATCCAGCTGATTTGTCTAACCATGCAGACTCAGACTGCTTTAGCTCTGATGCAGACAAAGTCTGTTGTACTTCCTTTGGGGACTCTGTTTCGGCTTTTCAATTGTTAGGGCAGTCGGAGCTATAGCGGGCTGAATGCACTCACTAACCTCTATAGTACTGTTAGCAGCTTTACTAACAGTCAGTTTTACTTCAGGAACTTCGCGTAGCTGCTGGGCTATAAAGAGAGTGGTCTCGCCCTGCCAGGACTCGACTGAACACGGTCAGCCATATTATTATTAGAACAGCGCTGCAGCTGTCAAGCCCGATTCTACCTGCTGCAGAGTTAACAACTCAGGCTGAGCTGAGCGGCTGGTGCAGAGTCCATAGAGTGCTCAACTGCTTGCTTCTCCTTACTCCCGTAACACACTGATTGTGTAGCGAGAGGGAATCACTTGCTGTACATTTTTAAAGCGGGTAAAGCAGATTGTAAAGCGGTTGTCTGTTTCAGTAGCGGCTTCCGAAATAATAAAAATTGTTGCAAAGACTCACCATGCTCCACGGACTTTCTTTTAAGTGCAGTCCTGTATTTTCTCAGTTTTAAACACCTCGGTTTCAGGGAGAGCAATATTGCAGGTATAAGTGCATCCATGTCGTCAGGTTCCAAGCTGGATTTGAACCTTGCATCCAAAGATTCCTTTTCAAGCATTTCCTTTCTCCCAGTCCTTTGAGAATTTTTTTTCTTAAATCAACTGCTGTATCCTCCCAAAGAACCACTGCATCGTGAAACTCCATATCAGAATCCATATCTTGAGTATTCAAAGGGTCAGCCTCCACATTGCACACTGTGGGAGCAGAGGCCAACTCTCCCACCAAGCAGACATCCTCCTCCTCCGCCATCTTGGTCCCACCAGAAAATGGGTCCCCCTGCTCACAGGAAGCAGGAAGTAGGGGAATTTCCCCAGTGTCCTGGCCAAATTTCTCTCATTCACTAAAATACCACCAACAGCTTAATCTGGTTCAAGGTCAGTTGGCATTCATCTGTATCCCCCTCCCGGTCGTGCCTAAAATAGGCAGGATTTGTCTAGTGCACTTACCCGATCAACAAAAACTAAATAAATAAAACAATTTGCAGTCCCCAGAGCTTGGACCAACTTTTTTCAGTAAGGGCCTAAGCTCTAGAACAAAATGCCACAAGAATTGGTTGACTGTGGTATTGAAACATTTAAAAAGGTCTTGACTGTTGGCTAAACCAAAATCAAACTATATAAATTGCCCACATGATTGTGGGGAAATCTAGATGGGCCTCGGCCTTCTTTTTCCCTATGCAAACCTAGTAAACCTAGTAGTAATTTATTTATTTATTCACGACTTTTATGATTTATGACTCCAGCAACAGCTGTGTGCAATGCATTCCTCAGCACGCCTGTCAGTACTTCTGAACAGGATGTCATTTGCCCTGACACTGAGGCTTGCAGAGATTGCTGATTCTGACCAGCGTGGTGAGTCTGCACAAGTTTTGAATGCTGTGATTTCTTTAGAAACTGATCCCGTGTCGGCTGGCAGTATAGAATCGTAACAATTCAGTGCCTAGAGCCCTCACCAGAGTTAAGAGAACTGCAGCCTGGTTTAAACTTGCCACTTGCTGATCTTGCACACCTTAAAGACCCAGAATAAGCCTACCTTATACAGCGATAGCTCCTCCTGAGCCTTGCTCTACCACGCTTTCCAAAGCTGCAGGGTTTGTGTTCCGGAGCTCATTACCTGTTTCCTCGGCTGATAGGCTAATTCTATGACTCCTGTGTATTTCAAACTACCCCTTAAACCAAGGCGGGGTTTCAAATTTTTGTTCTCAAAGCGACATCAGTTGCCACAGGACAAGTCGGGGGATGATAGTAAGGACAAATGGACTGCTCTTATATTTTCTAAGCGCAATTTGGGAACAGTAGACACTTTGATACCTCTACACCTCAAGGGCCTTCAGAACTTCCCTGGGATCACTTCCATCTGATCCTCCCTCCACACCCTGGCAGCAGATTTATGGTCTCCACAAAAAGCTCTAAGTGAAGCAGGGTGGACCTTGAAAAAGGGTACCTGGCTTCCTACACCTGTTTGGGACCCAAAATTGAACTTTTGCCAAAAGCGAGCCAGCCTGGAAACCTCAGCCATCTATTGAACTTCTGTTATCTGCTGCTTGTTCAGACACTTTACCCCTCGCAGGGCCCTCTGCTCGGCCTCCCAGACCACTACTTCTGTGACTGCTGAACTTTCTGATTCTGCTTTAATTTCAGGACCTGAACAGCTTTCTACTGTGTCACAACATAAACCTGATTTAGAAAGCCATTAATGTCTGGCTTATTTTCTAAAATTAGAAGGAAGTTGCACCTCGTAGAAATGCAGTCAGGCTGTGTTATAAAGGGGTTGGAGGTGAGGCCAGATAGACATTATGTGGGGAAAAGTCTATTAAAAGATTCTGCACTTTTCATCTAGAGAGGTCTTTGCTTTTATTAACAGTTCAGGCAAAGGCAACTTTGACATTAGTTTTCATTCTGCCTGTGCTTTGGATTTGTTTTGGGAGCGGTATAACCAGGTAAAATTTTCACCCATATGGACCCCTTTCTCGTTATTCCATTGTCCAGACCTTTGATAAAATATGTACGATTATGTTTAGAAATGAGGGTGTTCATGTGGATGATATTGCCTATTGGTTGTCCCAAAAAGTGAAGTTTTAAGTCCTCCTGAAGCCATTCTGGACTCTGAGCAGTTTTGGACAGGATGGCAGTTTAAGGTAAAACTTGACAAACAGATAGTGGTATAGAACATATTTCCAACTCTTTTCTGTTGGGGAGAGACAGGGGGTTTGTTTTATGCTGGGCAGCCTAAGGCCTGTTATAACTGTGGGTCTCGTACCCACTTGTCTAGTTCTTGTGACAGGCCTACTGTGATAATTGGGGGAAATAGGTCACATTTTCTTTCAATGTGCCAATCTTACCAAATGTGACTTATGTGAAGACACTGGACATGTCTTCTCAGACTGTATATGGGCAGCAAAAAATAAAGCCTGCAGTGGTAGCCCTGATCATCTTCTTCAGAAGGCTCAGGATTTAGCAGCTGGTCCTCTTCAGACAGCAGCTGCCACCTCTGTGGATGATGCTAATCCACCCTGGACACATCCCAGACTATGGGACAGTCAATAGAACAGCCTCTTCCGGCCTTCTGACCTTCCCCACCTCCCCCTTCTTTCCCCTGTTTGTTATAGGTCTCAGCAGGTGAATCCAGCCCGGATCCTCCGGTTCCTTCTCCAGTAGTAGCAGTTTGGAGGTCCTCAGGAACCTACCCCCCACACCACAGGTGGAGATTGAATCCAGCAATCCCTTCGCTGTTTTATCCACACAGTGGGGTGATACTGACATGGATTGTAGTGAACCTGAGTCTCGGGCACTACAGGATATTCCCCATCCCTTTTCACTCACAGGAAGGGTATAAAGGGGAAAAACAAAGGAAAAAGGATGGTTGAACGTTTTCTACTAAATGGGATTTACAGTTGGATCCTTAAGCGTTCACAGTTTATTAAATCCAAGTAGGCGTCAGACAGTTTATGACTATATTCATAGTTCCTCTATTAGTATATGTCTTATTCAAGAAACATGGATGTTTACACTGGATCACGCCAGTTTTTTCAAAGGAATGGTGTTGGGGCCCTTCCTACTGGTCTTTTGGTCAACAGACTGCTGATGGTATAGGTTTTCTTTTTAATTCATATGATTTTCTCTTATAAAAATCATTGACTTAATTCAGGAAGACTTATGATTTTGGATGGAAAATGGAACTCCATGGTATGCAGATTTATTAATGTTTATTGCCCTCAGATAAAGGCGGAGAGGGTTGCTCTTTTTCAATGAATCCACCCTTTTAGTTACTTCTTTTCATATTTTTTAATGTGGTGACTTTAACTGTGAGTTACAGAAAGCAAAAGGTGGACTTACAGATAGAGTGAAAAATATTTATTGTGATTCCAATGCTTTATTTCAACTATTAGACACATCTGGCTTGGTAGATAGTAGACAGTTTCAACAAGGGGTCCAAAATTTACCTTTAAAAGGAACACGCTTACTTCACAATGTATTATATCTTTCTGTCTAAAACCTTCTCCATGTAAATTTTATACTTATCCTATGGTTTTGGATCATTTACTCCTTCAGCGTGTTTTTCATCCAGTATGGTAATATATCTCCAAAACCCAAGGTGGAAATTGAGTTCTCCTCTGTTAAAGAACCCACTTGTACTAAATTCTATTAAATTATTGATCAGTGCACGGCTCTCAGTTGCTATTCTTTATGAAGATTTAGGTGACTGGTGGGCGAGTCAAAGAGGACTTACAAATACTGTTACTAAACTTTGGAAGATCTAGTGAAAATGTGAAATTTCTGCATTATTTAAACCCTCGTCAGCAGCTGTATCATTTATTTTCAATGACAAATACCTCCAAATTTGATTATTCTTCCCAAATAACAAACACAAAAAGATAGGCTAGTACTATGAAAGTACTTTTCAAGAAGGTACTCAGAGCAGACTTATGGAGATCCCTATGAGGGTTTTAAACAATATAAATCTCAAATTACAGTGTCCTCTTTGTTAACACAGGATGGGTGTCAGGTTCAGGATATAACCAGGATTCATGATACAACCAGACAATTTTTGGAATTACACAAGCCAGTGGAGCCCCTAGTGTAGAGGAGATGGAGAACTTTTAAAAATGATAAATCTTTCTAAAACCAAGTTTGACATGTCTAGTTTAATTGCTGCAGTAAAAGCCATGAAATTGAGGCTGCTATTAAATCCCAAAGAATGGGATCTCCCCAGGGGCTGATGGAATAACATCAAAATTATACAAAACATTCCCTCTGAATCTTCAAAATGTTTGGCTTTAGTATTTAATTTTTTCCTCGCAACCCTAAATTTCCCCTTTGGTTTCAGAAGGTTTGCTGATTTTTCTGTTTAAATCAGGGGATAGAAGAACCTGGAAAATTGAGACCTATTACAATCCTTAACTCGGATTATAAATTCTTGACTGGACTCTTAAATTCATGACTTAGAACCTTTGCAAACATGGTTATATCACCATCTCAATATTGTGGGCTCCCAGGAAGAAAGATACAGCAGGCTGTTATGATTATCAGGGACCTAATCAATAGGTGTCAAGCGTGGCTCAGTTGGTAGCACAACCGCCTCTAGACCAGAAGGTTGTGGGTTTCATCTCACACCTGGATTGGACTTGCACCTAAAATCGCTGGCATCCGAGTGCAGTATTGGGGGTGCTGTACTGCTGGGGTGTGCCGTCCTTCGGATGAGGCGTTAACCGAGGTCCCTTCTGCCCATCCTGGTGTTGTCCTGGTGGGTGTCCAGGTGGAAGTAAAGAACCCAGGACACTCTTCTCAAAAGTAGGAAACATTCCGTGTCTGGCCAACATTCCCTTCCATAAAAAGCGGTTCATGCAATTATCCAGGCTGCGTGTGGTGATGATATGCAATATGGCCGCTACCACACATTCAGTCACTTCACTACCAGTCTAGCATTGCTTGTAGCGCTTTGAATGTAAAGCGCTATATAAATCTGATTCTTCTTTCTTCTTCTAATTTGACAAGGTGCGATGTGGAATTGATAGGAGCACTCAGGAAATAGGAGTACATGAAAACTCTTTTCTTGGGTGGAGACTTGGTTGGGAGATAGGAGGCAGAGGTATGTGTGAGGGAGCATGCTCTGAATGGGCTGAGGTGTCAAGTGGAATACCGCAGGGTTAGGTGTTGGGACCATGCCTTTTTAATATATACATTTCTAATATGAATGTAAGTAATGGAGTATGGCTAGCAAGTTTATGGACGACATATGGCTGGGATACTCAGTCAACAACATAAATGAAGCCATTATTTTTCAGTCAGCACTTACAGAACTGGAAGAATGGGCAAACAATAAGGGATCATCATTTAATTTTGATAAATGTGTTGTCATGCATTTGGGAGGAACAACTTACATTTTAAATATAAACTAGCCAACAAGGAATTAAGGATTGTACAGGATGAAAAGGATCTAGGAGTAAAGGTAGTCAATGAATTAAGATTTGGACAACAGTACATCCAGGTGGTAAGGAAGGCAAGCGGTATTCAACACTGTATCACAAACACATCACAAGTCATGAAAAGGCAGTGTTGCTGCACTGTACACCTCACTGGTGTGCCCCATATGGAGTATTGTGCCCAGTTTTGGGCACCAAGCTATAGGAAGGACGTTGTTGCCCTGGAGGGTACAGAAAGGGCAACAAAAGGCATGAAGGAGGTTCAGGGTTTGGAATATGAACAGAGATTGGAAAAACTTGGATTATATTCCTTGGAGTACCATAGACAACGTGGAGATATGTGTCAAATATATAGAGCACTCAGTGATGAGCAATTACGGAGCAACTTGATATAAAATTAAGAAACAAATTTAAGATACTAGCACCCATTCCTATCAACTGTATAAAGATAAATATAACACCAAAAAGAGGGAAACTGGTTTAACATAAGAATAACAGAATTTGGAATACACTACCAAATGAAGTAGTGTCAAGTCCTATTATGAATACCTTTAAAAATAGGTTGGATTCTTATTTAATTAACAAAGGTATTCATGGTATTGTTAATAAACCAGCGGCTATATGGACTCATGTCTTCTATGCTCTGAAGCAACCTATGAACCTAATTGAGCATCTTTCATCAAACAAGCAGTCTGGGTATATTCTTTCACTAGACCAAATGAAAGCCTTCAATCAGGTGTATCATCGTTTTTTGTTTTAACCTTACAACATTATGGGGTTTCACCTGTCTTTGTGCAGTGGATAAAAACACTTTATGGTACTGCTATCATTCATCCAGTTATTCATAACTGCATTACAGAAGGCTTTCATATAGCCACAGGGGTTCGTCAGGGTGTCCATTAAGTCCACTATTATATTTATTTACAATAGATACAGTAATACAATCATTAACGCAACATCCAGAGTGGAAAGGGTATTGGATTCCCTGGTTTGGATGAACTGTATTTACAAGCAGATACAGACAACATTTTTTTTTTCGATTATACTCAAATTCCTCTCTTTTGGATTTTTGGTTGCTTACTTTCATGTTTCTAATTCAAAATTAATAAAACAAAAAGCGAGGTGTATTTATTGGAGTTAACTTTCCTGACAAGATTTAACTCAAGGTTTTCATATTTCCTCAGCTCCGGTTAAGATTTTGGGATTATTTTTGGGCCTCGAAACCTTCCAACTTTAAATTGGGAGCATGCATTATCCTCAGCTAATAATAAAGTGCAAGTCTGGAAACACTGGAGATTGGCTAAACTTAGGGTGCAGGTAATTAGACTGTTTTTAATTTCCAAATTATTATACACTGCAATTATATTTCTGCTCCCTCAAGAATTTGAAACCAGACTATACAGTCTATTTTTTCATATGCTTTGGGGTAATAGGCTTAATCCCATAAAAGGCAGTATACCTATTTGGCAAAAAGTAAAGGGGATTAGGAATGGTGGATCGATCACATTTTTATTACTTCATTTATTTCACAAAATGTTATGGTGGGATTATTACTATCAGCATCTTGGTGTAGTTCTTTATTAAAATGTGTTCTCAGTCATTATTTTTCAGCCTGGCATACAACTCCCTGAAACTATCACAATTTTTAAACCAGTAGTAAAAACACTTTACAAATGGGGTCTTTCTAAACAAACTATCAAAGGAAATAAAGGGCCTAAATTATATGACACTGTTATGTTATTATATCCTTCAGTGCCAGCTTTAAAAATTGTCCTGCTGCTCTAATCCCAGGGGTACTTTCTCAACGAAACAATTCCAGATTGCCAGGCTATATGTGGAATTTTTATGGTTGACTGTATATAGCAGGATTGGGGTAAGGGGAAATGCTAAACACAAGGTTAAAGAGGAAAGGGTATGTCCTTTTCTGGTTGTATAAACCAGGAAGAAACAGTTGAGCATTTTTCTTTCATTGTTGCTATGCTAGTTCCCTTTAGAAATTCCTGGCTTTAAAATGGCATATGAAATGGCTGTTATATCTAAATTATGATATCCTGGTTTTGGGTTATTTTCCTCAGCTTGGGAACCGTTATAGTATAGAAACTTTACAAATTTTTGCTGCTGTTTAAAATACTGTTTATGGCAGGCTAGATGCAATGGAACCTCTATCAAAGGTGATGTCTTATGAGACAGTCAGTTTGCTGATTAAGGGGCTATGGAGAAGGTTTATTTAAACGATTTACAATTTGGTACAGCACAAGGTGACTAATTGGTGGAAAGGATTTACATTGTTTATTAAATATAAATAGATTATGAGTGTTGATGGGGGTTTAGAGATTACTTTCTAACAACAGAGACAAGGGAAAGAAAGCAGGTTTTTCTTTTTCTAAGGATGGGTGCTGGGTTATGTAAATTCTGTAAATAATACTGTTTGTGAAGATTTGACTGTTTCCCTTTTATTTCTGATTTGTAATTTGTTTTTACCTTATTGTTTCATTTGTACTTCTTGTGTTTTTCTTGATGTTATAATAATGAAAAATACCCTACTCTTTTCAGTAAGTACCATGGGATTGTTAACATCCACCTGAACTACCACCATTCCAGGCAGATGGGACCTCGGTTTAATGTCTCATCCGAAGACAGCACCTCAAAGTGCAGCACCCTCTCATGCTGCATTACGAGTGTCAGTACCGCGATATTAACCCAAGTGCCAGATGTGAGAACTGAACCCACAACCCTAGTAAATAGGTGTTAGTAAACCCAAACCTAGTAATATGGCCAAAAGGTCTATGCAGCCTCTTCTCTCAGCCTTTGGAAGGTGAGCTTGGCCCTTTGATGGGCCAATTTGCTCATGTTCTCTTAGGCACTCTCAGTGAGGTGCTTCCCTAGCTCCTGGCTGACTTAACGGACCATGGGCAAGCAGTTCCAGGACCAGGGCTGAGTAGTGGCCAAGCAGCAGCCCCAGACAGCCACAGTGGCCATGCACTGCAGGGCTTGGCTGAGGATCTTAACCTTACAGCAGATACCCAGCACAAGATGGCAGATATCCCCTTCTTGGGCACTGACTTGTTGGGCGGGGGTGAAAGGACACCTTGCTCACATTGAGAAGTCTAATGCCACCCTGGACTCTGTTACCTCTGCCCAGAAGGATCCCAGGGCTCTAAGCTCCAAAGGAAGAAGCTCTTCGGCCCCTCTCTGACCCTGTGGCCAAGCCATCCCAGCCCCAGCTGGGCAGCAGAACCAGGCTTGGTGTTCCCATCAAGTCGGTTGCTTTGTTCATCTGAAAGCCAGGTGGTCAAGCCCGCTGCTTCCTCAGCCGGTCCCTCCTCCGCCTCCAAGCCTGCCCAGTGGCCGGGATGGGGGTGCCTCCCCATGCCCTTTCTGACTCCCTGGGTCCTCCTGTGGGGGCCAGCTCTGCCACTTCCTTTCGGCTTGTCCACTGTCACCACGGACAGGTGGGTCCTTGAGGTGGTAAGTCAGGGTCTGCATCTAGTCTGAGAGTTCAAGGCTTACCTGCCTTGCCAAGCCCTTGCCCCACAGGATATGCTATCAGCTCTTTGGGTAGACATTGCCCAGCTCCTCCAGAAGGAGGTAGTGGCTCTAGTTCTGGACCCTCCAGTAAACCCAGGTTTTGTCTCCAAGTACTTCCTGGTGCCAAGCGGATGGAAGGCTAGCGCCCGGTCTTAGATCTGCATGACCTGAACAAATTCCTTCTGTTGCGCACTCAAGGATGTTCAGTCTGCCTCATAGTATTCTATCTCTGCAGCAGGACATGTGGTTCTGCTCCCAGGATCCTCAGGACGCATTCTTCCCGTCCCCATCCATCCATCCCTCCACGATTCCTGCGGTTCTGTTCAGAGGAGTCCTCTACAAGTTCCAGGCCATATCCTTGGCCTCTCCTCGGCTCCCAGGGTCTTCACTAGGTGCATTGCAATGGTGACAGCCTACCTGAGGTGCCTAGGGGTCCGCGAGTACCCCTACCTGGACAGCTGGCTTATATTGGATCCCTCCAGAGGGAGACGGAGCGGTTCAGGGACCTGGCCTCCAGACCTGCTGAGGGGCAGAACTGGAGCCACTACCTCCTTCTGGAAGAGCTGCGCAATGTCTGCCCAGAGGGCTGACTGCATGTTGGCAGGACACCATGTCCTCCCGTGGGGCACAGGCTTGGCAAGGCGGGTAAGCCTCGAACTCTAGGAGGGACAGCTCAGAGACAACGTGAGAAGTATTTTTCATGGAGACAGTGGTGGATGCATGGAACAGCCTTCCTGAGGAGGTGTTGGGGTCAAAAACAGTGGGGAATTCAAGAATGCATGGGACAGACATAATGCAATTCTAGTGGGGGTAGGAGGAAGTAGGCTGTTGGTTAACTAGACTCTGCAGCTTATCCAGTAGGTAGGTAAAATGGGCAGATTAAGTGGGCCAAGCAGTTCTCATCTTCCATCAAAGTCAATGTTTTTATGTTGTCCCTTGGCCTTCTGGTCAACGAGGCCAAGTCTGAGCTTATACCTTGCAGGTGATTGGCTGTCGGGACAGAGCTTGACTCTTGCAGAGCCAGGACTCAACTTCCGTGCACTGGACAGAGGCTCTTTATTTCGGGTTGAGCAGTTGTGCCCTGCTCAGGACCTCCTGCGCCTTGTGGGATGCCCGGCAGCATGCACCAGCATGGTCCATTGGGCCCGTGGAAAATGTGCTCTCTGCAGTGGGAGTTTGCCCACCAGTGATCTCAGTTCTAGGGCCACTTTGACCAGCCAGTCATTGTGACCCAGCTGATGTGGGGCGCCTCCAGTGGTGGTTAGTCCCAGATCATCTGCAGGAAGGGGATCCCATTTGTCCGCCCGGAGCAGATGGTCATCATCACAACTGATGCCTGCCTGATGGGCTGGGGTGCCCTCCTGGGGACCACAGAGTCAATGGACTCTGGACCCCTGAGGAGTCCCGATGCCATATCAACTTGCTGGAGCTTTGGGCAGTTCGGCTGGTGTTGACAGCCTTTGCTCACACATTTGGGGTCAGATCGCTCCAGGTACAGATGGACAACACCACAACCATGTACTACCTCAACAAATAGGAGGGACTCACTCCCTTCCTCTGTGCAGGGAAGCTCTTTGCATCTGGACCCTCGTGCTCAGCTTGGCCCGATTTCCCGGCCATCCATGTGGCGGCGCCTCTAACCAGCTGGCGGACACCTCAGCCATGTGGGCGAGGCGTCTCACAAGTGATCTCTCCATCTGGACGTAGTACACAGACTGTTTTCCTGCTGGGGCACACCTCTGGTGGACCTGTTCACCTCCAGGAGAACACAAAGCTGAGGCTGTATTGTGCCCACCCTCTCAGCAGGGAATGCTGCTGGGGGTGCCTTCTCAAGCACTGAACCCCAGGCCTCCTCTGTGCCTTCCCACATTTCTTCTGATCCACAAAGTGCTGATCAAAGCCAGGAGAGAGAAGGCATGGATGATCCTGGTGGCTCTGGTCTGGCCTTGCCAGTTCTGGTACCCCAGTCTCCTCAGCCTCAGCAGCAAGCTCCCGTGGCATCTTCCTCTGCACTCGGACCTGCTGCCTTGCAGTCAGGAAGGTACTCCATCCTTACCTTCAATCCCTGCACCTGACAGCCTGGTTCCTGAGCGGCTAGAGTTCCATGCTTTGGGTCTCGAGAGATGTCCTCACTGTGGTCGAGACTTCTCTGAAGGAGTTGACCGAAAATGTATGCCTTCAAATGGAAGAGGTTCTCCATTTGGTGCCTGGGCAAGGGGCCTGATCTTGTTCGGTGGCTAGCATTTTGACTACCTTCGTCCCTCTCTGTCGGGCCATTCGTGGTGTCCTAAGGTGCACCTGGCAGCCATCTCTGCATACAGGCGTGGGCTGGTATGCTTTTGGTGGCGCAGGAAAAGGTGGTCTGGCACTTTTCAAAGGCCTTGACTACATTTTCCCTCCAGTGTGTGTGGAATGACCACCTTGGGACTTGTTGCTGGTATTGGCAAAGCTCTTGGGCAAGCCATTTGAACTAATGACAGGTGTGATATCTCTCAGCTGTTCTGGAAAACCACTTTTCTGGTGGCTGTCACGTCAGCCAGAAGGATCAGTGAGCTCAGGCACTCTTGGTGGAGTCTCCTTGCCTGGTCTTCAACAGGAACAAGGTTGTCCTTCGCCCCCAACCCAGTGTTCCTCCGAAGGTTGTGTCTGATTTTCATCTTAACCAGGTGATCAATCTCCCGTGTACTTCACTGACCACACCTTGGAGGCCAAGCACAGTCTGCATAATGTGGACCTGCACCAAGCACTCGCCTATTTCAAGGAGTGCAGGCTGGAGTTTGGGGAGGTTTGCCAGCTTGTTGTCACCTACACTGAATCTGCACCTGGTAGACTGGCAGCTAAGCAGACAATTGGCAGGTGGATTGTATCCTGCATTGACCTCTGCTATAGGTTGGTGGGTAGGGAGCCTCCCGTAGGGCTAAGGGCTCATTCCACCCATCATACCGCTGCCTCGGTGGTTGCTTCCAGGATGTCCCTATCCAGGAACTCTGCAGGGCTGCTATCTGGAGTCGGCACACTTCCATTTCCTACTACCACATTGACCTTGAGTCACTTCAGGATGCTGATTTTGGGGCCTCAGTTCTCCAGTCGCTGTTCCCTAAATAGGTGTGTGCCTCCCGGAGAACTGCTGGGAGTCTGCCAGAAGTGTGGATAGTACGTCATATCACGTCCCTAGAAAAATGGGTTACTCATCTGTAACAGTAATTCTAGGAGTGGAATATGATGTACATCTACTACTGATCCACCCGCCTCCCGCGGCAAGTGGCACACCGTCTTGCTTCCAGCGGTAAGAGCTGATGTCACCGGTGGTGCTGAGGAGTTATCACCTGGGTGGGTGGGAGGAGCCAGCCTGAAGATGTTCTGGCAAGCCTTAAAGGGAAAATAACACTGCCAGAAGCATGGATGTACATCATATACCACTCCCTGAACTACTGTTATGGGCAAGTGACTTTTTTTTTTTTTTTCCTGGCGAGATGTGTTGTACCTCTCTTGGAATGGGAAATTCCTGTAGTAATTTACCCTGATTTCTCTAATACAGAGGGTTCTACTCCAGACCTGAAGTCCTTCGAGTGCATGCATGACTTCTGAAGACAGCTATGGCATGTTTTTGGAGTATCCTAAAGTTGCTGATGTCCAGATTATGGCTAGAAGGCCTTCTACCAGTCATACATATTTCTTAAAATGGAAATTTATTTGTTTTATTTGTTTAGTTTTTGTTGACTGGGTAAGTGCACTAGACAAATCCTGCCTATTTTCAGGCACGACCGGGAGGTGGATACAGATGAATGCCAACTGACCTGAACCAGATTAAGCTGTTGGTGGTATTTTCAGTAAATGAAGGAAATTTGGCCAGGACACGGGAAATTCCCTACTCTTGGGGTAGGGGACCCCTGAGACGACTGGACTGTGCTCAGTATGTCTCGAATGGCTGAGTGTGAGGAGGTGTTGTTGGGCGCTCTATGGATTCTGTTGCTGTATTGTTGGAGGAACCCGTTTTGATGGAAGTGTTGGCTATTCCAGGTGATTCCTTATCTGTTGAGGACTTGGATCTGCCACCTGCCGCGGTCGACGTTTCCCAGGTGGCTGTTTTGTCTGACCCAGCTGTGGTTTTATCCTTTGAGGATGACAAAAAACGCCGGACTGTTGTCAACTGGCCCCTCCTGGAGTGGTGAAAAAGTAATATAGACCTGGCTGAGAACTCGATGGTCAACCCGGGGCGTGTCGGCTGCTGACTTGGAGGACGATTTGTTTCTTCTGGCATGGCTTGCCGCTTGGCCTCCAGAAGCGGCACTGAAAATGCGGATGGGTTAAGACCCTTACTGCCTGGATTCCTGACCCCAGTATTCCTTTACCAGGAGAAGGACTGATTTTGCCATCAGAACCCTCGGTGTTGCAGGACTCGGAAGGAGTAACTGTTTCAGAGCCGGACCTGGGCATTGCATCATTTCCGGTTGATGGTAATAGAGCTGGGGGTCTCGAATGGATGTTCCTTTTTCTGGTTTAGTGTCACCTCCATTGGGACCTTGTTTACAGGCTTCTGTGGCTCCAGGGGCTGCTTGATGTTTCAGACCCCGACCAAGCGGACTGGGGTTTCTTTGCCAGGTCAGTGTTCCCAGGCTTTGGGGATGTCCCGATTTGGGTCCTATGGGAGTGCAGTTTTGTCGACCCTTCGGGCGGACTCTATAAAACCAGACAGTTATGCCTCTTTATTTAAACCATCAGACATTCCTGCTAGAAAGCGCTTTGTGCCTGGCAGATTTATTATAGGGGGTTTGGACCTCCTCGGATCGTAGAATTATGTGGGCAAATCCTTGATTATTGACTCTTTGGGTATTCGACCAACTGAGGTTTATGCATTTATTCATACCTCTGGGGACCATCATTTTGATGTTTCCTTTTGTTTAGCAAATCTGTTGGATAAATTTTGGGCTGCATATTATGCTGCTCACTCGACCCTATTTGAAACCCTTGTTGTTATACCAATTACTAGACCTACTGCTAAAGTTGTTACTGTTCTTTTTCGCAATGAAGGAGTCAATGTATTGGATATTTTGTACTGGTTGGAAAACGCTGTACTGTTAATGGGGTGCCTCATGCCCTGATTGATGATTATGGATTTTGGACGGAGGGTGGAAATTTAATGTTCAACTTAAAATGACTGAAGATGGGATTCAACATCTTTCTAATTGTTTTATTTAGGGAGGGACCATGGTATTTTGTTTTATCCAGGTTAGTACGTTCTTGCTATAGATGTGGCTCATTGTCTCATCTTAGCTCTGATTGTGATCAACTGAAATGTGCATCTTGTGGGTGTTGGGTCATTCGGTATTGTCTTGTACTGTCCCCTCACTTGTAATCTATGTGGTGAGGATACTCATGTTTTGCAGCCTGCCCATGGGCAGCTCATAATACCTCGATTATGTTGAACATGATTTCTACATCGCTAAATCTGTTTCATCTACTCGAACCCCCATGGCCTGAGACCAGTTCTTAATTCTGAGCCTATGACCCATCCTTTACCAGTTTCAGTTGGTGACCCAGTGGTCTCGAGACGACTGGAAACCCAGTTGTCCCACGTCTTCCCTTCACCTGTTGCTTCCTGTCTCTTTCCTCTATTCTGCCTCCTCTCCAAAGGGATGAGGCTTTGGAGGCAGGGGAGGTTTGGAGACTACACCCCTGTTGCTAGGTGACTTCGTTCCACCAAGCAGGTGGAGGAAGTGCCACAGTTTTGTATTTCAGTGAATAACCCTATGAACACTTGCAGAGTTGGGGTGACGTTATGGAAGGAAGATTTGGTGGAGTCTCTTCCTTCATCTTCTCTTCCTGAGGTTTCTTCTGCACCACTCCCCTTAGTTGATACTCTTGGGACTACCCTTAAAAGAAATCTACTAGAACCAGGAAGAAGAAATGATTTGGTCTCTTTCATTGGGGTTTCTTTTTTTCTTTTTTCAGTTGTGATGTCTTCGTTTCACCTACCATTCAGTTAGCCAGTCTGAATGTTAATAGTATTAGATCACAGTACAAACGTGCAGCTATCTTTGCAGCCTTGCATTGTGTACCATATGAGGTTTATTTTTACAAGATGTCCGTTTTATACTACCATGGAGGTTGATAAGGCCACGAGAGATTGGGGTGTTGGGCCTCTTACTGGTCCCTTGGTCAAGACCTTTGTTCTGGTGTTGGGTACTGTTTTACTACGTCAGGGTTCATTTTCAGAAGTTGGTGGATTTAGTTCCTGGTAGGGTATTGCTGTTGGATGTTTTATGGCATGATGTGTCTTATCGGTTTATTAATATTTATGCTCCTCAACAGAAGGCTGCTAGGGTGCAGCTTTTAGGTCAATTAAGCCTTATTTGTTAACTAATTGGATAATCCTATGGGTGGAGATTTTAACTCCAGTTTAGATGTCCTTCCTACTAAAAAGTATATTGTGACACTCACGCATTACTACCATTATTACAGAGTTGGATTTAGTGGATGTGTTTGCTCACAATCCATTATATACCTTTTCAAAGGTAGTTTGACCTCTAGGATAGATTCTTGGCTTTGTTCATGGAATGTTGGGGAGGTTAAGGGTGTAGTTGTACCTATGGCGACTTCAGATCATCATTTATTGGGGTTACAGATCCATTTGGGGACATGACAGCTCAGGGGCCTGGGGTTTGGAAGGTAAATACAACTTTATTATTGATTCCAGAGTTTCATCAGGGATTTTTGGATTTGCTTTCGGACCGCACTTCTGTGTTTTTTCTTTATGATTCAATGATTGATTGACGGAGTGATACAAAGATGTGTTTAGTGGCTTATTTTAAATTTCACTCTAGGCTTCTAGCTGATAATAGGCACTCATAACTCTCAGCTCCTTCGGGCTGAACTGTTTGAACTATTTACAGCATCTTATTTGTCACAGTCTGATTGTACTACACGATAAGGGATGTCAAAGTGGCCTTGGCGCTTAAGTACAGTATGATAGGCAGAGGTCCTTAGCTTTTGAACAAAATTTCGGACCTCTGGGAAGCAGATCAGTTTAACCCTTATGATACTGATAGGGAAAGTTAGTGGTAGGCAGATTTTCAGCTTATTGATGTCCAAGGACACCCAGTTAAGGGAAGTTGCATCTTTTACAGCATGTTACAGATTTTGTGAAACACAGTTTTGAGTCTCCAGTATCGGAATCAACTGAAATGAAGGTATTATTGCAAGCATCGGATGTACCTACTTTGACGTTGTTTCAGCAGCAGGAGGTTTTAGCTCCTTTTTCATTGGAGGAAGTGAAGGCCGTTATCTCTGCCCTATGGGATAAGGTGGCACCAGGTTCAGATGGGTTGTCTGCTGAAATGTATAAATCCTTATGGGGTTTTATACCAACTCAGTTATTGGCTGTATTTAATGCTTTTTGACTGAGGTTAGTCTTTCAGACCAAATGTATCAGGGTTTGATGCTTTTTCTTTATAAAAAGGGTGATAGATCTGATTTTGGAATTGCTTTCAATTACTCTGTTGAATACAGATTATAACATTTTACAAAATTATTGGGAATAGGATTTCAAAATTATTGCCCTATTTGATTTCTCCATTTCAGTATTGTTCAGTTCTGGGTAGGTCCATCCGAGATGCTTTGATTTTGGTAAGGGAATTCTTTTCTCAGGGACATAAGGGGTTCTTACTGATAATTTGTTTAATTTTGATTTATGAAAGCTTTCGATGGTGTGTCCCAGGAATTATTTGGTTGACCCTTGAGCTTATGGGTTTCCCCAGATTTTGTTAATTGGCTTAGTTATGCTATTCATTGGCTATATGTTAGGCCTTATGTGAATGGGTGGACTGGATGGCCCTGTTACATTCAATCAGGGTGTACGTCAAGGGATGTCCCCTGAGCCCGCTTCTGTTAGTGATGGCATTGGACCCCATTATTCGGTTACTTCATAAATCTCATAGACTTCTGGGTCTTTTAGGTTCGGGTTTCTGTAATCAGAAATTATATGTTATGCTGATGATTTATGTGTTTTGGTACCTACCGTACAGGTAGGACGTTTATTATGTTATGTTCTTCGCTTTTTTTTTTTACAGTTTATTGGTTCAAGTTTAAATTTAGGAAGAGTGTTTGTTTTGATTTAGTAGGATCCTCTGTTGGGCTTTTCTTATATTGGGGTATACGTTTGGTGGATTCTCACAAAAGCTTTTGGGTATTTTTGGTATGTCAGATATGGCTCAGTATAACTGGGAAATATGTTTGAACAAGGGAAGGAAAGGTTTGTAAGTGGAATAGTGGTTTATGGGGAAGAAGAAAAGGATACTTTGATTAGAACCTGTTTATTGCCTTTATTTTACATGTTAGATATTTTTCCCTTGCCCAAACAGTTTTTGTGCTGCTTTTGGGTCTTTTTTTCTCTTGTTTTGGGGTAGCCGACTCAAGCGGTCAAATGGAACATCTTATTAAATGACTATCGCGGGGGGTAAATATGGTTCACCCGATTGTATTTTTTATTCTGTTTTTTTTTTCCACCAATCTGAAACCTTTAGTTACCAGTTCATCACAGCTTTGGGTTCCTCTGGTGAGTGTTTCACTTTGGAGATTTTACATGATTAGTTTTAGGAGAGTTTTGTACATAAAACAAGCGGAAATATGTTTTATCTTCAGACTGGGTAGTGACGTTTGACATGCTTAGAACATGGCGTATTACGGTATCCATGGTTCACGAGCTTTATGCGAGCGGTTGTATACAGTTATAGTGAGTCTTGGTTTTCGGAAGAAGTTTTTCCGAATTTATGATATCAAAAAGGATAAGATTGGGAGTCGTCTTACTGATACTAGAATTCCTTTGGCTATGTAGGATATTGCTTGGTTGGGGTGCATGGTAAAATTAATGTGGGAAATCACAAACATAAACAGTTGTCGGATCGTTATTGTTTTAGGACTTCCTGTGGTACGACCGAGACTATGGTTCATTTATATTTTTCCTGTCCTTTTATTACATAATTTTGGTTTTGTGGCATCGTCAATTTTGGAACAGGGTATGGCACAAGTGGGATCAAAGATCCTTGTTTTTGGTTTATTCCGGCCTCGTGGGAGTGTGTAACCTAGTACTTTAAATTTAATAGCGGTTGTGATACTGTATTGGGTTTGGCAGGTCCGGTGTTGGTTTTATTTCAACAGCGTTCTCTTACCCTGCAGAACTGTTTTACAAAGTTGTGGATCACATTGATGCGTCTTAAAGGCGGGAAGAAACTTCTCAAACAGAATATTTGGAAGCGATATTGGAGGTTCTGGTAAACTAGTTACCTATTATTACGCCATTTTGTGCATATTCCAATGTTGTTATGTGTTTTGTAATCTGATTTATTATGGGGGGGTTCTTGGGGTTCTCTTCTTATTTTTGGTACTGTTGTATTACTTTTGTATTAGTTTGTTGATTTATCCTTTCTTGTATATTAGTTTTGTTGTGCTTGTTATGATTTTAAATAAACATACCCCTACTCTTTTCGATAAGTGCCATGGGATCTTTAACATCCACCTGAACTACCACTAGTCCAGGCAGATGGGGCCTCGGTTTAACGTCTCATCCGAAAGGCGGCACCTCAGAGTGCAGCACCCTCTCATGCTGCACTACAGTGTCAATACTGGGATATTAACCCAAGTGCCAGATGTGGGAACTGAACCCACAGCCCTGTGATCTCCCGCCTCAGAGGCGAGTGTGCTACCACAGAGCCACTGACACTGCTGCTGTTTACTTAGCCGTTGTTCATTCTGTGGCTGCTTCCAGGAATCTGAACCCATTTACATAGACATAGAAACATAGATTTTGACGGCAGATAAGGACCGCTGGCCCATCCAGTCTGCCTATTTCCCAACCTATTGGATAAGCTGCAGGTCCTAGTTAACAAACGGCCTACTCCTTCTTAACCTCCACCAGAATTACCTTGTGTCTGTCCCATGCATTGTTAAAGTCCCCACTGTTTTGACCTCACGAACTCCTCAGGAAGGTCGTTCCATGTATCCACCACTCTCTCCATGAAAAAATTGTTTTACATAGCCCTAGTCGTCCCACATCTATCTTTCATGTCCTTTAAATGCTGTGCCTGTAGACCAGTCACCTCTGGGGGCTGCAACATCGAGGGGGAGGGCGTTGGCGTCCAGTACTTGCGCCTTTGCGCCAGGGCTAGCAACATCCTCACAGAACAAGAGGAAAAAACTCCTCCAGAGCTGGGAAGATGGGCGCCGAGCCTGGTCCCGATGTGACAGCGTCTGCCTGCAGTCCTAGGGCCTGGCGAAACTTGAAGAATTGGGGTGCCCTGCCCGCCCTGAGGCAGTCCATTGCTGGATGGAGGAATCCAGGGCTAACAGGTAAGAGGCTGGCAGGGACGGGCTTCATTGGCGGCTCCTGATGGGCGGCTCTGGTAGAAACTTAGGAGATAAACAGAGAAAAAAAAAAAGAATCAAGCGATGCAGCCCTGTTTACTACCCTGGAGTGCCAACCAGGGTGTGGCACTGCTGCATATTTTGGATGTACATAGAATGCTGAGATACCTGCCTATGCAGCAGTAGCGCTACCGCTTGTGATGCCGCCAACCCGGGTTCGAAGTGTGCCCAGGGAGATGGAGGGTCAGCCAGGGAGGATGCTTGAGTGTCTGAGGACTGCTCGCCTTCTCCGGAAGGAGGAGGACGAGGCTCGGCACTTGACTGGCCTCTGGCAGAGGCGGAGGCACAGCAAGCACCAAGCCATACCGAGGGGAAAGGGCATGACGGATGTCGGGATTGCACCTTGATGTCTTGGCGCACGCCACACCCCACCAGAGGAAAACTGGAAAATTGGCTCCTGTGTGCGGGAAGGCTGGCGCCCGGCACAGACTCCCAACTCTTCCTGCCTGTCCCGTTGGCATGTCCCATGAAACTAGAAGTTCAGGGTGTATGGGCCTCACCTCGTCCCCACCTGGGGAACAGCCAAGGCTACATGGGGATCATCCACGGGCTCCAGGTAAGGCAGAGGGGAGCAGATGCGTGGCGACTCCTGGTGGTGCAGTGCGCAGGGAGTAGGGAGCATAAATAAGTAAAAAAAAAAAAAAGAATACTGAGATCCTATGTGAATTGCACCAAGGAATGCAGAAAGTCCTCTCAGCTTGTTACATTCGCATCTGGTAGAAAAGAAAAAGAGGCCCCCTGTGTCTGAACAGTGCTTCTCTAAATGGCTGGCACATTGTAGTATATACATTGTTAGAGGAAGTACAGTAACAAACTTCCTGGTATGGTTCTTGGTCGCTCCATGAGGGATATAGCCACTTCTGTTGCTTGTTTCAAAAATGTTTCTGCTGCTGACATTTGTGCTGCAGTCACGTGAGGCACTGTCACCACCTTCACTAAACATTACAGTCTGGACATACTCTCACATAGATGTGCTGGATTCGGCCTTGCTGTACTGCAAGGCTTGCTGTCTGAATGTATATCAGACTGTACCATCCTCCACTGACTTTTGGGACTGCTTGGGACTCATTCCAAAGTGTGGCCTAATGGAGGAGATATCCTCGAAGAACACTTATGTACTTACCATAACACTATATCTTCAATAGAATCTTTCCATTAGGCCGTTGCCATCCCTCCCTCCATCCCTTCTGCTTCACAGAGGGTTGCATCGAATATTGTGCCTGATACTAATCCATGGCTTGTTTTATCCCACACTATATCATACCACTTGTATACCCGGTGCTGGTCTGATTCCCTGGTTCCCCATGGTTGGAGGTCCTCCAAGTCTAATCTCCAGCAGGGAACTGAGGAGTTACAGGGTCACCACGTTTATATAGATGCTGATGCATGACATTGGCAGCAGCTGCCCCTGCTAACAGAAGTTTCCATGTGGTTCTAATGCTGGCGTGCATTTAGTTCCAAAGGTGCGGCCTAGTGGAAGAGATTCCTCAAGATCCACTGTTACGGTAAATACATAACTGTTCTTTTTGGCAGTATAGTCATTTTGACTACATTTACCTGACTAAGTAAGGACAGAAAGCTCCATCCAGTGATGTATTTTGTCCTCAAAAGTTCCAAACATGGAGGATAGTTCTGCTAAAATAGATCTTCATAGTTGATTGCATATTTCAGTGTTGTAGTTGCTTTTAGGTATCTGAAACTGTTTGTGGCCCATTGGAAAGGGAAGGAATCATGCAGAACACGGAAATCACATGTCAGGTTTAGGAGAGCTGGGAGAGACTTCATAGGCTTGATTAAGGACAAGAGCATGTCATCTCGTAGAATAGAAAACACTAGAAGCAGCTCCTAACTACATCCTGTGGATCCTTGGGTGAGTGTGGATAGCTTGAGCCAAGGGTTCCAGACAAGTTCAAAAGTAGGGAAAGCGGACATCCCTGATGTGTACCATGCATGAGACAAAAGGTTGTGAGATGAAATTATTGGTCTGAACAGCAGCTTGTGGAGTTTTGTAGACTAACTGCAAAGAGAAGGAAACTTTTCCCAAACTGAAAACATTTAAGAGTGTTCCGTGGATGGTTCCACTCGGCGTAGTCAAAGGCTTTTTCTACACTGCATGAGACCAAGACCTCTACCTGTTTGTTGAGGTGCTAAGGATAAAAACAGCAAAGCAAGGTTAAAATTATAGGCTGCATTGTAACCTTTGACAAAGCCCGATTGATCCAAGGAAGTTGTTTTAGGAAGGATGGATTCAAGACCCAGAGGCGAGTAATTTGGAAATAATTTTTGTATCACTGTCAGTTAAACAGATTGTGCAGTAGGAGGGACATATTCTTTAGGTATACCTGGTTTAACAATGGGAAATTTGGTCTTCACAAACAGAAGGAGGGCAGTAAACTCCTCAATCACAGTCTTCCCATGTTGGGGTTCATGCCAGTTCAAAGAAAATCACAACATAATTTGTGTACTATATTGCCTAAGAGCTGTCCGATAGCACAGATGTAGTGCATTGTGCTACTGTGCAGGTGACCCAGATTCAGGTGTTCATTGCGTGGTCTCTTTTTTTTTTTTTTTTCTTATTATACTTCCTCCCTGGCTGGCCCTCCTTCCTCTCCACCTAGCCCCGTTACCCTGGCTTCCCTAGGACTTACCTCTCCATAGCCCCCATGGCTTGCCCTCCATAGCAGGGGTGACAGGAAGTCCTCTCAACCCAGCAGGGCCGGATCCAGGAGGAGCTGAAGTGGCTGGTTATGGGTTCTGCGGCAGACGGGCGCTCATCTTAACAGCCAGGTGTTTTTTCAGTTTCTGCCTCCCTGGAGGCATGGCATGCTATGACTTCAGGGCTTGTGCCACGTGCCCCACGCATCGCATGCCATCTGCCCCACCTTCAACCTACTGGCCTGGGCTGCCTTTCCTCTAGCCTCCGTCCAGGGGCAGGCCAAGCATCAGGACAGTTCTCCACTTCCTCTCCTCCCGGCCAGCCCTCTGACACCTGGGCTAGCTTAGGAACTCAGGTCATCGTGAAAGTGGTAGTGCTACCACTGCACCGGTGAGGCTGGCTCCATTTAAGTAGTCTGCGATTGGACAGCCATGGTCAGGGAGTGCTACCAGAGGCAGATAATCCTCTGTCAGGAGGTGCTGCATTCCCTGGCCACAACTGCCTTTGTGGCAGACCCCGAGGAAATGGCATAGCGCCATTTAAATGTTGTGGTGTTTGATGTCCATGGGAGCATTTTATAGATAGAATAATATATGGGGTGGTGTGTATAAACTTGAGTTTAAACACACTACCCTATATTTTATTTATATAATTGCTGAGGTTCCTTTTAGCTTCAACAATTATATAAAATAAAGAGCTTCAGTGTATCCTAGGGTCTGTTTCGTTTTAGTCGGTGCCAAGATTTGCGTATTTTAAACCTGTTTTTTTTCCCCTTTGTGCGAGGTCTTTGTGTGTTTCCAGGGTATATGGAAACAAGAAAGAACTTACCACCGAGTTCTTGTGGTGGTTCTGTTTCGAGGCGAGATGGGCGGTGAGCAGTCTCGACTGGTGGCGTACTGCTGAGCATCACGCCTTTGAGGAAATACGATGCGCGTGTTTGCTGTTATAAACACTCCTTTATAATGGCAAATTACGCCACAGTTTCCTATGGGAAAAAGGGAGACCCGTTTATTATAAACCTTTTATGCTTCAGCATTTAATCCTCCTGAGAAATGTACATAGAAACATAGAATTTGACGCAGATTAGGACTGTTTGGCCCATCTGGTCTGCCCATTTCCTCCTACCAACAATATTACATCAGACCATGTCTGAGCTACAGTTCTTTTCCTCCTTCCTTTCCACTATGATTCCTTTGTCCTTATGCCATGTATTCATGAATCCCACCAATGTTTCTCCGCTAGGCTGTTCCAGGAATCCACCACTCTTTTGTGAAGAAATACTTCCTCACATCTCTTGAATCTACCTCCTTCCAGCTTCATAGTATGTCCCCTTGTTCTTGAGCACCTTTTCTTATGAAATACTCCTTCCTGTACATTTTACCCCTGTGAGGTATTTAAAGGTCCTATCATATCTTCCTTCTCCCTCCTCTGTTCCAGGGTGTACATATTGAGGTATTTAGTCTCTCCTCATAGGGCTTTTGATGCAGACCCTGTACCATTTTAGTTGCCCTCCTCTGGCTCACCTCCACTCTGGATATATCCTTTCTGATATGTGGTCTCGGGCAGGACACAACACTCTAGGTGGAGTCTTACCAGCGATCTAGAGAGGCAACACCACCTCCCTCTTTCTGCTGGTCATACCCCTCCCTATGCACCCTAGCATTACACTTACCCTCCCTACTGTCTTGTTGCACTTCTAACCCCAGTAATACTCGGATATTCCTACTTCTGCAGTGTCCCTTTAAGCCAGAACTGCCCAGAGGATAGAACACATGCAAATGGTAGAACTGTTTGCACGTGACAACTATTCAAATGCTGCCTTCAACTTAACTGCCTTAGTTTTAAACCAAAGTCTAGTCGCTTGGAGTTCCATTCTTCTACTTGTACCTGTGACATGAAGAAACTTATAAATTTATATAAGTATCTTTTCTTTCATTTGCTGGCATTTACTCATTATTTTAGCTAAACTTAGTTTTAGTGTTAAACTGTATATTTTATCAGTTCCTCCCGGTTTGGTGTAACGGTGGGGAACCGACTCAGTTTTGTTAATTCTGGGGTTTTCTGACTAAAAAACCCGTTAGTTTAGTTTAATTTTATTTTAAATACGTTTAGTAACTGCTTTATCGGTTACTAAACTGATGTACTAGTTCATTTTTCCCATCGGTTCCGGTTCCTTTGCTTTCTTATGGTTCTGGAACCGACCGCAACCGCTAAACTTCTGTAAAATTGTTAAATTATTTAGCGATTCACATTTTATCGGTTCCCAATAAAATGTCAGAGAAACCTAAAAAGAAAACTGGTAAACCTGGTTTTAAAAATGTACTGATTGTGGGAAGTGTTTGCCAAGGCAGACAAGCATAGTTTATTTCTTGCCTGCCTGGGCTATGATCACCTTAAGGAAGAATGTGATATTTTTAAAATCTTCCAGAGAAAACAGTGGAGAAATGCCTGAAATGGCTTAAGAAAAACTTTCTCCCTATGGATCCTCTCGCTCTGACCAGCCGACACCCTCTTCTGCTGAGGGTGAAACCACTGCAGTTACTATTTCCACCCTGAGACGGGTGATAAGGGCACTAAGAGGCTTGCTGAACTGGTTGACTTCGATTCCCTTTAAAAGACAAAGAAAGTAAAGCCACAGAACCCCTACTGAAAAAAAGGGGACCTCTGTGGGTGCTCTGGCTCTTCCTTCTCCTCAAGAAATAGCTCAGGCTTTTAAAGTGGTGCAAGCCTTACAAGGTATTTTCCCACTGGCCAGCAGCCATCTGTTCAAGTCCCAATTGGACAGACTGGCAGCACTGGTAAATCCTCATTTATTGAAAAGAGGATTATGGTGAATGTGAGGAGGAAGATAAAGGGGAACCTATTGAACCCAAGGTCTCCCCTGAGCAGGATTTTGGTTCACTTCCTAGAACCACTGAGGATTATTCCTCACATTTCTCTTTTGTGAGGCAGATAGCTGGTGCCTTGGACATCACCACAAGTGAAGAAATAGAGGATGAGGTAGAGGTGGAATGTCAAGCTGATGGGTTAACTCCCACAAAGAAGCTGCTCTTGCTTGTAAATAAATTCTTCAAGAAAGATGCACTGAAGATTTTACAGACTCCCAATTCTGTCCTCCCTCTTCACAAGAGGCTGGACAAGAAAGATCAGTTGGAAAGGGAAGGTGCAGAATTTCTGTTTTCCTCCCTGACCACAGGGGATGGTGCAGGCGGCTGCCTGTGACAATAGGTGCCCCTGGCCTCTCACCCACCAGATAAGAAGTCCAGAAAGATTGATAGTGTGGCTAAAAAGGATATTTGTCAGCTTTTTGGCTGTTAGGCAGGCTAATTTGCAAGTCTATGCAGCCCACTACCAAAAGTCTTTATGGCAGTCTGTACTGGACATGGCAAACAAAGCCCCTTCACGCTGTCTAGTGACCTTGCAGAAGCGGCCTGGTTTGGCTTAGAGGCAGCCAAGTATCAATTTCAAATGGCTGCTAATACCAATGATATAGCAACCAGGTGGATGGCAAGTACTGTTGCTCAACATAGGTTTGCTTGGCTAAGAGCCACAAATCTTACCCAGGACACCCAAACAAAGGCTCTGGATTTCCCTCTGGAGGTAATTTCCTTTTCAGAGAAACAGTGGCTTACATGAAGAAGGTGGGTGAATATAAAGCCACTTTCAAAAGCAAATCTGCTAAAGCCTCTTCATCCACCAGACCATATGGAAGGGAGGCAGTGGCAGGATCTTTCACACCAGGCCCATTTTCCAGGCAATGGCTGCACCCCAATACCAACAGTATCCCCAACAAGGATATTACAGAGGTAGGGGCAGGAGGGGTGCAGGTGGGGATCCCAAACCTAGCCTCAGCCCCAGAGCAAACAAACACCCTGACACGTCTTCCATAGGCTGCCTCCTTGATTCCTGTCGGAGGCACACTGTCTCACTACCTCCAGGCTTGGCAACAGATCACCACAGACAAGTGGGTCCTGGGGTAGTGAGTCAGGGCTGTCTCTGAAATTCAAATCTCTTCCTTTTCTGAGAACCAGAGTGTTCAGATCATCCTCCTAGTGGAGAAAAAGCTACTGGCGGCAGAGGTTTGCAACCTGCTGCTGTCACGGGCAGTGGAACCTGTCCCAACTCAGCAGAAAGAAAGGGGTTTTACTCAAGGTACTTCCTTACTACAAAGAAGAACGGAGTTGGTAGCCTATCTTGGATCTCAAGGTTCTAAACGAGCATTTGACAAAACCAAAGTTCAGAATGGTAACTTTGGCATCGATTCTGCTAAAACTCCAAAAGGAGACTGTTGACATCACTGGACCTAAAGATGCCTATTTCCACATTCCTATAAGGGAGTCTCACAGAAAATACCTCAGGTTCAGACTCCCATCAGGTCATTACCAGTTTTCAGCCCTGCCATTTGGCCTCTCTTCAGCACCAAGGGTATTCACAAAGTGCCTGGCAGTGGTTGTGGCACACCTCAAGACAAGGTATCATGATGTTTCCATACTTGGACAACTGGCTGGTGATAGGAAAATCACCAGAGCAAGTCAGACAGCATCTGCAGATCACCCGGAGCTTCTGGAGTCCCTGGGGTTCTTGATAAATCACAAAACAATCTGTCCTTCTACCTGCATAGGTGCTGCAGTTCATAGGAGCAGAGATCAACACCCTGCAGGGCAGGGCCTACCTGCCTTTAGACAGGGTAAGAAGTATCCAGCTGATCGCAGACTCATTCAGCCTGCACAAGCTAAAAACTGCAAGGCACTTCCTACAACTTCTGGGCCCCATGGCTGCGGCCACAGGCACAGTCTTAGGCTCCAGGTTCCAAATAGAGACATCCAGTTCCACCTAAGAGCACACTGGTGCCAAAGAAGAGATTCCGTCTCAAACGGATTCCAGAAACAAAAACCTTGTTACAAGCACTTCAGTGGTGGAAGCAGGAATCCAACCTAAGAAAGGTTCCTTTTAACGAGAGTCCCACTCAGTTGTTCTCACAACAGATGCATCTCTGCTGTGTGGGGCGCCCATTTGAGGGACCACACACAACCCAGGGCACCTGGTCAAGTGCAGAGTCACTCCAGCACATACATTTGCTTTAACTCAGAGCAGTGTTTCTAGCACTAAAGGCCTTCACAATACTGATACAGGGAAAGGTGGTACAGGTCAGAACAGAAAATTCCACCACAGTGTACTACATAAACAAGCAGGAGGTACCAGGTCGGTCCTCTCTGCACAGAGGCCATGAAAATTTGGAGCCTGGCTTACTCCTTGGGAGTTTACCTACATGCAATCCATTTGCCAGGGAAGGACAACTCCCTGGCAGATGCTCTGAGTCAAATCAACCAGGCCCATCACCATGGATCCTGAACAGGCAAGTGGTAGAGGTAATCTTCAGAAGATGGGGCACATTGGAGGTAGACTTGTTTGCATCCCACCAGAACCACCACCTGCCACAGTATTGTTGCAGACCACCAGATCAGGGTACACTACCCTGGATGCTTTGGCTTGGTCAGGGAAGCACCCTTATGCTTTTCCTTCCTTCCTCTGGTGTACAGGGTATTGCTGGCTCAGGTCCCAGTCAGCATCAATGGTCTTGATAGCTCCAGACTGGCTGGCCCAGGCAGCCATGGTGCTCTCTTCTGCTCTCCATGTTTGTAGCCGACTATACACCTCCCTCAGAGGCACAATCTGTTAACCTCCAACCAGGGAGACTCCTGCATCCGAGTCTCAGGTCTCTCAATCTCAAAACTTGGCTCTTGAAGATCTAGAATATGCAAGCTTACACCTCTCTGAAGCTGTTTGAGACATCCTAAGAGATTACAGGAAGCCTTCCACTAAGAAAACCTATGCTTCAAAATGGAAACCGTTTCTATTTGTGTTCAGCTAGTGAGCTGGTACCGACAGAGGCTGGGGTTCCAGCTCTTCTTGATTACCTTTCTTATTTACATTCCTGGGATTGCAGTCCAGTAACCTCAGGTCCACCTGACTGCAGCATTCACTTTCATTTCTGCTGGAAGAAATATCAATAGCTTCATACCCTATCTTTAGGAGGTTCTTCAGGGGTTTGGCCCATTTGTACCCCCCTCATAGGGAACCGATGCCAACATGGGACCTCAGTGTGTGCATAGCTAAGCTCCATGGGACCTCCTTTTGAGCCCATGGCCTCTGCTCATCTGAAATATGTCACTTGGAAAACAGTTTTCCTAGTAGCAAGGACTTCTGCAAGAAGACTTGGTGAGCTTCAGGCTGTCTGCATTGAACAGGACTACATTTCATTCCACAGGGATAAAGCAGTCCTGGAGCAAACAGGAAAGTTCTCCATAAGGTGGTTTCTGATTTCCACCTGAACCAGACCATTACCCTACCTGTCTTTTTCACTGAGCATTCCACCTCTGGTGAAAGGCTTCACAGCCTGGATGTCATGAGAACTCTCAGCTACTGTCACGACAGCCACTATGGACCATAAGCAGGACAGAAAACAGCTGTTCTTAACTTATGGGGATGTGGGAAGAAGTAACCAGCATCGAAAGGTCCATTTCTAGGAGTGTGGATATGTTGTTAATCCACACTCTCTGGCATGTCCTTTCCCTTTAAATCTGGCTGGAAGTCTTCAAGACTAGCTCCTCCACCCACCGGGTGGTAGATACCTCGACTTCGCCCCATGATGCCAGATCTTCCTTTCTGCTGGAAGATTCAGGTTCCCTCTTGCTGCTTTGCAATTTGTAGGCCCTGGATTAGCACGTCAGTCTTCACCAAATTACCTTGAAACTCATCAGAGTTTCTGATTCCGATTTCAGCGCATTGGACATGGAGAACAAACTGTCCCCGGATTTCGCTGGTGTCCCTGCAGTCAGAAATGTCGCACACCGATCCCCACCTCTCGTGTGTCTATTGCCTAGGTGTCGAACATGACACCACGCCTTGTACCTTTTGTTTTGGCCTTCCATCCCAACGTTCTGGATGACCGCAAGCGCCGCCTAAAATTGGGGAGACTGAGCTTAGAAACCGCCAGAAATCTAAGGAGGCAAGGTGGGCGGTTTTCCGCGTCGCAGGATCTGCCTTGGCAGCTTGAGTAGATGGCTGCCTTCGAGGAGGACGGCTCAGGCCGCCAGTCGCAGTTTTGTTCCTCTCAACCTTGGCTCCACATTTTGGGCTCCTTAGGGTTGTGCCAGTCTCTCCCCATCAGGGGTGAGGCACGCCTCGAGCTCGCCTCTCCACCTCCGGAAGAGGGACAAGGACCCCAAGTCGTCTTCCTCCAGAAGGAGACGCTCCTGAGACCGAGAGGTCTGAGTCCCAGGAACATGCTGGTTTCGACTTGGTAGAGATAGCTTTCTCGGCTGCCAGCTTCACGGACCTTCATCTGGCCAAGGCACTAAACAGAGGAAATGGCTGAATCGGGCAGATTACTGTTTAATTCCACCGAAAGCCTTTGTCACCGACTCTGGTCGCTGACTCCTTAGAAAGAACGCCTGTCCTTTCCTTCCCAATTGAGGAGAAGGTGCGAAACCTCGGTTTCGCGAGACTCGGTGTTCCCAATCGAACAAGCCAACCCCGTCGGTCTCGATCGAGGACTAGGACCCCTTCGGTCAAATGGCCAAAAGGGCCACAAACATTCAAAAAGAGGCACCGCCAGGTCCATCCTCAGACGAGTAGAGGCTTCTATGGAAACTCCGTCAGCACTATGAGGATTTGATGTGCAGCAGCTGATTTTAAGCAGGCGAAGCCGGCTCCCTGGCCGCCCGGCCATTGCCAGCTCCGCCTCCTACTCCGACCCCTCTGGAACCGAAGGCCTCGGTTTCACCTCCCTTGAGGCTAGCACGTATACCAGCTCGGCCTATTCCGATTTCTCCACCCGATATTGGTGGAGCCACCGCCCTAAGCAGCCTCGGCGGTCCCCCTCGAAGAGGGGATCGAGCAGACACCGGCTTCCCCGCGCCTGTCCATTACGGTCACTCCTGACCGCCTCGGGCGGTCAAAAGGGATGTAGGCGGTAGTCACTGTACCACCACTCTCGGACTCGATGACACGGACTTACACTCGCATCCAGGGATGATGAGTCGTCCATGGCGGGCTGGGGAAGGCCCTTCCTTCTTTCAGGGCATTTTCTGCCTGATCTCCGAGTCCACTGGAATGCCCCTGGAGCCCATCCAGAAAAGGCAGAGTATGCTCACGGATATCCTCAAAGGGGGATACCTTGATGGAGGCCTTTCCAGTGGCCAAAGCCATCTTTGGCCTGGCCCTTGAGCTTTGGCAGCTCCTGACCAGCCCCGCCTGCCAGCACGGCCTGCAAGTATACGGTGCCCATGGGGTCCATAGAGGGGTTCACAGAGCATCCTTCGGCCGAAAGTCTAGTGACTGCTTCTGTGTTCAGGTGTACTGGTAGCTCAGCTGACACTGACAACCCCGGACGAGGAGTCCAAGAAAATGGACTACTCTGCCTGTAAGGTGTATGCAGCCTCCTCCTTAGGCCTTAGTCAGGCCAGCCTCGACTGTCATCATAGCACACTTCTCTCATGCCATCCTTGGGTCATTGGATGAAATCCTTCCTCATCTCCCAGCGGACATGCAGACCACAGTGAAGCAGGTCCGTGATCAGGGACTGTGCTGTTGCAAAACAGCAGCTCCAAACAGCCCTGGACATTGGAGATTCCTGTGCCCTCTCTTTGGCAGCCGCGGTGGCCACTCGCCGCGGGGCTTGGCTGAGGTTATCCTCCTTCCCGGCAAATACCCAGCACAAGTTTGCTGATGTGCCCTTCCTAGGCACTGATCTCTGCGGTCCAGGAGTGGCTGTTCACCTCCAGCTCATAGAGCAGTCAGTGCCACCTTGGATGCTACCTATACGAAAGGTTCTTCTGGCAAGAGCCAGCAGAAGCTCAAGAAGAAGCTTTTCGGCATTCTTCCCCTGCAGTTAGGCAGCCCTCCTATCAAGGAGGCCAGCAGCAACAGCAGGCTCAGGCTTGGCACCCCAGGCCCAAGGGTCCTCAACAGCCCCGTAAAGGAGGCAGAGGTTCTGGTCCAGGACCCCTCCTCCTCCTCCTCCTAAGCCTGCCCAGTGATGGGTTGGGGTTGCCACCCTACACCCGCCACGCCAGCCCTGGGTCCTCCTGTGGGGGGCTGGCTCCGCCACTTTCTTTCCGCCTGGTCCGATATCATCTTGGACAGGTGGGTCCTAAAAGTCAGCCAGGGACTGCCTCTGGAATTCAAGCAGCACCCTCCCAGCCAAGCCCGTGCCCCTCGGGAGGAAAGGATCTCAGCTCGCACTCAGTCAACTCTTCAAGACGACATTGCTCAAGCTCCTCTGCAAAGAGGCGGTAGCTCCAGTGCCAGATCCTCCCACAGACCCAGCCTTCATGTCCAGGTACTTCCTGGTGCCCAAGCAGATGGGGGTTGGCGCCCATCCTAGATCTCCACGACCTGCATCAATATCTCAGGTCTCGCACCTTCCGGATGGTAACTCTGAACCAGATTGTACCATCCTGGAGCAAAACATGTGGTTCTGTTCTCTGGATCTGCAGGACCATTCTTCTATGTCCCAATTCGTCCATCCCATCAGCGGTTCCTCCACTTCAGGGTCGAAGGCACCCTGTACGAAGTTCAAGCCATGCCATTCAGTCTGTCATCGGCCTCAGGTCTTCACCAAGTGCATTGCAGTAGTGGCAGCCCATCTTGCGTCAAGGAGTTTGAATGTACCCTTATCTCGATGACTGGCTCTTGGCAGGTTCCTCCCTCCAGGAAGTGGACAGATCCAGGATCTGGCTCTTGAACCTGCTCCCAACTAAGCCTCCTGATCAACGAGGCCAAGTCGAACTCGTGTCCTCTCAGGTGATAGGCTTCATTGGGTCAGAGCTCAATATCAAGCCAGAGCTCAGCTCCCGCGGACAGGGCAGAGGTTCTTTCCTCCTTTGCCCAATCATTTCAAACAACATGAAGTCTTGATGTATTCTGACTATTGCAATGATCTCCAACCTTTGAATTGCCGGAGAACAGAGAGTTAACTTTCACAAGGCATGCAACGCTGAGCTCGAGCTCGGTTGAAGCCTCTGTCTGCTGTTGTTTGAACCCCAACCGTCAGATTCTTTACTCCGCCTCACTGAACAATCGTTCGGAGATTTCTCCTACCGCGGTTCAAAAAAGTCGGTTAAAGTGTTGTTTTTTTGCTCAGTTTCAACTGAATTTCTGCTTAACCCATCGGTTTAAGTCTCTGTCTGTGGTACCATGAGTACTAGATAGGTTTTCTATATCAGTTTTCTGTGTGGAACTCTGAAACATTGGATCGGTTGGTTTGAACCGATCAGGTTTTATATAAAACTTCTGTCTTTATTAGAGTGTGTAACGGTCCATATCGGTTCTAAAAAGCAGATTTCATTCCTTTTTTTCCAAGACTCCAATAACGGTCAGGAACCGATAGGGTGTCTTGCCTGGTGGATTACGAAAAAGGGACGTTTGGATTAGTATTGGCCATGTCTGAGAAACCCAAGAAGAAAAACGGGCCCACTGGGTTTCAACACTGTAGTGTGTGTGGGAAGCTTTGCTAAGGCTGACCCACACCACCTGTGTTTATTGTTCAGTTTGACCACCTCAATTCAGACTGCCAATTTGTAAAGTTTCCCAAAGCTACCCTGGATAAGAGAGTAGGTAGACTGAGGAAAGGGAGGTCAAGAGTCCGCTAACCCGGATGGCCAGCCGGTTCGGTTCCGACCGAACCGGAAGGAGTGCCCTCTGACCAGGGCGAAACTTCTGGGCAAAGGAGAACCGATTCTGAGGAGTCGGTTCCAGTTAAAAGAAAAAAGAAGGGATAAATCATCAGTTCGATCCACAAGTTCTTTCTCCGACCGCTGATGAGATAGCCAAGCGAAGGATAGTTCAATGTTGACTTTGTTTCTGGCCAAACCGGCACCATCGGTCAGGGCTCGGTTCGGTCGGTTCCCTGTTCCGGATTATACTTTAGAAGAATTTTATGAACTGGAGGAGGAAGTATGAAGATAATGATGATGATGGTGATTATGAAAGTCTGGATGCCCTATTGACCGGACATCTCCCAGACAGACCTTCAGGCGTTCTCCTCCTAGGCTTTCTGAGTCACCTTCCACTTTATGTTTTACAAAGTGGCTGAAACCTCCAGCTTCCTATGGAAGAAGCAGTAGAGGATCAGGAGGAGCCTGATTTTGTTGAGATGATGGACATCCCAGAGTCCAGGAGATTGTCTTTCCCTCCATAAATCTTTTGGGAAACAGACATTTAAAATTTAAAACTCCTAATTCCATACCTCCTGTGGACAGAAGAATGGACAAGAGGTATACTCTTTCAGGCTCAGACACGGAGTTCCTTTCCAGCAATGCAGCCATGTTGGGTAGTGCAGGCTGCTGCCTGTGATAAGGCAAATATTCCCTGGCTTCACACCCCCAGACAAGGACTCCAGGAGGATTGATGCCATGGCAAAGAAACAGTACATGGCAGCATCTTTGGGACTCAGGCAGGCTAACTATGGCCTAAGCAGCTAGATACCAGAAGTCCAGGTGGGACACTGTGATGCTCTGGCTAAACAGGCCCCTGACCAGCTTGCCAAGGAGCTGGAGCAGGTGGCTGCGGATGGGATTGAGGCATCCAAGGTGCAGTTTCTTGCTGCTGTGGATTCCAATGATGTTTCATCTAGAATCATGGCTACATCTGTGGCCCTTAGAGGATGGCTTGGCTCAGATGTTCAGCCTGTCACAGGATGCCCAGGCTAAGGCCATGGATTTTTCCTATCATTGGTAATTCTCTGTTTGGGGAGCAGACAGAGAATTACATGAAAAAAATGACGAGTACAGGACCTCCTACAGGAGTGCTCAGGCCAAAGGCAAGCCACTCCTCAGAGGCAGCATTCCAGGGATGGGGCAGGCCTTTTCATAGGCCTTTTACCAAGCCCAGGCCTCCTCTTCTGCTTTTGCTCAGAGGGGTTCTTTAGAGGAGAGGCAGACGGGTATGAGCAGGCCTGCTTCCACCCTCAGCCTAAAGCCCCTGCCAAGCAGACACCCTGATGGGTCTGCCTGGGCCGATTCTCCACTACCTGTAGGGGCAGGCTGGCTACTTTGTCCAGGACTGGAAGTCTTTAACATCAGACAAGTGGGTCCTGGAAGTAGTAAGCCAGGGACTGGTTCTCAGCTAAAAATTTCCCAAGATGAGTACCAGATCCTTTCACCTGCAAATCCTTCAGAGGCCCTTGCCCTAGAGGCAGAGGTTTCTTCCTTTGGCTCTCAGAGCCATAGAAAGGGTTCCTACCCTACACAGGGGCAAAGGATTGTACTCCAGGTACTTCCTAACCCCCAAAAGACAGGAGAATGGTGGCCCATCCTGGATCTGAGATACCTAAACAAGCACCTTTAAAGCCAAAATTCAAAATGGTGACTCTGGGAATAATTCTGCCCTCTCCAAGGCCAGGGACTGACTAGCCTCCTGGACCTCAAGGATGCCTGTTTTCACATTCTCATCAGGTGCTCCCACAGAAAGTACCTCAGGTTCAAGTTGCCCTCAGGCCACTATCAATTCAGAGCAATGCCCTTGGTCTAACATCAGCCCCAAGGGTGTTCACAAGTGCCTGGCAGTAGTAGTTGCTTTCCTAAGGAGAAAAAGATCTCCATCTTTCCATACCTGGACGACTGGCTCATAGTAGGTCAGTCTCCAGACCAAGTCATGTCACATCTTCAGGTAACTCAGCAACTGCTCACTTCCTTAGGGTTCCTCCTAAACCTTCCAAAGTCAGTTCTAGAGCCAGTGCAGCTCCTCAGCTTTATAGGGCGGAGCTGGATACAACAAAGCAAAGGCCTTCCTTCGCCTGGACAGGGCAAGGACACTAATAGAACTGGCTCTTCTTTCACCCTTCAGGTGTCTCGACCAGCAAGGCACTTCTTAGCTCCTGGGCCACATGGCAGCCTCTGCAGCAGTGGTCCAGGGCAAGATTTCAGATGAGGGACATTCAGTTCCACTTGAGAACCTTCTGGTCCCAGAGAAAGGATTCCTGACCAAACTAGTCCCAGTGACTCGAACCCTGATCCAGGCTTTGCAATGGTGGCAGGATCAGGACAATTTAAGGCAAGGAGTTCCTTTTGCCACTCAGTCTCATTCTCTAATCCTCACCACAGACGCCTCCTCTTGGGCTGGGGAGACCACTTGGGGATCTTACCACCCAAGGGCTGTCGTCACCTCAAGAATCCCTGGCTTCACATCAATCTCTGGAACTCAGAACAGTGTTTCTGGCACTACAAGCTTTTTCCAAGTCTGTTCAGAACAAAGTAGTCCAGATCAGAACAGACAATACCACCACAATGTGGTACATCAACAACAGGGGCACTCGGTCTATGGCCTTGTGCACAGAAGCAATGAAGTTATGGTCTCTGGCCTATTCCTGCAGACTTCTCTACAGCAGTTCACCTCCCAGGAAGGACAATGTCCTCAAGATGCTTTCAGCAGGATATCTCAGGGCCAGCACGAATGGTCCCTAGATCCCTAGTTTTGAAAGTGATTTTCTCCAGATGGGGCACTCCTCAGATAGATCTTTTGCAGCCCCAGACAATCACCAACTTCCTCTTTTTGCTGGAGACCCCAGTATTGGGCTCCAGTCCCCTGGATGCTCTGGTACTCAATTGGAAGGGAAGTTCCTATGCTTTCCCCTTCCTCTCTCTGTTCAAGGTACTAGTCAAGATCAGGTCTCAACCCTGCAAAGTGATTCTGATTGCTCCAGACTGGGCCAGACAGCCCTGGTACCCACTGTTGCTGTCCTTAGCAATCTACCTTCCCTGTCTCTTCCCAGGAATTACAACCTGTTGACATCCTCTCAGGGAGGGTTTGGTATCCGAATCTCAAATCTCTCAATCTCAAGGCTTGGCTCTTGAAGAGTTAGAGTTTGCTGATCTGCACCTCTCTCAAGGTGTCCTGGATATTCTAAAGGCTTCTCGAAAGCCTTCCACCAGAAAGACTTACAACCCAAATGGAAAAGGTTCACTATTTGGTGCTCTGGAAAGCATATTTCTCCAGAATCTACTGGGTTGCCTACAGTCCTGGACTATATGGTTCATCTCAATGGCTTGAGTCTCAGACCAGCTACACTCAAAGTACATTTTGGCAGCTGTTTCTGCTTTTTGTCAGTAGGCAAGCCTCTTCTCTTTCAGCCCATCCTGTATTTTGAAAATTCTTCAAGGGACTGTTGCACACCAATCCTCCCTTCAGGGACCCTTCTCCTGCTTGGACCTTAATGTTTGCATTGCTCAGCTTATGCAACCCCTTTTGAGCCTTTGTCCTCTGCAGAACTTAAGTACTTGACTTGGAAAACTGTGTTTTGGTAGCCATTACCTCTGCCAGGCGATCAGTGAATTGCAAGCCCTGTCAGTGGGAGCCTGATTTCATCTCTTTCCATAGAGATAAAGTGGTCCTAAGAACTAACAGAAGTTTTTGCCTAAGGTGGTTTCAGATTTCCACCTTAATCAGTCTATGTCTCTTCCTGTTTTTCACTGACCATTCCTCCTCTGAGAGAGGAAGCTGCACAGCCTGGACATAAAAAGGGCCCTTAGCTACTACATAGCGCACCAAGGGTCACAGGTTTGACTCCTCCAGTTGTTCCTCACTTATGGAGAGGTCGGTAAGGGCAAACCTGCCACTAAAGATCTGTTGCCAGGTGGATTGTCTCTTGTACAATTCTGCTACAAAAATTGGGTGAGAATCCCGCTCTCAGGCCTGAGGGCTCACTCTACTAGAGGTACAGCTGCTTCCCTGGCTGCTGCGAGGGGATATTCCTATCTTAGAGATTTGTCAAGCGCCCACCTGTAAACAGTCCATACTTTCACCAAGCATTACTCTGGATATCCAGGCTAGGAGTGATGCTCGGTTTGGCACAGCAGTACTTCAGAGCCTATTCATAAAGTAGGTTCTGTCCCTCCTCCATGGAGGTACTGCTTAGTAGTCTGTAATACTTAGAATACATCAAGACTTCATGTTGTTTGAAGAAAAATACTCACCTTAGTAATGTTGTTTCTCTAATGGAGTCTTGATGTATTCTGACCTCCCCCGCCTCCTCTCAGAACCTGTTTTTTGGGATGTGGGTGGGCAGGAGCACTGTTGGCACCTAGAGGTGCCCTTTTTCTCACCCTCCTTTATTTTGGGTGTGTGTTGTGTTTTGTTTTTGGGTTTCCTGACTTGAGTCTTTGCTTTGAAACCGAAAAAACCTTTTATCAAATTCAGTTGCCAGTTGGCTAGTGTGAGTTTACAGTTTCCACACAGAACTCCCCAGTGAGTATAGCTCGTAAAGATCTGACGTTGGGGTTCAAACAACAGCAGACAGAGGCTTCAACCAGCTTGAGCTCAGCGTTCCATGCCTTGCATGGAAAGTTAACTCTTTGTTCTCCGGGCAGTTCAAAGGTTGGAGATCACTGCAATAGTCAGAATATATCAGGACTCCATTAGAAGAAACAACATTACTAAGGTGAGTAATTTTTTCTTGTGGTTGGGCACTTGTGCCCTGCCCGGGACTTCCTGCGCCTTCTGGGTTATGGCGGCATGCACCTCAGTGGTCCGTTGTGCCAGATGGCACATGTCCCCCTCCAGTGGGAGCTGGCCACTCCAGTGGACTCAGCGCCATGGTCACTTCAACCAGCTGATCACTGTGACCCAGAAGATGTGGGACACTCTCTAATGGTGGGACCACCCCAGACCCAGTTGCAGGAAGGGATCCCGTTTGTCCCCCTGAGCCGGCACGGTCGTTGTCGACCGATGCCTCTCTCATGGACTGGGGCGCCCACATGGGGACAACAGAGCCCACGGGTTCTGGACCCCGAGAGTCCCGATGCCACATCAACCTGTTGGAACTCAGAGCAGTCAGACTGGCACTGTCAGCTTTTGCTCCTCAGCTCTGGAGTCAAGTGGTTCAAGTCCAGATAGACAATACCATGACCTTGTACTACCTCAACAAACAGGGCGGCACGCACTCCTGTCTGCTGTGCAAGGAGGAGCGCATCTGGACCCTCGTAAGCTGGTTGGAGGTGGATCTCTAGCCATCCATATGGCAGGAGTCTCGAACTAGCTGGCGGATGCCTCAGCCGCATAGGCCAGACATCCCACAGTGGTCTTTCCATCCAGAGGTAGCTTACAGTCTGTTCTCCCATTAGGGCAGACCGCTGATGGACCTGTTTGCCTCCAGGAAAACACCAAGCTGAGGCTGTACCAGCCCGCCCCCCTCATCAGGGCTTACTGCAGGGGATGCCTTTCGACACCGTGGACCCCAGGCCTCCTCTACGCCTTCCCTCCATTTCCCTTGATCCACAAGATGTTACTCAAGGTGAGGTGGACAAGGGCGAAGGTGATCCTGGTAGCCCCAGATTAGGCATGCTAGTTCTGGTTCCCAGATCTCCTCAGCCCTCAACTGCAGGTCCCCGGGTGGCTTTGTACATGCCCGACCTGCTATCTCTGAACCAGGGAAGGTATTCATCCAGACCTTCATTCCTGCACCTCACAGCCTGGTACCGAGTGGCTAGAGTTCTAGACTGTGGGTCTTTCCGAGGATGTCTACACCGTGGTGGAGGCATCTCTGAAGGAATCGACCAGGAATGTTATGCCTTCAAATGGAAGAGATTTTCCATTTGGTGTCAGGGTAAGAGTCTGGACCCCTTATCCTGCTCTGTGGCTTACATTTTCGACTACCTTAGTCTCTCTCTCCAAAAGGGGTCTGCGGTCATAGGCCCTTAGGGTGCACCTGGCAGCTACTTTGCTTCTTCGGCATGGGCCGTCAGCCGACATTGGCACAGGAGACAGTGGGTGGGTGCTTCTTCAAAGGCCTGGATCACATATCCTCCAGTGTGTGAACCTCCACCTTTGTGGGATCTGTTGATGGTTTGTGCAAAGCTTATGGGCAAGCCATTCGAACCCATGCACAAGTGTGAGCTCTCACTTATCGAAGCGGCCTGGTGGCTGTCACATCTGCCAGAAGGACAGGGAGCTCCAGGCGCTTGGTGGACTCCCTTATCTGGTCTTTCACAGGACAAAGTTGTCCTGCGCTCAACCCGAAATTCCTTCGAAGGTAGTATCAGAGTTTGATCTTAACCAGGTGTTAACTCTACTGGTATACTACCTAATTACACCTCGGCCTTGAGTACAGGCTCCATACTCTGGACCTGAGACATGCTGTCTCCTATTATAAGGAGAGAACGGCGGAAATTGCGAGAGAGGTTCGCTGGCTGTTTGTCACCCACGCTGAATCCGCTTCTGGCAGACCTGCAGCCAAATGGACCATTGCGTAGATGGATTATTTAGTTGTTTAACAAGGTATAGACACACTAAGCTGAAAGCTTTTTTACAGGAGCGACCTGGGAGCACAAGGAGGTTAAATGACTTGCTCAGGGTCACACAGTATGCAAGTGGAAGCTGTGGGATTCAAACCCAGGTCTGGTCTCTATCCAGGAAATCTGTTGGGCTGCTACCTGAAGTCAGCAAATACCTTCATTACCCACTACCATCGACCTTGAGTCACGCCAGGATGCTGGTTTTGGGGCCCTCGGTTCTCAGTCTCTATTTCCCAAGTGAGGGGTGTGCCTTGCCTCCCTCCTCCTGGAGAACTGCTTGGAGTCTGCCAGAGTGTGGATGAACAACATATCCACACTCCTGAAGAACAGGTTGCTCACCTGTAACAGTAGTTCTAGGGTGGTATATATTTGTTCATCCCTATGCTCCCTGATCTCCCCAGCTTTAGGGCACAACCTTGCTTCCAGCGGGCTAAGATCTGGCATCATGGGCGAGCCGAGGTATTTCCACCTGGGTGGGTGGGAGGAGCTAGCTCAAGACTTCATGCCAGATTTCAAAGGAAAGGGACATGCCAGAGAGTGTGGATGAATAAATATGCCACTCCTAGAACTACTGTTACAGGTGAGTAACCTGTTTTTCTCATGGATAGTCCAGTGTATCCAGTTCTGTTACATTAAATCTGGAAGGAGACCCCAACAGGATTGATTGCCCACTCTACAGAACGAGCGGCTGCTACCTTAGCAGCTGCCAGGGATGTTCCACTGGTGGACATCTGTAAAGCAGCTACCTGGAAAACAGCACACACCTTTACAAAGCACTATAATCTGGATATTCTGTCCAGGGTGATGCTAGGTTCAGCACAGAAGTCCTACAAAGTCAGTTTCTAAAACAAGGTTCTGTGCCCACCTCCAAAGGTATTCCTTCGTAGTCTGCAGAAAGTTAGTAATACACAAGTATTGCTGGGGTTAGAAGAAAAATAAATACCATAGTAATCTTGTTTCTTCCTAGTGATACTCTGGTATTAATAACTTCCCACCCCTGCCTTCCCTTCTAGAACCTTTAGCCTCTGCACTCCCGCATATTGTGCTCTCACATGCGTGCCACTTTCTAGCACGCATTTGGGTAAACAAGGTTCATGCTGTGCCCCTCCTTTTCAGGTGATTCTGACATTTTTGGGGTATCTGTTATATTTTTCCCTCCAATTGGAGGGTTTATTTGGGGGTTATGGGCTTAATTATCACTATTATTACTGATTATTACCGCTCAGTATTCATAGTCCTTGTGGCCTGCCTTTCCAGGCGCCTGGGAAATCTGAGGAGGTTTAGAACTAAGCAGTTAGTTCAAGGCAGCAATTGAATAGTTGTCACAGGCAGATAGTTCCATCATTTGCATGTGTTCTATCCTCTCCGCAAGTCTGGCTTAAAGGTACACTGCAGAAAGTTATGAATACCTGAGTATCACTGGGAAGAAACAACATTACTATGGTAAGTAATTTTTCTTCCTGGCCACCCTTAGGTCATCCAGTATGATTACCCCAGGTATCTTTCCTGCTTAGTGATTGTCAATACCACTCCACCCATTTTGTACTCCCTGGGTTTCTGTGCCCTAAGTGCATTGTTTTGCACTTTTTCACATTGAAACACAGCTGCCATAACCTTAACCCCTCCTGTAGCTTTCTCAGGTCTCTTTTATCCTTTCCACTTCCCCACCCCCGAGTATCCACCTTATTGGCAGAATTAGATGTCATCTGCAAAGAGGCAGACATCCCTTCCAGCTCTTGTGCAATGTCATTATAAAGATATTAAAGAGAACTGGTCCCCACACTGATCCCTGAAGCAGACCACTGGTCACCCTCCTTCTTCGTGAGTAGAATGCCATTTACCACTACCCTTTGAATAAACATTTTACCCCCACTCTTGTTCCTGCTTACAGGCTTAAGCTGCATGTTCCCCTTTGTGCTGTTTCCATGGAGGGCTCACCTCTGTCAAAGGGGCTGTGCACTCTCAAGGACATAGTGGTGTCATGTAGCACCACTTGTGGCAGTTGGTGGAGGACAGAGACAAAAGCATGGGGTAAAAAGACCTATGCTCGCCAGAATGACAGCTGGCACTTTCAGGTCCCATGCCACATGGGGAAGTCCTCATGGGATCCACAGTGTTGGGGTTCAGATGTCACCAGCCTGAACAGGGAAATGGGCAGCCTGGTGATTAGAGAAGAAAACCCTATACGGCAAAAAAGCCTTGATACTACTTGTCTGCTGTGTACTACATCAGCCTATTGCTTAATCACCATGTGACTCTTGTAGTCTCCTCTTTAGTTTATACTTTTCAGAGTGGGTCAGCAGCTGTGCCGACAGCGGAGGTGACATGGAGAGGTGTGTGTCACAGCACACACTTCTTTTGCTAATGATTTGTGGATGCAGCTGTTGTGGGAGACCAAGTATCATCTCAGGTGCTCCAGGAAGTGCTTGAAAAGGTGAAGGGCTTTGTGCAGGGTGGTGGGGGAGTGCGCATTTGTAGATTTTACCCATGATGCATCATCTGATCCAACAGTTGAGCCAGTGGTATTGTGCTGCAGAATGGGTAATGGACCAAATAATTGGACATAGAAATGAAAGGCTTATTAAATTTATTGAGAAAATAAAAAGTAGCAAGCCTTGTATGTTTTCTAAATTTGTCAGCCAAGTGGTTAAAATTGTGTTTTCCTTGACTTTGCAGGCTGGTGCACTCAGGCCTTACACGGGGTCCCTTCTGTTGGATCAGAGCTGACCTTTGCTACGAGAACAGGTTCCCGCCAGGCATCGACATGCACCTCTTTAGGGTGGAGACACAGAGGGATCTGTCTGCCTGGACCAGGATGTTGGTGCAGGGTTGTCACACCGCCACCGAGCTCATCAAGGAAGTCTCACTAGGTATGCTCTAACCGCTTTTGTAGTGGATGTATTGGAAATATTTAGGTGGGGAACCATTGCCTGTAGATTTGTGAATGGGAGCCTGTCGTCTGGAGTGGGGGAAATCCTCTTCTATTGCTCAACTGAGAAAGATCACAGAGGGGTGAACTCTCACAGTTTTGCAGGACATGGGAAAATGAAGCTCCTGGGGTTCCTGCCCCATTTAAAGCAGCAGTGCATGATAGCAGTGAAAACTGTGACCTACACTTTTTTATTCTATTTCAGACTGTCCCTTATCTCCTGACTTATATGATACCCTTCCTTCTCCATTTTGTGTCTACTTTAACACTTTTTCCCCATTTAAAATAATAAAAGTGTGTTTTTTGTTTGTTTTTAATTTCTGTTTGTTTTGGATTAACCAATACATATACTATCCTCATGCAAGAGAAACAGGACCAGTACATTTTCCATTGCAGTAATAACATAATTATATAGCTTCTACATTCTGATACAGTAGGAGTTGGGGAGAAAAGCTATAAAGCTATAGTATTTGGTATACAAGTAGACCAAAAAGTCCCAGGTAAATGTCCATCATGCCAGCTGCTTCAGTGGCCTGGGTTGTTGACCATACCATAGGTATACTGTCCAAAAATATATGCCACACTAACCAGTAGTGTTATAACCCTGAGACCTATAATGTGAATAGGGATTCTTTGTTAAAACCAGTTACTCCCCTCACCCACCAACAATTCAACAATCCCAACAATTATTTCTGTTGGAGACATCCAACATTAGACTTTAAGAGAGCTAAATCTTCAAGCTGTGCTTAAAGTAGAACAACTTTAAAATAACCTTCAGGAAGGTGCAGTTGTACATAGATGCCTGTACATACAGGCCCTTTACATCATTAATAATTTTGTTATAACTGTATAAATCTTTTTCTTTCACTCTATAGACATTTGCACCCAAAAGAGCAACCTCCTCTTCTCTAACCATTGAACAAATTAGCACAGCAGAAACTATTTAGAAAAACTACTATGAGTCCTTATAAGTTATTTAGGAAAAGTCCATGTACTCATCCCTCTGAGTCAGAGCTTTCAGCACTAGGGAGCCCTCAGAACTTGTTTAAAATAACGGCCTCTGCTCTCAGTCCACCATCCACTGTCCTTGGGGTGATGAAATTGGCAACTTTTGCCACCGTAAGTTATTCAGAGCCGAGCTGGGAGAAGGAAAAATGAACAATCCCCAGCGACCAAAATTTTGCCTGACTGTGTCAAGTTGTTTGTATCTAGAATGACTCTGGAAGGAGAGGTCAGGAAAGCACTTAATGTCTCAGCCTTGAATTTCCAAAGGGTAGGCCGTGCAAGTGGTGACGATGAGAGTGTATCTGACTTCTGGGCCAACAGTCCACAAAACAGCTGTTCGGGGCTGAGTTTGCATCCATAGGCCGCACCTCAGTGTAGTTCTAAGCCTGCCTGAGGTCCGACCACTAAATTCCTCGGTATACCAAATTTTTCTGCCATCCTCGACTTTAAAAAGACCAAAAGGTTCACCCCTCAGCAACCTCTGGCAAACCAATTATTCGGACATTTCCTGCCTGCATAGCATTCTCCACTCCTTCCAGTCGACTCAGTAGTTGTTGGTTTTCTTTTATTAAGGTAGTTGAAGCTGTCCGAGCAGCCAAGGATTGTTTGTCAGCATCCTGTACTATTGATGTTAGCGAGGCAAGGGCAGCATCATGGTTCTCCAGCTTAGCCAGTGTTTTTCAGTCTTAGAGTCCATTGCCCTTACTGACTCCAGAATGGTCTGCTATGGAGGTTCCTTAGTAGATGACGACCTCGCAGACTGTGCTGTCTCTGATCCTCAGATGATTGCTGCTATGATGTTGAGGCTCTGAGCAGCAGAGAGTGGGGCTATGTTGCGTCATTTGGCCCATAGCAAGTTTGGTATCCTCTGATAGCCCAGTATGTCCAGAATACGTTGAGATTACTTTTATTGTAAATTTTCAAATAAAACTTTAAGTTTGGTGGTAAGAAGGGAGCAAGAAGTACAAAGCAGCTGGAAAAAGCATGCTGCTGGAAGCTAACTCTCATGCCCCCAAGTATAAGCTTCTTTAATATGGCTCAAAACAAGGTTTAAATGAGTATTCTCAGCTGGTTTTGTACACCCATTGTCCCATAAGGTCAGGGAACAGGGTCTGCTGCGTGCTAATTCAGTATTATCACAAGAAAAGTGACCTTAAACACTGGGTGTTTAAAACAACAGAGAATACTTGATGAAAGCCTGGTCCAGGCCATATTAAAAGTAGTTTAGATGGCAAGTTGAAAACTTTGCTTCGTTAAATTAATTTCAAATTCGCCTCTTTATTTCACAAAGTTAATCTGCCTTAGAACTCCAAATTCGCCGTAAACTGATAACTTCAGCGAATGAGAGGTTGGTAACTTTGCTGGCAAAGTTTGGTACAGAGACAAAGTTTCAGTATACAGTGGGATAGGACGTCACATGTTGCTGAAACAAGCTGTATGTCATGAGGAGGCTGTCTTCAGTGTAGTCTTCTGAAGACAGAGTAGAAGTCATGTGCGCTTGTCTGAGGAAAAAAAACGTTTTAAAATACATCTCAAAACCAAGCTTTGAATCTAAATTGCTCACGATTATACCTAGAGGGTCTTGTGCTGCTAGATTTGTATTTTTTTTCTCATCATTTACTTTAAAGTAGTGGTTACTGTTTGTCAGTCTGTGAAGCAGTGGTGGTGGGGCTACTGTAAAGGCAAGGAAACCCAGAATGATCCGGAGCATTTTTGTCTAAGCAGGAGATTTGTGTTATATTTTTTTTTTTTCACTCTTTCTTATGCATCATTTTTGATCTGTGGTGACTAAGTTCTTATTTTATATCTGTGGTTTAGTTTGATGTGTTCAAAGTATTTTGTTAGTGTCTTTCTCTAGCAGTTTTAGTTATATTTTTCTTAGTGGACGGTGTTCTTTCACTTTTGTTATACTTAATATTAAATTACCCATTACCCTGTCATTTTAATCCCTGTTTTTTTTTTTTTTAAAAGAAAAAAAAAACTTTTTGTTGTTTTGGTGGTAGTTTTTCGATCACACTGCAGATCTCTAAACCTCTAGGGGTAGGTGTTGTCTGCTGTTGCTGATAGTTAATTTGTTTACCCCATTACACCTATTGTGTGTGTAGTGCTAGTTTATTCATCTCTGTGTTGTGTTAAAAGGGGAGGTGTTGTCTGAGGACGACCTATACATCCAAACATGATCTCAATGTGTACTACCAATAGTGACACATAATACCTCTGGAAAAATTCATAGTGTTCCTTTCAGCTTAAGCATGGTGCCTGATCCACTGTTTAAGTCCAGTAATCATCAAAAATACACCACCTCTTAGATTACAGCCATACCACGTTTCAGACAAAATCGACAAAATTTGACCCAGTTATGCCTAAAAACCAAAGGGAATAGTTGGTGGAAGTTATTTTGACCCAACTTCACCTTTGTGTACCCAAGGAGAAGTTACAGGCAAGTTACCAATTGCAATTTCCTATTGTAACCCCCGCAAATGGGGGTTCCCAAAAGATTTCCAGGAGCTTGCTTGAATGCTCCAAGCCTGAATGGTGTTTGCGTTTAAAGCCATTTATCAGTGAGTGTTTTAGAACCTCTGGTACTGTCTCTTTAAGAGCTGTCTGCTTGCAGACATAATTAGTTTGTATGGGGACTGTGTGTTTCTTTGATTGAGTACCACTAGAGCTGCTAATTCACTCCATTTTGCAGTCACTAGAGTGCAAAGGAACTCTCTGAAAGATGTAACTGTTTGCCAGAAATCATTTAGAGTAATAATGAAATTACAGTTTGTCTAACCTGCTTTCTTTGCAGTCAGAACTGTGTCTGCCTAGTTCCCCATTCTGGTTTTGAACTGCTGAACTGGACCAATCAGTGTGGGGTAAGCTAGCTCTAAATGGTGCCTTGGACTGAATCAGAACTTGGACTCATAATCTGAGCCAGCCACAAGAGGATTGTATGGGCAGTGACTCTGGGAGATGTAGTTTAGACTTCGCCTTTTGGACCAACAGGAGCAGTCTATTGTGAGTGACAGCCAATCCAGTCAAGAACTGGGAGGAACTCAAAGGAAGTGCCCGGTTTTGTCGGTTGGAGTTTCAGTTGAGCTCTGACAGTGAAGAAGGAAGGAGCCCTGTGCTTTTTCAGTGTGCAGTTTTAGTCGGGAACGTGTGTAAGGCCCAGAGTTCCGGTCTGCAGCTTGTGTAACTGCTTGTTAGGACTGAATCAGTCCTGTGAAGAGAATCAAAGGATATCTGAAGAGTAGAAACCAGGCTCACCCTGTAGAAGACTGGAGAAATTGCTGAATGCACTCGGTCTGTCAGGAACTGAATCTGCTGTGTGTTCTCCGGTATTGTGCAGTAATTGCGATCGGGATAGAGAGCAGCCTGCCTGGTATAGTACTTTCTGTTTTACCATATAAATGTGTGAAGAGGCTTGTGTACCTCAAGTGAATCCTGCTGCCATTAAAGGACTTTTGCCTGTTACTGTTCACCATATAAATGTGTGAGGAGGCTTGGTTAGCTCAAGTGAATCCTGCTGCCATTAAAGGACTTTTGCCTGTTGCAGTTTGCCATATAAATGTGTGAGGAGTCTCGTGGAGCTCAAGAGTAGCCCTGCTGACATTGAAGGACCCTATCTTGTTTGGAGGTCGTGAGTACTAATTCAGAGTCGCTCCCTGTTGAATTGCCACATTGAATCCAAATGGAATCACTGTACTGCTGACTGTTTAAACTAATTTTTCTTTTCTCTGTGGGAAGGGCCCCTACCAGCTGCCACGGGTTTGGACTAGCCACTAGGGCTTGGGTACCCAGGGACAGTAACTGGTAAGGGATAGGCTCTGCACAGAGCCATAGGTAGATGAGTAAAGTGATAAGCTAATTAACCTGATTTCCCTGTCCTTGTTATATTCCCCTAAATAAATCCGAGCTGCTTGTTTCAGCAAAGTTATACTGCCTGAGGTATTTGTCTATGTTAAAGTATTGTACTGTGATTGTTGCACTGTATCTTATTTTGGGGGGTCCCAGTGCCTGAACCAGCCCTGGGGGTAGAGTGTATACTGTGAAGGTAATTCTGATATATTGTGTGGGCCACTAGTGGGAAGAAAGGGGGTTGCAGTGTCCCAGAGGGCTGTGACCAAGTAAGTTTAACTATTGCAAACCCTGAACTCTGGGTGGAGGCACCGCCATTGGATCCAGGCCCCTCAACCTGTTAGTGGCAAATCAGGCAGGGTAGTAGCCCTGGGATAGCGCCATCTAGGTGTTACACTATTAAATAGAAAACTTATAAAATGATCCACAAAGGTGAATTTGGCAACTTTGCCTTAAACTTTGCTCATGCAGTTAAAACTTTGCAACATCTCTGATTAAAAGGAGGCCTCTTATTATTTTTTCAGCTATTAAAGAAGTGGCAAAGCAGTCTTAAAATGTGGAAGAAGGTGTATCATACAAGTTAGGAGATATGGGGCAGTCTTAATTTGAATAAAAAGTATAGATCAAAATTTTCTCCACTGTCATGTGCTGCTACTCGAACTCTTTTGAGACACATATGGAAGCTACAAACATACTGTATTTCCAGTTACATGGGACATTTCTTATTAGATGTATGTATTCCTCTGTCATATAACTCTCTAGTGGGCTACTGTTTTTTTTCTTTTTTTTGCAGTGTTATTAGAAACATGACTTTTTTTTTTTTAAATTTCTATTTTAGCTTCTCCTACATCCTATGGATCCCGACCCTTCAGGGCGCCAAGGAGTCATCGACCTGCCTCACTTGCCCTGCCCGATGCCACCACCCAGTCCTCATGGAGCTGTGCTCTCCCCGAGTGGGGGAGGTGAGGCGGCAGACACCCGATACTTCAAGTGGTGTCGGATCAAGGGCAGTCTGGCAGGCAAGGGCATATAGGGGCCCGCTTCCCGGCATCCACAGGCATTTCGTGATTTCCTAAGGTGGAGTGCACGCCCCTACACCAAAGCATTGCTGCCGGCTTCACCACCCCATCCTCAACATCAGCTCTGTACTTGCTGATGCCAGAGGCCAGTCGGGTACTGAGTGTGAATCCCCTCCCACTCAGGAGAGGAAAGCTGTCCTCGGATGCTCAATCCTCTTCCTCCTCTGTCGACTCCTGACGCCCCGGCTCACTTCCCAACCCGGGTCACCAGCGCAGGCGAGGTAGGCCCACGCCCAACCATCAGTGCCACCGGGCCAGCCTTAGAAACATAGACTTTGATGGCAGATAAGGACTGCTTGGCCCACCCAATCTGCCCATTTCCCACCTATTGTATAAGCTGCAGATTCTAGTTTTACCAACAGCCTACTTCCTCCTACCTCCCACTAGAATTACCTTACGCCTGTCCCATGCATTCCTAAATTCCTCACTGTTTTTGACCCCACAACCTCTTCAGGAAGGCCGTTCCATGCATCCACCACCCTCTCAATGAAAAAATACTTCCACACGTTGCCCTGAGTCATCCCCACTCTATCTTTAAATTGTGTTCCTTCTTCTTGCACACCTCTTTTCTGAAAGATGCTACCCTCTTAGACTTTGTTGATTCCCTTGAGGTACTTGAAAGTTTCTATCGTGTCCCCCACTTTCTTCAAGGGTATATGTATTAAGCTCTTCTAGTCTCTCTTCATATGGCTTCTGGTGCAGACCCTGCAACATTTTAGTCACCCTCCTCTGGACTGCCTCCTTTCTGTCTGTGTCCTTGTGAGATGGGGTCTCCAGAACTGCACGAGTACTCCAGATGAGTCTCACCAACCCTCGATACAGAGGGATAACAGCTTCCTGTTTTCTACTGGTGATGCCTTTCCCTATGCTTCCCAGTATCCCCCAGGCCTCCTTAGTGCCTTCTCACATTCCTTGCCTACCTTTAGGTTGTCTGATATGACTACCCCAGGTCCCTTTCCATTTCTGTTGTCGTCCAATACCCCTCAATTGTGTACTCTTCCTTGGGTTTTTTCCCCAGGTGTGTTACTTTGCACTTCTTTGCATTGAATCTAAGCTGCCATACTTTTGACCATTCCTCCAACCTTAGCAAGTCCCTTCTCGTCCTTTCCACCCGCCTTGTGTATTAACCCTTTTGCAGATCTTTGTGTCATCTGCAAGAGGCATCTTTCCTTCCAGTTCCTCTGCAGTGTCACCTATAAAGACATTAAAGAGGACCGGTCCCAGTACTGAGTCCTACGGTACCCGCTAGTAACTCCCCTTTCTCCTAAGTGGACTCCGTTAACAATTACCCTGTCGTCTTGTTGTCCAGCTAATTTTTACTCAGGTTACCACCCTGGGACCCATTCCCAGGCTGGCTAACTATTTATTAATCTTTGTGTGGGACTGTGTCAGATGCCTTGCTAAAGAGGTTATAGGGACCAGGAGTTGCCCTGGGGTGAAATGGGCGAGAAAGGATTGATCTTACTTGAGAGGTCTCTTGCAGTAGGTATTCACATATAGGACTAAGCCACCAGGCGTCAGGACCTAAAGAAAAATTTCTAGCTAGCAGTCTCTGGCGAGGACCACCCCCGTTAGGTGACCGGCGTCATGTGGCGTCGGTATAAAGGGTTGGTCCCCAAGCCCGCTTGCAGTTCTTTCCGCCGTCTGCTTCTGAAAGTTCCTCACGGTAGAACGGCACTCGTCAGTTCATCAGTCCTAAAGTTTTCAACTTTTTCAACCTTTTATCGATTTTCTCGATTCTTCTTCAACATCTGCTGTATGTCATCCCTGATGCCCTCCGAATCGCATAAAAATAAGTGCGACTCGTGGTTCAACTTCCACACAAGGCGGCCACCCTTGTGCCTCTTCTGCCCAGGCCCTGACCACCCGGAGAAGTGCCAGCTACCAGAAGTTCAACTGCCACGCCAAGAAGAGAAGGCAGCAGTCCCTGGAAGCCCATCTCCTCAAGAAGAAAATGGCCTCCATGGAAAAGAGTTAAAGGCGCTTAGGCTGGCGTCCACTTCCCGAAGGCCACAAAAGAAGCATGACAAGGAGAAGCACTGGGAGTGGGAGTTGTCTTCCACAGCAGCCACGACTTCAGCTGGAGTCGCAGCCCTCAAGGTAACATCCTCTGGAGGATTGCTCTCGCGGCCATCTTGAGGCTACCAAGAAGGCGTCGCCCCTCCCATCAGGCTCATGCTCGGGCCCTTTGGAGCCTCCGGCAAAGGAGGCCTCTGTTCCTGTTAAGGCTACTCATCCTTCGTGGCCTTCTGGTCATAGCGGTTCGATAAGCTTTGACGTCCGGTCCCACCGGCGTCTACCTGGACAGAGCTGCTAAGCCACTCACCTCTTTGGGTGACTGCCCAGCCAAACCCCCTTCTGACAAGGCAGCCACTCCTTCACAGCCTTCCTCGGACAGGGAGTCCGATAAGTCGAGACGTCGGCTCTTCCAATGTCCACCCGGACACTGCCGATAAGGCGGCTCCCCAGACTTCTGGCGACTGCCCAGTCAAAGCCTGCGCCAGTCCCTCTTGTTACGTCTGATGCCTCAGGCTGTCCACAATGGATAACCCGTGCCCAATGAGGTCCCCGCCCCCTTGGTTTACACCCTAGGACTTCAACCCTCCTTCCCGGTTAAAACCGAAGACCTTGGGGCGCTGCTGTCAAGGGTCCCCGTCTGGCGCGGTTCGATGCTTGTCGACCTGGCGCCACCCTCCGGCATCCTTTGCTCGACTGAAGACCTGTTCCTCCGTCAGGACCGTTGGACCCGCTCGACAGTATACCTGCACCAGGCATGACGCCTGCAGGGGCCGATGCTCCCTCCTACTGCCCACCCGCAGGGCCTTTGTCAGGACCTTTTGCTCCATCAGAGCCCCTGTTGCCAGGGTGCCCGATGCCACAGTACCCGGCCGCTCAGTATCCGATGCCGCAGTACCTGGCGCGCACTATCTGGCACCGCAGTACCCAACATCTCAGTACCCGACACGGGCTTCCCAGTGTCAGGCTACGGATATTCTTATTACAGGTACCCTCACTACCCGGATCCCCGCCACCTCCTCCTCCACTTCACCGCCCACTCCACAGTTGCCAGCGGATCTGAAGGAGACCTTGGCCTCCTGGGTGGGCTGAGACCAGGTTCAGCTCACCAAGGAGGCTCAGAGTCGCCTCGACATCGGTCCCTACACCTGACCCCTACATCGGAGACAGGAGACTCCTTCCCTTTACCCGACTCCAAAGGAGAGCCTCTGCCACCCGAGGTGGGAGACACACGCCTGGGAACTCCCCAGGGGGTCATTCCTCCTCCGAGAGAGGAGTCTCTTCCTCTTCCTCAGAGACATCTGACTCAGACTCCGAGGTCTGACCGCTCTGACTATGGAGCACGGCCCCATACTCCAGAACGCCCAAGGCCGAGGAACCCTCCAAGCACCCTCCGAGGACCCTCTCTTCTGGAGCTATTAAGGAAGATCCAGGAAACATGCCAGTGGCAGTCAGTGAGCCAGACACACAGCGTGAAGAAACTCGCTGCTTATTTGGATCTGCCAGAGATCGTTCCACACTAATTCCACCCTGGATAGAGCCTCACACGATCTTATTTCCACCATCTGAAACAGCATTCCTATCAGCCCCCTTCCGAGGAAGGCAGACAGGCTATACCAGGCTCTGAAGGTGTAGACTTTCTCAGTCTTCACCCCAAAGCGGATTCAGTTGTCATCAGCGCCGCCCACGGCTGCTCTGCCAGCCCAAAACATCTGAGCTTGTCCCCGCCTGACAAGGAATCCTGGCCCTGGATCAGTACGGGAAGAAGATCTTTTCCTTTTCACACTAGGCATCGGGGCCCCTCAGTTACGCCGGCCATATGGGGATTTCCAGTCCATCCATAGCCAGGTGGAATCCAAGTTGGACTCCTTCCTGATTAGCAAACTAAGCAGGAACTGGGAGACCTAGTCCATTCCTCATTCGACCTTTCAGCACATGTTTACGTGCCACCTACGATCGCGGTGGACATATTTATTTAATATCAGTTTAACAACCTTTGAGCCAGGGGCTCATTTACAAAGGTACCTCGTCAAAGATTGGACAACATACACTAGACAAGTAGCAGGTCAGCAGTACAGTTCAACAGTATGGTACAGTCTGATTACAGGTATAGGGGAACATAACATTGAATTAACAGCAGATTCAGATAATCAAGTTCGCGATACAACAGTGAGTTAAACAGCAAATTGAATAACAAATTCAGTATAGGCAGCTAAGGGTAGCTGACTTGGCGGAGGTCCTGCTGGGGGCTGACGTGATGGGGGGGTGCAGCTCAGAGAGCTTTGTCAGTAGGTAGGGAGGGACAAATTCAGGTACAGCGGCAGGATTGTGAGTTGAGCAGGTGACTTCTAAGGCTGTATTTAAACAAGCTAATGAGGGAGCCTCAGTGATGCTAGCAGGGAGGAGTTGTACCCAGTGGGTGCTCTATAGGGAAGCCCTTTGGCCCTGGAGGTCCTAGCCCTTGGAGCGACCAGGGCTGTTTGCAGGAGCTGCGTGTGCACACCAAGGGGTTAGTACGGTGAACAGAGTTAGCTAGGCCAGGGAGAGACCATGGAGTGCTTTATAAGTAAGTTGGCAGGTTTGGAACATGAGGCGCTCATCGAGGTTGAGTATGGTGGCCATGGAGTACAGTAGACAGGTGTGGGTGAGGCGATGGGCACTGGTAATAAGTGGCATGCCTTGTTGAGCGTAAGCCGTACCTTGCGGAGGGCAGTCGGGTCTGCTGCGCCATAGACCGGAAGGCCATAGTCAATTATGGATAGAACCGAGGAAGTGACTGCCAGGCTAAGAGTGTCAGTGGGGAGGCAGTTTTGTGTCGGTAGAGGATACCCAAACGCTGCTGGAGGCAGTGGTCAGGGCAGAGATATGGTTATGGAAGGTAAGGGCAGAGTCAAAGATTATGCCAAGGTATTTATAGGATTGTACAAGTTCTACAGGGAGATTGTGGGTGGAGTGGACAGTGAGAGGAAAGTTGCTGGACTTATTTTGGGGGTGAGTGAAGAGCATGGATTTGGTTTTCTTGAGGTTGATGACGAGACGGTGCTCAGAGAACCATGTCTCCACAGAGTTGAAGGCAGTTTGAAGGGAGTTCTGGAGTGCGACAGGGTTACTGTCAGAGGCAAAGAGTACTGCGTCATCGGCATAGAGTAGGACATTTCCTGCACACATGTTGGGCAGAGAGTTGAGATAGAGGGAGAAGAGTAAGGACCGAGGATGGAGCCCTGGGGACTCCTGAGTGGATAGGGCAGGTGCCTGAGAGAAGTGCCACCCTCACACATTGGGGCCCGGTCGGACAGTAGCTGGCGCACCATGAGACTGGACGTGGCAAAGCCCACACAGGCAAGAGTAGCTAACAGGAGAGATGCGAGACAGTATCAAAGGCTTTAGATAAGTCGATAATACTGCACCTGTGAGGGAGCCCGCATCCAGAGCGGAGTGAAGGAAGTTAGCAAATTCCAGGAGTGCAGTATTGGTGCTATGACGGCTCTGAACCCATGCTGTTCAGGGCAAAGGACATCATATTTAGAGAGGTAATCTGAGATTTGGACAGCTACAATTTTCTAAGGCCTTAGAGGGGAGGAGAGGATAGAATAGGCCGGAAGTTACAGCAAGCGTCCTGTCACCACCCTTGTGTATAGGGGTAATAGTGGCCACCCTCCAGACGGCGGGGAATTGCCCTAGGCGGAGGGACTTATTAAAGAGGCAGGTGATAGGTGAGATGACCTGATCCAGGACCTGACGAGGGAGGCAGGGATCCAGAGAGTCATTACCAATAGTATTGCACTTTAGAGCTTTAAGCAGGTAAGGCCTGACTTCTTGAGTGGTGACATAGCGAAGGTGAAAAGGAGGCGAGAGAGGGAGGGGTGTGCAAGGGAGGAGGGGACTGAAGAAATTGCCAGGAGCACTGAGCTAAGGTCTGTAAAGAATTATTGAGGTGGGTAGCAATGAGGGTAGGGTCTGCAGAGATAGTCCCATTGATGTCAAGGAGCGATGGTGGAGGTGAGCGTGCACCACCATTTAGCTGCTTCACATTGTCCCAGAAGGACCTGGGGTTCCCCATGAGGAGGTAAGGGAGGCTTGGTAGTACTTGGCCTTAGCTTTGCAGATGGCCAAGTACACTTATTTGAGCAGCTGCAGCAGGCCTGTCTGTCTGCAGGCGGCCAGTTTCAACAGCGATGTGCCATAAGTTATCCCGCTGCCTAAGAAGAGTGCGAAGGCAGGGGTGACCCAAGGGTGTGTCTAACTTTGGACCTCAGAGAAGTTAAGGGTGCAAAGATGTCACAGGCAGAGTTAAAGGTTCGGACAAAGAAGGCAAGAGCCTTATCAATGTCAGGGAGTTTAAAAGCGGGGACCAGTCAGTGCAGCCAAGGTAGTGTTGTAGGTCTTTCAGGCCACCAGGTCTTAGACGTCGCGTTGAGTTGTATGAACAGCGGACTTAGGCAGGGAGGTAATCCAGTCGAAGAGAACGGAGAGTGGTCACTAAGGCAGTCTGGGAGGTTGAAGGTTGTGGGCACGGGATGGCCTGTGGTGAGGACCACGTCCAGGAGAGTGCTCGTTCCCTGCTAGGATTTATTCTAGTAGGCTGAGAGACTAGTTGGGTAAGATCAATAGCAGCACATAGCCGGAAGGAGCTCAGCCTTCGCCGTGGGTCTACGGCATCATGTCTGGCTCCATGTGTCAGGATTGGTCCCTGAGGTACAGTCCGGCTATACAGGATCGCCCTTCATTGGTTCGGTGCAGTTCGGGGTGATGTCAAGGACATTATAACCAAACAGCAAGAGAAGGCACTGCACTAAAGTCTGTCCAGACTTTGTACAGAACCCTCGGGCAGTGACATCCTTCGTCACCAAACCTGATAAAAACAAAAGCCTCAAGGAAAACGCCAACAAACGCCTGGCCCCTTCAGCAACCAAGACTCCCCAGCAAAGTCTTCAGGAGCCTCGACTGCTGCACTGCCCCACATCTTCTGACTCCCTGCCTCCCTCTGCCTCTAGCCATTCCAGAGGAACCGGTAGGGGGAGAGTCTCCTCCCATCTGCAGGGTTCGGAGAGGATACTATCAGATGCTTGGATGCTCCAGCTAATCTCCACAGGCACTCAATAGAGTATCTGCAGAAACCACCCCAGAATTCATCCCCTCAGTGGTCTTACTCCCGCAACATCTTCCTCTGGTCCTAGAGGAAATCATCTCCCTTCTGTTGAAGGCGCGATAGAGGCAGTCCCCACTCATCTTTGGGGACGGGTTACTATTCCCATTTCTTTCTAGTTCCAAAGAAGATGTGAGACTTGAGGCCAACTCTAGACCTCAGCTCCCTGAACATGTTCTGTGGAGTATAAGTGCTTCAGAATGCACTCCTTACAGAGCCTTCTGCTGTTACTCTGGCCGGGACAGTGGCAGTGTGCTCTGGACATGCAGGATGTGTACCTGCATATCCCCATAGCCCTTCCCATCACAGATACCTCTGTTTTTGTTTTCAGGGGACCACTACCAATTCAAGGTCCTCCCATTTGGTCTTTCTCTGCCCCACCAGTGTTTACCAAATGCCTGTCGGTGGTAGTGGCCCACCTGCTGCACTCCAGGGCGCAGGTATTGTTAACTGATGTTAACTGGATAACATGTACTGCAGCCACATCCAAGAGCAGGGTCATTCTCAATGCCCTGCAGGGGCAGGCCTTAGACAGCTAGTGTTGGAACCCACTCAGGAGGGAGCAATACTAGACCTGGTACTCTCAAATGGAGAGAGATCACAGATTTAGAAGTCAGTAGACATCTGGGAACGACCACTGCACAGTGTGCTTCACACGAGCACAACCATGGAGATAAGTCATACAAAACAAGGATACTGGACTTTAGAAGAGCTGACTTTGGCAAAATGGGTGAATACCTGAAAATGCACTAGCAAATGACCAAAAGGAGGGTGGAAGAACAAAGAGAAAATCAAAACTGCCATCATAGAGGCAACAAGCTTTGTGTGAAACAAATAAAGAAAACAAAGCGAGTTAAAAACCTCTGTGGTTCTCAAAAGAGGTGGCAGGAAGGTTAAGGAGGAAAAGGCTGCATTCAAAAAGTATAAGGAATCACAGAAGGAGCATGACAGGGAACTGTATCAATTAAAGCAGAAATAAGTGGGAAGGCAGTCAGAGTAGCAAAGGCCCAAACCAAGGAAAAATAGCCAACTCAGTTAAGAAGCTGGAACCAACTCGCAGAAGGAAATACTGGACCTTGTGCTCACAAACAGGGACAGTGTGATGGGGTAACAGTGGGGAGCACCTGGGAAACAGTGACCATCAGTCATTGTGGTTTGAAATCACAGAAAGAGCAGAACCAAACCACACAAAAACACGTGATCCTGGATTTTAGGGGGCAGACTTTGGGAAAACGGGAGATACTTGAAAGAGGCATTAAGGGAATGGGACAGGAATCAGGGTTGAGGAACAGTGGGCAGTATTTAAAATGGGGATTACAAGAACAACAGAATTATGCATTAAGCAGGTTAGCAAGAGGAAAGGAAGAGGAGACCATTATGGTTTTCCAAAGAGGTAGCAAAGAAAGTGAAAGCCAAAAAGATTGCATTCAGGCAATACAAAAGACACAGGCAGAAGGGGATAGGGAGAAGTACCAGGAGAAGCAAAGGGAGGCAGGAGGTCATAAGGAAACCAAAGCTCAGACAGAAAGAACACATTGCAAAATCAGTGGGTAGAGGGACAAACCTTTACAGGTACATAAGTGAAAAAAGAAAGACAAAGGGAGGGATAGTGAGACTGAAGGGGAGGATGGGGGCAGCGTGGAGGATGACAACAGTAAAGCTGACATTTCGAACAGGTATTTCTGCTCAGTTTTTACTGAGGAAGAGGAGGGTAATGGGTCTGAAGGAGTACAAGAGTGAGAATGGTGCAGAAATGGACACAAGTCCCTTTTACACGAGAAGGGTCCTGAAGGAACTGGAAGTAATAAGAGTTGATAAAGCAATGGGGCCAGATGGGGTGCACCCCAGGGTCCTTAAAGAACTAAGAGAGGTGGTGGCTGAACCTCTGGCTATCCTGTTTAGCCGATCACTGGAAACAGGAGGTACCCAAAGACTGGAGGACAGCAGATGTAGTCCCCTTATACAAAAGTGGGAACAAAGAGGAAGCAGGAACTACAGACCAGTCAGCCTCACCTCGGTAGTGGGGAAGATCATGGAAGCACTACTGAAGGAGAGATTGGTGGAACATCTGGTTGTCAATGGACTACAGGACCCAAGGCAGCATGGTTTCACCAGCGGGAGGTCATGTCAGACCAACCTCGTTGAATTTTTTGACTGGGTGACTAGGGAGGTGGATCAGGAGGGCAGTGGACATGGCCCATCTGGACTTCAGCAAGGCCTTTGACACTGTGCCACATAAGACTATTACACAAACTGAGGAATATGGGTGTGGCAGGACAGTAGTGTGGTGGGTAGGTAACTGGCTGGGTGGCAGGACACAGAGGGTGGTGGTAAATGGCTGTCACTCCACAGAGGGAAGAGTGACCAGTGGGTACCACAGGGATCAGTGCTGGGACCGGTCCTATTCAACATCTTCATCAGTGACATTGACGGGACCTAGAAGGCAGAATTTCACTGTTCGCTGATGACACAAAGCTCTGTAACAGAGTAGACACACCAGAGGTGTAGACAGAATGAGAAAGGACCTGCAGAAACTTGAAGAATGGTCAGGGGTTTGGCAGTTGAAATTCAATGCAAAGAAGTGCAAGATAATGCATATGGGGACAAAAACCCTGGCACAATATATCAGTTGGGGGTGAGGATATAGCATGCACCAAGCAGGAAAGGATCTTGGGGTTGTCATCCCTGATGACCTCAAGGTAGGGAAACAGTGTGACAAGGCAGCAGGTAAAGCAATAGGATGCTGGGATGTATAGGCAGGGCATCACCAGCAGGAAAAGGAGGTCATAATTCCGCTATACAAGACACTAGTGAGGCCCCACCTGGAGTACAGTGTACAGTTCTGGAGACCATACCTCACGAGGGACATAGACAGGGTAGAGAAGGTTCAGAGGAGGGCAACAAAGATGGTGCATGGATTGCATCACAAGTCCTATGAAGACAGGTTGAAGGAACTGAACATGTACTCCTGGAGGAGAGGAGGGAGAGGGATATGATAGAGACACAAGTATCTTACAGGGAGGAACAGGGTGCAGGAAAACACTATTTTAAGCGAAAAAGATGTTCCAGGACTAGAGGCATGGGATGAAGTTGGAGGGAGGACGATTCAGAGGAAACATGAGAAAGAATTTCTTCACAGAACGGGTGGTGGACAAGTGGAACACCCTGCCAGAGGAAGTGGTGGAGCTGAAACAATCAAGGGATTTAAGAATGCATGGGATAGACATAAAGGAATTCTGGAGGTCAGGGTAAGGGCAACAGACTTCTAGGAAACAAACTGAACTTACAAGCTCAAATGGGCAGACTGGGTGGGCCATAGGCCCTTATCTGCCGACACTGTCTATGTATCTATGTAAGAAGGGGATAAAACTTTTATAGGTACATTAGGAGCATAGAAAAGTTAAGGGAGGATAGTGAAGATTAATGAAGGAGAGGAGGTGGGCAGAGGGAAACAGTGAAAAGGCAGAGATACTGAATGAATACGCTTGCTCAGTATTCACAAAAGAAGATGAGAGGAGTTACCTAAACCAGACAGTAGAAGCACTCTGGTAGGGGGTTGACACCAGTCCATTCACAGAAGAAAGAGTCCTGAAGAACTCCTAAAACTCAAGGTGGACAAAGCAATGGGGCCTGACGAGATTCACCCCAGAATCCTAAAAGAACTAAGGAGGACCTAGTGACACCACTGACCACGCTTTTAACAGATCATGGCAGATGAGCGGCACCTGAGGACTGGAGGAGGGAGATGTGATTCCTCTCACAAAAGTGGGAGCAAGGCAGAAGCAGGAACTGCAGACATGTAAGTTTGACCTCAGTGAGTAGGGAAAATGATGGAATCACTTCTGAAAGAAATAATTGTTGAGTACCTAGAGGCCAGTGGGGAGAACTTAAAGCAGCATGGATTTACAGCAGGAAGGTCATGTCAGATGAATCTAATTGATTTCTTTGACTGGGTGACCAAAGTAATAGACCAGGGAGGGCTGTGGATAAGGCCTACCTAGACTTTAGCAAGGCATTTGACACAGTCCCGAGACAAAAGATTAATAATCAAGTTAGCCAGCCTGGGAGTGGGTCCCAGGGTGGTAGCCTGGTGAGCTAACTGGCTGCAACAACAGGACACAGAAGGTAATAGTGAATGGAACACATTCCAAAGAAAGGGGTTACTAAGTGGAGTACCTCAGGGCTCAGTACTGGGTCCAGTCCTCTTTAGCATCTTTATAGGTGACATTGCAGAGGGTCTGAGGGAAAGGTATGCCTCTTTGCAGATGACACAAAGATCTGTAACAGAGTTGATACACAGGGGGGTAGAAAAGATGAGAAGGGACTTGGCAAGGTTGGAGGAATGGTCAGACATATGGCAACTTAGATTCAATACAAAGTAGTGAGAGTAATGCACCTGGGAAACAAAAACCAGGAGAAGAGTACACAATAGCAGGTGAGGTACTAACAACAACAAAATGGAAAGGGACCTGGGGTAGTCATATCAGATGACCTAAAGGTGGGTAAGCAATGTGAAAAGTCAGTAAGGAGAGCCAGGGGATACTGGGATGCATAGGAAGGGGCATCACAAGTAGAAAAAGGAAGTGGTTATCCTCTGTACAGACAGTTGGTGAGACCCCATCTGGAGTACTGTGTGCAGTTTGGAGACTTCATCTACGCAAGGACATAGACAGGATGGAAGCGGTCCAGAGGAAGGCAACTTAAATGGTGCAGGGTCTGCAGCAGAAACCATATGAAGAGAGACTGAGAGAGCTTAATATATATACTCTTGATGAAAGGAGGGATGGGGGACATGATAGAAATGTTCAAGTACCTCAAGGAATCAACAAAGTCCAGGAGGGTAGCATCTTTCAGAAAAGAGATGTGTAAGAACAAGGGGCACAATTTAAAGATAGAAGGGGACAGCTCATGGGTAATGTGAAGAACTTTTTTCACGAGAGAGTGGTGGATACATGGAACAGCCTTCCTGAGGAGGTCATTGGGTCTAAAACAGTGGGGGAATTCAAACATGCATGGGACAGACACAAGGCAATTATAGTGGGGGTTGCAGGAAGTAGGCTGTTGGTTAACTAGAATCTGCAGCTTATCCAGTAGGTAGGAAATGGCAGACTGGTGGACAAGTGGTCCTTATCTGCCATCAAAGTCTATGTTTCTATGTATTCCATACATGGATGATTGGCCCGGTGGCCCCATCCAGGTGGAAACTCCTGCACTCCTTTCCTTACCCTGCAGGTTTCACCAGCCTGGGTATCACCATCAGTCAGGCCAAGTCCCATTTGGTCCTTGCCAACGCCCAGTTTATAGGGCGATCCTGGACACAACCACAGGCAAAAACCTTCTTGCCTCCAGACAGGGTGAGGACCCTTAGAATCAAGCTCGTCTTCTGTCAGGTCGCAGGAGGTCGGAGCCAAGTCAGTCCATCGCCTCCTCGGGCCAGTGGCGGCTTTATTCAACAGTCCTGTTCCGCTCAGCTCCATATGAGGATCTCTCAGAGGACACATCGGTGAATGGGAGCAGACTAGGGATGATCTAGACCAAGCGGTACTAGTATCGGATCCCATGATCAGGACTTGCACTGGTGGATGGTTCAGGAGAACCTGTGTCTGGGAGTTCCTTTCTGCATCACCCTCCTTCCCAGACGCTGACGACAGATGTGTCAGGAGGGCTGGGGTGCCCACCTAGAGTCTCACAGGACCTCAGGGCAGCTGGTCCAGGTTCACAATATCTGCACATAAATGTTCGAACTGAGGGCAGTCCTTTAAGTCCTCCAGGCTCTTGTTCCTTCATTCTTCTTGGTCATCTTTTAATCCACTCAGACAACATGTGCGTAGTCTGGCATCGTTCCTATCCCCTGTGCCGGGAGGTGAAGAGTCTGGTACTGAGCAGCCCAGCACCACCTTCACCTGACTGCAGTTCATGTTCCAGAAGTGGAAAACACACTGGCAGACAAACTCAGTTGGTCCTCAGCCAGGTCCCATGAATGGGAGTTAGATCAGCAGGTGCATGACATCTTTCAGCGGTGGGGAGACAGCTCAGGTAGACCTCTTCGCCTCTTCCCAAAATACAAAACTTCCTGCCTTTGCTCGCCGTTGCTTGCTCCAGGGTGAGACATTTTCTGGTGGGACGCTGTGTCTCTCTGTTGAGGGATAATAGATTCGCTATGCCTCCTCCCATTCCTTTAATTCCGGGGTCCTGATTAGCTTAGATTGAAGGCTCGAATGATTCAATCGCCCACTTCTGGCCCAGGCAAGTTGTGCTCTCTTCTGCAACAGTTTTCAAAGGAACCACCTCTTCCTCTTCCTCTTCCTCTGTCGCAACAATTGTTGACCCAGGATCAGGGACCCTTGTTCATCCAGGTTCTGCAGACGAGGTAAAGCCCGCTCGAGTCTCTCCTTTAGTAGCGGACATCTTGGTAGAGGCAAGGAAGCCTTCCACCAGTCCACCTCACGTGATGAAGTGGAAACGGTTTTCCAACTGGGCAAACTCAGAAGACTTTGAGCCTTTCTCGTGCCAAGCCAACAAAGTCCTGGATTACATGCGCCACCTCTTCGACTTGGGTCTCTGTCATTCTTTGTTAAAGGTCCATATGGCAGCTATTTCAGCCTACCATATTCCCTCTGGAGATGGGACTTTGCTCAGCTGGAAGTCTCAAAGACTTTTCTAGAGAGGTTCTCCATTTGAAACCCCCATTCGCATTCCTGCCCCTCCATTGGACTTGAATTTCATCCTGAAAAGCTTACACTGCCACCCTTCTAGTCCGCAGCAGAAACTGATTAAAAGTTCCTTTCTTGGAAGACTCTCTTCGTAAGTGGCCATCACTTCTGCTCAGGAGCATTTCAAGCTTCAGGCCTTGATGTGTAAAATCCCATATTTGATTTTCCACAAGGAACGTGTCAGCTCTCGCACCCAACCTGAAGTTTCTCCCTTAGCTGGTGGCTGAATCCACGCTGAATCAATCTATTGAGCTACCCACTTTCTTTACACAACTCTACAATCGGGAGTACCTCTTGCATACTTTGATGTTCAAAGAATCATGAGATACTACACCAATCAGACTAAGGCTCTCAGGAAGACTAAACAGCTCTTGTCGCCTACTACAAAAGCCGGCAGTGCTGTTTCTAAGCAATGCCTCTCAAAATGGTTAGCTAATTATATCACTTTCTTTTACGACAAGTACAATAAGTCCCTTCGGATCAAGTCAGGGGTCACTCCACGGAGAGTAGCTGCCTCTGCGGCTTATTTCAAGAATGTGTCAGCGGCAGACATCTGTGCAGCCGCAACTTGGACTTCTGTCCATACCTCCTAAAACACTACAGTTTGGACATTGCCTCTCACCCAGAGCAGGCTTCGGGTTGGTTGTCCTTCAAGGTCTCCTCACGAGACCTATTCAGCCCTGAGGTTTTTGTTATGGTTGACAATCCTCCTCCCGAGTGTTTTTCCTTGTTCCAGACTGCTTGGGACTCAGTCCTATATGTGAATACCTACTGCAAGAGCCCTCTCAGTAAGATGGTACAGTTACTTAAGAACTTACTGTAACAGTAGCTCTTAGAGGGTCTTCAGTATTGCCTTCCCTGCCCTCCATACCACTAAGTTTCTTTTGCTTCATTTCCATTGGAGGAAATATCCTCTTCAAACATGAAGTCTTGCTGTATTCTGACAGTTGCAGTGATTCCCAACCTTGAGCTGCCCGGAGAACAAAGAGTTAACTTTCTATGCAGGGCATGGAATGCTGAGCTCGAGCTCAGTTGAAGTCTCTGTCTGGAGTGATTCAAACCTAAACGTCAGATTCTTTACTCCGCCTCACTGAACAGTCGCTCTGGAGATTTCTCCTTCAGCTCGGTTCGAAAGTCAGTTAAAGTTTTAAGTCGGTTTTTAAACTGAAAAAGTATCCACATAGTCGGTTCAGTCTGTCTGTGGTGCCGTGAGTACTAGATAGGAATTGTTCTGTTTTTCTGTGTGGAACTTGTAAAGAGTCAGTTCGGTTTGGCTGAACCAGCCATTTGATAGTGAAATTTGTTTGTTTACTTAGTGTGGTTACGGTTCTTAAAAAATGTGTTTTGAACTGTTTTTCCAATACCTGTGACACGGTGAGGAACCGATAAGAGTCTTGCCTGGAGGTTGCCAAAAAAGAGTAAATTTGGTTAGGTTGGCCATGTCTGAGAAACCCAAGAAAAAGAGGGCCCTGGGTTTCAACACTGCAGTGAATGTGGGAGGTCTTTCTAAGGCCAATCCCACACCACCTGTGTTTATTGTCTGGGGTTTGACCACCGATTCGGACAGCCAAATATGTAAAAACTTTCCCAAGTCTGCACTTGAGAAGAGATTAGGTAGACTGAGGGAAAAGGAGGCCGAGAAGTCCGCTGAGCCGGATGGCTAGCCCGGTTGGTTTCGGACTAACTAGAAGGAATGCCCTGTGACCAGGGCTAAACTTCTTCAGGCAAAAGGAGAGCTGATTCTGAGGGATCGGTTCCGACAAAAAGAAAGCGCAAAGATAAATCGACCGGTTCAGATCCAGAGGTTCATGTTCCAACCGGCCAAGAGATAGCCAGGCGATTCAGATTGTGGAATCGCTCCGTCTGCTTCCGACCGATCCGGCTCCTTCTGGCAGGGTTCAGTTCGGTTGGTTCCCCGGTTCAAGAGTATACCCTTGAAGATTTTATGAACTGGAATTTGAAGAGGAAGGGGATTTGAGGATGATGATGTAAGTGAAGGTCTGGATGTGCCTGTGTAACCGGACATCTCCCAGACAGACCTTCAGGTGTTTTCCTTCTAGGCATTCTGAGTCCCCTTCTCACTTTGTTTTACAGAAAGGTGGCTGAAACCCTCAAGTTTCCTATGGAGGAGGCTGTGGAAGATCAAGAGGAGCATGATTATGTAGAGATGATGGACATCCCAGAGTCCAGGAGACTGTCTATTCCCTCCATAAATCTTTTGGGAAACAGACACAAAAATCTTAGTCTCCTAACACTATACCTCCTGTGGATAGAAGAATGGACAAGAGGTATACACTTTCAGGCTCAGACACGGAGTTCTTATATCAACAATGCAGCCATGTTGGGGTAGTGCAGGCTGCTGCCTGTGACAAGGCAGATATTCCCTTGGCTTCACCCCCTGACAAGGACTCCAGGAAGATTGATGCCATGGCAAAAGAAGCAGTACATGGCATTCTTTGGGACTCAGGCAGGCTAATTACATGGCCTATACAGCCAGGTACCAGAAGTCCAGGTGGGACACTGTACTGACACTGGCTAAACAGGCCTCCCCAGCTAGCCAAGGAGCTGGAGGCAGTGGCTGCAGATGGGATTGAGGCATCTAAGGTTCAGTTTCATGCTGCTGTGGACTCTAATGATGTGTCTTCAAGAGTCATGGCTACATCTGTGGCTCTTGAGGATAGCTTGGCTTAGATGTACTAGCCTCTGCAGGACACCCAGGCTAAGGCCATGGATTTTCCTGTAGTGGGTAATTCTCTGTTTGGGAGCAGACAGAAATTACATAAGAAAACGATGACTACAGGACCACTTACAGGAGTGCTCAGGCCAAGGAAGGCAGGCAACTCCTCAAAGGCAGCAGTCTAGGGGCAGGGGCAGGCCTTTTCAAAGGCCTTTTGCCAAGCACAGGCCTCCTCTTCCTTTTCTCAGAGGGGTTCTTCAGAGGGAGAGGCAGAAGGGGATGAGCAGGGCTGCATCCACTCCTCAGCCTAAAGCCCCTGCCAAGCAGACACCCTGATGGGCCTGCCTGCGTCGACTCTCCTATTCCAGTAGGGGCAGGCTGGCTTACTTTGTCCAGGACTGGATGTCTATTACATCAGACAAGTGGGTCCTGGAAGTAGTAAGCCAGGGACTGGTTCTCAGCTTCAAAATTTCTAAAGATGAGAGCCAGATCTTTCCACCTGCAAATCTCGGAAACACTTGCTCTAGAGGCAGAGGTTCTTCTCTCCTAGGTTTAAAAGCTATAGAGAGAGAGAGAGAGTACCTACCTACACTGGGGCAAAGGACTGTACTCCATGTACTTCCTGACCCCAAAAAGACAGGAGAGTGGCGACTCATCCTAGACCTAAGATACCTAAATAAACATCTTTTAAAACCAAAGTTCAACATGATAACTCTGGAATAATCCTTCCTCTCTAAGGCCAGGGGACCGGCTAGCCTCCCTGGACCTCAAAGATGCCTACTTTCACATTCCCATCAGGTGCTCCCACAGAAAGTACCTCAGGTTCGAGTTGCCATCAGGCCACTATCAGTTCAGAGCAATGCCCTTTGGCCTAACCTCAGCCCCAAGGGTTTTCACAAAGTGCCTGGCAGTAGTAGTTGCCTTTCTAAGAAAGCAAAGATTTCCATTTTTCCATATCTGGACATTGGCTGATTGTAGGTCAGTCTCCAGACCAAGTCAAGTCTCACCTGCAAGTGACCCAGCAAGTGCTCACTTCTTAGGATTTCTTCTCAGCCTCCTAAGTCAGTTCTCAAACCAGTCCAGCTCTTACCTTTATAGGGGCAGAACTGGACACACTCAGAGCAAGAGCCTTTCTTCCTGTAGAAAGGGCAAGGGTTCTTAGGGAACTAGCTTCTTTCTTCAGCCTTGGGTATCTCGACCAGCAAGGCATTTCCTCCAGCTCTTGGGCCACATGGCAGCTTCAACAGCAGTGGTCCAAGGGCAAGATTCTAGATGAGGGATATTCAGTTCCACCTGAGAGCTTTCTGGTCTCAGAGAAAGGATTCCCTTACCAAACTGATCCCAGTGACTCTGACCTTGATCCAAGCCTCCAGTGGTAGCAGGATCAGGACAGTTTAAGACAAGGTGTTCCATTTGTTGCTCAGCCTTGTTCAGTGGTCCTTACCATGGATGCTTCTCTCCTGGGCTGGGGAGCCCACCTGGGTCTCTTACTGCCCAGGGCTGTGGTCCCCCAATAATCCCTTCTCCACATCAATCTTCTAGCACTCAGGGCAGTTTTCTGGCTCTAAAAGCATTCTCACAGTCAGTACAGAACAAGGTGGTTCAAGTCAGAACAGACAACACCACCACCATGTGGTACATCAACAAGCAGGAGACACTCAGTCCATGGTCTTGTGCACAGAAGCCATGAAGTTGTGGTCCCTGGCTTATTCCCTGCAAACCTATCTTGTAGCAGTTCACCTTCCAGGCAAGGACAATGTGTTAGCAGATGCACTGAGCAGGATTTCTCAGGGCCGTACGAATGGTCCCTGGACCCCGGTGTTGAAAGTGATTTTTTCAAGTTGGGGCACTCCAGAGATAGATCCCTTGCAGCCCCAGACAATCACCAACTCTCTCTTTTGTTGCAGACCTCCAGTCCTGGGCTCAGTCCTCTGGACACCCTGATCCTGAATTGGGAAGGAAGTTTTGCATGCCTTCCCCTTCCCACTCCTGTTCAAAGTTTTGGTAAAATAACGCCTCAACCTTGCAAGGTGATTCTGATTGCTCCAGATTGGACCAGACAGCCCTGGTGCCCCTGTTGCTGTCCTAGCAGTCCATCTTCCGTCTCTTCCCAGGAATTACAACCTGTTAACATCCTCTCAGGGAAGGATTTGGTACCCAGTCTTCAGTCTCTCAATCTCAAAGCATGGCTCTTGAAGAGTTATAGTTTGCAGATCTGCATCTTTCCCAAGGGGTTCTGGATATCCTCAAGGCTTCTCCAAAGCCCTCCACCAGAAAGACTTACAACTCCAAATGGAAAAGATTCAGCATTTGGTGTTCTAAGAAGCATGTTTCTCCAGACACTGCTGAATTCCTTACGGTTCTGGATTATATGGTCCATCTTAATGGCTAGGCCTCAGACCAGCTACTGTCAAGGTACACTTGTCAGCTGTTTCTGCATTTTTGTCTGTGGGAAGTCTTCCTCACTATCTTCCCATCCTGTGTTCTGTAAATTTTTTAAAGGATTGCTTCACACCAATCCTCCTTTTAGAGACCCTGCCCTGCCTGGGATTTGAATGTTTGCATTGCTCAACTTATGCAACCCCCTTTGAGCCTATGTCTTCAGCAGAGCTTAAGTACTTGACTTGGAAAACTGTATTCTTGGTAGCCATTACCTCTGCCAGGCGATCAGTGAATTGCAAGCCCTATCAGTGGAACCTGATTTTATCTCATTTCACAGGGATAAAGTGGTCCTTAGAACCAATAGAAGGTTCTTGCCCAAAGTGGTTTCAGAACTTCCATTTAAACCAGTCTGTGTTTCTCCCTGTTTTCTTCACTGATCATTCTTCCTCAGGAGAGAGGCTACACAGTTTAGATGTCAAAAGAGCCCTTAGTTACTACATAGAGCGTACCAAGGGTCACAGGTTTGACTACCTCCAGTTGTTCCTCACTTATGGAGAAGTGGAAAGGCAAACCTGCCACCAAAGATCTGTTGCCAGGTGGATTGTGTCTTGTATACAATTCTGCTATGAAAAGCTGGTAAAAACCCACCTCAGGCCTGAGGGCTCATTCCACAAGAGGTACAGTTGCTCTGCTGCTGCCAGGGATATCCTCTCTAGAAATTTGTCAAGCAGCCACCTGGAAAACAGTCCATAACTTTACCAAGCATTACTCTCTGGATATCCAGGCTAGGAGTGATGCTTGGTTTGCACAACAGTACTCAAAGCCTATTCCCAAAGTAGGTTCTATCCTTCCTCCTTGGAGGTGCTGCTTGTAGTCTGCAATTGTCAGAATACAGCAAGACTTCATGCTGTTTGAAGAAAAAATTACTCACCTTAGTAATCATGTTTCTTCTAATGGAGTCTTGCTTATTCTGACCTCCTCCTGCCTCCCTCTCAGAACCTGTTTCTGGAAGTGGTGGGCAGGTGCAGTGTTGCAACTTCAGGGTGTTTTTGCTTGCACCTCCCTCCTTTTCTTTGGGTGCTGATTTATTATTGTTATTTATAGTACATGGGTTTTGTTTTGGGTTTCCTGACTTGTCTTCCTTGGGAATCCCAAATTTTTTCAGCCAGTTGGCTAGTAAGAATTTTTACAATTTCCATAGAATTTTTAGTTTAGTTGGCTCGTGAGAATCTGCGGTTTAGGTTTGAATCCTCCAGACAGAGACTTCAACCGAGCTCAAGCTCAGCATTCTATGCCCTGCATAGAAAGTTAGCTCTTTGTTCTCTGGGGCAGTTCAAAGGTTGGGAATCACTGCAATTCTCAGAATACAACAATACTCCATTAGAAGAAACATAATTACTAAGGTGAATAATTTTTTCGTTCTCTGGCGTGCCCTTTGTGGGTAAGGTTATTGAGAAGGTGGTTGCGTTGCAGCTGGATGACCACCTTGTAACTCATAATGTCTATTACCCTCTCCAATCTGGGTTTAGGAAGAGACATAGCACCGAGACCGCTCATGTCCGGGTTCCAAATGACCTCCCAATTGTGAGAGATCGAAAGACTTGTGCTATCTTGGTCCTTTTATTTTTATTGGTCTTTGCAGACTTGCATCACATACATAATACAATATAAACTGTTGACACAGAGTGACAGTAGATAATAAGTTTTCTCTGAAGAGCCAGATCATCCAACCATTCTTGCTATCTCGTCCAGAACAACTATACTAAATGTTCTCTGAAAATGCTATACTCTCCTATTAGGGGACAAAATCTGTATCTATCCCAGACCTATAGATAATCCATCCCTGCCATTTGAGTCTGAATTTCTGTGGCGGTCCTGGATATTTGCTGTAAATATTTTCATCTGATAAATTTCTTGCATAATGGATCTCCATTATAGGATAGTAGGAATCTGCAAAGACATCCACTTTCTGGTAATGGCCTTTTGGCCGCTATAAAAATATTGGAAATGAAATTTTGGTCCATTGGGAGAGCGGTCTGGATAAATTGAAAGCAGATCATTTGCCCTGTTCTGTAGTTTCTCCTGAACAGTTGGATAATTCAAGTTGAAGACCACACCAAAATGGCGTTAAAAGGGGGCAGTGCCATTTTGATATGACCCAGTTCAGCCATAGTACATCCACATTTCCTGCAACTGTGTTTAGACATATCTGGGAGATATTTAGTTAATATTGCTGGGGCTCAGAACTATCTAGTGCAGATTTTCCAAGTACTCCCTCAAAAGGGAGGAAGTAACCTTGATTGCCAGCTTGGCACACAATCCAGTCGAGAACTGTACCTCAGAGGTTAAATCTTTATTCTGTTTATCCAGAATGGACTGAGTAGAGGTCACCCAGTAGATCTCGCAATGCCTTGTAGATATTCCCTAGAAGGTGACCACCATGGTTCCCCCTAGGAATCAATAAGAATTTTAGCAAGGGAAGGCGAGGAGTAGGAGTTTGGCAGGTATTGTTCAGTGGCGGAGAAAATAATTCCTTACCTGGAGGTAACGAAAAAATCTGTTGATCTAAATTCATATTGATCTTTAAGCTTGTCAAAGGAGATAATCCCTTTTCATCAAAAAACTGGAACAGGAATGATAGACCCAAAATAGCATAGTGAGAGAGGCCAGATCCACATGGGCAGGCTAAAAAGGTAATCTCGCGATTATTTTACAGTAATCATATACTGGTCTGAGTTGTGGCTTGAGCCTAATTTATACCAGATTTATAGGGTACTAGATGTTATTTGTGTAAAGTGTTTCAGAGATGGTGTATTGTTTGGGAAGATTTTGAAATGAATTCCAGAGACTTTCAAGGTGCTGAGTAAGTATCAGTCAGCCAGAGAATCATTATATGCAGAAAGGCATACAGTAAAGTTTAAGATTAGTGATTTGCTCCACCATGAGTAATTGGCAGTTTAAGAATTGAAAGGCGTTCTCTAGGACGCTGCTTACCCCATATAAATTTCTGAGATTAGTTTATCCCAGGACTTAAAATAAAAAGGAGAGGGAAGTAAGGATGATATTCTGGAAGAGGTATAAAAGTCGAGGTAATATATTCATACAGATGGTTTCAATCCGTTGGAAAAAAGTTAGTGAAAGAGATGACCACCTTTCCATGTCCTTTTGAATAGTGTTGGTGAGTGGTTTGTAATTGACCATCTCTATCACCCCCAAATCCAACGGATATAGATTCCCAAATATTTAATTTTCAAACATCTCCACTTCAAGGGAAGAAAGCGGCGAAGATCAGTTGTTGGTGGAAAAATTAAAGAGACGGGCTTCTGATTTTGCAGTGTTCAACTTAAAACCTGCAATGGTCTAAGATTGCCCAAGAATCTGCCAAACTGCTGGAATGGATTTGTTCAGAGAGAAGGGTTAAAAGAACATCACGGCAAACATCGCCACTTTGTATTGTTGTTGGTCAAGCAGAATACCCTCTACCCCAGTGGAGTCCCTAAGGGCCAGTGCCAGCAGGTCCATGTATAGGGCAAATAAAAGGGGAGAAAGGGACAGCCCTGTTAGTGCCCCAGGACAGTATAAAGGGAGAAATCCCTGCATTAATCTTCACATATGCCTTGGGATAGTCGTATAAATTTCCCAACCACCTCAAAAACGAGTCTGAAAATGAAAGCGTGACAGGCGTTCCATAAGAAGAACAAGGACACCCTGTCAAGGCCTTCATTATCTAAATAATGACCGTCGCTTGGAATCCGCCACTCCCAGATGTGTTCAATGAGCATTGAAGTTCTCGGATATTATCTGAAGTGTTTCTTTTTTACTAAAACTGGATTGATCTTTGTGGATTAAGCAGAGTAACATCTTCTAGTCTGGAAACCCAGACGGCTATGAACAGCTTGTAGTCCGTGTTGAGGATTGAGATCGGGTGATAGGAAGAGTGGCTGGTGGGATCAGTGTTTTGTTTTAAAGGGTGGCTAAAGTGGCATAAGACCAGGAAGGGGAGGGGGACCCTCTGCCACCTCTCTAAATGTAGAGAGTAACCTGGCAGAAATTTCATTTGTAAATGTCTTTACACCATTCCGACAGAAATGCATTGGGTCCTGGGCAATGGTGAGACGAAAGTGATGTAGTATAGTGTGATATTTCCTCCAATGTAATGGGCGATTCCAGTTGAGCCCTTTGAACATCAGTGAGATGGGAAAAGGAGGTTCCTAAAGAATATCTGTCTTTCTTCTGGAGTGGATGTGTCATCATCAGCCTGGTAAAGGTGTTGATAATTGACAAAGAAACAGAAATATCCTCCTCTTATGGGATAGTTTCCCAGAAGTGGGATCTCTAATCATTAAGATCGTAGAGGTGCCCTTCTGTTCCCAAAGGTGACGGGCAAGTCTGCGTAACCCCTAGATCCCCTCACATCTGGTTTGTTTTAGATATAGAAGGGCTTGTTGGATCTTAAGATCCATCAATTTCTGTAATCCTACTTTTGTATCCCGTATTTTTGTTGGACCATCGGGTCCCTTTTTGTATAAAGTAGTTGGTAGGTACCCAAGTGTTCCAACAGTGTATTATATTTGGAGTCAATTCCGCTTTGGTCTGAGGCATATTCTATAGTTTCCCCTGGAGACTTTAAAAGCATCCCAAACCAGGGCCTTTGATATATCAGGAGAAGCATTTTCTGAAAAAAGAAAAGTGGACAAGTTTCTTCATATTTTCTACATAATATTTATCTTTAATAGGATCGAGTTGAAGCACCATAAAGATTGCTTTCTGGCCTACCAAGTCTATTTTAAGGATGAGGGGTGGTGATCAGAGAGAATCATAGGAATCGCTAGAGATGTCCTGGACCAAACCTAAATTTTTTTTTTCCCCAGTTGTTTAACCAGGTGAGAGGCGCACTAAGCTGAAAGCTTGTTTACAGATGCAACCTGTAACGTAAACTGTAAATATTCGTGGGTGACCCAAAAGCAGTCCAGTCTCGAATAAGTGTGATGTCTATTCGAAAGGAATGTAAAGCCTGGATTCGTGGGGAATAGCGGCGCCAAACATCAACTATTCCTAAGTGTTCTTATATATTTAGCTGTTCCTGATGGCATCTTTGAGAAGGGTTGGAGGTATCCAGATGGGTTGACATCATTATATTTAAATCTCCCCAACCCTGGTAAGGGCCCACTCTTTCTCACTGTTGCCTATTCCCCCAGAGCAAGACCTGCCATTCAGGTGCTTGCTGACTACCTCTCTGGCCTACCGCCCAAATGGCCCAGATAATTGTTGGTGACCTGAATATCAACTGGCTCTCTGCCACGGCTTCCCAAATCAGAGATATCTTTCCGCCCTTGGTATGTCTCAGCTTGTCACCACCCCAACTAGATTCAACCCCTCTACTGGCTCCAGCACCCTCCTGGATATCACCATTACTAACCTCTCCCAGAAGGTGCTCGATATCAGTGTACTTCCCAACTCACTAGTGACCACTCCTGGTTGTATTCTCTTGGTCGCTGCCAACAGCAAACCTGCACCACAAACCACCCAGTGACGCGCCACTCCCCAGGCAGCCTGCGCCACCTTAAACTGTACCCTTCACAACTGGATTGGTCCCCAATCAGGCTTGCACCATCCATAGGCGAGGCACTGGTTTTTTTCACTCGCACGTTTAACACTGCCTGTGACCTCTATGCCCCTTTGCTAGAAATTGCCAAAAGCAAAACATAACCTGGGTTCCCCTCCCTCCCTCCTTCACAAACTTAAATTGAGAGACAACCTGGCATATTGCAGTGAATCTGGCAAGCCAGCTGATAGGCAAGCGACAACGCTGGCACAATAAATGTACTTGGGCCATTGACAGGCCAAAGCCCAGTACTACCAATCCGCTCTTGTCTCCTCCTGGGGTGAGCTGGAAACTTTTGGGATAATGTAAAGGAGCTGAATGGGAAATTGTGCTCCCCACCCCCCCCAACTCTCCTTTAAAGGAATTGTCTGCTGTGACCCACTTGGCATTGCAGACTGCCTAAACCACACTTTCTCAGACCTGAGTTCAGTCCTGCCCAGTAACTTCTTTGACCCAATCCCAGTAGCACCCCTGCCCACTCTCCAGAGACCTCCTTTCTACCTCGTACCATCTTCCGTTGGATGCTAGACCCCTTCTGCAAAAAGCCATTATTAGTAACAAGCCCGGCACCATTACTACTGGACACTAGGCTACTTCGTCTGATGTTGGATGCTATCCTGGTCCCACTTACTGCGAGGCTGCTCAACCACTTTCTGTTCATGGGGCGGTTTCCCAGCACATGGAAAACCGCCATCATCCTCCCATCCTAAAGAGCAGCGTCGAGAGCACCCGGGTAACTGTCAGACCTATTTCCATCCTCCCCACTCTCTAAGTCTCTTGAAAGTAGTTGCCAACCAGCTTGCTGAATACCTGGCCATGCAAATATCATGTGCCCTGAACAGCATGGCTTAGGTGCGGGGTCACAGCACCACCGACTTAGTGCTACTTGAATTCTCCAACTTCCTGCACTCTCGTCAATGCTGGAAGTCCTGCCGTGCTTGCAGTGTTCATTGACCTCTCAAGGCCTTTGACACGGTTTGCCATCCTCTCCTGCTTGACTCCTCAGATGTCTTGGTTTCTCCCCTGCCATTGCATGGTTCACCAGCTACCTCTCTGCCAGAACTCAGTGTGTAAAAATCAATAGCACCCTATCTGACACTACCTGTCCTCTGGGATTCCCCAGGGCTCCATTTTAAGCCTTCTCCTCTTCAGTCTGTACCTCATCTCCCTCCCCTTGGCCTGCCCAAGTAAGATCCTCCTCTGCAGCGGATGACGCTGAGCTCTTTGCCACTGACCCCAACCCCAACACACTCCAGGCCACCCTCCAACAAGCTTTTGATAGGAGCTGAGCATTGGTTCACATCATGGAGACTAGTCCTAAACCTGAAAATGACCAAAGCTGTGCTCTTCTCACATCGCAAAAACAAAGCCAGTGGTGCCCGTCTCGTGATACTGCCTAGTACACTAAACCCCCATTGAGCAGGTTTCCTCCTACAAGTATCTGGGTATTACCTTGATTGCACTCTCCTTCCATTCCCATATCACTGCCCTTTCTGCTGCCGCCAATGTCAGGAATTGGACTGTTATATTGCCATAGGAACTACCTACCACAAGAGGCCCTTAGATTGGCAGTCACCACCTATGTCCTGTCGCTAATCGACTATGGGCTGCCCATCTATGCTGCAGCCGACAACACTGTGCTTACAGAATCCAGCTCTCTATAAACAAACCCGCAGGCTAATGCTGAGAGCCCTAAGTGCCCACATCGTGCCTGCTGTACTCCTACCAACACTCTGCTCTTGAAGAAAGACTCGGCTCAAACCGGTCTTTGTAAAAAAGACCCTGCTAACCCCCTCCCCAGGGTGCGCCACCTCCATGCAGCGTGCCTCCCCTCAGTCTCCACCTGCAGCACTGTCAAAACCTCCTTATTGTCCCCAGGGTAAGGACCTCTATGGCCCCAGAATCCTTTTGCTAACGGGCTCCCTCCTGGTTCAGTTCTCCGAGCCAACATAGCTGACTCCACTAAGCTTGATCCTTTCAAGGTCTCCGTCAGATGCTATCTGACAAGCACTCGCTTCTGCAACTGAACATAATCCCTCACCTGCCCCTTATCCTCACCCCTAGGATGGGTCTGCCCTGTCTACTTTTACTGTATATACCTGGGGTCTCCAGGCAACATCTGCTGACTAATGTAATAAAATATCTCTGGTTGCTACCTGACATGGTACTCATGTTCCTATATTATTACTACTGTGATCTACCTATTACAGCGTGTACCACCAGTGAATGCCTGTAACACTGGTTGCTTTTAATCTAAGCATTATGTACTGTACTGTTTTGTTTGCTGTGATGTATTGCTCTCTTGACGAGGTGCCTTTGTAAATGAGTCTATGACTCAAAGGTCTGTAAACCGATGATCTAATAAATAAAAATCTCCACCTAAAATCAGTTGCCCTCGAAGGATGTCCATAACCCTAACTATCAAGTACTGAACTACTACTGAAGGTTTGGACATTGGAGAAAGAGTGGCACTCACCAGGTTACCTCCTGGGAGTACAGTTTCCCCTGAAAATTACTAACTGGCCTTGGTTATCCATATGGGACTGGGTTACTTCCAACAGAGTGGAGGTAGGAACCAGGATGGCTGCCCCGGCAGTGGACATTAGGGTGTGAGGATGAATAGACCTTATACCCCTCCCCCAAGCTAGCTTTTTGTGTTCATCGCCTGAGACGTGTGTTTCTTGAATCATATAATGGTCAGCATTTTTTTTTAATATACTGGATAAAGCGTAAACACTTTTCGGATTATGCAAAACCATTTATGTTCAGGGAAAATATTTTTATCGGTAGAGAATTCATGTTACTGTAAATAAGATTTGTTGTTGTTTGGTCCAGACCCCCAAGAGGACCAAGACAAGACAATTTCAAACCATGGATGGAATCTAGTCTGTTCCTGATAGAATAAACACTGCATGTTATAAACATCAGTTGAGCATGTGTGGTTTTTCCTTATCCAACCTAAGCCCCAACTAAGTTTCTAATTGTACCTTCCATAATCTTCAATCAGTCAATCAATCAAACTTTATTTAACCAGGCATAAACACCATTGAACAAGCTAATTTTCAAGGTGGTCTAGGACATTAACACAATTCACAGTCAAAATAGGGTAGACAAGGACAAAGCATTGTACATGTGAGAGGAAAATTCAGGCCTATACATACATAGCTAACATAGGTAAACACACTTACAGATTCATATCAAGTAAACACGGGGCTAGAGAGCCATCTTCCAGGCTGAGCGCCTTCAAGAACTCTCCTACACTTGCTACAAAGAGAAAACAAAATAAAATATTTGTTTTTAAAAAAGGATCTCAGAACTTCGATTCTGCAAGTTCTTCTGAATCGTCCAATACCAAAGCGAAATGGGAAAGAGCGAAGGGGCTACAACGAGGAGCACAGAAAGCACCACCGCTCCAAATCCACAAGGCATGTTCCTCATGAGTAGCAGATCGGCACCTCAGACCAAACCTCGGAACCTCCTTGGCAGACAATGCTCGAGTCCATGCATGCCATGGACTCAAAAATGAAAAACATTACAAAACTTGAGCAACATGACTCGGCTATCCAGACTTTGGCAGGTTCCTAGTGGATATGGAAAACGGACGGTGACTACAATGACTGCAGTGGCCACTTTAACTAAAGAAAATAACCAGCTCAGAAGTTGTCTGGAGGCCCTTGAAAATTAGATCAGAGCAGGCAATGTTTGATAGTTGGTCTCCCGAAGGAGTTGAAGGGACCTCACTACTTGGCTACCTGTTAGACTGGTTCAGACAGAATCTACAGATAGAAGCAGGCTTTCAATGGGAGGCTCTTACAAAGGCCTACCGAATATCCCTGATGTCGTCCTGTAGACCCTACCCAACCTCGTGACTGTACTTGTGAGGTCAAGAGGATCCGAAATCAGAGATGCGCTAATCGCAGCTGCCAGAGCGGTCTATCCCTGAACGTGAATGGAACAGATATAAAATTCACCCCGATCTCTCTCCTACCAAACACGTAAAACGAAAGCCTTTGATGCAGTACGTCAAGACTGAGGGGCCTAGGGATTATCCATTCCTTTATTACCTGCACGCCTGCAGATCGTTTATGGTGGGAAAACTTGGCAGTTTACCAGTCCTCAAGATGCGGGCGCTGGATAGAGAAGGTGGAGCAGGAGTTTACCGACAACGTGACCCTTCAGAACCACGGAGCTCTGATTCAGAAGAAGCATGAACAGTGAGTCGATGGCACTTGTAAAAGTTCTGGGACCTTTAAAGCAGCAATGTTTCTTTTATACAAAGCCCTCTTTTCTGTTTTATTATTTTGGGAAGACTGTTGGGAGACTATTAGTCTCAACACATAATTGCCGAATATGGAATACAAGGACATGATTCTGGACTCCATAGAGAAAGTTTTTCTGGACATACTGGTGGCATCATTGTCACGCCGGATGTTTGCAGAACCCCTGCAAGTAATTAGAGAGTCACGATGTTATGCCCTGTAGGTTTAAGAGGGTCCTATGTGATTGCTGCGGTAAATGTTTGTCGGAACTGTTAGAGCTTATTAAGTTTCTCACGATTGTGGTAAGAGGTCTTAAATAACTGGCTTGGAAGAGGTTTAAAGAGATATTCTTTCTGATTATTGACCACAAGTGTAAGAAGGGGGCGATTGGGGTGCATTTACCACTCCTATGTTTATTTCTAAAATTATATAACAGGTTCAAATAACAGTCTTAGCACTGTATTACTATATTGTGTTGAAGTTCTGCCTTTGGAAACACCTTTAGCTGTTGAAGAGGCTGGCAACTTTTAGTTAACGCTACTCACTCTTTGTCATAAGTCGGACACTCTGTCCAGGACTCCCCATCTCCTACTGTAACAAAATACATGGCTTATACTATACTAATATCACCTATGTCAGGAATGTAACTATTATTTCACTATACTATGTACAAGCTAAAATGATGTTAATTGTCTGTCTAACCAGAAATTTAATAAACATAAAATTCAAAAAAAAAAGGGGTAAATGTTGATTCTGGGCAGTCACCAAAAATAGGAGCTATTACCTTATAAAACAAAAAAATATGTAGGAAGGAGAAAAGGAGGATGATATGGGACGGGGGGGGACAGGAGAAGGGGGGGCTAATAAGTGCTAGGTACCCTAATGAGGATGTGAGTTGAGCGAGTTTCATGTCATAGTTCTTTGGGAGATACTAGAAGCTAAGGATACATAGTCCCCTAAAACAGCTGCAGGTTTCTTAAGGTATTCGGCTATTAGTGCTTTGAAAAGTCAATGTACCGAAGGATGGAGTAAGTGAGCTTTGCATGGTGTTCCATAAGGACGGAATGAGAAGTTGATTGCAACCACACCATGGGTTGTTTTACTCTGGGTATCTGGAGCAGAGTATGGAGAAGCATCTCAATCCATAGGATCCCTTAGCACGCTCAAGAAGCTTGAAATGTATGAGGGAGTTTATCAGACTAGTTCAAAGAACCAGAGAAGAGCTGCCTTTTCCTCCTTGAGAGAGAGGACCATCCCATCTCTTGGTACAGTAGGCAGTGGTGGGCGCGAGAGGCAGATTTAGATGAACCTTAAGGCCCGTGGGCCTGAAAAATAAGCAAGATTAAGCCCTATCCTTCATCCCCTTTCCAAATACCCTGTAATAAAACACAATGTATAAATTTTACAATTATCTGTAACAGGGCCCCTGTAACTGTTGGGCCTAAAATAAACATAGTAACAGATCCCTGTATTGGGACAAACACATAAAAAACTGTTAACGTGGATGTATAACCTGTAAACATATTGACTCCCATCTGTGGAGTGACTATCCAAGAGCACTCCTAAAGGCCTCATGCCATTCCCAACATGGAAGCGTTGTGAGGTTTGGGTACCTTGGTCCCCTGGCAGACAATAAGCCACGCAAGGGCATCTGAAGCACACCCAAAAAGGAGGATTCCCAAAAGGAAACCCTTCCTGGTGTGGACCGGCATAACCTGGGTGTAACGCTCCCCTGGCCTGCCCTCCGTGGTGTAAAATGACTTCCTTCCCCAGTCAATGTCAGAAGGCGCCATAGGGAGGGGTAATAGCAAGAGGAATAGACCCTCTGCCCATCCCTGACATCATGAAAAAGACTGTGGTATATGTCACCATTAAGAGCTTAAAGGAGAGCACAATAAAGAAGGAGTTTCAAGATTAGAAAAGCTTCTCTGTATATTAAGTGTCATGATATTTCATCCCACTTCTCTTCAAATCTCCTTCAAAATCAGTTTTGGGTTTTCAAAATTCAACCTTGTATTGAAAGTTAGAACCTCCTGCACCCATGGCATTCTAGGGTGAAATTCCCCATATAAAGTTTTATTTTAAATATCTTTGTAGCAGCCTCCCTTTAGGTAACCAAAATAAATAGAGGTCACAGTTCCCTGGATCTCAAGACTCCACGAGACCCAGATCAGCTGCTTTTAAGAGAAAATGAATTGAGCCACCTCTGGCCCGAGGGAGACAGGGTCACAACCGAGCCATCTCCTTCATCCATCAGACCGCCGCCCTGCCTGAGGTCCCGCAGCCCCTCTCACACAGCAAAATCTGAGGGGCCAGAGTTCAGGGGATAAGAGGAAGACCCAAAATCCTAAGCCCTAGGGGAGTCTGTCCCATCCCCAAGACATCCTGTGTTATAAAGGGAAGAGTTTTATTTTCCTAGCCATTCAGCCTGGGTGATCCCCTGCCATCGAATGGTGGTAGTTCCCAGAATGCTGCTCACGCAGTCAAAATAATTTTTATTTTTCTAATATCAGCTGCCTGGGAATTGATATTTTAATCAGGAGCCACGATAGGACTATATATGAACCCCACCCCCACCAAATATCCTCAGAACTAGCAGGTCTGGGCCAGAGGTAAATAAGCCCAGAAAGGAAGGAAATAAGAAAAAGCTCAGCATAGGCCTACCATCATCCCTCAGGTGAACAGAGAGGATTCGATATTGATGAAGTTTCTCAAGCAGGTCAACAAGCGGCATATTCGTAGATTGGTCATCAGGTTCCTTCTGTGTTTTCAGGTGCGCCTTCTTTCTCATAAATGCTGCAGGTGTGTCTTTAAGGATGCACCTGGTAATTAAGTCTGAATTGCCTCATGGGCCGTGGTGCATCAGACTGTACCTAAAGAACAGCACCCAGATAGTCTCGAGGGGTAGGGCATGCTGAATGTGATATTCTGTGAATGCAGCTGGGAAATAGAGGAGGAAATAGGGCATACCTCTTCTCATTTTTTGGGGTATCGGAGCGTAATCATTATCTAAATATAAGGCGGTGTGAACCCAGCATGGTGCAGCCCATCTGCCAGGCTTTTTTCAGGTAATTGTTCTTTAATGTGGTAGCTCTGCATCTTGATTAGGAAGGAACGAGGTCTGCATCCACGTGAACAGGTTTTGAGGCCCAGGGCTTGGTGTGCCTCTCAATATCCAGGGCAAGTCAGGGTCTAAATTTAATATTGGGCTGGAGGAGGTAGTCTGAGTAGGCCACTGTATCGGGACCCCTCTTCTCCTCTAGCAAGCCAAATATGCAGATGTTTTTATGCGACTCCTGTTTTCTGCATCCTCCTGCCTCACTGGCATATGTATTTGCTCAGTTATGTGGGATCGCCAAGGTGTCTTCTGTTAGTTCCAGTTGGGAGGCATTTGCAGAGATTTGATGATCTGCCTCTGCCATCGTGACTGAAGAGTGCCTATGTCCGCCCTCAGTTCCCTATGGATTGCGCATTTCATTCGAAAATCAGATATGGCCTGTAGGATGGTGTCTCCTGTTTGGGAGTCTTGTCCCTTTTTTCCTGGATTTGATCGAGGGAGTGGATTTCCAGGGCCATGGTCTTTGGATTGCTTGAGGTCTGTTCATGTCTGACGCACCCCGCTTTTGTAGTCTTCAGGGTCTGTAAATAGGTGAAAGCGATTCCTTTGTTGCTTTGCCATGCTGCAGTTTAGTTTTCAGGTAACCCGGACGTTCTATGGTAGTGCAAGGTAGAACTCGCTGTTTTAATATTTTTATACTGGGATTGTGTTTTTAAATAAAATATTGTCCGGAGCTGCAGGAGGGTTGGCGGTGAAGCTGCTCGCTAGTTCATGATAGAACCGGAAGCCCTATCTTTGTCCTTCTTGATCTCTCAGCAGCATTTGACACTCTGGACCATGGTGTGCTTTTGAGTGCCTCGGCTCCTCTGTGGACTATCCAGGACAGTCTTAATATGGTTTCAATCATTCATTGCGGACAGGTCTCAGAGGTTGTCACTGAAATTTATTCCTCTGATGCCCTCCCCTGTTCTGGGGTGCCACAGGGCTCCATACTGTCACTCATGTTGTTCGTGAGTGTATATGCTGCCATTAGGAGACATCATTGGGCGATATGGTTCGAGTTATCAACTGCCACGCAGATGATACTCAACTGTATATGTCCTTTATGCACAGACAGGATGATGTGGTCTCCGTTCTGAACAACTGTCTGGCCGAGATCAAGAACTGGATGAGCACTAAGCTGGCAGAGGTTGAATCTGGATAAGACCGAGGTGTTGGTTGTGGACCGGGTTGTCCGGAGGCAGGTTTGGGGTTGGACAGGCCTCAGGCTTATGGCTCGATGGCGTCCAGCTCACGACCTCGAACCGGGTATGTAACCTGGGCATTCTTTTACATAGATACATAGACAGGTGTAGGCAGATAGGCCTATGGCCCACCTAGTCTGCCCATTTGAGCTTGTAAGTTCAGTTTGTTTTCCTAGAAGTCTGTTTCCCTTCCCCTGCCCTCTAGAATTCCTTTTATGTCTATCCCATGCATTCTTTAAATCCGTGATTGTTTCAGCCCCACTTCCTCTGGCAGGGTGTTCCACTTGTCCACCACCCGTTCTGTGAAGAAATTCTTTCTCATGTTTCCTCTGAATCGTCCTCCCTCCAACTTCATCCCATGCCCTCTGGTCCTGAAACATCTTTTTCGCTTAAAAATAGTGTTTCTGCACCCTGTTCCTCCCTGTAAGATACTTGTATGTCTCTATCATATCCCTCTCCCTCCTCTCCTCCAGGGAGTACATGTTCAGTTCCTTCAGCCTGTCTTCATAGGACTTGTGATGCAACCCATGCACCATCTTTGTTGCCCTCTTCTGAACCTTCTCTACCCTGTCTATGTCCTTATGTGGGTATGGTCTCCAGAACTATACACTGTACTCCAGGTGGAACCCTGTAGTGTCTTGTATGCGGAATTATGACCTCCCTTTTCCTGCTGGTGATGCCCTGCCTATACATCCAGCATCCTATTTGCTTTACCTGATGCCTTGTCACACTGTTTCCCTACCTTGAGGTCATCAGAGATGACAACCCAAGATCCCTTTCCTGCTTGGTGCATGCTATATCCTCACCCCCAACTGATATATTGTGCCAGGGTTTTTGTGCCCCATATGCATTATCTTGCACTTCTTGCATTGAATTTCAACTGCCAAACCCTTGACCATTCTTCAAGTTTCTGCAGGTCCTTCTCATTCTGTCTACACCCTCTGGTGTGTCTACTCTGTTACAGAGCTTTGTGTCATCAGCAACAGTGAAATTCTGCCTTCTAGATCCTGTGCAATGTCACTGATGAAGATGTTGAATAGGACCGGTCCCAGCACTGATCCCTGTGGTACCCCACTGGTTACTCTTCCCTCTGTGGAGTGACAGCCATTTACCACCCTCTGTGTCCTGCCACCCAGCCAGTTACCTACCCACCACACTACTGTCCTGCCCACACCCATATTCCCCAGTTTGTGTAATAGTCTTCTATGTGGCACAGTGTCAAAGGCCTTGCTGAAGTCCAGATAGGCCATGTCCACTGCCCTCCCTGATCCACCTCCCTAGTCACCCAGTCAAAAATTCAATGAGGTTGGTCTGACATGACCTCCCCTGGTGAAACCATGCTGCCTTTGGGTCCTGTAGTCCATTGACAACCAGATGTTCCACCAATCTCCTCCTTCAGTAGTGCGCTTCCATGATCTTTCCCACTACCGAGGTGAGGTTGACTGGTCTGGTTTGACAGTGGTTTGACCCTGAAATCTCAGGTGTCTGCTGTTGTCAAATCCTTATTTTATCAACTGAGGAATATTTTCCAGGTGAAACACCTGGTTCCTCTGGATGACCTTCTTACACTGGTTCACAACTTTATGACCACCTGTTTTGATTACTGCAATACCCTCTAACTAGTGTTTCAGGGGTTGATATCCATCACTTGCAGCTAGTGCAGAATGCGGCAGCCAGGCTTCTGACTGGTACATCTAGGACTAGTTATATTACACCTGTGCTGCATGATCTGCATTGGCTGCCTGTACTGGTGGATCACCTTAAGGCCGGTTTACTGACCTATGAAGCCCTAAACAAACAGGGACCCGGTGCCTGCAAGATGTTCTGACTCCCTGCTGTGCCCCTCCTGCCTACCGACGAGGGATTGCTGGAGATTCCCAGAGTTCGTTAAATGCTATGGTGCACGGCTTTTTCTTTTGTTGCCCTACCTTGTGGATTTCTACCTCATCGCTTAAGGGAATGCCTGACCTTGTCAAGTTTTAAGTCTGAGTTTAAAACCTAGCTGTTTCATTAGCGTTTCCTGATGGTTTTTAAAGTCTGCAGCTGTTTGTGGATGTTACTACCTGTTTTAAATTGTTTTAATTTAAGGGATATGATTTTATGATTGTAAAGTGCCTTGGTTCTGGAAAGGCGCCTATACATAGAGTTTTACTTTTACTTTTTACTCAAAGTCTAGGTAGGTCACGTCCACAGCCCCTCCCTGGTCTACTACTTTGGTCACCGGTCAAAGAAATCTATCGTGTTTGACATGACCTTCCATTGTGAATCCATGCTGCCTTAGGTCCTGTGCCCTCTGGCCTTTAGGTACTCAACAATTCTTTCTTCAGAAGTGATTGCATCATTTTCCTACCAATGAGGTCAAGCTAACAGGTCTGTTGTTTCCTGCCTCTGCATTGCTCCCACTTTTGTGAAGGAGAATCACATCTGCCCTCCTCCAGTCCTCGGTACCACACCATCATCCTGGGATTTGTTAAAAGGTAGTCAGTGGTGCCACTATTTCTTCCTTAGTTCCTTGAGAATTCTGGGGTGAATCCATCAGGCCCCATTGCTTTGTCCACCTTCCGCTTTAGGAGATTCTTTCCAGGACCCTTTCTTCAGTGAATGGACTAGTATTGACTCCCCATCCAGTGTGCTTGTATTATTTGATTTAGGTACCTCCACCTCCTCTTTTGTGAATACTGAGCAGAAGTATTCGTTCAGTATCTCTGCTTTGTCACTGTCACCCTGCCCACCCCCCTCCCTTTATTAAGCCCTCACTATCCCTCCCTGGTTTTCTTTGCTCCCTAATGTACTTATGAAAGGTTTTATCCCCTTCTAATTGAGTTGGCTGTCTTTCCTCGTGGACCTTTGCTATTCTTACTGCCTTCCCCACTTCCTTCTGCTTTAACTGGTACAGTTCTCTGTCCTGCTTCTTCTGTGTTTCCTTATACTTGCTGAATGCTATATTTTCCCTAACTTTCCCCGCCACCTTTTTGAGAACCATAGTGTTTTTTCTTTCATTTTGTTTTATCTGCTTCACACAAAGGCTTGTTGCCTCTGTGATGGCAGCTTTGATTTTTCCCCATTTTTTCTCCACCCCACCTTCTTTCCCATTTGCTAGTACTTCTCTGAGGCACTTCCCCATTTTGCCAAAATCAGCCCTCCTAAAATCTAATACCCTCACCTTTGTGTGACTTCACTCTGTGGCTGTGTTTATCGTGAACCACACTGTTTGGTGGTTGCTGGTTCCCAGATGGCTACCCACTTCTGAATCTGAGATCCTCTCTCCATCCCGCTTGAGAGTACCAGGTCTAAGATTTCTCCTCCCGAGTGGGTTCCAACACTAGCTGTCTGAGGCATACCCTCTGTAGGGCATCGAGAATTGCCCTGCTCTTGGATGTGGCTGCAGTAATGGTGCTCCAGTTAACAACTGGCATATTCAGGTCCCCATCAACAGTATCTCCCTGTTCTGCCATTCTGAGGATGCCTTGTATCATTTCCTTGTCCATTTCCTCCCTGAAACGGGGGTCTGTATATAACCCCATAAGGATTGTGGTGCCATTTTCTGTCTCCAGGGTGACCCACAGTGCCTCCTGTCCTCCCTGTTTACCCTTTAGTTCCATTGCTTTGATCCCTTCCCTGACGAGAACTACTCCTCTTTACCCTCCCTGTCCCTCATGTAGATTGTGTACACTGGTATGTTGACATCCCAGTCATGGTTCTCTGTGTACCATGTTTCTCTGACTGCCACGATATCCAGGTGTCCCTCTTCCATCAAGGCCATGAGCTCAGGGAGCTTGTTACCTAGACTACGTGCATTGGTACTCACCGCTCCATTTTGTGATAGCCTCACCCTTTTAGCCCCATTAGTGTCCTAACTGTCTTTACATTTTCTCTCAATGACCCCTGTCCTTCTCCCTATCAACTTCTTTACCTTAGTGTTTACTTCACTAACTACCCTGTTTTGTGTGGGGCTGGAATTTCCATGCTTCTTTCAGTGCCTCCCTGGCTAGTTTAAATGCTTGTCAATGAAGCATTTAAACCTATCACTTAGAATCCTGATTCCTCCTGGACAGTTGCAGACCATCGTGCCAGTATAGGCCTGCATCCTCCAGGTGGACCCCTAGTCCCCAGTGAAGCCAAAACCCTGAGTTCTGTACTAGTTTTTCAGCCATTCGTTGAATCCCATGGTGCAGAGTAGCCTAGCCTCACCCATGCCTTAGACAGGCAGCACCTCTGAGATGATTACCATCCATGCTACTTGTCTAAGGCCCCTCCCCAACTCTACAAACTCCTCCTGCACTGCTCTGATCCCATTCCCAGCCAGGTCATCTGTCCCTAGGTGGACAAAGAGATTCAGCTTCCTCTCCCATGCCGCTGCTCCCATGATCCTGAAGATTTTCTTTGTGTCCCTCTCAACTATGGCACCAGGCAGGCACCTTACCTCCTCTCCCTCCCACATTCTACCCTCCTAATGATGTAGTTCTCCACCAGGAGTTGTTTCCTTCCCTGTGGAATCTTGTACCATCCTCCTCTGGGTCTCCTTGTGGAGGTTCCCAGCATCCTTCTTGGTCTCCACTGCGGGTGCCTCCATAGAGGAACTACGCCCTGCCAGAACGGCATATGAATTGTGGAAATGTGCCTCTGACCCACCACTCTCACCCTCCCTGAGCCCACCGTGGTCCAACCACTCCTCTTTCTTGGCAGCCTCTGAGGTAGTGGCCCTGGTGGTCCCTGGGTGGGGAGGAGGTTTCGAATCCTCACCAGGTCGGCCTGAGATGGGCAACCTCCCTCAGACCGGAGAGGTGCTTGCAAATAGGGCAACATTGTAGCTTCCAGAACTTCTCCCAAAGACTGCCACCCCACAGCCAGTGCATTGCACCAGTCCCACATGTCTCTCTCCCTTCCTGTTTAGTGGCTTTTTATTTTGTTTTGTGTTTTGTTAGTGTGTGTGAGTGTGTGCGTGCATCTACTCCCTATGCAGCGTGCTGGTCTGTTAAGTTTATGACTGGTGTATGTTCTTTGCCCTTTTGGGAAGTGATATCAGAACCTCTGGTAGAAAGGAAATGATGTGCCTGTGTGGGTGGAGTGAGGGGCAGGGTGGATGGGACCAAGCCTGTGCCCTCCAGAAACAATCAGCTACAGCTCTGACACACCACCCTGGTGAGTGTTTTCCTTGCATTCAGACAAGACAACCTGCAAAACAATTTAAAAGAAAATATACCCTGCAAAAACTATTTCAATCGGACAAAAATAAAGCAGTAAACTGTACAACCTGTAAGCACAAAACAGCAATAAAACCTGTAAACACAAAACAAAATAGTAACAATAGTAACTCTGCTTAGTCAAAATAAACCCTAATGTTTCTCCTTGTGTTAATGTTGCTCCTTGCTCAGTCCTTTCAAGGAAGCCCTAGAGGAAAATAGCTCAGGTGAAGCTAGATGCTTTATGCCACCAAACCTAGTCAACCTATTACTGTTGTTTTAATGACTTCCCAGTCCAGGGTCCATAGACCTTACTTCGAGAGGTTCCTGCAGTAGGTAATCACATATAAGACTGCACCCCTGGTGTCAGAACTGCACGGCAAACTTTTCCAACAATGCCTGGTGGGGACCACCCAGCCGACGTCAGCGTGACCCTATATAGTGGGTGGTCCCCATGCCTGCCTTCCAGTTCTTTCCGCGGCCGTCGACCTGCGCTAGTAGCTCACGGTAAATGTTGCTCAGTCGATTGCCATTTTCACCTTTATTTCTTGAAGTCTTTTTTCTTGATTTACGTTTGGTTATGTCTTCTCCACTTCTGACAGCAAGACAAAGGAAGTGCGAAGTGCGGCGAGATACCTCATAAACACGGTCACTGTTGATATCTCTTCTGCCTGGGCCCGAATCACGACACTGCAACCTGCACTGACTGCTAGCCTTTCAGTCAGGCCACCCAAACAGAGACAGTAGGCTCTGGAGGCCCACCTTTTGAAGACTAGAATGACTCTCTAGAGAAAGAGATGCAAAATTGAGGGACACCGCTTCTTCACCTTCTTCTAAGTCTAAGAAAAAAAGAAAGACAAAGAAAACAGTGGGGAGAGGGAGTGTTTGGAGGATCAGGATCGAGTGAGTTCCAGTAAGCCCTCGACCAGTAAGGTCATTCCCCGCTGCATGCCCTTGTGGTAGTCCAGGCCGTGTCCGGACTCTCCAGGCCCACTGCCACTTCTCTGCCAATTTCCACCAGTAAGTCATCCTCCAGCGAATGCCCAGCTTTTCCGGGCTCGCCCGCTGTCCCTAAGTCGGATCCCCAGGTTCCTCATGGGGACCCGCATGACTCTGACCGATAAGCCGATCGAGGGCCTACCCTCCTCCACCGTCCCTTTACCGTCCTGCTAAGCTGGTCGCTTCTGTCTCCGATGACGGCTGGATGTTGCTCACCCATCAGGGCTGCTCACCCATTAGGGGCTGACGCCACCTCACCCAACATCTAGTCGAGCTTGCCGATGGTTATCAGCCAACCTCCCTCAGGCTCCTTCTGGGCGGGGAACCTTCCCTCCTCGTCCTCAGGTGGAGCGAACCCTGGAGGTGGTACTTTCTCCCACCCCAGTTACAGCGTCCCAGGTCCCCAAGGGACACCAGGCCCAGAGCTCTGGCACCAGACCTCAGTATTCAGAGGGTCCCTGGCCCTGACTCATCCTTCGCCGGACCCGCCGACAGTGCCGCCGTTGAGCCTTCTCTGTCGGCTCGCCCTTCTCTGACGCCAGGGGCGCTGACAGTTACAGGATCTGACCCCTTCCATCAGGGCCATCTCATTCTACCCTGACGCAGGTTGTAGTGACGCCCGGCCCGACACCAGTTACTTAGACGACTGCAGATCTGATGCCTGCCCCTCACCGTCTGTTCCTCTGACATCAGGTATTCTGGCGCAGGGTATTTTCCCTGGCCTGTCTCGCCACACATTACCCTTCGAGGTTATGTCCCGCATCTGGGGAAAACGCCGCCTATCCCTGTCTGGCCCGATGTTGGATTTTGTGCCTCATTCACCAGTTTTTGGGGTATCACCCTTGGGTTATCCTTATTACCAGGGCTACCTCATCTTCATCAATAGCAATGGTTGGGTGCACCTTTTATCATTACCCATACGCTTCCACCACATCCACCCCCACAACAGGATTTCCAGTCTCTAATTCAACTCTGGTAGAAGGAGGCTAGGTCAGAGTTGGTCTCAGATTTGGAGAGGCATCTACTGGTCCTGGTAGTCACCCTTCTCCTCGCTCCCTGTCTCCTGTCAGCTCTGTCTGCTCAACAGTGCATATTTCCGGACCACACCTCAGGAGGTTACTTTTCCAGACTTTGGAAGCCCTGAAGATCATGACACTCAGACTCTGAGGAGGATCCCTCGGATGAATCTTCTGATGAGCATTCCATCATGGCTAAAGGCAAGGAATCAACCAAATCTCCCCAGAGGACCCCTCCTTCACAGAGTTGTTACGTGTTATCCAGTACACCAATGGCTGGAATACAGAGGAACAAGACCCAAAGAGGAAACGTCTCACAGAACACTTGGATTTAGAGACTGTTTCTCCTGTCCCTGTCTCCCGGACAGCTCCCCATGAAGACTTCACCAGTAGTATCTGGCAGCTGCCTCTCTATCCCAGCCATCCCTAAGAAGGCAGACTGGATATATCAAGCTACTGAGGGTGTTTCATGTTTGGATGCTCAAGCTAAAGTTGATTCCATTGTCATAGCAGCAGCTTATGATCACTCGGCTACCCCAAAGCACATGAGCACTCCACCCTCCCTGGACAAGGAATCCCGACAGCTCGATCGATTCGGACAGTAGGTATGTTCCTCTGCTACGTGGTGCCCTTCGCCTTCCCTCAACCACGTGGCACACATGGTCTCCTTCCAAAGCGACTCATGGCCAATCTTGAGACCCATATCCAGGCATGGAATGTTCAGACCTCAAGGAAGAGCTTACCAAGGACCTGTGCCTGTTGAAGATCTACAGACATGCGCTTAGGGCTACTTATGATTCGGTAAACACAGTAGCCCACTCCTCCGCCATGGCCATCTCTCTCAGATGGCATGCTTGGCTCCGCATTTCTGGGCCTCTTCAATGGTGTCCAGGCTGCTATTCAAGCCGTCCCTTTAGGGTATGGTCCTTTGGAGGGGACACTAAAGATATTATCACTGGTCTCCAGGACAGAGAACAAGCCTTGAGATCCATGAGGTCTATGTACCGACTGGTTTTCCAGAAGAAGCGGCCCTTTCAGTGACAGACCAAGAGGCAGGGGGAAAACAGCCTTTCACCAGGCGACAGGGCAAAGAAAGGCCACAGGTTCCTCCTTCACCTCTCCTCCTGACTCTAAATCCCAGAGAAGCTGGCTGGGGGACTTCCTGCCGTCGCCTCTGCTTTCTGACTGGCTGCTCTCCTTCTCATACCGTGTTAGGCGAGTGGGAGGAAGGTTCTGCCTCTGCATGCAGGAGTGGAGGTGTAACCTCAGATGCATGGTGTCCTCCCCAGCTCATTTCCAAAGGGCACACTTTGAGTTTCTGGAGTTCCCTCCGGAATCTCCTCCAGGTCACTCAAGTTACTCTCCGCACCAAATTCCTCTAGTCGAGGAGGAAATTAGTCTCTAAGACAGAAGGCGACCATAGAGTCTGTCCTTCTGCCTCAGTGGGGAAAAGGGCTTTACTCCCATTTTTCCTGGTCCTGAAAAAGACTGGCGACCTCAGATCCATACTGGACCTCAGCAGACTGAACCTGTTTGCCGAGTACAAAAGGTTCTGCATGCTGACATTGCAGGCCTCCTGCCTCTTCTGCAGATGGACCATTGGCTTTGCGCACTGGATATGAAGGATGCTTACCTGCATATTCTGGTGTTCCTCAGGCCACCACTATTACCTCGTTCTGCTTCCAGTGGGAGCACTTCCAGTTTACAGCCCTCCTTTGGTCCTTCCTCAGCACCCTGGATCTTTACCAAGTGCCTAGTGGTGGTGGCAGCAGCCTTGCCATGGGTATAGCAGTGTTTTCTTTACCTGGACATTTGTGCTTTTTTTTTTAAATTATTGCTCGTTATGAGTTTTATACAAATATGGACATGAAACAGCAAAACCAAGAAATACAATCTTACATTTCTAACACCGTGGCTGCTATATCCACCCCTCCCCAAATATAACTCTTCCCCCCAGCCCCCACCACCACCACCACCACCACTGCCCATCCCACCACTGCAAAATCTTGTTTCTTACCTGAGGAGAAGGTGGAAAAGCAGATCCAGAGAGTGGTTAGTGATAGCTTATTTTTTTTGTTGAACTTAATGTTTATTAGTTTTCCATATTCAGTTCCATATTACATTGTACTTCATTGCAGGAATTAACAGGAAAACACACAGATGAATTCTTACTAATACATCAGTTACAGGACAGTATATTGGATCAAGTTACTCTCCATATAACCTTTAATCATGTTTTTCTTTTTATATTTTGCTGGCTGGACAGAGTACTTGTGTTTTTCCCAGAAGGTGAGATTAGTCAGTGGCCCTCTTTTCTCCATTCAGCCAGAGGATGTTCAGTTCTACTCCAGCATTTTCTCACCCAGCTGTTCCTCTCTCTCCTTCAACTAATACCCTTTTCAATAAACTAGTTCCTGAAAAACAAGCCATTGTTCTGTGTGTTACCTATTTCCATCCCGTATTTTCTATATATGCTTTGCAAGCAATTTATTGTACAAACCATACCTTATATTTATATTGATCTCAAAACATACAAACCAGGGATATTTACAGAGTGTAGGGGTTACATCAACAAAAAGGGGGGTTAATCCGACTAAATTTGCTCAAGCAGTTTATGTCTAGGATTAAGATTGGGTCTTACAGGCGAGGGACAGGGGCCGAGGGGTTCTCATCTATCCACGGGAGGAGGTGTCATAATCTTTATTTCAACAAGAGTTGATCTATATTGGTGTGCCTTTTTGGTCTCTACATACTCGTAGAAGGGAGCCACCTTGAATTAAATTGGTCTGTTTGGAGTCTGAGTTGAGCAGTTAGAGCCTCCATTGTCTTAATGCTAATCACATTTGCCCTCCATGCCGAGTATGACACTCTTTTCTGAAGTTAGCCATCGCTGTGTAATAGATTTGGAGGCTGCTGCTATCAGTATAAAAATAAATATTTTGAGCTTTTGACTTAACTCCGCGGGGAGGGGGGGCCCTAGTACCATGTGTGGGAACTCTGGTAAGTTTTCTAACTGCAAAATTTCTTCAGTGGCTGTAGTTATCTCCGCCCAATAGTTTCTTATTTTAGGGCAGCTTCAAAAATATGGAACTGAGAGCCTTTGTCTATATATCCTTCCAACATCTGTTGGTTTGGGAAGTTCCATATTTAGAAGAGATATCAGGGTGATAAAGTACCTTGTTGAAATTTTCCACCTAAACTCCCTCCACACTGGGGAGTTTGTTGTTTTGTGTATTCCTGCCAAATGAGACTCCAGTCCTTATCTGGTATTTGGCCCTTATATTCGAGCTTACCATTTATTTTCTACCGATGAATATGTAAGGAACCTGTGCCTTCCTGCAGTGTTTGATGTATATATGAGATTAATTTTTGTGTCCTCCATGTGACTTTTTGATATATATACACCAATGGGGAGCTGGGTTACTTTGTACAGCACAAGTCCCTACTGTGTTAGTTATAAAGTGTCTACATTGGAGGTATCTAAAAATCTTTGTGGGAATCTTAAATTCCTCTTGAAGCAGCGTAAAGATTTAACACCCTCCTCATTTACCATTTGATGCAAGTATTTAAGCCCGTTGTCTCGCCCATCTTCCCAGCAGGGGTCTTTATGAGTGGCTGGGAATTGTGGTAAATACTTCAATGGGATATACTTCCATGGGGAGAATATCTCCCACCACTGCCTTGTCTTAAGCCAGATCCTAAGAGTGTTTTTCGTCCAGATGTTACTTAGGACCTTAGGGTCTGAGGTCTTAATTATCCAGGGTAAAAGCCTCAGAGGTATCGAAGGGTGAGTTTTTCCTCTAGCTTATACCAACCCCCTTCTGTTCCTGGCTTCAGCATTTTAATATTGGGGTTGTCTTGCCGCTAGGTAATACTTTGATATGTCAGGAACCCCAACCCCTTTATCTTTAGCTTCTGTTAGTATGCACCACTGTTTGTGTGGCGGCCCTGCCCAGATAAATTAGATAGCTTTCTCAACTCCCGCCACTCCACTCCATTAATTAGATGGGAAGAGTAGAGAACAAAGATATAAATGTAGGCAAAATATTCATCTTTATTGCCTCAATTCTATTCATGAAGCTAAGAGGGAGATTTTGCCATCTTTGTAGGTCCTCAAATACTTTTTCTTTAATGTTTGGTAATTGTAAGAGTGTAATTTAGTCAGGTCGGTGGGTATGGATACCCCTAAATATTTAACTTTATCTTTAACCCATTTAAAAGGCAAAAGGTTTTGTAATTTTTAAGCGGAGATCCATCTAGGCTTAACAAAGCCCAAATCCATCCAGATCTATCTAATATCTAAAGTACTTCTGGAACTGAGGTCTCAGGTTTTTCTAAATATATTACAGTGTCGTCCGCATATAAGGAGATTTTGTTTTCTATACTATTAATTGATATCCCTTTATGTTTGGACTTTCACGAATGGTCTGCGCCAGTGGCTCCATCGTAAGGGCAAACAGTATGCGGATAGGAGGCATCCCTGTCGTGTCGCTTCTTTTATATCAAAAATTCTGACTTTATGCCATTGACTCTGACACGGGCTATTGGATCCTGGTAACAAAGGGTTACCCATTTAATGAAATTACCCCACACCCATCCTTGACATTACCTCTTTCACTTGTACCCAATTCACCCAGTCAAATGCTTTTCCGGCATCTAAAAATATTGCCATTGGGTTTGCCTTTAGGGGTGTTTATGTGTAATAATGTTCAGAAGTTTTCTAACGTTATTTTGTAGATGTCTCACATGGTATGAATCCTGTTTGATCGGGTGTACCAACAGCTCTATATGTTGTTGCAGTCTAGATGCAAGAATACGGGTTAAAATTTTTAGATCCTGGTTATGAGCAAGATTGGTCTATATGATGCACATTGAGAGCGAGGTTTCCCGGTTTTGGGATGACTGTAATCAGGGCTTCTTTCCACGACTTCGAGAGTAGCTCTTCTAGGCTAATGTTATAAACGTGTACTAACCGGGCACCAAGGTTTTGCTTCAGTTCTTATACCATTCGCCAATAGGTCATCAGGGCCAGGTGTTTTCCCGGTTGGAAGATCTCAGATAGCTCTCAAAGCTCAGGCACCGTGATTGGGGCAGAGAGCGCTTTTGTGCCTTCATGGGCATGGTTGGCAATTTAATGGAATCTAAAAAGGTTAATGTTTCCAATTTGACCCCAATCTCTACTTTGTTTTCAGTGTATAGCTCTCTGTAGAATGTCCTGAACTGAGAAGCAATATCCACTGGCTTGGACCAGGACTTGTCTGGATCTGACATGTCCCTTATTACCGAGATATGCCTTTGCTTGTCTTTTCTCCAAGGTGAAAGGCCAGAAGTCTCAATGCTCTTCCACCCATCTCCGGATTTTTACTAGAGAATCTAAGGTGTCCTTCAGCTCTTCTGTTCCCCAATTCCTGTAATTCCGACCAGACTTGAGTTAAGTCCTTAAGGATTTGCTTAGATCCTGTGCCTTTCTTATGCATGGCCTCCAAGTCAGACAATTTGTCCCTTAGGGTCTTTTTCTCTGGCTTTTGCTTGTTTTTCTTGGCCGATGCATAGCTAATTATCTGCCCTCAACAACTGCTTTTAAGGTGTCCCACCAAATCATGGGTGAGCAGTTTTCATAGGCTAATCTTTCTCCAGATTTTCTATTGTTGTAATCATAAGTTTTTTAAGGATTCTTCATTTAGCAGAGAGACGTTGAGTCTCCATAAGGGCGATTGCCTTCTGACCAATAGAAAAGTTAATGGAACTTGGGCTGTGATCAGATAAAGGTAATTGGTATATTCTAGAGTGCAAAACAAGTGCAGGTCTGTTTTAAGCGTAAGGAAGAGATCTATATCGAGTAAGAGCTTTGCGCCTCCTGAGGAAAAAAGGTGTAATCTCTCTCTCCCACATGCTGCGCTTCTCCATATATCCGCCAATCCAAACTCTTCCATTAATGCTCTAAGTTTTTGCTCGCTGCTTTATTAGTGTTTTGGTTGTCAGATGAACGATCTAGCTGGGGAGGGCACAGTGTTAAAGTCTCCACCCACCAGTATCTGGCCTTGGGGTAGATCAGCTAGTTTGTTGAAGATTTCCCCAAACTTTCTGTACCCACATTTGGGGCATATATGTTTACTAGTTGCAGCATTTTATTATGCATCATACATGTTGCCCTAATAAATCTACCTTGGTACCCCTCCTGTTATAGAGTGTACTTTCAGGGGCTGTTGTGCCTAAACAAAATCGCTACTCCCACCTTTTTATTTGTTGGGTGTGAGGCTGCCACCACTTGGCCCTCCCACCTCCTCCTAAGTTTAGTGTGCTCCAGCTGTGAGAGGTGTGTCTCTTGTAAGAGGGCAACATCACATCTCAGATGTTGAAGTTCAGTTAGTAGTCTAGAATGTTTGATTGGGGAGTTAACACCTTTCACATTATATGAAATAATATTCAGCGGAGACATAATATGTGTAAGAGTATATCAGCTGTGAGCCAAGGCCTCGGCCTGTTCCTGCCCTTCCCTGCCACCCTCCGTCCAGCCTGCAGGACCCAAAATTAAAATTAAACTTTCAAAACTTTAAATTGTAAAGATTAACTACAAACTTAGTACCTATCTGTGGTACTCTCACAACTATTAACATTAAAACTATATACATTGAGTGCATATAATTTCCATGACTTCCATGTGAAACCCACGGAGGGACCAGGGGATCAACTTTGTCCCAAGAAGTGCCCTGAAGTTTGGGGCAAGAGGTAGGTTGACTCCCGAATGGGAGCTCTTACCACCACTTTTAACTGTCACTGAAGGAACGATCCCAAGCTGTGTACTTGATGTCAAATTTTCCTTTAGTTCCCCACCCACCCTCTTTCTTTTATAGTCTTGCATCTCCCTTACCATATTATTTCTCCCCATCTCGCCTTTGAAAAGGTACCTTTATTAAGCAATTGGAGTTTTATTGCAGTGATTCTGCCTTTCTTAAAATCCCGCTGATATTTTGATACCACCTTAGCTGTGTAATTAATGGTCCTTAACCGTGGTCCTCTTATCCAATATGGTTCCCCGTCCCCTCGCTCTGAGTATTTATCCCTTTTCAGATTATATTGGGAGTCTAGCTACGATGTTTGGAGGAGGCTTTTCTGCCTTTCGATCGCCCACTTCCTCCATTTCCTGTACACCCTTCCCCCATCCTTTAATTCTTCACCAACCCATTTCACTTTCATTTCACATTTTACAGGAGAGAGGTGGCAATGAGATCAAGATCAGAGTTTTCCTGATGCACCTAGCTATGACAAGGCCCATCGATGACTCATCCAGAGACAAATAGCGGTATTAGATGATAGCTTTCCATAAAGTCAAAGAACTCATCTCTATCCCTGTCTCAGCATTTGGGTTTACCATATTAGTGTATTTTATTGTTGGCTCTCCCCTCTATTTTGCCCATATGCTCTTTGGTAAATTATGCATGTTTGAGGGTCAGGGGCATTTAGAAATCTATATTGTGCTGAGGAAGGCAGAGAGGGCAGAAAGTAGGCCCCACTTCTTCTTCATCTCCGTCTAGGGTCTCTCGGTTCAGCCTCTCAGCATGCGCCCCTTTTCTCCCTTCCACCCTTCGCCACCCATCTTCATCATTGCATGGGATTCTTCAATTAATAAATTAATGCTTTGGTCTTGCTATTAGTCACCACTGCCGTTTTCCTTTGGCCTTTAGGTAGCCTTGCTTGCCTCCAAAGTTCCACCCTCCATCGCTTGGCTGTCCCCAGATAACTACTTATTACTTCCTCCTCCCCCAAGAAGTGGAGTTGTAACTCTTGGGCCCTGGACGGAAACAGCAGACAAATACCCTTCATCATTTCATCAAACCCTCCTTGAAATTAGTTTTCTTTCTGGGACAAGACCTCATCTCAAAATGCTCGCTTTATGGAGGGTTACTTTCACTGTGCTTATGTACCTCCCTACCCTTCAGATTCTTCTCTTTACTGTCCAAGGTGCATTTTGAGGTCCTGTTAAATTACCCTCATTAATATTTTCTATTGCCCGCTGTTTACCCGCCTCCCCTCAGATAACCTCCATTATTTTGCCTCATCCATTTATATGACTTTAAATTTTAATATATATTCACTTTTCATTTCCTTCCCCATACTTTACATTATTACTATAAGTTCAGTCTGCTCCATTAAACGATCGCTCCTCGGCAGCTGGTGTTTCAGGTCTTCTCACATCTGCTCTCAGCGGCAGGTTGACATCTCAGTCGATTGATTCAGGCTTCTGTCTCCTGCAAGCGCCTGCTTTGCCCATGAGATCAGTTCTTGGATGTCTGAGGAAGCCTCTTGTGGTAGGATCCAGGAGTCGTTCTCTTCCTACCTCTGGAGGTAGAGACTTTAGACTACATCTCCGATTTAAGTTTATTTTCCAACTTTTGCATTTCCAGGTCGGGAAGAGATATATCTAGATTTTGGAGAACTTGCATAGCTTCCAGCAGGTTAGAATATATTTGGATGCCTGTGTCCAAGTGTATTTTAATCCTGGCAAGGAACAACAGTTGGGCCTTAACTCCTTTTTTAAGCTTTAGATCTCTGATGATGCTTTTAACTGCTTGTCGCTCTGTTTGCAAGGCCGATGAAAAGTCTTGGTCGAAAAAGATTGGCGATCTTTATATTTAAGGTCTCTGTCTCCATGCTTCTTGCAAAATCCAATCTTTGCTTTGAAAGAAGACCATCCTCACTATCTATAGTGTGGCCTGGCAGTCGGGTCTTGGGGCTTTGCCCGCGAGAGAGATGTCGTGTCTGTGATCTATGTCTAGCTTAATATCTGAGAGCAGGAGAGGACCGATCATAGGATATGCTGCACAAAATCAGCTGTTGAAGGAATCCTCTTCCGCATCCTCTGGTACGCCATGGATTCTGAAATTATTTTTCGTGATCTATTCTCTAAATCCTCTAACCGACGTTGGACTTCCCTGTCCCTTTGAAGTAGTAGCAGGACTAGTCTGTCTGAGCTCTCCTGGGCCTCTGAGACCAGGGTAGATTCGTAGCATTTAACGATACCTTTTTGTTTAATGTTTGCACATCCTTTTTAAGGTCTGTCAAGGAGGAGTCAATTCTGGTGACCATGGATAGGATTTGCTGCAAGGTTAGCTGTATGTTTTCAGGGTCAGTGGTCTCCAATGTTTCAGGTTCTCCAGAGGACTCAGAGGCTGTGCATCTTGATGTGTCTGGGCACTAAATCCTTCCATATCCTTGTCGAGTACTAGCTGCTTCAATTTCGCTGAATTACTGAGCGATTTATGCTTTTACCACGTTGTTGCTTTCCTGCTATCTTAAGCTGTCCAGGAGATCGATTTTCAGGGCAGCAAAGTGGTTTATTTGTTGGGAGTTAATAAGTTTAATTAGGGCGGAGTGGAGCTGTTAAGATTAGCTTGCAGTCATCCTGGTGACGCCACCGAAATAGTGATAGCTTATTTATTATGTTTGATGAAAGCCTCAGGGAGACAAAACTAAATCGGGGAAGCTCTGGCTTGCAACAAATAGAGGGTGTATACTTTCCCAGATCTTCTTGTAGGAGGCTTGGGAGTTTGTAAAACTAGCCCGAATTGTTCTGCTTTCAGATTGAACACTAGCTCTTGTAACCACTCCATGTAAGTATTTATTTATTTAAAGTTTGTAGACTGGGTAGGCCCACTGAGCCCCTAGGTCCCTTTTTCAGGGCGACCCAGGATAATAATACATATTTTCATACAGAGAAAGACTTGGGTTACAGGGTAGTTTCAGGTGTGTGAGCAGGTTACAGCCATGGTTATCATCATGCATCAGTCCTTACAAATACGCTGACAGTAGAATTAACAAAAGGTGCAGAAGAAATGTAATTTTACATGGTAAACTCATTGTTTACTACTGGCATGGTTCAGTGGAAAGTTAGCTGTGGTACTATGCCTAGAGGAAGCACCGTGGAACCTGATAAGGTGCTTGGAGAATCTGGATATTAGGAGGATAGAAGCAAGTGTGGGGGGTCATGAGCCGTGGCACTGACAAGTGCTAGTATCAGACATATAGGCTTTGAGTCTGGTGCGGAAGTTCATCAGTGAGGAGGTTTCCCACTAGGGCTGGGAGTTTGTTCCGCAGGTAGGGGGGAGTAGGAGAACCACCTGCCGCCAGCGCTAGTCCTGACTCTGGGAACTTCAGCAGTGTACGCCCAGATGTCCTAGGTCGTGGGGTTATGTTTGAGTGTGATAGTTCCAGCGATGCTGGGTGGAGCTGAAGGGCTGAGTAGCTTGAAGGTCAAGCAGAGCAGGGGTAGTGGAGATAGAGGTCAGTGAGGGCCAGCATAGCTGGGCAAGTGTCACAATGGTGCCTTCGTGAGTGGTCCTGGGTAGCAAACCGGGCTACCTTGTTATACAGGATTTGCATCTGGTGACCTCCTGCTTGGCCATGCCCTGTAAGATCGGGGCAGCGTAAGTCAGGGTGGGGAGAAGGACACTTGTATGACTGGAGGTCCTGGCCTCAGGGATGAGCTGGTCTTTAACCAGTACAGAGTACTAAGTTTGCAGCACCCTTCCAGATGACCCTCTGAGATCGGCCCGATTAGGTAACTCCCAAACCATTTGAGGGCGAGGGGTTCAGGCCAATTTTATCCAGTTTTAGTAGCAGGAGTTTGTGATCCACAAGGTCGAAAGCCTTAGACAGGTCTATAAAGACTGCACCAGTGGGTGTCCCATTATCCATTGCTCTGAGCAAGTCATTCGAGAGATGGATGAGTGCTGTGTCAGTCCCATGGTTAGTTTTAAAACCATGCTGTGAACGTGCAATTAGCTGGACGGGACTCCAGGTAGTCACAGAGTTGGCCATAGACTAACCTTTCCTGTAGCTTTGCAAGTGTACTGAGCTGGGAAATGGGCCTGTAATTGCTTATGTTTTCCTGGAGCCACCCTTGTGAATAGGGACCACGCTGGCCTGTTTCCACTGGTCCGAACAGTCATCCTTCAAGTAGGGATCTGTTTATGAGCCAGGTCAGGATCTGGTGAGTGATGGAACACCAGCCTTAAGTAGCCGAGGGTTTATCCCATCAGGACCTCCTGAGCCTTTGTCTTTCAGAGCCCTTAGGAGGATTGGACCTCTTTGTTTTCACCAGTCTTAGATGGAAGGAGGGACCGTCAAGGCAAGTAGGCTCCATAACATTAGGGAGCCGAGTCGTGCGAGGGCAGGCCGACCTTGTAGGCATCGATGTTACCAAAGTGATTGTTGAGGGCAGTAGCAATTTCGAGGAGTCGCTCACTGGCTGACCATTGACCTCAATGGAGCCAGATTCAGTCTCAGTGTTAATAATAATAATAATAAACTTTATTTTTAATGCGCTTCAAATATCAAGGCGTACACAGTTAAAATAGTTTAAAACCAAGACTACATCATTATAAAAGCATATAATACAATTAGAGTCTGTCATCCTCAACACCATCACCATAAGCCTGGTTCCATAAATGCATTTTCAGTGCTTGTTTAAAGCCCCACAGTCATGCACTCCCTAATCCAACGGGTAGAGAATTCCAGAGGGTTGGTGCCCGCAACATACAGTAAATTCCGGGCTCCAGAAGATTTTAAAAACACCTCGGATCTTCTAGCACCCCTCGTTGGCCGAGCCGGAGCGGTCACTAGGGAGGTAAGGAACCAGAAGCTCTTTCAGGTAGTCAGGTCCCAGTCCGGTAGGGCTTATATGTCAGTAATCCAACTTTGAAGGTGATCCGCCACTGAACTGACAGCCAGTGCAGCTCCCACAGCACTGGTGTGATGTGAGAAGATCGAGGAGTTCCCACCAACACCTGGCTATGGAATTCTGCACCAGCTGCAAGTAGCGGCTATCAATCCCCGGAAGCCCAAAGTAAAGGGAGTTGCAATAATCTAAACGTGAAGTCACAAAGCATGGATCAGTGTAGGAAGGTCCTCGGATGGAACAAGGTGCTTGATCCTAGCGATGTTCCTCAGATGATAAAAGGATAACTTAACGACAGCCAACACCTGCAAACGAAGTGTCAGTCCATCATCAAGAATCACCCCTAGGTCTCGCACCTGTTCAGAGATAGGAAGCTCGGAGTCCCCAAGGAATAAACTATGGATTGACCTGCTCCCCACCCTCCTATCCGTGACCTGGATCCACAACCATCACCTCTGTCTTCCCAAGGTTCAACTTCAACCAGCTGGACTTCATCCAACCTGGATTTCGCAAGGCAGTTAATAAATACTGAGAGTGCTCCATCCTGGTCGGGTGCAAAGACAGGTAGAGCTGGGTATCATCACCATAGCAATGAAACTTCAGCCCATACCATCTTACAATGTCTCCGAAGCATGTGCACAGCAAACAACATGGGAGACAGCACTGAGCTCTGGGGCACCCCACAAGACAGATAGGGTCGGAGGAAAAACCTGACACCACCCTCTGAGTTCACTGGTGAGAAATGAAGTAAACCATCTGTGGACCAAACCAGAGAGCCCACAGATGAATCTCAGGTGCTCAAGCAGAACCCCATGGTCAACGGTGTCAGAAGCTGATGACAGATTAAGAAGTACCAAAATGGACTGTTTTTTTCTGGTCTCTCGCCATCAGGAGATCATTCAGCACCCAAACTAGCGCAGTTTCGTACTATGCTTCTTTCGGAAACCGGATTGGAGAGGTTCGTGATGCTATGGATGGTCAAATGGTTCTCCAGCTGAGCAACCACTGCTTTCTCAATCATCTTCCCCACAAAGGAAGGTTAGAGATTGGCCTGTAGTTAGCAAGAGAGTCTGGGTCCAAAGAAGTTTCTTCAACAAAGGTGTCACCACTGCCTCCTTCAGGGAGCAGGGTACACCAGAGACAAGGGAGCACCAGACTGTTTGTGCCAGAACCGGCCGATAACACCACCACAGCCCATTATCAGGGATGTAGGACCCGATCTAAACTACAGCATGCAGTGCGCATACCTGGACAATCCTCATAACATCCACAATTTCCAGCCGCTCAAGGAACTCCAGGAAAAGGAGGGATAGTGACCAAGTGCTGATCTTCAACAGCTTCCATAGAGGGTGCTGCACGGGTCTCCCACCTGATGTCGCCACCATATCAGCAAAGAACCGAGCAAGCTCATCACACTGCAATTGTGAAAAGTCTTACAAACCTGCAGACAGGCTGGGTTGCACAGCCTGTCCACAGTTCGAAAGAGCTGAGCTGGTTGGTTCTGAGCAGCAGCAATTTCCGGACAGGAATTCTGCCTTCTTACGGAAATTTCTGACTGATAGAGTCAATAATGCTCTAGCAGTCTAAGATGGTCGGCATCTAAGCCGGATTTCGCCAGTACCGCCTAACCTGCGCCCTAGTCGCACATCTCCCTCAGGTCCCCATCAAATGGGAGAGAGGATGCACACGGACTGGAGCAATGGAATGCAGTGCCGAGGTAATGGCCTTATTATATGCCAGAACCAAAACCTCCAGATCCATGCTAGCCACAGGAAATTCTGGTAGATCAAGTACCGCAGTTAGACCATCAGGAGTCACATCCCGTAGGGCGGTATTTGACCATCTACACAGGGGTTGGTCTACGAAGAAGGGTGCAAAATTGAATCGATAGCGTAATGGTCCACCATCCGACGTGTTCCACCCCCACGCCAGAGGTCTCCATCCCCAGGAGGAAAACCAGGTCAAGAGAATGGGTAGTGTTACCCCTGATCAGGTTGTTGACGTGATACCAGAATTGTTTAGGTTGCCCAAATTGTGTTTTTGTAGGTGAGTGACATACTCCTTTTGCAAGTTTGATGGCTCTCTTGCATTTATTTCTTAAGACCTTGTATGACACGAGGTCGGCAGGAAGGGAAGAGAGCTTGAACTTCTTCCAGGCCTTGTCTTGACTGGACAGGGGTATTTAAGGATGGAGAGATTCACATGTAGCAGCTACCCTTTGTTCTACGATTTTTCAAGGGGGCTAAAAGGTTAGCTGCTGTACATACTGCACTGTGGAATTGCTTCAGAGCCTCAGCCAAGGTGGGAGGAGCTTAATTGGGCTCCAGTCCAGACTGTGTAGGTAGTCATTAAACTGCACTGCTGAGAAGTTTGTGTAGTCACGAGCAGGAGTATTCTGGGTTGGATTATAAGTGCTCTGTTCTTCCAGGTGCAGAATATGGGGAGTGGTCACTTAAGGAGTCTGCCATTATGCCGGTTTTCTGGATGTTGGTGGGATTGGACACCAGAGACCAGTCAAGGGTGGTGTGGTTCCTCGATTTGTAGTTTAGTCTGGTTGGTTCTAAGATGACCTGTACCAGGTTTGCTTCTTGTGTCAGTGCCATAAGGGCGTTGTTAGGGTCCTGGGCCCAGTTTAGGTTGAAGTCACCCAGAATAAGGAACTCAAGAAACAACTTGGGCTGTGATTTTTTTATTGCTTCTAGGGATTGAAGAGCTGATTTGGTCGGTGGTAAATGCAGCCAATAGTGAGCTGCTTGTTGTGCCCTAGGATGACTTGGTTGAATATAGATTCACTGTCAGGGAGGTGTGTTGCTGCAAGGTGAGGAGCAATAGTTAGGGCTGTGTTGGCATAAATGAGTACACCGCCCCTCTTTGGTCAACCTGTCCTTACGGTACATACTGTAACCTTGGGCCAGTATCTCGGTGATTGGGGATGTGTGCCTTAAGCCATGTCTCTGAGATGGCAAGGATATACAGGCTTTAGAGATCAAGCCAGGCTTGTACCTCTTGCATTTTGATCTTAGGCTGCATGCTTCATATGCGCTATCTTTAGCCCTTGTGGATGCCCAATGGGGTCCTGAGGGATGTTATTGAGAAGTTGGTGGTGTTAGGCCAGGGTTAGGTTGTATGTCACCTGCCAGGAGTAGTAACGCAGTTAGACGGCAGAGTAATTTTGGGCTGGCCGATGGGATTTGGTTGCCTCGGCACATCCTACTTGCAAAGTGGAAGATATCGTAGCATGTTCCCTCTCTTATGAGCTCGGGGCTGAGGAGACGGCAAGTAAGCTGGAGCGAGGCATTCCATTGTAGAGGCTGACAGGAGGGGTGTCATTGTACCTTTGTCCCTTATTTCTGGATGCCCTAGGCCTATGAGCCTATCCACCCAGAGAAGGGACAATATATAGACTGTCATCAGTAGTACCTCTATTGGAGAGAGGGCCCATAGTTGTGTGCCCCACGTGATCGTGGGTAAACTTCTGGAGAGGCATGTAACCCCTAGATGGCGCTATCCCAGGGGCTACTACCCTGCCTGATTTGCCACTAACAGGTTGAGGGCCTGGATCCAATGGCGGGTGCCTCCACCCAGAGGTCAGGGTTTGCAGTAAGTTAAACTAACTTGGTCACAGCCCTCTGGGACACTGCAACCCCTTTCTTCCCACTAGTGGCCCACACAATATATCAAATTACCTTCACAGTATACACTTACCCCAGGTCTGGTTCCGCACTGGGACCCTCCTGTGAAATGAGATACAGTGCAACAATCACAGTACAGTACTTTAACATAGACAAATACCTCAGGCAGTATAACTTGCTGAAACCAGCAGCTCTGATTTATTTAGGGATATAACAAGGACAGGGAAATCAGGTTAATTAGCTTATCACTCTAATAATCTGCCTATGGCTCTGTGCACAGGCCTATCCCTATCAGTTAGTGTCCCTGGGTACCCAAGCCCTAGTGGCTAGTCCAAACCATGGCAGCTGGTAGGGGCCCTTTCACACAGAGAAAAGGAGAATTAAACAGTCAGCAGTACAGTAATTCCATTTGGATTTAATGTGAATTCAACAGGGAGCAACCCTGCATTAGTACTCACGACCTCCAAATAAGATAGGGTCCTTCAATGTCAGCAGGGCTCACTTGAGGTACACAAACCTCTGACACATCCATATAAAAGAAAGCACTATACCAGGCAGGCTGCATCTGTATCCCGATCGCAATTACTGCACAATACCGGTAGAACACACAGCAGATTCAGTTCCTGACAGACAGAGTGCAATTTTCAGCAATTCCTCCAGTCTTCTACAGGGTGAGCCTGGTTTCTACTCTTCAGAGATCCTTTGATTCTTTTCACAGGACTGATTCAGTCCTAACAAGCTGTTACACAAGCTGCAGACCGGAACTCTGCCTTACACACGCTTTTTGACTAAACTGCACACTGAAAAAGCACAGGGCTCCTTCCTTCTTCACTGCCAAAGCTCAACTGAAACTCCAACCGACAAAACCGGCACTTCCTTTGAGTTCCTCCCAGTTCTTGACTGGATTGGCTGTCACTCACAATAGACTGCTGCTGTTGGTCCAAAAGGCACTGAAGTCTAAACTACATCTCCCAGAGTCACTGCTCATACAATCCTCTTGTGGCTGGCTCAGATTATGAGTCCAAGTTCTGATTCGTCCAAGGCACCATTTTAGAGCTAGCTTACCCCACACTGATTGGTCCAGTTCAGCAGTTCAAAACTAGAATGGGGAACTAGCAGACACAGTTCTGACTGCAAAGAAAGCAGGTTAGACAAACTGTAATTTCATTATTACTCTAAATAATTTCTGGCAAACAGTTACATCTTTCAGATAGGTTCCTTTGCACTCCTAGTGACTGCAAAAATTAAGTGAATTGGCAGCAGCTCGAGTGGCACTCAGTCAAAGAAACACACAGTCCCCATACAAACTAATTATGTCTGCAAGCAGACAGCTCTTAAAGAGACAGTACCAGAGGTTCTAAAAACACTCACTGATAAATGGCTTAAATGCCAAACACCATTCAGGCTTGGAGCATTCAAGACAAGCTCCTGGAAGTCTTTTGGGAACCCCCATTTGCAGGGGTTACACACTATGCTAGCATCCTATCCCATCCCCATCTAATCGGGTTTGTCTTCCCAAGTCTACTTTCTTGAGAGACAAAGAAATAAGGGCCATATAGTACCTTCAGTGTTTAACCGGTGATACTAGTGAACTGCCCAGTTAAGCAAAATGTCTGGACTAAAACAATCTGAAATGCCCAACAAAGGGTCTGCCTTGTTTTTAATAGCCTCCCATAGGGCATTGACCTGAGGACAATCCCAAAATATGTACCTAAGGGTTCCATCATCTGCCTGGCATCAGCAAAGCTGGAGAAGTTAGTCTACCCACTTTAAAGAGCTTAGCAGGGGTCCAGTATAAGTTATTAAGGAATTTGAACTGTGTCAAGTGAAGTCTACCTTGTGTGCTATATCTGTATGTGTTGCTCCAAATCCTGTCCCATCCCCATCTAAAACAGGGAACTGGGAGTTCCAGTAATGGGGCACCCATCAAAATTGATAAGGGCTCTGTCCAGTAGCCGACTATAGATTCCTGATGCAGCATGTGGCTCATGCTTAATTAAAAGAAGGACAGCAGGAGACCAGCGGTTGCTTTCTCATCATGTTGAAAGGTTCCAGAATTAAGTAAAAGGTGCCTCAGTTGAAACACCCTAAATACCTGCTGCGGGGTATCTGAAAAGCAGCCATAATTGTCCCAACAGAGGAGCAGGCCTCTTGCTCAAAGAAGTCTTCTACCTTACCTCCTTCCAGTTATGAAGCCAAGACCCTGGATGACTTTCCGCCTATTTTCAGGTTGGGGTTTCTGATAATAGGTGGCTCTGTCCCGCATGTGTCTGTACCCAAAAGGATCAGAGCTGGCCATGGACTTTAACTGGAGTTGCAATGAGAGTATTTAAGAGAGCCACGGAATTGCTTTAGGATGTGAAGCAAGGCTGCTGGAGCAATACCAGACTGTGTTTATAAGCTCCTCTCCAAGATCAGCCAAAGGGAACATGGGGGGCACTGATTCCAGTTGGGGTCGAGATCCACCTCAGATACTTACTCAGCTGACTGGCCCAGTGATAAAGCCCAAAGTGCGGTAGCCTAAGCCCACCCTTGTCTTCGGGGCCATCTTGAAATAAGCTTTTCTGGGGTTTAGCCAGCCAGAGAAACTCAGTAAGACTGCGGTGAAGCAACTTGAACCAGGACTGAGAAAGCCAGGAATTAAATATATTTAGGGGGTAAAAAATTTAGGTAGGATATTCATCTTGACTAGACTGGCTCTGCCCCATAGTGACAAAGGAAGTGATCTCCATCTGTCCAAGTCCTGTTGAATTGTCTGAATTAAGGAATCCAGGTTAAGTTTAACCATTTTAGATTCACTCCTGGCCAAGCTGGTACCAAGATATGTCAACTTATGGGGCTTCATTGAATACCAAGATTCAAAGCCACATAACAATGCAGCTTCGAGTTAAGAGGAAATGCCATAGTTTTATCTAAATTAATTTTACAATTTGAGTAGCGACTATATTCCCAAATTATATCCAGGACCACCGGAACGAGTCCTTGGGATGCCTTAAATGTAGCAAGATGATGTCTGCATATACAGATAATTTGAATTCCTACGATCCACTGGGTATACCCAGGACCCCAGGATGACTCTCAGCTTGGCCAGGAGTGGATCCAAATATAGGTTAAATAGCAACAGTGACAGGGGGCACCCTTGACGGGTTCCAGACTGCAAAACAATAGGATCAGAGAATGTCCTGTTGCAATACACTCAGGCAGTGGGAAACCTGTAAAGAGAGGTCACCCACTTTATAAATAGAGAGGAAAGCCAAATTTAGCCATGGTACTGAACAAAACTGCCAATCCACCCTATCAAAGCTTTCACTTTCCATTAAGCCTGAGGGATAGTAGGAGTCCGTGGAACAGAGAGAAATATGGCTTAGTTTACGTGGGATCCGAGGAGCTCGACTCGGCCATAAATCCCACTTGTTCACTTGCCATTAATGGGGAGGATTCTTGCTAACCTGGATGCCAAAATTTTAGCAAGAATTTTAATATCATAATTTAACAGGAAATTGGGTGATAACTTGTGACTCGCTCTGCATCTTTACCTGGTTTATGGATTACAATGATCAAAGCTTCCAGGAGTCTTTTATCCACTTCCTCTGATACCAGAAACCATGTAAAGAGCTTGTGGAGACATGGGACTAGCTGTTTGGCAAAGGTTTTGAAAAGTTTTGGGAAAAACATCGGGGCTGGGGGCTTTGTCAGGTGAGAGAGAGGAGATTGCAGCATGCATCTCTGCCTCTGTTATTGGGGAAGCCAGCAATGGCCTGAGGTAATTTCCCAGGCTCGGAAGGGGATAGTGGCTAAGAGCTCATCCACCTCCGCTTTGGGAAGCCGAGAAGGCACAACACTGTAGAGCTGTCTGTAGTAGTTAGCAAATTCCTCTGTAATGTCCTTAGGCTGCAACTTTAGAGTATTATCTGCTGAGGATCTCAGACTTTGGACAATCCTAGAGGATTCATAGCTCTTGAGTCTTAAGGGTGAAGTCTGCCAGACTTCTCTCCCTAGTTCAGATATAATGCACCAGTCTTCACAATGGCATACTCTGTCTTCTCTCTTAAAAGTGTGTTATACTGGTCTCTGAGGCCCATGAGTCACTGTCTGGTTTCTTCCTAGGAGCTTGGGATAAACCATGCTCCAGGGTTTGGATCTGGGAGAGCAAATCAGCAATCTTCTCCTGATTCTTCCATTTCCGGAGAGAGGAGAGGCTATCAATTCTCCTCTGAGCACACTTTTTAACCCCCACTCCATGTCAGTCCTCCCTTGGAGCCCAGATTACTGTCAGTATATTGATCTGTTACCCACGAAAGGTACTCAACGATGTGTTCCTCTTTAAGAAGTTGACTGTTTATTTTCCAGATGGATTCCTTGGAACCTCCATGGAGGAGCCATATTGGCACCGAATGGTCCAATAGGACCATGGGTTCAATCTGGCTGTCCGCAAGCCCAGAGTGGAGCAGACGACTAATTAGGAAAAAGTCTATTATCGACTGGGAGTTATGGGCTGCCAAGTGGAAAGTGTATTCCTAGCATCAGGGTGTAGGGTTCTCCACGGGTCACGAAGTCCGAGGGTGTCCGTCAACTCCTGGATTGCTCTTTGAGCTGAGGATAGCCCTTTTGTCTCCTCTCTGACTTGTTGAGTTCAGGGTAGAAGGGCAAGTTCCAGTCCCCCAAGGATGCATAGAAGCTCAGTGAAGAGCCAAAGAGGACTTAAGGGACGCCAAAAGGCTGGGAATTAACATTAGGCCCAAAGATACTGCCTAGGAGCACAGGAGTTCTGTCTAGTAGACCCTTGAGCAATATAAAGCGGCCTTCGGGATCCTCAATACACTGCTCACACAAAAGGGACCCTCCTTGCAACAATGATGGCAACCCCCTACTTTGGGTATTATTTCCAACAGCACAAACCTGCCCGCTTGCTGTCTCCAGAATAAATTGGCTTCCTGATCCAGCAGATGCGTTTCTTGTGAAAAGATGCCATCCCCCCTCAGATTATTAATATGTTTAAGAATTTGGTATCTCTTTATCTTGGCGTGGGCTCCTTTAACATTCCATGAAACACAGGTCCAGATACTAGCCATGGCATAACACACAGCATGTCCTAGAGTTGCTCCTCCCACACCCACTACTAGGATGTAAACCAGTCCCACCTAGGTGGCCCAGATTGGGAACCCAAGGCATCCAAAGTACAATGTAAGCCCAGCCGTGGCACCCCTTCCCTTTATCCAACTCCCCAAGAACCTCCCCAAATAACTAAAAAAAAAAAACCCTCCTGATCAAACCAATATAGTGGCCAAGTAATAAGACAATCGTTTCCTGGCACCCCCAACACCTTTCCACTCCAAATAGCCTTCAGTGCATGATGTAACCCACTCACAATAGAGCCATCTGCCCCGAGAGGTAGACACCCTCTAAGTCCCCAACTATGAACGTGTAAACTAGGAAAATGAGAGCCATAGCTCTAACAAGTAAACAGGGAGCCTCAAGTGCACCATTATACCCTTAAACAAGTGATCTCATCTTGCAAACCGGATTGGGACAAAACATGCCTATAGCCCCTTTTAAATGTAGGTGACACAGGCACCGCTGCTCATACTACACCAATTAAAACATCAGAACATGAACAAAAATCTGACACTGGCAGGAATAACAAACATATGAGCAGAGTAAACCCAGTCTGGAAGAGCTATAAGTTCACTTAGACCAAGAGGGGTTATACAGGAAGCCCATGCAAAATAATACAGTCCACAGTTCCAAAATCAGACCCCACAGTCCGTTGTGGATAAAGTCCAACAGATCAGAATAATGTGGGCGAGTATGAAACATCAGGAACAGACTAACCTGGAAAACTGCGAAGCCCCTCCAATTACCAATAACCAGTTACCCTGTGTCCCTCGTATTCTTAGTAATGTCCACAAGTCAGACTATATACCCAAACAAAAGTCTCAGGAAAGTCCATCTCCAAATTACCTGGCCTGCTTCAACCACAGGCTCCGGTCTCAAGTAACTGCTCTGCTCTCTTTCGAGAGCAACTCCAAGGTAGATAATACTTAAGCTCGCTGCATCAATCTCCCCAGCTTCCGCTAATGAGTCAGATCTAGAGGGCCCTTCATTTCAGTGATTATGAAACAAGTCTGGTATAGATTCCTTCAAAGCTTCTCTGCCATCTTAAGGTCTTTGTAGGTGCGCCGTGACGCCTGCAGTTGTCAACTGAAGCCTCACAGGGTAGAACATTTTGAAGCCAATGCTGGCCTGGATCAGCTTAGTGACCAGCGGTTGAAATTCTGACTGTCTCTGCCTTACGGAGTATGGGAGATCCTGTACCACCAGAGCTTAGCACCCTCTCAAGTAATCTCCTGCAGCTCGCATACTGCTGCTTTTCAAGATAGTTCAGGAGTCGAAGGATCAGGGTCCTGGGTGATGCTCCAACAGGTGGCATTGGGCGAAGGGCCGGTGAGCACATTCTGTTGTATAAGTCGGGCGAATGGTGAAGGCCCTGCCAATTTAGCTACTAACTTCTGGATAAACAGTAGGCATTCTGCTCCTTTGGCCTTTTCAGGTAGGCCAACAATGACCACACTGTTGCGCCTACTTTTCCCTTCGAGATCCTAAACTTTTGCTTCAAGCTTGGCTATACGTTGCCTTCTGAATCCACTTTGGTGAGCTTCTTTCTGTGAAGGAGTGTCGGGCTTCCATATTGCCAGTCCTTCTGGCGGCTTCAAGGCCTCTGACAGGGTTTTAGTTTGGTTGTTATCCCCCTATCTCCTCTCTAAACTGCTGAAATTCCTTAAGAAAATGCTCTAAAGTAAGAGCAGACTGCTCAGGGAGGGTTGCAGGGCTCTAGCAGCAGTTGCAGCTTGGGTTTTATTTATTTATTTTTTTGCTACTGTTCTCTCATGCTAGTTGTATGTTGTGGCAATGCTTTGCCGATTTACACCTCCTTGAAGTTTCTGAAATTGGTAATTGAGCCGTTGAGAAGACTGGAGCTTCTGACTCCAGAATGTAAGTAGAGGCGCTAGAGATCACTCAAATTTGCCAAATTTTTACTTAGATTTAGCAAGGGGTTAGAGAGAGCTTGAGCTCCTACTCTGTCGGGTGCATCTCGTGACTCCTGGACAATTGGCTCTTGACAGCACCGTCCAGGGACAGTCTTCTAGATTCACTCTCATGCACTCTGGAACTCTTTTCACAACTGAGGATCACTGTCAGTCTCCCCAAGTCGATTCTTACCTCCTCCCAGAACCTTTAGTTCATCAGAGCGATCTTAAGACGCTGTCCAGTGCAGAGCCTTCCTCCCCTGGACAGCGTGGAGGCTTTCAGAGCAGATCAACCAAGTGGCCGCTTCCAGATTTCTTCCAACCAGGCGTTGTTACATCTTTTAGGCCTGATGTCAGCCTGCATTTCCAGGTCCCCTTCTCCAGGTTGCATATGAGGATCACCCAGTGGATGCTGCTGCGTTCAATGGGATCAATGCTTGGACAACTTGGACCACAAGGTTCTATCTCCAGTGCTCAAGAGGATCTTCTCTGGTAGTTAGATCCTCTGAATGTGTCTCGGGTCTTCCTTTCAGAAATGCCCCTCTCTCTGGACAACTTGGACCACAAGGTTCTATTCTCCAGTGCGCTCAAGAGGGATCTTCTCTGGTAGTTAGATCCTCTGAATGTGTCTCGGGTCTTCCTTTCAGAAATGCCCATTCTCTCCTTTGCTACAGACGCCCCTGTCTGGGCTGGGGGCTACCTGGGACCACCGACTCACGGTTCATGGTCCCAGTTAGAGATGTCTCCCCACATCAACATCCTGGAGATGAGGGCAATCCTTTATGCCCTCCAGGCTTTCCAGTCCAGCCTATCAAAGGAACGCTGTTGGTCCAGATGGACAATATGTCAGTAGTCTGGTACATCAACAAGCAGGGAGGCACCTGATCGTACCCCATGCAGGGAGATGATGCTGCGGGTGTGGAACTGGGCAGTCCAGCACGACCTGTTTCTCACAGCCGTGCATCGCCCAGGTTGCAAGTGTCCTGATGGACAGTCTCAGTCAGACATCGTCCCTTGCTCATGAATGAGAACTAAGTCAGGAAGTAGCAGATCTCTCTTTCTGAGGTGGGGTCACCGGACATAGATCTGTTCACCTCCTATTCAGCTCAAAGCTTCCCAGCTTCTGCTCACTCGTTCCAAAGCCTGGTGCTTTCTGGCACCACGTGTTGTCACTATGTTGGACAGGGAACTTCTTTGCACGCCTTCTCTCCCTTTCCCATTCTGCAAAGAGTACTTCTCAAACTCCAGGCAGAGGGAGCATGGATGATCTCGATAGGTCCGCTATGGCCGAGGCAAATCTGGTTTCCGCTAATGCAACAGCTCATAGTGGAACCCCCATTACTCTACCTCTTGACACGATCCGTTGACTCAGGATCAAAGCAGACTGGTACATCCGGGACTTGGGACCCTGCGTTCATGTGTGGCTCCTTCAGACATAATCAGGTCTCATTTCAGGGTCTCCCAGAAGGTCGCTCAGGTCCTGGTGGAGGCAAGGAAACCCTCCACCAGATCCATCTATGCAATGAAATGGAAGCGTTTTCCATTTGGGTGGTGTCTAAAGGATGGGATCCCTTTCGTTGCGCAGTTCCCTAGATTATGGAGTATCTGTTGCACCTGTCTGATTCTGGTCTGTCTTATTCATCCCTTAAGGTCCACCTGTTGGCCATTTCAGCCTACCATGTGTTGTTGGGAAACCATTGCGCACAGTTGGAGATCTCAAGACCTTTTGAAAGGGATCCTCCATCTTAAACTCCCATCCATAACCCCACCCCATGTTGGATTTGAATTTTGTGTTAAAGAGCTTACGCTTCCTCTCTTTCAACCAGCGATGAGCTGTGATGTGCGCTACCTTTCCTGGGAAGTGCTGTTTTGTAGTTGCCATTACTTCTGCTGCGTAGGATTTCCAAACTGAGCTCTGATACATAAGGGGCCTTATTTGATTCTTTCTGCGTACAAATCTAAGTTTCTTCCCAAGGTGGTTTCTGAATTCACCTTAAGCCAGAGGGTTGAACTCCCAGTTTATTATCCTGTTCACTGAATAGGGAAGGCTGTCCTTCACACTTTGGATGTACATGGGATCCTAAGGTGTTATGTCCACTGAACTAAAGAATCCAGAAAATCTGATCATCTTTTGTCCCTTGCCCCCAGATCCTTGGGATTGGCAGTATAAACTAAGGGCTCACTAACTGCATCCGCTCCTGTTATCAGAAGCATGATAAACCTCTTTGGGGAAGTCAGAAGTCACTGTACCAGAGGTATGGCTACCTCTACAGTGCTCCTAAGGAATGTTTCTGTAGCAGAAATCTGTCGCAGCAATCTGGAGTTTGGTCCATACCTTCACGAAGCATTACAGTCTGGACATTGCCTCTAGGCATGGGGCCTAGTTTGGCATCACCGTTCTGCCAAGGCCTACTGTCTAGGCCGGGTCCTGTTCTGCTCTTAGTTGCTCCTCCTCCCATGACTCTCTCGGTCTCTCTTGAGTGTGACCACTGCTTGGGATTCAGTCCTATATGTGATGACCTACTGCAGGAACCCTCTCAAAGTAAGATAGTACAGTTACGTAAGAACTTACCATAACAGTAGATCTACAAGAGAGGTTCCTGCAGTAGTCACCTTTTCCCTCCCTCCTTCCCCCAGTTTCTGCATTTCTTTCAGCCTATTTTGAACTGGGCTGCAGGTTTCATCCTTTCTCCTGTCTCATCCTCCTTGGCTCTCCAGCGGGAGAACTGGAAGGCGGGCATGGGGACCGCCCATCATATAGGATCACGCTGATGACTGTCACATGACGGATGGGCAGTCTCCTGCCAGGCATTGCTGGAAAGTTTGCTGGGCGGGTCCTGACGCCTAGGGGCTTAGCTCTATATGTGTGATGACCTACTGCAGGAACTCCTTCAGAGATCTACCGTTACTTTAGGTTCTTACGTAACTGTACTTTCTTGCCTCTGTGTCAGCAAAGGCAAGCTGCCTTGGGAGCAGGGTGCACATTTCATGGATGAGACCCATCACTGACGCTGACTCCATGTTATGACATCTGCACTATTCATGGTCAGTTTTTCTAAATCCTTCAGCTGCTTTACTGTTTCTCTTCATTTTTATCCTTCTGTCTTAAATAATGTGATCTCATGGCCTGTCCTAGTTGCAGAGGGGCTGGGCAGTCATTTTCCATGCTGGTGATCCAGGTTCACTTCCAGAACCTGGAGCTTCAGTGTTAGCCAAGCAGGAGAACAATCAAGCACAGTGGTACTTTCCTATTTCACAGGTAAGGTGGTTGTGATTCTTCGCCATAATAGTGCTCCAAGGTGTTACAAAGTGCCTTGTGCTGTGGGTCAAGAATGGAATTTGGAGGATCATAGGTGAGTATAGGGATAGGGGAACAAGGAGGAAAAGGAAGAGAACATTTTATTTTATGTATTTATTTCAGTTTTGTTAACCAGGTAAATTCACTAGGCCAAAGGCCTATTTTCAGGAACAACCTAAGTACAATAGCATTAATAATAAAGCATAATAAAACAAGCATAATTAAATAGTATGCATAATAAAATAAAATACAAAAAGTAAATAAAGTAAAATGAAATAAGCATTATAAAATATGAGCATAATAAAACAGACAATAAAACAATGTCAATAAAAGAGATGAAACAAGTGTATAGTATTGGTAAATTTTGGGTGCAGGGTACTGGAATGTCTCGGGTGGAAGGTGCTGGAACTTTTCGAGTGGGGAACTGGAACATCTCGGTGCTGGAACATCTTAGGTGAAAGGTATTGAAACATCTCGGGTAGATGGTGCTGGAACATCTCGGAGGAGGGTGCTGGAACATCTCGGGTAGAGGGTGCTGGAACATCTCGGGTAGAGGTGCTGGAACATCTCAGGTGGAGGTGCTGGAACATCTTGGGTGGAAGGTGTCGGAACATTTTGGGTGGAGGGTGCTGGAGCGTCTCAGGTTAAAGGTATTGGAACATTTCGGTACAGGCTATTGGAACATCTTGGGTGGGGATGCTGGAACATCTCGGTGAAGGGTGCGGAACATCTCAGGGAAGGGTGCTGGAACATCTCGAGTGGAGGATGCTGGAACATCTTGGGTGAAAGGTGTTGGAACATCTCAGGTGGAGGGTGCTGGAACATCTTGGGTAGAGGATGCTGGAACATCTCTGGTGGAAGGTGCTGGAACATCTCAGGTGGAGGGTGCTGGAACTTTTCAGGTGGGGAGCTGGAACATCTCGGTGCTTGAAACATCTTAGGTGAAAGGTATTGGAACATCTCGGGTAGAGGGTTCTGGAACATCTCGGTAGAGGGTGCTGGAACATCTCAGGGAAATGTGTTGGAACAATTCGGTACAGGCTGCTGGAACGTCTGGTTTAGGATGTTGGAACATCTTGGTGGAGGGAGAACATCTCAGGTGGAGGGTGCTGGAATATCTCAGTGGAGAGTGCTGGAACATCTCGGGTGGAGGATGCTGGAACATCTCGGGTGGAGGGTGCTGGAACATCTCGGGTAGAGGTGCTGGAACATCTTGGGTGGAGGGTGCTTAAACATCTCGGTGGAGGGCCCTGAACATCTTGAGTGGAGGTTCTGGAACATCTCTAGTGGAAGGTGCTAGAACATCTTGGGTGGAAGGTGCTGGAACATCTCCGGTGTAGAGTTCTGGAACATCTCGGGTGGAGGGTACTGGAACATCTTGGATGAAATGTGTTGGAACATCTTGGGTGGAGGGTGCTGGAGCGTCTCGGGTGAAATGTGTTGGAACATTTCGGTACAGGCTGCTGGAACGTCTCGCATGGAGGATGCTGGAACATCTCGGGTGAAAGGTGTTGGAACATCTTGGGTGGAGGGTGTGTGGAACATCTCGGTGGAGGGTGCTGGAACATCTTGGTGAAAGGTGTTGGCACATATCTCGGTGGAGAGTGCTGGAACATCTTAGGTGAAAGGAGTTAGAACATATCGGGTAGAGGGTGCTTCAATTTCTCAGGTGGAGGGTGCTGGAACATCTTAGGTGAAAGGTGTTTGAACATCTCGGGTGGAGGATGCTGGAACATGCTGTTGCTAGCCTTGTTTGTAGAGCAGAAAGCAGCTAACTAAAAGAAGCTACATTTTCTTATTAATTTAACACTTATATCTTAGCAGGAGTCAGTGTCTGTTGAGATTAAGCAAACAGATACTTTATTAGAAGTAGAAGGGTCTTATTTAGGGTTTAAAAAAAGAAAGAAAGTCAGTGTGTGTTCTGGCTGAGAAGGGGTTCTGTATCAGTTTACTTTGCTAAACCAGTAGGAGAGAGATAGCTTAATTGGGGTGTGGCTTAGACATGGTAAAAGCAGCTGACTCAAATTACAACTTCCTGTTGCTAGCCTTTTTTTTTCTTACCACTGCTCCTCCATCCCACCCACCCTAAGCCAGTTCTACTTTTATAGCCACTGGATTTGACTGTCAACAGGAACTTCCTGTTTGGCAGTAGGGAGGAAGGATCATAAAGAAACATTGGTTTTGTCAACCCTAAAGGAAAAAGTAGCTCACTTCCCCCCAGCTGTTGGTGGTCTGACACTGAGCAAGGAAGAAGAAGGCTACTGAAGAATATAGAAGTTACTGTCCCAGAACAGGAAGGGTGAGAGTTGTAAGGAGAGAGAGAGGCATACAGAGAAACAGGAGAGGGATACAAAATAAGACCTGATAGGAGTGCAGTGCAATGGCTGTGGGGTGGCAGTGTTCTGGGAGACATTCTGGAGGCTGCGATGCTACCTATTTGCAGGCACCTCTCTGGTCTGAGGGAGGAGGTTGCCCGCCTCCAGGCTGACCTGGTTAGATTCAGAAACCCTCCCCAACCCAGGGACCACCAGGGCCAATGCCACTACCTCAGAGGTTGCCAAGAAAGAGGAGAGGCTGGACCAGGGTGGGCTAGGGAGGGAGAGGGTGGTGGAACAGAGTTGCATCCCTCCAGCTGTACCTCTCATTTCATTCGCTCTTCTGGTGGATAGTGGTTCCTCACGGAGGCACCTGCAGTGGAGACCAAGGAGGATGCTGGGAACCTTCAAACAGGAGACCACAGGGAGGGTGGCATGGAGACCCACAGGGAAGGAAACAACTCCTGGTGGGGACTCAATCATTAGGGTAGTAGAAGTGGGGAGGAAGTGGAGAGGGAGGTAAGGTGCCTGCCTGGCACCACGGCTTGAGGACAGGAAGCAAATCCTCAGGAATGAGGGAGGAGAGAGGGAGTGGATGTCATTGTCCACCTAGGGACAAATGACCTGGCTAGGAATGGGATCAGAGCAGTGCAAGAGGAGTTTGTAGAGTTGGGAGGGGCCTTAGACAAGTAGCATACAGTAACCTTCTTGGAGGTGCTGCCTGTCTATGGCAAGGGTGATGCTAGGGTACTCCTCACCAAGGAATTCAATGAATGGTTGAAAAACTGGTGTGGAGCTCAGGGTTTTGGCTTCATTGGGGACTGGGGAGCCACCTGGAGGGATGCAGACCTATACTGGTGCGATGGTCTGCATCTGTCCAGGGGGATCCAGGATCCTAGGTGAGAGGTTTAAATGCTTCATTGGCATGCATTTAAACTAGCCAAGGGGGAGGCACCGAAAGGAGCAGGAGATCCCAGCCTCCCCAACAAACAACAGTAATTAGTGAGGTAAACATCATAGAGTTGTCCTGCTCCTAATGACTATTAGGAGCAGGACAGAAGTAAATGTAAAAAAGGCAAAGGCAGTAAGGACAGGAATGGGGCTAAAAGGTAAGGCCATCAAAAGTGGAGGGTGATGAGTACCACCGTAGTCTGTGTAACAAAGCTCCCTGAACTAGTGGCCTTGATGGAAGAGGTTGCCTGGATATTGTGCAGTCACAGAAACATGGTACACAGAGAACCATGACTGGGATGTCAACATACCAGGATACACAATCTACAGGAGGGACAGGGAGGGTAAAAGAGGAGGAGGAGTAGCTCTTTGTGTAAAGGAAGGGATCAAAGCAACAGAACTAAAGAGTAAACAGGGAGCAGATGAGACACTCTGGGTCACCCTGGAGACAGGAATGGCACCACAATCTGCATGGGTGTTATACAGACCCCCATCTCAGGGGAGGAATGGACAAGGAAATGATAGAAGGCTTCCTTAGAATGGCAGAAAAAGGGAGATATTGTTGATGAGGGACCTGAATATGCCAGGTGTTAACTGGAGCACCTTGCTGCAGGCATATCCAAGAGCAGGGTCATTCTTGATGCCCTACAGAGGGCATGCCTCAGACAGCTAGTATTGGAACCCACTGGGAGGAGCAATCTTAGACCTGGTACTCTCAAATGGGGACAGAGAAAGAATCTCGATTTAGAAGTAGGTAGCCATCTGGGAACAAGCACCACCAAACAGTGTGGTTCACGATAAACACAGCCATACAGTCAGCCATCACAAAAGCAAGAATATTGGACTTTAGGAGGGCTGACTTTGGGAAAATGAGAGAGTGCCTCAGAAAAGCAGTAGCAAACAGGCAAGAAGGAGGGTGGAGGAACAATGGAGAGTAATCAAAACAGCCATCACAGAGGCAACAAGCCTTTGTGCAAAGCAAATCAACAAAACACAACAAAGAAAAAAACACTATGGTTCTCAAAAGAGGTGGCAGGGAAGGTTAAGGAGAAAAGGACAGCATTGAGGAAATATAAGGAAACACAGAAGGAGAAGGACAGATAATTTTATCAGTTAAAGCAGAAAGAGGCTGGGAAGGCAGTCAGAATAGCAAAGGCCCAAACCGAGGAAAGGATAGCCAACTCTGTTAAGAAGGGGATAATACCTTTATAGGTACATTAGGAGCGAAGAAAGACCAAAGGAGGGATACTGAGGCTTAATAAAGGGAGGAATGTGGGTAGAGGGTGATAATAAAACAGGGATACTGAACCAATATTTCTGCTCAGTATTCACAAAGGAAGAGGAGGGGAGGTACCTAAACCAAACAAGAGAAACACTCTGAAGACGAGGGTCGATACCAGTCCATTTACAGAAGAAAGGGTTCTGAAAGAACTAATAAAATTGAAGATGGACAAAGCAATGGGGCCTGATGGGATTCACCCAAGAATTCTAAAAGAACTAAGGGAGAACTAATGACACCGCTGACTACTCTCTTTAACAAATCATGGGAGGATGGGGTGGTACCTGAAGACTGGAGGAGGCGGATGTGATTCCTCTTCACAAAAGTGGGAGCAGGACAGAGGCAGGAACACAGACCAGTTAGTTTGACCTCAGTGGCAGGTAAAATGATGGAATCACTTCTGAAGGAAAGAATTGTTGAGTATCTAGAGGCCAGTGGGGCATGGGACCCAAGGCAGCATGGATTCACGATGGGAAAGGTCGTGTCAGGCCGAATCTAATAGATTTCTTTGACTGGGTGACTAAAGTAGCAGGCGGGGGCTGTGGACATGGCTTACCTAAATTTTAGCAAGGCGTTTGATACAGTCCCACACAAAGATTAATACACAATTAGCCAGCCTTGGAGTGGGTCCCAAGGTGGTAGCCAGGATAAAAATTGGCTAGACAACAGGACGCAAAGGGTAGTAGTAAATGGAGTCCACAGTGAAGAAAGGAGGGTTAATAGTGGGGCACATCGAGGTTCAGTACTGGGACCGTCCTTTTAATGTCTTTTATAAGTGACATTGCAGAGGAACTGGAACGAAAAGTATGTCTCTCTGCAGATGACACAAAGATCTGCAACAGGGTTGATACACCAGATGGAGTGGAAAGGATGAGAAGGGACTTGGTAAGGTTAGAGGAATGGTCAAATGTATGGCAGCTCAGATTCAATGCAAAGAAGTGCAAGGTAATGCACCTGGGAAACAAAAACCCAGGAAAGAGTACACAATGGAGGCGAGATACTGACAACAGTAAAATGGAAAGGGACCTGGGGGTAATTATATCAGATGACCTAAAGGTGGGCAAGCAATGTGAGAAGGCAGTAAGGAAGGCTGAGGGATACTGGGATGCATAGGGAGAGGCATCAATAGTAGAAAACAGGAAGTTGTTGTCCCCTGTACAGACAGTTGGTGAGACCCCATCTGGAGTACTGTGTCAGTTCTGGAGACCCCATCTCCGCACAGACATAGACAGAGTGGAGGCTGTCCAGAGGAGGGAACCAGAATGGTGCAGGGTCTGCACCAGAAGACATACTGAAGAAAGACTAAAGGAGCTTAATATGTATACCCTTGATGAAAGGAGGGAGAGGGGACATGATAGAAACTTTCAAGTACCTCAAGGGAATCAACTGAGTCCAAGAGGGTGGCATCTTTCAGAAAAGAGATGTGCAAGAACAAGGGGCACAATTTGAAGATAGAGGGGGACGGCTCAGAGGTAATGTGAGAAGTATTTTTCACAGAGGGTTGTGGATGCATGGAACAGCCTCCTGAGGACGCCGTGGAGTCAAGAACAGTGGGAATTCAAGTACGCATGGGACAGACATAAGGCAGTCCTGTGAGGGGGTAGGAGAAAGTAAGCTGTTGGTTAATTAGGATCTGCAGCTTATCTGTTAGATAGGAAATGGGCAGACTAGGTGGGAAGCGGTCCTTATCTGCCGTCAAATTCTATGTTTCTATCTTAGGTGAAAGGTGTTGTAACATCTCAGGTGGAGGGGCTGGAACATCTTAAGTGGAGAGGCTGGAATGTTTCAGATGGAGAATATTGTAACATGTCAGTTGGAGGGTGCTGGAATGTCTCTGGTGGAGTGTACTAGAATATCTCAGGTGAGGGTGCAAGAATGTCTCGGAAAGGATGCTAGAATGTCCTCAGATGGGGAGGCACCTCGCTTGCCCACCAGTCCTAGTTTTTCCTCATTACTGTCACCACTTTTTTGTTTTCTATATTTTGACTGCCCAACTGCCTGCATTTGGTGCTTCCATCGCCTAGCAAGTGTCAGATAGTGCACCCACCATAAGCTGTCTCCCTGCTATATATGTTATAATAACCCATGACAGGGTGTGGAGTTATAGGCATTTAATCCATGCCAGGGGTGAGTTGTGACTGTGAGGCACAAGGCTGCAGGTTGAGTGTAATCATAGTGCCCCAGGCATGGATTAAATGCCTATAACCCCACACCCTGAGTGATATTGTGCGCTTCTATAACATGAGTTCTCTTCAGGATTGCATGAAATGTCCAGAATTGCTGTTACTGTCATGTTTTAAGCCATGAAATGACATGTATCCTGCCACAGCACAAAATAGTCCCTAGGAAAGAACTCTGATGATGCACACTACTGCTAGAGAAAAATGTGATGCACAGAGTCATGGCTCATTCTGACAATCAAAATTATTTTACTGACTGCATGCCAACACAGAAACCATGAAATGACAGTGCATCACTCTTCAATAACTTATCTAGCATGTCAGACTCAGGCTTCTCTCTCTCCTCTCTCTCCTCTCAATCATGGATGCTGCTTGCTCTTCACTCTGTTCTCCAGCAAACAGCTGGCCCGGTACCTGTTCCACATATCTCGGCTGCGTATCTCACACACAGCTCCCAGTGACAGGCGCAGACAGATAAAGGTATCCTCCATCTGTGTGCTGTGGAGAAAGGGGTATCTGACTACTGTTGCACTTCTCTTGTGGTCCTGCTGTGGACTTCGCGATGCTCCTGCAGACTGACTACATCATTTACATTGGCACTCTCTTGCCAGCTCTGCATGACACCAGTGTCCCTGCTGCAATGTGCTGTGCGCTGAGGTCACATTTAGAATACTGCTTGGGTGGAACATGTTGTGCTGCCACAGCTTGAATGAATGTATTGTGGAAACTGCCAGTTCTACAAATACCTGTCCAGGCATAGATTCTGTACTGCTCTGTTCCTGAGCTGTACTGATTTTCCTATTCTCTGTGCTGCTCATCTGTTAAAAAGGACACACTGGCAGTTCGAATATAACCAGTGTTTTCTTTGCCCCTGTTTGATACTGCCATCTGGTTGCTAGGTACTTCTTCGATGCTGTGTGCCTTAGAAAGTTGAGCGGAATTGCCATACAGTCACTGTTATACTCTCTCACTATTTGCTGTGCTGGCCTACTGAGGAAAGGTGACAGGACCGTTCCTATGCTGCTTGCTATTCGATCAGGCTCCTGCAAGCTTCCAGGCAACCTACGCTCACATGGACATCTTTGGCTGATCCTCTTCAGCCAGCACACTGTTGGCAGTTTTAATCTTTTTTGTTGCCGATACGCTGCTGTGCCATCCGTCAACCTTGCTTTTGCATGCTACACTACTGTCTGATGGCCACGGGACATCCTGCCCATCTGAGATCTCCCTCCGTTTGTGTGGGGCTGTGGGGAGAGCCAGGAACACTACCACCCACTTCCTTGTCCATGGCAATGATGTCTGATATGTTAATTTTACGGAAATCTCTGACTGCGGCTTCCCCATTGGGAAATCTGACATTCAGCCACTGACTGTGGTCATGGAGCCAAACAATGAAAGAGTAACCTCCATTACTGCGAGCTGGCCACTCCTTGCACTGCTCACCGACTGTAACAATAACAATGACTGATCCTGAAAGCGAGCTGAGCAGTAGCACTAGATCCATCCACACTGATGCACTTTTAGAAACTGTGGAAACTAGATTCCAGCAGAGCAGCTGTGGAATAAATGGGGAATTTAATCCAGTCAGCTGCTGCCTTCAGCTAATTAGTGTTCCTGTATCCTTGAAGCCATGTTATAAAGTACAGTATATTCTCTTTAATTTTGCATTCCCTGTATTTTGAATACTGTATTTTTTAAGGATTTTACCCACTGTGAAACCTTTTATTGTACCCTGTGTATCTTCTTCAAGGATATCATAGAAACATAGAATCTGATAGCAGATAAGGACTGCTTGGCCCACCTAGTCTGCCCATTTCCCTACCTAATGGATAACCTGCAGATCCTAGTTAACCAACAGCCTAATTCCTCCTACCGTATCAAAAGAAATAATTTCAAAATAGGAACAGCGCTCCAAAGACCAGAACTAGGTTCAAGTAAAGTTCATGGATTTTATTTTCCAGCTGTACGACAACACACGCCACACTGCCCCAGCGCTTGCAACTTGCCTTCCTCCTACCCCACTAGAATTGCCTTATGTCTGTCCCATGCATTCTGAATTCCCCACTGTTTTTGACTCTTGACCTCCTCAGGAAGGCCGCTCCATGCATCTACAACCCTCTCTGAAGAAATACTTCCTTGCATTACCTCTGAGCCATCCCCTCTATCTTCAAATTGTGCCCCTTGTTCTTGCACATCTCTTTTCTGAAGGATGCTACCTCTTGGACTTTGTTGATTCCCTTGAGGTATTTGAAAGTTTCTATCATATCCCCTCTCCTCCTTTCCTCGATGCTATACATCTTAAGCTCCTTTAGTCTTTCTTCATGTATTCTGTGTAGACCTCTTTCCCATTTTGGTTGCCCTCCTTTGGAAAGCCTCCACCCTGTCTATGTCTTTATGGAAATGGGGTCTCCAGAACTGTATACAGTACCCAGATGTGGTATTACCAACTGTCTGTACAGAGGGCAACAACTTCCTGTTTTCTACTGGTGATGCCTCTCCTATGCATCCAGTATCCCCCAAGCTCTCCTTACTGCCTTCTTACATTGCTGGCCCACCTTTTGGGTCATCTGATATGACTACCCCAGGTCCCTTTCCATTTTTGTTGTTGTCAGTAATTCACCCCCATTGTGTACTCTTTCCCTGAGTTTTTGTTTCCCAGGTGCATTACTTTGCACTTCTTTGCATTGAATCTAAACTGCCATACATTTGACCTTTCCTCCAACCTAAGTCCCTTTTCATCCTTTCCACTCCACTTTTGCATATCGAACCTGTTGCAGATCTTTGTGTCGTCTTCAAAGAGACATACTTTTCCTTCCAGTCCCTCTGCAATGTCACTTATAAAGACATTAAAAGGACCGCCCAGTACTGAACCCTGTGGTAACCTACTAGTAACCCCCTTTCTTCACTGCGGACTCCATTTAGTATTACCCTCTGTTTTCTGTTGTCCAGCCAGTATTTAATTTATTTTTATTTATTTAGTTTTGTTAACTGGGTAGGTGACTAGCCATAAAATGACTACTTTCAGGCACGACCGGAGAGTACAACAAAAGAGAATAGTTGAACAACAGCAACATGGGTACAATAATACAAATAGAGGAACAGTAAGCAGTGCTACAAAATACAATGGGTAGAAACAACAAAAATAATGGCAAGCATTATACAGATAATGGCAGTAAGATATATAATAAGTGCAGAAACCATGGACCGACCTGTGGAGTGAAAGGGTTAATAAGATAGTAAGGTTATATAGAGAGAAATGAGGAACGCTCAAACATAACAAGAAAGACTGACAGAAAGGAAGGTCAAGGGTGGTATCAAAACAACAGTGGATGGTCAGCAACAAGATTTGAGAAGGAAGAGAGCTAGTAGTCAAGAAATTATTTACAAAGAGAAGGAAAAATATGAGGAGGGAAGAGGAGACGGTCTTGGAGCTGGATTAGCAGGGTGACATTACTGGTAAGTCTCAGGAGCTTCAGGTTGGGTCAAGCATGTACCAGCATCAGCTAAGGATAGATAGCTTACAATATTCACTTTTAAATCCAAAGTGAGACTGAGACAGGAGGTTGAGTGGAAGAGCATTCCATAGCCTGGGAGCAGAGAATTGAAAGGCCCCGTGCCTTTAGTCATTCGACATCTCGGAACATAGAGCAAGGATTTGTCAGCTGATCGCAGGCTATGGGAGGATGGTTGAGGACTAGCACGCCGCCAGCTGGATGTTTTTTTTTTTCTCGGATGATCGAGTCCATTAGTGATCCAAGGTAGTATTGTCTACTGGCAGAGGGTGAGAGCCAATTCAGATCCTTATAAAGAAGGCAGTGATGTTTGAGTCGAGGCTAACAAGTGGCAAATTGACATATATTGTTATAAGTTACGTCCCATTTTAGTAGGGAAGTTTTGTGGGCAGAGGTAAGAATAGAGGCACCATAAGTAAGGGTTGGGAGTAGAATACCTTGGGCAATTGCTAATTCCGACGAGGGCGTAAGCATGTAGCTCTTTTGTAAGCTACTCCCAGTTTCGAAGCCACAGCTTGCACAAGGACTGAATGTGAAGATTAAAATCCAGGGACTGGTCCAGCAGGATCCCAAGGTACTTGAAGGAAGTAACATTTTCAAGTGGAAATCCTCCTGGGTGAAAGAACCTCCAGCAAACCAGAACAGGCCTTAATCTTCAGTGCAGAACCTAGGAGCATGGCTTTCGCTTTTCTTTTATTTAGTACAAGCTTACGTTCTAGTAGCCAGTATAAGACCTAATTGAAGTCTGAAGTAAGTGATGTGTTTATTCAGTCAATACTAGAAGAACTAGTATAGATGATCAGGTCATCAGCTTAGAGAATTGTGAGCAGGATTCCAGGACCTCAGCTGCATTTTTGATAGAAATTGAGAACAGAAGGGGCCCAAGGATAGAGCCCTGGGGACCCAAGGTTGATAGTAGACGTGTTGGAGAGAGAGAAGCTAAATTTGACAGCTTGTGACCTGTTTGACAGGTAGCTACAGAACCAGTCCACAATAGGGGTAGAGAAATGGAATTTATGGAGAGTGGCGAGAAGCAGGGGATGGTCTACAAGGTCGAAAGCCTTAGTGAGGTCAATGAAGATGGCATCTGTGAGTTTTCCAGAGTCCATGTTGGACAGAATATCAGTAGTTAGTTGAAGAAGAGCCATGGTGGTGCTGTGACCTTTTCTGAAACCATGCTGGGTGTCTGAGAGGAGATTGTGCGTGTAAGGTAGTCAGTGGTCTGTGATGCAACTATTTTCTGTAGGATCTTGCTAAGGACAGAGAGAATTGCTATAGGTCTGTAATTGGCCATGTCCTTTGAGTCGCCTTTTTAAAGACAGGCATTACTCTTGCAGATTTCCATTGGCCCGCACAGTGCTATGGATAAGGATAAAGTGTAGATTCTGGCAATCGAGAGGCAATGAGTGGAGCAGCCAGCTTAAGAAGACGAGGTTCCAATGAGTCAGAACCAGAGCTGGTATTGGCAGATATGGATCTCAGTACTTTCAGAACTTCCGCTCTTGATATAGCCTTGAAATAGAATGGTGGCGCTGGAGGAGCATCTCATAGGGCAGTATGGTTGTCTGATAGTAGTGTGGTAGGTAGATTGGAGTGCGATCCACTAGGTTGTAAGCCAAGGTATAGTGTGACAGATCAGAGAAAAGATTGTTAAAACTGTTCGAGATGGTCCTAGGGTCATTACAATGTGCCCCATTTATGATAATTTCATCAGGAGTGACCGATCATGGAGGTACCCAGAAATGTTTTGACATGGGCCCAGAATTTCCTCGGTCGCAGGCTGAGCTTTGTAGAAGGTCCTTGCAGTATTTGCTTTGTAGCTCTAACTTGTCTCTTACATCTGTTCCTTAGTTCACAGTAGACACAAGATCTGGCTGTAGGCCAGTTTTGTCTATAGTGAATCCAGAGCTTGTCCCTCGGCAGATTAGCAAGGAGGTCTTTATGCAGCCACTGCCTGTTTTCCTCTGATCCTCCTAGTAGTCTTGGGGCATGTTTATATTGAATGCGTGTTGAGCGTTTTGGAGTTTAACATTATGAAGTTATATCCTGAATGGTGTTTAGTTGTTTTTAAAGAATTAAATTAGGTAAGCAATAAAGAGCTATTGTAAAAAATAGAAATGGCCAATAGTATTGTAACTACTGACGGAGAGTAGGCACTAGATGCTTACTATGCAATATGTTTGATCTGGAATTAGAGACAGAAAATATTGAAGCCTTCATTTGTAATAAATGTATATAGATTCAAGAATTGAGGATGAAATTAAACTGTTTGACTACAGGTTAAGAATACTGAATGTAGTCAAAGGAAACCGCTAAAAGGCTACAAATAACGAAAAGGCAAAATATAATGGAAGAATCTAGTGTAGAACCCACTCATGTTATTACTCAACCTGATATTGTGACTAGAAAGAGACCCAAGACAAGAGGAAAATGGTTCGATTCAGAAAATGATTGGTATACTATTCAATATAAAAACATCTAAAAGAGGAAGAAAAGCAGAAAATTTTCAGTTACCATTACAGAATAAATTTGATCCCTGTTTAATTCTGATATAGAAGTGGTTGTTGATTCTGAAACTGTAGTATCTTTATCAATAAATGATTTAGAAAATTCTGCAGCACTGAAAATAGTGCAATTAATCCATTACAAGGAATGTCATTAATTTCACAGAGAACAACTTCAGTAATGAAGAAATATAGATACAAGACCATTGAGTCCGGATGTTACAGAAGTACCACAAATTTTTGTGTTGGGGACTCTATTTATCTAATTTAGACAGAATAATTTGTAATCCGAATAAATCCACTTGAACATTATCATGTTTCCGTGGGGCTCAGATTGGTGATATTGGTAGAATGAGTAAACAGATTTTGCAAGGTTGTAGTGAGAAAGATCTAGTAATAATTCATGTTGGGAAGAATAATATATAGCATCAGAGTACCCAAAATATTAAAGAAGCCTATGTAGGAATGGCAAATATTCTGGCTGATATTGGAATCCACACGGTGTTCTCAGAGATTCTCCCAGTACCCAGGGCTAACCATATTTTAATTAATAAAATCAAGCATATAAATTGTTGGCTTAGGGCTTGGTGTCTCAAACAAAATATTAAGTGTCTAACTCATTGGGAACTGTTCCAGTGCAAGGATACTTATTATGCAAAGGATGGTTTACATTTAAGTAGGATGGGCAAGGAGGTTTTGGGTCATGTGTTTAATTCAGCAATTGATGTTTTTTATGCAATGCCAGGGTAGGAATAGATAAGTTACTTAATACATACGAACATAAATCAATTCTGAATCCTGTCAAAACTATTTAGTACTTGTGAAAATTATCAAACATCCAATTTAAATCTGCTTCTTCTGAATGCCAGGAGTCTGAGTAATAAAGTAATGAACTCCAAGTAATTTTACACAATGAAGATATTGACATTTGTGGTGTCACTGAAGCCTGGTTTAATGAAGACCAATGGGGACATAATATTAGTGGTTATACTCTATTTAATAAAAATCGTACCTTCTCTAAGGGAGGTGGAGTTGCCTTTTGTTAAAGAAGACATTATATGTACTAAGTTAGTATGAATAATGATTCTACCTCTGGTTTTGAAATACTATGGATTAAAATTAATAATAAAAAATGTCCAGTTACATTAGGGATATGCTATAGCCACCATCTATGGACCCTGTTAATAATGAAAACTTGTGTAATTATTTGGAGAATCTTAATATAAATGTAGATATTATTCTATTGGGTGATTTCAACTATCCTGGAATAAATTGGCCTAATGGTTGGGTTCAAATAAACAGGAAAATAGATTTATTAGTGCAATTTCCCATCTAGGATTAGACCAACTTGTTAAAATTCCAACTAGAAACAACAATACTCTGGATTTGATATTTACTAATATCAAAGCTGATACTGAGTTTCTTGATACTATGGCTCCTTTAGGTAATAGTGACCATCTAATAATTACATGGTCAATTAAATTTTATATCAATAAAACTAATGGTAAAACCCAATTTAGAAACTTCAATAAAGCAAATTATATGGCTATTAAAGAATATCTTTTGAGGTGGAATTGGAAAATGAATTAAATGGATTACCTGTGGACAATATTTGGCTAAGAATTAAAGGGAAACTGAATATTGTATTTCTGAATGGGTACCAATCAGAGTTAAATATATTGATATAAAAGATCACCACCCTGGTTTACTAAAAAATAAAAGGTTAGTCTTAGCAAAGAAAAGGCTTTTAATAAATATAAGAAAACTAAATCAGAATCCAATTGGTCTAAATTTGTCTCTAAAGCCAAAAATGCAAAATATGCAATTAAAAAGTCCAAGCAAGAATTAGAAATAAACTTAATTAATACGCAAGGTATAATAATAATAAGTTTTTCAATTACATTGGTTCCTTAAAATCCTCTTCCACTTTAGTTGGACCATTAAAATAAATAATGTTATTATTAATGATGAACAAATTATGGCAAACAAATTTAATCTTTATTTTGCTATTATATTTAAAAAGATGATTTTATGGATGTGAATCCTTCTAAATTGGATCCTATAATTCAATTCACTGTAGCAGAAACCTATAACATTATTGATTCTTTAAAATCTTCCACATCGGTAGGTCCTGATAATATTCCTTCTATATTTTTAAAAAATGTTTCTTATGAGCTAGCAGGCGTACTGACTTTTTATTTAATGAATCATTGAAAAAAAATAGTGGTTAATGACTGAGATGCTTTTGTCATCCCTATACGTAAGAATGGCTCAAGGCAGGATCTGAAAAATTACAGACCTATAAGTTTAACATCTTCCATATGTAAAATTATGGAAAAGCTTATTCTAAGTAAAATTATTACACATATAATAGAAAATGGTCAAACTGATATTTTCCAGCATGGTTTCAACCTGGTAGGTCATGTCAGACTAACCTGATTGTTTTTTCAGCGGTAAGTGATGCTTTGGACCTCGGTCTGCCAGTGGATGTTATTTACTTGGATTTTGAAAAGGCCTTTGATTCGGTTTCATATGGTATATTACTTGAATGTTTAATAAAACTAGACCTTAATAAATATTTATCTAAATGGATAATGCAATGGTTATCCAATAGGCTTACATAACTCTACCAGTTGGACCTCCCACAGTATCATAATAAACAGATATTTGTATCCAAAGCTAAGACAAAAAAAGGTTAAACTACTTTACACTAAAAACACTCCAAACTATGGAGTCTCCTTCCACAATACTTAGTGGACAGTAACTCTAATATAGTCTTCAAAAAAGGTTGGATTGTTGGCTCGCGTCTAACAACTTCAGTATAATTATCCCACCAATGTGGTGGGGACAGTCTCAATGGGCAGTAGCCTTCTTTTGTCCTGTGCAACCAAGTAAACCAAGTAAGACAGCAGTATCATTGAGGGGTTATTCTTCCATGTGAGTGAAGTCAGCAGTGGAGTACTTCAGGGATCGGTACTAGGCCCTATGTTATTTAACATCCTTATAGCTGGTATGAATACTAGTAATGGTATTTGGATGACTAAGTATGCAGATGATGCTAAACTAGGTGGGATTGTTAATAATTGAAATCCATATCCAATTTACAGGATAACTTGAATCTAATCTCTGAGTGGGTTACCAGTCACAAATTAAACTTTAATATAAACAAATGTAAGGTTATGCATTTTGGTTTGAACAACAGGTGTGCTAACTATTATATAGGCAATAACGCACTAAGTGTCATCACCTCTGAGAGAGATCTGGTGTTATTATTACTAATAATTTAAAATTCACAGAACATTTAAATTTATAGTTAAAAATGTTCCAGATTAAGCAATTGCTTATTTAAAAATATAAAAGTAGAGAGCCATCTATAATGATCCCACTGTATACCAGTATTATAAGATCTAACTTTGATTATTGTTCATCATTTAGTGCTCCATCTCAGAGGGAGATAGATCATCTAGAGAGAAAGTCCAAAAAGATTTGTTAAAAATATAAATGGTATGGGTCTCTTGACATATGAGGAAAGATTGAAGAAATTGAATTTGTATAGTATGGAATATAGATCTGTCATGAGGTGATCTTTGTTTGCTTTATAAGCGACTAAAGATGACTATTTATTTAACACATTATATCTGACATGGAATCCTACTCCTGTCCATACTCGTTCACGTAATTTGAAACTAATTACATCTACTAATAGAACTACGAAGAGAAATAATTTTATACTCAGAGAATAGTTCCATTATGGAACTCACTCCCATATGAGGTAGTACACTGTGATAACTTGGCTCAATTTAAAAAAACTTGATGTACATATGAATGAGTTAAAATTTGTATCCCACCTAGCTTAGTGGCATGATCCTAATGGGCTTGACCCTTGATATGTAATTCACCTATGAACCTATAATATCTGTAGAGCAACCTCCACATCCTTTGTTTGATAGATATCTACCCAGTCGATGTCGGAGACATCATAGAGAAATGCATCCTGGTCAGTATGAGCTAGATTTGTAAATGTGATTAGTCTTGATGGAGGCACAACTATAGATAGGATACAAAAAGTGGGTGAGTGCTCTGTTAGTGCATCTGCAAGGATTCCTGCTTGCGACACATGTTCCATACGGTTAACCATCACCCAGTCTAGGGTGTACCCGCTTGATGGGATGATCGGCTTAGTTGCTTCAGAGATCAATTGGTGAAAAATTATAACTAAGCGTGAGTGATTGCAAGGATATTTGAGCTGACCTAACAAACTGAGGTTAAGGTCACCTAGGATGACCGCCTCATTATGATTTACAGTCTGGGAGGTGTGTCAAGGTGTTCTTGAAGTCCTACTATTCCCCCAGCAGGGGATTATAGGCACAGATAATATGAAGTTTCTTTTCCCCAATACAATAGTTCCCTGTATGAATTTGCACACTGCAGGAGAGGCAGATGCTGGGCAATAGATATGTTGAGGTGTTTTTGAAGAATAGGGCAACTCCACCTCCACGCTTGGATGACAATCTGTCCCGCTGGAACAGGGAATAGTTAGGCAAGGAGCATACGCCATCAGGTATACCGGTTTTAGCCAAGTTTCTGTGAGACCGAAAGTACATCAGGATTGTAGAGTTTCACCCAGGCCTCGAGTTCTGCATGGTGACAGGTAAGACTTGATATTGATATGGGCAATTGATAATCATTTCTTGGACATGCCAGATAACTCATTTGGGAAAAGAAACAGGTAGGTGGACCTGGATTTAGTTTGACGTCTCCAGATAGCAGAATAATGATCATGGCTAGGAACCAAAGCCTTGCGGTGGCAGGTTAGGGAAAGGGACATCTCCACGGCAGCTTCCTCCTGGCATGTAGAGGGTGATAGATGCTGCCTCTCTAACAAGGAGGATAGGGTTAGGTTGAAGATCAGGCTTTGTCTCTGCAATCAAGTTAGAGAAACTATAGTTGCGGTAAGCCTCTCAGGATTCTTTTGCCATTGGTTACATGGGAGAGCCCAAGTGGCAGTGTCCAGACCGAGTAAAAGGACAAATGACAAGAGTGCCCATAGCAGACTATACTTCACCATAGTGTTACTATTTGACTTGGTGTAGGAAGGCTAGTGGTATACTTACTTGGTATTACTTGTATGAAAGAACAGAAGAAGGCCAGAACCCATCGAGACTGTTCCCCACACTATGTGGGACATTATTTATCTATTATCCCTCAACCAAACATCTAATTTGTTTTTAAAGACAGTGGCACTAGTTGCCTCTGCCAATTCTTGTGAGACAGAGGATTAGCTCTTAGGAATAGAGACATAGTGTGTGTAAAATTAAGACTGCCAAGGGTGACCGTGGTTACACTATTTTAACCTTGGCCAAATTAGAGATAGAGCAAAAACAACGAAGTGTTTCCTGCTAGCGTAGCAATTATTTAGAAGAAGTGGATCAGAGAAGCAGAAAGTAAAGCCCCAAGTAGGTTAATTAGGAAAGCAGACCAGTCGGAGGCTCTACTTGTGGTAAAGATTAGAGTGAGGAAATGAAGACCTATTCAAGATATGTTAGGAGGCACCCTAGTGGTGGAATTTTGTAAGGAACCAATGGGAGACTAGACAGATAGCAATAATGTTCTGCAAAAGTCAGTGCAAAGCAGAGGGCGCTGAAGCCCAGAGACTGATAATCCGACAGAGAAGAGGCAGGGCCAAACAGTGGCCGAGCAGAGAGCAGCAGTCCAATAAGAGGAGGGTGGCAGCAGGTGGTCGCTATCAAACCTTCACAGTGCTACCCCCGAGCAGCCTTGACACTTAACCAGATTTGAAGGTGTCCTGTTCATCAGAGGATGGCGTACGGCAGCTGGCAGTGATTTCGCTAGGCCACGGCCACTGGGGAGCAATGATCAGGCACAGTGGATCTATTTTTAAGATATAAAATGTAGGTTAAGATAGGATGTTATTAGCTAGGCAGGCGGTACCAAGGCAACTTGAAAATTACTCGGGAAGCAAGGGAGGAAGTCCAGGTATGGAACTGCACAGTAGATAGCAGAGCAGGTGCTAAGCAAAGCTGATAGGCAAGCAGTTGGTGAAAATAGGAAGATTTCTTTAAAGGGAAGACAGGACAAGTGTTAGGCCTAATAGCTGCACTCTGTATCTTTAAGAGGAGTTGCAATATTAGTGAGAGGGGAGGATGAACATTGCTAGGGTGGTGCTGAGGCAGGAGGGAGAGTATTTAATAAAGGCTGGAGGTGGAGGTAGGTGCAAACTTCAAGCAGCAAGGAGACAGAAGGACAGAAAGTGAAAGAGAAATTGAATTATTTGCAGGGCAAAGCTTACAGTTATTTGCAGGGCAAAGCTTACAACTGTGACCCAAATGGAATCTGGTCTAAACAGAAAAACTTTATCGCTTAAACTTAGTTTCTGATCCAGGGTAGCTTACCACTGGACCTTAAAACAAAGAGAGGTAATATTTTACAATCTACAACCTGCAGCCTAAATGAACTTGCACTTCAAACTACCCTTGAGTGCAAAATTGCTGTAAACAGGCTTGGTTCGTTGCTGTTAGGATTTACAAGACAGTTTGGAGAGACTTAACAAGTACCACAATCAGAATATAACATTAGCTTAAGGTCCAGAGGAAACAGCAGTAGCAAAGAATTAAAGAACTGCAGCAGCCGGTCAGCAGGCAGAGTCGATGGTTCTGGACAGTCCAGTTTCTGCAGGCTACCACCCTGGGACCCACCCCAGGCTGGCTAATTTGTTTATTAATCTTTGTGCGGGACTGTGTCAACTGCCTTGCTAAAGTCTAGGTAGGCCATGTCCACAGCCCTCCCTGGTCTATTACTTTGGTCACCCAGTCAAAGAAATCAATTAGATTCATGTGACATGACCTTCCTGCTGTGAATCCATGCTGCCTTGGGTCCTGTGCCCCACTGGCCTCTAGGTACTCAACAGTTCTTTCCTTCAGAAGTGATTTCATCATTTTCCCTACCACTGAGGTCAAACTTACAGGTCTGTAGTTTCCTGACCTGTCTTGCTCCCACTTTTGTAAAGGGGAATCACATCTGCCCTCCTCCAGTCCTCGGGTACCACACCATCCTCCTGGGATTTGTTAAAAGGGTAGTTAGTGGTGCCACTAGTTCTTCCCTTAGTTCCTTGAGAATTCTGGGGTGAATGCCGCAGGCCCATTGCTTTATCCACCTTCCGCTTTAGGAGATTCTTTCAGGACCCTTTCTTCAGTGAATGGACTGGTTGACTCCCCATCCAGTGTGCTTGTATTATTTGGTTTAGGTACCTCCCCTCCACCTCCTCTTTTGTGAATACTGAGCAGAAGTATTCGCTTCAGTATCTCTGCTTTGTCACTGTCACCTCTGCCCAACCACCTTACTTTTTATTCAGCCTCAGTATCCCTGCCTTAGCCTTTCTTTTGCTCCCTTAATGTACCTATAAAAGGGTTTATCCCTTGTTAACTGAGTTGGCTATCTTTTCCTCGGTTTGAGCCTTTGCTATTCTGTCTGCCTTCCCGCTTCCTTCTGCTTTAACTGGTACAGTTCTCTGTCCTGCTCCTTCTGTGTTTCCTTATACTTCCTGAATGCTATCTTTTCTCCCTAACCTTCCCCACCACTTGTTTTGAGAACCATAGTTTTTTTCTTTCGCTTTGATTTGTTTATTTGCTTCACACAAAGGCTTTGCCTCTGATGGCGGTTTCGATATTTCCCCATTGTTGCTCCACTCCACCTTCTTGCCTGTTTGCTAGTGCTTTTCTGAGGCACTCTCCCATTTTGACAAAATCAGCCCTCCCAAAGTGCAGTACCTTCACTTTTGCATGACTTGATCCCTACAGCTAAGTTTATCGTGATCCACACTATTTGGTGGTCGCTTGTTCCCAGATGACTACCCACTTCTAGATTTGAGATACTCTCTGTCCTCCACAAAGCCACATCATGGAACTGTAAGCCATCGGCATCAGGACCAGCTGGAAATTGTTTGCAGGCTGGGGCCATCCTTGTCACTGCTTATAAAATGTGGGCGCCCCAGCATGTCAAGTTCTTTCTCTTGCCGCTTCTTCTGGAGAGTACAATCGAACTTTTGCAAGTATTTGCTAATGCTGCTACTATCTTAAATTTTCTTTTATGCTGCCACCAAAAGACAAAGAACTGCTATTCTGTTATTGCCATTGCTGCAACATTAGAATTTATAAAGACAACAACCACTCCATTTATATTGGTTGCCTTGGTACAAACCACACTACTAAAGCATACTCAATTTGCCAGAGCTTTAACCAGTCAACCAGGAGACATCGCAAGGTTTTAAAGGTTTATCTAAAACTTCAAGAGATGGGGTTGTAAGTTGTTTCTGTTCCTGGTTCATTGTTGGCCTATCAATCCCCTGCGATTGATGGTGGGTGTCACTAACTCTTCAAGAAAAAGGATAAGTCTTCAAACTTGACGGAAATGCACAGCCATTCTGAAAAGTACAAGAACCAGAAGGATAAAGCTACTTCTCCAGACCATTTAGATTCACCTGTAAGGTGGAGTAAATCTACAGATAAAGGCTTTGGCCTTGGGCCTGCCCCCAAACTGTCTCTTGTGACACAAAGGTTGGAGTCTGGTGTCAGCTGCATCACCCATCAGAGGATTCTCAGCCTATTCTGCAGCTGTACACTGTCCTTTGACAGCTCAGCCATGTCTAGCCCATCGGTGCTAAGATTCTTTTACCAAACGATGTTAGAATTGTTTCAGAAACAGCTGTCTTTGCTGCTGTGTACTTCTGCTCTGTTGGTGCCTTCAGTTGGTCTATTGACAACATTGCTGTCAGCACTCCAGTTTTGTCCCTGCCTCTATGCCGGGCCCAGAATGGCCACCATAGACAGGATTCCCATCATCGACTGCTCCTCATTGGTCTCCTCGTCCCATCGACCCTCTGCTAGTGTTGGTCAGTGTTGTTGATTAAGTGGAATATAATGCAGAATACATGAGTGTGAGGAGGTGACCGTAGATTAAGAAGAAGAGGTGACAGATGTGGATAGTTTAAGCTCCTCTCTCTATATACTTGTTTAGAGTGAGTGTGAAAACACACCAAGATGTTTCTCTGAAGATGCCTCTTTTAAACAGGTACTGGCTAAATTGTGGTTCCAAGCAAGAGGACTCCTCCAAGAAAATCTCTGAGTTCTTGGAGATTTTTGCATCTCTGATAGCGATTATTCCTCCTATGCATTCTGCACTTGAGGATGATACCCTAGCAGCCTGACACAGGTCTGCTCAATAGCCTGCATTTCCCAGGAAGGCTGTTAAACAATATCCAGCCCCTACTGCAAAACCTTATTATTCTTCACAACCTGTAACAGACTCTGTAGTAATAATGACTGCTTACAATAGAGCCAAAGCTCTAAAGCACATGATCTCTCTTCCTCCTGATAAAGAGTCAAGGAAGCTGGATGCGATGGGGAAGAGAACTTTGCTTCTGCTTCCTGGGCCTACAAATTGCTATCAGGCATACGTGATTCAATATCAGAAATGTCTTTGGCAGACAATGGCCACCCTGGCTGAAAAACTACCAAAGGGCCAGGATAAAATACTGGTTCAGCAAAGTATAGCTAATGGTCGAGAAGCTGGTAAGCACCTGCAGAGATCAGCTTGTGATGCCTCTGATGCTGTTGCTAGGACTGCTTCCTCTGAGGTATGCTTCTGCCACCACTCCTGGTTAAGAATGGCTGTTTTTCCTCTGATATGCAACAGTCTGTGGTGAACACTGTTTTCAGAGGTAAACAGTAGTTTCAAAATAACATTGAGAATACTTCAGGGGTTTACAGTGTTCTCAAATGACTCTTAGATGCTTTCATACTTTGAACCCCAAGTCCCAGGGAAGGGGTCATGGTTCTTTTGCAGGTGCTATGTCCATCCAAGCTATTGCTACTCAATGGACCCTGCTCCCAAACTACAGACTTGCCCCCCCAAAACCCAGTGCCCATGCCAAACTTAAAAGACCAAACCATTACCAGCACCATTGGTGCCTTCTAACTTCCATCCCTTTCCTCCAGCCTTACTGCCTCAGGAAGTTTTGATGGCATGCTGCACCGCCCTCTTTTTTCAATAGTGGAGGGAGAGCACTACAGATACTTGGTAGTGGAGGTGGATCAGCATGGACATGTCTTAGAACTCCTAAATGTTCCTCCAGTTACCACACAATTGCCCAGCAGATATCCAATAGGACATCTTGCCCTTTTGCTGGAGGAGGTTCAAATTCTCCTCCACAAGGGGTTGTGGAATTAGTCCCAACTACAGAAATAAATCAAAGCTCTTACTTCCAGGTTCCAAAGTGTACCGGGGTTTAAAGTCTGTACTTGACCTTCAAGGTCTGAACCTCTTTATATAATGCAAGAACTTCAGAATGGTCTCTGTACAATCCTTCTGCTGCTACTACTGAAAGGGTATCAGCTGGTTATGTTAGACATCAAGGATGTATACTTTCATGTAAAGATCTGCAAGTCACACAGAAAATACGCTTTCCTGCTTCAGAGCTTTCACTACCAATTTCCATGTCTTGTCCTTCTCACAATGTTTATCCTTCACACATATTACATACCAATCCTGGTACCCCATCTGCCATTAGTTGGTGGTTCTAAAAGCCATTTTCATGGTTAGTACTAGTGACTGCCCCGTAAATGAACTAATTGGTACTTCTATACAGAGAACATGGTTTATATACAGTTGCATGGTTCAATGGTGGACCTGCACCTTGTATTTGAATCCTCCTCTGTTATGGCTTGCCTTGTCTTCGCTTTTTATCATTTGACTCACTACTGCACCATTGTGTTTATATACTTATTTACATGTATTTATATGTTTTTATGATGGATGTTACCCGACCCTGTTCTAACCAGGTCCATCTTGTAAAGAGCTCTGCTCAATGATGTTCGCCTGGATAAATAAAGATTTTGATTGATTGATTATGTTCTGCACTGCATATCTTTACCAAGGTATGTGTCACGGTAGCAGCTGCCCTCTACAGGGAGGGCCTGTATCTTCCCTTGCACAGATGATTGGCTGTTAAAAGCCGCATCTCAGGAGCCATTGTCTACCCACTGTTTCGGACCAGACAGTTGTACAACCAGCTGGGCATACTAATCAAGGAGAACCAACGTTGATCCTCACCCCCATTAGAAGGTCCAGTACATAGTGACTGCCCTGGACACAGGGCTGGCTTGGGTATTTATGCCCTCCAACCATGCTATGGCACTGTAGGCACAGGCACAGCTAGTTTCTTCCAGCAATTATGTGTCAGCCCAATATTCTCTAAGACTGATTGGCCAAATGGTAGCTGCCATTCTGACTATACTGCTAACCTACCTCCACATGAGGATCCCTCAGTGGTTCCTCAGGGTGCAGTGGGCTCAGCACATGGAGCAGACTGGAGCACCTCATACAGGTCCTCCTCCTCTGTTCTTCCCTGCTCTGGTGGTAGGACTGCTCCAACCTCGAGATTGTCCCCATGTCTCAGGCCATGCCCCTGTTGTGATGACCTCAGACACCTCAGTTTCTGGCTGCAGTGCTCATCTGGGCATCTTCAGAACCCAGGGCCAATGTGGCCTCTGGATACTGTCTTCACAGCAGCACTGTGGAGATGAGGCTGTTCTGCATGACCTACAGGCCTTCACTTCCCTACTTCCGGGGAATCAGCTGTTGATCTGAACAGACAATGTGTCCGTTATGGTCTGCATAGAATTTGATGGCAGATAAGGACCACTAGGCCCACCCAGTCTGCCCATTTTCCCTACCTTCATTATTGCCATAGACCGTACTTGATCTACGTCCATGATTCCCTTGTGGTGTCCCATGCATTCTTGAACCTACTACTGTTTTCACCCCATAACATGTACTGGAAGGCTGTCCCAGGAATCCACCTGTTTGTGGAGAAATATTTCTTCACGTTTTCCTAAATCTACCCCTTGAAGCTTCATAGCATGTTCTCTGCCCTCCTTTCCTCTCACTACCCTACTTTTTACCCCTTCCTCACCTTTGCCTACTCCCTGCCTTTCCCGCCTGCCCTTCCACCTCCCATTCATCACTTCCTCCCTTCCTTTACCTGACTTTCCTTAACCACTCCCCATGATTTGCCATCTAATGTGTTATTTATGCCTTGGAGTATTGGCTTCAAGCTTTCTAGCACTTAATAGCACTCTAGTCTCTTAAGGAACACACATGCTAATGTCTATTTTATTGTTGTGTTGTATATATCAGTTCTGCTGTAACTACCAATACTAGTGCCTGTCATGTATTCTGTATCCGTATAATTATTATTATGTAGTAATAAATTACCAGCATTCCCTTTCCAGGACGCACCGTGAGACAAGCAATTTGTTGTTCAGTGTGCCTTTCCCTTGTTCTTGTGCACATTTTCTTCTGGAAAATATTTCCTTAGAAACATAGACTTTGATGGCAGATAAGGACCACTTTGGTCCTCCCAGTCTGCCCATTTCTTACCTATTGGATAAGCTGCAGATTCTAGTTATCCAACAGCCTACTTCCTGCAATCCTCCACTATAATTGCCTTATGTCTGTCCCATGCATGTTTGAATTCCCCACTGTTTTAGACCCCACAACCTCCTCAGGAAGGTGATTCGATGCGCCCATCACTCTCCGTGAAAAATAATTTCCTCCATTACCCTGAGTGGTCCCCGTCTATCTTTAAATTTTGCCCCTTGTTCTTGCACATCTCTTTTTCTAAAAGATGCTACCCTCTTGGACTTTGTTGATTCCCTTGAGGTACTTGAAAGTTTCTATCATGTCCCCGTCCCTCCTTTCATCAAGGGTATACATATTAAGCTGTCTCAGTCTCTCTTCATATGGTTTCTGATGCAGACCCTGCACCATTTTAGTTGCTCTCCTCTGTACTGCTTCCATCCTGTCTATGTCCTTATCGCTGATGGGGTTTCCAAAACTGCACGCAGTACTCCAGATGGGGTCTCACCAACTCTGTACAGAGGGATAACCACTCCTTTTTCTACTTGTGATGCCCTCCCTATGCATCCCAGTATCCCCTGGCTCTTCTTATTGACTTTTCACATTGCTTACCCACCTTTAGGTCATCTGATATGACTACCCCAGGTCCCTTTCCATTATTATTGTTGTTGTTAGTCGTCCACTGCCATTGTGTACTCTTCTGGGTTTTTGTTTCCCAGGTGCATTACTTTGCACTTTTGCATTGAATCTAAGTTGCCATCGTCTGACCATTCCTCCAACTTTGCCATGTCCTTCTCATCCTTTCTACACCCTTGTGTATCAACTCTGTTACAGATCTTTGTGTCATCTGCAAAGAGGCATACCTTTCCTTTGAGACCCTCTGCAATGTCACCTATAAAGATGTTAAAGAGGACTGGACCCAGTACTGAGCCCTGAGGTACTCCACTTAGTAACCCCCTTTCTTGGAATGAGTTCCATTCACTATTACCTTCTGTGTCCTGTTGTGCAGCCAGTTTGTTACTCCAGGCTACCACCCTGGGACCCACTCCCAGGCTGGCTAACTTGATTATTAATCTTTTGTGCGGGACTGTGTCAAATGCCTTGCTAAAGTCTAGTAGGCCATATCCACAGCACCTCCCTGGTCTATTACTTTGGTCACGCAGTCAAAGAAATTAATTAGATTTGTCTGACATGACCTTCCTGCTGTGAATCCATGCTGCTTTGGGTCCTGTGCCCTGCTGGCCTCTAGGTACTCAACAATTCTTTCTTTCAGAAGTGATTTCATCATTCCCTACCACTGAGGTCAAACTAACAGGTCTGTAGTTTCCTGCTTCTGCCTTGCTCCCACTTTTGTGAAGGGAATCACTCCCCTCCTCCAGTCCTCAGGTACCACCCCATTCTCCCATGATTTGTTAAAAGTGTGGTCAGTGGTGTCACTAGGTCCCCTCAGTTCTTTTAGGATTCCTGGGTGAATCCGTCAGGCCCCATTGCTTTGTCCACCTTGAGTTTTAGGAGTTCTTTCAGGATTCTTTCTTCTGTAAATGGACTGGTGTCAACCCCTACCCAGAGTGCTTCTATTGTTTGGTTTAGGTAACTCCTCCTCTTCTTCTTTTGTGAATACTGAGCAAAAGTATTCATTCAGTATCTCTGCCTTTCACTGTCTCCTCTGCCTCCCCTCTCCTTTTTAATCTTCGCTATCCTCCTTAACCTTTCTGTGCTCCCTAATGTTACCTATAAAAGGTTTTATCCCCTTCTTAACTGAGTTGGCTATCTTTTCCTCGGTTTGGGCCATTGCTATTCTGACTGCCTTCCCATTTCTTTCTGCTTTAATTGATACAGTTCTCTGTCGTGCTCCTTCTGTGATGCCTTATACTTTTTGAATGCAGCATTTTTCTCCTAACCTTCCCTGCCACCTCTTTTGAGAACCATAGTGTTTTTACTCCGCTTTGTTTTCTTTATTTGTTTCACACAGGCTTGTTGCCTCCATGATGGCAGTTTTGATTTTTCTCCATTGTTCTTCCACTCCTCCTTTCTGGCCATTTGCTAGTGCATTCCTCAGGTATTCACCCATTTTGCCAAAGTAAGCCCTTCTAAAGTCCAGTATTCTTGTTTTTGTATGGCTTTGTCTCCATGGTTGTGCTTATTGTGAAACACACTGTGCAGTGGTCGCTTGTTCCCAGATGTCTACTGACTTCTAAATCTGTGATCCTCTCTCCATTTGAGAGTACCAGGTCTAATATTGCTCCTCCAGGTAGGTTCCAACACTAGCTTTCTAAGGCATGCCCTGTAGGCATTGAGAATGACCCTGCTTTGGATGTGGCTGCAGTACATGTCGTCCAGTTAACATCTGGAATATTCAGGTCCCCCATCAACAGTACCTCCTCTTTTTCAACCATTTTGAGAATGCCCTCTATCATTTTCTTGTCCATTTCCTCCTTGAGACGGGGGTCTGTATGCAACCCCTGTGCAGACTGTGATGCCATTCCCTGTCTCCAAGGTGACCCACAGTGCCTGTTGTCATCCCCTTTAATTTTAGTTCTGTAGCTTTGATCCCTTACCTAATGTAGAGAGCTACTCCACCTCCTCTTTTACCCTCCCTGTCCCTTCTGTAGATTGTGTACCTTGGGATGTTGACATCTCAGTCATGGTTGTCCGTGTACCATGTTTCTGTGACTGCCACAATATCCAAGTGTTCCTCTTCCATCAGGGCAACTAGCTCAGGAAGCTTGTTTCCAGACTACAGGTACTCATTGCCCTCCATTTAATGTTGGCTTTATCCTCGTTTCCATCATCGCTGCTCTTATTGCTTTTCTCCATTTACCCAGTGTCAGCCTCTGTCAACCTCTGTACCTCAGTATTTACCTTACTACCTGCCATGTTTTGTGGGGGAGGCTGGACATTTCCTGCTTCCATCAGCACCTCCCCTTGGCTAGTTTAAAAGCTTGCCAAGGAAGCATTTAAACCTATCGCCTAGGAGCTTGGTTCCCTTCCTGGACAGATGCAGACCATTGTGTCAGTATAGACCTTCATCTCTCCAGGTGGACCCCAGTCCCCCAGTGAAGCCAAAGCCCTGTGCTCTGCACCAGTTTTGCAACCATTCATTAAACTGCATGGTGTGCAGTACTCTACCTCACCCCTCCGTAGACTGGCAGTACCTCTGAGAAGGTTACCGTTGCTACCTGTCTGAGGCCCTCCCCAACTCCACAAACTCATCCTGCACTGCACTGATCTCATGCCTGGCTAGGTCATTTGTCCCAAGGTTGACAATGATATCTAGTTCCTCTCTTGTGATGCTGCTTCTGCAATCCTGAGGATTCGCTTCCTGTCCTCCAAACCATGGTGCCAGGCAGGCCCACTTCCCTCTCACTCCCTTCCCCAGTTCTACCCCCTAGCAACTGAGTCCCCACCGAAGCTGTTTCCTTCCCATGTGGTGTCCCTTGCCACCATTTGTGTGTTTCCTTGTGGATATCCCCAGCATTCTTCTCGGTTTCCACTGAGGGTGTCATCATAGGAACCTTGCTCTGCCAGACTGGCATATGATTTTTGTAGAGGCTAGCAACTAGAAGGATTAGCCTCTGTTCCACCACCCCACCTCCCTCTTCCTTCCTGTACCTATTTACCCCGTGATGATATATCCTCCTGGACCACCTCACTCTGTCTTTCCAGGGATGTGGACTCCAGAACTGGACACAGTACTCTAGGTGGATCCTGGTAGCGATCCATAGAGGCACCACCACCTCCTTTCTATTGGTGGTACCCTCCTTATGCAGCCCAGCATCCCACTAGCCCTTTTGACTGCCTTGCCGCACTGCTTGGCTACTTTTAGGTCATCTGATATAATTACCCCAGAGTCTCTTTCCTGCTTAGGCACATATAGGTCTACATCACTGTCAACTCCAATCCGGCCCTCACGGGTTGCCCCAGACACGTCGTCAGACCTAGAATTGGAACAGGTCGACGTTGAAGAGGAGTACCATCCCACCTCTACTCAAACAGATCCACAGCCTCCTCAGTAAGTGACAACTCTGTCAAACACACCCTAGGTCTCCTCCAGAGGACCCTACATAGAAACATAGACTTTGACCGCTGGGCTCACCTAGTCTGCCCATTTCCCTACCTACAGGATAAGCTGCAGATCCTAGTTAACCAACAGTCTACTTCTTCCTATCCACCACAAGAATTGCCTTATGTCTGTCCCATGCATTCTTGAATTCTCCTGAGTTTTAGATCCTACAACCTCCTCAGGAAGGCTGTTCCATGCATTCCATGCGTCCACCACCCTCTCTGTGAAAAATACTTCCTCACATTGCCCCGATCAAGTCCCCCTCTATCTTCAAATTGTGTCATCTTGTTCTTGCATATCTCTTTTCTGAAGATGCTACCCTCTTGGACTTTGTTGATTCCACTGAGGTACTTAGAAACTTATCATGTCCTCCTCTCCTCCTTTCCTCAAGGGTGCATATATTAAGCTCCTTTAGTCTATCCTCATATGGCTTCTCTTGCAGATCCTGCACCATTTTAGTTGCCCTCCTCTGGACTGCCTCCATCCTGTCTATGTCCTTGCAGAGATGGGGTCTCCAGAACTGGACGAGTACTCCAAATGGGATCTCACTAACTGTCTGTACAGAGGATAACAACTTCCTGTTTTCTGCTGGTGATGCCTCTCCTATACATCCCAGTATCCCCCCATAAGCCCTCCCTACTGCCTTCTCGCATTGCTTGCCAACCTTAAGGTCATCTGATATGATTACCCCAGGTCCCTTTCCATTTTTGTTGTTACTACCTTCCCCCTCCCACTGTGTAATCTTCCCTCGGTTTTGTTTCCCAGGTGCATTATTTTGCACTTCTTTGCATTGAATCCAGTCTGCCATACTTTTGGCCATTCCTCCAACCTTGCCTAGTCCCTTCTCATCCTTTCCACGCCTCCTTGTGTATTAACCCTGTTGCAGATCTTTGTGTCATCTGCAAGGGGCATACTTTTCCTTCCAGTGCCTCTGCAATGTCACTTATAAAGACATTAAAAGGACTGGACCCAGTACTAAACCCTGCGGTACCTCACTAGTAACCCCCCTTTCTTCAGAGTGGACTCCATTTACAATTACCTTCTGTGTCCTGTTGTCCAACCAATGTTCTACCTGGGTTACCACCCTGGGACCCACTCCCAGGCTGGTCCAGCCCTCCCTGGTCTACTACTTTGGTCACGCGAGTCAAAGAAATCAATTAGATTCATCTGACGTGACCTTCCGCTGTGAACCCATGCTGCCTTGGGTCCTGTGCCCCACTGGCCTCTAGGTACTCAACAATTCTTTCCTTCAGAGTGATTCCATCACTTTCCCTACCCAGAGGTCAAACTGACAGGTCTGTAGTTTCCTGCCTCTGTCTTGCTCCCACTTTTGTGAAGGGAATCACATCCACCTTTTTCCAGTCGTCAGGTACCACACCATCCTCCCATGATTTGTTAAAAGGGTAGTCAGTGGTGTCACTAGTTCTCCTCTTAATTCTTGTAGAATTCTGGGGTGAATTCCGTCAGGCTCCATTGCTTTGTTCACCTTCAGTTTTAGGAGTTCTTTCAGAACCCTTTCTTCAGTGAAAGGACTGGGATTGACCTCCTATCCAGAGAGCTTCTGTTAATTGGATTAGGCACCTCCCCTCTTCTTTTGTGAATACTGAGCAGAAGTATTGTTCAGTATCCCTGCTTTTCACTGTCCCTACCTTCTTCAATATTATGAAGCAGTTGTCCTCAGCCATGGGCTTTCATACTGAAGAGGAAGATGCGCCAGAAAAGGTCTAGTGGATTTCCTGGAGATCCCAGAGTCTCCTCCCAAAATCATTCCTCCTATTTGGCCTGCTCTGTGGAATGCTACTACTGCAGCATGGCACAGGCGTGACATGGTGCCAGCTATGCCCTGCAGAGGCTGTTGAACTTTATCGTGCCCTCAGGGGTTTCCACATTATGCTGCCCTACCTGAAGCGGATTCTGTCATAATAAAGTCAGCTCATGACCAGTCTAAGGTCCCTAAAACACCTCAGCTCCCCGACAAATAGTCATGCAGAAGCGATCTCTGGGGAAGAGGGTTTTGCCTCCTCCACCCTTGGACTGATTGCCCTTGCTACTCTCTGCTAATATCTCATCTTTCTCACCTCCTCTCCCAGGCCTACCATAGGGTTGATAGGTTCGCCTTGGGGTTAACTCCCAGTCTCATCACTGTGATGTTCTCTCCTCTCTAGGATGGTTACCCTATGGAGCTAAATTGAAATACCTCTCCATGTGTCTCATGTTTAAACTTGTCCACTTCTTTACTCCCCTTGCCTTAGAGATCTGATATGCCCAAGACATGCACCTCGCTCCTCCGCTCATCCTCCCTTCCCTAATTGTGCTCCCCAATCTTCGCCTCTCCCTCACCAGGAGGGCATTCTCTTTGCTGCTGTTTCTCACTGAACTCCTCCCTCCTGACATCCTAACCAGTCCATCTCTTCCTCTTCAAGTCCAACCTGATTATCTTCCTTGTAGCCTCCTCCTCCTCCTCCTGCTCTTGCTTCCAATCGAAGCCTCTCCTTGCCTATCTCGCTGACCTCTCCTCTCCCCTCACTCCATTTCCTCCCTCTCCTTCCCACCCTAGCCTGTCAACCTTACCGGCTCTCAATTCCTTAGTGTGGCAGAAATACAAACTACCTTTGTATAGCCTACTCTTGATGTATATAGAACCTGTAGGTATGTAGCCACTGTTACAATGTCTAGCTTTACACTATTGTTGCTATTGTCATTGTTTACTGCTATACTTCACTGAATCTCTGTACAACCTTTATTTGCTTCATTGTACCCGGGTCGACCCTGAAAAAGGGACTTTAATTGTCTCAGTGGTCTTACCTGTTACCAAAACTCAAATAAATAAAATGACCTTTCTCATACGGTTAAGTACCAGAATACCAATTGGAAGAAGGGCAAGGCTGCTGCTCATGCCCTTCCAGATGGTACCAGAAGCAGGAGATTCTTAAATGCTTGCAAACTGCTGAAGATGTTAGCAAGCACCTCTTGCAGGCCCTCTATGATATCTCGGATATTATTGCAGGGCTGCTGCCATCAGCATTGTCTCCAGAGGCACTCTTGGCTGAGGGTCTCTGGCTTTGCTGCAGATGTCTAGCAGAAGGTGCTGAATGTCCCCTTCAGTGGCTCAAAACTATTTGAGCATGTCCAGGATATTATTAATGATTTGCAGGCATCTGGCAGGACTTTTAAATTTGTTCATTCACTCTATCATACACAACCAAAAGAGCAGGCAGCATACCCTTTCATAAGTGACCCAACAGGCTAGAAGCAGTCTCTCAGTCTCAAGGCAAACCAGAGCCTCCGCCACCTTACCCACCCTCGACTGCAGTGGTCTGCAGCCAAGCATCCTAGAGGTAATGGGCCACCCCGATGACTCAATCCACCTCTGCTTGACTACTTGACAGTCCTCCCTCTTCCGGTCCCCGACCAAGAGGTGGTGGTTAGAGGTAATTTCTTCCTCCATCTCAGTCAATGGAGAACCATCACGTCAAATGGCTGGATGCTTCAAATCATAGAAAGGGGTCACAGTCTAGATCTTACTGAGCAACCCCAGATACTCCTCCTCTGCCCTTCACCTACCCCGGCCCACCTTTCTGTCCACCGGTAGGAGGTGTAGTCCCTTCTGCCAAACAGGCCATCGAGTCAGTGCTCAGGTGCCAGAGGAATAGAGGGTTTTATTCAGGTTCTTACTGGTCCCCAAATGAACCGTGTATCTGAGGCCCATCTTGAACCTCAAGGACCTCAGTCTATTTTCTCAGTATAAGTTCAAATGTTAACTTTGACAGGCCTCTTGCCCCATCTCAAGCAGGGTGACTGACTTTGTTCTCTGGACATGCAGGACGTTACTTGCACATCTCAGTATTTCCATCCCACAAGTGGCTTGTTTCTCTGGTTTCTTTTCTAGGACAAGCATTACCAATTCAAAGTGCTGCTCTTTGGCTTGTCCTCTGCACTGTGGGTCTTTCCAAGTGCTTAGCAGCAGTAGCTCTGGCTCTCAGAAGGGAGGGCTTCACGTTTTCCCTTATCTGGATGACTGACTTCTAAAGGCCCGTCCAGAGGAACAGCTCCTGTGGATTCTGGAGAGAACTCTTCAGTTATTTCTCTCCTGGGCATTACGGTCAGTTTGTTCAAGTTGGTCCTAGCCCCATCTCAAAGGCTGCAGTACATAGGGGCAGTTCTAGACTTAGCACAGGGAAGGATCTTTCTGCCTCATAATAGAGTGAAGTGCCTTATTGCCCAGGCTCAGGAGGTTGAATCTGCTGCAAGGGGTCCTGTTCCAGATTTACTTCCCCCAACACATTCTCACCACAGATACCTCCGGTTTGGGTTGGGGGCTTGTGTGGTCCCTTTAAGCTCAGGGCTCTTGGTCCCAGATTGAAGCGTCTTTGCATATCAATGTCCTGGAGATGCAGGCAGTCCTGTATGCCATGCAGGCGTTTCAGAATCGTCTCCTCCCGGGTCAGCTGTTAATCCATCCAGGGCCTAGAGTTTTCTGGCAAGATCGTTGTCACTTTTCCTGGAGTGGGAGTTTCCTTTATGCCTTCACTCCATTTCCTCTTGATTCAGAGGTGCTAATCAATCTGCAGATAGGGGGCCAGTATGAGTCTGGTAGCTCCATTCTGGCCTCATCGGATATGGTTTCCATTACTACAGCAGCTGCTGGAGGAACCTCTGGTCCCTCTGCCTCTCTGCAGGAATCTACTGACCCAGGCTTATGGGGCCCTGGTCCACCCCAACCTCAAGTCACTCTATTTGCATACTTGGCTCCTGGAGGAAGGTAGCCATCGCCAGGTTGGGGTTTCCAACAGGGTTGCAGATGTTCTAGTGGCTGCTCAGAAACCCTCCACTCGAGCCACTTATGCCAAATGGAAGTGGTTTTCCATCTGGGCTGGCAAACATAATCTGGACCCTATCACTTGTCTGGTGAGCCAGATTCTGGACTACCTGTTATCGCTGTGAGTTCAGGTCTTCAGTAGTCCTCCCTCAAGGTGCACTTTTCTGTTGTTTTGGCTCGTGAGCCAGTGGGTGACCGCATCATAGCACAGCTGGATGTTTCCCATACTTTCCTGAGGGGCATCCTGCATCTGAAACTGCCAATCCGTTCCCCTGTTGGTGTTTTGAATTGTGTTTTGAAGAAGTTTACACTGTCTCCCTTTTAGCCAGCAGCGACTTGCGAACTCAGCTTCCTTTCATGGAAAGGGTTATTTTTGGTTGCTGTTACCTCTGCTCAAAGGATTTATGAGCTTCAGGCCCTCTGGTGTGAGGAGCCTTATTTGATTTTTCACAAAAGACAGTGTCTTTGCACACAAATCTAAGTTTGTCTCCAAGGTGGTGTCTAAGTTTACACTCAGTCAATCTGTCTACCTTCCTGTTTATTTTCCTGAGCGTGTCAATCCAGGGAAGCACCACTACATACATTAGATGTGCACAGAACATTGAAGTACTGCTTGCTCCAAACCAAGCGATGTAGACAGTTGAAACAGCTGTCGGTTCCTTTCATCCCAGGTAGAGAGGGTGTTCAGGTTTCTAAACAATGTTTATCTTAATGGTTGACTAATTGTATTGTTTTCTGCTACAGCAAGTATAGCAGAGTTGTCTGGAGCGGTAAAGCTCATGCCACAAGAGGCATATCTTCCTCTGTGGCCTATTTTCGTGGGGTTTCAGCGCTGACATTTGCTTGGCTGCCGGCTGAGGAGTACCATCCATACTTTCACCAAGCACTACAGTCTGACATTGCCTCAAGAGCCCGGCAGGTTTTGGCAAGACTGTGCTATAGGGCCTCCTGTCTTAAACTTAACATAGAAACATACAATTTGACGGCAGATAAGGACCGCTTGGCCCACCTAGGCTGCCAATTTTCACTGCCTGTTTCATATACTGCAGATCCTAAATGATCTGCGACTTACCCTCTCATTCCTATCGCTAGAGTTCCTTTATGTTTGTCCCATGCATTTTGAATTCCCTACCATTTTGCCCTCAACCTCTGCCAGGGAGGCGTTCCATGGATCTACCACCCTTTCTGTGAAAAATCCTTTCTCACATTACCCTTGAGTCTGCCCCTCTGTCTTCACATCATGGCCCTTGTTCTTGAACATCTTGTACCTTATCTACACCTGTGAGATATTTGAAAGTTTCTTATGTCCCTCCTCTCCTCTCCTCCAGGGAATACGTATTGAGATCCTCCAGTCTCCCCTCATATGACTTTTGGTGCAGCCTCTGCACCATTTTTATCTCCCTTCTATGAACCACTTCTAGTCTGTACCCTTCCAGAGATGCAGCCTCCAGAACTGAACACAGTACTCTATGTGAGGTCTCACCAATGTTCTATGTGGTGACATCACCACCTCCTTCCTTCTGCTGGAGATACCTCCCTATGCATCCCCAGCATTCCACTGGATCTCTTCACAGCCTTCTCACATTGTTTGGTAACCTTTAGATCATCGGATATAATTACTCCCAGGTCCGTTACCTGTTTGGTGTCCATCAGTAACCCCCTCCCCACCAGTCATGTACTCCTCCCTGCATTTCTATGCCCCAAGTGCATGATCTTGCACTTCTTTGCATCGAATCTTAGCTGCCACATCCTTGACCACTCCTCAAGCTTGCTTAGGTCCCCTCATTTTCTCTACCCTCCTATAGTGTCAACCCTGTTGCAAATCTTCATGTCATCTGCAAAGAGACAAACCTTCCTTCCAGCCCTCTGCAGTGTTGCTTATGAAGACATTAAAGAGGACTGGTCCATGCACTGATCTCTGCGGGACATACTAGTACTACTCTCTCTTTGGATTGAACCCTATTCACCACCACCCTCTGTGTCATATCGCCATCCAATTTCTGACCCAGTTTACTGCCCTGGGTCCCACCCCTGGCTGCCCAGCTTGTTTACTAGCTTCCTATGTGAGACAATGTCGAAGGCATTGCTGAAATCCAGGTAGGCCACATCCACCACTCTTTCCTGATCCACCTCCTTAGTCACCCAATCAAAGAAATCGATCAGATTTGTTTGACAAGATCTTTCCACTGTGAATCCATGCTGCCTCGGATCCTGTGCTCAATGGGTGTGAAATATATCACAAACATAAAACAGAATTTGACGGCAGATGAGGACCGCTTGGCCCACCCAGTCTGCCCATTTCCCTACCTAATGGATAAGCTGCAGATCCTAGTTAACCAGCAGTCTACTTCTTCCTACCCCCACCCCTAGAATTGCCTTATGACTGTCCCATGCATGCTTGAATTCCACCGTTTTGACTGCACAACCTCCTCCGAAGGCGTTCATGCATCCACAACCCTCTCTGTGAAAAATAGCTTCCTTAAATTGCTTCCTGGGCAGCCCCCCTCGATCTTCAAATTGTGCCCCTTGTTTCTTGCACCTCTTTTTTGAAAGATGCTACCCTCTTGACTTTGTTGATTCCTTGAGATACTTGAAAGTTTCTATCATGTCCCCCTCTCCTCCTTTCCTCGAGGCTATACATATTAAGCTCCTTAAGTCTCTCTTCATATGTCTTCCGGTGCAGACCCTGCACCATTTTAGTTGCCCTCCTCTGGACAGCTTCCATCCTGTCTATGTCTTTATGGAGATTGGGTCTCCAGAACTGCACACAGTACTCCAGATGGGGTCTGACCAGCTGTCTGTACAGAGGGATAGTAACTTCCTGTTTTCTACTGGTGATGCCTCCCTATGCATCCCAGTATCCCCCACCCTCCTTGCTGCCCTCTCACATTGCTTGCCCACCTTTAGGTCATCTGATATGACTACCCCAGGTCCCTTTCCATTTTGTTGTTGTTAGTATCTCACTCCCCATTGTGTACTCTTCCACTGGGTTTTGTTTCCCAGGTGCATTACCTTGCACTTCTTAGCATTGAATCTAAGCTGCCATACATTTGACCAGTCCTCTAACCTTGCCATGTCCCTTCTCATCCTTTCCACCCCACCTTGTGCATCAACTCTATTGCAGATCTTTGTGTCATCTGCAAAGAGACATGCTTTCTTCCAGTCCCTCTGCAATGTCGCTTATAAAGACATTGAAGAGGACTAGTCCTAATACTGAACCCTCGGTACCCTAATTAGTAACCCCCTTTTCTTCAAAGTGACCCATTTACTATTACTCTGTGTCCTATTCTCCAGCCAATTCTTTACCCAGGCTGTCATCTTGGGACCCACTCCCAGGCTGGCTAACTTGTATATTAATCTTTTGTGGGACTGTGTCAAATGCTCATAAAGTCTAGTAGGCCATGTCCACAGCCCTCCTGATCTACTACTTTGGTCACCCAGTCAAAGAAATCTGTCAGATTCGTCTGGCATGACCTTCCCACTGTGAATCCATGCTGTCTTGGGTCCTGTGCCCTCTGGCCTCTAGATACTCGACAGTTCTTTCCTTCAAAGTGATTCCATCATTTTCCCTATCACTGAGGTTAAACTAACAAGTCTGTAGTTTCCTGCTTCTGCCTTGCTCCCACTTTTGTGAAGGGAATCACATCTGCCCTCCTCCAGTCCTCGGTACCACCCCATCCTCCCATGATTTGTTAAAGAGGGTAGTCAGTGGTGTCACTAGTTCTACCCTTAGTTCTTTTAGAATTCTGGGATGAATCCCATCAGGCCCCATTGCTTTGTCCACCTTCAGTTTTAAGAGTTCTTTCAGAACCCTTTCTTCTGTAAATGGGCTGGTATCAACTTCTGTATCCAGAGTGTTTCTACTGTTTGTTTTAGGTACCTCCCCTCTTCATTTGTATATACTGAGCAAAATATTTGTTTAGTATCTCTGCCTTTTCACAATCACCCTCTGCCCACCCTCCCTCCCTTTATTGAGCCTCACTATCCCCCTTGGTCTTCCTTGGCTCCCTGATGTACCATAAAAGGTTTTATCCCCCTTCTTAACTGAGTTGGCTGTCTTTTCCTCGGTTTGGACCTTTGCTGTTCTGACTGCCTTCCCAGCTTCCTTTTGCTTTAACTGATACAGTTCTCTGTCCTGCTCCTTCTGTGATTCCTTGTACTTCCTGAATGCTTTCTTTTCTCTTGAACCTTCACTGCTACTTCTTGAGAACTATAGTGGTTTCTTACATTGTTTCGTTTTGTTTATTTGTTTCACACAAAGGCTTGTTACCTCTGTGATGGCAGTTTTATTATTCCCATTGTTCTTCCACCCCTCCTCCTTGCCCATTTGCTAGTGCATTCCTTAGGCACTCACTCATTTTAGCAAAGTCAGCCCTCCTAAAGTCCAGTACTTTTGCCTTTGTATGGCTTGACCTATTGCTGTGTTTATTGTGAACCATACTGTTCGATGGTCGCTAGTTCCCAGATGGCTACCCACTTCTACATCTGTGATCCTCTCTCCATCTCCATTTGAGAACCAGGTCTAAGATTGCTCCTCTCAAGTGGGCTCCAATACTAGTTGTCTAAGGCATGCCCCTGTAGGGCATCTAGAATAACTCCACTCTTGAAGTGGCTGCTGCAGCTGCACTCCAGTTAACATCTGCATATTCAGATCACCCATCAGTAGTATCTCCCCTTTTTCTGCCATTCTAAGTATACTTTCTATCATTTCCTTGTCCATTTCCTCCCCTGAGAGAGAGGTCTGTATCTAACCCTGTGCGATTGTGGTGCCATTGCCTGTCTCCAAATTTACCCACAGTGCTTCTTCTCCTCCCTGTTTACCCTTATGTTCTGTTGCTTTGATTCCTTCCCTTATGTAAAGACTACTCCTTCTCCTCTTTTACCCTCCCTATCCCTCCTGTAGATAGTGTATCGTTATGTTTATGTCCCATGGTTTTGTGTGTACCATGTTTCTGTGACTGCCACGATATCCAGATGTTCCTCCTCCATCAAGGCCACTAATTCAGGAAGCTTGTTACTCAGACTACGGGCATTGGTACTCATTGTTCTCCATTTTTGATGGCTTTACCTTCTGTTGCAGCATCCCCACTGACCTTTCTACCTCGGTCTTTTTCTCATTTAGTACCCTGTTCTGTAGGGAGAGGCTGGGATTTTCCTGCTGCTTATCAGTGCCTCCCCTTGACTAGTTTAAAAGCTTGCCAATGATACATTTAAACCAATTGCTCAAAGACTTGTTCCCTTCCTGGACAGATGCAGACCATCCTGCCAGTATAGGCTGGTGTCCCTCCAGGTGGAACCCCAGCCCCAATGAAGCCAAACCCCTGTGCTCCACACCATTTTTTCAACCATTCATTAAACTGCATGGTACAAAGTACCCTCGCCTCACCCATGCCATTGACAGGTAGCACCTCTAAGAAGGATACTGTGCTGTTGTCTTGAGCCCCTCCCAACTCTACAAAGTCCTCCTGCACTGCTCTAATCTCATGATGAGCCAAGTCATTTGTCCTTAGGTGGATAGCGACATCCAGCTCAGACTCCGTGCAGCAGTTCTCGTGATCCTGAGGATGCTTCCTGTCCCTCAAGCCATGGCACCAGGCAGGCACCTTACTTCAGTTTTCCCTGCTCCCCCAGTTCTATCCCCTAATAATTGGGTCCCCACCAGGAGCTGCTTCCTTTCCCTGTGGTGTCCTCTGCCTCCTTCCTGTGGGCCTCCCTTGTGACAGTTGTCCTCAGCCTCCTTAGTCTCCTCTGCGGGTGCATCCATGGGGAGCTATGCTCCAACAGAATGGTGTATGGATTGTGGAGTGAAACAACTGACTGGGTGTGCCTCTGTTCCACCATCCTCACCCTCCTGAGCCCACTGTGGTCCAATTGCTGTGCTTTCTTCGCAACCTCTGAGGTAGTGGTGGTGGCTCTGGTGCTCCCTGGATGGGAGAGGTTCCCTTCCTACTGTCCAGTGTGGCCTGGGGAAGGTTCCCTTACTACTGTCCAGTGTGGCCTGAGGCAGACAACTTCCTTCCTCAGGGCAGAGAGTTGTCTGCAAATAGGGCAGCATCTCAGCCTCCAGAAAGACTCCCGGAAGACTGCTGCCCCACAGCCATTACATTGCACTACTCCCACATGTTTATCTATTTCTTTTTTTTTGTGTGTGTGATTGGTTTGTTATCTAGAAATATATATATTATACAATGTGTGTGCGTATATTTGTCAGTGCGGTGTGCTAGAGAGATATGACAGTGATATGCACCTTGCACTCTTGAGGAAATAATGTCAGAACCCCAGGTATAAAGGAACTATTTCCAGGGTGGGTGGGGTGAGGGGTGGGAAGGGGTTGGGCCTAAACTGTGCCCTCACGAAACAATCAGCTAAAAGCTCTGACCCACCGCTGCGATGGGTGCCTTCCTGTCAACAAGATGCCCTACACAACAATTTGACAGAGAAAATACCCTGCTAATCAAACAGAGAAAATCCAGACATCCAAGTCAGACACAAGTAAACCTCCCCACTCCAAAATAGCCTGGTGGTTTGTGCTGTGAAAGCACTCAGCCCCAAAATAAGTCAGCTGTGCTTTAAACTCTTCCTGCACTGAAAATCTTAAGAATTGTAACAAAACCTTTCTTTTAGTAGTGATTCCATTAGACCTCAGTTCAAGGGGGCTTTGCAGCAGGCAACCTTATTAAGACTGAAGCCAGCAGGTGCCAGGACCCCACAGGAACACTTCTTGCTAGCACTATATAATGGGGAACAACCCAAGTCAGCCCTCCCCGACATCTGCCTGTGGTATAAAGAGGTGGTCCCCCAGCCCAACCTCAGTTCTTTTCTAGCCGTCGACCAGCGCAAGTTGGACCTTCACGGATGCCTTCTGCTATAGTCAACTGTCATTTTCTTAGCATTACCAGCGCTTAATTATTTTCTTAAAATTCTTCCTTTTTCAGTATTTCTTGCATGTCTTCTTCTCCATCTTCCTTTTGAGCACGTGAGACTAAGTGTGCGTTTGGCAGACAGCTTCCCCACAAGGACAGCCACGCTTCTTGTCTGCTGTGCCTAGGCCCAGACCACCATACTGAAGTCTGCCATCATTGCCAGGATTTTAACCAGTGCACAGGCTGCACCACCAGAAGACCCTGGAAGCCTTTCTGCTGCAGCAGAGACTATCAGCGATGGAGAAGGAGCTCCACAAAGGCACCTCTTTTTCCTGGCCTCCAGAGCTTGATTTCTTCTTCATCTCACAAGGAAAGGAGATCCATTTTGAAAGTACAAACACCAGGAGAAGCATAGGGACAAACCCTGGTCAGCTTCCCGCTCCAGGTCCCCACACAAATCTGGAACCGATCTTGGGTCTTTGCCCTGCACTCTGGCAGCCCTCACTCCCTCCAGGCTCCCAGTGGTCAGACTACTCGCTATGATCACTATCTCAGGCTGTGGTTCTCTGAGGCTCAGGACTCTGTCCTTAACCTCTCAGCCCCTGAAGCTCAGGCCCTTACATCTGCTGGGTCCTCAGCCAGGTGGCTCGACTGGGTCCTCCTTCAGTGCATGTTCTTTGCCTGTCGTCCTCCCCATCCTGGCATCAGCTAAGTCAGCCTTGACTTCGGGGACCAACGCCCAAGCGACGCCAGGGGCATAGCTCACCTCCCTGTGGGAGCGACGCCTGCCCTACTCAGGAGCTAGCTGCCTGGGCAGGTTTCTCCTTCACAACTGGTGCCAACTAGATCACAAGACCCGGCGTCAGCCTACACACCTTCCAGTCGGCGCCCAGCCACCCCAGCGTCGACTCCAGCGCCCTCAGCCATTGCCCCCTAACCCTCTGCTGTCGCTGGCAGAAGCTGTTGTAACTAAGCTGATGCCCAAGGTCCAATGTCCAATTGGTCTACTCTGGTCAGACTGCCGCCAGATGGCTCCGTGCCCAAGGACTGACACGTTAACCTGGCGCTCATAGAACCCGATGCCGGGTTACCAGAGTCTGTGTAACCAACACGGAGCCTTCTTAGCCTACCTCACTGATGTCGGTTCCCTGTCACACCTCAGAATCCGCCCACAGATCTTAACGCCTCTTTTTGCGGCCTGGTAGGTGTACTTTAAGGACAAGAAGTCCCGAGGGAGTCCCCTACTCTGACTCCTAAGAACCTTCTCTGAATCTTGTCCCCCAGGAAGACTCCAACATCACCTCCTAAAGAGGCTACCCCACAGCTGGATGGAGCTGGCGCCAGTCACCCAAGGACTCACCAATGAAAACACCATCACTCGCCTCTCCATCTCTGGACTCAGGCGAGTTGGGAGAATATCCTTCCTCCTCTTGTTCTGAAGAACTCAAGGGCTCTGACTTGCCGCTAGAACCAGAGGAGCCCAAGGGTACCCTCGCTCTCTTCCAGATGACCCTACTTTTATGGAGGTGATGAGGCACATCCAGTCCCTCATAGGTTGAGACAAAGAGGAAGTGGACTCTGAGCGACTTTGGTTAGCCATCTTTCTCCGTAAAAGGGCACTACCTTTGGTCATTCACCCTTATTGAGTCCTTCAGGTCATCAGTAGGGCTGCTTGAAACACCCATCTTCAACTCCAGCGACATTCAAGAAGGCAGATCACCTGTACAGTGCTCCAAGGGATGAGCCTTTTAGGGGGAGCACCCAGAGGCTGATTCGGTAGTTATTATTGCTGCCATGGCCACTCTAAGCGGTCCAAGCATCTTAGCACTCAGCCTCCCAATTGAGACTCCAGACAGATAGACCAGTTTGGCAAAAGGTCTATGCCTCTGCCACTTGCATTGTCCATTCCCTGAACTTTCTGGCCACATGGTACAACACAAAGGCTCTGTGGGAGAAGGCACTGAGGTTGCACAGGCCAGTCCTGATGCTCCTGGCAAGACTGAACTGTTGCATCTCCTTAAATTGGGCTCAGATGTCAGGACTCATGGTCTCTGAGCCTACTGAGACTCAGCAGAGCTGTGGCTACAGGAGTTTGCCTTCATCACTGCTTCTGACTCCAGAGTATTTGATTTCACTCCAGATGTGCAGTTCAAGATCCTAGATGCCTCTTTCATTTTCATTTTATTTTATACTGGAAAGGCATATGGGCAAAAATACCCGTTTTCTAGCGTCCAGTTTTAGGGTTTTACAGTGGTGGGTATATACACTTTATACAGACATATGGTTCAAAAATACAAGGACAAAAATGTATACAGGAATTTCAGCTACATTCAAAGCGGCTTCTGTACAGCAGCTACAGTATCAACAGCAAGACTAAACAAAATGTAGAAATACAGAGAAGGCAGGAAATACTCTGAAAGAGCTTAGAAGGAAAGAGAGGCATGGAAGCAGTGAAGTGGACAAGAGAGCGGGGTTAAGAGAAAGAGAAGGAAAATTCTGACCAAAAATTGAGCAAGTGACCTAGGGATTGCTCTGGTCAGTGGCAGGAAAATTAAGATATGCTACATATGGTAGTTGCAAGGTGGTTTATTGAATAGGTGCTCCTTTAGTTTGACCTTAAAGGTGCTAAGAGAGGGCTGCTAACAAGGTTAGGGGAAAGTGTTAAAAAGCTTGGTACCTCTGTAGGTAAGTGATCTCTGCTCCAAAGAGGTGTTGCAGTAGGGGCGCACAAGGGGATGAGGCAGTGTTCCTAAGTAAGGAGTGGGGCAAGCCTTCTTGAACAGAGAGGAGACACTATGGGGAAGGAGATTGTTGAGGATTTTGTATATGAACATAGAAGCCTTCCATGTGAACCTGTCGTTTAGGAAGAACCAGTGTACTTTCTCATAGAGGCACAGCTGTGGGTACGACAGGAAGCCCAGTCACAAATCTTATAATATTGTTGTATGCTGTTTTGAGCTTATTGAAGATGATGGAATTGCTCTGAGGGAAGTAAATGATGGAACCGTTATCAAGGAGAGGTAGCAGTAAGCTGGAAGCCAGCCTGCTTCTTGATTCTGGGGTGAGGAACTGCTTGATCCTGTAGAGAAGCCCAAGTCTTTGGTGGATTTTGTTAATTAATTAGGTTATGTGTTGGCAGAAAGAGAGGTGCTCACAAGAGTAAGGCCAAAGTATTGAAATTCACTAACCTGCTCAATAACCATTGCATCATTATCTAGGAGGTTGAAATTGAAATTAGAAGGTTTATGCTTGCCGGAGAAAACCATACATTTAGTTTTTGGGAGTTTAGGACCATACCCTGAGTGGAGAAGTGGAGAACCAGGACTAGAGGCTGAAAATCTGTTTGAAGTTTGAGAGAAGGGTGGAGAGACTTGCGTCTGTACAGTATAAGATGGCATCATCTGCATGTAGTATAATGTTGGTATGGGAACACATGGAAGGTAAGTTATTGTGAGCAGAAAAAAAAAAGGAGGGGCCCAAGTATAGATCCTTGAGGAACTCCGTACTTAATAAGGCATTCGGATGAATGATGTCCCTCAGTGACTGTTTTGTGGAACCTAGCATTGAGATAGTTACCAAACCAGTTAACATCTGTGGAGAAATTCAGAAGGCAGTGTAGATAGTAGAAAGTTGTGGTGAACCAAGTCAAAAGCCTTGGTAAGGTCACGGAAATCACACCTGTGTAAAGACTATCATCCAGGGCCATACCTCTCAACCTTTTGTCCCCAAATGTGGACATTGCCTCTCAGAATGTGGAACAAATGAGCAAAATGTGGAACACTTTATCAAATCTTTACCTAGGAGGCTCAAAACACTGTTAAAATGTTTGCACTTATGTTCAGAAAGTCTTGTTATTAATTGAATAATGTATTTTTGCATCATTTACTGTAGATTTTTGCTTTAAAATGTTAATACTGAATGTGGAATGAGTCCTCACAATGTGGAACATGGAGCTTTTGTGAAGTAAAATGAGGAACATTCCTCATAATGTGGTACAGTTGAGAGGTATGTCCAGGGCCTTGTAAATGTCCTGTGTGAATCTAACGAGAGCAGATTTTGTGTTGTGTTTAGCCCTAAAACCGTGTTGAGTCTCGTAAGGATGTCATATTTGTTTATGTGCTCAGTGATTGTGAATTAACTATTTTTCCCATGATTTTGGATAGAGGGAGAGTAGTGAGATGGGCCTGTAATTGCTTACTTCCTGTTTAGAGCCAGCTTTATGCAGAGGCCTGATGGATGCAGGTTTCCAGGCCGCAGGGAGGTACTGGAACAGAGGGAGAAATTAAGGATATTGGTGAGAGGAGCAGCAATGTCATTATGAGTTTAAGGATGCTAAAATCTAGTCCATCTGGACCGGTGGAGGGTCTAGGTTGTTTTTCTTATAAGTTTTATGGTATAAGTGGGTGAGAGTGCTTGAAGTAGAAAGTAGAGTAGGAAGCTTTAGGGAAGGGGTAGGATTTTGGGGCTGCTTGGGGTGTCTGAGGAGAGGGGGTCTTGTACTTGTCCAGGTCCCTGAAGAAGGAATTAAACAAGTTGGCCACAATGTTGGGTCATTTGTTAGTCTCCCTTCCAACTGGAGTGAGATCTGTTCACACTTTTTTCTTTACCTAAGAGAGAGTTTAAAGTCCCCAGAGTTGCTTGAAATTAGCTATGGTGTAGAGTTGGCTATTCTTAAAGTGGTTGATTTTTGCAGTTCGAACTGCTGTCTTAAACTTGTTTCAAAGTGTTTCATATTCTTGGAGGAGAGCGGGGAGGGTGATTTCCTGTACCTAGCCCAAACCTTGTCTCTACAGTGCATAAGTTTGAGGTGGTCTGGTGTAATCCACTCGCTAGATCACCCGTGGACTCTGATCTTCTTTTGGGGATGAAGGTGTTCTGAGTTGTCGTTGAATGTTTTGTAAAATCATTAAAGGCATGGTCATCATTTTTGTATCAGCTGTGAAGGACCAGTCAGCTAATTTAAATGCATGAGAAAGTTCTTCTGAATTAGCTTTTTAATTGTCTTGTGAGGATGTAGTTAGGAGTAGATTTAGAGGTCTCTGGCTGACCTGCGACAGAAGATAGTGCAGTGGTCGCTGATGGAGTCAGGGAGGATACCACGTCTGTCACTCTGGAGGGATTCGAGGCAATGATCCAGTCAATGGTAGAGCTGTTTCCCCATTTTATAATTTGTTCTGGTGGGGTGAATATTAATTTGGTGCAGTTCTGAGCTGGCCGGCAGCTCTTTGGCACAATTGGGCTGGCTACTGCTGCAATTTAGGTTAAAGTCCCTTTCAGGGGTCTCGTTCTGTTTGGCGAGGATTCTCAAAACATAATCACTCACCTGTAAGAGTCTCGCAAGGCTTTGCGTTCGGTCCAAACTTTATAACAGTCTTAGCCTAAATCCTCCCAGCAACAGTTCTTCCGTTGTGCCTCCAATCAACAATCCAGGGGCCAACAACCCAGGAGCGCCTTTAAGCGAAAGTCACTACCCGAGCCACTGGCGGTTCATCCCCAGAGCTCCCAGGACCTCCCAGGCCGCATTGCCTGCCCCCGGCTTCTTAGCTGGACTCCTTACCTGACCTTGTCCAAAACCCTGGGGAGGCAGTGGGGTCATTTTCTCTTTATACAGAGGGCTGGCATGAAATAACCTCAGATCTTTGAGTTCTTCAGTCGATGGAAGAGGGCACACTCTAGAATTCTTTGAGACTCCCCGGAAAATCCCCATTGCCCTTCCATTACCCTCAGGCCCATTTCACCCTCATACAAGAGGAGATCCAGGTGCTTCTGCGAAAACAGGCCATAGAACCCTTCCCACCAGCACAATGAGGGAAGGGCTTCTATTCTTATTTCTTCCTGGTCCCAAAGAGAACCGGAGACCTGTGTCCCATCTCACCTCAGCCACCTGAATCAGTACATAGAATACAAAGCGATTCAGGTTAGGCACCTCTCTGGCCTTCCTCCTTTGCTACATCAGGGGATTGGATTTGTTCTCTGGACATACAGGATGCATATCTCACTTCTTGGTCCTCCCCACAGAAGGTTCTTGTGCTTCCGTTTCCAAGAAACCGTTACCAGTTCAAGGCTTTGCCCTTGGTCTATCCTTGGCTCCCGAGTCTTTACAAAGTGCCTTGCAGTAGTGGCTGTGGCCTTATGGAGGGAAGATCACTATGTCTTCTGTACTTGAATGATTGGCTTCTGACAGCTCCCACCAAGGAACAATTGCTCAGAACTATGGAGGCCACTTTCTATCTGTTCAGCGATCTCTAAATGTCTCCAAATCATCCCCATGGCCCAGTCAGAGGCTTCAGTACATCGGGGCAGTCCTGGACACCACCCAAGGCAAACCTTTTGCCCCAGACAGGGCAGAATGCCTTCAGGCACAGTTTCAACTGGTCTCATCATCTTGCCAGGTCCCAGCCCGATCACGTCTGTTGCTGCTCGGACATATAGCAGTGGCCATTACAATGGTTCCCTGGCCCGCCTGCACATGAGGGTACCCCAGTGGAACCTGTGGGTCCAGTGGGATCACTGCACAGATGATTTGGATCTACCGGTGTCAGTATCCAACTCTGTGCGACAGACTTTGACATGGTGGTTGAGCCACTACAATCTATCCAAAGTGGTCCACTTTCAGACAGAGTCGCCTCACCAGATCCTGACCACAGGCGCATCAGGCCAGGGATGGGCGCCCATCTGACACACTGTCAAACTCTGGGGACTTTGTCCCCACAGAAGCAACATTCCACATCAATGTTTTGGAGATGCAGGTGATCCTGTCGCCCTGCAGGCCTTTCAGGCGAACCTGCTCCGGGCCCTCTTTTGATCCAGACAGACAATAATGTCAGTGGTCTTTTACATAAACAAGCAGGGGAAACTCATTCTTACCCCTCTGCAGGAGGCCATGAGAGTCTGGTATTGGGCCATGGAGCATCATCTGGACCTGACTGCTGTGCATGTTCCAGGCATTCAAAACACCTTCGCCGACAGCTTAATCCGGTCTCTGTCCAAGGCTCATGAATGGGAGCTTCCTCCCTCTGTGGTTGTAGATCTCTTGACAGGTGGGGTCCTCTGGAGCTGGACCTCTTCACGTCCCCATCCAATGTAAACTGCCCAGTTTCTGCTTGCTAGAGCCAGGGCCTGGTGTTTTCTGAAGAGACCTGCTGCAAGAACTCCTCTTGAAGATCTACTGTTACAATAAGTTTTACATAACTACTTTTCAAACACCATGAAGTCTTGCTATATTCTGACATATGCAGTGAGTCCCAACCTCGAACTGCCCGGAGATGAAAGAGTTAACTTTCCATGCCAGGCATGGATCGCTGAGCTCGAGCTCGGTTGAGACTCTGTCTGTTGTTCTTCAAACTCAAACCGTCAGATTCTTTACTCCGCCTCACTGAACAGTCGCTCTGGAGATTTCTCCTTCTGCTCGGTTCATTTTGTTGGTTAAAGTACCGTTTTCTCGGTTTTCGACCGAATTTAAACATAACCTGTCGGTTCAGTCTCTGTCTGTGGTATTTGTGAGTACTAGATAGGTTTTACATTAATTCTATTCTGTGTGGAACTTGTAGCAGTTATCGGTTCGGTTTGAACCGATCAAGTTCTTTAAAAATCTTAATCTGTGATTTAGGGTGTGGTTACCGGTTCTTATCGGTTCTAAAACTGGATTTTATTACGGTTTTTCCACGACTCCGTGACACGTTGGGAACCGATAAGAGGGTCTTACCCATGGATTGCCATAAACGGGTAAGTTTGGAAGGGACTGGCACTATGTCTGAGAAACCCAAAAGAAAACCGGCCCACTGGGTTTCAACACTCTAGTGTGTGTGGGGAAGTCTTTGCCAAGGCTGATCCTCACACCACCTGTGTTTACTGTCTGGGGTTTGACCACCTCAGTGCAGACTGCCAGATTTGTAAAAATGTTCCTGCAGCTACCCTGGAGAAGAGAGTTGGTAGGCTCAGGAAAGGGAGGCCAAAAGTCCGCTGAACGGATGGCCAGCCTGGTTCGGTTCCAACGAACCAGAAGGAGTCCCTCTGACCAGGCGAGACTTCTTCGGGCAAAGGAGATCCGACTCTGAGATCGGTTCCAGCAAAAGGACTAGAAAATCAGCTGGTGTGGAGCCAAAACTTTTCTCTCCAACCGCTGAAGAAATAGCCAAAATGATCAAAATTGTCCAGTCGCTTTCCCGGTTCCGACCGAACGGCACCATCAAGTAGGCGCTCGGTTCGGCCGGTTCCACAGGTTCAAGAGTATGGTTTAGAGGAATATTATGAACCGGAGGAGGGGAAGAGGAGTATGAGGAGAGGAATGTGATTTGAAAGTCTGATGTGCCCATTGACCCGGACATCTCCCCAGACAGACCTTCAGGAGTGTCTCCTCCTAGGCTTTCTGAGTCCCTTCTCATTTTATGTTTTATAAAAAGTGTCAAAACTCCAGCTCCCTATGGAGGAAGCTGTGGATGATCAAGAGGAGCCTGACTATGTGGAAATGATGGATATCCCAGAGTCTAGGAGACTGTCTATTCCTGGCATAAATCTTTGGGAAACAGACATTTAAAATTCTAAAACTCCTCACACTATACCTCCTGTGGATAAGAGAATGGACAAGAGGTACACATTGTCAGGCTCTGATACAGAGTTCCTTACACAACAGTGCAGCCATGTTGGGGTAGTGCAGGCTGCAGCCTGTGACAAGGCAAATATTCCCTTGGCTCACACCCCGGATAAGGACTCCAAGAGGACTGATGCCATAGCAAAGAAACAGTACATGGCAGCATCCTTGGGATTCAGACAGGCAAATTATATGGCTTATTTTGCTAGATATCAGAAATCCAGATGGGACACTGTCATGGCTCTAGCAAAACAGTCCCTGGCCAGCTTGCCAAGGAGCTGGAGCAGGTGGCTGCTGATGGTATTGAGGCATCCAAGGTGCAATTCCATGCTGCAGTGGACTCAAATGATGTGTCATCAAGAGTCATGGCTACATCTGTGGCACTTGAAGAATGGCTTGGCTCAGATGTACCAGCCTGTCTGGGATACCCAGACTAAGGCCATGGATTTTCCTGTTGTGGGTAATTCCCTGTTTGGGGAGCAGACAGAGAATTACATGAAGAAAATGGATGAATATGGAGTGCACAGGCCAAGGAAGGCAGGCCACTCCTCAAAGGCAGCTTCCAGGGGCAGGGCAGGCCTTTCATAGGCCTTTTACCAAGCTCAGGCCTCCTCTTCTACTTATGCCCAGAGGGGTTCTTTAGAGGAGAGGCAGGCGGGTACAAGCAGGCCTGCTTCACCCCTTAGCCCAAAGCCCCTGCCAAGCAGGCACCCTGATGGGGTTGCCTGGGCGATTCTCAGCTACCTGTAGGGGCAGGCACTTTGTCCAGGACTGGGCGTCTCTGACATCAGACAAGTGGGTCCTGGAAGTAGTAAGCCAGGGACTGGTTCTGAGCTTCAAAAAATTTAATGAGAACCAGATCCTTTCCACCTGCAAATCCATCAGAGGCACTTGCCTTAGAGGCAGAGGTCTCTTCCTCCTAGCTCTCAGAGCTGTGGAAAGGGTTCCACCCTACACCAGGCAAAGGATTGTATTCCAGGTACTTCCTTACCCCAAAAGACAGGAGAATGGTGGCCCATCCTGGATCTCAGATACTTAAACAAGCACCTTTTAAAACAAAATTCAAAATGGTGACTCTGGGAATTATTCTACCCTCTCTAAGGCCAGGGGACTGGCTAGGGTCCCTGGACCTCAAGGATGCCTACTTCCATATTCTCATCAGAAGCTCCCATTGAAAGTACCTCAGGTTCAGGGCTGCCCTTAGGCCATTACCAGTTCAGAGCAATGCCTTTGGCCTCACCTCTGCTCCAGGGTATTCACAAAATGCCTGGCAGTAGCAGTTGCTTCTCTAAGAAGGCAGAAAATTGCCATTTTCCTTACCTGGATGACTGGGTCATAGTAGGCCAGTCCTCAGACCAAGTCAAGTTACACTTACAGATAACTCAGCAACTGCTCACTTCCTTGGGTTTCCTCCTAAATCTCTCAAAGTCAGTTCTAGAGCCTGTCCAGCTCCTCACCTTCATAGGCGCAGAGCTAGACACAGAGAAGGCCAGAGCCTTCCTTCCCTGGACAGGGCAAGGACCCTGGTCTCTCTGGCCTCCTCATTCACCCTGCAGGTGTCTCGACCAGCAAGGCATTTTCTACAGCTCCTGGGGCACATGGCTGCTTCCACAGCAGTAGTGCAGGAGCAAGATTTCAAATGAGGGACATTCAGTTCCATTTGAGAGCCTTTTGGTCTCAAAGGAAGGACCCTCTGACCAAACTGATCCCAGTAACTCGAACCCTGATCCAGGCCCTACAGTGGTGGCAGGATCAGAACAATTTGAGACAAGGGGTTCCCTTTGTCACCCAGTCTCTCTTTAATCCTTACTACAGATGCCTCCCTCTTGGGGTGGGGGGCTCACATGGGGAAACCTCACCACCCAGGGTTGTGTGGTCCCCTCAGGAATCTCTGCTCCATATCAATCTGTTGGAACTCAGAGCAGTATTTCTAGCACTTCAAGCTTTTCCAAATCTGTTCAGAACAAAGTTGTACAGGTCAGAACAGACAACACCACCACAATGTGGTACATCAACAGCAAGGAGGCACTCGGTCTACGGCCTTGTGCACCAAAGCAATGAAGTTGTGGTCTCTGGCTTACTCCCTGAACACCTCCCTCATGGCAGTTCACCTACCAGGAAAGGACAATGTCTGGCAGATGCTCTCAGCAGGATTTCCCAGGGCCATCACGAATGGTCACTGGATCCCTGGTTTTGGAAGTGATTTTTCCAGATGGGGCACCCCCAGATAGAATTTTTGCAGCCCCAGACAATCACCAACTTCCCTTTTTGCTGCAGACCCCAGTGTTGGGCTCAGTCCCTCTGGATGCCTTAGTTCTCAATTGGGAAGGAAGTTTCTCTATGCTTTCCCCCTTCCTCTCCTGTTCAGAGTGCTAGTCAAAATCAGATTTCAACCCTGCAAGATGATCCTGATTGCTCCAGACTGGGCCAGACAGCCCTGGTATCCACTCCTACTGTCCTGAGCAGTCCATCTTCCACTGTGTCTTCCAGGAATTACAACCTGTTAACCTGTGCTCAGGGAGGTTGGGTACCCAAACCTCAAATCTCTCAGTCTCAAGGCCTGGTTCTTGAAGAGTTAGAGTTGCTGACTTACACTCTCCCAGGGTGTAATGGATATCCTGAAGGCTTCTAGAAAACCTTCCACCAGGGTTCTTTATAATTCTAAATGGAAAAGATTTTCCATATGGTACTCTAGGAAGCATATTTCCTAGAATCTGCCCACAGTCCTTGATTATATGGTCCACTTAAATAGCTTGGGGCTAGAAAGCTACACTGAAAGTGCATCTGGCAGCTGTGTCTGCTTTTATTTCAACAGGTAAGCCCCATTCTCTCTCAGCTCAACGTGTTTTCTCCAAGTTTTCAAGGGATTGCTTCACACTAACCCTCCATTCAGGGACCCTGGCCCTGCCTGGACCTGAATGTTTGCATTGCTCAGCTTATGCAACCCCCTTTGAGCCTTTATCTTCAGCAGAGCTTAAGTACTTGACTTGGAAGACTGTGTTTCTGGTAGCCATCACTTCTGCCAGCGCATAAGTGAATTACAAGCTTTGTCAGTGTAGCCTGATTTTATCTCCTTTCATTGAGATAAGGTGGTCCTCAGGACTAACAGGAAGTTATCGCCTAAGGTGGTTTCAGATTTCCACCTTAATCAATCTATGTCTCTTCCGTGTACTTCACTGACCATTCCTCCTCTAGAGAGAGAGAGACTGCACAGTTTAGATGTCAAAAGAGCCCTTAGTTACTACATAAAGTGTACCAAGGGTCACAGGTTTGACTCCTCCAACTGTTCCTCACTTATGGTGAGGTTGGTAAAAGCAAGCCTGCCACGAAAAGATCCATTGCCAGGTGGATTGTCTCCTGTATCCAATTTTGCTATGAAAAACTGGTAAGGGTTCCTCCCTGCTTCCCTGCGGCTGCCAGGGAACATCCTATTCTAGAGATATGTCAAGCAGCTACCTGGAAAACAGTTCACACTTTTACCAAGCATTACTCCCTGGACATCCAGGCTAGGAGTGATGCTCGGTTTCTACAGCTGTGCTTCAGAGCCTATTTCCTAAGTAGGTTCTGTCCCTCCTCCATGGAGGTACTGCTTGGTAGTCTGCATATGTCAGAATATAGCAAGACTTCATGTTGTTTGAAGAAAAATTACTCACCTTAATAATGTTGTTTCTTCTAATGGAGTCTTGCTATATTCTACTCCTCACCTGCCCCTCTCAGAACCTCTGTTTTTGGGATGTGGGTGGGCAGTGCAGTGTTCGCCGTAGTAGGTGCTCACCCTTTTGTTTCACGTCTTCCTTTTTGGGGTGAGTGGGTGTTGTGTTTTCATTTTTGGGTCTCCTGACTTGAGTCTTTATGTTTGGGACCAAAAATGTGTTTTTATGTTTAGTAGTCAGTTGGCTAGTGTAGGTTTACAGCTTCCACACAGGACCTTAGTGAGTTTAGCTCATAAAGATCTGACGGTTTGAGTTTGAAGAACAACAGACAGAGTCTCAACCGAGCTCGAGCTCAGCGTGCCCATGCCTGGCATGGAAAGTTAACTCTTTCATCTCCGGGCAGTTTGAAGGTTGGGACTCACTGCATATGTCAGAATATAGCAAAACTCCATTAGAAGAAACATTACTAAGGTGAGTAATTTTTCTTCCCCACCCACCGAGTCCGACTGACTGGCCTCCTGCTTCCACTTTTGTGGAGAGTGACAGGGAGGTTTCTGTACACCTTCCCTCCCTTTCCACTACTCTAGAGAGTTCTTCTCAAGTTGCAGTCAGAGGCAGCAGAGATGATCCTGATAGCCCTTGTTGGCTCGCCACATACGTTTCCACTCCTCCAGCAACTAGCAGTGGAGCCTCAGATTCCTCTGCCTCTGTGCTCCGATTTGCTCTTCCAGGATCAGGGCACTCTGGTCCATAGGGACCTCAAGTCGCTGCACTTTCATGCATGGCTCCTGCAGACTTAGAAGTTGCCTGATTAGGGGTTTCTTCTGGGTAGCAGATGTCCTAGTGGCAGCCAGAAACCTTCCACTAGAGCCACCTATGCTATGAAGTGGAAGCGGTTCTGTATATGGGCCTGCACTCCTCACCTGGAGTCCTTCATTTATTTTTATTTATCTATTTTGTTTCTCGGATTACAATACCTTTGAGCCAGTTGTTCTTTTACAAAGGTTCACGTCAGTAGAATGAACAGAATACACAACATAAGCAACAATAATTACAACAGTCTGACAAAGCGACAATAGCATAGGCAATGTTAGTACGTGAGACTTAGCATATAAAATAATGAAAATGGGAGCAGCCAACTATGGCCTTGTTGATAGATTAGAGAGGGTGGTGGGGTAAAGGGTAAGTAAGGGCAGATGGGGGTGGGTGAGGAGCCGTAAGGGATGTGGGGCAAAGACAATACTGCTTACTTGCCTAATGCAGTGGCTTCTACAAGTATCCTGTCCAACTCTTCCTCTAGTGTGGGAGGTCGGTAGATCACACCAGTGTGAAATGGCAGTGCTATTTCCCGTCTTCAGGGTGATCCAAGAAAAGGGGATCAGAAGAGGAGGTGGAGAGTAGGATCACCGGGGAGGTGTAGATGCTGCTGAAACACTTACAGGAGAGCCGTGGGTTCATAATTGAAGGCAGCCTTTCATTGTCTGGCGAATCTTGTTCTAGAGTACCTCCTTTCCCGTCGGACTCGGGTCTGAGTTACTCGTCCCATAAGGTGCATCTATCTGCCATCTCTGTGTACCATGCACCTATCAAAGGCAAGACTCTATGCCCAGCTGGACCTCTCCTGCACTTTCTTACAGGGTATTCTGCATTTGAAACCTCCCATCAGGGACCCTGCCCCTCCCTGGGACCTTTTGTTTTAGAAAGCTTATGTTACCTCCTTTGAACCTGCATAAGCTGCAAACTACACTTTCTGTCATGGAAAGCATTGCTTTTAGTTGCTATTACTTCTGCTTGAAGGATTTTTGAGCTTCAGGCTCTGATGTGTAAAGACCCTATTTTGTTTTCCACAAGGACAAGGTGTCCCCTGCGGTCTAATCCTAAGTTTCTTCCTAAGGTGGTGACAGAGTTTAGCTTGAATCAAGACATCCACCTGACAGTTCATTGCCCAGATACTCGATTGAGGGAGGCCTTACTGCACCTCTGGATGTCCACCAGGTGCTTGGCTGTTATATAGATCGCACCTGTGCCATTAGAAAATCAGAACAGTCATTTGTTTCTGTAAGCCCCTAGAAAAGATGGGGCTTCTGCTTCTAAACAATGTTTGTCCAAGTGGTTAGTCAATGTCATTGTTTGTTGTTACCACAGGTACAACAAGCCTTTGCTGGGCCTGGTTAAATGCCATTCTACCAGGGGCATGGCTGCTTCTTTGCCTCCTTCAGGAATGTGTCCATTGCTGATATTTGTGCAGTGGCACTTGGAGCTCTGTCCACATTTTCATTCGGCACTACAGTTTGGACATTGTATCTAGGCGTAGGGGCAGGCTTTGGACTTGCAGTTCTGCAGGTCCTGCTCTCTTGAGAACCTACCTGACTTCTGTCTCCTCCCAGCAGACCAGGGTCAGTCCTTATACTGCTTGGGACTGTGACAGGGTGGAATAGGACCCTGTCCCATTTGTTATGGAGAAAGTGTTTAAATGCAAGGATCTTTCCTTTTCTGTCTCTTGTCTGTCTGGTTGCACAACAAATTTTCAGTGAGACTTCGGACTTGATCAACCCGACAGGCTTGCAGTTCTTTGCCTCTCACTGTCTCTCAGTTTTCTCTTGCTGTCTATCTTTTCCTCGCTTGCATATCTATATCAGCTGATATAAAAATATATGCAAATCAATATGTGGAAATGTAACTGATGTTAGGATCTCTTTTGTTTAGAAAATATATAGTGTTACTGTTGAAATGTATATATTCATAATTTGAGATGACTGCAAAAAGCTGTTGAAAACTAGAGGTTACCTTAGTGCAAATCTGTGAGCCTTTTGCAAAGCTATGCAAAAAGGGCCTTAACAAGCACACTGTGTTCGCAGCTCCTGCCTGATGTTTACAAAACAGGACGCTTGCTAAGAGTAGGAGTTGAAAGGACTTATAAGGAGAAAAGCTGCAACTGCAGAAGAAAAAAAGGACACAGATACTGCATTAAAACTACTGTATTTCTCTCTGTACATAGTCTGAACAAGTTTATTTTTATGTTGCTGCTACTGTAAATAAATATTTTTGGTGAATTCTGCAACTACTCCTGGTTTTCCTATGCTTCCTGACCTGTGCCTCGATGACAGGGACTCTGTCCTAATGGTGTTGCCTGCTGCAGGAGCCCCTGGAAGTGAGATAGTACAGTTACATAAGAACTCACCATAACAGGTGATCTTCAAGACAAGCTCTTGCAGCAGGCGCTGCTTTCCCGCCCTCCATCCCCCTGGCGACTGCTTCTCTGTCTCTGTTACCTCTCTTTCTTGGTGTAGAGGAACCACCTGCGTTTTCAATTCCTGTATGTGCTGTGGTCTCCAGCAGGAGAACTGAGAGTTGGGCTAGGGTACTATCCTTTTATACCGTAGGCCGGACGTTGGTGGGGCCAGCGACATCAGAAGCTGATCCCCATTGTATACTGCTCGCTTGAAGTTTTCCGTGGGGTCCTGTCACCTGCCTGCTTCAGTCCTAATGGTGGTGCCTGCTGCAAGGGCTCCTCTTGAAGATCTACTGTTACGATAAGTTTTTGCATAACTACTTTTCCCCACCACCAAGGTCAGGCTGACTGGCCTCCCTGCTCCCACTTTGTGGAGAGGAACTATATTGCCCTCCTCCAGTCTTTTGGTACCACACCTTGTTCCACGAACTGTTGAACAGCGTTATCAGTGGTGCTGCCAGCACCTTCCTGAGCTCTCAGTACTCTGGGATGTATCCCGTCCAGTCCCATTGCCTTATCCACTTTCAGATTAATGAGTTCCTTTAAGACTCTCTCCTTCTTGAATGGACTGGTGTCTACATCTCTCTCAGTGGTGCTGCTGTTAGCCTCACAAGGCCTTGATTTGGTTGAGCATGGTTTACTAAATGGTATTCTTTCAAATTTTTTTTTCTGATAATGTTATTTCTTGGTATTGTGATTATCTGTCAGTGTCAGTGGCTCAGTAGGTAGCACACTCGCCTCTGAGGCCGGAGATCAGAGGGCTGTGGGTTCAGTTCCACATCTGGCACTACTTGAGTTAATATTCGGTACTGACACTGTAGTGCAGCATGAGAGGGTGCTGCACTTCTGAGGTGCCATCTTCGGATGAGGCGTTAAACCGAGGTCCCATCTGCTTGGATTGGTGGTAGTTCAGGTGGATGTTAAAATCCCATGGCACTTATCGAAAAGAGTAGGGAATTTTTTATTGAAAAATACATAACATCAAGTACATGAAACATGAAAACAAAGTCAAAAACAATAAAAATCTATACTGAAACATTTGAAAGATCCATGAAAAAGATATTTTTGTACAGATTAAGGAGAAAAAACAAAAAAATAAAGAGAAGCAGTGAATAGTCTCAAAGGTTATCCTTTCCAATCAATTCAAAAATGTGATCCCAGCCCAATAAGAAGCAAATTGTGTAGGAGAGAGACATTGCAGTTCTGATTCTTGTAATTTCAAAATAGTAGTCTCGATACATTCAATAATAACTAATGGACAAGTTAGTATCTGTTGCAAAACATATTTACATCTAGCTTGCCACATATAATATTTGCATGCAGCAAACAATACTCTGAGTGTTGGGGTGGAATGTATTCAGACACCAGAAAAATTCCTAAAATAAGAACTGGATATGTGATCCTACTGAGAAAAGGCTATTTCCATTTGTTCGCTAGTGTTTTCCAGAACAAGAGAGCATCTGTACAGGAAAAGAAAAATGTTCCATTGTTTCTTGATGTTAATGCATTGTGGTTTGAGGCAAAACCTATCTTGCACTGATTTGTGTTTTAAATTTCCTCGAACTTGTAGTCTACCATGACAGCATAACCAAGACCGTCCCACATATGGGCGGGATTCTTTTATCTTTGAGGATGTTTAATGCAAACATTGTGTGGGATGGAGAACAAAGTGGAAGCTGTAATATTGGTTTATCTATGTTTAAGAAACAACCGTATAACTGTTTCCTAGTTGAGATCTATTATGGAGGATTTACTAAGTTTCCAGGACCTAAGAAGTACAGATGCTATCAACAATATAAGATGGAGCATTAGGTATACGAGAAACAATGGGTGGAAGGTTAACCCATGCTAACATTAGGAATTCACAGCTTTAGCTACCCATGAGTCACAAACAGTGGACAAATATTTATGGCTCTGAAAATGTGATATTATTTATTTATTTATAAGAAGAAAAAAGGACATTGGATTTATCATTCCTAAACCACCCTGGTTTTGGGGTAAATAGGTTATATGTCTTTTCACAGGGTTTATGACTTCCCATAACATTTGAAAAAAAAGGCTAAATAGTCTGGTTTCTAAATGTTTAGGTGGACCATAGATGTGACTTAAATATAAGAAAATTGGGGATAAAATCTTTTATCACCATAACCCTTCTTCTTGCACAGTCTCCATGTTTTCCAGATCGGACTTTGTGATCTCCCAGTGCTAAGCGCTTCTCCCAATTATAGGTAGCATCGTTCGTTGTATTAAACCATATCCTAGGATTTTCTGTGGTGAGGTGCATACCCTGATACGGAAATTTCTGTTGAGTCAGTAGAATTGTTTTGTAATGGGATACATACACTTTTCTCAAGATTTAGTCTACCCCCAGATATTGGTGTAAAGGATTGAAAGGTTTGTATAGCTCTTGTACCTGAAGAAAGATCTAGGCAAAATAAACTACATCATCTGCATAAGCAGAGATTTTAACAGGTTGTAAACTGGGGTGAGGAGTAATGCCTATAATACCGAATTCCATTGAATCTGCCTGATGATGGGATCCAGGGCAAAACATATAGTAAAGGGCTAAAAGGGCAGCCCTGATGAAGCCCTATCTTTTGTAAAAGGGTTGGGCCATGAAATCCATTTATCATTGGGAAAAAATAGGCTAGAGCATGTGAGAAATCCAGGATACAAATTGAGCAGGAATATCATACAGGGTTAAGATACTGAAATAAAAAATCATGATGTACAGAATCAAATGCTTTTGATTGGTCTAGTATAAAAAGATATCCAGGTAACTTGTTATACTTTTCATTTCAAAAACTTCACGTAAGAAAAAAAGGTTAGTTTGGATGTTTCTGTCGGGTATGGCACAGGTTTGAGCCCTATCAATCAGATCCGTTGCAATGATCCTTAAATGGAACAAAGAATTTTAGAAAATTCTTATAATCTGTGTTTAGAAGATGTAATGGTCTCCAGTTGGCAAGGAGACTATATCTCCTTTTATACAACAATTTTAGAATCGAGAGACCAAATCCAGATGCCGTAGCCATATTGTCTAGAACATAATTAAACACCTGGGTCAGTATTTCAAACAGATTCATTTGGAATGTTTTGTAAAATTAGTGTGTCAGACCATCTGGCCCTGGAGAGACCTTCAATTTTAAGCCAGAAATTTCCCTAGCAACCTCTTCCTGAGAAATTCTTTGATCAAATCAGGAATTAAATGAGCTGGGAGTTTAGGGTAAGGGCTTGTATAATATGGGACATATCATGAGGGAACTATGGGTGGTGCAAATTGAGTCCATAAATAATCGAAGTAATCGATGACATATCCGGAACAGAGGATAGTATATTACCATGAGTGTCTCTTAGCCCATGCATAACTGTTGATTGAAGTCTGTCTTTGAAAGCGTAAAAGGGATCAGCAGATGGGGAATTATTAGTGCCAGTTTGCATAATGTAATCTAATGTGCGAGCAGTGTTGTACTGGTGAGAAAACATGCATTCCTTTACTTTGGATATTTGTGTTGAATAATCCACTGAAGATGTGGCTTGAAGGGACATCAACTTATATAACTGTTCTGAAATGTGAGATATGTAAGATAACCTTCTCTGACAGTTTTTCCCTAAAGCCTGAAAAAACACTCAGATCTTTTAGTGTCTTGCCACCACTCCCACATAGAATCGTAACAAATTATAACTTGAGTTCGTGGCTTGGAAAAGAGAGTATATGATTTTTAACAGATGTCGGGAAAAATAAGGAATTATTTAGTTTTCACTGGGAATGATATGAGATTGGCACAGGAGGGGAACCAATGAAAAATTGACCAATGATAATACAATGGTCAGATATCTCATTAGGTATTACTGAAATATAGTGTGGGGTACAGTGACAGAGACAAAGAAATAATCTATTCTAGTATGATATACTGATCTATGATACATATATCCTGCATCAGAGTGGAGGAACAGTATGCATCTGTTAAACCTGTAACCCCTGCAAATGGGGGTTCCCAAAAGACTTCCAGGAGCTTGCTTGAATGCTCCAAGCCTGAATGGTGTTTGGCATTTAAGCCATTTATCAGTGAGTGTTTTAGAGCCTTGGTACTGTCTCTTTAAGAGCTGTCTGCTTGCAGACATAATTAGTTTGTATGGGGGACTGTGTGCTTCTCTGAGTACCACTCGAGCTGCTGCCAATTCACTCCATTTTGCAGTCACTAGGAGTGCAAAGGAACCTATCTGAAAGATGTAACTGTTTGCCAGAAATTATTTACAGTAATAATGAAATTACAGTTTGTCTAACCTGATTTCTTTTGCAGTCAGAACAGTGTCTGCTAGTTCCCCATTCTAGTTTTGAACTGCTGAACTGGACCAATCAGTGTGGGGTAAGCTAGCTCTAAAATGGTGCCTTGGACGAATCAGAACTTGGACTCATAATCTGAGCCAGCCACAAGAGGATTGTATGGGCAGTGACTCTGGGAGATGTAGTTTAGACTTCAGTGCCTTTTGGACCAACAGCAGCAGTCTATTGTGAGTGACAGCCAATCCAGTCAAGAACTGGGAGGAACTCAAAGGAAGTGCCCGGTTTTGTCGGTTGGAGTTTCAGTTGAGCTTTGGCAGTGAAGAAGGAAGGAGCCCTGTGCTTTTCAGTGTGCAGTTTTAGTCAAAAAGCGTGTAAGGCCCAGAGTTCCGGGTCTGCAGCTTGTGTAACAGCTTGTTAGGACTGAACTGGCCCTGTGAAAAGAATCAAAGGATCTCTGAAGAGTAGAAACCAGGCTCACCCTGTAGAAGACTGAGGAATTGCTGAAAATCGACTCGGTCTGTCAGGAACTGAATCTGCTGTGTGTTCTCCCGGTATTGTGCAGTAATTGCGATCGATACAGATGCAGCCTGCCTGGTATAGTGCTTTCTTTATATGGATGTGTGAAGAGGTTTGTGTACCTCAAGTGAGCCCTGCTGGACATTGAAGGACCCTATCTTATTTGGAGGTCGTGGAGTACTAATTCAGGGTCGCTCCCTGTTGAATTGCCACATTAAATCCAAATGGAATTACTGTACTGCTGACTGTTTAATTCTCCTTTTCTCTGTGTGAAAGGGCCCCTACCAGCTGCCACGGTTTGGACTAGCCACTAGGGCTTGGGTACCCAGGGACAGTAACTGATAGGGATAGGCCTGTGCACAGAGCCATAGGTAGATTATTGAGTGATAAGCTAATTAACCTGATTTCCCTGTCCTTGTTATATCCCCTAAATAAATCAGAGCTGCTTGTTTCAGCAAAGTTATACTGCCTGAGGTATTTGTCTATGTTAAAGTACTGTACTGTGATTGTTGCACTGTATCTCATTTCACAGGAGGTCCCAGTGCCGGAACCAGACCTGGGGGTAAGTGTATACTGTGAAGGTAATTCTGATATATTGTGTGGGCCACTAGTGGGAAGAAAGAGGGGTTGCAGTGTCCCAGAGGGCTGTGACCAAGTTAGTTTAACTATTGCAAACCCTGACCTCTGGGTGGAGGCACCCGCCATTGGATCCAGGCCCTCAACCTGTTAGTGGCAAATCAGGCAGGGGTAGTAGCCCCTGGATAGCGCCATCTAGGGGTTACACCTGCATCTTTTATTAATGTTGACAAGGCTAGGGAATCACAATAAATTTTTTCCCTGAGAAAGTCCTGTCTTTAATATCTATTGAACAGTTAAAGTCCCCACCCAAAAAATGTGTTTATGTGTACATAAAAATGGTTTAATTAAATCTAACAAAGCTATACGGGTTGCCTTGGTTTGTGGACTATAAATAACTATAATCCGGAATGAGAAAGTGTGTTTAGTGCAATCAACAGTAAGCGCTCTACGGGTGTATATCTACTATGCAGTGATGGAAAATTTGGAGGAAAAAAGAATAGCTACACCATCTGCTGAATCCTCCCCAAATGTCCAAAAAGAGGGGCCTTTAAACCAGCCTCGCTTTCAATTGCTGAATGTCATGTAAGGTGGAAATGTGAGTTTCCTGTAATAATAGAATATCCAATTGAGAGAGCTGGCATAATGCAAAAAGCTGTTCTTTTTCTAAAACTCTTCAAACTGCAAACATTGAGAGAGGCTATGTGAATATCCATTATTAGATTTGACTAGGCTAGCCACTCCCATCAGTCACCGCCATATTTTCCGTTTCTTTCCTCCCTTTTAGTTTTAGTCAGTTTTTCCTGGCAACATCAGGGGTTTAAGAGCTGGGGTATCTATATCAGATGGAATGGCAGAAACATCTGAATCTCCATCAGAATCTTCTCGATCCCCTTTTAGACAATCGAATGCATTGGACAGGGAATATCGAGATTTATTAGATTTTCGGTGGCCCTAGTAACTCGTCTACCTGTTTGAAATCCTTCCTTGTCAACAGGAACAGTGCAAGAAGGTTGAGACAACGTAGTCTCATTAGGAGTGTCAGTGGAGGTTTTTCATTGAGCAACCTGATCCAGTTGTGGTGCAGAAACCAGAGGTTCTGAGGGTATAGAGGAATAGGACCTGGCGGTTCTGGGGAGTAAAATGGAAGAGGCAGAAGCAACGGTTCGGTAACAATATGTTCTTGTGCTTTAGCTTGTGCCTTCTGTACCAAGGCTTCAGAGTTCCAACCCTCCGATCTATTCTTGCTAGCCCATGGGCATTGGTGATATCATGCCCAGTTTCATTACATAAGTTGCACTTAAATACATTTTTGCAGGAAACACTTGGATGTCCATATTCTCCTAAGAGACTACATTTTAGTAGGTCACATGTGCTACTCAGATGAGTGGTAGCACGCATTTATAACAAGCCCCTAGGCTGGCCTCCGATAACAAACCCCCTGTCTTTCCCGAGGAAAAACTATTAGGTAAATGTACAATTTCGAATTTACTTGAAACATTTTACTCTCGAAACCTCCAGCCACCAGTCCATAGACCTTCATCGTCCAGGATAGCTTCGGGAGGAAAGGACATTACAGGGTTTCTGCAACCAATGATAGATATCGCTGACGCTAACTCCTTCATTTCTAAACATAATTGTAACTGTACGTATGGTGGGTTTGGATAAAGGAAAAACAGAAAAGGGGCCCAAATGGGGTTAGTTTTCTGAGAAGTGTATACATGCCAGAAACGATCTAGTCCTGTAGAGGTTTTAAAACTGACATCGAAAGTCTCTTCTCCCGAGATATGAATCAGGGCATAAATATCTGAGGCTTGAAAATGCATCATGCCTTTGAGAAGAGTCCGAGCCACGTAATACCTATCAGGAAACTCAGGAGGCCACCCCTATAGCGGATACATACTGCATTCCTCTGGGGGCTTGTTCTAGTTTATTTTAAATAGGTCAGAGAGAATGGGTGTCCGACCCAAAGCTTGTTCACTGGGGTTTGTATGTAAATTAGGAATCAATAATGTGGATGTACCAAGCCCAGGGTCACCCTCCGGAGAATGAGGCCAGGCTGTGAGTCCAAAATAGTAAGATAGGGGAGTCAGTGGGGTCATTAACTGCACCCAAGGGGAAGAGACATGGGGAGGGCAGCAGGTGTGACATTTAAGGAAATGAGTGGTGTCTCATTGGCATCTGCACCCTTTATGGGTGTTTGAGAAATACCCTGATCAGTAGCATCCATGATATCCCCAAGAATGAACATTTAATTTAGTATTTGTAACAGCATTTACAATAGCAGTTGGTACCTCGTTGGAGCTCATGAAAGTGGCAGGCCTGGTAGGGAAAATAACGCCCGTGTTTGGTTGCATCCCACGAGAACCTCGAATCCAAGTTCCCAAAGTCGATTGTCCAACCTGCCTTGTATAGGCGCCTGATGTGTCCAGGAAGATTCTCCAAGTCCGGTCGTTTAGGTAGTTGACATAAAGCATAACAAGTCCGCAGCAGAGGGTATTGTAGAGGCGGTAGTCTTCTGGAGGTTTGGCTCTGCAAGCCCTGGAGAGAAAAGGGTCCATAATTTGAGTAATTTGGGCAGCCCGTGTAGCTCCTGACTCGGCGTCCGTTGGTAAGCTAGATCTGGAAGGTAGTGGAACAGCGGTGTCGCACACTCTGTGCGCACAGAACTCAGTCCCGCAGGAAACACTGGTGGCGTGAGGGAAGCATAAGTTCATCCGGCTTATTTTTTCGGAGGTTTGGAAACGAAATCATTAAATTCAGGTAAGGCTTGTACCTGGGGTCGTAGGTCCAATCACAAACAGTCGGCTCCACTAACGTATGACTTGCATTGTCTGTCAGTGCTGGTGAGAGATTCAGGAGGAGGTCCGCATCACAGCCAGCCTGGTTCCTAACTGAAGCCTCCATCATGTCGGTGGCGGAAACCCCACCTACAGAGTAGAATTTCCCAGTGTCCTGGCCAAATTTCCCTCATTCATTAAAAATACCACCAACAGCTTAATCTGGTTCAAGGTCAGATGGCATTCATCTGTATCCCCTCCCCAGGTCGTGCCTGAAAATAGGCAGGATTTGTCTAGTGCACTTAACCGGTCAACAAAAAACTATCTTTCTAATAGATCCCATTGTGCTGGAATAGGTGATGGTATTTCTTCTCCTAGTACTATTAAATGTAGGGTACCTCAAGGGTCAGTTCTTGGCTCGTTATTTTTCATTTACATGAATTCTGACCCTTTAGTGTGTTCTCACACATCAATGATGCTTTATGCTGATGATGCAGTAATTTATAGTATTGGTCCCACCTTTAATGATGCGCTGGCTGAGGTTCAGTCCAACACTGATTCCTTTCAGAAATGGCTGCTTTCAAATTCTATGGTACTTAATTCAGGTAAAACTAAAGTCATGTTGTTTTCTTATATCATATTGTTACACATGTAACCCCTCACCCCTGCCTTTTAGCAAAAGCGACAGGTGGCATGCTGTTGAAGCTGACAGCAGTACCTGGTGGGGACTGGGTTTGGGAGGATGAGTTACTCGGCACAGGGACCTAGGTTTGGCCACTCTGCACAGGGGCACCAAGTAAATCCTGACACAGGAAGCAATAACTGTAATGTCCAGAACCAGGAATGGGATTCTCCAGTGTGGCTTTTATTCACATCCAGCTGAATAAACAAAGCATAGATGGACCCCAGGGGCTACATTCCTGGTAATGCAGATTAGAGACAACAGAACACTTCTTCACTGTTTCCAGCCCTCAGGCTCTGAACCCACCAGCACACAGCCGGACTTGCCGCAGCTTTGGGTACACAGCCCGACTTGTACACTACTTGGTTTTCCCACTGGCGCTCCCCTGCCGCCACTTGATCCGTGGTCCATTTGGGAAATGAACCAATTATCCTGTTGTGGCTCCACTAAACCACCTTAGAGCCTTGACTCCTAAAGGAATTTTCCTTCCAATCCCACATCTGTGTACTTCCCTCATCTCTGGCCAAGTGCATGAGGCAAAGTAGAAACACAGAACAAATCCGTGAGGTGGACCTGGTCACTAAAGATGGGGGTCTCCCACAATCCATACCCGGCCATTTCTCTGGAAACTAAACAACTCTTTTTACTGAAAGCTTGGCAATGTAGATTACTGGGTAGATGTATGTCACATCTCCACTACATATCTTGAATTCCCATAAGTGCTGGACTTGAACATACTTTTAATTTTTGGCTAAGCCTATTACTGTAGGCCTCCACTATCACACAAGTCCCAGGGAGAAAACATAGGCTCTTTCAGGAAGAGCAAACACTCACCCTCCAGTTGCAGGTGCCCCACAGGCGATTCACAAATCTTGTTTCCCAAAACTCTGGAACAAATAGGCAGCTTCTCCACGAGTAGCAGAACCAGGGGTTGCCCTGGAATATGCAGGAAACCTTTCCTGCCCCCATCCCCGGAGGGAGGGGCACTGAGACCAGAATCAGCGGTCTCCACCACTTACAAACTGCTTCTGTGTCTCTCTTTGGTGGAGACACACTCCCTTTACCTAAATGTAGCCCTCTGTCAGGGCTGAGGCTCCTAGAGCCTACACAGAGCTGCTGTGCTGCTCCCACAGCAAGCTCGCAACTCCAACTCCTACAGACTACTGTTCAAACCTCCCAACATTCTACTCTTAACTCCCTGCTGCAGATTCCATTGTGGCTCATGCAGCTGCGATAGTTCTATGGTGATGTCATCCCTCAGTCTCAGCTGAGACTGAGAACAGAGTGAGACAATGTGAAATCCATCTAACTGGAGTTTCACAAGCTGTGTTCCCTGCCTACCACTAGGTCTTACTGGGATTTTAGTAACCCCGGTATCAAGGGGTTACACACAGGTTGGAAATGTGATTGAATTGGTAGATAGTTTAAAATATTTGGGGATAATTCTTGATTCTAAACTAACTTTTGAACCTCTTTTGACTAAATTAAGGAAAACTCTTCATCAGAGATTAGGTTCACTTTATAGAGTTGAGCAGTATTTTGATCAGGGAATCTAGGTTCTTATTTGCCGTAGTTTTTGATGAGCGCTCTGGATTATGAGATTATTATTTACAACTCTTTCTCTGGTCAATTATTCACCAAATTTATGGTAACTTATAACTCCATTATACGTTTCATGCTTGATGCCCTTTTGAACACATCATTATTTTTTCTTTAAGCATACTCATAGCTTATCTCTTAAAATAGGAGTTTGCATAAAATGGGTATTATGATGTTTAATGTAAAAATTGCCTCATATCTCCTGTAGTTTCATTATTATTTACTTGGTTTCTTAATTCTAGTGGTACTAGATCCCAGACTAAATTTACCTATGAAATTCCGCTGTTTCAATCTGCTTTTGGCCAGAGATCTACTTTATATAGGACTCCATTGTTTTTTAATTCATTACCTGTCGATATTATAGAAAGTATGACAATGTAATCTTTTAAAACTAGACAATTATTGGTTGTTGGAAAATGACACCTGTTAAGTGTTAAATAATTAACTGTTAATTGTTGTTTGTCTTCTGTATTTTGTACTATGTTTATTTTGTCTGTGTGTAATATTATATACGCTTAAGTATGCTTTGTAACTTGTCGCTGGTGTAAGCGGGCAGTTTGCTCATCCTGCTTACAAGTATAACAAATAAAAATGAAAATGATAAAAACTTTGGTCCCTCCTTTCTTCTGTGAATGCTTAACAAAAATACTCATTCGGGTTTCTACTTTTCTTGGTCCCCTCTGCACACTTCCCTCCTTCCTTTTAATCTCACAATTCAACTCTTAGTCTTTTTCTCTTTCAGTAATGTACCTGAAAAGTTCTTGTCCACTTTTGTTATTGCCTGGGCTATTTTTTCTTTTGTTTCGCCTTTGCACTCCTGACTGCTTTCCCTGCTCTCTGCTTTTCCAGATACAGTTCCCTGTCTTCTTCTCTGTGCTCCTTTGTACTTCCTGAATGCCACCCTTTTACCTTTACCTTCTTGTCCATTTCCTTGAGAACCATAGTGTTTTTTTCTTTCTCTTTGTTTTGCTAACTTGTCTAATGCAGTGGCTTGTTACCTCCACTGTGACTCCCTTAAGATTCTCCCATTGTTCCTCCCCCTTCTCCTTCTCTTGCAGTGATTTCCTAAGACATTCCCCATCTTTGCAAAGTTGGCCTACCTGAAATCCAGGACCCTTGCTTTTGTGGTTTGAATCATCTGCTGTTTCACATTGAATCATAACGTACTGTGATCGCTTGATCCCAGATGACTCCCCACTTTTCGTCTGTAATTCTGTCCCCGTTGGTGATTACCAGGTCCAAAGTCTCCCTCTCAGGTGGGCTCCTTCACTAGCTGTCTTAGGTACGCCCCCTGCAGGGCTTCCAGGACGCTTCAGTTCCTGGCAGAGGCTGCAACCTGGTGGCTCCAATCCACATCCAGCAGATTGAAGTCTCTTACCAGCAGCACCTCCCTTTAGCTGTCATTCTGTGGATGGCATCTACAAATACCATATCCAGCTCTTCCCTTGTGTGGGAGGTCTGTAGATCACACCAGTGCGAATGGTAGTGCCATTTCCTATCTCCAGGCTGATCCACAGTGCCGCCACCTCTCCCTGCATTCCGTGCACCTCAGTTGTCTTAATTCCTTCCCTAACGTAGATAGTCACCCTCCTCTCTTTTTACCCACCGTATCCCTCCTGAATAGAGTGTAACCTGGTATTGTCATATCACAGTCATGAACCATGTCTCTGTAACAGTAACAGTGTCCAGGTCCGCCTCAGCCAGCAAGGCCACTAGGTCCGGATTTTGTTTCCCAGTCTGTGGGCATTTGTGCACATGGCCTTCCAATTGCTGCTGTCTCCTCTCCTAGTAACTCGCCTCCTATTCCCATGTCTTTCCTCCATATCCCTCTTGTCTTTACTCCCATTCTGCCTTTTCTCTGCATTTTGCCTATTTTGAGTTTAGTTATTTTTGGTGATTTCTCAACCTTAGGGTCCTCTGTTCCATCTGTATCATTTTGTGGGGAGGTGGGGCTGTGTGCTTCACCAAGTTATTTTCACCAAACCCCTTAGCTAGTTTAAAGTTTAAGTGCTTGCTGATGAAACATTTAAACCTCTCACTGAGGATCCTGGTCCCCCCCCCCCCACCGATAGATGCAGGCCCATTGCCCCTGTACAGGCCTTCATTCCTCCAGGTGGAAACCCAGTCTCCAGTGAAGCCAAATCCTCCACTCCTACCATACCATACCAGTCCTTCAGCCTAGGGTTGACCTTCCTCCCAGATTGTCTTGTTGTATCTGTAACTGCTTGGAACTCATTCGTGAGGTTTGACCTGATGACTGAGATACCCCGAAGAAAATAAAACAGTTATGCAACAACTTGCTGTTAACAGTAGATCTTCAGGGATCTCGGTCATCAGCTCTGTCTTCCCTCCCACCATCCTCCTTTTTGGGGGGGTTCTTTCATGAATTGGTTATCTGGTGTATCCAGCCTTTTTATGGGTCTGGGCACCTCTCTCTCCTCTCAGTCTCCCATGGCTTGAGCTATGCTCCCTTTGTCTTTGGGAGAAAGAACTGAGGAGGGAAGGACTGCTCATGCCTTTTAGGATAGGTGACATCAGTAGGTGATGTCGGCATGGGCAGCCCTAGTTATACTGCTGAAAATCCTCTGTGTAGATCCTGGTTTACTGACAGTGAAGTTCCTGTGGTGTGACCTGATGACTGAGATCCACTCAAAATCTACTATTGCAATAAGTTCTTACGGAACTGTTCTGTCTCTATCATATCTCACCTCTCCTTCAGGTTGTACATATTTAGCTCATGTAGCCTCTCCTCATAGGGTTTTTGATGCAGACCCTAAACCATTTTTGTAGCCCTCTGGACCACCTCCACTCTATGTCTTCCTGAGATCTGGGTCTTTAGAAATGGACACAGTACTCTAGGTGGGGTCTTGCTAGTGATCTATATAGGGCAGCACAACCTCCCACTTCTGTTGGTGATGCCTCTTCCTATGCAAGCCCAGCATCCCATTTGCCCTTCTGACTGCCATGTCACACTGCCTGGCCACCTTTAGGTCATCTGATATTACCCTGGGACTCTTTCCTACTTGGTCTTTCAGTATCACTCTGCCCATTTTGTACTCTGTTCCGGTTTCTATGGTAGGTGCATTATCTTGTAATTTTTTGCAATAAAACTTAGGTGCCATGCCAGTCTTTTCATATCCTTGCCTATCCCCTCCCCCATAGTGTACACTGTGTTGCAGAGCTTGGTGTCATCAGCAAAGAGGCAGACCTTCCTTTCCAGTTCCTCTGCTATGCCACTTATAATGACCACTTATAAAGATATTGAAGAGGACCGGAGGATACCCACGTCATACAGGTGCTGGCAGGATTCATCAACATGGGCAGCCCCAGTCTGAAAAACATTTCCGGGTGGTCCTGATGCCAACAGCTTACAGTTCCATGATATGGCTAAATGAAGGAAAATCACTCGAAGATCTGCTGTCACAGCAGGTAATTATTCTTTGCCCCTAGACCAGTCGATGCTTCCTCCCTCAGAATCATGCCTGAACCAGTAATCATCAAACCCTGATAGCCCTCACACATCTTCACTCGGGGCTTGGGGATCTGGCAAGGATGTGGTGTCTGATAATAGCAGTGTCTTTGTCCTGGTGCCTACCTATTTTTCCTCCTGCATTTTATGCTTGCAGCCATGTTGTGACCTCGTTTACAGTGCGTCCCTGTTGGAAAGCAAGTTTCCTGGTCCACTACAGGGGTCATGGCGGCAGCAGATTGCAGCACCACTCACCCCAACTGGGTCACCGTCCTGTGGGCACAGCTCTCAGCCAAAGAGAATCACATTTTAAACCTAGGTTGTCTCTTCCGGCCTGTCAGTAGACCCACTGAATTTGAGGGACACATTGTTGGAACAGTTCCGAACAAAATAAATTATTATTCTAACCTTTAAAGTACTCGGCCCTTAGCAGAGATCCTTTAATGTATATTTTATTTATTAAAGCGTTTCACCAGGAAAGACATACTGAGCTTTGAATTAGCTTGTTTCCAGATGTGACCTGGTGGACCTGGGTATATGCATCCTTTTCCCATGAATACACACATCAGGAAAATGTGAGAGAAAGCATAATCATAAGAGGCCAGCTTCATTACCTCTCAGTACAGCAGGGACTTGTTATTTCTACAGCTGAGCCCTTTAACAAGGTGAATGTTCCTTGCCAGTGTGATGGTGTAACACACATGCGCAATGAGTGGACAATGACCTCAGAAACCTCACTGTTGGCTCCGCTACCTTCGCCACTCATGAGCCAGGGTCACTGTCCACTTGGTATGATACATACTGGTATCACGCCAGGCCATCATGTATATACCCTTAATACAGACTCAGTTTCATAGTTTGAGGTGGACTGCTAACATGTTAAGGTGCCTTTCACATGTGGTCACTGGCTCAAATCCTGTTCAGGTTGGTAGTAGCCAAAAGGCATTATCGTATGAAGGGTGTTAAGTGACCTAAGTAAGATGATTCTGATGCTTTTGGGAAATGTGCATATAATGTCTGTAAATGCTGTTTGTCTGTGACTATGTGCCTGGAATTTTTATTCATTTTAGCTTACTGTATATAGAATTATACTTTAATAATTTCTTAATATTTTAATGGCTGATTAGTGGAACAATAAAGAAATTTGAACATTTGTGCTTTAGTCAAGCCTCCCAGCAGCAGCTTACCTCTGCAGGACTTCAGAAGTCAAATTATTGTTCACTTTCAAGGGAAGGTTGTAATTCCTCGTTTAGAAGCCAGCCACTCAATCCCTTCCCTTCCTGTCCCAGTTCTAGCACATCCCCCAACACTTCACACGCTCATGTTTTGTGATATATTAGTTTGGAGAGCACGAGTGTGCGCTCTGTTGATAGAAATAGGGGCCTTTGTTGAAATTCATTTTTCATATAATTTTGAAGCTACAGGAGTCGAATCAAAGCCACAGCTCAACAAACAAGGCCCTTGCTAGTTGAGTTGTGACTTTAATTTGACTTCTGTAGCTCTCTAAAATACAAAAAAAAATTAAAAGAAGTCCTCTCATTGTTGTCAAGAGAGCACGGATACAGAGCCTGTCTGAGTTGGGGCCAGGAAGGGAAAAAAATCAGACAGCCGGCTCCGACCGAGGAATTACGGTCCCTTTCCATTTGAAATGGACAATAAATTCTGCAAAATGGACTTTTGAAATCCTGCTGCTGGGGCACTTCATGACATTTTAAAAAATAGCACAATTGGTGCTCATTAAGTTCCATTCTCAGGAAGCAGATATACATATCACAAAACTCTAAACACCACTGGAACTAAATGGCACCCTTGTTAGCAGTCTCCAGTAAGAGACCATGGATTGAATAGACATGGCATCTGAATGATCCTCTTGCCTACGTAGTGGCCCCTCCATGAAAGGGTTGAGGCATCCCACAGGCCAGTATGTTGGGCACTGCGTCTTTTGTTCTGCATCCATATAAGGATTCACAGAGGGCTCCTGGTTTCCAATGCAGTCAGTTCAGCAGCTTTCATAAGCACTAAACTCACTGCAAAGAAAAAGAAAAATAATCTACTGAGATCATACATTCACTCCCTCTTGCCGCAGAACAGCTGCATCCTTGCAGAAGTGTGTGAATAACAGCTCCTGCGTACACTTCATTTGATAGGCTCCTGGAGTCTGTAAAGAGGTGCTAAAGCTAAACAATAAGGCTATAGAACTTTTCCGTGCAGAGAGGAAGGAAACTTCTGTGGACAAGGCAGGCACGCCAGCTGGCAGTGACAGTATTTACATCTCCAGGCTGCCAAGTTGATAAGGAGGAGACTCATGTGAAAAGTAGGATCCAGGACTGAGTATCCGGTGGGACCATAACTGGCCTGTTATATTTTCAGCATTTAATAGATTCCATCTGTCTAGATTCTCTCAAATTGATGAACTCAACAGGTCCTTTCTACATGCTGCTACACTAGATATTCCAAAGTAAAATTTGCATTCCCTGAATGCCATTGTTAGTGCAGTCACATTCGGTCTGCAGCTGTATTCCACTGCTGTGTACCTACTGCGTGACCCTGAGAGCAAGTCACTTGACCTTCCTGTGTTACTTTCCTTCTTTGTGTTGAAGTCGGTAGAAGTAGTACTCTTTTCTTCCATCGCCCCTAATCACCATTTTATTTACTTATTTGAAAATTGGTGACCGGAGAGGCACACTGAGTTCACGCCTCCTTTCCAGGTGCAACCAAGAAAGGGTGGGGGTTAGGAGAGAAAATTTACAGTCGATACATGTAAGCAGTTGTGACAGTAAATTAATGCAAAGAATAAAGTGGCAGTGACTGTGCAGTAAAAATATGTGGTAATGAGACTGCCAAGGAAAAGTGCAAATACATAAATGACATACTCAAGAGACAACTTATTTCAAGCAGCAGCAATCTGTAAATTACAGTCCACAGGTTACAGCATTTGGAGGATGTGCTCCTAACACAAACTAGCCAATGTTACAAGGCTTACAGCAGGGCAACTAGAATGTTGTGGAGTATTGGGAGGGGTTTGACAGCAGGAGGAAAGAGATGATACTACCTCTCTAAATCACTCTGAGACCCCAGCTGTAGCTGTACCCAGTTCTGGGAGTCCTTTCCTGAGGAAAGATAGAGACAGACGGGAGACAGTGCAGCATAGAGTAATTAAAATGGTTCTGAGCTAACAGGGAATATCATGTGATGATGAGCTTAGGGCAGTGTATACGCTGGAGGCCAGAAGGGGGAGAGGGACATGCTAGAGGCCTTTAAGTTCCTGAAAAGAATCAACAACATAAACTGCAAGGAATGTCTGGTCAAAACAAGGGACATGACTTCCGGTGACATCAGCAGCGAGGTGGCGGCTTAGATCTCTCTCTCCGCTAAGCCCCAAGAACAATCTAACGGCATCCACAGGTATTTACCATGTAATCACCTGCAAAACCAGCAAGATCAAAGGTCCTACTTACAAAGAACACTCACACTCCAGCACAAAAGCTACAACAAATGCTGCAATTTGAAAAATCGACCACAGTGGCCGAGTCCAGGGGAGGAGGAGGCCCGCATGGTACTCCCGACCACATCGGAGGAGGAAAGACAGCAATTAGTGGCATCGATCCTCCAAACTGCCTATACAGTCTCCAAAAAGTTGTCACACCCACTGATCTGAAAGCGGACTTCAACAAAATAGAACACAGGGCTGATCAGCTTGAACTCTGCTTAACAAATGTAACAGAATAAGCCGACAGACATGACAACAGGCTCCTGCTGTTCCTTCTTGCTTGGGAAAGGAACTAACAGCCAAGCTGGACGATTTTGAGGGCAGGAGTAGACGTCAAAACATTGAGGTCTACAGTGTGCTAGAGGGCTGGGAATGGGACTCCAGGACATGATCCCGCACCTGCAAAGAATTCTGAGAAAAGACGTTAAAACTGCCACCCAACTTTGATCTCTCAATGGACAGGCCCATCGCCGCCTTGCAGCCCACAACCCGAATGCCCACCCCAGGTCAATTATTGCTAAAATGACCTCTTACAACTCGAAGGAGGAGATCCTCCACAGGGCCTGGAGAGCACACTTCGCTTTTGAGGGCCATCGATCTTCATCAGCAATGACTACACCAACACAGTGCAGGAGAGCAGACATGCTACGCGGCCTATACCCAAACAACAGAGCTAAAAACATTAAAGCTCAAATCCTTTACCCAGCACGTTTAAAGCTTGAAGCGGGACAGGGCATCAAACTATGAGGACTTGGTGGCAGCGGCTCAATTCCTAGAGGGCATGGGTATAACTGTTCTACACCTTGTTAGCGAACACCTTGAGAAGGAGTTATTACAGTTGGCCTGGGCGGTGGCGCTAAAGGAGCACCGAAACAACAGCACACCCGATCAGCACAAGCCTACTATGTTGAGAGCAGATATCTGCACCACTTTAAAGAAACATGGATCTTCGGTCCTTATAGATGGAATTATGTCGGGACAGTCAAAATATCACAGACTCCCAAGAAGAGATGGACAGTGACACAAGGAGTTCAGGACAATGACTCACCAAGTAAGCTCAATTTAAAGACACTATGACCCTTCCAATTTCCCTGTGTGATCTGTGTAGGCCACACTGCAGGTAAAAGACCCTGGTATTGACGCCTTTCACGGTAGTGAGATGCATATGGCACCCACCGTGGGGACTTGGGAAGATACCCACTCGGAGAAACTGTCTTGATCAATGTATGGATACTTGAGAGACTGTCTGACCTGAACAACTTAATAAAATCCGGGGTCCTAATGTGGAGACTTGAGGATCAAGAATAACATCTAGGAATTTGCAGGGTGCAAAGGGCCAACAGACCCATAACGCCCTGAACTTACATATGGCTTGAGGCATTTGAAGATGACAACAAATACCTATCAAGTCTATTTTTAAATGTATTTTTATTTGTGCTGATAACTATGTTCCAAGGCAAACCATTCCATGGTTTCACCACTCTCTGAGAAAAGTAGGATGCTCTCTTCTTCTTTCTAGATTTGCATCTCCATAACTGAAGTGGATGACCTCTAGTATTAACATTTAGTTGTTTAAACCCAATCCACAATCAGTTAACAGGTTGACATCATTAACAATATCCAAGTAAACAATAGGTCACCCTAAGCTGCCTCTGCTCCAAAGACATTAAATTAAGTTTTGAAGTCTACCTTCGCAGGGTAGGGATTTATCTAAAAGAAGGACTTTGTAATTCTTCTTTGTACCTTTTCAATCCTATTTACATCTTTATGCAGGTAGGGGGACCAGAGTTAGGACCCATGGTCCAAATGAGGGCAAACATAGGTATGAAAAAGAGGAAAAATGACTTTGGGGTTCCTAGATATAATATTCTCTTGATTGACCACCACATTTTATTGGCTTTATTTGCACTATTAATGATTTGTAAGTCAAAGTTAAGATTTTGTTCCACAACAATTCCAGATCCCTTTCATTCTGTTTATCCATAATAGGCTCATTATATTAATAAGACTGATTATTTGCATTTTCTTTCCAAAATGTAAAACTGTACATTTAGAAGTGTTAAACTTTAGGTTCCACCAAGTGACCAAAATGTCAGGATATCTAAATCCTTTTGAATAACTTAACAATCATTTGAATGTTTTACCATATTCACAATTTTGTAGTCATCTGCATATTTAGTGATATTACTTCAATATTGCATGATAAATCAGCTATAAAGATCTGAAATATAACTGGAGCCAGAACTGAACCTTTGAGGACACCGCTAACACAGGATTCCAGGAGTACCTAAATCCATCAATTGACACACTTTCAAACAACATGAAGTCTTGCTGTATTCTGACATATGCAGTGATGTCCAACCTTTGAACTGCCCTGGAGATGAAAGAGTTAACTTTCCATGCCAGGCATGGAGCTGAGCTCAACTCGGTTGAGACTCTGTCTGTTGCTGTTTGAACTCAAACCGTCAGATTCTTTACTCTGCCTCACTGAACAGTCGCTCAGAGATTTCTCCTTTGCTCGGTTCAATTTTAGTCGGTTAAAGTGCCGTTTCCTCGGTTTCGACGAATTTAATCCTTAACCTGTCGGTTCAGTCTCTGTCTGTGGTATCATGAGTACTAGATAGGTTTATTTTCTTGTTCTTCTGTGTGGAACTTGTAGCGATGGGATCGGTTCAGTCTGAACCGATCAGGTTTATTCAAAAATGTTTATTCTACTTTTAGGCGTGGTAACCGGTCCTTATCGGTTCTAAAAAAAAATGGATTTCATTACGGTTTTCTCGACCCGTAACACGGTCAAGGAACTGATAAGGTGTCTTGCCTGCGGATTGCCGAAAAAGGGTAAGTTTGTTGGGACTGGCCATGTCTGAGAAACCCAAAAGAAAACCGGCTCACTGGGTTTCAACACTGTAGTGTGTTGTGGAAGCCTTTGCTAAGGGCTGACCCCACACCACCTCTGTTTATTGTCTGGGGTTTGACCACCTCGATTCAGACTGCCAGATTTGCAAGAATTTTCCTGCAGCTACCCTGGAAAAGAGAGTTGGTAGGCTCAGGAAAGGGAGGCCAAGAAGTCCGCTGACCGGAGGAGCCAGCCCGGTTCGATTCCAACCAAACCAGAAGGCATGCCCTTTGACCAAGGCGAACTTCTTTGGGCAAGGAGACCGACTCTGAGGAGTCGGTTCCAGTTAAAAAGAAAAAGAAGGGATAAATCAGCTGGTATGGATCCTCAACTTCTTTCTCTGACCGCTGATGAAATAGCCAAAGCGATAAGGATTGTTCAGTCGCTAACCCCGGTTCCCGACCAAACCGGCACCATCGCGTAGGGGGCTCGGTTCGGTCGGTTCCCTGGTTCCAGATTATAATTTAGAAGATTTTATGAACCGGAGGAGGAAGGAGAGTATGAGGATAGTGATGGTGATACGAAAGTCTGGATGTGCCCATTGACCCGGACATCTCCCCAGACAGACCTTCAGGGTTTCTCCTCCTAGACTTTCTGAGTCCCTTCCCATTTATGTTCTGCAAAAAGTGGCTGAAACTCTTCAGCTTCCTATGGAAGAAGCTGTGAGACGATCAGGAGGAGCCTGACTATGTTGAGATGATGGGTATCCCAGAGTCCAGGAGACTGTCTATTCCCTTCATAAGTCCTTTGGGAAACAGACAATAAAATGTTAAAGACTCTAATTCTATACCTCCTGTGGACAAGAGAATGGACAAGAGGTATACTCTCCAGGCTCAGATACGGAGTTCCTTACCCAGCAATGCAGCCATGTTGGGGTAGTGCAGGCTGCTGCCTGTGATGAGGCAAATATACCCTTGGCTTCACACCCCAGATAAGGACTCCAGGAGGATTGATGCCATGGCAAAGAAACAGTACATGGCAGCATCCTTGGGACTCAGGCAGGCTAATTATATGGCCTATACAGCTAGATATCAGAAATCTAGATGGGACACTGTGATGGCTCTAGCTAAACAGGTCCCTGGCCAGCTTGCCAAGGAGCTGGAGCAGGTGGCTGTGGATGGTATGGAGGCATCAAGGTGCAGTTCCATGCTGCAGTGGACTCCAATGATGTTCCATCTAGAGTCATGGCTACATCTGTTGCCCTTCATAGGATAGCTTGGCTCAGATGTACTAGCCTGTTTCAGGATACCCAGACTAAGGCCACGGATTTTCCTGTTGTGGTAATTCTCTGGGAGCAAACAGAGAACTACATGAAGAAAATGGATGAATACAGGACCACCTATAGGAGTGCTCAGGCCAAGGAAAGGTAAGCCACTCCCCAGAGGCAGCATTCAGGGGCAGGGCAGGCCTTTCATGGGCCTTTCTGCAAGCCCAGGCCTCCTCTTCTGCTTTATGCTCATAGGGGGTTCTTCAGGCGGAGGGCAGGCGGGGTACAAGCAGGCCTGCTTCCACCCCTCAGCCTAAAACCCCTGCCAAACAGGCACCCTGATGGGTTTGCCAGGGGCGATTCTTCACCACCTGTAGGGGCAGGCTGGCTTACTTTGTCCAGGACTGGATGTCTTTAACATTAGACAAATGGGTCCTGGAAGTAGTAAGCCAGGGACTGGTTCTCAGCTTCAAAAATTTCCCAAGATGAGAACCAGATCCTTTCCACCTGCAAGTCCTTCTCTTGCCCTGGAGGCAGAGGTCTCTTCCCTCTTGGCTTTCAGAGCCATAGAGAGGTTCCACCCTACACAAGGGAAAAGGATTGTACTCCAGGTACTTCCTAACCCCCAAAAGACAGGAGAATGGTGGCCCATCCTGGATCTCAGATATTTAATCAAGCACCTTTAAAGCCAAAGTTCAAAATGGTGACTCTGGGAATAATTCTACCCTCTCTAAGGCCAGGGGACTGGCTAGTTTCCCTGGACCTCAAGGATGCCTATTTCCATATTCTCATTAGAAGCTCCCACGAAAGTACCTCAGTTCGAGCTGCCCTCAGGCCATTATCAATTCAGAGCAATGCCCACCGGCCTAACTTCTGCTCAAGGGTGTTCACAAAATGCCTTGCAGTAGTGGTTGCTTTCCTAAGGAAAAAAGATTCCATTTTCCATACCTGGACGACTGGCTCATAGTAGGCCAGTCTCCAGACCAAGTCAAGTCACACCTACAGATAACTCGGCAACTGCTCACTTCTCTAGGTTTCCTTCTGAATCTTTCAAAGTCAGTTCTAGAGCCTGTGCAGCTCCTCACCTTCATAGGGGCAGAGCTGGATACAGTAAAGGCAAGAGCCTTCCTTCCCCTGGACAGGGCAAGGACCCTTATCTCACTGGCCTCTTCATTCACCCTCCAGGTGTCTCGACCAGCAGGCATTTTCTGCAGCTCCTGGGACACATGGCTGCCTCTACAGCAGTGGTTCAGGGAGCAAGATTTCAAATGAGGGACATTCAGTTCCACTTGAGAGCCTTCTGGTCTCAGAAAAAGGATCCTCTGACCAAACTAATCCCAGTGACTCAAACCCTGATCCAGGCGTTGCAGTGGTGGCAGGATCAGGACAGTCTAAGACAGGGAGTTCCTTTGTCACTCAGTCTCATTCTTTAATCCTTACTACAGATGCCTCCCTCTTGGGGTGGGGAGCCCACTTGGGGACCTGGCCACCCAAGGGTTGTGGTCTCCTCAGGAATCTCTGCTTCACATTAATCTGTTAGAACTCAGAGCAGTGTTTCTAGCACTTCAAGCTTTTCCAAGTCTGTTTCAGAACAAAGTAGTTCAGCTCAGGACAGACAATACCACCACAATGTGGTATATCAACAAGCAAGGGGCACTCGGTCTACGGCCTTGTGCACAGAGGCAATGAAGTTGTGGTCTCTGGCCTATTCCCTGAGCACCTCTTACAGCAGTGCACCTCCCAGGGAAGGACAATGTCCTGGCAGATGCTCTCAGCAGGATATCTCAGGGCCATCACGAATGGTCCCTGGATCCCCCTGATTTTGAAGGTGACCTTCTCCAGATGGGGCACCCCACAGATAGATCTTTTGCAGCCCCAGACAATCACCAACTTCCTCTCTTTGCTGCAGACCCCCAGTGTAGGGCTCAGTCCCCTGGATGCCCTAGTTCTCAATTGGGAAGGAAATTCCTGTATGCTTCCCCCTTCCCTCTCCTGTTCAAGGTGCTAGTCAAAATCAGGTCTCAACCCTGCAAGGTGATTCTGATTCCTCCAGGCTGGGCCAGACAGCCCTGCTACCCTCTCTTGTTGTCCTCAGCAGTCCACCTTCCCTGTCTCTTCCCAGGAATTACAACCTGTTAACATGTGCTCAGGGAGGGTTTGGTATCAGAATCTCAAATCTCTCAATCTCAAGGCCTGGCTCTTGAATAGTTAGAGCTTGCTGATTTGCATCTCTCTCAAGGTGTTCTGGATATCTTAAAGGCTTCTCAAGCCTTCCACCAGAAACACTTACAATTCCAAGTGATAAAGATTTACTATATGGTGCCTAGGAAGCATATTTCTCCAGAGTCTGCTGGCCTGCCCACAGTCCTCGACTATATGGTTCATCTCAATAGCTTGGGACTCAGACCAGCTACACTAAGAGTGCATCTGGCAGCTGTCTCTGCAGGCAAGCATTCTTCCCTTTCAGCTCATCCTGTATTTTGTAAATTTTTCAAGGGATTGCTGCATACTAATCCTTCTTCAAGGACCCTGCTCCTGCTTGGGACCTTAATGTTTGCATTGCTCAGCTTATGCAACCCCTTTTAACCTTTGTCCTCAGCAGAGCTTAGAGTACTTGACTTGAAACTGTTTTCTTGGTAGCCATACTTCTGCCAGGCCGTAAGTGAGTTACAGCCCTGTCAGTGGAGCTTGATTTTATCTCTTTCCATAGAGAAAGGTGGTCCTCAGGACTAATAGGAAGTTTTTGCCTAAGGTGGTTTCAGATTTCCACCTTAACCAGTCTATGTCTCTTCCTGTTTCTTCACTGACCTTTTCCTCCTCTGGGGAGAGGAGAGCTGCACAGTTGGATGTGAAAGGGCCCTTAGCTACTACTTAGAGTGCACCAAGGGTCCTGGGTTTGACTCCTCAACTGTTCCTCACTTATGGTGAGGTTGGTAAGGAAAACCTGCCACTAAGAGATCTATTGCCAGGTGGATTGTCTCTTGCATTCAATTTTGCTATGAAAAATTAGGTAGGATCCCACTCTCAGGCCTGAGGGCTCACTCTACCAGAGGTACAGCTGCTTCCCTGGCTGCTGCCAGGGATATTCCTATCTTAAGAGATTTGTCAAGCAGCCACCTGGAAAACAGTACATACTTTACCAAGCATTACTCTCTGGATATCCAGGCTAGGAGTGATGCTTGGTTTGCACAAGCAATTCTTGAGAGCCTATTTCTGAAGTAGGTTCTGTCCCTCCTCCATGGAGGTACTGCTAGTAGTCTGCATATGTCAGAATACAGCGAGACTTCATGTTGTTTGAAGAAAATTACTCACCTTGGTAATGTTGTTTCTTCTAATGGAGTCTTGCTGTATTCTGACTTCTCCATGCCCTCAGAACCTGGGTTTTGGGATGTGGTGGGCAGCAACAGTGGCCCCACCCCTTCTTTTCTCACCCCTTTAGTTTGGGTGTGTGGGTGTTGTGTTTTGTTTTATTTTGGGGTTTCCTGACTTGAGTCTTTGCTTTGGGACAAAAAAAAATCTTTTATTGTATTTAGTAGCCAGTTGGCTAGTGTAAGTTTGATTTCCACACAGGACACCCAGTAGTATAGCTCGTAAAGATCTGACGGTTTGAGTTCAGACAGCAACAGACAGAGTCTCAACCGAGCTCGAGCTCAGCGTTCCGTGCCTGACATAGAAAGTTAACTCTTTCATCTCGAGCAGTTCAAAGGTTGGACATCACTGCATATGTCAGAATACAGCAAGACTCCATTAGAAGAAACAACATTACTAAGGTGAGTAATTTTTCTTGTCTTCTATACTTTAACCAATCCATAATCCAATCAATAAATAACGGATTCATATTATGTTCAATTAATTTGTGAATGAATATGTAATCAATATTTCTCGTCAGTTTTAACACTAGAACCATTGCTAATAAAAGTCATAGTGATCAATTAAAGGCTGGAGGGTTTATTGTGGAAACAGCCAGAGTACAAAAATTACTACAAGGGCTAGACCCTAATAAATCAGCAGGCCCTGATGGCCTCCACCCACACATTCTAAAAGAATTTGCTGTTCCCTTATCTGGCCCAATTGCTGCCCTGTTCACTAAATCTGTAGAAGAAGGACAGGTTATAGATACATGGAGACAAGCCACAGTGGTTCCTATTTTTAAGAAAGGATCAAGACAGGAAGTGATTAATTATAGACCTATCAGCCTGATGTCTGTCCTGGGAAAATTCCTCGAGGGCATTGTAAAATATCACATTGGGGATGTGATGCAGAATGATGCAACTCAGCATGGGTTTGTGAAGGCAAGATCATGCTTGACTAATGTGTTGGAGTTTATGGCAGAGTTAGTAAGGCCCTGGACAGAGGTGAGGCTGTGGACATTATCCTTCTCGACTTCTCCAAGGTATTTGATAAAGTACCCCATGGAGAACTTATTGATGCCATTATAAATATAGGCAGGGGAAATATATTACATGATGGGTGGAGTCATGGCTGACTGGTAGAACTCAGCAGGTCTGTATAAAGGATTTTACTCTGGATGGGAGCAAGTGACTAGTGGGGTCCCTCAGGGTTCGGTGCTGGGACCCTGTCTCTTAACATGTACATTTCATCCTTAATACTACAACTGTAGTCTGGCAAACAAAATTTGCTGATGATACCCACATAGGCTATACAGTAAAAATCTTGAAACCATTAATACCCTACAGTATGCCTTGGGAGAATTAGAAACTTGGGCAAGCACAATGAAACTTAATTTTAATGTAAATAAATGCACAGTGATGCATTTTGGGAGGAACAATTTGCAGGCAGACTTATATGTTGTGTGGCAGTGTATTGAAGGTTGTTGAGGATGAATGGGATTTGGGTGTAAGAGTTAAAATGATTTGAGCTCTAAATTACATTCCCAACAGGTAATTAGGAAGGCTGGAGGTATACTTCCTGTATAAATAACACATAAAAAGCAGAAGTAGTGAGGTTTTGTTGCCACTGTACTCCTCTTTTGGTGAGGCCCCACTTGGAATATTACGCACAGTTTTGGGCCCCAGGCGATATAATTCCATAAATGCCCCCTCGAGAAGATTCAGAGGAGGGCAACTAGAAGGATGGATGAAGTTCAGGCGTGGATTATGAAAATATTTATTTATTCATTTATTTGGTTTTGTTTTACCGGGTAAGTACACTAGACAAAATGTTGCCTATATTCAGGCACAACTGGAGAATACAGATGGGAGACCAGAGTCAACATTAAAGAGTATTTCATGACGCAGCATGAGGTGAAAACAAACATTTGAACAGTATACAGCCAGGTACAGTCATTATCAGTGATGACAAAGAGAAACAGATAACATTACATTAATTATTTTCATCTGATGATACATCAATGACTAAATTGAAATGACAAACTGCAAACAAAACTTAAATGAAGCAGCATTATAACAATGTGATTTCTGCTGGATGGGAAACTTTCAGATTTTGGAGGAATCAGTAAGTGCCATAGGGAGGAGAAAATGCTAGGAGAGAGGCTCGGGTTACAGCACTAGAGCAGCAGTCGGATTCTGGTTTAGGTGTGCCCGAAGACCCAGTTTAAAGGCCTTGGGATTTGGAGAGATTGATGTAGGAGGAATGGAGTTGCAGTAGCGGGGACAGATATGGCGAAGGATCGTTCTCCTTTTGTGTGAGATATCTGGGAATTTCAAGTTGGGTTTGAGCAGATGCCCTGAGGAGGTATGCTTGGGAGGGCTAAGTTAATAGTTTGGCAAGGTATTAGGGGACCCATTCTGATCATATCATCAATTGTACGGCCTGCAGAATAGTGTCTGAGCGAGTCTGGGAGAGCCAATTTAGTTTCGATTAGAGCAGGCAATGATGGGTAAGTCTGTGAGCGAGAGAGCAAATCTGTATATACTGTTATAGCAGGTGCTCCATTTCTGAGTGCTCCTTTGCTAGCTTTAAGGTAAACCTGACAGCAATATGTTAGTGCAGGGAGGAGAAATCCTTGTGCACAGCAAGCTCGGCAAACATCATTGAGGGAGGACCTAATTTTAAAGGCAAGACCAAGTTTTGAGTAAACTGTCTTACATGTAGCCGTAATGTGGAGGTTAAAGTCAAGAGATGAGTAGAGTGACTCCTAGATACCTGAAGGAAGTAACGAATTCAAGAGGGAGTCATCTAGAGAATGTATCAATAAGTCTGGAGTAAGAGATCTGATTCTTGACGGGGCCAAAAGCATAGTTACAGTTTCTTAGCATTCATTAGGAGCCTGTTCTGTACCAATCATCCACAGCAGTTGAAGTCTGCTTGAAGATGTGCTCTCACTGATAAGGGATCTTTACCACTGGAGAGAAGCACCATGTCATCAGCATAAAGGATTAACGAGGAGGAGCAGGGAAGGGAGGGCAAGTTGTTAATGAAAGGAGAAAAGTAGTGGGCCAAGAATAGATCCTTGGGGACTCCAACAGAGGTAGGGAAGATTTGAGACGGCGGATTCAATTTGACAAATTGCAACCTCCCTGAGAGGTAGCTATCGAATCAGGAGATGGTAGACAGGTCAAAGCCAAAGGCGGACAGTTTGGAAAGTAGCAGAGAGTGATTCACAAGGTCAGATGCCTTTGTGAGATCGATAAATATGGCCTCCAGTGAGCAGGCTCTTATCCATCGCTGTAAGGACTGCATTTGTCAGCTGAGGTGAGAGCATTTGTGGTGCTGTGTCCTGTTCAGAATCCGTGCTGGGTAGGGGATATAAGGTTGTTAAGGTGCAGGTAATTTGTGACCTGAGTAGCGATGGCCTTCTCGAGAAGTTTATTTAGGTAGAGAGAATGGCACTGGTCTATAGTTTGACATATTTTGGTATCCCCTTTTTGTGAACAGGGACAACGCGGTGTTTTCCACAATGGGTTATTATGGAAAGATTAAAGATTCTTGCAGTAGGAACAGCAAGGGCAGGGGCTGCCTGCTTCAAGAAGCTTGGCAGTAGCCCATCCGCGGGCAGATCCATAGGTGGATACTGATTTGAGGAGATGCAGCACTCGGTGGAGGAGACTAATGAGATGAAAAGGGGTTTCATGAAGTTGCACCTCAGGAGGAGGAGGTGAAAGAGTTGGTTGAATTTCTCAGTGTGTTTGGAGAGATCCGAGAATTGTGCATTAAGAGCATTAGCATTAGTAGGTAACTTATTACAGTTTCATCATTCAGTATCATGTCGGTAATGGCCGTCTTGGGCCTTTGCCCAATGACATTTTGATGTGGTTCCAAAAACCCTGGTATCACCCGCTGAAGTTTGAGAAGCTTAAGGCAGTAGCTCCTTTTAGCCTTCTGAATATCTTTCTTGCAGGCATTTCTCAGTTGTCTATAGTTAACCCAGTCTTCTGATTGTTGGGACTTCTTTGCCAAGGTCCAGGCCTTGTCTCTTTTATCATGGCTTGAAGGAGGTCTTTTAGCCATTTATTAGGGAGCCCTGAGACGCCTTTTTTCAGAGGGATGTCAGATCCTGAAGGGCCAGAAGCTGGGACATCAGGTATTCAAGTGCTGTGTTTACATCATCAGTGTGATAGATGGGAGACCAGTCTATATTATTAATATCCTTGAGAAGTGCAGTTCGGTTTAGTTTGGCAAAATCCAAATTGAATGATTATTTGGGGGTAAGGCAGTGGCCATTTCAGATACAGAACGTAAGCAGGATCACTAATAGAATCTGAAAAGGTCCCTGCAGCAATTATTTTATTTGCTTTATTTGTTGCCATCCAGTTCAGGAGAGATTGGCCCGAGTTGGAAGAGATGCTGTAGGGCTAGAGATAAATTGAGCGAGGTTAAGTCGGGCGAGAGCTTCAGTATATCTACCGCGTGACTCTGATAAGTCTAGGTTGAAGTCTCCCATTAGTATGACTTCAGATCTACCCTTAGAAGTGGCCAGATAATCTAAGAGCCCATTTAAGCCAGGGAGACCCCTTTGGAGGATTGTAGGCACAGATCAGATTGCCTTTATCACCACCTAGTTGTAGAACCGTATGCAGAGCTTCACAGTGATTTGTTATCCAAGACTGAGTACAGAGACATTGAGATGCTCTTTATAACAAAGGGCAACTCCTCCACCCTTTTGTTTGGTGGGGCGATGGATCTGGACAAGCTGTAGCCAGGTATTTTGTACATGGAATCAGGCATCTCTGGACTGAGCCATGTTTCAGTTAGTCCAAGTATGTCCGGACAGTAGAGGGCTATCCAGGCTTCAAGTTCAGGAAAGTTTGCTGGTAAACTTCTGATATTCATGTGGGCAATTTTCATGCCCTTAGTGGAAAACCACGGGGAGTCATCCGTGGACCTGGCATTCAATGGGGCTAGGGTTAGATTCTATGTCTCCTGTAAACATAAGCATCACCCAAACTTCTTTGTAGAATCTGTAATTGCGCTTGAGGTATTTGGGCATGCTGGGGGTGGTGAGAGAAGGAAATGCCCTTATTTGAAAGGATGAATTATATGGAGGGACAGGTTAGGAGAAGGGAGCAAGGTTCTATTTGGTATAAGGTTGGAGAATACAAGGAGGATTCTTCATGGCAGTGGGACCCAAGGTATCCAGCTGGTATGTTACATGAGAGATAGGAGAGGACGATACGGTGGGTAGTAATCCTGATATCACCAGAAGTGACCTTGGGCATGCAAGAGAGAACATTATGTATGCCTTGTATGAAACCTCTGTAAATCAGAGGTGGATTGTCCCTTTAAGAGTAGAATATAAGTAGCGAAATGGTGACTTAGGGGCAGGGTGACACCTATAGTGAAGGCAGTTTGAGTGAAACCCTTAGTGGCCAGAGGTTGGCAGTCAGTTATACAAGTTATTCACAAGAGGCAGGTATTCCAATAGAGTGCAGTTTATGAGGAGCGGACAGGAGCAGGGGAATTTGAAAAGGTGAGGGGAAAAGATAAAACTGGGATAGAGTTACTTTTCTAGACAAAATAAGTGTAGAACAGAGGCAAACATAGAGAATAGGCAAGAGTGAGTGGAGAGAGAAAAAAAAGGACTGCCTCGCTGGTTTGAATTAGGACTGATGCAGCAAGGGGAGGGGTGGGACTGCCCTTCAAGTGAGCTTATAGGTTGGAACAAAAGTGGGGTGATTACTAGTGTATTTAATTAATGGTGGAGGAGGAGGGGCTGGTGGGCTGGGCTGAAAATGTCAAGCCTGCAAGCAGCTGCTGTGTTAGAGGATATGCTAAAATTAATTAAAACAGCAGCTGCAGTGTACCAGAATCAGCAAAGTTAATTAAATCAAGGTAGGCAGGCTAGAGTGCATCAGAGGGCACAGTCTTGTGAGTCTAAATACATTAATTTCCTTGGTTTAAAGTGGCTGCAGCAGCGAAGTACTACAGCACCAGGGAGCTGAACAGAAAAGGTGCCAAGGTTTAAAACCGAGCACAGTCTTGAGATCGCTGCATCTTCCGCTGCCAGCCATGTGGTTCGGGAACCGAGGGGAGCGGGGAGGCTTTTCAACAACCGTTGCCTCTAGACCTCGGAAAAGAGAAAACATACAAGGGCTTAAATACAGGAAAATCGGGCTGGGTCAGACAGTGAATATGCACAAGGAGTTAATCAGGGGACGGGGAGGGGATTAGAATTTAGCAGCAAGTGAGAAAAAACAGAACAAATCAGTAGGAATGAAATAGAAATTGTAAAAGGGACATTTTCAGCTCAGTTTTATACTTAGGTTACTGGAAAACAGCGAAAATTTAAAGCCTGCAAGCAGCTGCTGTGTTAGAGGATATTCTAAAATTAATTAAACAGCAGCTGAAGTTTACCACCAGCCACGTCCCCAGTAGTACGCTAGCTTATAGTGCAAACAACAATGTAATAACTAGAACTCTACTAGTAATATGCACACACAGTCACCGCCCCCAATAGTACACTAGCTTATAGTGCAAACAACAATGTAATAACTAGAACTCTACTAATAATATGCACACACCAGCCACTGTCCCCAGTAGTACACTAGCTTGTAGTCCAAACAATGTAATAACTAGAACTCTGCTAATAATATGCACATCCCAGTCACCGTCCCCCAACAGTACACTAGCTTATAGTGCAAACAAACATGTAATAACTAGAACTCTACTAATAATATGTTTCAAGCCTGCAAGCAGCTGCTGTGTTAGAGGATATGCTAAAATTAATTAAAACAGCAGCTGCAGGCTGCAGTTATCATAGGCACAGTCTTAGGCACAGTCTGGTGAGTCGAAATACATTAATTTCCTTGGTTTAAAGTGGCTGCAGCAGCGAGTACTACAGCGCCAGGGAGCGGAACAGAAAAAGGCAACAAGGTTTAAAACCGAGCACAGTCTTGAGATCGCATCTTCCTGCCAGCCTTGTGGCTTCGGGGAACCGAGGGAGCTGGAGAGGACTTTTCAAACTGCTGCCCTCGAATTCTTCCTGCTGCCAGCCCCTTGTGGCTTCGGGAAACCGAGGGAGCTGGGAGGGCTTTTCAACAAACTGCTACCCTCTCGACCTTCCTGCTGCCAGCCTTGTGGCTTTGGGGAACCGAGGGAGCTGGGAGGGCTTTTCAACAACCGCTGCGCCTCTCGACCCTTCCTGCTGCCAGCCTTGTGGCTTCGAGGAGCTGGGAGGGCTTTTCAACAACTGTTGCCCTCTCCACCCTGGATTCAAAAACTTGGTCTCTACAATTGGAGTTTCAGAGAATGAGGGGGACCTGTATGGTCTACAGAGCCTTGCATGACGATCAACTATGGGAACAAATAGGTCTGGAACTTAGGAAGGTGGTTTATGACACCAGAGCACATCCACTTCAGTTAGTGATTGAATGTTGTAGAACAAAAAAAGTTCCTGGTTCTCAGTTAGAGTTTCCAAAATATGGAATGATTTGCCACTTGAGGTGGTTACCAGTGAGAGTATGGACACATTCAAAAACGTCTTGACGATACTTAGGTCAAAATTCCATAAAGGGTTACAATTAAAGTCTAGCGAGCAATATGGACAATAGTCTTCTAAGCTCTGGATTACCTATGAACCTATGATTGCCCAATGTGGTACTGAGTTGAAGGCCTTTTAAAATCCAACAATATCACATCCCATGGAATACCGTCATCAAGTTTGTCACTAACATAGTCATAAAAACTGACCAGATTAGTGACAACTGACCATCCTTTATTTTATTTTTATTGCATATAATCGAATTACAACCCTTTGAGTCACAGACTCATTTGCAAAGGCTCCATGTCGGTTACAGGGGTGGAGGGGGAATGAAATACAAGGATACATACATAGTAAAGCAGTATACAAGAAAACATACACACTCAGTGTTAGACAAACAGTACTGGCAGTTCAGTCCAGGCTTTATCTTAGTTCAGCAGAGACAGTGGTAGGCAGCATTCAGGGTATCATTTGTTAGAGATGGGGAGGTGTATTCGTGGGGTCTGTGGAGACCCTGTGTCTGTTATTAATGGGGTTAGGTAGCATACTTAGGTGGGCAGAGCTAGCCACAGTCAGGGTTGCAGACTCAATTAGGTGGGCTTTGAGGCCTGCTTTGAATAGAGAGATGCTGAGTGTCTGAGTGAGCTGAGGTGGTAGCATTAAGCCACAGAGGAGCACGGTACCGAGGCGATCTTTGACCCATTGATGTCCTACAGTGGGGGACCTGGAATGAGAGTTTAGTAGCAAGTCAGTATTGCGCCTGAGGGGGCTGGTCTGATTATGGGAAGGAGGCCAAGTGGGGCCATCTGAAGTTGTATTTTTTGCCAGGATGCAGGTGTGGTACTGAAGTCTTTGTTGGAAATTTAGCCAACCAGTCAGGCATAAAGGTGACAAAGGAGTTAGACGGTCACTGCCGGTGACTAGTCGGCAGGCTTTATTTAGGCAGTGTTAATACTGTGTAGTGCAGTGGGTTCTGCTGATCCATATATCGCTATCCCTTAATCAATTAGGGAGAGGATTGAGGCGGAGACTGCCAGATGCAAGGCCTGTGGAGTAAACAGTGTTTAACTCTATAGAGGATTCCCACCATAGTGTTAACAGCGGTGGAAAGAAGTTGAATGTGTCTATGGTAGGAGAGGGAGGTATCTAACGTGATACCCAGGTATTTGAAGTTAGTGACGTGTTCAAGGGGGTTCCTTGTGTTTTTTAATTAGTAGTGCTGATTGGCTGTGTGGGCTTTGTCGGTCATGCAAATATCATGGATTTAGTTTTATAGTTGATGATCAGGGCGCACATCAACTCAAGATTCTAGCTCCCAAAGAAACCCCTGTAGGGCTTGCTGTAGGCTAGGTTGAGGTGTTTCCAAATAGTACCGCCACATCCGTATAGAGAAGCATATGGCCACTGCAAGCCTTGGGAAGTGAGTTTAAAAAAGAGGGAAAAGAGAAGAGGGCCAAGGATTGACCCTGAGGGACCCCAGAGCCACTGCTTATGAGGAGATGGTGGTATTTAACCTAACTTGCTGAGACCGCCTGAGAGGTAGTCCGAACCAGGCCGTTGTCTCGGGACCACATTTAGCTGTGGCATGACACGAAGCAACAGATCGTGACTGACCGTGTCAAAGGCTTTGGTAAGGTCCACAAAGATTGCACCTGCAATAGCTACTTGGTCTAGGGCCTCATGAATGAACGAGGTGAGCTCTGAAAGTGCGGTGACAGTGCTATGGCCTGTCCGAATCCGTGCTGTGCATGGCTTAGCAAGTTGTATCTAGTTAGGTGTTCTGTAAACTGGTCAGACACTATTTTGTCCAGTGCTTTAGCGAGAGGAGGAAGTATAGAGATAGGTCTATAGTTGCTTGAGAAAGTGGGGTCTCCACTCTTCAGAATGGGAGTGATTAAACCACTCTTCCAGGTTGAGGGAACTGACCGAGGCAGAGAGAGAGATTGAGAATTTTAGTAAGGTGGGAAAGTATGACATCCAGTGTCAGCCGAATGAGTTTAAGATCTAGTGAATCATTGCTGTACCAGGAATTGGAAATTGCATTGAAATGTAATGTTTTGCTTCCGCTGGAGATGATTCTCAGCCTGAAGGGTAGTGAATCTGAGCTAGAAGGAGTGTTGGGGGAGGGTGGGGGACAGGGTGGAAGAATTTAGGAGGGAGGATATGGGAGAGGTCCGAAGGTGGTGTTGAGGGCTTCTGCTATAGCGGAGGGTCTTGTGTGACTTCTCCGCTTATAGAGAGTTGGGGAGGGGGTGGGAATTCCCATTTAGTTCTTTGAAGTTGCTCCAGAATTTTTTCCCATCTCCACATGAGGAGGTTAGAGTTTGATGGTAGTAAGAAGCCTTAGCCTGTCGTGAAGGCCCATGTACATTTATTGGGGCCGCTGCGGGTATAGTTATCTATCATGTGTTTTGGGATTCAAGGGCCTTATGCCAAAGGTTATCCTCAATTGGAGCAGGTTAAGTAGTGAGGTGTGAACCAAGGGGTGGTTCTGGATTTCCATACTTGTTTGGTGAGGGGGCAAAATGTTGCAGGCCTTGTTAAAGGTGGTAATAAAGTGATCAGAGCTAGGTCTACAGACTGCGTGGTGTAAATGGGGAGTCAATCGCTAAGTAGCTAGATGGGCTTGAGTTTATGTAGGCATCCTCTTTTAGCCGCCTCTGCATGGAGATTAGTGGGGGGCAGGGGCAGTTTGCCAGTCCACCAGCTGGTCACTGGGAGTGGTCACTAATTGAATCAGGAAGTACTAAGACTTGGGAGAGGTTCCATGGCCTATTTGTGAAGATAAGGTCTATGAGGGTGGGGCGCCCGGTTCTAGAGTCCCTTCTGGTAGGAGAGTGACTATTTGGGTTAGGTCATATGCCAGAGCAGCGCCCTTGAAGCTGGACGAGGTAGGGGATAGTCAGTTGATGTTGAAGTCTCCCATTAAGATGAGTTCACTAGTATTGGGTAGGTTGGAGATAGTGCGAGGATAGAATCAAAGGTTAGTTTTTGGTTTCTCGGGAGATGTAGGCAGAAATTATGTATAGCATTTTGGTGCCCAGACTGAGTTTGACTGTTATTGTCTGGGCGCCATATGTAGGCAACGGGGTGGTAAACTTCAGTGGCATGGAGTGATTTAACATAAATTGCATAGTCGCCACCTCTCTTGCTGGCCCCATCGGGTCCTGAAGAGAGAATAATTACTGAGGGGACCGCATTATTGGGTATTTTATTTGAGAGCCAGGTCTCCAGAGGGCTAGGATGTCGAGTGTATGCTGGACAACCCAACCTTGGAGAGGAGTGAGTTTTTTGGTAGGCTGCAAATATTCAGAGTTGCTAGCAGTAGTCTACCCCTAGAGTGGTTTGGGGAGGCCTTTGTGCTGGGAGGTCCTGGGTTGGAGTGGATATTGCCTGATAATAATAGAAGTAGGAGGGTGTGCCGTGGGAGGGCCCAACCTGAGAGTTTGGATGAGTGTCGTTGGGATTGGTAGGATGAGGGGCTTTATCACTGGAGGTAGGGACAGGTAGACTATGAAAGACACATGCTAGAAGGGCTAGGGAGTGTGGGGGTCGGTTCGGTGTTAGCAGCTGTGGCGGTGGGTTGTTGCCTTGGGAGGTGGAGGAGCGCTTAAGGTGCAGTGAGTAGCATGTGCGGGTGTGAGTGTTAGAGTGAGGCTTGAGGGTATAGGCCAGCTAGAACCGATTGGCTTGCACGAGAAGTGTTGCTGAGACTGGGTCTGTTGTCATCATTGGTAAATCAGTAAAAATGGAAATGTTGTGGTAGTGTGGTTTGGTGCCTCTAGGGGGGTTGTTGATCATATTGTAGGAGCCTGGAAGCCAGGAGGGCAGTCAGTAGCAGGGATAACATAATATAAGTTGATAGTGATAGATATATTTCAGTGGCCTCTAGTGGTAACCTAGTATAACCTGCAGCTGGAAAAGTGAGCTGATAGGTTATTTCAGCTCGTCACCTGACAACCCTTTAATAAATCCATGTTGATTAGAATCATGAAGGTATAAGTATAATCAAAGATAGTTGATTCTTATTCTTTCAAGAACCTTACAAAGAATCGTATAGGCTAATAGGGTGGTAATTTTCTACCTAACTCTTATCACCTATTTTAAATAGGGGTGTAATATATGCATCTTCCATTCAGATGGTACTACGCCAGAGTTAAGACTTTTTCATATATAATTGTTAAAAGAAGACTCAAATGATCTTTAATCAAAAACAACATATTTCCAGATATATCATCTGGGCCTGAGGGAATCTTTTTATGGAGTCTAATTTATTTTTGTGTTATTTATAGTTATCTCCATAATTTTCTACAACTCTGGGCTGAGTCTCGTATCTGTATCATATTATTAAATGATTTACAAAATATATGTTAGATATATAAATGAACATATAACAAGCTATTCAGTCTCATTTGGATGGGTCTTATGGATTACGTTGGGGGAGTGGGACATTAACAATATAACTGTAACAACTATATTTGTCTTGCACCATGCCACAGTGTAGTTTAAAGGTCCTCATTTAAAGTAATGACTGTGGTCATGGGAGATGGAGGGATGCGGATACTTCCAGTTATTCAAATGGCAGAACACTACAACTCATGAACAGAGCTTGAGCAGAAATGAGGATCGAGTTTAACAGACATTTAAAGGCACAGAAAAAATAAGGAGGGAAGGGAAGAGTTGTGAAGCTTGGATGAACAGAGCAGTTGCATGGCCCATGGTTATACCTGCAGGGAGCCTGAATAATGTGACAGTAAAGGTGGATGCCCTGTTCCATGCCGGGGTGGGTTCCCTCTCCTATCCGAAGGAAATAAATGAGGGTGGGGGGAGGCGTGTTACTAACATGTTGTTTATGTGCGTCATTTAGTTTTAGCCATGTTGCTGATATTGACCATGCCCATGGGAAGAAGATTTCACCTTATGATCCCTCTGATTGGGCAAGCCCGACATCATCATTGCTACCCAGTTTCATTAGTATGGCACAAACCAGTCCACTGTTAATAGGGCTGACCTAGGAAGTATTGATGTACATAGTTGGTCTGACTGGGGTTTTGAGTTGAGAATCTTGCATGTATTCATCTTCCAGATTAGAACACCCGAGAAAAGGTTTAACCATCTTGCTCAGCTGGGATCTGAAACTGCTCAAAGTTCTAGAAGGAGATTAGTGCAAACTAGGATCCCAGCTTTATATCACCTAAGTTTTCCAGCAAGTTTAAGCTATTGTTGTTGTTTTCAAGAATTTGGAGAAGGTTAAAGAGTTTGAACATGGTTATACCCCCACCTACTGGGGAAAGTTGGGAAGAACTTAACAGCGTTATTCAGCTTACATCTAACTTTATGTATAAGGTTATACCAGTGCAGAAAGCACAGGAATCAGTTCATGATACATGCATACAAGGAGTTAGATCCTTATTGAGAAACAGATCTCCTTGGCTAGAACCTACTACTTTGTTAAGAATTAAGGGAGAGTCTCAGAACAGGGGAGAGATTCCACTACAAGACAGAGACATTGGCTAGACCAAAAGAAGCAACTATAGAAATCACAATGGCTCAAGTTAATACTAAAATCCTATTTTACAATATTAATGGGATTAATCATCCAGTTAAGAGGAAGCAGTTACAGAAATTCCTTAGGGACCAGAGATGCAATATTATATTTTATCTAGGAGACCCATCTAAATCCTACAGAGGTACTAAAATTGAAAACTAAGAGGTACCATAAGCTGTTTCATGCCTCCTTGGATAAAGGTAGAAAGTGGGGGTAGCAATTTTACTATCGGCATCCTTGCCATTTGAGGAAACTGAGGAGGTGACAGATCCTGGAGCTCGATATGTTCTGGTTTTGAGGAGGTTACAAGATGTCCAGGTAACTTTGGTCATTGTTTACCCCTCCTGACTCCCCAGTCGTCTTTTATGTAGATCTCCTTAAGACTATATAGCTAAGAAAGCCACAGGTGTTGTCATTGCTGGGGAGACTGGAATGTGATTTTAAACAGAAAGCTCAACTCCACATTGGGTATACCCACAGCAGAGGGTAGCGTGGCCAAGAGCTTTACCAGTGCCTTGAGGGGATATGAGGATGACGGACGTATGGAGGGCCAAGTACCTGTTAGCTAGGGACTATACATTCTGTTCTGCTCTCACAAAATTTACTCAAGGCTGGATATGTTTTTTACTTATACTAAGGACCTATCTTTGTTCAACTGAATGCAAGTAGGCACAGCAAGTCAGACCATCAACCGGTGGTGTAGTGGTGGAGGTCGAATTGGAGCTCCCGAAGAAACACACACAGTGGAGGCTAAACACTAGTCTGCTCAGGGACAAAGACGTCAGGGATGAAATTAGGAAAGTCATATGTAACCCTAGATGGCGCTATCTCAGGGCTACTACCCTGCCTGATTTGCCACTAACAGGTTGAGGGGCCTGGATCCAATGGCGGGTGCCTCCACCCAGAGGTCAGGGTTTGCAATAGTTAAACTAACTTGGTCACAGCCTCTGGGACACTGCAACCCCCTTTCTTCCCACTAGTGGCCCACACAATATATCAGAATTACCTTCACAGTATACACTTACCCCCCAGGTCTGGTTCCGGCACTGGGACCTCCTGTGAAATGAGATACAGTGCAACAATCACAGTACAGTACTTTAACATAGACAAATACCTCAGGCAGTATAACTTGCTGAAACAAGCAGCTCCTGATTTATTTAGGGGGATATAACAGGACAGGGGAAATCAGGTTAATTAGCTTATCACTCTAATAATCTACCTATGGCTCTGTGCACAGGCCTATCCCTATCAGTTACTGTCCCTGGGTACCCAAGCCCTAGTGGCTAGTCCAAACCGTGGCAGCTGGTAGGGGCCCTTTCACACAGAAAGGAGAATTAAACAGTCAGCAGTACAGTAATTCCATTTGGATTTAATGTGGCAATTCAACAGGGAGCGAACCTGAATTAGTACTCACGACCTCCAAATAAGATAGGGTCCTTCAATGTCAGCAGGGCTCACTTGAGGTACACAAACCTCTTCACACATCCATATACAAGAAAGCACTACACCAGGCAGGCTGCATCTGTATCCCGATCGCAATTACTGCACAACTACCGGAGAACACAGCAGATTCAGTTCCTGACAGACCGAGTGTAATTCAACAATTTCTCCAGTCTTACAGGGTGAGCCTGGTTTCTACTCTTCAGAGATCCTTTGATTCTTTTCACAGGAGGATTCAGTCCTAACAAGCTGTTACACAATCTGCAGACCGGAACTCTGGGCCTTACACACCATTGTTTGACTAAACTGCACACTGAAAAGTACAGGGCTCCTTCCTTCTTCACTGCCAAAGCTCAACCGAACTCCAACCGACAAAACCGGGCACTTCCTTTGAGTTCCTCCAAGTTCTGACTGGATTGGCTGTCACTCACACAGACTGCTGCTGTTGGTCCAAAAGGCACTGAAGTCTAAACTACATCTCCCAGAGTCACTGCCCATACAATCCTCTTGTGGCTGGCTCAGATTATGAGTCCAAGTTCTGATTCGTCCAAGGCACCATTTTAGAGTAGCTTACCCCACACTGATTGGTCCAGTTCAGCAGTTCAAAACTAGAATGGGGAACTAGCAGACACAGTTCTGACTGCAAAGAAAGCAGGTTAGACAAACTGTAATTTCATTATTACTCTAAATAATTTCTGGCAAACAGTTACATCTTTCAGATAGGTTCCCTTTGCACTCCTAGTGACTGCAAAATGAAGTGAATTGGCAGCAGCTCGAGTGGTACTCAGAGAAGCACACAGTCCCCCATACAAACTAATTATGTCTGCAAGCAGACAGCTCTTAAAGAGACAGTACCAGAGGCTCTAAAACACTCACTGATAAATGGCTTAAATGCCAAACACCATTCAGGCTTGGAGCATTCAAGCAAGCTCCTAGAAGTCTTTTGGGAACCCCCATTTGTGAGGGTTACACCCTTCCTGGCCTGGGAAAGCTTGACGTCCACGCAAGGCAATTCTACAAGTTTCAACTGCAACCATATACATTTGCATTAGGCTCGCACATGTAATCATCAGTCAATATATGATTTTACCAAGAACACATTTCTGAAACATTGCAGTCGTCACTCTTTACACAGTATTACATACACATTGTACCATAACTCAAGTTATTACCTCTTGTACATGAAACCTGAAGAGAGGGACCTTCCTATCAGTTACCTTGGGGCTGGATGGGGCAAGGGCACCATACTTAGAGGGCAACACAAGTAACTTGGAGTTAGCACTGATGCTCAGTTTGGGCAATGAGCTCGGGACACATACACTCTTATGGACAACATTGAGAGGCAAGTCCACAGGCCTCCCAAGTGAATCATAACTGAGGTGCACCACAGGCTTTACTGCTCGACCAGTCTTTCTAGGGGAACTGTTATAGTCTCTGCACTCTGAGCCTCATTTTCAGCATTGTCCTCACTTGTCAGGGGAGTCTCCATGGGGGTAGAGGCTAGAACTTGGGGCACTTTCAGCTCAGGAGTTACAGTTTCTGAGTCCACAACATTTGGCTCGCATGGAGCTTTCGGACACTGGCAGTGGACTGTCAGGGCACTCTAAAATACTCTTCTTGTTCGGGTGTATCACCAGTCTGCCCCAATCTATCATTTTCCTCCACTGAAAGCTCAAACAGTTCAACCATGCACAATGATTCCATTTCATCTGATCTGATGCTTTGCACTTCACTTTCTGGGAGCATTGGCCCAGGGATGAAGCTGGGAGCTTAGAGCAGTCAGAAGGCCCAGCTTTGTCTCCAGTATTGACTAGGGGATTGCCCGAAACAATTGACTCAGTTCGTAAGAAGGATAGTATTCAAAGTCACCTCCACTTTCTTCCGATATGGACTGACAGTCATGCTCAACTGGGACTTGTGGAGGAACACTTTAACTTTGCTTCTGTAGGTGCAGACTTTCTTGATCTTTTCTTAGCAGCAGCTCTAGTCACTGGTCCAGAGGGGCATCTTCTAGGGCTCAGACTCAATTAAGATTTGTCCAATGGGCAGTAAATGATTTCTATGCATTGTTTTACATCTTTGAATTATTCTCAGGCCTTACTTTGTACACTGGCAGATCATCTAGTTTGCCCACTACAATGTGAGGGAGATGGTGCCATCTGTCAGCAATCTTGTGCTTGCCATGCAGTCCCAGATTTCTTAGCACATACCGATCTCCCTCCTGGAGTTCCTGTGCTTTCACCTTTTATCATACCTTTCTTTGTTGGCCAGATTTCTTTTGGCAGCCATGGTTTGAGCCAGTTGTACGCATGGTTAGCTGGGCCTTTAACTTTGCACATACTGTAAATAGTTGTCAGCTTGAACCCCATCAGGAGAGACCCCAAAACACACATCTACTGGTAGTCGAGCTTCTCTTCCAAACATCAGGCGGTAGGGGAGAATCCAGTGGCATCACTTTGGTGCAGTTATAAGCATGTACCAGGGTGCTAATTTGTTGGCTCCATCTAGGCTTGTCCTTTGGGTGCAGGGTGCCTAGCATATCTAGCAAAGTCGGTTGAATGCGCTCAGGCTGTGGGTCCTGGGGTGGTAAGGAGTGGTTCTGACTTTACTCCCCCACAGAGAAAGCATCTCTTGATCAGACGACTCTCAAAGTCTCTCCCTTGATCAGAATGGATTCTTTGTGGAGCCCCATAGTGAACAAAAGTTTTCTACAAGTACTTTGGCCACAGTGGATGCTTTCTGGTCTTTGGTGGGGAAAGCTTGGGCATATCTCGTGAAATGGTCAGTGACCACCAGCACATTACTGATATTTCTTTGATCTGACTCCAAACTCAGAAAATCAATACAGACCAGCTCCATGGGTGCACTGGTGGTGATGTTAACAAGGGGGCAGCCCTCTGGGGAAAAGCTTTCCTCTGTAAGCAGCGACTACAAGATTCGAATGTGTTGCTCCCACATCAGCCCCCATCTTAGGCCAATAGAATCTGGATCTCACCAAGTCAAGTGTTCTGTCTATACCAAGGTGCCCCATGTGGTTGTGCAAGGACCCTGTACTGAGTCTCGAAGGCAGTGGGCAGCACTAGTTGTTGTTTGTCTACTTGTCCCCTCTGTCTACTGTTTCTCTGTATAACAGTTTATTGATCAGTTTCAACTTAGGACCTTCTTTGTATAACAGTGCAGTTCTCAAATCAGTGGGCGTAATTTGGACACATCTTTTCCTGCATAGAGGCTTCTAAAGCTGCTTTGATCATGGGATCGCGGGATTGAGCCACGAATACTGTCATTGTCCAGCTGAGGCAGTGCACCAATGTCTATTGCAGAAAAGTGGCAATAAGCAGCAGGTATGCAATTCTCAGAGGCTCCCAAGCAATCCACTATGCAGTCCATCAAGTCCGTGGACATTTGTTCTCCCTCATCAAACTCTGCAGAGTGCCCGAATGTCAGGTTCTGCAATCGGACCCAATCATTCTGGGAACAGGCCTCCGGAAAACATCAGCATCTATGTGGTTCAGACCTCGGTATTCAGAGCATAGTCATATGTAGATAATGCAGAAAGCCACCTATGGCCAGTGGCATCCAACTTAGCTGAGGTCTGCACATAGGTCAAGGATTATTGTCAGTTTTACTAGTATTTTAGCCCCATACAAGTACTCATGGAATTGGTCAACAATAGCCCACTTCAAAGCTAGGAACTCTAACTTATGTACAGGATAGTTCTTTTCGGATGGGGTCAGGCTTCTACTGCAAAGGCCACTGGTCTCAGGCCATTCTCGTGCTCTTGGTACAACACAGCCCCCAACCCTTGCAAGCTAGCATCAGTGTGCAGGACATAAGGTTTTCTTGGATCGGGCATAGGCCAGCACTGGAGCATGGGTAAGTTGATATATGATCTCATGAAAAGCAGTCTCACAATCAGGAGTCCAGCGGGCCCTAAATACTTCACTCGGATGAAAATACATCTTTCAGTCTTGAGGGACGCTGACTTTGGTATTTTTTGTGGGTTGGGGATACCCTTGAGTAAGGTTAAGTAAAGGGCGGGATCACTCTTGAATAGTCCTTGATGAAGCGACCGATAATAACCACAGAATCCCAGGAATCTTTGCAGTTCTTTTAGATTTTTGGGCTGTGGCCAGGTGGTCAAGGCCTCAACTTTACTTGGTCGGTCTCTATTCCTCGGTGGATACTATGTGTCCACATACTTTACTGATGTTTGAAAGAATTGACACTTATCAATGGACAGTTTAAGGCCAAAGTCCTCCAGTCGGTCCAATACCTTAAATAATCTGCTCTCATGTTCCTCCAGTGAGCTGCCAAACACAATAACATCATCTAGGTATACCAGGCACTCTAGTAAGTTCATGTCCCCCACTGCACGCTCCATCCAATCGTTGAAAAGTGGCTGGGGCACCTGAAATCCCTTGAGGCATCCTCATGAATCACAGAAGCCAAGCGGACAGATAAAGGCCGTCTTCTCCACGGTCCTCTGGGGCCATCGGGATCTGGTAGTACCCACTACGGAGATCCAGCACAGAGAACCACTTGCTCCCGTTTAGGCAGTCCAAAGCATCCTGAATGCGGGGCATTGTGTACTGATCAGGATAGTCCGCGTTTAGGTACATAATCCACACATCCTTACTGTTCCATCTTTTTCCTCACTACCACAATGGGGAAGCATAAGGGCTTCTGGATTCTTGTATTACACCAGCAGCTAACATCTCTTGCAGATGCCGTCTCACATCATCTATGTCAGCAGGTGCCAGGCGTCGAGACCTCTCCACGAAATGGTCTTTCGTCATGCAGCGGATATTGTGCTCAGCTCCTGCACGCATCCTACATCCCATTCCTTTAAAGAAAACACCTGGTCTCTCTGGGCAAGCTTCTCACTGATCCTCACTTTCCATTCAGCTGGCAGCGGGAGTCGCGAAATCAAACAAGTCAGGCGTTACTCTGTCATTCTTCCTTGAACTCTTGCTGCTGGGTAGCACTGCAGTGTCTGCACAATGCACATTAGCCAGGATGCAACCTCTGTTTACTCGAATGTCTCTTTCAGACACATTATGAACTTGGACCATTACCCTTCTGGCATAAGCATGGGCTCTAGCGGCAAAATACTAGGCTTGACTAGCAGTCCCTCTGGCAATTTCCCATCGCCGGTGCATCCAACATTAATATTTTATTCTTAACATCCTTTCTGATACGGACCTCTCCCTGTAGGTACACTGGGCATTTGGCGCCGAGGATCAGAGACTCAGGATCCTTCTTCCATACAATTCCGACCGGTTCCTCTGGTTCTGTTTTTCAGCATCTCTCTGTGCCTCATAGGCCTTCTTAATTAAAAGCCGGAACTCTTAAGCTCTACTAGTCTTTGACCCTGTTTTCATAACACAACTGTGCCAGCCTTCCCGAAGATATGAGCATTTGTTCCAATCAACAAAGGACACCATCATACAGCCCAGTGGGGGACACACTAAGGCTAGGGTCTCTACTTGTTCGGCCACCCAGCCACGGAGGTGGGAAAGACAGCCAAATTCGGATATACCGGAATAGGGTAGGCCTTCTCACTTAACCCCCATACATGCAGTCCTTCTAATGGTTGTAAGGTCCGTCTGACAAATGCTTCTGATACCAATCCTGGAACATAATTGTCACTTGGGAGCCACTGTCTAATACAGCTCTTGTAGACACTCCATTCACCTTTACAGTGGTCTCCATGGAGGGACCCACTATTCTGGACCAGTCTGGAGGAGGTAGTGGGGGGCCTGGGCAACTGACCTTGCCACAAAAGGACGTGAATTAGCATTTTGGTGCCCTCACTGGGATCATGTGGGTACCTCTTAACCACTGATTTCTTCTCCAAGCTCTCCTTGTTAGCCTATATGCAACTTTGTCAGTGTCTTTTGGGGACTGGCATTCCCTTTCATGTGCCCATCTTTCCCACAATTATAGCAAAACATACTTCTGGAGTTTGAGCTGGCGAGGCGCACACTGGAGCCAGGGCGGGGTATTACTAACTGGAAACCTGGGTGCCATCTCTGTCTGCGGCGTGATAAGCATTTGGAGACATCTAGTCAGTTTCTCCACTTCCATGGTCAAGGAATTGAGTTTGGAGCTGTTATCAGCAGGAGATACAGGTGGGTACCCCCACCCCATAGCAGATGCAGTCGGATATAGGTCAGGGCCCGTACTTGCAGGCGTGGCCTTCATATAAAGGGACTGTTTTTGAATTCCCGGATCTCTCTCAACAGTTAGCCCCATTGTGGCATATCTTTTCCTTGTCAGAGCACTCATTGACTGTCAACCTCTGCCCTGAACTTCACTTGATGGGTCACCCTCAGTCACTCGGGTCGTAGCCACAGCTGTTGGTGCAGGTACCTCGAAGTGCTGCCTTTTCTCAACTCCTCAATTTCTCTCATTAACTCATCATAGGAGGGTGGGATTCCAGTCGATTTGCCAGGCGTAACTGAAGCAACAGCAGTTCTGAGAAGGGGCAGACTTAAGGATTCTGTCCAGTCTGGTTCGGTCCAGTTCAATCGCTGGCAAACTACCCTTTCTGAGGCATTCTTGCAACAATTTTTCCAGCCGAGAGACATACACGAACAACTCCCTTGGTACTGTTGTGCATTTCTTACTCTCCACCATAGGTCCTCATCAGAATCTGGGCTCCCATACACATTCTCCAAGGCCTCAAGATAGGCCTGTGCAGTCGCTCAGGGTTACTGGCCCGCTTAGCACGGATGGTAGCCAGGCGGACCTCGGAGGCTCTACCAACCCTCTTCGCTGCCTTCCGAGCATTGCCATTCTAGCACTTGGGGGCAACATAGTCTATCCAGGTCTCCCAGTCATCCTCCCTTGGGGGGTGGGAGGTGCCAGAGAAGATCCTCAACCTTCGGTAAGAGTCGTGACTAATGGCAGGTGCAGAAATAGGAGTCTGCATTGGTTCAGCCACCATTACGGGCACTGGAGCAGGAGAGGGTGTTGGGGAGGAACACCCCAGGTGGCAGAATAGTTTCTTCAAGTCCTCCACAGTTTCCCCTCTCCCAGCAACCATTCAGCAAATTTCTCCTCAAAAGTTTCAGATAGTGGTGGGGGCTGATTCCCCCGGTCTTTACTGTCCTTAGTTATCACTCTCCAAGCAGTGAGGGCTCCTCTGGGGTAATGGTCTGTGGCACTTTGGAGCTATCTATGGGATCCTTAAACTCTACTAGGGCCAGGAAAGTGTGGGTGAGCAGATTAGCATGCCGACCCACCACCACAGGGTTTTGTAAACCTTCCACCTTGGAAAGTACTCCCTGCACAGTGTCCGTATTGATACCAGGGGATGTCCAGGATAACATTAGCATTTGTGGGGTCGATCTCCTCCCCAGTACACCACTCCACCAGCGGTGCACAGCCACTTCTGTCGGGTACCCATTTTTTTCTTAACAGTGGTTCGTAAATATGGCCACTAGAGGACACACAATCCCAGCGGTGAGCCTCCAAGATGTAACCCCTAGATGGCGCTATCTCAGGGCTACTACCCTGCCTGATTTGCCACTAACAGGTTGAGGGCCTGGATCCAATGGCGGGTGCCTCCACCCAGAGGTCCAGGGTTTGCAATAGTTAAACTAACTTGGTCACAGCCCTCTGGGACACTGCACCTCTTTCTTCCCACTAGTGCCCCACATATCAGAATTACCTTCACAGTATACACTTACCCCAGGTCTGGTTCCGGCACTGGGACCTCCTGTGAAATGAGATACAGTGCAACAATCACAGTACAGTACTTTAACATAGACAAATACCTCAGGCAGTATAACTTTGCTGAAACAAGCAGCTCTGATTTATTTAGGGGATATAACAAGGACAGGGAAATCAGGTTAATTAGCTTATCACTCTAATAATCTACCTATGGCTCTGTGCACAGGCCTATCCCTATCAGTTACTGTCCCTGGGTACCCAAGCCTAGTAGGCTAGTCCAAACCGTGGCAGCTGGTAGGGGCCCTTTCACACAGAAAAAGGAGAATTAAACAGTCAGCAGTACAGTAATTCCATTTGGATTTAATGTGGCAATTCAACAGGAGCGACCCTGAATTAGTACTCCGACCTCCAAATAAGATAGGGTCCTTCAATGTCACAGGGCTCACTTGAGGTACACAAACCTCTTCACACATCCATATACAAGAGCACTACACCAGGCAGGCTGCATCTGTATCCCGATCGCAATTACTGCACAATACCGGAGAACACACAGCAGATTCAGTTCCTGACAGACCGAGTGTAATTCAACAATTTCTCCAGTCTTCTACAGGGTGAGCCTGGTTTCTACTCTTCAGAGATCCTTTGATTCTTTTCTGGGGACGGATTCAGTCCTAACAAGCTGTTACACAATCTGCAGGCCGGAACTCTGGGCCTTACACGTTGTTTGACTAAAACTGCACACTGAAAAAGTACAGGGCTCCTTCCTTCTTCTGCCAAAGCTCAAGAACTCCAACCGACAAAAACCGGCACTTCCTTTGAGTTCCTCCAAGTTCTTGACTGGATTGGCTGTCACTCACAATAGACTGCTGCTGTTGGTCCAAAAGGCACTGAAGTCTAAACTACATCTCCCAGAGTCACTGCCCATACAATCCTCTTGTGGCTGGCTCAGATTATGAGTCCAAGTTCTGATTCGTCAAGGCACCATTTGAGCTAGCTTACCCCACACTGATTGGTCCAGTTCAGCAGTTCAAAACTAGAATGGGGAACTAGCAGACACAGTTCTGACTGCAAAGAAAGCAGGTTAGACAAACTGTAATTTCATTATTACTCTAAATAATTTCTGGCAAACAGTTACATCTTTCAGATAGGTTCCCTTTGCACTCCTAGTGACTGCAAAAATGAAGTGAATTGGCAGCAGCTCAGTGGTACTCAGAGAAGCACACAGTCCCCATACAAACCAATTATGTCTGCAAGCAGACAGCTCTTAAGAGACAGTACCAGAGGCTCTAAAACACTCACTGATAAATGGCTTAAATGCCAAACACCATTCAGGCTTGGAGCATTCAAGCAAGCTCCTAGAAGTCTTTTGGGAACCCCCATTTGTAGGGGTTACACATAAAACAAACAATAGAAATAAATGACAGACCAGGGACAACAGCCCAGATACTCTGGGACACAATAAAAACAATGGTACTGGGGAAAGTAATATCCATAGCTACCCATAAAAGACAAAGAATGAAACAGCTGGACATATTACATGACCAGCTTAGGACAACGAAGGACTACAGAAACAAACATGGAGTGGAGACAGAAATAGAGATAAAGAATATTAAAATAAAATACAAACATTAACAAAATTGAGACAGAGAAGGCCCTCCAATATCTAAAACAGTCATTCTATTGGAGGTCCAGGGCAACCAAATTATTGGCCTATAGACTTAAATAAAGAGCAGCCCGAACTAATGCCACAGCCATCAGAGACCCTAACCAGCGAAATATATCCTATAAATGGGAAATGATAGCAGAATCCTTCATTAACTATTATAAGGCACTATATCACCTGCAGAAAGAAACATACCCAGAAAAAGCCAGCCACTTCCTCAGGCAGCTAAAGCTCCCCAGACTCACTCAAGACCAACAACAAACCTAATGGCTCCGATCTTAGGGACAGAAATAGGGTCTATCATAAAGAATCTGAAGGTGGGGAAATACCAAGGACCTGATGGTTTTGGTAGTGAATTCTATAAAGCATTCCAAGCAGAAACAGCCCTACTACAGAATGTCTTTAACCTGGTCTGGCGGGAAGGAGGTAGTCCCTCCATCGTGGAATTATACTGTAATCACAGTTATACCCAAGGAGGAGAAGGACCCTAAGGAATGTAGCTCATATAGGCCTATTTATTAAACGTGGACTGTAAGATTTTCACAGCCATAATAGCAGCCTGCCTGAATCCTTACTATTAGATCTAATACATTTGGACCACATAGGCTTTATAGAGGGCAGACTGGACCCTGAAGGGGTTAGATGAACTATTAATATAATAAACAGGCAACATATCCCTCATGAATAATGAGTCTCGGCCTAAAAGGCATTCGATTGTGTCACCTGAGCTTCCTGTTTGCAGTTTTAGAGTGACTGGACTTCCCCAGACATTGATAGAGACCATTAAAGCTTTATCACGCCACCCACAGGCCTGTGTTAGGGTCAATGGGGGTATTTCTCAGAGGCTCAGGCTTGGGAGGGACACTCAACAAGGGTGTCCGCCTCACCGCTCCTCTTTGCCATCTATATTGAGCCGTTAGCCCAAGCCATTAGAGAGGATCAAGGGATTCATGGGGTGAAAGTTGGGGACACAGAGCACAGAGTCTCCCTCTATGGACGACGCCCTACTCTATATGTCCAGACCAGAGGAGTCTCTTCCCAAACTGTGGAGTCTCCTAGATTTGTTTTGAAGGTACAGATACGCCATAACAAACAAAACACAGAGGTACTTAAATTCTACTACAACCCTTCCCGGAAATTATCCAATTATTCCTCTGAACGGAACTCTCTGAAACTAAAATACCTTGGCACTGTCATTACTTAAAGTACCGCAACATTTTCACAAATAACTTGGATCCCTGGTGAGTCAAATTAGAAAGGATGTGGAGGGATGGGAACCTCTTAACCTTCCCTTTATGATAGAATACAAACAGTCATTATGAATGTATTGCCCAGGTGCTTATGCCTTTTCAGTGTCTCCCCATGAAAATTCACCATAATCGACTACAAATGTGGCAGAAAGTGATTACAACATTTGTCTGGGCAAAAAAGACCCAGAATTAAGAACGCATCCATGCTCATTAATAAAAAGCAGGGGAAGAGCACTGCCAAATCTAGGATTACTACTCGCAACCCACCTAAGGAGCACCCTCCTTTGGTTGGCCCGGGACTATGTAGCCCACTGGAAAACAAGAGATCATAAATACAGAGGGAGCCCACTGGGTGCCAGGGCTGCCGGACCTGAGCTGGCACAACAGGACAGCAGTATAACCTTAATGACGGTGAGAAACACACTGTGGGTGATAAGGAGATTATGGACCAAATATAAACTCAGTAATGAATTGTGGCCACTGAGGTGATTTGCCTGGGATCCGACTTTGCCCCATCGACTCAGGACTTAACTTTATAAAGTTGGAGAGTCTAGGCCTAACAACCCTCAAACAACTCATGGATGGAGATAATATTCTGACATTTAGTCAGCTTAAGGAAAAATACATTTTACGACAAAGTGATCACTTTAGATTCTTATAAATCAGAAATCATATAAACACACTGAGGACTCGGGGCTGGGGCCCTGCCCTCGACAACCTGATGAACACCATAATAGAGATTCTAACACATCAAAGACTCAGGGCCATATCTTTGGCCCTATATGGAGCTTTAGAGAAAGGGGGCTAACCACACGGTGTCACTTAAAAAGATGGTAAGGTGAGATTGAGGCAGCTGCGGAGGGAACTGGGACACAGTATTCCTACACGCAAATAAAACACTTATTCTCCACGATGGAGAGAATGCAAATGGAAGGTGAGAATCTGCTTCTTTATCACCCTGGTGATGAAGAATAGGTGGATGGAACCCCCCATCATGCTGGAGGGAATGCCAAGAACCAAGGACTTCCACCTCCATATATTCTAGCAGTGCCCATGCCTGGCTCATTTCTGGAATCAGGTCAGACAGGCGATGGGGAAATTCTGACAATAACTGAGGATGTCTGATCTAAAGATGTGGTCTTGGACTGCCTCATGGGGAGATCAAAGGGAAAGATAAAGTATACTTATGGAACATACTTATAACAGCCACACATAAACCAATCACCAGAAAATGGCTGAAGCCTGAGCCTCCCACCATCCAGCAATGGATGGAGATAGTTCAGGAGATGGAGGAGCTAACACACTCAGTCAGTTCTCGCATGCAGGCCTTTATCCGTAAATGGACTCGGTGGGTAATGTGAAAAGATCAACACATGCTGGGTGGGGAGGGAGGGAAATAGGGCAGATATGAATGAAAGTAAGAGAACCCCATCATCTGTAAAATAAACATGAATGAAATAGAAAGACAATTGTGTTAACATTGGATTGTAATATCTATGATTCTCACAGAATGGAATGTAGAATGGAGATCTATGATGATAAGATGAACTTGTTATAAGATGAACCTTGTGAAATGAAAAATGTATTACTGACCTGTGCATAAACTTACAATAAACTTGAATCTAAAAAAAAAAAACAAGGGACATGAATGTAAGCACGGTGAGACAGAGTAAAGGGCTTAACAGTTTCTTGGAGGGGGTAGCAAGGCTGGGAATAAGGAGGAAGGGTGAGAAACCCATCTAGACAATAGGTCATAGGGTATAGTAGGGTAAAACTTAGGCGGACTGGATGGACCAGTGGTATTTTTCCACCGACTTTGCCTGTTTCTATGTTATGTTGCTGTGAACATTTATACCAAAATGTCAAGGTAAAAATTCGCTGAGAATCAGAGACACGTGGACTAAAACCAGGAGGCTGGGGCACTAGCAGTTGAGGGCAAATGAGTTTAGAGGAGCAGTTTGAAAGCGATGGGAGGATGGAGGAAGTTCCGGGGATTGGGGCAGGTGAAAGAAAGGCAGTTCAACCACTAAAAAAACCCTAAGTTAATAATAAAGAACTGTTCAATTAAAAAGCCTATGCAAGACAGCCTGGTGGTGCTAAGGGTTGAGGCCTGGACACCACATTGCACCGTGCGGCGACCGGGTTTGGGAACAGACTTGGGGCGCTGGGGATCAGCACAGAGGAAGTAGAGGATTGAGCGTCCGGACGACTGCCCACCACTCCTGCAGTGGGTTAGGGGTTGCCTTGCTCTGTAGCAGCCCCAGTGGAGATCAGGAGCACTTCAACAGCAGCACTTTAAGCGGGGCAGGAAAAATGATGAAAATGGCACCACATCGGCTGAATGGCGGCTCTCTCACGGTGACTGTGTACTTGCCATAAAGAATAGGGGAGTGTGAGGTGCACTCCAGTCTCCCTCCTGATGGCCTCCAGTGGGCGGGGGCCTCTGGCGAAGGGATACGCCCAGGTCAGCCAGGCGAGGGAGCAGCAGGATGGCAGAGGCAGTGGCGGGCAAAGGCTTGGCCACCCAAGGGGTAGGCGTCTGGATGCGGTAAGGAGGGATAAAAGAATATGCCCCCAAAAAGTCTATGTGCTGATCTATCAGAAATAGGATGATATAGAGTTTATTTATAACTACAGTCGTGGCCAAAAATATTGACGCCTTGCAGTTTTTCTAATAATGCACCATTCCTTCCAGAAAATTGCTGAAATTAAAAATATTTTGGTATCCACATATGTATTTCTTTGGTTTGCAGTGGAATAAAAGACAAAAGCAGAAAAATTTACTAAGTCTTAGCTTATTCCACACAGAAATCTTTAAAAAGCCCAGACAAAATTATTGGCACCTTTTAGAAGTAGTTAGAAATAATTAGATTTCAAGCAGGTGATTCTCCTTCACTTTGGAATTGAACTCACCTGTGGTGAGTTGCAGGTGCCTGCAATATAAAATCACTCATTCAACCAGTTTGAATAGAGAAAGGACTCATTCCTGTTTTGTGTCACTGTGTGTACCGCAGTGAGCATGGAGAAAGAAAGACAGCCAGAGAATTGTCTGAGGAGGTCAGATAGAAGATTGTAGCCAAGCATGGACAATCTCAAGGCTACAAATCAATCTCCAGAGACCTTGATGTTCCTATCTACCGTGCGTAATGTTATAAGGATGTTTAAAGCCCATGGCACTGTAGCCAACCTCCCTGGGCGTGGCGCAAGAGAAAACTTGATTGAAGATTGCAGCGCGGATTGATGTCGAATGATGGAGAAAGCACCTCATCAACTGCCAAACAGATTCAAGCTGACCTTCAGACACAAGGTACGACAGTTTGAACCGCACCATCCATCGCCAACTCAATGAAAGGGTTATATGGTAGGAGCCCAGGAGGACCCCACTGCGAGAGAGAGAGACATAAGAAAGCCCGACTGGGGTTTGCCAAAACACACCTGAACAAGCCAAAATCCTTCTGGGAGAATGTCCTGTGGACAGATGAGACCAAATTAGAGCTTTTTGGTAAAGCACATCATCTCTATGTTTACAGAAAACAAAATGAAGCCTTCAAAGAAAAGAACACCTTCCCTACAGTCAAACATGGAGGAGGTTCAGTGATGTTTTGGGGTTGCTGTGCTGCCTCTGGCACTGGGTGCCTTGAGCGTGTGCAGGGCATCATGAAATCGGAGATTACCAGGCCATTTTGAGTGCAGTGTTGAACCCAGTGTCAGAAAGCTGGGTCTCCATCGAAGGTCATGGGTCTTCCAGCAGGACAATGACCCCAAACACACTCAAAAAGCACCCAGGAATGGTTCAAGACAAGATGCTGGACTGTTCTGAAGTGGTCAGCAATAAGTCCAGATCTAAATCCCATTGAAAACCTGTGGAGAGATCTGAAAACAGCAGTTGGGAGAAGGCACCCTTAAAATCTGGGAGAACTGGAGCAGTTTGCACAAGAAGAGTGGGCAAACTGCCAGTAGGAGGTGCAGGAAAATCATCCATGGCTATGGAAGCGGTTGATTGCAGTTATTTTGACCAAAGGCTGTGCTACCAAATATTAAGTCTAGGTGTCAATAATTTTGTCAATGCCATTTTTTTTATTTTCTGATTTAAAATGATATATTAACTTCTGAATCAAAACAAAGGTTCTGTAATATTAACAGAGAAATAAAGAACTGTGGAGACCAAATACTGTACTGTTCTTAATTTCAACTTACGTTAGAAATTGTGAGTTATTTGAAAAAGTGCAAAAGTCAATATTTTTGGCCACGACTATATGTAAACCCCAGGCTGGTATTACATGACCAGAAAGAGCCAACTTTTCTGTATCGGTCTGTTCTGTCAGTGAGGAATTAATACATGGGTGATGAACACCCCTACTGAGGTAGTGGTAGAGCCCAAAACTGTCAATCTGCATAGGACCTTGGGCACATGATAATTTTGAGAGCATCAGCAACCAGTCTTTGCTGTATCAATAGAGGGTAGGCAGCATAGAAGAACTCTCTGAAAGAAATCATTTTTTTATTTTCTGACAAGGATTGTGCAGCTGGGAGGCCGGATGGGGCTAACTGGGTGACAGGGAACACCCTCATAGTTGGAAATTGTGCCTGTTAAGCTGTGACTTTCAAATTGACTAAGCTGCCATATTTTTTCTCATTTCACTGTCTTCTGTACATGAATTAGGGACGACGTGCCTTTTACTTGCATAGGGTGTGCAACGGAGGTCTCAGATTCTCATAGCCTGGTGTCTAAGGTAAGTAATTTATGTGTGTATATGTGGGTGGTAAATCACAAAGGCACCATACAGGTCAGGCCCTCTGCTCCCACAGTGCAAACCTCAGAGTGCAATAGTGTGAACAGGTAACAGACAGGGTAACCCTCCTGTCTGCTTTGGGTCAGAATCACCTTTAGCCTCGAGTTCTGGAGGGATTCAGACTGTGAACATTATGCTAGCACACCCTAATGTACAGGCTCAGATATGTATGCTCTTCGGGACTACAGTACAATCTTTCACCAGGGGCACCCAACTAGGTATTCAAATGAACCCTTTTTAACTATATAAAGAGACCTAGGTAGTTCTTACCTTTTTAATCAAGCTCAGTAACACAATCAAGCTTTTCAAACAGCAAAAATGACCTCCATGGAAAAGGAACTGAAAAACTTGGCGGACTTGACTTCTCTGGAGGCCACCACAAGAAGAAAGCACGGGACTCCTCGCTGGTCGCCCGGCGACCTCGGCTGGGTAGCGGTGCTGCAGATAATGCCTCCCGGAGGCAGCTCAGTGTTGGCCATTTTAGGCTTCCAAGACTAAGCACAACCTCTCATCGGGCTCACGCTTGAGCCCTTCGGGAGCCTCTGGGTCTAAGGAGGCAGCCGCTCAGTATGGTCGCCGCCATGCGCCTTCCGTCTGAGTGGCCTCCTGATAAGTCTGATGTCGGCTCCTCCCGACGCCCACCCGGTAAGGCCATTAAGATGCCTGATCCTCCAGGGCAGCACACGGCCCAAAGCGCCCACTACAGCCGCCCCTCCTTCGCGGGGCCTTCGCTACGCTGGGTCCCACAAGTCAGACACCGCCTCCGGCGTCCGCCCGATCCCATTGATAAGATGGACATCGGCTCTTCCGCTGTCTGCTCAGCATTAGAGCAGATGCGGACCCTTCGGGCCTATCCGTTGTCCCGAGTTTGCCACGCCCTCGTTGCACCCAAGGTGCCAGCATCTCTCTGCTGGATCCCAGGGATGGTAACCCTTCTTCCCAGGGCGACATGGAGGAGGTGGGTGCGCTGCCGTTGGGTCTCCCTTCCACCGGGCTAGATGACCCGACATCGGCTGCCGACGCCGCCTACCTGATGCCTGACAGTATCCCATTGCCAGACACTGCCCCTATGCGGGCCTGCTGCCCACTGGGCCTCCCGTTCCAGCCTTCCCACTGGGCCACTTTCGGGGCCTTCTACTCCATGAGACCCCCAGTGCCTGGCCTGGGTATCAACACCGTCATACCCAGGCCTGCTGTGTCTGGCACCCACTACCTGCGCCACAGTACACGGGCCCCAGTACTTGACACGGGCTTTCCATCGTCGGGATACAGATCGTGCCTTATGGATGCCCTCAGTATCCGTATCCCCTCCTCCTCCTCCACCGCCCCTCAGCCGGTGGACTTGAAGGAGACTCTGGCTTCCTGGTGGGCTGAGGCCAAGGTTCAGTGCACCAGGGAGGCAGAGAGCCGTCTTCCGACGCTGGTCCCGGTTCCGGATCCCTATATCGGAGATGATGCCCTCCCACCTCCGGATACCAGAGGCAAGCCCTCCGGTTCCAGGGCAGGATCACGCTTCCCGAGGGCTTCCCAAGGGTCCGTTCCTCCCACACAGGGAGGAGGAGTCTTCTTCCTCTTCATCCTCCTCCTCTGAGACCTTGGATGACTCCAATGGTCGTTCCGACCCAGACGAACCCCACACTCCAGACAAGCCCAGGCCAAGGACTCCTCCAAGTCATCCTTCCTTCACGGAGTTGCTGCAAAATCCAGGCAGTTCATCAGTGGCATTCCTTGGAGCCGGATCCACAGCGTGCGAAACTCGCTGCGCTCCTGGATCTGCCCGACCGCTCCTACCCTGGTGCCACCCTGGATTGAGCCTCATGCCGACCTTGTTTCCACCATTTGGAAGCAACCATCGCATTAGCCCCCTTCCTGGGAAGTCGGACAGGCTTTATCAGGCTCCGAAGGGTGCTGAATCTTTAAATTTGCACCTCGAGCTGATTCGGTCGTGATTAGCACCGCTATGGCCAGACAGCTAACCCCAAGCACTTGAGCTTGTTACCACCCGACAAGGAATCCCACCTTCCAGACCAGTGCGCGGAAGAAGGTCTCACGCTTCTTCCACTCTGGGTATTAGGCCCTGAATTATGTTGGTCATATGGGGGATTACCAGACAGCGATCCTTAATGAAGTGGAGACTAAATTGGACTCCCTTCCTGAGTCTCAGATGAAGCAGGAAGTGGTGGATCTAGTCAGTCTGCACATTCGACCAGTTAGCATGCTTGCGTGCCACGTATGCAGAGTAGATGCTGCTGGTCAGAGCTCGGCTTCGCCGCAGGTTTGCTGGCGTCATGCCTGGCTCTGGGTGTCAGGTTTGGTCCTGGAGGTGCAGTCTGCTATCCAGGGCGTGCCCTTCAGGGTTCAGTGCTGTTTGGTGGCGATGTCAAGGACATCATCACCGATCTGTAGGACAAGGGTACTGCACTTAAGTCAGTTGACTCATGTGCAGACCCCTCAGGCTCAAGCGTCATCCCTTTATGAGCGTTCTCAGCAAAGACGAACCTCAGGTAGCGGGCCACAAATGTCGGGCCTCTCCAACTGCCAAGCCCCCCACCAAAAAGCAGCGGGCTTCAGCTGCGATGCTGCCTCACACCTCCTGACTCTTTCCTCTCCCACAGCCTCTGGATCTTCCAGAGGAACCGGTAGGAGGAGATTCTCCTCCATCTACCGGGTTGGGAGAGGATCACTTCAGGCACTTGGGTGCTCCAGCTGATCACGGAAGGAAACTCAATAGAGTTTCTTCGGAAACCTCCTCAAACCCCGCCCCCATCTTCTTACTCCCCAGAACATCGTCATCTGGTTCAGGAAGAAATATCCTCTCTTCTTATGAAGGAGGCGATAGAGTCAGTTCCTCCCCATCTTCGGAGGACGGGCTCCTACTCCCATTTCTTCCTAGTCACGAAGAAGTCAGGAGATGTGAGGCTGATTCTCGACCTCAGCTCCCTGAACTTGTTCGTGGAGTACAAAAGGTTCAGGATGCTCTCTCTGCTGAGTCTTCTGCCCCTTTTTCGGCCGGGACAGTGGCTGTGTGCTCATGACATGCAGGCTGCTTACTTGCATATCCCTGTTCGCCTTTCCCACCGCAAATACCTACATTTTGCATTCCAGGGGACCACTACCAATTCAAGGCCCTCCATTTGGTCTTTCCTCAGCACCCAGTGTTCACCAAATGCCTTTCGGTGGTAGCGGCCTGCCTCTTGCTTTCAGGTGGTGCAGGTTTTTCCCACATTATGACTGACTGGCTCCGGCGGCCTCATCCTGGGAGGAACTCCTGCACTTCCTTTCCCTTACTCTGCAGGTTTTACCTGCCTGGGGGTTACTGTCAACCAGGCCAGGTCTCACCTGATCCCATCCTAGAGGCTCCAGTTTATCGGGCGATCCTGGAAACGACCTCCGGCATGGCATCCTGCCACTGGACAGAGCGGCCTCACTCCAGGCTTAGGTTAGCCTGTTGTCCAGCCAGAGTCGGGTCAGCCCAGGTCGGTCGTTTGCCTCCTCTGGCTCATGGTGGCTGCTATTCTGACAGTCCCTCGAGCTCGGCTCTACATGAGAATCTCTCAGTGGATGCTTTGGTCTCAGTGGGATCAGCTGGTGGGCGACTTAGATCCACTAGTTCTGGTCTCCAATCCTATGGCTCGGGACTTGCAATGGTGGATGGTTCAGGAGAATCTTTGCGGGAGTTCCCTTCTGTCTTTCTCCCTCCCAGACACTGATTGCAGATACCTCGGGTGAGGGTTGGGGAGCCATCTCGGACCTCACAGGACCCAGGGGCTCCTGGTCCAAGCTCGAAAAATCTCCCACATCAGTGTGCTTGAGCTTCGTGCCGTGCTTTATGCTCTTCAGGCTCTGCATCTTTATCTGCTTCATCTGGCTGTCCAGGCCGGACAAGATGTGCGTAGTCTGGTACATCAGCAAACAGGGAGGAGACGTTCTACCTTCTCTGAGGAGGTGATACAGGTTTGGGAATGGGCAGTGCAGCACAACCTTCACCTCCACAGCCATTCACGTCCTGGGGGTTGAGAACACGTTGGCAGACCACCTCAGCTGAGTCGTCTGCTCACGCTCATGAGTGGGAACTAGATCACGGGGTAGCAGATGATATCTTCCTCGCTAGGGAACACCACAGGTAGACCTGTTTGCGTCTCCTCTCCAACAAAACTTCCTGCCTTCTGCTCGCTCGCTGCAGGGCATGACATTTTGGAGAGCGCTCTGTCTCTAGACTGGAAGGAAAGATTCGTTTATGCCTCCTCCCAATCCCTTTGATTCTGAGGGTCTTACAGAAACTCAGCCGGAAGGAGCTCACATGATCCTCATTGCTCCTTTCTGGCTAGGCAAGTTTGGTTCTCTCTTCTGCAGCAGTATTCAGAGAAACCTCCTCTTCCTTTTCAGTCGCAACTTTTGCTGACCCAGGATCAAGGGATCCTGGTCCATCCAGGCTTCAAGTCCCTTCATTTGCACCATGGCTCCTGCAGAATAGCTCAAGCTCATTTCGGGTTTCCCATTGGTCACTGAGATTCTTGTGGAGGCCAGAAAGCCCTCCACTAGATCTACCTATGCCATGAAGTGGAAATGGTTCTCTATGTGGGCTGCTTCCAATGACTTTGAGCCATTCCTTGCTTTGTTGGGCAGCTGTTGGATTACCTACGCCACCTCTTTGATCTGGGTTTCAGTCATTCCTCTCTGAAGGTTCACATGGCGGCCATCTCGGCACCATGTTCCTTTGAGGACAGGACTTTGAGCAGTTGGAAGTCTCCAAGACTTTTCTTAGAGGGGGTCCTCCACTTGAGACCCCTATTCGTTCCTGCCCTGACTGGATTTGAATTTTATCCTTGAGAAGCTTACTCTGCCTCCTTTCGAGCCAGCAGCCTCAGCAGACCTTAAGTTCCTTTCATGGAAGACTCTTCCTTGTGGCCATTACTTCTGCTCAAGGATTTCTGAGATCCAGACCTCATGTGCAAAATCACGTATTTGATTTTCCACAAGGAACGGTGGTTCATGTACAACCCTAAGTTTCTCCCCAAGGTGGTAGTGGAATCTACACTGAATCAATCCATGGAGCTGCCTGCTTTACGCAGCACTCCAGTCAAGGGAGTATCTCTTGCATACTTTGGATGTTCACGAATCCTGAGATACTACACCACAGGACGAAGGATCTCAGAAAGACTGATTAACTGTTTGTCTCTTTTGCTCATAAAAGAAAGGCAGTGCTGTTTCTAAGCAGTGCCTATCTAAATGGTTGTTCACTGTATCACTTTCTGTTATGACAAATACAACAAGACCCTGCCGGTGAGGTCAGAGGGCAGTCCACCACACAGGGTCGCTACCTCCGCTGCTTGTTTCAAGAATGTGTCTGGGCAGACATCTGTACAGCTGCTACTTGGACTTCTGTCCATACCTTTATGAAACACTACAGTTTGGACATTGCCTCTCACCGTGGAGCAGGCTTTGGGTTGGTTATTCTGCAGGGTCTTCTTTCCTAAGACCTCAGCAGCCAGAGGGTCTACTTTGGTAGTTTTCTCCTTCCATTTGCTTCTGCTTGTTCCAGACTGCTTGGGACTCAGTCCTGTTTGTAATTAACCTACTGCAAGAGCCCTCTCAAAGTAAGATAGTACAGTTAACATAAGAACTTACTGTTACAGTAGATCTTCGAGAGAGGCTCTTGCAGTAGGTAATACCTTCCGCCTCCATCCCTAAGCTTTTTCAGCACCTTTTCAGTGAGGAAACATCTGCTTCTCTCTCGCCCGCCTTTTTAGGCCTTTGGCAGGAAAGAGCTAGAGGAGGCGTGGGGACTACCCCTTTATACTGACATTGGTCACCTAATGTAGGGGCAGTCCTTAGGAACTACTAGCTAGAAATTTTCCATAGGGTCCTGGCGCCTGCCGGCCTCAGTCCTGTTTGTAATTACCTACTGCAAGAGCCTGTCTCGAAGATCTGCTGTTACGTGTAAGTTCTTACGTAACTGTACTTTTTGCGTCCTTGTCCTATAGCATGGTCAATGCCCGTGGTGGTCAGCTGTGCCACTGCTGGCGTCTTGGGAGTGTGAGTTCTTTATGCCTCCACTAGGTGTTCCTGTTAGGCGTGGTGCACTCCCATTTCCCAGTGTCATCACACATATATCTACTCAATAGCTGGTCTAGCAGAGCAGCTGAGGCAAAGCGTCGTTCTGGGCTCAGTGTTTTTTTTTTTTTTTTGCAGCACTGGGGTGAGCCGTGATGTAGAGCATTGTTCCAGCACAGTTCAGATTCTGCAGCCATGGAGGTGAGATTTTCTTGGGGGTCAAAGCAATGAGATTTTCTGGGAGACATGGGTGGGGTCACAGCAGTAGAGGTGCAGAGTACAGTTGGACTTAGGCTCAGAAACAGCTTTTTCTCTCCTAGCTCTATGGGCTCAGTGACCTCAGTGCTCAGTTTGGAAATATTAGGAGTTTAGGAATATAACAGTAGCATGTTGGGGTGCATAGGAAGGGGGTATCATTAGGAGAAGAAGGGAGGTGATGATGCCACTGTACAAACGCTGGTGAGGCCTCATCTGAGTACAGTGTACAGTTCTGGAGCCGCATCTTTATAAGGACATAGACAGAGTGAAGGCGATTCAGAGAAAGGCAACAAAATTGTGCAGGGCTTGCACCAGGAAACATAATGGGAGAAATTAAAAGACCTCAATATGTATACACTGGAAGAGAGGCGGAACGGGAGATATGATAGAAACCTTCAAGTATCTTAGGGGCATAAATAAAGTGCAAGTTGGCAACATCTTTCTGTGTAGGAGATGTACAGGGATGAGGGACATGTTATGAGACTGGAGGAAGGCAGGATAAAGGAAATGTGAGGATGTTTTTCTTCAAGAAATACTGGTAGCTGCATGGAATAGCCTACCCCAGGAAACAGTGGGAGCTAGCACAATGGGATTTCAAACATGCATGGGATAGGCACAAGGAAACCCTAGAGGTGGATAGGAAGGCTAAAGCCAATGACCAAGTTGGATCAGCGACCACTGATGCAGGCAGAGAATACAGGCAGACTGGGTAGGCCTAGTGATCCTTATCTGCAGTCAAATACTATGTTACTATATAATCAGGCACAGGAAAAAACATTTATTTTGTACACTACTATTGGATATTAGGAAGTGGCACCATGGCTTGTCGGAGACCAGTTGTGTTTAAGACCTGCAAAAGGATGATGAAACCTTCTCTTTTAGATATTTACTGCCCTGATTGTATAATGCAGTCTAACGTGTTTGTTTGGTCCCCCTTAGCCGAACTTCCGAATTGGGGGTGCACTTGAGAGTGCTGGACTGGCAGTGATAAGGCGAGTTGCACAAATCATTTTACTGCTCTTAAAGAGCTGTTGAGTTCTGATGTTCCATAGGATGTCCCCACCAACACACCCAAACCCAAGGCTTGGCACTGAGGTAGTTGTGGTGGGGGAACCATACAGGCACATCCAAGTGCACCAGAACAGAGTGATACTGCTCACCCAGATTTGCAGGCAACCCTCAACCTTGACAGCATGTGTGGTTAAGATGAGGATAGGGCCGCGGAAACTCATGACCCAACCCGATGAGGAAGGGATCTCTCAGTGGAGGAGGGAGAGTGGATGGAGTCTTAAGAAAAGATTCCACTCCTTCCTTGTTTGATACTAAGTCTTTGTCGATCTAATAACAAAAGCTTGTCTTATATTGCAGCTGAAGGTGGTGTAGGTCATGGAGACCTTGAACATTAATCCTGTCCTAACTGCCTCTTCCTGTGCACTGAAGCGTTTTCCAAAGTCTGTGCCTTGCGATCAGATTATTGAACAGGAATAGGCCAGGACAGATAAGTGCAAACAGCTCCCTAGGCCAAGGCTGAGATGAAGCCCGTTCCTGGAGGAGAGCTTCAAGAAGTGGGGGGTTCCTCTACTGGCAGACAAGGCTATGCATAATTTGTCAAACACATGACCATACCTATTGAAGATTTGGTGGCCCTAGCTGACACTAAAGATAAGAGGGTGGACACGTGCAGAAAGGCTTTTGCCTCAAATGGTGTAAACCTTTTGAACATTATTTGCATCTTTTATGGTTTCCAGAGCATCGAACTCTTTGGTCACTGCTTTGGGTAGCTATAATCCCTCAAAGTCAGAAGAGGTCAACATTTTGTAAATTGTTTCCATGGCCACCTTCTTTCTGGTGGATGCAACAGTGGACAGTTTACAGATGTCACCCACTCCACTTTTCATATTGTGGCAGCTATGTGACGTGTCTGACTATGGCACTGACCAGGCATCCAAGTCAGAGTTGTTCAACCTATCCTTTAATAGAGGGTTACTATTCAGTCCTGGCCGACGTATTTTTTTTTCAGTTTCTTTGCCCAGTGGCTCAGCCTAACCTGTCCCCCACCTGCCCACAGGACTTACTTCCAGCTAGCGATCCTCCCAGGCTTGCCCCCAGGGCGAGGCTGCTGAATAGGTGCTCCCGCAATGGAGACTGGCGTCATGGTGTCCGGGAGGCACACTACTGCTGGTGTTCTTCCCTGCCCCCAGGGCAGAGCAGCAGAACCCTGAGGGTCTAGCCATTCGAGGAGAGGACTGGACTCAGTCGCCAGCCTGAGGTCACAGTGGGCACAGCTGGACCAGGAAAGCAGGATGTCAGGGCATTTTCTTACTGTTTGACTCCTGGGAGGCATGGCATGCAGTGACGTGGGGCACTGAAGCGCTGTCATCCAGCACGCCTCCCCAACTGCTCAGTTTCAGTTGCCACTCCCCAGCCCCTGCTAGAGGTTGATCCAAGTGCAAAATGGTACCCCCACCGAGGAGAGCAGTCCATGGGACGCAGTTCTTCTCCCCGCCCAACACTATCACTCTTCAGGTCCGTTCCTGGGCGTCGGCGTGCAGACAGATACCCTACCAGTGGGCCAGCTCCTGGTCACCATTTCAAAGGACGTCTGGGACATGGAGGGCAACTCCCGCTGTCCAGACAGCAACAGAAGGCAAACCCAACATCAAGAGGGTAGGGGTTTGCTCGACAACACAGTCCATTGGTGGTTTTGACCCTTTCAGAATTTCAGAAACCAGAGGACGGAGGCTATTACAGATAACAGTGATGGAGGATCCTTCACCTGCAGATATTTTTTTCTTATTTTATTATCTGTTAACGGGTAGAGCCCACTAGGCACAGGTGCCTGTTATCAGAAAGCGCCAGGAGCATTGGAGAGGTTAAGTGACTTGCTCAGAGTCGCACAGTATGCAAGTTGTGGTTGTGGAAATCAAACCCAGGTCTTTCTGCTGGATGTGCCAAGCTCATTCACAGCTTGTTACTCTAACCTCTAGGCTATACTGCCAGTCAGTGAAATGGTAAACCCTCCCCAGGAGAGCAGTCCATGGGACGCTTAGTCCTTCTTTCCCCCAGAAAGGAGAATGCCATGGAAACAACTGCCAGATTTAATGGAGGTGCAGGAAGAAGAGGAGGTAACTTCGTAATGAATGTGTGTGCCCATCTCTCCTACTTCATTTGGTGGAAGACTGATACATTTTTACCAGTGATGGATCCAACTAACATCACGTGTGTGGGTATTGGAGATCCTGGCTATGAGTTTTCTACAGTACCCACAGGAGGTCATTTCCTGCAGTCTCTGGTATCTCAAATCTAGACAAAAGGCAGGTGGTAAGTCAGACCTTGGATCACTTGATACAGATCAAGGCAGTTGTTCCAGTTCCCTGGCACCAGGAGGGCCTGGTATTCTGTTCAGTTTATTTTTGTTATTCCCAGAGAGTTGGGGGTGTTCCGTCTGATTCTGGATCTGAAACATGTAAACAAGTTTGGCCTCTACACAACCTTCAAGATGGAATCCTTGCAATCCATTAAATGGGCAGTCCAACCAGGAGATTGTTTGCCATCCATGGATCTGAAGGATGCTGTCTCCATCTCTCCATTCACCAGTCACACCACATGTTTCTGGGGTGTGCAATTCCAGAACAACATTTACAGTACCGAGTGATTCCCTTCAGCTTGGTGACAAGCGCCCATGTTTTTCGAAGATCCTGCTCATGCTAATGGGGCAGTTCAGACAGGAAGGTATCACATATACCCTTACCTGGACGACTTGCTCATCTGAGCCCTGACTGCATTACTAGCAGAGAGTCAGTGTCAAGGACCGTGAAGTTGCTGGAGACACGTGGGTTGGATTGTCAGTTGAGAAAGAACCCCTGACACTGACTCAGAGCTTGGAGCATCTAGGAGCAGTGTTTCAGATGGGCAAAGGAAAGTGTTCCTTTACTCATCCAGGGGGAGACCCTGAATCGAGAGATTCAGTACCTGAGAAGGCAGTCAGTAGTCTCTGCTCACAGATGTCTTCAGATTCTAGGTCTGATGACTGCAGCAATAGAGCTAGTACTGTGGCTCAGTTAAATATGTGGCCTCAGAGCAGAATGCTGGAGGCTGGTCCTCTGCATCAGAAGACTGCTGAGCTGTGAACCCAATACTTTGATTTGTCGCCAGTCATTGTTGGCATGGTGGGGAACATCGAGAACCTCAGCAAGGGTTTGTCTTGAAGCCCAACAGAACTGATTCTGATAACTGATGCCAGTCTGTCAGGCTGGGTAGCGGACCTGGACCAAGTCCCAGTTCAGGGTCTGGAACTACCAGGAGCAACAGCTTCAGATAAATAGTGTTCCTTGCCCTCAACATTACAAAATTGAGTGCAGTCCAGGGCCATGAAGGTAAAGCCAGACAACGCTATAACCGTGGAATACATAAACAATCAAGGAGGCACGAAGCCAGGGCATGCTAGCAGAAGCAACCGAGCTGCTACTTGGGCAGAGAAAAACCTTAATGTCTCTTTGCAGTTCATCTAGCCAGAGAACTGAATGTGCAGGCTGATTGGCCCAATCTAGAGACAGTCTATCCAGGGAATGGACTCTGAACCCAGATGTGTTTGAGGAAAATGCTCAGGTACCAAGTTTTCTCAGCAGTGTCATCAGGCGGAGGCGGTGGATACCTTGTTCCAGCAGTGGGATTTTCTTAGAGCTTACTTGTTCCCTCCACTCCCAAGGTAATTCAAAAGATAAGGCAGTCAGAAAGCTTCCTTCTGATATCCCCAGAGTGCCAGAGTGGCCAAGAAAGGCTGGTTCTCAGACCTTGTATCATAGGTATCATCATAGATCATACTGAGCTGAGGCGACTTTCATCCATAGTGCGCCTTATTACTCAACCTTCTGGAAAATTCATCCACATGATGTTTAAACACATCCATAGATGGGCTTTCTACCACAGAGCTTGGTAGCTCATTCTATGTAATAGCCACCCTCTGATTAAACCACATCTTCGCTTCCATGTTATACAGTGTTCCCCTGAGAGCTGGAACAAATGAGTTCTTGTGTTGTAACTCTTACACCACAGTATTAACCCCAATCTCTCGTACAGGTCATGATCTGTTAAGGATTTGTACAGTAGGCACATATAGCCTCTTAGTCTCCTATACTCCAGTGTGAACATATTTAAGCTGCTGAGTCTTGTGGGGTATTCTTTTGTTTGCGTCCCTTTTATATGTTTTGTGGCCTTTGTTGTACACTCTCAACTTCACTATGTCCTTCTTTTGATATGGTGCCCACCTGGGCACCATACTCAATATGGGTCTCACCAGTGAGCTATACAGTGTGATCATGACTGACTTCTCCCTGCTGGCAATGTGCCTCAGAATACAGTTAAGTACATCATTAGCTTTTTACTGATTTTGATACAATGGTGTACAAATTTGAGGTTGTTTGATATAGATATTCCCAGGTCCCTTTCTCCTGTTGTTTTTAGGTCAGTGTTGCCTAACTGATAGTTTGCTTTCAGATTTTTGTGGCCAAGGTGCATAATAGTGCATTTTCAGGGTTTAGGTGTAGTTGGTAGGTGGTACACCAAGTGTTTATGTAATCCAGTGCTTTCTGAAGTGTTCTACAATCTTCTTTTTTTATCACATCTCTATTTCTTCTTCTCCTCGGAACTGTCCCGTGATCCCCTGGCCACTTGACACCTGCACTTCCTGGGCCGATTCGGCACCCCCTCAGAGCCGACCATTAATTGCTCACGTCACTCTGAATGCAGGATCCTCTTAGGCGCGGGCCTGACTCATCAGCCATGAGATCACACCCGCCATTTCCACCTAGGTTTTCTTTGCCTCAGAGGTTATGCGTGCAGTGGCGTGCAAGCACATATGTGCTGATGCCCACTCGTTCTCTCCCACTCTGCTGTTTGCTGCTTGTAATGCTACTGGCCTCCACCAGTAGCCGCTACAGTGCACTGCAGTGCCCCAACCCTTCTCAGAGGAGAGCAGTGGTGGGACGCTTGATCCTTCCTCTGCACCTGCCAACCCCCGGCAGTTCGAGTCCATTCCCGAACCCGGTCGCCGGTGTGGCTTCAACGCTCAACCCTCAGCACCACTGGGCTGACTACACTCTTCTTTCTGTTATTTTTACCCCAGTTGGCAATCGGCAGCAAATTTGGTTAGCCAAACCTTCTCATCATTAAATTGCAATGTGGAGACATGCTAAACAAGCATGGCCCCAACACCACCTGTGGCACTCCACTTGGCACCTCTGCCCAGTCTGAAAATGCCCTCTTATGCACACTCTGTCTCCTCTGTATTAGCCATGGTGTTACCAAGCCACTGTGTTTGCTGGGATTCCTATTGACTCCAGTCTGGTTATTAACTGTTTGTGTGGCAGCTTATCAAACACCTTTGTAAAGTCCAGGAAGGCTATGTCCAAGAGTTTTCCTCATCCATGTGCTTGCTTGTTTTATTATAAAATTCAAGCAAGTTGGTTTGCATGACCTTCCTTCCTGAATCCATGCTGTTTGGCATCTTCAAGCCCATTTTCTATAAGAAAGTGGAGATGCAGTTCTTTATTATGCCCTCCAGTATCTTACAGACTATGCTGGTTAGACTTACTGGTCTGTTGTTAGGTGGGCTTTTCCTGTCCCTTTTTTGAATAATGGAATGACTATTGCCTTTCTCCAAGCAGAGATCACTTCTCCTTTGTTCAAGGACTGTTGGCTAAGTGGTAGTGCTAACTCATGTGCTGCCTCCTTCAGGAGTCTGGGATGCAGGTTATCTGGACCAGCTGATTTCTTTATATTAAGTTTCAATTACCTGTCCCTAACCTCACTGGTTTCAATATTAATAGGACTTTGGTAGGCTTACTCTGTTCGTAGCGTTAGTTTTATGATAACGGTTTAATTAAAAGTGATGTAAAATATGAATGTCTGCCATCTCTTTATTTGTAGTAGCCAGTTATCCTATTGTTTTAATGGTCCCATAGTTTGTCCTGTGTTTTTTTTTTGTCATTGATGTATGCATAAAACAATTAGAAATTATCTTTATTTGCTAGTATAATTTAGTATGATGCTTGACTTTCCTAACCTCTTTAACTTTGTTTTGTATCTGTTTAAGTTTTAGAAATTTTCCTCTGTTTTCGATATTCCATGCTTTTGAACAGCTTTTGTTTGCTTTTGATCAATTTTTATGTTTAGAGTTCATCCATACTGGTGTTTTCAAACAACATGAAGTCTTGCTGTTTTCTGACTATTGCAGTTAGGTCCTGCCTTTCAACTGCCCGGAGAACAGAGTTAACTTTCCATGGCCAGCATGGAGCGTTCAATCAAGCTCGGTTGAAGCCCCTGTCTGCTGTTTAAACTCCAACCGTCAGATTCTTTACTCCGCCTCACTGAACAGTCGCTCTGGAGATTTCTCCTTTGCTCGGTTCAAAAAGTCGGTTAAAGTGTGGAATTTCTTTCGGTTTCTACTGAATGTCTGCTACCGAATCTGTCGGTTTAAGTCTCTATCTGTGGTACCGTGAGTACTAGATAGGTTTACATTTAGTTTCTGTGTGGAACTTGTAAATTTCGGATCGGTTGAGCTGAACTGATCAGTTTAGTTAAAAAGTTTGTGAATTTACTTAGAGTGTGGTAACGATCTGTATCGGTTCTAAAAACTGGATTTTATTATGTTTTTCCAAGACCCGTAACACGGTCAGGAACCGATAAGGAGTCTTGCCTGGCGGATTACCGAAAAAGGGTAAGTTTTGGATAGGATTGGCCATGTCTGAAACCAAAGAAAAAAGCAGGCCCACTGGGTTTCAGCACTGCAGTGTGTGTGGGGAAGCCTTTGCTAGGCTGATCCCACACCACCTGTGTTTGTGTCTGGGGTTTGACCACCTCGATTCAGACTGCCAAATTTATAAGAATTTTCCAAAGCTACCCTAGATAAGAGAGTAGGTAGACTGAGGAAAGGGAGTCACTAGTCTACGGACCGGATGATTAGCCTGTTCGGGTTCCGTCCAACCAGAAGGAGTGCCCTGACCAGGGCTTAAACTTCTTCGGGCAAAAGGATAGCCGATTCTGAGGAGTCTGTTCTGGTTAAAGGAAGAGAAAAGATAAATCGTCCGGTTCGGATCCAGAAATTCATACTCCGACCGCTGATGAGAATAACCAAAGCGATAAGAATAGTGCACTCGCAACTTCAGTTCCAGCTGAACTGGCACCATCTGTCAGGGGCTCGGTTCGGTCGGTTCCCCTAGTTCGGATTACACTTCAGAAGAATTTTATGAACCGGGGAGGAGGAGGAGAGTATGAGGATGATGATGGTGATTATGAAAGTCTGGATGTGCATATTGACCTGGACATCTCATGAGACAGACCTTCAGGTGTTTCTCCTCCTAGGCTTTCTGAGTCCCCTTCCCACTTCATGTTTTACAAAAAGTGGCTGAAACCCTCCAGCTTCCAATGGAAGAAGCAGTAGAGGATCAGGAGGAGCCTGATTTTGTTGAAATGATGGACATCCCAGAGTCCAGGTTTTGGGAAACAGGCAAATAAAATTCTTAAGACTCGAACTCCATACCTCCTGTGGACAGGCAGAATGGACAAGAGGTACACCCTTTCAGGCTCGGACACAGAGTTCCTTTCTCAGCAATGCAGCCATGTTGGGGTAGTGCAGGCTGCTGCCTGTGATAAGGCAAATATTCCTTGGCATCACACCCCAGATAAGGACTCCAGGAGGATTGATGCCATGGCAAGAAGCAATACATGGCAGCATCTTTGGGACTCAGGCAGGCTAACTATATGGCCTACACAGCTAGATACCAGAAGTCCAGATGGGACACTGTGCTGGCTCTGGCTAAACAGGCCCCTGACCAGCTTGCCAAGGAGCTGGAGCAGGTGGCTGCAGATGGGATTGAGGCATCCAAGGTGCAATTTCATGCTGCTGTGGACTCCAGTGATGTTTCATCAAGAGTCATGGCTACATCTGTGGCCCTTCAGAGGATGGCTTGGCTCAGATGTACTAGCCTATCACAGGATACCCAGGCTAAGGCCATGGATTTCCCTGTCATTGGTAATTCTCTGTTTGGGGAGCAGACAGAGAACTACATGAAAAGAAGGCGAGTACAGGACCACCTACAGGGTGCTTAGGCCAAAGAAAGGCAAGCCACTTCAAAGGCAGCAGTCCAGGGGCAGGGGCAGGCCTTTTCAAAGGCCTTTTACCAAGCCAGGCCTCCTTTTCGTCATATGCTCGGAGGGATTCTTCAGGGGAGAGGCAGGCAGAGTGTGAGCCTGCTTCCACCCCTCAGCCTAAAGCCCTGCCAAGCAGACACCTGATGGGTCTGCCTGGGCGATTCTCCAATATCTGTAGGGGGCAGGCTGGCTTACTTTGCCCAGGACTGGAAGTCTCTGACATCAGACAAGTGGATCCTGGAAGTAGTAAGCCAGGGACTGGTTCTCAGCTTCAAAAATTTCCCAAGATGAGAACCAGATCCTTTCCACCTGCAAATCCATCAGAGACCCTTGCCCTAGAGGCAGAGGTTTCTTCCCTCCTGGCTCTCAGAGCCATAGAGAGGGTTTCTACCCTACACAAGGCAAAGGATTGTACTCAGGTACTTCCTAACCCCAGAAAGACAGGAGAATGGTGGCCCATCCTGGATCTAAGATATCTGAACAAGCACCTTTTAAAACCAAAGTTCAAAATGGTGACTCAGGAATAATTCTGCCCTCTCTAAGGCCAGGGACTAGCTAGCCTCCCTGGACCTCAAAGATGCCTATTTTCACATTCCCATCAGGTGCTCCCACAGAAAGTACCTCAGGTTCGAGTTGCCCTCAGGCCACTATCAGTTCAGAGCAATGCCCTTTGGCCTAACATCAGCCCCAAGGGTGTTCACAAAGTGCCTGGCAGTAGTGGTTGCTTTCCTAAGGAGAAAAAGATCTCCATCTTTCCATACTTGGACGACTGGCTCATAGTGGGTCAGTCTCCAGACCAAGTCAAGTCACATCTGCAAATAACTCAGCAAGTGCTCACTTCCTTATGATTCCTCCTCAACCTTCCAAAGTCAGTTCTCGAGCTAGTACAGCTCCTCACCTTCATAGAGGCGGAGCTGGATACAATAAGGGCAAGAGCCTTCCTTCCCCAGACAGGGTAAGGACCTTATGGAACTGGCTCTTAATTCACCCTTCAGGTGTCTCGACCAGCAAGGCATTTCCTGCAGCTTCTGGGCCACATGGCAGCCTCTACAGCAGTGGTCCAGGAGCAAGATTTCAGATGAGGGACATTCAGTTCCACTTAAGAGCCTTCTGGTCCCAAAGAAAGGATTCCTTACCAAACTAGTCCCAGTGACTCGAACTCTGATCCAGGCTTTGCAATGGCAGCAGGAGCAGGACAATTTGAGACTAGGAGTTCCCTTTGTCACTCAGTCTCCTTCAGTGATACTCACCACAGATGCCTCCCTACTGGGCTGGGGTGCCCACCTGGGGATCTTACCACCCAAGGCTGTGGTCACCTCAAGAATCTCTGCTTCACATCAGTCTCTTGGAACTCAGAGCAGTGTTTCTCGCACTGCAAGTCTTTTCCAAATCTGTACACAGAACAAGGTGGTCCAGATCAGAACAGACAATACCACCACAATGTGGTACATCAACAAGCAAGGAGGCTTTCGGTCTTGACCTTGTGCACAGAAGCAATGAAGTTGTGGTCCCTGGCCTATTCCCTGCAAACCTCTCTGATAGCAGTTCACCTCCCAGGGAAAGACAATGTCCTGGCAGATGCTGTGCAGGATATTCCAGGGCCATCACGAATGGACCCTAGATCCCTAGTTTTGAAAGTGATTTTCTCGAGATGGGGCACTCCACAGATCTTTTGCAGCCCCAGACAATCACCAACTTCCTCTCTTTGTTGCAGACCCCCAGTCTTGGGCTCAGTCCCGTGATGCTCTGATCCTGAATTGGGAAGAATTTCTGTATGCTTTCCCCCTTCCTCTCCTGTTCAAGGTGTTAGTCAAGATCAGGTCACAGCCATGCAAAGTGATTCTGATTGCTCCAGACTGGGCCAGACAGCCCTGGTACACCCCTGTTGCTGTCCTTAGCAGTCCACCTTTCCCTGTCTCTTCCCAGGAATTACAACCTGTTGACATCCTCTCAGGGAGGATTTGGTATCGAACCTCAAGTCTCAATCTCAAGGCATGGCTCTTGAAGAGTTAGAGTTTGCTGATCTGCACCTTTTCAAGGGGTTCTGGATATCCTCAAAAGCTTCAAAGCCTTCCACAGAAAGACTTACAGCTCCAAATGGAAAAGGTTCATTATTTGGTGCTATAATAAGCATATGTCTCCAGAATCTGCGGGTTGCCTATAGTTCTGAACTATATGGTCCATCTTAATGGCTTAGGACTTAGGCCAGCTACACTTAAAGTGCATTTGGCAGCTGTTTCTGCCTTCTTGTCAGTAGGCAAGCCCTCTCCTCTGTCAGCCCATCCTGTGTTTGTAAGTTCTTCAAGGATTGCTGCACAATCCCCCCTTTAGGGACCCTGCTCCTGCTTGGGACCTTATTGTTTGCATTGCTCAGCTTATGCAATCACCCTTTGAGCCTTTGTCCTCTGCAGAGCTTAAGTACTTGACTTGGAAAACTGTGTTTTGGCCATTACCTCTGCTAGGTGTATCAGTGAATTGCAAGCCCTGTCAGTGGAGCCTGATTTCATCTCTTTCCATAGAGATAAAGTGGTCCTAAGAACTAACAGGAAGTTTTTGCCTAAGGTGGTTTCAGATTTCCACCTTAACCAGTCTATGTCTCTCCCTGTTTTCTTCACCGACCATTCCTCCTCTGGAGAGGAGGCTGCACATCCGATGTTAAAGGGCCCTCAGCTACTACATAAGAGCACACCAAGGGTCACAGGTTTGGTCCCTCCAGTTGTTCCTCACATATGGAGAGTCGGTGAGGGCAAACCTGCCACTAAGAGATCTATTTCCAGGTGGATTGTCTCTTGTATACAATTCTGCTATAAAACTGGGTAGAACTCCACCCTCAGGCCTGAGGGCTCACTCTACTAGAGGTACAGCTGCTTCCCTGGCTGCTAACAGGATATTCCTATCTTAGAATTTGTCGCCCGGCCCGGTGGCGCTGAGGTTGAAGCGCTGAGCGCCCACCTCGCACCACGCCCGGCGACCGGGTTCAGGAACGGACTCGGGTCGCCGGAGGTCAGCCGGGGAGGGAGGATTGAACGCCCCAACGGATGCCTCCCTCCCTCAGGGTGGATTCTCAACCCTGAGAATGCGGTGGAGCACCGGCTCAGAGAGGTTGTGGCTCATTCTCGGCGGCGGGTCAGGAGGGGCGTCGTTGGGGCGCGCGGGGCGTCGTCAGCGCGTCGCCTCTAGGATGTACGTCCTGCGTGCCGGCGTCCCAGGGGCGGGGTAGTGGGCTGAAAAGCGGAAAAACAGTCTTCGGTGTCCCTAGATGAAGACTGCCCCATCCAGAGACCACCTAGGACAGACCCGCTGTGCAGGAGAAGGAGAGGACAGGAAAATGGCACTCTAGGGGCAGATCCTGAAAGGGGGCTATGTGGATATGTGCAGTCGGAAGGAGGGGACACCGAGGGCAGGAAGGAGAATAAAGAAATAAAGCAAAAAAAAAAGAAATTTGTCAAGCAGCCACCTGGAAAACGGTCCATACATTCACCAAGCATTACTCTCTGGATATCCAGGCTAGGAGTGATGCTCGGTTTAACACAGCAGTACTTCAGAGCCTATTCCCAAAGTAGGTTCTGTCCCTCCTCCATGGAGGTACTGCTTAGTAGTCTGTAATAGTCAGAATACAGCAAGACTTCCTGTTGTTTGAAGAAAAAATTACTCATCTTAATAATGTTGTTTCTTCTAATGGAGTCTTGCTGTATTCTGACTCCCCTGCCTCCCCTCTCAGAACCTGGTTTTGGGATGTGGGTGGGCAGAAGCAGTGTTGCACTCTGGGGTGCCCTTTTTCACCCTCCTTTACTTTGGGTGTGTGTTGTGTTTTGTTTTTGGGTTTCCTGACTTGAGTCTTTGCTTTGAAACCAAAACCCTTTTTAATAAATTTAGTTGCCAATTGGCTAGTGTGAGTTTACAGTTTCCACACAGAACTTCTAGTGAGTATTGCTTGTAAAGATCTGACGGTTTGAGTTTAAACAACAGCAGACAGGGGCTTCAACCAAGCTCGCCTGAGACGTTCCATGCTGGCCATGGAAAGTTAACTCTTTGTTCTCCGGGCAGTTGAAAGACAGGACCCAACTGCAATAGTCAGAATACAGCAAGACTCCATTAGAAGAAACAACATTACTATGGTGAGTAATTTTTTCTTACGTGCCCCTCCTGTATTTCTTTCTGGTTAGTATATGTTTCTTAACACATTCATTTATTTGTCCTCCAGAATCGCCACATATTATCAAGCTTTTTATGCATTAGCGCTTCCTCCAATTCCGCTGTAATAGCTTACTCAGTATCTGCAAAGTTAGCTTTATTCCATGTAATTACCTTTGGTATCCTTCTATCAAGTTTTGCTTTTCCTGTATACCCAAATTAATCATGCTATAGTACATGTCACCCAAAGGAGCCCTGTATTACATGTTAACATTTGTTCTTTCATGTTAGTTAATACCAGATCTAGTATATTTGATCCCCTTGTGTTAACTTGTACTAGTTGTTCCAAACTTACCTGTTCAGAAATGTCCAAATATAATTTCTCCACATTAGTTGTACCTATAAGGTCTCCCAGTTTATACCCATCAAGTTAAAGTCTCTTACCACAATTAGCCTATCTGCTGGATTCAAGTTCTGAATGTGCTGTTGTAGGGAACAATTGACCTCTTCTGAGATAGAGGGAGTCTGTACACCACCCCCATGATTATTTTTGATGAGCCAGCAGGTGTGATTTTGATCCATAGCTGCTCAAGATTTTCATTGTGGACCTCCAACTATTCCACTTGAATGGTTTCTTTAATATATATATATATATATCCACCACCCCTCCTTTTCTGTATTTCCTTAATTTTTGAATAGTTGGTATCCTTTATCTGCTGGTCCCAGGTATGTTCGTGATCCCACCAGGTTTCAGTAACGGTGCATATTGAAATATGCTCTGCCTCCATAATGTATCTGTTCATTTTTTTTTTTTGGTTAAACTGCATGATTTAAGAGCAAGCATTTCCAGTCCATATTCTCTGTGTCAATATTTATTTTGTGTTCTTCTACTGCTGGAGTGAATCTAGCACAGCAGTCTCCGCTTCATCTCCTGCATTGAGGGTGGAACTTTCCACCAGGGTCCCATTCTGCATCCATATCCAAAGGCAGTGCAATTAGCAGCCTGGCTCCTGAGAGGGGAAGACTATTAAAACAGTTTTTTCTATGAAAATGGTGGATACCCTAATGACTTTAAAGAAGGTTTCTACATCTGCAGCTTACAGCTGTGTGTGCATACTTTCTCCAGTTGGGTGAGAGAAAGAGGTATCAGACCATCTAATGGTACAGCTCCACAGATATTGGATTTCTTGCAGGCAGGAGTAGACAAGGGCTAGTGTGGAGCACCCTGCAGGGCCAGGTGTCTGCACTTGAGCAGCACTGAGAACATAAGTGGGATCCTCCTTGCAAACCAACGTGGAGGTTAGCTGTTTCCTCAGGATGGTCAGCAGAAACCAACCATCCTTTCACTCCCCGTGTCACCATGGGAATTGACACTGAATGTCTCGTGAGGGCACCTTTCAAACCTCTGTCATCAGTGCCTCTTATTGTGTTTCTTACTTGCTCTCTTCAGCCAGAAGGATTGGAGAACTTCAGACACTGTCAATAAAGAGCCTTACCTTATAATGAATAGGGAGAAGGTGGTCTAAAGCCAGTTCTGTCTTTCAATGCGTAAGGTCCCAACAGTCTTCATGTAAATCAGGATGTCTGTTTACGTCCCTTCTTTTCAAGTCAACAAATGTGAAGAGATGAATTTCACAAGCTGGATTCTGAGGGCAGTTAAGATTTGTCTGAAAAGAACAAAAGAGCCTAGAAGATCTGAGAGCTTGTTTGTTCTTTTGGAGCAGCAAAGAAGGGTCATTAGGTTTCTAAGGCTACCTTAGCTAGGTGGGTAAGTGTTTGCAAGGTGTATCTGGCTGAGAAGACACAAGCTGCTGCTCTCATCAAGGCTCACTGTAGCAGGGCCTTTCACATCTTGGGTGAAAGGGAGAGTCACCTGTGTTGAAGCTGTGCAAGGCGGCAATGTGATCCTCTGTTGACACATTCACTACAGATTGGATGTCCAAAGTTTCGCTGATGTGGCCTTTGGAGGCAGAGCTCTTCGGGGCATCTCGGTCATCAGGTCACACTGTAGGAACTTCACCATCGGTGAACCAGGATCCACGGAAGATTTTCCAGCTGTACCACTGGGGCCGCCCACACTGATGTCACCTGCTGGCGTCACCAGGCCTATAAAGGTGTGAGCAACCCCGCTCCTCCTCATTTCTTTCCTGCCATTGACTCTGTTCACATGGGTCTCCAGAAGCTCCAATGCAGTTTCATGCCATTTTGCCTGTGAATTTTCTTCTATCCTAGCTTTCAGAATCTATTTTAAACAAGAGTTCCTTTACTTTGTTTATGTCAAGAGTTGCTCCCTCCACTTTCTCTTCCATTTCTGCTGCTGCAGAAAGAATATTGCTTTATCAGATGACCACAACCTCTGTGTGTACTGTCTTGGGCCTTACCATGATGTCTCTGGCTGTGAGCTCTGCCAGAAGTTTGAACAAGCAACCCTTAGGTGGCGTAAAAAAGCTTTAAGAAATTCTTCATGGAGCAACAGGTAGCCACTTCTGGGTAGAGGTCCTCGGAGGTCCCACCTTCTCAGTCGCTGGTGGGTTCGTCAAGCTCAGAGTCAAGTCCTCATTGAAGAGTCACAAAAGTCTGCTAACGGGACTGCTCCTTCTGGCGGTGTTCCAGCCCCGGCTGCTTTTTCTTCATCCTTTGGGGGTATTCCAGCTGTGGCTGCCTTATGTCCTCTGCTGTCCAGGCCCACACCAACAGCACCGCCTCCGCTCCTCAGGGAGGCTGTCTCTCTACCTTGAATTAATTAGTACCCTGTTTATTTATTTATTTATTGAGGATTCGTAGTACCTCTGAGTCAGAGACTCTTTACAAAGGTTCCACGTCACAGAAATTATAGAAAGTACAAACATTACATTACAATTCAACAGTGACACAGACCAGCTTGTTACAAAGAACAGTGAAGGCTAACAGTCAGAATACTAGGGTTAATTAGTACATATCTTTAGCAATACATTTTTTAAACTCAAGTTTATTGACATCAAATGGGTACAAATACATTCATCTTTGTCAGGCTTTTCAGTCACAATAGTTCAATTTCAGTTACTCTGTAGTGCTATAATACATTGTCACTTTTCAATACAGGGTTTTAAGGTTTCTTCCCCCCTTCCCTCCTCCAGTCTATCCTTCAGCATTACCATCCCCACAAAATAAAACATGCTGTCTTAATATATTCTTGCCACTATGGGGTCCCCATAGGTGTCATTAGACCATGGTTCCTTAACCATCCTCAAGCGCTCTCTCCACCCCCAATTATTTCAGACCACATCCGGAGGAGACTGTTGGATGTATATCTTTCCACAAGAGCCACCTTGTCCATCTCCTTATGTATAAATCTGTTTTGATTTAATCTGTAGGTTATCTACTCCATATCATTAATCTCTTGTCACGTAGTGACCCAGCTCTGGACTTCTGGTGGGTTCAACCTTCGCCATAAGCGAGTTATACTTTTATGTGCATCACAATAATATAGCCCACAAATACAGAGTGTCGAGGAGCCAAGATCCCGGGGAGACTCCCAGAATTAAGTTGGAAAAGCTCAAAATTTGTGTTAAAGAAAAACTTCCCGCAGGATGTTGCAGATCCCATCCCAATAGCCCCTTATCCCTGGGCATTCCCAGAAAACGTGTAGATATGTGCCTCTCCTTCCGCATTGTCTCCAGCATTCTTGGGCCTCGCTGGATTTCTTTTATGCAAAGCAGAGGGGCAAGGAAGAAGCGAGTTTTCACTTTCCATTGAAATCCTGCCAATAAAGCGAGTTTGTGGTCTTAGTAGTAACTTGGAAAGCCCTGAGCCAGTCTCCCTCCTCCATGTCAACTCCCCTTCCTCCCTCCACCTGATTTTAACTTTATTTAGGGATCTCTTTTCATTTGTGATAGGGCCCTGTATAAACTTGAAATGAGCTTTCTGTAATTGTCCTGACCGGATTTCATGGATACAGTTTAGCAGAGGGGCTGCTTTAGATGAAGCGTGATCCTCTTTTGACAATAATTTATATAGGCCCTGATTTGTAGAAACCTGAAATGATCTCTGTTCTCGAGTCCATAAGTTTCTTTAAGTGTGGCAAAGTCTAGGACCTGCTCCCCTGCAATAATTGATCCGGGTGGACCAGGCCCGCCTCTCCCATAGCCTATAGGTGTGGTCTAGCTTTGCGGGGAAGTCCGGGGACCAGGCTATTCTAATCAGGGGCCAGACAGACCGCCTCAGCCCGTATTTTGCCAGATTCCATGTATGGCTGTTATGGTGTTCTAACAGGCGAAGCGGGTGAGGGGTATGCCCAATTTGTTTTGAGATATTAAGGCTCTTACATCTAATGGGACTGCACCTCTGCTTCCCTAATTCAGTTGTTTTCCAATTTGAGTCAAAATTGGAGGTGGACCAGATCAGAGCCACCCTTAATTGAGCAGCCAAATAATAGTCTTCCAAATCTGGCAGTGATCTACCTCCTATCTTCTTATGCGCTTGAAGAATCTTAAGGTTAATCCTGGGTTTCTTTCCATTCCAGACAAAGCTAGTTATTAACTTGTTCCAATTCAAGAATTGAGATTTACTAATAAATATAGGAAGACATTGAAATAAATAAAGGAATCTGGGAAGAATATTCATTGTGATTATGTGAATTCTGGAATACATTGGGAGACTGATCAGGGCCCACCTCTGAAATCTTTCTTGATCTGATCTATCAGGGGTTTATAATTGGCCTCAAAGAGTCCGGAAGGATTCCTGGTTATTACCACACCTAGGTATTTCATTCTCTCAGAATCCCATTTTAGCGGGTACAGTTTACGTGTCTCCTGAGATGGAGCATAGTGGAAGCAGAGTACCTCTGTCTTGGATTTATTCAGAGAGTATCCTGCATGCCCACCAAACTCCTCCAAAATCGACCAGACTGCGGGGATGGATGATTCTGGGTTTGCCAATGTGAGGAGTCGTCATCCAGCGTACAGTGATATTCTCCTTCCCCCACCTCAATGCCCCTTATGGTCTCCGCTTGGCGAATGGCCTCCGCCAGAGGCTCAATGTATAATGCAAAAGCAGTGGAGATAAGGGCAGCCCTGCCTGGTCCCCTACCTAGCCTGAACCTTTCTGAAAGATTTCCATTCACTCGAATGTATGCTTGTGGGTTAGTATATAGAGCTTTTATGCCCTCTATACATGGATGAGGGAAATCCATGGTCTCTAGTACCATGAACAAAAAGCTCCATGAGACTTTATCTAAAGCCTTCTCCGCATCAAGGCTCATAAGACATGCCGAGTGCAGGTCGGTGTATTGCATCAATGGTGTCTATGGCGGAGCGAACACTGTCTGCAGCTTGTCGTCCAGAGACAAACCCTGTTTGATCCATATTAATGAGACCCGCAGTTGCATGTTTAGTCTAGATACAACGATTGAGGTTAGTATTTTGTAATCAACATTAAGCAGCGATATAGGCCTATATGACTCGCATTTTGTTGCATCTTTATTCTCCTTATGAATTAAAGAAATTGTGGCATATTGCCAGGAGGGTGGACCGGGCTCCCTCCTCCCAGACAGCTGAGTATACTTCTCTTAGGAGAGGGACACCTCCATTTTGAAGGATTTATAAAATTCAGCACTGAACCCATCAGGTCCGGGCATTTACCAGGTTTTAGCTGCTTAATTGTGTTTAAAATTTCCAGATGGGAGATTGGTCTAGTTGGACTGACCGCCTCCTCCGTCAGGGTGGGAAGCGAGAGGGATGAAAGGAACTCTAGTCTATCTGTAGGGAAGTTTCTTGGGAGCCTGATAGAGCTTACTAAAATATGAAACAAAAGCATCTGATATCTCTGTTAATTTGGTACCCATCTTATTAGTATTCGGTATTATTATTTTGGTAATGGCTGAATTTGCCTGGTGTTTCCTTAATCTAAAGGCCAGTAGTTTTGTTGCCTGTGGACCTCCCTCATAAAATCTTTGCTTCAAGTAATGTAAGGACTTCTATCTCTGCCTTTTGTAGAGGCCTCCATCTCCTTCTTTTTATTTTAAGTTCCCTGTCTCTATTTTTTCCGAGCTTTGACCATCCTCCAAGTGTTTAATCTGTTGTAGGAGTTCCTGTTGTTTTGCTTACCTTCTCTTTTTCTTGCGGATGCTATGGCAATAAGCCTTCCCTAATTGTAGCTTTAACAGTGTCCCACAATATCTGTGGAAATCCCCCTTATTATTCTCCTGCAGGGTTCTAGCAATGTGTTGCTTAATTTCTTGGACTACATTCTTATCCTGAAGGAGGGAGCTATTCAGTCTCCAATGTGTCTTTTTTTGGGGAGAGAGTCTGCTTCCACGAATATCGGATTATGATCAGACAGTGTACATGTTCCCACCCAGATCTCAGCAAACCCTGTGAGACATTGTGAAAAGGTGAGAAAGATATCCAGTCTGGAGAACACCTTAAACCTGGGAGAATAACAGGTATACTCCTTAGTCCTGGGATACCTTCCCTCCAGATATCCCTCAGACCACTCTGTTCTAGTAATTTCTTAACAGAGTTGGCTTTTTAGCCTCTGGTGTAGGGATTTGGGATGTAGTGTCTAAGGCTCTGTTAAAAATTAGGTTCCAGTCCCCCTCAGGACCAATATCTCCTCCGCCTTTTCGGCAATTAGGTGGATTAAAGAGGAATTAAATGAGAGCGGTGACCCTGGAGGTGCATAGACATTCACAAGGGTGACCTTAGTATCTTGTATTCTGCCAGTCACTATAATACCTGGCTCCTGGTCCTGCACCACCTCCTTTACCTCAAAAGGAGGAAGCGGCAAGTAAAATTGCAACTCCCTCTTTCTCCCTTTTGGAGAGAGAGTGGAACACCTGGGGAACCTCCTAGACTTTAACTTCATTATTTCTTGCGGAGAGGTGTGTCTCTTGGAGAAAGTTAACCCCACCTCCTGTTGTACTAAATATTTCATTAACCTTCTCCTTTTATTGGGCTTGTGCAGCCATTTATGTTGAAAGACAAGACTCTAGTAAGTTGATTACTCATGAGACTTGTTCATATTTTGCCATTCTTTTCTACCTTGTTTTGCCTTTTAGGTGACTCATGCCTGAAATCCTTAAAACCATTAATAAGACTGTTACCCAAAGAACTAATCACTCTACACCATAAGTGAACTTGTAAACTTTGCAACTCATCCTTTGTAACATGTTGCTTGAATTCAACTCTTATTAACCAAGTCAAACCATAACTTTTCAGCAATAGCGAGTGCAATAACCCTCCTTCTCATTTAACCAAGTTGAGTTTGTTGACTTCCTAGGTTTAGCTGGGTATGTCCCAGCCTAGATGCCATAGCCTCTGGAGCCGTTAAAGGGAACTCAGTATTACCAAGTGAAACCCCTTTAGTCCTAGGGAGATCCCTCTGTTAGGACTTGGCATCGTAGTAACCTTTCTCCATTAGGCGGCTATGCTCCGTCCCCCAGCGACTCCTTATTTAATTTGTATTATAACAATTTTGCCAATCTTCCTTTTTTTTTTTTTTTGGCGATCCAACTACAGCACTACCATACTTTTTGCTGTAGCGATTTGTTGGGTCTTGAGGTCCCAGGTTACTGCATGTTGCTTTAGGGGACCTAGGAAAGCCAGTCTGGTTCATCCAGTTTTCTAATCAGCCTTTGAGCATCGGGTGGAACCTCCACCTCCTAAACCAGGCGAGTCATAAATCAGAAATTACCATCTGAGGACCCTTACTGTCCCAGCATTAACTTGGCTCACTCCAGATTGCCGTTATATAGTTAGCTCATGCTCGGCCCGGCGGGCGCAATGATTGGATTCTGTTGCGATGCGGCGACCCGGGTTCGAACGGACTCGGGTCGCCGGAGCGGCTCGGGTGGAGTAGGATCGAGCGTCCGAGACAGCTCTCCTTCTCCGGGAGGCACAGGTAGCGGCGGTGCATGGGGACCCCTGGTGGAGACCGGGGTTCTACGCCGACCACGCTTGACAAGCTCACTGGAGGCGGGCGGATGACGCCATCATTGCACCCCCGCCTCCCAGGAAAACGGAAAAGATGAGCCTGCCTGCCACCAGAATGAAGCCCGCTGCCAAGGCCTCGAGTGTTCCCCAGGCCGGGCCCCGACCTCAATCCCAGTGCCTGTGGTGCATAAGAGGGTGCGCTGAGGCCCCACTCCTGGGGAGAAAGCCACAGGGTATCGGGGCAGCTGCCGATCTGGGGAACAGAGGCTGGCAGCCCGTGACCGGCTGAGGATACGTGGCAGGAGGCCGGGGTAAAAAGCATAAATAAAAATGTTAGCTCCGCTAAAATAACATCTCTCTTCGGCAATAAACGGAACTCGTCCATACCCCGCCCCCAAATCCGGTACTCCCACCCCCAGCCCCGAGGTTTCTTTCGTGTTTCCTCTACCTCTTCTGTTAGTCTCTACATTTGTCACTGGCTTTTGAATATTAGTCACTTCTACAGTCTTGAATGATTCTCACTTCTCCTTTCAGCCCTCTTTCCCACCGATGAGCGAGTTCAGGGTGTTGTAATCAGATCCATGTATGTCTCTAGGTTCGGGATGTTCAGGGTGGAGGTAGGGGTCCATGGAGATCCAGGGCAGAAAGCAGTCGTAGCGGAAGAGAGGTGAAAGGAATAAAATCGCTTCCTTCGCCGTTTCCCAGAGTATTCAGGAGCCCGCTTCTCCGGGTTGATCAGAATCTAAGTCCCTGTTCAGATGCTGCGCTTTTTGTTTACTGTGAGTGGGTCACCGATTTCTGCAGCAACGAGGAGACGCCCGATCTCAAGTTTGAAGCAGGAGCCTCTTCAAAGATCAAGGAAGCTACCCTTTTGGGCTACCATCCACGCAGAGGCCCTCAGATCTCTCTCCAGCTTTTCTTTATGCAGAGTGGGCACCGATATTGATATTGATTCAAGATATTGTGAGGCAGGAGTAGATCGGGAAAAATTTTGTACCTTTATCTGGGGCTATCTTCAGTCGCGAGGAAAGAGGACTTGGGCCTTGATGGACTTAGCTCGTAGTGCTTTCATTATAGGCCAAAGAGCCCGTCGAGCCTCTTGCACTGTAGTGGTGTAGTCATTATCTAGGGAGATTTTGTGTCCCGGTAGGTTAACTGTCCTTGCTGCCAGGCATTGCGCAGGACCTCTTCCTTAGTTTGGTAGTAGGTAAAACGGGCTATTATTGTTCTAGGTCTCGCTAGGATCCCGGGCCTCGGGCTAAGGAGCGCACAGGTCCATCGAGAGGTCCAGATCCTCCGGAGTCTTTAACACTTTTGAATTATTTCCTTCAACAGAGCTCCAGTGTCTCCATATTTGTCCTCCATACCTTCTGGGATGCCATAGAATCTCACATTTTGTCGCCTGATCACCCTTCCAGATCATCTGTCTTCTAGGTCAGCTCCCTGTCTCTAGCAAGCAGATATAAAATGTCGATCTTGTCTGTCTGATTGCTCCTGGCGTTTAGGCGAGAGCTAACTCCAACTGCTCCATTCTGTGATCTATACTGCCCAGCTCCGCCTGAGGTCTGTTAATTTTTGGTCTATATTTTGGACCGCTTTGTGCTGTCTGCATGATGGTTTTAACGAGCTCATTTGGTAGGCCCGATTCATGCTGTATGAGAGCCTGGGGCCGCTGCTGTCGGTTGAGTCTCCGTGGATCTTCTTGTTCCATCTGGAAGCATTCCTCTCAATTTTTTGTACCGGAGTGTTTAGTGCCTTGTTTGCTTTCATTCTAGTTACCTTGGCTGGGAAGGCATTCGTTTTTAAGGCGATGGCTTTAGATTTTAGTCGTGATGGGGTTGGAGCCAACCGATCAAGCCGTCATAGGTCCGATGGCGTCACGGAAGTCCATCTTTGTAATACATTAAACTCAAATATATAACTAAGCCTGACAGATTCAGGATAGTCTTAGATGG